>CM077667.1:466411830-467781830 GCA_039707655.1 Elymus sibiricus | reverse complement strand
GATCTTCTCTAACTTGCAGATCAACTCCGGCGCCAACTCTTCCAGTTCTTCTAGCAAGCCAGGCGATAGTTCTTTCGCACAAAGAACACGGAAGAAATAGCTCAGCTCTACCAGTACTAGCCATTCATCCTCAGGGATAAAGCCACGCAACATCACCGGTATTACCCGCTCAAGCCATATGTGCCAATCATGACTCTTGAGACCAAATATTTTCATTTTTTCAAGGCTCGCTCCCCTCTTTAGATTCGCTGCATACCCATCGGGGAACATCAACTCCTTTTTCACCCACAGGATAATTTCCCTCATAGCTGGCCTTCCAAGATTGAACCATGCCTTTGGCTTCGTCCAGTTCTGCTTTCCTTTCGGTTGTCGCATATTTTGTAGCGGTCTATCACATAGAGCCTCCTGATCAACTCTAGCCTTAGGATTATCCTTTGTTTTATCCTTTGTTTTCCCCTCTATGCTGAACAATGTACCAAAGAGGGCCTCGCCGACATTCTTTTCAGTGTGCATCACGTCGATGTTGTGTGGGCAAAGGAGGTCTTTGAAGTAAGGCAGATCCCACAAGCATGTCTTGTGAGTCCAGGCGTGTTCGGAATTATACCCCTTGAAATACCCTGGACGCTCCGGATCCGGCTCGAGAGAGTTGAACTGATCCTGGGTCTGTTGGCCTGTCAACGCAGGTGGTGCAGAGTTTTTGACAACTCTACCTTTGATGAAGTTCTTCTTGTCTTTTCTGAACTTATGGCGAGGATCCAGGAACTGTCTATGCATGTCGAAGCAAGAAAACTTGCCACCCGCCTGCAGCCGACGAAACTCAAGAGCTGCCTTGCATGTGGGGCACGGGAACCTTCCATGCACACACCAGCCAACGAATAGCGCATACGCCGGCAAGTCATGCATCGAGTACATGTACCACGCACGCATTAGGAAGTTTTTTTTGTAGCGGCGTCGTATGTCTTGATCCCATTATCCCAAGCTTCTTGCAGTTCATCCTTAAGCGGCTGCATGTACACATTCATATTCTTCCCCGGATAGTTGGGCCCCGGAATTATCAACGTCAGGAAAATGTTCTTTCTTTGCATAATCTGTCCGGGGGGGAGATTGAGTGGAATGACAAATACAGGCCAACAACTGTATTGAGCTGCCATCATACCAAACACATTGAACCCATCCGTGCTTATGGCGATTCGAGGATGCCTTGGATCTGCCGCTTTAGCATGATGTATTGCATCGAAGCGCTTCCACGCAAAAGCGTCCGATGTGTGTACCAACATCGGCTCCCCATCTGCATCTAGTTCGGTTCTTTTGCCCAATTTGTACCATGTCATCTGTCTGGCCGTCTCTTCGACCATGAAAAGACGTTGAAGTCTTGGTATGATTGGCATATACCGAAGAACATTAACTGGGATTTTTGTCTGACTCTTCTCACCCATACCGTTGTCTACCTCAACATACCTGGAAGACTGGCAAACGGGACAATACTTCAAGTCCGCATACTCAAGCCTAAATAAGGCACATCCTTTCTCACAGGCATCTATCTTCTCATAGGGCATCTTAAGTGCACGGAGGATTTTGTCCGACTGGTACAGGTTTGCAGGCATTACATGGCCTTTGGGTAGAAAGCGTCCAAATAGTGTCATCATCGCGTCGTAGCATTCTCTGCCCAAGTTGAATTGAGCCTTCAGAGCCATTACTTGTGCGATGGCATCCAACTGACAAAGCTCAGTGTGCTCGTGGAGAGGACGTTTTGAAGACTCCAACATATCATTGAAGGCCTTTGCAGATTCCTCCATCTCATCGTCCGAATCCCGAGCATCATCAAAGTCTTCCACCATGTCTTCCATCCCGGTACCATGCTCGTCGGTGCGACGACGGCCCTCCTCAGCTCTGGCACGTTGGGCAGACTCACCATGAAATGTCCAGACCGTATAATCAGGCGTAAAACCCAACTTCTGCAGGTGTTTGATCATTTCAAACTCGGACTTCTTATGAAAGTTGTCGCAGTCGACACAGGGGCACCAATTTGTTTCCTGTCCATTTGCAAATGCGGCTCTCACAAACCCCTTGGTTTTTCTTAGCCATTCATGGGTCATGTCTTTCTGACTAGTGTGACCGGTGTACATCCACGCACGATCACTCATCTTGCCTAGCTACTGGACACACAAGAAATATATACATAATTCAGCAAACCATATTCATCAGTTAATAGAGTTTGTCAGTTTTATTACGTCCATGCAACCTAGACGCTAGTAGGTAAAGATAGGTCCTAATCCCACCCGAGTATGTGTAGATTGGGTTCGTTTTCCCATGCTCTGCTCCGGATCCGACGCAAAATTTCGGCAGCACCTCCCCGCTGTTCTCCTGATACACGTCTCGGCAATAAGCAGAGAGGATGTGTACCCGGAGAACAACAGGGAGGCACTGACGAAATTCTGCATCGGATCCGGAGCAGAGCATATGGGAAAACGAACCCAATCTACACATACTCGGGCTGTCCATGGATAACGTTGGACAATTCGAAAGAATCACGGTTATAAATATGCAAATGCATGCATATTTATAGATGTAACCCTTTCAAACGGGAGACGCATAGTGGTCACGCATACTGATGATTGACACCTATAGCTAGCAAGTTTCATCGGCACGAAGACCGGAACAGAGCAAATGAAGGGGGGAGGAGGAGATGTCATTTGTGCTCACCCACGAACGCAGGGGCGGAGCTCGTCGAACGCATGGGGAGGTCGTCGAACACCAGACCCTCGCAGCCCCGAAATAACTGCACATTTAAATCCACCCGATCAACACAAATATATATGATGTTTTTCTTAACAAAATCGGGAAATATACTTCCTAACTCATAATTCACAAATATATGACCCCATCGGCCTCTGGAAGGCCGAAGAGCACCTTTTCGGTCAACAGGAGGCCGAAGAGGTGTCGGGGGTCGGGGGTGTCGTGTCTGGGTGGCGTGGTGTCGGGGTGTCGTGGTGTCGGGGTGTCGGGGTGTCGTGTCGGGGTCGGGGTGTCGGGGGGTGTCGTGTCTGGGTGTCGTGGTGTCGGGGTGTCAGGGGTGTCGGGGTCGGGGTCGGGGTCGGGGTGTCGGGGGGTGTCGTGCTGTCGCGGTGTCAGGGGTGTCGGGGTGTCGGGGTCGGGGTGCCGTGTCGGGGTCGGGGTGTCGGGTCGGGGTCGGGGTGCCGTGTCGGTGTCGGGGTGTCGGGTCGGGGTTGGGGTCGGGGTGCCGTGCCGGGGTCGGTGTCGGGGTCGGGGTGTCGGGTCGGGGTCGGGTTGTCGGGTCGGGGTCGGGGTGCCGTGTCGGGGTCGGGATCGAGGTCGGGGTGTCGGGGTCGGGGTGTCGGGTCGGGGTCGGGTTGTCGGGTCGGGGTCGAGGTGCCGTGTCGGGGTCGGGGTTTTTTCTCTTTTTTTCTTTTCTTCTTCTTCCTCTTCTTTCTTTTCTTCCTTTTCTTCCTTTTTTTCCTTCTTCTTCTTCTTCTTCTTCTTCTTCCTCCTTTCCTTTTTCCTCTTCTTCTTCACCTCCTCTCCTCTTTTTTCTTCTTCTTCTTCCTCTTCTTCTTTTTTCTTCTCCTCCTCCTCCTCCTCTTCTTCTTCCTTTCCTTTTTTCCTCTTCTTCTTCTCCTCCTCTCCTCTTTTTTCTTCTTCTTCTTCTTCTTCTTTTTTCTTCTCCTCCTCCGCTTCATCTGTTTCTTCTTCTTATTATTATTTTTTGTTCTTTTTCTTTTTTCTTTTTCCTTTTTTTTCATCTTCTTTTCTTCTTTTTTTTCTTCTAGGTTTTTTTTCTACCTAAATGTCTAAATATTTTTTCCTATTTACCCAAACACCTAAACAACTATTTGCAAAACATCTAAAAACAGAAAACTACTAATTAGAAAAACAGAAAAAAAATTAAAAGGGGGGCAGGGGAAGCTCACCAGAGAGGGGCAGGGGGCAGGGCGGCCGATGGCGAGGAGAGGAGGCCGGCGGCGAGGAGAGGAGGCCGCCGGGGAGGGGGCGGCGGCGGCAGGAGGGCCGTGAGGAGGGGGCGGCGCCGCGGTGGTGGAGGTGCCCCACGGGGAGGGGGGCAGGCGGTGGTGGAGGGCGGGGAGGGGGCGGCGGCGGCGGTGAGAGAGGGGGGGAGGGGGCGGCGGCGAGAGGGCGGGGAGGAGGCGGCGAGAGGGCGGGGAGGGGGCGGCGGCAGCGGCGGTGAGAGAGGGGAACGGGCGCGGGTGTGAGAGAGAGAGAGGTGAGAGAAAGAGAGAGAGGCGGGAGGCGCGGGGGCATGGCGAAAATTAAGCCCCCTCTTTGCCGTCTGCTGGCAGACGGCAAAGTTCTTTGCCGTCTGCCAGCAGACGGCAAAGAGGGGGGCCGTTAGCCCGTCCCCGCCGTTACACTGTGGGGCCCTCCTCACCTCTTTGCCGTCTGCTGGCAGACGACAAAGAGTTCTTTGCTGTCTGCCAGCAGACGGCAAAGAAGTGGCCCGTGTGACCTAGCAAGTGCAGTACCAAGTGGGGCCCACTTTGTTCTTTGCCGTCTGCTGGCAGACGGCAAAGAACTCTTTGCCGTCTGCTGGCAGACGGCAAAGAAGTGCAGATGGCAAAGAGCCTCTTTGCCATCAGCATGTTCTTTGCCGTCTGCTTTATAAAAGCAGACGGCAAATATCCTCTTTGCCATCTGCCAGCAGACGGCAAAGAGCTGGCAGATGGCAAAGTCCCTGATTCCAGTAGTGAAACTCCACAAATCCAACTTCTTGAGCTAGCTTCTCACTTCACCTGGCTATTCAGATGTGTTCGGCTCGCTTGGTAGCTTCTCCCAACACATGTTACAGTAGAATCACCATGACTGTCATAGGGAAGAAGCAAAGGTGACCTCAACTTGGGTTGGGGAGAGGGGCGAGGGTGAGGAAGCTGGCTATGAGGACGACATGGTGAGCGCCGACATCAATGGTGTCAAGGTGGGTGTCTCCTGCTGATGGGGTTGCTGCTCCTGGCTGGCTGTGGTAGAAGTGCTCCTTTGGGACGGGATCCGACGGGAACGGGGCTGGAATGGTCGGATCTATTGCCAGAGCGGCCTGCCGGCCGACGAAGGCATGGAATCGGGCGCGCTGGCGGCGTTGGGTAGGTGTCAACAGAGAGATGGGTTGTTGCGTACTGATTCTGGGAACGAGCATCAGGGATGAGCTGTGCAAATCTTTTTTTGCGACTTGGCGGTGGCATCCCCTTGTAATTGTGCTGAACTCCTCGCTTCTCCTTTTCCTGAAGCCGGGGAAAACCTGCTTCGACATTTTGCAGTAGAGGACTGCATCGCTTCATGAAGCTCACTCCGTGGAGCTCTGCCATTCAGTGCAGCTCCACGCATGAAGTTGGAGAAGCGTGGAGCGGGAGGAGTTCCTGACGGAATATATTTTGGTAAATGGTTGGGGCTAGAGGATAAATTTTACTCCACTACAACGGATTGGAGATCGGTTAGGTGCGCGTTAGAGGAGTAAGGGCTTGTTCTGAAGCTCTCTAGCTTCTCAAAACTCCACGAATCTTGTTCTTGAGCTAGCTTCTCACCTCACCTGGCTGTTCCGATCCATTCGGTTTGCTTGGCAGCTTCTCCCTGCACATGTTATAGTAGCACCACCATGACTGCCATAGGGAAGAAGCAAAGGCGAGCTCACCTTGGGTTGGGGAGAGGGGGCGAGGGCAAAGAAGCTGGCTCAGAGGACGACATGGTGAGCACCGGCATCAATGGTGTCAAGGTGGGCGTCTCCTGCTGATGGGGTTGCTGCTCCTGGCTGGCGGCGGCGGAAGTGCTCCTTCTGGACGGGATACGATGGAAACGGGGCTGGAATGGTCGGATCTACCAATGGAGAGGCTCGCCGGCCGGCAAAGGGACGGAATCGGCCGCGTGTTGGAATTTCGTCCACAGGATCGATCACATCTAAACACGATGAACGCGCACACGCAAAACTTTTGCCAAAGGCACCTGTCGTGCCTTACTTTTCCCTCTTTATTTTTCTCCTTTTTCAGCTCACGGTTACAAACACACGCCCCGTTGATGCATATATATATATGCATCGACCTGGCTGACTTGTTAGCCGACTTGACCTAGACATCCTACTACAGCACGGACGCACACCTAAGAAACCTACTAGGACACGTACTAATCCTGCCGGACTACTACTTGCTACACACGTCTACAACCAAGACACCTAGCCGGACTAATCAATTGAGCTAGGAACTAACTAGTCTACTACTAGACAAGATTATATCTAACATTCTCTCCCTAATTTTGATACTATGTCTTCTGTGCTTCTCCTGATCTTGGCACGTTGCCGATTCACCCCTTGTCGACTCATCCGCTCGCACCACGACAAGTTAAATTGACGGCCTTGATTGCCAGCAACAATCTCTCCCCAATCTTGACTTAGCGAATTTACGGACCAATCCAAATATGCCTTGGACTACCCAGCCTCGCTAGTAACCCGTGGAATACACCACCCGGTGGACTTCACCATCCACCCTAGCGAGATACATGCCGACTCCTTGTGGATCACACCACCCCGTGCACTACACCATGCTCTCCAGCCTCATGTAGAGACATGGCCTCATTGAAGAGACTCACCTTCACTGGTTTACCGCCCCCACATAATTGAACTTGATCCTCCCGTCGAGACACACAGACAACTTGGCACTTCATCTTCAACGCCTCCTCACAGAGACGAGCACTTGGACATGACGACGACGACTCACTGACGCGACGACGATCGACTATGCTAACACACACAACTCCTTGTACTCCTTCGGACGACGATCTTGACGAGATCTTCCGGCACCGCACCTCGGCACCACCGCACCCATCAACGATCATCTTCCGCAACCTTGCCGACGACAACCCGCCGTCTTTCTCTTGTCGCTCCGCCGAACGACGATCGCTCGATCCTCCTCATCGCTGCACCACCCAGCGACTATATCGCTCGCCCCGAGGCGCTAGTCGGGTCGCCACCCCGGGGCAAGCGCGGATTCAAATCGACCTAGCTCTGATACCAATTGTTAGAATTTCGTCCACAGGATCGATCACATCTAAACACGATGAACGCGCACACGCAAAACTTTTGCCAAAGGCACCTGTCGTGCCTTACTTTTCCCTCTTTATTTTTCTCCTTTTTCAGCTCACGGTTACAAACACACGCCCCGTTGATGCATATATATATGCATCGACCTGGCTGACTTGTTAGCCGACTTGACCTAGACATCCTACTACAGCACGGACGCACACCTAAGAAACCTACTAGGACACGTACTAATCCTGCCGGACTACTACTTGCTACACACGTCTACAACCAAGACACCTAGCCGGACTAATCAATTGAGCTAGGAACTAACTAGTCTACTACTAGACAAGATTATATCTAACACCGCGGCGACGGTGACTTGCGGCGCTGGGTAGGTTACGAGCGGAAGAGATGTCGAGGGAGATATGGGTTGCTGTGTACTGATTCGGGGAACGGGCGTCAGGGACGAGCTGTGCAAATTGTTTTTTGCGACTTGGCGGTGGCATACCCTCGTAATTCTGCTGAACTCCTCGCTTCTCCTCTTCCTGAAGCTGGGCAAAAGCTGCGTCGACATTTTGCACTAGAGGACTGCAGCGCTTCGCGAAGCTCACTCCATGGAGCTCTGCCGTTTGGTGCGGCTCCACACGTGAAGTGGGAGAAGCGTAGAGCGGGAGGAGTTCCTGATGGAGTATATTTTGGTAAATGGTTGGGGCCAGAGGATAAATTTTACTCCACTACGACGGATTGGAGATCGGTTAGGTGCGTGTTAGAGGAGTGAGGGCTAGTTCTGAAACTCTCTAGCTTCTCAAAACTCCACAAATCCTGCTTCTTGAGCTAGCTTCTAACTTCACCTGGCAGCTTCTCCTCGAAATAGGGTTTCCCCCCGCTTTGTATTACAAAGCAACCATCACCGATACAGCCAACGATAGGTGCTGGGGCGGAAGCAGCACAGTCACGCCCAAAAGAAACAAAAGAGAAAATATAAAAGAAACAAATGCCGACAACGGCGGATCAACGAAAACGCAGAAGCCTCGCGACCGCTTCGCCCACCGAAAAACTCCGACAAGCTCCGAGACTCCAGAACGCCGGCACCAAGCAACACCTCCAAGAAGGGATGCGACGACGACGACGCTGCTGCCAAGGGTTTCCCCCGGTACGCGGCGAGAAGCAAGGAAGGGTGGCCCCGACGCCCTCCAGGAAGGTCCGACGACACCCTCAGGCGCCGCCGCGTCAGTGTCGGCCAGGCCGACAAGGATTTCTCCCGATCCCCACCTACCCCTCGGGCGCTCCGGAGCTCGCCACCAAACCGTCCACAACCCCGCGCGAGAACGGACTTGAGGGAACCATGCCGTCTCACCACGGCCCCACGAAGCAGGGTCTGCACACCAAAGAAGAGGAGCCGGGACTAGGGGCAGCAGCGCCGTCGGCACGCGGGAGGGCTCAACCTCCACCGTCAACGACGGTAACCGACCGGACACAATAGTAGGAGCATACCAGGCCCGTGACCCCACAGGCCCGGCCGGGACTTCAGATGCCCGTAAAGCTCCCGCCGTCGTGCTGCGGAAGGCACGCCATCGACGCCGCCGCTCCTCATCCGAGCCACTCCTCCTCCTCACCACGCAGAGAGCATCACGACGACGTCGGAACCAGCCCGCTAGGACCCAGATCGGGCCCGAAGGGCCCAGATCTGGGTCGGGATGCGCCGCCGGCCAACCAGCGCCACCGGTCAGCCCCACCGCCAAGGGGCGGCGCCACCACCGCGCCCGCCGCCGGCCACCACCGCCGAGCCGCCGGACCGCTATCTGCCGAGCTGCTCCCGCCGCCAGCGCCAACCCTAGGTCATGGCCGGGACGGGGGAAGAAGACACCCACGGGGCCTGCCGCGCACCCAGGCCGCCGCCGCCGCGGAGCAACGCCGGCGCACCTCCACACCGCGACGCCCGCCGTCAGCGCCGCGCTCCGGCACGCGTCAAGGCCCCGCACGGGAGGGCCAGGGCACCCCGCCGCCGCCGGCGCCCGCCGCGCGTCGCACGACGGCGCCTCTTGGCGGCGGCGAGGGGAGGAGGAGAGGAGGAGGGGAGGACCGGCGGCGGCGGCTAGGGATCCCTCCTGGCGCGCGCGGGCGCGTCGCGGGAGGGTGAGGGGGAGGGGGGACTGGCAGCTTCTCCCAGCACATGTTATAGTAGCATCACCATGACTACCATAGGGAAGAAGCAAAGGCGAGCTCACCTTGGGTTGGGGAGAGGGGCGAGGGCGAGGAAGCTGGCTCAGAGGACGACATGGTGAGCACCAGCATCAATGGCGTCAAGGTGGGTGTCTCCTGCCGATGGGGTTGCTGTTCTTGGCTTGCGGTGGTAGAAGTGCTCCTTTGGGACGGGATCCAACGGGAACGGGACTGGAATGGTCGAATCTACTGCGGGAGAGGCTTGCCGGCCGGCGAAGGGATGGAATCGGGCGCGGTGGCGGCGGCCAGCGACGCTGGGAAGGTTACGAGCGGAAGAGATGTCGAGGGAGAGATGGGTTGTTGCGTACTGATTCGGGGAACGGGCGTCAAGGACGAGCTGTACGAATCGTTTTTTGCGACTTGGCGGTGGCATTCCCTTGTAATTGTGTTGAACTCCTCGCTTCTCCTTTTCCTGAAGCTAGGTAAAAGCTGCTTCGACATTTTGCACAAGAGGACTGCAGCGCTTCGCAAAGCTCAGTCCATGGAGCTCAGCCGTTCGGTTCGGTTCCGCGTGAAGTTGGAGAAGCGCGGAGTGGGAGGAGTTCCGAACAGGCCCTAAATATGACTTTTTACTTCTCTAATGCTGCATAGGGAATCGGTTAGAAATAGCCTAAGAACGTGGCAGCGACGCTGGGAAAGGCCAGGTCTTCCGACTTCCATGTAACAGTTTCGTCACTCGTTTTTTTGGCCGAGCTAGAGTTGCTTGAGGTGACGAGTAGCGGGGGTACAAACAGAAACAGGGGCGTTCATTTTCATCTACTAGCTAGACTAGATGGATACCGCCGCGGGAAGGTGCTGTGAAGGCAATTGCGATGGGGCTATCTCTCGTGCAAACATGAGATGTGCTGCAGCAGACATATACTCCCTCCGTTCCTAAATATAAACTGTCAAAACGTCTTATACTCCTATTTAGAAACAGAGGGAGTACAAAAGAAGGGATGGGAGCTTTATGGGGGCTCGGTGCTCCTAACTGAGGGGGTGTATGATCCGGCATGCGTGGAAGCAATGCGTTTAGGGTTTAAGGCAGCTTTAAGGCAGTACCTAGGTTTAAGCCAGCTGAGCTTGCATGCATGCCAGCTGAGGTTTAAGACAGCCAGCTGAGGTTTTCATTAGGTTGCATGCATGCCAGCTCCATGCTCTCTATCACGGATCGGATAGCCTGGTAATTATAATCCATTATATTTCCTTACCAAATGTAGACAACGAGCAGTAAACCGATCCCTCGGCGAATGCCTTTGTTGAATAAAGCTCTCTGAAGTTCCCCGCAAAAAATGTAGCATCTACTATCTAGTTCTAGTCCGGTGGAAGTCCGACGCCCCCAAATCCCACACCGGCCGGCCGCCAAGAAATTGACAACAAGGATTCATGCATGTCCGGCCGGCCGTGCCGGACCGCCGGAGTAGTGAGCGTGGCCGTGGTTCCGGCCGACCTAGCTACTTTTAGAATAACGAGGTCCGCACGCACCAGGGACGAGCTAGCGAGCTGCTCGGCGACGACGACGACTCTCCTCCGGCGCCGCCGTTGGTCTCGTGGCAAATCAAACAAATACAAAAACAAAAAGGAGGGACAAACGACGACGTACCGCCATTCTTCACGCAGCAGACGTACGCACTGCCCTCCGCTCGACGACGACGGCGAGGCACCTGACTGTTTCCCTGCGGCGACGGCGAGGCACCTGAATATTACGAGAAAATTGCATGATGGTACCACATTTGGGGCAGTGGTGGCGGATTGGTACCAAGATTGGTAATTTTTACGCATCAGTACCAAGTTTCGGGCCATACGTTGCAAATCGGACTAAAAGTTGTATTTCGACGTATTGACGTTGAAACTGACAACCGGGCCCCGCGCGTCAGGCGACACGCTGGCCAAACGGCACGCGCCCGCGCTGACTCGGACCGGTCCGGCTCGAACCGGTCGGCCAGTCTCTCCTGTCTTCGTCCTCCTCTCTCGTCAACCCTAGCTCTCCCGATCCGGCGATGGCGGCGGCGACCCCGGGCGGGGGTGCCTGTGGCAGTAGCAGCGCCGGCGGCAGAGGCGGAGGCGACTTCGCCGCAAACATTGGGGGCTTGGGGAGCGCTGCGCCAGGGGGATCGACGGCGACGGCGGCGGCAACTCCACCTCCTCTGAGTACTCCAGCGACGATGATCAATTCATGGAGCCAGCTATCTCAATGGAGCAGCGGGTACGGCTAGCGCGGCAATGGGTGGCTAACCCTAGCATTAGCCAGGATTTGACTCATGGAGTCGGAGGTGTTCTGTAAGTTTCTTCCCTCTCCTTCCTCCTATGTCATTTCTAATTGGGGATTAGGGTTAGGGGTACTAATTAGGTTAAAATTAATGTGATTTGTAGTTTGTATGAAGACATTTGGACTGTTACGATGCATTTTGATGAAAATGACACTTTAGAAAGGAAGCTATGCAGTTCAGATGTAACTTATTTGAACATGATTGCACTGATGGGAACGCAAGGATTTACTTTTTATGATGAACTATATTACATGGAGGGTCCAGGAGAGCAGGGCTTGGAAATAGTTGATAGCAATATGAAATTGCAGTTGATCAAGAGGCAGAATGAGGAGAGATTTGTGCTTGATTTGTTAGTTAGGGCTACTCCAGCACCTGTCAGTGCAGGAAAGATGCAACCATTAGATGCAGTTGTTTATTCTGAAACTGTTATTTATGATCTGTCTGAGCCCCCTGTTTATAATGTTGATCAACAAGGTGTTCTGTATGAAAGTCAGAGTAGCTCCTATAGTTCATTTGTAGGCCCTGGAGTTTTAACACAAGAGAGCAGGAATGTGAAAAATGCAAAGTTGAAACCTGTTGTGGAAGAAGAAAAGGAGGGCTATGATGACAGTTTTACATCTGAAGAGCAAGAGCATTATAACAGTGACAATAATCCTTATTGTATGGGGCAGTCCAGGTCTTCTGTGGACATAGAGATGGAGGAGGGGAGGAGAAACAGAGAGGTAGAAGAGGAAGGATTAGAAGCGGAAGAAAAAGAGGATGAAGAATCAGAAGGGGAAAAGCTTCATTATGAGGGTGACACAGAGGTTGAGGAATTATTTGAGCTCGATGAGGATGATAGAGTTGTTTCAGAAGAAGAAGAAGAAGTTGTACCTTTGGTAGCAAAGAAGAAGCAGAAGCTGCCAGTTGGGAGAGGACAAACAACAAGGTCACATAGCAGTGTTTTAGAAGAAGTGCAACCTGATTGGAAACCATCATCAGATGAAGAAGAGAAAGGTTTACTGAAGGAAAGTGAAGATGATGGGTATCAACCACTAGCATTTGTGCTACCTCAAAAAAGGAAGAGTAGGGCAAAGAAGAGGCCACCCAGAGTATGGTACAATGAGCATTTGGAGCAACCACATCAGCAATTACAAATGCATATGTGTTTCAGGGATCAACATCAATTTAGAGAAGCTTTGTTGAGCTTGCACATCACTCAGTGCAGAGACTTTAAGTATCACAGGAACTCAGATCAGAGGATTATTGTGCATTGCAAACAACAAAGTTGCAACTTTTGTGTTGTGGCAGCTGTTATAAAAGGTGAAAAAAACATTTGCAATTAAGAAGATGTGACTACAACACACTTGCCCTAGTAGCACAGAGACAACCAGAGTAAGTGCAAAGTGGCTTGCAAAGCATTATGAGCCACTGTTCAGATCAGATGTTAGTACTAGCATCCATACCATGATAGATGCTTACATGGAGAAGTATGGAGTGGATGTACCAAAGACTTTGGCATATAGGGCAAAAAACTTAGCTGTTGAGGCTGTTTTGGGAGATCATAGGAAGCAATACCCAAGGCTAAGAGATTATGCACAGACTGTCATGGATACTAACCCTGGGAGCAGAGTTGTAGTCACTACAGTAACTCCAACACCAACTGAGAAAATTCCACATCCAGGACCAAGATTCCATGCCATGTTTTTCTGCATTAATGGTGAAAGGGAGGGTTTTCTCAGGGGCTGTAGACCATTCATTGGTTAGTTTCCTTTACTTGGCACATATAAATGCATTTGATACCTATCTGTTTTGAATGTTCTCTTTACTTGCTCTTTCAGGTCTTGATGGATGTTTTATTAAACTAACAACTGGTGCACAAATCCTTGCTGCCACTGGTAGAGATGGAAATAACAACATTTATCCACTTGCATTTGGCATTGTTGGACAAGAAGACACACCTAACTGGTGCTGGTTTTTACACCAACTAAAAATCTGTTGGAAATATGCCCTAGAGGCAATAATAAATTGGTTATTATTATATTTCCTTGTTCATGATAATCGTTTATTATCCATGCTATAATTGTATTGATTGGAAACTCAAATACATGTGTGGGTACATAGACAACACTGTGTCCCTAGTAAGCCTCTAGTTGACTAGCTTGTTGATCAAAGATGGTTAAGGTTTCCTAGCCATGGACATGAGATGTCATTTGATAACGGGATCACATCATTAGGAGAATGATGTGATGGACAAGACCCAAACTGTAAACGTAGCATTTGATCGTGTCAGTTTATTGCTATTGTTTTCTGCATGTCAAGTATCTGTTCCTTTGACCATGAGATCATGCAACTCACTGACACCGGAGGAATACCTTGTGTGTATCAAACGTCGCAACGTAACTGGGTGACTATAAAGGTGCTCTACAGGTATCTCCGAGGGTGTCTGTTGGGTTGGCATGGATCAAGACTGGGATTTGTTACTCCGTGTGACGGAGAGGTATCTCAGGGCCCACTCGGTAATACAACATCACAATGAGCCTTGCAAGCAATGTGACTAAAGTGTTAGCCACGAGATCTTGTATTACGGAACGAGTAAAGAGACTTGCCGGTAACGAGATTGAACTAGGTATAGAGATACCGACGATCGAACCTCGGGCAAGTAACATACCGAAGAACAAAGGGAACAGCATACGGGATTAACTGAATCCTTGACATAGAGGTTCGACCGATAAAGATCTTCGTAGAATATGTAGGAGCCAATATGGGCATCCAGGTCCCGCTATTGGTTATTGGCCGTAGAGGTGTCTCGGTCATGTCTACATAGTTCTCGAACCCGCAGGGTCTACACACTTAACGTTTGGTGACGATTAGTATAATTGAGTTATTATGTTGGTGACCGAAAGTTGTTCGGAGTCCCGGATAAGATCCCGGACGTGACGAGGATCTCCGGAATAGTCCGGAGGTAAAGATTGATATATGTGATAATAGTGTTTTGATCTCCGGAAGAGTTCCGAAGTTCACCGGAAGGGGTTCCGGATGTTTACCGAAGTGTTCGGGTGCAGCAACACTTTATATGAGCCAAAGGGATAAAGCCCACAAGGTATTGGAAAGTGCAAAAGTAGTTTTGCTGCCGCGTAAGCGGTACTACCGCTTGGTGAAGCGGTACTACCGCCCGAGCGGTACTACCGCTTGTGTGAAGCGGTACTACCGCCCAAGCGGTACTACCGCTTGTGTGAAGCGGTACTACCGCTTGTGCGCGGCTGTGCACGGTTCGGCAGGGATCCGAGTTGGACTCTTTCCCTGCGGGCCAAACCGACCTTGTGCGGGCAAAACCGACCCGGAGGAGGCTTTTACTCCAAGTTTAGACCCCAAGGCTCAACATATAAATAGAGGGGCAGGGCTAGCACACGGGACACATCAGGATTTCCCAAGCCGTGTGCCGGCAACCCTAGCCCTCTAGTTCCTCCGTCATAATCTCCGTAGCGCTTGGCGAAGCCCTGCAGAGATTGTTCCTCACCACCATCACCACGCCGTCGTGCTGCTGGAACTCAACCACTACTTCATCATCGCTCGCTGGATCGAGGAGGTGAAGGCGTCATCAAGCCGTACGTGTGTTGAACGCGGAGGTGCCGTCCGTTCGGCACTAGATCGGAAGGATCGTGATTGGATCTCGGGACGCTCGGCGATTTGGATCGCGAAGACGTTCGACTACATCAACCGCGTTTATTAACGCTTCCGCTTAGCGATCTACAAGGGTATGTAGATTCACTCTCCCTCTCGTAGATGCTCATCACCATGGATAGATCTTGCGTGTGCGTAGGAAAATTTTTGTTTCCCATGCGACGTTCCCCAACAAAATCTGTCTAGGAGGAGAAGTTGGACAGTTTGGTCCATATACTATAATGTCTGATAGACAAAAGGTATGTGAATGCATCTTCCATTCTATGTTGCATATATCTGTTTTCCAAATCTATTAGACAGTAGCTTAGCTTGTTAATTTTGTGGACCAGGGGCTACTAAATGCAGTGAATGCAGTATTTCCTAACTGTCACCAAAGATTCTGCCTAAGACACATATATGCAAACTTCCAAAATGCTGGGTTTAGGGGGGAAGATCTTAAGAAGTGCATGGATAATGCCAGTTATGCCTATAAAAACACAAATTTAATATTGCCATGGATGATCTTAAAGCTGAGAGTGAGGAAGCTTGGGAGTGGCTGAGTGCAATACCCAAAAACACATGGGCTAGGCATGCATTTGACACAAATTGCAAGACTGACTTGGTAGTTAACAATTTGTCTGAGGTTTTTAACAAGTACATCCTAGATGTTAGGAAAAAACCTATAAGGACAATGTGTGATGGCATAAAGGATAAGATGATGGTTAGGTGGCACAGGAATAGAGAGAGTGGAAAGGCAGCTAGATGGGTGCTCACACCACATTATGCAGAAAAGTTAGAGGTTGAAAAGGAAAGGGCCAAGTACTGCAAACCTATTCAAGCAGGTGTTAACCTATGGCAAGTTACTAGTGGGCAGCAAACACATGCTGTAAATTTGGAAATTCACACTTGTAGTTGCAGAAAGTGGGACCTGAGTGGCATCCCATGCAACCATGCCATCTCAGCAATTAACAAGGGAAAAAGGTTTCCAGAGGACTATGTCAGTAAATTCTTCAAGAAACCAATGTACTTAGCTGCATATCAACCAATGATATATCCAGTCCCTGGTGAGCATGATTGGACAAAGACCCCTAGTCCAGACATAGAACCACCTAAATTTAAAGTGAAGAAAGGTAGAAGGAAAGAGAAGAGGATCAATGGAAAATTTGAAGTTCCAAAGCCAAAGGACACTTCAAGAATGGGGACTATAACTTGTAGTAATTGTGGATTACAAGGGCATAGATATACAAGCTGCTTGAAACAGTTGAAACCTGAGTTGGCCTTGAGAAAGAACAAACATGTGGTAATTCCCTTTGAACTGGTACTTCAGTTTGATTTTTGTGCAAATTACTATATTTTGAAATTCACACTTGTTGGATTATTAACTGTTTTTCCTATGTATTGTTTTCCAAGCCTGCAAGGAATTCACAAGAAAGAGCTCCTGCATCAACACCCACAGCTCCTACTGCTGGTATTGGTGCTGCAAATCCAACACCAAGAGGTCCTCCTGCAGCAAGATCTGGAAGAGGAACTGGAGGTGGTGCTGGTAGAGGTGGTGGAAGAAGGGCTCCTGGTGGAAGAGGGACTGGAAGAGGTGATAATGTGGCCCAATCTTCAAGATCTGCAACAGGTGCTGCTGGGAGAGGTGTTGTAGGTACATCAAGGCCATTCTCTGCCCCAAGGCAGTATGCTGCCTCAACTTCTAGTGCCCCTGCTCCTCCACCTAGTGGTGGTACACACACTGGCTGGATGGCCTTTTTCACAGCTAGTGGAAACCACTGAATGGCCTGACGTGCCATGTAAACTTACAATGTGTTTTATTTTGGTTTGATGCCATTGCAAAGTGTACTTCATGGTTAGTGGTATGGATCTCTTGATGTATAACTTGATGGTCTGTGTTGGCAGTTATGGACATGTTGATACTTTAATGTCACTTGATGGATGTCTATTTGATCATTGTTGTTATGGTTAATGATGTCTATTTGATCATTGTTGTTATGGTTAATTGATGTCATTTCTGTTAATTAGGGTTAGTGATGTCTATTTGATCATTGTTGTTAATGGTGGCTCGGGGTCGACGGAACCACCAAAACCTATCAACTAGGGTTAATGGTGGCTCGGGGTCGACGGAACCACCAAAACCTATCAACTAGGGTTAATGGTGGCTCGGGGTCGACGGAACCACCAAAACCTATCAACTAGGGTTAATGATGGCTCGGGGTCGACGGAACCACCAAAACCTATCAACTAGGGTTAATGGTGGCTTGGGGTCGACGGAACCACCAAAACCTATCAACTAGGGTTAATGGTGGCACTATAACATAACCATCAACTATATCTGATCCATCTTCCAAAGCATTAAATCTCATAATTTTAGGTCTAGCACTCATAGTGGAGTTCAACAATACTTTTAGGTCACTCATAATATTGAGGCACTATAACATCCCGGACGTGACGAGGATCTCCGGAATAGTCCGGAGGTAAAGATTGATATATGTGATAATAGTGTTTTGATCTCCGGAAGAGTTCCGAAGTTCACCGGAAGGGGTTCCGGATGTTTACCGAAGTGTTCGGGTGCAGCAACACTTTATATGAGCCAAAGGGATAAAGCCCACAAGGTATTGGAAAGTGCAAAAGTAGTTTTGCTGCCGCGTAAGCGGTACTACCGCTTGGTGAAGCGGTACTACCGCCCGAGCGGTACTACCGCTTGTGTGAAGCGGTACTACCGCCCAAGCGGTACTACCGCTTGTGTGAAGCGGTACTACCGCTTGTGCGCGGCTGTGCACGGTTCGGCAGGGATCCGAGTTGGACTCTTTCCCTGCGGGCCAAACCGACCTTGTGCGGGCAAAACCGACCCGGAGGAGGCTTTTACTCCAAGTTTAGACCCCAAGGCTCAACATATAAATAGAGGGGCAGGGCTAGCACACGGGACACATCAGGATTTCCCAAGCCGTGTGCCGGCAACCCTAGCCCTCTAGTTCCTCCGTCATAATCTCCGTAGCGCTTGGCGAAGCCCTGCAGAGATTGTTCCTCACCACCATCACCACGCCGTCGTGCTGCTGGAACTCAACCACTACTTCATCATCGCTCGCTGGATCGAGGAGGTGAAGGCGTCATCAAGCCGTACGTGTGTTGAACGCGGAGGTGCCGTCCGTTCGGCACTAGATCGGAAGGATCGTGATTGGATCGCGGGACGCTCGGCGATTTGGATCGCGAAGACGTTCGACTACATCAACCGCGTTTATTAACGCTTCCGCTTAGCGATCTACAAGGGTATGTAGATTCACTCTCCCTCTCGTAGATGCTCATCACCATGGATAGATCTTGCGTGTGCGTAGGAAAATTTTTGTTTCCCATGCGACGTTCCCCAACAGTGGCATCATGAGCTAGGTCTATGCGTAGATGAGATCTCGAGTAGAACACAAACGAGTTGTGGGCGTGGGTGTATACATATTGCTTGCCGTTACTAGTTGATACTTGATTCAGCGGTATTGTGAGATGAAGCGGCCCGGACCGACATTACGCGTACGCTTACGCGAGACTGGTTTTACCGCTGCGTGCACTTGTTGCATAAAGGTGACTGGCGGGTGTCTGTCTCTCTCACTTTAGTTGAATCGGTTCAATGAAGAGGGTTCTTTTAGAAGATCAAAAAGCAATCACTACACCACGTTGTGGTTTTGCGTAGGTAAGAACGGTTCTTGCAAACCCGTAGCAGCCACGTAAAATTTGCAACAACAATTAGAGGACGTCTAACTTGTTTTTGCAGGGTATGTTGTGATGTGATATGGCCAATTACATGATGAGATATATGTGATGTATGAGATGATCATGTGATGTATAGAATATCACGACTTGCATGTCGATGAGTACGGCAACTGGCAGGAGCCATAGAGTTGTCTTTAATTATTGTATGACCTGCGTGTCAATCATTAAGCGCTATGTAATGCTTTACTTTATCGCTAAACGTTAGCTATAGTCGTGGAAGCAACAGTCAGCGCGACAACCTTATGGCGACACGTTGATGGAGATCAAGATGATGGAGATCATGGTGTCATGCCGGTGACGATGGAGATCATGCCGGTGCTTTGGAGATGGAGATCAAAAGCACAAGTTCATGGCCATATCATGTCACTTATGATTTGCATGTGATGTTAATCCTTTTATGCATCTTATTTTGCTTAGGACGACGGTAGCATTATAAGGTGATCCCTCACTTAAATTTCAAGATAAATTGTGTTCTCCCCAAGTGTGCACCGTTGCGAAAGTTCGTCGTTTCGAGACACGCCGTGATGATCGGGTGTGATAGACTCTACGTTCGCATACAACGGGTGCAAGCCATGTTGCACGTGCGGAACACTCGGGTTAAACTTGACGAGCCTAGCATGTACAGACATGGCCTCGGAACACAAGAGACCGAAAGGTCGAACATGAGTCATATAGTAGATATGATCAACATGAAGATGTTCACCATTGAAACCACCTCAACTCACGTGATGATCGGACTTGAGTTGGTGGATTTGGATCATGTTACACTCGAATGATTGGAGGGATGTCAATTTGAGTGGGAGTTTTTTAAAATATGATTAACTAAACTCATTATCTAAGAACAATAGTCTAAGTTGTCTTTGCTATATTTATGTTGTAGATCATGGCTCGCGCAGTAGCACCCCTGAATTTTAATGCGTTCCTAGAGAAAGCTAAGTTGAAAGATGATGGAAGTAACTTTGTGGACTGGGCCCGTAATCTAAGGATTATCCTTACGGCTTCCCAGAAGGCTTATGTCCTTGATGCACCGCTTGGTGATCCACCCGCTCCAGTTGAGTCTCTAGACGTTGTGAACGCCTGGCAGGCTCGTTCTGATGATTACTCAATAGTTCAATGTGCAATGTTGTATGGCTTAGAACCGGGACTTCAAAGACGTTTTGAACGTCATGGAGCATATGAGATGTTCCAGGAGTTGAAGTTTATCTTTCAGAAGAATCCCCGGATCGAGAGATATGAGATCTCCGATAAGTTCTATGCTTGCAAGATGGAGGAGAACGGGTCTATCAGTGATCACGTGCTCAGAATGTCTGGGTACTCCACCCGTCTGGCTGAGTTAGGGATGCCCCTTCCGCCAGAGGCTATCACTGACAGAGTTCTTCAATCATTGCCACCTAGCTACAAGAGCTTCGTGTTGAACTATAACATGCACGGGATGAACAAGTCAGTCGCCGAGCTGTTTGCGATGCTGAAAGCCGCTGAGTCTGAAATTCAGAAGGAGCATCAAGTGTTGATGGTCAATAAAACCACTAGTTTCAAGAAAAATGGCAAGGGTAAGAAGGGTAACTCCAAGCAGAGTGGCAAAGCAGTTGCTCCTCTCGTGAAGAAACCCAAGGCTGGACCCAAACCAGAAACTGTGTGTTTTCATTGCAAGGGAACTGGACACTGGAAGCGGAATTGCCCCAAGTATTTGGCTGACAAGAAGGCGGCCAACAACAAACAAGGTATATATGATATACATGTTATTGATGTGTACCTTACCAACTCTCGTTGTAGTGCCTGGGTATTTGATACCGGTGCGGTTGCTCATATTTGCAACTCAAAACAGGAACTGCGGAATAGACGGAGGCTGGCAAAGGACGAAGTGACGATGCGCGTGGGAAATGGTTCCAAGGTTGATGTGATCGCCGTCGGCACGCTCGCTCTTCGATTACCGTCGGGATTAGTGATGAACCTAAATAAGTGTTATTTGGTGCCTGCGTTAAGCATGAACATTATATCTGGATCTTGTTTATTGCGAGACGGTTACTCATTTAAATCAGAGAATAATGGTTGTTCTATTTATATGAGTAATATCTTTTATGGTCATGCACCCGATGTGAGGGGTTTATTCTTATTGAATCTCGATAGTAATGATACACATGTTCATAACATTGATGCCAAAAGATGTAGAATTGATAATGATAATACCACTTTCTTGTGGCACTGCCGTTTAGGTCATATTGGCGTAAAACGCATGAGGAAGCTCCATGCTGATGGACTTTTGGAGTCACTTGATTTTGAATCACTTGACACATGTGAGCCATGCCTCATGGGCAAGATGACTAAAACGCCGTTCTCTGGAACAATGGAACGGGCAAGTGACTTATTGGAAATCATACATACTGATGTGTGCGGTCCGATGAGTATTGAGGCGCGCGGTGGTTATCGTTACTTTCTCACCTTCACTGATGACTTAAGTAGATATGGGTATATTTACTTAATGAAACACAAGTCTGAAACATTTGAAAAGTTCAAACAATTTCAGAGTGAAGTTGAGAATCATCGTAACAAGAAGATTAAATTCCTACGATCTGATCGAGGAGGAGAATATCTGAGTTATGAGTTTGGCAGTCACTTAAGACAGTGTGGAATTGTTTCACAATTAACACCGCCTGGAACACCACAGCGTAATGGTGTGTCCGAACGTCGTAATCGAACCTTATTGGATATGGTGCGATCTATGATGTCTCTTGCCGATTTGCCACTATCGTTTTGGGGTTATGCATTAGAGACAGCTGCATTCACTTTAAAATAGGGCACCATCGAAATCCGTTGAGACGACGCCTTATGAACTTTGGTTTGACAAGAAGCCAAAGCTGTCGTTTCTTAAAGTTTGGGGATGTGATGCTTATGTCAAAAAGCTTCAGCCTGAAAAGCTGGAACCCAAAGCGGAGAAATGCGTCTTCATAGGATACCCAAAAGAGACAGTTGGGTATACCTTCTACCTCAGATCCGAAGGCAAAGTGTTTGTCGCTAAAAACGGAACATTTCTTGAGAAAGAGTTTCTCTCGAAAGAATTGAGTGGGAGGAAGATAGAACTTGATGAGGTTGTTGAACCTTTACTTCAACCTGAGAGTAGCGCAGCGCAGAAAGTTGTTTCTGTGGAGCCTACATTAGCTGAAGAGGAAGTTAATGATGATGATCATGAAGCTTTGGATCAAGTTGCTATCAAACCTCGTAGGTCGACAAGGACGCGTACTGCTCCCGAGTGGTACGGCAACCCTGTCTTAGACATCATGTTGTTAGACAACGATGAACCTACGAGCTATGGAGAAGCGATGATGAGCCCGGATTCCGAGAAGTGGTTAGAGGCCATGAAATCCGAGATGGGATCCATGTATGAAAACAAAGTATGGACTTTGGAAGTATTACCTGAAGGGCGTAAGGCCATTCAGAACAAATGGATCTTTAAGAGGAAGACGGACGCGGACGGTAATGTCACCGTCTATAAAGCTCGACTTGTGGCAAAGGGTTTTTCACAAGTTCAAGGAGTTGACTACGATGAGACCTTCTCACCCGTAGCGATGCTTAAGTCCGTCAGAATCATGTTAGCAATAGCTGCCTTTTTCGATTATGAAATTTGGCAGATGGATGTCAAAACAGCGTTCCTTAACGGTTTCCTTAAGGAAGAGTTGTATATGATGCAACCAGAAGGTTTTGTCGATCCAGAGAATGCTGACAAAGTTTGCAAAACTCCAGCGATCCATTTATGGACTGGTGCAAGCATCTCGGAGTTGGAATCTTCGTTTTGATGAGGTGATCAAAGCGTTCGAGTTTATACAAGTTTACGGAGAAGCTTGTATTTACAAGAAAGTGAGTGGGAGCTCTATAGCGTTTCTAATATTATATGTGGATGACATATTGCTGATTGGAAACAATATAGAAATGCTGGAAAGCGTAAAGGAATATTTGAACAAGAGTTTTTCAATGAAGGACCTAGGAGAAGCTGCTTTCATATTAGGCATCAAGATCTATAGAGATAGATCAAGACGTTTAATAGGACTTTCACAAAGCACATACCTTGATAAGATTTTGAAGAAGTTCAAAATGGATCAGTCCAAGAAGGGGTTCTTGCCTGTTTTGCAAGGTGTGAAGTTGAGTAAGACTCAATGCCCAGTGACTGCAGAAGATAGAGAAAAGATGAGTGTCATCTCCTATGCTTCAGCCATAGGCTCTATCATGTATGCAATGCTGTGCACAAGACCCGATGTCAGCCTTGCCATAAGTATGGCCGGAAGGTTTCAAAGTGATCCAGGAATGGAACACTGGACGGCGGTCAAGAATATCCTGAAGTACCTGAAAAGGACTAAGGACATGTTTCTCGTTTATGGAGGTGATCAAGAGCTCGTCGTAAAGGGTTACGTCGATGCAAGCTTTGACACTGATCCGGATGACTCTAAGTCGCAAACCGGATACGTATTTATTCTTAATGGGGGTGCGGTTAGCTGGTACAGTTCCAAGCAAAGCGTGGTAGCTGATTCTACATGCGAAGCGGAGTACATCGCTGCCTCGGAGGCGGCGAAGGAAGGTGTCTGGATGAAGGAGTTCATGACAGATCTTGGAGTAGTGCCTAGTGCACTTAACCCAATGACTCTGTTTTGTGATAATACTGGTGCCATTGCTCTAGCCAAGGAACCAAGATTTCACAAGAGGACCAGACACATAAAGCGACGTTTCAATTCCATCCGCGATTACATCAAGGAGGACGACATAAATATTTGCAAAGTACACACGGATCTAAATGTTGCAGATCCGTTGACTAAACCGCTTCCAAGGGCTAAACATGAACAACACCAGAACTGCATGGGTGTTCGATTCATTACAATGTAAATCACATAGTGATGTGAACTAGATTATTGACTCTAGTGCAAGTGGGAGACTGTTGGAAATATGCCCTAGAGGCAATAATAAATTGGTTATTATTATATTTCCTTGTTCATGATAATCGTTTATTATCCATGCTATAATTGTATTGATTGGAAACTCAAATACATGTGTGGGTACATAGACAACACTGTGTCCCTAGTAAGCCTCTAGTTGACTAGCTTGTTGATCAAAGATGGTTAAGGTTTCCTAGCCATGGACATGAGATGTCATTTGATAACGGGATCACATCATTAGGAGAATGATGTGATGGACAAGACCCAAACTGTAAACGTAGCATTTGATCGTGTCAGTTTATTGCTATTGTTTTCTGCATGTCAAGTATCTGTTCCTTTGACCATGAGATCATGCAACTCACTGACACCGGAGGAATACCTTGTGTGTATCAAACGTCGCAACGTAACTGGGTGACTATAAAGGTGCTCTACAGGTATCTCCGAGGGTGTCTGTTGGGTTGGCATGGATCAAGACTGGGATTTGTTACTCCGTGTGACGGAGAGGTATCTCAGGGCCCACTCGGTAATACAACATCACAATGAGCCTTGCAAGCAATGTGACTAAAGTGTTAGCCACGAGATCTTGTATTACGGAACGAGTAAAGAGACTTGCCGGTAACGAGATTGAACTAGGTATAGAGATACCGACGATCGAACCTCGGGCAAGTAACATACCGAAGAACAAAGGGAACAGCATACGGGATTAACTGAATCCTTGACATAGAGGTTCGACCGATAAAGATCTTCGTAGAATATGTAGGAGCCAATATGGGCATCCAGGTCCCGCTATTGGTTATTGGCCGTAGAGGTGTCTCGGTCATGTCTACATAGTTCTCGAACCCGCAGGGTCTACACACTTAACGTTTGGTGACGATTAGTATAATTGAGTTATTATGTTGGTGACCGAAAGTTGTTCGGAGTCCCGGATAAGATCCCGGACGTGACGAGGATCTCCGGAATAGTCCGGAGGTAAAGATTGATATATGTGATAATAGTGTTTTGATCTCCGGAAGAGTTCCGAAGTTCACCGGAAGGGGTTCCGGATGTTTACCGAAGTGTTCGGGTGCAGCAACACTTTATATGAGCCAAAGGGATAAAGCCCACAAGGTATTGGAAAGTGCAAAAGTAGTTTTGCTGCCGCGTAAGCGGTACTACCGCTTGGTGAAGCGGTACTACCGCCCGAGCGGTACTACCGCTTGTGTGAAGCGGTACTACCGCCCAAGCGGTACTACCGCTTGTGTGAAGCGGTACTACCGCTTGTGCGCGGCTGTGCACGGTTCGACAGGGATCCGAGTTGGACTCTTTCCCTGCGGGCCAAACCGACATTGTGCGGGCAAAACCGACCCGGAGGAGGCTTTTACTCCAAGTTTAGACCCCAAGGCTCAACATATAAATAGAGGGGCAGGGCTAGCACACGGGACACATCAGGATTTCCCAAGCCGTGTGCCGGCAACCCTAGCCCTCTAGTTCCTCCGTCATAATCTCCGTAGCGCTTGGCGAAGCCCTGCAGAGATTGTTCCTCACCACCATCACCACGCCGTCGTGCTGCTGGAACTCAACCACTACTTCATCATCGCTCGCTGGATCGAGGAGGTGAAGGCGTCATCAAGCCGTACGTGTGTTGAACGCGGAGGTGCCGTCCGTTCGGCACTAGATCGGAAGGATCGTGATTGGATCGCGGGACGCTCGGCGATTTGGATCGCGAAGACGTTCGACTACATCAACCGCGTTTATTAACGCTTCCGCTTAGCGATCTACAAGGGTATGTAGATTCACTCTCCCTCTCGTAGATGCTCATCACCATGGATAGATCTTGCGTGTGCGTAGGAAAATTTTTGTTTCCCATGCGACGTTCCCCAACAAAATCTGTCTAGGAGGAGAAGTTGGACAGTTTGGTCCATATACTATAATGTCTGATAGACAAAAGGTATGTGAATGCATCTTCCATTCTATGTTGCATATATCTGTTTTCCAAATCTATTAGACAGTAGCTTAGCTTGTTAATTTTGTGGACCAGGGGCTACTAAATGCAGTGAATGCAGTATTTCCTAACTGTCACCAAAGATTCTGCCTAAGACACATATATGCAAACTTCCAAAATGCTGGGTTTAGGGGGGAAGATCTTAAGAAGTGCATGGATAATGCCAGTTATGCCTATAAAAACACAAATTTAATATTGCCATGGATGATCTTAAAGCTGAGAGTGAGGAAGCTTGGGAGTGGCTGAGTGCAATACCCAAAAACACATGGGCTAGGCATGCATTTGACACAAATTGCAAGACTGACTTGGTAGTTAACAATTTGTCTGAGGTTTTTAACAAGTACATCCTAGATGTTAGGAAAAAACCTATAAGGACAATGTGTGATGGCATAAAGGATAAGATGATGGTTAGGTGGCACAGGAATAGAGAGAGTGGAAAGGCAGCTAGATGGGTGCTCACACCACATTATGCAGAAAAGTTAGAGGTTGAAAAGGAAAGGGCCAAGTACTGCAAACCTATTCAAGCAGGTGTTAACCTATGGCAAGTTACTAGTGGGCAGCAAACACATGCTGTAAATTTGGAAATTCACACTTGTAGTTGCAGAAAGTGGGACCTGAGTGGCATCCCATGCAACCATGCCATCTCAGCAATTAACAAGGGAAAAAGGTTTCCAGAGGACTATGTCAGTAAATTCTTCAAGAAACCAATGTACTTAGCTGCATATCAACCAATGATATATCCAGTCCCTGGTGAGCATGATTGGACAAAGACCCCTAGTCCAGACATAGAACCACCTAAATTTAAAGTGAAGAAAGGTAGAAGGAAAGAGAAGAGGATCAAGGGAAAATTTGAAGTTCCAAAGCCAAAGGACACTTCAAGAATGGGGACTATAACTTGTAGTAATTGTGGATTACAAGGGCATAGATATACAAGCTGCTTGAAACAGTTGAAACCTGAGTTGGCCTTGAGAAAGAACAAACATGTGGTAATTCCCTTTGAACTGGTACTTCAGTTTGATTTTTGTGCAAATTACTATATTTTGAAATTCACACTTGTTGGATTATTAACTGTTTTTCCTATGTATTGTTTTCCAAGCCTGCAAGGAATTCACAAGAAAGAGCTCCTGCATCAACACCCACAGCTCCTACTGCTGGTATTGGTGCTGCAAATCCAACACCAAGAGGTCCTCCTGCAGCAAGATCTGGAAGAGGAACTGGAGGTGGTGCTGGTAGAGGTGGTGGAAGAAGGGCTCCTGGTGGAAGAGGGACTGGAAGAGGTGATAATGTGGCCCAATCTTCAAGATCTGCAACAGGTGCTGCTGGGAGAGGTGTTGTAGGTACATCAAGGCCATTCTCTGCCCCAAGGCAGTATGCTGCCTCAACTTCTAGTGCCCCTGCTCCTCCACCTAGTGGTGGTACACACACTGGCTGGATGGCCTTTTTCACAGCTAGTGGAAACCACTGAATGGCCTGACGTGCCATGTAAACTTACAATGTGTTTTATTTTGGTTTGATGCCATTGCAAAGTGTACTTCATGGTTAGTGGTATGGATCTCTTGATGTATAACTTGATGGTCTGTGTTGGCAGTTATGGACATGTTGATACTTTAATGTCACTTGATGGATGTCTATTTGATCATTGTTGTTATGGTTAATGATGTCTATTTGATCATTGTTGTTATGGTTAATTGATGTCATTTCTGTTAATTAGGGTTAGTGATGTCTATTTGATCATTGTTGTTAATGGTGGCTCGGGGTCGACGGAACCACCAAAACCTATCAACTAGGGTTAATGGTGGCTCGGGGTCGACGGAACCACCAAAACCTATCAACTAGGGTTAATGGTGGCTCGGGGTCGACGGAACCACCAAAACCTATCAACTAGGGTTAATGATGGCTCGGGGTCGACGGAACCACCAAAACCTATCAACTAGGGTTAATGGTGGCTTGGGGTCGACGGAACCACCAAAACCTATCAACTAGGGTTAATGGTGGCACTATAACATAACCATCAACTATATCTGATCCATCTTCCAAAGCATTAAATCTCATAATTTTAGGTCTAGCACTCATAGTGGAGTTCAACAATACTTTTAGGTCACTCATAATATTGAGGCACTATAACATAACCATCAACAACATAATTTTAGGTCTAGCACTCATAGCTGTTCATAGCACACAATACTTAGTGGAGTTCAACAATACTTAGTGGAGTTCAACAATACATAGTTGAGTTCAAATGCATACTTCATCCATTGGTCACTCATAGGATGAACAGCTAGCATAACTACTAGATACATACACAACCAGAGTTCACACTTACTACAACCATACAATGCAGCACCATAATTCAAAGCTACTAGGTCATTACACAACCATCCTGCCCAAAAGGTCAGCAATGCCCACTTCTCCCCTATTCATCTTGTTCATTTCTCCAGGATGGCCTGGATCTCCTTGATCTTCTGCATGAGCTTCTCCTCTACTTCCATGAGCTCAGCAATCTGAAGCTTTAGTTGACCCTTCTCTTCAACATCCTTTTCCTTTCCCTTAAGCAGATCAGCAACCTGAAACTTCAACTCTAGCTTCTCTTGTGTCAGCTTCTCCTCAGACTTTCTCAGCTCTCCATTCTGAGACTCAAATTTCATCCTAGCTTCACTCAGCAATTCCTTCTCTTTCATATGCTTCAACTTCAGGTTCTGGATGACAGTTGCTTGAGCTCTTGTGAGGTTAACCAGGAGTTGATACTTGTCATTAAGATGCTTTTGATCTGCATCTTTCTTTGCCATCTCTCTCTTCATATCAGCCATAAGTTCACTTCTGCATTGCCGCTGATAGGTTAGGTTAGACTGCAGATAACTGAAGTCAAGCACCCTTTCCTCCTGGAAATTCATAAGTTCATGCACATCTTTAACTAACTTGTCATAGTTGGCCTCCAAATTGTTCTTCTCTGTTGTCAGGTGGTGAATTTTGAAAGCACTTTCAAGATTATCAGTCACCCTAGCACTCTTGCTATCTTCAACCATTGCCCACAACTTCAACAATGCATTCTCCATTGTTGGGGGCCACTCCTGATCAACCCATTCAACAAAACCACAATTGTCACCTTCCTGCAACCACAACAAGCAGAGCAAGTGAGTTCATACCCCAGGTAAATAGAGAAGAAGAGCAAGAGCACTGCAAAGTAGTGCCTGACATGGCTGTCTATAGTGGCTTACAAATGATTGTAACTAACCAAAAAAAATAACAGCATCCCAAAATTACAACAGAATTCAGCTCATGATTTTAACTACAATTTGGTACTAATGGTGGAACACAAAAGCAAACTCCAAGTGCATCACTGAAAATGAGATCACTACAACTGTATCACTACAAGTGCAGCATCACTACAACACATTAGCATATTCTGCATCACAAAATGGACCATTTGCACTACCTACATCAGTACAACTGCATCACTACAAATGCATCAATACATGAGCCTATTATGCATCACTACAAAGGTGTGAAACAAAGAATGGATCATACCAGCTCTGCACATGCTAAGAACCTTCTGCCTGTGTATGTTCCTTCAAAGGCAACAAGCCTCTCCGATGCCTTGCCGTGCTTCTCACAGAAGACCATGGCATCGAGCTCTAGCCCCTTGTAATCGGGATCTTCAATGCTAAAAGGGACCTACACAAGCTCGTACAAACACAATGCCCTAATCAAAACCAAGCAAAATCACCCAAATAAAAAAAAACCAAATCTGAAACCCTAAACCTAAACCTAGCTCAAGTGAAGAGAACTGACCTGGTTAAGCCCGTCGTTGGAACCGGTGGAGTGCATGTACGGCAGGCTAGACGTGTCATCACTGCTTTCGTCTTCGAAAACCATGGCGGTGGCGGTCTGGTGCGGCGGGCGGCGACGACGGCGGCGAATAGGGAGACAGGAGCGACGAGGAGACGGCGTGCGGGGAGGGAGACAAGTGAGAGAGCAGGTCGGGTCGGCCTGCTTAAACCGGCTGACCGGTTCGAGCCGAACCGATCCGAGTCAGCACCGGCGCGTGCCATTTGGCCAGCGTGTCACCTACCGCGCGGGGCCCGGTTGTCAGTTTTAGCGTCAATACGTCGAAATGCCACTTTTAGTCCGATTTGCAACGTATGGCCCGAAACTTGGTACTGATGCGTAAAAATTACCAACCTTGGTACCAATCCGCCACCACTGCCCCAAATGTGGTACCATCGTGCAATTTTCTCGAATATTTCCCTGCGCGCCTGCAGCGAAAACTAGATGGGTTACACGAACGTCCCCTCCTTTTTGAGGCATATAAATGGGGGCTAGGAGCTGTAAAATAATGTTACTATTATTTGCATTAATACGTATCTATTATATATATATATATATATAATTTATTATTATTAATGTTATTAATAATGTCTTATTATTATTTTCCAAGGAAAAATGGGGGTGACTTTATAAAATAGTAAGTTATTAAACGTTTCTAACTTTGGCTATTAATACCTATCTATTATGTATAAAATCTATTAATATTAATGTTATTAATAGTGTATTATTATTATTTTCCAAGGATAAATGGGGTTGATTTTATAAAATAGTAAGTAGTACAACTTTTCTAACTTTCGCTGTTAATACCTATCTATTAATACCTATCTATTATATATATTTCTGTACTACAGGTGATATACAGATTTTGTTTTGAGCAATTTGGTTGAGCCACATAGTCTAAAATATTTACGGCATTAATCTTTGATTGTAAGGTCTAAGATAAAAAAACATCATCCATCCATCTGACATGTGCAACCATCATCCATCTAGTGAACTATCATCTGACATACTACTTGGTCAGACACGTGCAACCATCATCCATCTGTCATGCTGAAGTTAAGAAAAACAACCTATTACTTGAACCGCTGTGGATTTTAAAATGAGTGCAATTTTACATTGAGATATGCATAGTGGGGAGTTGCACCTTTTTATATGTAATGTTGCAAAAATGTTTATTTTAGAAACTAACGTGGTCTATATAAATTTATCTGGTAATCTATTTGTGAATTCTTATAAGGGTTTTTTACATCTGTGCCCCTGGTTCCTTAGCTGTACTCATTTATCCCCACGCTCTTAACTTTTGCTCATTTTTTCCCACTCCCTTGCCCGAAACCCTCAGAACTGGTCACAGCGGACGTTGCCGTCGGGTCAATGGCTTGACCGTTAACTCTGACGAGTGGGGCCGCGTTGGACTGTGTCGCCCGTTGGACCTGAGAGCGGGTTGGACCTGACAAGTGGGGCCGCGTTTGGCGGTGTCGCTGTTCGACCGTTGGGCCGTGGTTTCGTTGGACTGTTGGGCCTTTGCATGAAACGCCTGCGTGCGCCGCCACGACAGAAGCCTGTTATGCATGCACGACGTATCCTGCTAGCCTGCTATGCATGCACCCAGCAAGCCTACCTGCATGCGTCGATGCGCGCAGGCACGATGCGTTGACCGAGCCTGCATGCGCCGACCGAGCCTACATGTGCCGATGCGCGCCGCCACGATGCGCTGACCGAGCCGCTTTCCTGCACGCGAGCCACCACGGACGCAGCGACGATCGCTGTCGCTGGTTCTCTCTTGTCGCACGCGTGTCACATCGATTTAGCGTGGCAATTAAAATCCAAATCCAGATCACTCTCCGAGCGAGGCGAGGATGCAGTACTACGGCCCCACCTTCCAGGTGCCACCCACCGCGCCGGAGAGGCGGTACCCCGCCGGCGTCGTCGTGGAGACGACGCTTCGCGTGTGGGCGATCTCACGCTGGAGGGGTGCCAGGGAGTTTGCCCAGTGGTTCCTCCGTGCGGGCTCGCCGGTGATGTTCCGACTGGAGGAAGTGCGCCCAAACGCTAGCTCTCCGCCGTCAGGCCTCATCGCCCACTTCACCAACAGATTCGATGCGTACTACCTCCTCGGCAAGGTGTTTTGGTGTGGGTGCGAGTTCATCGCATTCACCACCTACAACATCTTCACGGACTTCGATAGCATCTTCCCCACCCGCAACGGTATGCACAGCCTCCCCTACTACCTCGGCGAGGACGACATGGAGGAGGAGCACTGAAGAGAAGGCGCAGTGAAGATGGTGGTGAAGGCCCGGCCGGTCTCGTGAAGCTTGTCTTGCCCGTTAGGGCTTTTTATATATTTTTATGTTATGTCGTTGGTTGTACCGTGAACTCTTTTATGTACAACGTGTTATATATTTTTATGTTATGTCGTTGGATACCCTCGAAGCTGAACTATGTGCGTGTATGGAGGGTTTGTCGTTATCTCTTCCAGTTATGATCCAGATGGACTCCCTTGTTGCAGTGAAGTTGATCCAGGCAAAAGAGGTGGATAGATCTATCTATGCATCGCTTATTAAGGAGATTAGATACTTTATGTCTCTTCGTGAATCTTGTATTACTCATATCAATTGTAGCCAAAATAAAGTTAGTGATAGCTTAGCTAAGTTTGCTCGTTTAGAAGGCAGAACTATGACTTGGATAGGGTCGGGGCCTTTGGTAGCGACAGAGCTAGCTGTCATTGATTGTTTGAACCTTTCGTGATGAGTAATACATTATTTCACCCGCAAAAAAAAAGTTTTAGGGCACCCTGTGTTTTATGTAAGAACTATGCTATGCTTGCTACTTTCTATGTTATGGATGTATGCTTGCTACGTGAGATATCGGTAGATGGATATGGTGCCGTAGCCGAGCCCTAGACATGCTCTCTAGATGGATATGGTGGCTAATGGTGCCACCGGACTTTATTTTAGACGTGGTTTCTGATGGATATCATGATCTACATAATTAAATCTGACATGCTCTTAATAATAAATTTGCCATGTTCTACAAAAAAAATCGTGTATAAAAAAACAAAAACAAAAAATCATGTATACAATATTTTTCTTGCAACAAAAACATGTTTATAATACCCGCATGTCAAAAAATCAAAGTGTTGTGCCGTAGGTTATATACAGAAGGAAATTGCCACGATATGTACAAATAAATTTGACATGGGAAAGTTCAATAAAGAATTTGTCATGGTATCTACACTAACAATGACATGGAAAAAGTTATTCTTAAGTTCGCCATGGCAATTATCTGTACAAAAATGCCATGGGACAAAAGTTGTACTGCTAACAATAAATCGATTTACCATCATGCACTATTTTTGTTCGGCATGGTAATAAATGGATTTACCATGGCAATAATCAAGAAAAAAAACAGAGCCAGCGCATGCACTATTTTCTAGGCCTCTTTTATCTTTGTGGGCCTTCAACACTCAATGCAATGCGACGGCCCAACCAGAGCTTAGTTTCAATTTGGGCCCTAGAACTACATTTTTTTTCTTCTGCGGTCGGTGTTGTCTGACGAAACTGAAGAAACTGAAAGTGTACAAAACTGACGAAACTGACATGATCCACAAATTAAGCAACACAGAGCATAGAGCACATGATCCGCAAATTTAAGCAAATCCTAGAGCACATGATCCACAAATTTAAGCAAATCCTAGAGCACATGATCCACAAATTTAACCAAATCCTAGAGCACATGACACCACACTAATAACATCTCTAACGAGTGATGACCAGCAAGTAAGAAAATCCTAAAGCAACTATACAAAAATAAAATCCTAAAGCTATCAGATTCGCCTGCTTGTTCAATTGAATCATCTACTTCAACTTCTTGTTCATCTTCTTTAATTCCTCCTTCAGATCTGCATCCCCAACTGTTAGAGTAGCACTTTTAGAGACCAAATTCGTTGGTGCTGACGGCAGATTGAGCTCCCGGGTTGGGGCCCCATTGCATTGAATCCGCTTAACGTAGTCATCCAGCCATTCAAAATGTGTGCATTTCTTCACGATCTGAAACGAAAACATGAACCCTAAATCCCAGATCCAAGGAAAAAGAATTAAAAACAAATAGAAAAAGAAATCAGAGAAAAATCATGAGATCTAACCTGCCCCTCTGGCTTGCTCTCTCATTTCACGAACTCGCGCCCATAGTTGCCATTCTTGACCTCCTTCGAAGTCAACCGTATCAGTGGCGCGCTGCGTGGGCAGTCAGGACATCGCTCCATGGGAAGTGGACCATACTCGGTCCACGAGGGGCGGGAGGCTGAAGTGGAGCTCGACATATCGCCCAAAGTCGCCGGAGAAGAAGAAGCAGAGGAGTGGCTCCTCTCGTCGCCGGAGAAGAAGAAGCAGAGGAGTGGTTCCTCTCGTCGCCGCAGAATAAGCAGCAGAAGAAAGCGGAGGCAAGGGTGGGCGAGCACAACCAACAACTCTCGCGAATCGCCTCTCGCGGATCGCCCCACGATCCAACGATGCGGAGCCGTCCATGTGATCCAACGGCGCGGAGCCTGCATGCAGCCTGCCCTCGGAATTCCTTCTAGAAGACCACTGTCGCTTGGCGCTAGGGTATGATCGGACGGCTGACGTTCGGAGCTAGGGTTAGGCGAAACCCCGCGGGGTTTAGAGGGGTTTGAGCTGGTCAACGGGGTTTCCAATGCTTTGACTGAGCAGAACTAATTTAAAAAAAATCGAAAAAATATGAAACCTTCGCCGTTCGTCGTTTTATAAGACACACTAACGATGAAAAATACTAAACTTGGTATACGGACATTTACAAAAAAAAACCTAGCTGGCACGATCGAGGTCAAATGAGCACCATTAATTAAAAAAAATCAAAAAAATATAAAACCTGCGCACAATGTTGTCTTGTGTGACATGTTACCAACCAAAAATCATAAACTTTGTCTATGGACATTTTCATGAAAAAACCTTCACACATATGAGCTATCACGTACAACATTTCATAGAGTCCAAGGAGAGGAGGTAGGGTTCCCTTCGGTTTTTGAAAATTTAAAAAAAAATAAAAAAAATCACCAAAGCTTGATTTCAAAGTGAATAAGAAGGATCTGAACTTAGTTTTCCATTTTCATATTTTAAACGTGTTTTTAATGGTTTTCTATTAAAGTATATTTTTTTCAAAAAAAATGTAAAAATATGAAGATTAATTCAATAAATAGTGATACTTCGAATCTACACTATATAGATTGAATAGGTGTTAATAAAAAATATTTGGCTCATTTAGAGTAGGTCCAAAAAAAACTTGATTACAAATGGGGCTGTTTACCCTAGCTTGGGAGCTCATTTGGAGCACATTTCTCATGACTACAAGTTTTACCACGCAAAAGAGATCGGATTGATCACCTAACGTTTATAATAGTTCAGCAAACTTTGCAACTCACACCACAGGGCAATGGACTTCAAGTGTTGGTTCAAATTCAAAGTTTGCCTAAAATTCAAATTTTGCCTGAGTTTTGTATTCTACCTCAAATTTCACATCAAATTACAAATAGAATTATTACACCTTACAAGTTTTCACAGTAGTTCAAATTGACGACAGAATCCTTATTACAAATCCTTAAAGTTCAAAGTTTATGACTTGCATTCAAGTTCAAATTCAAATCTTTGCCTTGCTCCTTGTGTTCCGGGATGGGTTAACCGTCTTGGTCCTAGTTTCCCTAGCTGGGATATTTTGTGCTTTTGAAAGCTTTGTCTTGTTGCTTCTGATCTTCACTTCTAGTGGTGGCGGTTTTGTTGAGCTTTGACTGACCGAGCAAGTGATGACCAGTTGACGGTCATCTGTGGGTTCACTAATCCTTAAAGGAACTTCAGACAAAATAACTTCCTCCTCTCTTATAGCTTCAAAACCTTCATAAGCCATGGTTTCAATATCTGCATCAGATGATGGTTCAACCGAAGTTTCTTCCTCTCTAGGTCTTTTCTGTCCTGTGCCTCTAATTATCCTAGAGCTGGGTCAAACAGAAATAAGCTTAGCCATCGATAAAAAAGAGAACAAATGCAAAAAAAGGGAAAGGTTGCACACATACCAAGCTGCTACTTCAGTTGCTTCATTCTCCTCTAAACTTGCTGCATTCTCCTCTGCTGCTACATTCTCCTCTGCATTTGCTGCTGCCCATTGTTCCTCTTCTCCAAATGATGCATCAACTGGATTGGTACAAATCCTAGCAATATGCCCTAGGATACCACATTTTTTGCACTTACGCTGTTTTTTTACATGACCCTCTTCACCAGCTCTTATCCTGTTTTTCCTTGGTCTTCCTGGTGGTCTAGTCAGTACAGGAGAATGGAGTTTGAACCCTGGGTCTACTATGTTCCATTGGTCTTTTCCCAAGAGTGCAGGCACATTTTCAACATAAGCAGCCCTAAATTTGGCAACAGAGAAATATTCAGAGCAATACTGATCAACTTCACCATCTTCACCTCCAATAACAGTCATGAGATGTAGGGCATGTATGCACGGCTTCCCGCGGATCTGCCATTGCCTACAACTGCATTCCTTAGTTGCAAGGTTCACTGGATATCTCCATTCCATATTTTTACTGTCAGTGTATGTTACCTCAGCCTCGTATGTCGACGGTCGAATGCATTTCATCCTTAGTCCTCTTGCCTTGGCATGCAATGCCTTAATCAGAGATGGGAGCATAAGATGGCCAACATATTGTGTTTCTGGAATTCTTTTACGAAGAGCCATCTTTATCATGATCATCTACCTGATCTTATCAAATGCTTGCCACAACAAAAGCCCTTTCACTGACTTGAACTTTGCATTGAAACACTCAGCGAGGTTATTGGTCACATAGTCTACTTTGCAGATTTCATTGAATTTGCTTCTTGACCACACCTTTCCATGATGTTCATCCATGTACTCCTTCACCAAAGGATTGTGAGCATACAACACTCTCAAATGGTGCTCATGCTTCCTCAAGCTGCATGTGTATGATGCTGGCCATAGGTTCTCATCATAAACTTTGCCTTTGAATTTCTTTTTAAAATTCTGCGCTAGGTGTCGCATACATTCCCTATGTTCCACTCCAGGGAATACAATTTCTACTGCACTCTCTAAACCTTGCAAGCATCTGTGTGTATAACTAAACCTAACGGTGTATCTATAATGTTGCGCAACTGCTGCAGAAACCAGACACAACTCTCCTCGGACTCTGCCTCCAACACACCAAATGCAACTGGGAATAGCCAGTTGTGTCCATCAACTGCAGAAGCTGCTGCTAGCTGGCCTCTCCATCTTCCATTCAAAGCAGTTGCATCGACAGCCAAATAGGGCCTACAACCATTCAGAAACCCCTGCCAGCAAGCCTTGAAACAAACAAAAGCCCTCCTGAAGCACTCCTTCTCCACTGTCTTCCTTTTTAATTTGTACTGAACTGTATGCTTGTCAATCTCTACAACACTCCCCGGACTAGCCGTCTCCACTTCAGCTTTGAAGGTGTAAAGCAACTGAAAACTCTCATTCCATGGACCATTAATCCTATCAAGAGCCCTTTCCTTAGCATAGAAAATCTTCATGTAAGGGATATTAATCTTGTACTTCTCAAATAGCTTCCCATGGAGTGCTGTTGGACCAATTGTTGGTGTTTCCCTCACCCAATCCAAGATTGCATCTACCACCCACCTAGTCTTTGCAAGCTTTGATTTGTCCTTTCCCCCTCCCCCTCCAGATGGGCAAGTGTGCCTGTGTGGTTTTTTTTTTATCTGAAACAAAATGAAAAATGATGTCAAATACAATTAAGAAACAGTACACATGATCTGGATATAGAATGGATAAATAATCTGAAAAAAAGATTCAGTGTTAATACCTGAATCAATTTGCTCTTTAGCATAGTGGATGCATGCAACCTCCACCTACACCTATCATAAGGGAAATGAACAGTGAATCTTCTTGGCTCACTCCTATCAACCTCATAGGAGTTTTCAGTGAGAATGTAATATGTAGTCACTGCATTATGACAGTCCACCATCGATTCGAATACGGTTCCTGGAGTAAGCTAAGGATTCTCCCTGTTCCACTCAATTGTTGGCATGTCCTCACCATCATGTTCTTGTAAAACTAAGGAGTCGAAGTTCTCCTCCCTCTATTCATCATCAGTGTCATCAAATCTAGCACGGCTGCTAGGCTCCTCTGGATATTCATCTTCCATTGCCTGTTGACTGACTCTATCTACCAGTTCAGGGAATGTAGTCTCATCCTCATCATCATGTCGAGGCACTTCCTCGTCAGGCTCTGCATCTACTTCTACATCAGGTGCAGAAGGGAGAGGAGAAGTGGCAGAATTAGCGGCAACCGACATGTTGTGGCTTTCAGAACCACTAGGTTTACTTGGTCTCGACCTACAAGGAGTGCGATGACGCTCGCTATTAGCAGAGACAGATGATGTCTGAACACCCTTCCCCTTCGGGATACGTTGTTTGCGTTCCTGAAGCACACCGATATGGATTTTACCGAAACGGCTGTCAGCATTCAAACTAAATAGCAATCCCAGATGCTCATCACAAGTTAATGGGACAAATCTCTGCTCGGTACTGTCGAAATATCTCAGTTCAACAGCATCGGCAGGGTTCCACGGATACTCACAACAGAGTGCCTCGCGGAAATCTGTGAACGAAACGCTGGTTTCTACCACTTTCGGATAGAAAAATCCAGAAATCAGATACGGTTTAGTTCCACACAGCTCGCTAGTTTCCATTCTAACCGCCAGCCGAAAAGCAAGTGCAGGATCAACCCTATTCGATTGAAATAAAGGGCGCAGTTAGGCCGAAAATTTTCAGAAAAATTGCACTGATTCACGCCAACGGTGGTCAAATACAGCGTAATTTATGGATCTCCTAATCAATTTGAGAGGAAAACGATGCTTACCTAGGTGGAATCCATGAATTATCCCCCTCTGATTCGACCCAATCATCTCCACGGTCGATGGGCCGGACGGGGTGCTCCCCCGACATCGCTACCTAATCCTAGTTGGGGAGAGAGGGTAGATGCGGCGGAGGCGGCACGACGGCGGCGGAGGCGGCACGACGGCGGCAGAGGCGGCACGACGGCGGCGGAGGGGGCGGCGCGGAAGCGACTCGATCTGATTCAGGTTACAGTGAGTGTCAGTTTTGCGGCCCCACTTGTTAGCACGTAACGGTCAAAATGTGGACTCGGCCCTACGCGGCCCCACTCGTCAGAGTTAACGGTCAAGCCATTGACCCGACGGCAACGTCCACTGTGACCAGTTCTGAGGGTTTCGGGCAAGGGAGTGGGGAAAAGTGAGCAAAAGTTAAGAACGTGGGGATGAATGAGCAGAACTAACGAACCAGGGGCACAGAAATAAAAATCCCTTCTTATAATGCCATGCACGAACTCAATCACACGTCTTTCCCTTATGAGTTAAGCAAGGGGAAAACATGCGTGTGGTGTGCGAGACCTCAACGTACTAGCTACAGCCTACAGGGGAGAAAACTTAGCATGTCACAATACAAGCGTTGATTCCCTAAAACAGAATCCTTAGTGCCCTGGGACGGGGCCATGGGGCAGCTTTACGCAGACAACAACATAACCTTTTCTACGAGTTCCAAATCAAATCTTCCAGTTGGCTTTCCCATGAATAAATGTTTTGTGTGCGATAAAGCAAGCACTTCTAGATGCTTCACTTGCTCCTTTCTTATGGTTGCATGACATGAACGAATGAAGGTCAGAGGATTTAAATCCATTGTAGTGTGTTCTAAGATGACAAGATAACGTATGATCAACCCACCAACTTAGCATAGGTGATCGCTCGACAGAGACATGTTCCAAACTTTAATGGCACATACTGATCTAATGCCATGTACAATCGACCACCAATATTTTTTCAACCACCACTTCAACTTAGCATGATCAATATAACGAGGTTGTTGTCAGAAAAAATCACCAACGAGGTTTCATCTTCATTGGTACCATAGATCTGCAACAATTTTTACTTAATAATTTTCAAAAGAACTTTGTAAGATTATAATTTTGAAAAAGAATCTATATTGATTGTTTGATTTGTAGGATTATAAGTCTGAGAAATTCTATAGGTGTTGTAGGATTATAATTGTTGAAGATTGATTGGTGTTTAATATGTCAGAAGAATGTGGTCCAGGTGTGTGTAGTCACACTACGCTGCACAATTAACACATGTGAGCGAGATCATAGAACAACTAAACTCAAGAACTGGAGATACCAATGCTAGATTTAAATAAAAATATATAAAACTAACGCTACATATATTTATAAATAGGTGAGGTGGCCTCCGTGCCCTGAAGCGGAGCCGGAGTGTGGCGGTTCATCGGCAAAGCAGCAGTTGGACCAAGCAGCAGTTGGACCATTCGACCTTACTGGTGGACTACAAGGTGGAGGCCGGGTCGCTACTCCAATGCGTTCCGGGAATCGGCGGCAACCCTTCTGCCACTGCGCCACCCCGACAATTTGGTGGACGAGCGGGGGATCCATGCCGTCATTCGCGTATCAGTGGATGACCTTGCCACCTAGACAATTCATCCCTCTTTCGGCGACGACGTGGATGACGATGAAAAGATTTAGTAAAATGTTCATGAATTTAATAAAATTCCACAAAAAATGAAAAAGAGTTCATAGTTTTGAAAAAAATATAGTGTACAAGATTTGAAAATTGTTCAGGGGTTTAAAAAGATGTTCGTGAATTCAAAAAAATCTTTATCAATGTGAAAATATTCATAAACTTAAATAATGCTCATGAATCTGGGAATTATTCGCGTATTTGAAAATCTAAAAATAACATAAAAATAAAATGCAGAAGAAAATACGATGCAGAAAAATCCCATCTAGAACCTTTCCAAATACGTGCGGAAGGTTCCTTAAACCACCCGTCGTTGGTTCACGTCTCCGCATCTGTGCTACCATGGCGCCTCTAAGGAGGGCATTTCCTAAACGGCGCCCGTTCCTACATTATTTCCCAAACGGTGGGCACCCCCTCGTCACGTTAGGTCGGGCTATTTTTTCTGTTTTCGAAACTGCAAAAATTGCACGAGAGCAGGGATTCGACGTGGGACTTCAATGTTAGACGTCAAAACCGCCCGACCACATCACATGGATGTGATTACATACATGTTTTTCCATCCGGTCTTTGTTCTTCATTTTGATTTCATTTATTTTTCCTTTTTCTTTTTAAATTCTTTTTTCTCTGTCCTCGTTTCTTTCTTTTTTGCAATTCACAGACTTTTTCTTCGAATTGATTGACTTTTTTCAAAAACCCATGACCTTTTTTTCAAACTCATCAACTTTTTTTTGAAATTGATCAAGTTTTTTCAAAATCAACTTTTTTTCATCAACTTTTCCAGGGAGCCACGACCCAACAGGGTGCGGCCCAGCCCTTGGCCGTCGGCTGTTGGGTCATGGGTCCCACGTCGCTCCGTTTGACGTGATTCCAACGCAGAAAAATCCTATAAATACCAAAACCCCCAGAAGTTAATAGAAAACTTCCGCTTCGGCGTGGCAACTCTCTGTATCGACGAAAAACCCATTTGGAGCCTTTCCAGTACCCTGTCGCAGGGGGGAAATCATCTCCGGTGGCCATCTTCATCATCTCGGCGGAGGCCATGACGGGGAGGGAGTAGTTCACCCTCGGGGCTGAGGGTCTGTACCAGTAGCTCTGTGTTTAATCTCTCTTTCTCATGTTCTTCAGACGGCATGATCTTGATGTATCACGGGCTTTGTTAATATAGTTGGATCATATGGTATTCTTCCCTTGTTATCTTGTTGTGATGAATTGAATCTTTCCCTTTGAGATTTTGGTGTGTCGGATTGAATATTTTGGATTTGAGAACACTTGATGTATGTCTTGCATGCAGATACCCGTAGTGACAATGGGGTATTCTATTGATCCACTTGATATATGTTATGGCATCAACTTGCAGATTCCGGTGACCTTTGGGATCTATGCATAGGGGTTGATTGCACGTTCTTGTCCTACCTTCTCCGATAGAAATCTTGGGGTACTCTTTAAAATTCTTTGTGCTGGATTGAATATGATGAATCTGAAATTGTTTGATGCATGTCGAATAATTAACCCACAGATACTTGTTGTGACATTGGAGTATCTAGGTGACATTAGGGTTGATTGATATGTATCATAGGTGTTATTTTTGTACGAACTATAGACTATTTGTGACACCTATAGGAATAGCCCAATAGATTGATCGGAAGGGATTACTTTGAGGTGGCTGCACTACCTACAACGATTTCATCTTATGTTCTCTACTAGATAGGAACTTTGGAGTGATTCTTTGTTGCATGTTGAGGGATGATCATATGATCCTATTATGTTAGCATTGTTGAGAGATTGCGCTAGTGAAAGTATGAACCCTAGGCGTTATTTCCAAGCATTTATATAACATTTTGCTCGCTGTTTACTACTTATTACCTTACTATTTTTATATTTTCATATTACAAAAACCTATATCTACCATCCATATTGCACTTGTATCACTGTCTCTTCACCGAACTAGTGCACCTATACAATTTGCCATTGTATTGGGTGTGTTGGGGACACAAGAGATTTTTTGTATTTGATTGCAGGGTTCCTTGAGAGAGACCATCTTCATCCTACACCTCCGACGTATTGATAAACCTTAGGTCATCCACTTGAGGGAAAATTGCTATTGTCCTACAAAACTCTGCACTTAGAGGCCCAACACGAGTCTACAAGAATAAAATTGTGTAGTAGACACCAAGCTATTTTCTGGCGCTGTTGCCGGGAATGTGATTGCTTGAAGGTATATCTTTAGATCTTGCAATTAAATCTTTTAGTTTCTTGTTTATCACTAGTTTGGTTTATAAAAGAAAACTACAAAAAATGGAGTTTAGGTTGCCTCATTTGTTTTGTCTTTATAATGTCTTTCCTGAAAATAAGGATTCAGAAAATTGTGCTCAATTGGTAAAAGAAGAAATTATAACAATACTTAATGAGAATTCCTTGAATGATGAGCACGATTGCGATGTTGCTAGTATGAATTCTATGATATCCATGGTGCTAATGATATGCAAAGTCACAAGCTTGGGGATGCTATGTTTGATGAAGATGATATTTTTTGTCCCCCAAGTTTTGATGAGCAAATTTATTTTGATGATTGCATGCCTCCTATTTATGATGATTATGGTGATGACATGTATGCTATAAAGAGTAATGATAACCATGAAACTTGTTATCATGATTTGAATATTCAATTTGGTTATGTCAATCAAGTATCTCATGATAGTTATTTTGTTGAGTTTGCTCCCACTATTATGAATGAGAAGAAATATGCTTATGTGGAGAGTGCTTTATGTGATCATGCCTGTAGATCATGAATAAAATGCTTTATGTGATAGTTATATTGTGAAATTCCTTCATGATGCTACTGAAAATTATTATGAGGGAGGAACATATGCTTGTAGGAATTGCAATAATATAAAGTTTCCTCCCTATGTGTTCAAAGTTTTGAAGTTATGCTTGTTTTGCCTTCCTATGCAAGTTGATTCTTGCTGCCATGAATTGTTTCCTTGCAAAATCCCTATGCATAGGAAGTGAGTTAGACTTAAATGTGCTTGTGATGTGATCCATGATGCTCTTTTGGATGTTTCAAATACTATTCCTATGTGAGCATCATTGAAATCATCATGCCTAGCTAAAAGGCTTTAAAGAAAAGCACTTGTTGGGAGGCAACCCAACACTTATACTTTCTGTTTTGTGAGTTCACATGATTAAGATACTGTAGTTATCAGGTTTTGTGCCTTTTATTTCAATAAAGTGCCAAGTAATTCCTTTGGGATAGTGTGGATACTTGATAGTTTAATTCTGTGCAAAAACAGAAACTTTATGTCAAGTGCAGAATTTCTCTGATTTTACTGGAGTGTCAAAACATTCTGAAATTTTTACACAGTCTTGCTATGCAATTGCTAGTGAGAGTTCACTAGATTATCTTTATGAGGTCTTGCTTGAAAATCATGAATCTAAAAATTCTGAAATTTATAAAGTGATTCATGATAGTTCCTTCAATGAAAAACATGATTGCCATGTTGTTAGTATGAATTCTATGAATATCCATGATGCTAATGATATGCAAATCCACAAGCTTAGGGATGCTATGTTTGATGTAGATGATATTTTTAGTCCCCCAAGTTTTGATGAGCAAATTTATTATGATGATGGCATGCCTCCTATCTATGATGATTATTGTGATGACATGTATGCTATAAAGAATAATGATAACCATGAAACTTGTCATCATGATTTTAATATTCAATATGGTTATGCTAATCAAGTGTCTCCACATTGCTATTTTGTTGAGTTTGCTCCCACCACAATGAATGAGAAGAAAATTGCTTATGTGGAGAGTAATAAATTTTCTACGCTTGTAGATCATGAAACGAATGCTTTATGTGATAGTTATATTGTGAAATTCCTTCATTATGCTACTGAAAATTATAATGAGGGAGGAACATATGCTTGTAGGAATTGCAATAATATCAAGTTTCCTCTCTATGTGTTCAAAGTTTTGAAGTTATTCTTGTTTTGCCTTCCTATGCTAGTTGATTCTTGTTCCCATAAATTGTTTGCTCACAAAATCCCTATGCATAGGAAGTGTGTTAGACTTAAATGTGCTTGTCGTGAGGTTCATGATGCTCTCTTACATGTTTCAGATACTATTCCTATGTGAGCATCATTGAAATCATCATGCTTAGCTAAAAGGCTTTAAAGAAAAGCACTTGTTGGGAGACAACCCAACACTTTTACTTTCTGTTTTTTAGTGTTAACATGATTAAGATACTGTAGTTATCAGGTTTTGTGCCTTTTATTTCAATAAAGTGCCAAGTAATGCCTTTGGGATAGTGTGGATACTTGCTAGTTTAATTCTGTGCAAAAACAGAAACTTTTATGACAAGTGCAGAATTTCTCTGATTTTACTGGAGTGTCAAAACATTCTGAAATTTTGACACATTCTTTATATGCAAATGCCCTGCCTTGTTCTATTTTTTCAGAATTTTTAGACGTAGGTAAATATGGATTTCATTCATATCTTCACAGACTATTCTGTTTTTGAGAGATTCTGTTTTGCATGCATAGTTTGCTTGTTTTAGTGTTTCCATAGCTTATATTTAGTGATATAAATTATGAGAATGATAGAATACAGTAGGTATTATGTGAGAACAATTATGAATCTTGTCTTGACAGTACCTAAGTGAATGATCTATATGTACTATACTAACCCATCTCACGAAGTTCCGTTAAGTTTTATGTGATTGAAGTTTTCAAGTTTTGGGTGAGACACCGATATGAGGAGAATAACGAGGTGCAAGACCCTAAAGCTTGGGGATGCCCAAGGCACCCCCAAAGCAATATTCGAGGAAGACTCAAGCATCTATGCTTCGGGATGCCCCGGAAGGCATCCCCTCTTTCGTCTTCAACACCATCGGTATATCTTACTTGGAGCCACTGTTCAAAAAATCTTCCGATTCAGCGTTTATCGTCCGATTTATCACTACTCTTTGGGTGACCGATAAGATTATGCCTTATCTTCACTGTTTATCATTTTGGTCGATTTATCGCTATGACAAGCGATTTATCGGGAATCTACCGATAAATTGGGCCTATTCATAGCACTATGTTTGCAAAAACTATGTTTATTTGCATTTTGTGGACCTTGTTACACAATATGTAATGTTGTCCTATTTTATTTATCATTATACGTGGATTAAAAGCCTAGGAATCAAGGTAACGCTTATGTACAATATTGTTTTAGTGTTGAATATATCATATTTAACTGTTCGGAACCTGGGATTTGCAATAAATGGCCGATTAATAGTCGACCGATAAAATCGATTAATCGAACGATTTCCGATTAATCTTTAATCCCCAGCTGATCGAGACGCTAACGATAAGCGATATCCTCAACATTGCTTGGAGCTATATTTTTATTCGTCACATAATATGTGTTTTGCTTGGAGCGTAATTTTATTTAATTGTTCTCTGTTAGATGTTATTTATAATCTTGTTTTTCAATAAAAAGTTCCAAGAATTGCCTTTTAAGATGCTTGAATTGCATGTTTGATGTGTGCTGTGTAAAAACAGAAACTTTTGTTGTAGTCTTTGAATTTTCATATTTTACTAGAACGTGGAAAGTTTCTGAAATTTTTACACAGTGTGATCATATAATATTTTTATCATGTCCTAAATTCACAGAATGTTTGGTGTTACAGAAGTGCTGTCATAGTTTAGACAGATTAAATGCTACAGACTGTCCTGTTTAGACAGATTGCTGTCATAGTTTTGTTATCTACTTCTCCTATAGTTTTCATGACTTATATTGGCAGATATAAATTGTGGAAATTATAGTATACAGTAGATAATGTTTGAAAATTACTATGCAACTTTTCTTGGCTGTACATAAAGAGTTGATTTATTATTATGTGCACTAACCTATCTCACGAGTTCTTTTCATGTTTTGTGTGGACGAAGTTTTTGAGACTTAGGTGAAACCGGGACATGAGAGGATTGAATGAGATACAAAAGCTCAAGCTTGGGGATGCCCAAGTCACCCCAAGACAATATTACAAGAATTCTCAAGCATCTAAGCTTGGGGATGCTACGCATCCCACCTCTCTTCATCAAACAAATATCGGTTAGCCTATGTTGAGCCTAAATTTTATTTGTCCACATGATATGTGCTATTCTTGGAGTGCCATTTTTATTTTATTTGCTGTTTGAATAAAATGTCAAGACCTGAAAATCTTTACTGAGAGAGAATCCTCACATAGCTACTTAATTGTTTGACTACTCATTGATCGTCACTTATATCTTTTGAGAGTAGTTTGACGTTTACTCTTATGCTTCACTTATATCCTAAGAGTAAATCGTGAATGAATGAAATATCATAAATATGAAATACTCAATGTGCTTTATGCTTAGTAGTAGTTTCACATTTGGTTTAGAAAGTAAAATCTATTGAAGTTTGACAATCACAATATTGGTCATACAAGCAATCGATGAATGATTAGTATAAGAAAGAGACCCTTCACATACAAATATATTATCTTGGACATCTTTTATGATTGTGAATACTCTCTAATTATTTTCAACCTTGATCAAATAGTTGAAGTTGGACAAGAAAGAGAATGTAATGGTTAAGTTTCTGTATATTTGCATAGAAGTTATATTGTTATGGATCCTCCAACATGAGATCTTGTTTAGAACCTTTTGCTAGCCAAAACTTCGTACTAAGTAGAGATACTACTTGTGCATCCAAATCCTTGAACCAAGTTTCTTCCATGAGAGTCCACCATACCTACCTATATGTGGTATTTCACTGCCATTCCATGTAAATTTTCACGTGCCACCTCTAGACATTCAAATAAACATCCGTTTTGTGTGCTCATACCGCTCATGGAGCGATGGGGCGGTCATTATCTTCCATGCTAAGCGGGTTATTCTCAAGATGAGTGTTTATTCACTTGTCATTGCATGAGAGAGGCTGGTAAAAAGGATGCGCAGTCCTGCATAATACAAAAATAAATAAACAAGAACTCCCCCTAGAAAGTTGATTGTTTGGATGGTACCCGTGGATTCGGCTAGCCATGGAATGTGTTTGAACGGTGGAGGGGGAGTATAATTTTAATTCTGTTTGGGAGCCGCCAATAATGTGATTAGCATGGAAGATATTAAAAACTCTGTTGTCACGTTGACAGGAAAAGTATACCACTCCAAATTACATATTCATATCTGTTTTTAAACAATGAGCTCTGGCACCTTTGCAAATCACTGCTTCCCTCTGCGAAGGGACAATCTATTTTCTTTTATGTTATTTACTTTTCATGTTGAGTCAACTTCTTATTCCAACCTCAATCTATTAGTTTGCAAGCATCATGTGGTGGGGAAATATCCAAACACATATATCTAGTCAAATATATTTGATCATGATTCATTATTGTTGACAATTATCTTTATGATAAGTGTGTTGGGCGGTAAAACATTAACCCCTATCTTTCTCTGTGTTCGATGGATGCTGTTTGGTCTAAAAATATGCTTTGAGTATTAGCAATCATAGAAGACTATATGATAATTGAGTATGTGGAGCTCTTACTTAGACTTGATAATGCATTGAAATTGTTTGATGACTAAGAACATAGGTTGTTCAGTTTCAAAAGAATGCATTTTTGAACCATAACATGTGAATAACCTGCTACTTGATCATGAGAAGTTTTATGAAAAATACTTGCTGGTTATGATGCTAGAAAAGTGTCTGAAATTATCCCAGATCAATATTATACATTATGCTAGCATTCACACTTCATAAATTATTTCTTTTATCATTTACCTACTCGGGGACGAGTAGGAATTAAGCATGGGGATGCTGATACGTCTCCAACGTATCGATAATTTATGAAGTATTCATGCCATATTTGCCTATGCTTACAATACTTTTATATGGTATTGATGCACTTTATATGATTTATTTAGAACTAACCCGAAAAGACGCTGTTTTCAGCAGAATTATCGTGGTGTTGTTTTTGTGCAGAAAATGAAAGTTCTTGAAATCGCCCGAAACTTTTTGGTGATTTTTTCTGGAACATATGAGCAACATTGGAGAAAAGAACCACCAGAGGAGGGCTGACAGGGAGCCACGACCCAACAGGGCGAGGCCCAGCCCTTGGCCGTGGGCTGTTGGGTCGTGGGTCCCACGTGGCTCTGTTTGACGTGATTCCAACGCTGAAAAATCCTATAAATACCAAAACCCCCAGAAGTTAACAGATAACTTCCGCTCCGCCGCCGCAACTCTCTGTATCGACGAAAAACCCATTTGGAGCCTTTCTAGTAACCTGCCGCAGGGGGGAAATCATCTCCGGTGGCCATCTTCATCATCCCGGCGGAGGCCATGACGAGGAGGGAGTAGTTCACCCTCGGGGCTGAGGGTATGTACCATTAGCTATGTGTTTAATATCTCTCTCTCTCTCATGTTCTTGAGATGGCACGATCTTGATGTATCACGGGCTTTGTTAATATAGTTGGATCATATGGTGTTCTTCCCTTGTTATCTTGTTGTGATGAATTGAATCTTTCCCTTTGAGATTACGTTGTGTCGGATTGAATATTTTGGATTTGAGAACACTTGATGTATGTCTAGCATGCGGATACCCGTAGTGACAATGGGGTATTCTATCGATCCACTTGATATATGTTACGGCATCAACTTGCGGATTCCGGTGACCTTTGGGATCTATGCAAAGGGGTTCATTGCATGTTCTTGTCCTACCTTCTCCGATAGAAATCTTGGGGTACTCTTTGAAGTTCTTTGTGTTGGATTGAATATGATGAATCTAAAATTGTTTGATGAATGTCGAATAATTAACCCACGGATACTTGTGGTGACATTGGAGTATCTAGGTGACATTAGGGTTGATTGATATGTATCATATGTGTTACTTTTGTACGAACTCTAGGGCTATTTGTGACACCTATAGGAATAGCCCAATAGATTGATCGGAAGGGATAACTTTGAGGTGGTTCTACTACCTACAACAATTTCATCTTATGTTCTTCGCTAGATAGTAACTTTGGAGTGATTCTTTGTTGCACGTTGAGGGATGATCATATGATCTGACGTGCTTGGACTGCGTCGGTATTTCCCCAAAGAGGAAGGGATGATGCTGCACAGCGACGGTAAGTATTTCCCTCAGTTATGAAACCAAGGTTATCGAACCAGTAGGAGGATCACCACAACGCAATAAGTAGCACCTTCACACAAACAACAAATATTTGTAACCCGACGCGAAAGAGAGGTTGTCAATCTCTCTACGGTAAATAGATAGATTAGGTAGTGATAGATAGGAGAGATAGATCTCTCAAGAACACAAACAAAAAGAGTAAATATGCAGCAATATGTTTTTGGGTTTTTGGTTTTGTAGATCTGAAAATAAAGATTGCAAAAAGATAGACCGGAAAGCAATATGATGGAAAAGTAGACCCGGGGGCCGTAGGGTTCAATAGTGGCTTCTCTCATGAGTATAGCACACGGTAGGTGAACAGATTACTGTTGGTCAATTGATAGAAAATCGAATAGTCATGACGATATCCAAGGCGATGATCATTATATAGGCACCACGTCCAAGATAGATAGACCGACTCCTGCCTACATCTACCTCTATTACTCCACACTTCGACCGCTATCCAGCATGCATCTAGTGTATTAAGTTCATGGAAAAACGGAGTAATGCAATAAGAACGATGACATGATGTAGACAAGATCTATTCATGTAGGAATAGACCCCATCTTGTTATCCTTAATAGCAATGATACATGCGTGTCTTGCTGCCCCTTCTGTCACTGGGAAAGAACACCGCAAGATCGAACCCATCACAAAGCCCCTCTTCCCATGGCAAGAAAAATCGATCTAGTCGGCCTAACTAAACCAAAGATTCGGAGAAGAAATACGAGGCTATAAGTAATCATGCATATAAGAGATCAAAGAAGACTCAAATAATATTCATGGATAGAAACTGATCATGAACTCAAAATTCATCGGATCCCAACAAACACACCGCAAAAGTTTACATCAAATAGATCTCCAAGAGACCATTGTATTGAGAATCATAAGAGAGAGAGAGAAGAAGCCATCTAGCTACTGCCTACGGACCCGTAGGTCTATGGTGGACTACTCACGCATCATCGGAGAGGCACCTATGAGGAAGATGAACCCCTCCGTGATGGTGTTTAGATTGAATCTCGAGGTTCTGGAACTTGCGGCGGCGAGAATTGTGTTTCATCGACTCCTCTAGGGTTTTCCGAATATTTGAGAATTTATAGGCATCAGAGGCGGTGCAGAAGGGGGTCGAGGTGGGCACAACCCATCAGGGCGCGCCGGGGACCCCCTCACGCGCCCTGGTGGGTTGTGCTTTCCATAGCCCACCTCTCTGGCAGTTATTTGGCCCACTGGGTGTCTTCTGGTCCAGAAAAAATCTCCAAAAAGTTTCGTCGCGATTGGACTCCGTTTGATATTGATTTTTTGCGAAGTAAAAGACAAGCAAAAACAGCAACTGGCACTTTGGCACTATGTCAATAGGTTAGTCCCAAAAAATGATATAAAGTTGTAATAAAATGATTGTAAAACATCCAAGAATGATAATATAATATCATGGAACAAGCAAAAATTATAGATACGTTGGAGACGTATCAGCATCCCCAAGCTTAATTCCTACTCGTCCTCGAGTAGGTAAATGATAAAAACAGAATTTTTGATGTGGAATGCTGCCTAACATGTTCATCATATTCTCTTTTTTTTGTATAGCATGGACATTTGGATTTATAATGATTCAAAGCAATAGTCTAGTTTTAACATAATGACTTCAATACTCAAGCATGTCAACAAGCAACCATGTCTTTCAAAATATCAACACTAAAGAAAGTTATCCCTAGCCCATCATGCTCAATCATTGATCCATTCATGAAACACACTCAAATATTAGCTATGCCCAATGCTCAAGTACGATCATAGTTCCCCCTAGTTGGTGCTTATAAGAGAAGATGGAGACTCAAAGTAAAAATAAAAATTGCATAAAGTAAATAGATAGGCCCTTCGCAGAGGGAAGTAGGGATTTGTAGAGGTGCCAGAGCTCAAGGTTTAAATTGAGAGAGAGAAATATTTTGGGTGGCATGCTTTTCCTGTCAACGAAAACGACAAAGTAGCTCATAATACTTTCCATGCTAGATATATCATAGGCGGTTCCCAAACAGAAAATAAAGTTTTTTTCCTTTTTCCACCAAACTTTCACTTTCCATGGTGGGCCGTATCCACGGTTGCCTTCCATACCAACACTTTCCAAGGAATTTATTATTTGACAACATAAAGTAAATACTTTTTTTCTTTTTCATTTCGGGAATGGGCATCCCTATTACCGCCGCACTCTCGTGCAATGACAAGTGAATAAACACTCATCTTTAGAATAAGACATCTAGCATGGAAAAATATTGGACACTCCCCACCGTTTCATGAGCGGTACGGGCACACAAAAGAGAAAATTTATTTTGAAAATTTAGAGATGGCACATACAAATTTGCTTGGAACGGCATGGAAATACCGCATATAGGTAGGTATGGTGGACTCATAAGGCAAAACTTGGTTTACGGATTTTGGATGCACAAGTAGTATTTCTACTTAGTACAAATGAAGGCTAGCAAATAGATTGGGAAGCAACCAAAGCAAGAAACGAAAAATCACATAAGTGAGCATTGAACATAACTAACACCGAATAATGCACCACAAGTAGGATGTAACTTCATTGCATAACAATTGACTTTCGTGCATGCATAGGGAATCACAAACCTTAACACCAATATTCCTACTAAGCATAATTACTCACTAACATGACTTTCATATTACTATCATCTTGTTTCAAAACTATTACAAGGAATCAAGTTTAATTTGTCCAATGATCTTCATGAAAGTTTTTATTATATCCTCCTTGGATATCTATCATTTTGGGACTAGTTTCATATATTGCCATTGCTTTTTGGCAAGCTCAAATAAATTTAAGTGAAGCACATAAGCATAAAGATTTCATCTCTCAAAAAGGTATAAGTGAAGCATGAGAGGATTTCTTCAAAATTTACCTACTCTCAAATTAATCTAAGTGAAGCATGAGAGTATTTCTTCAAAAGTTTCCAAGCACAACGTGCTCAAAAAGATATAAGTGAAGCACTAGAGCAATTCTATAGCTCAAAAAGTTTAAGTGAAGCACATAGAGCAATTCTAACAAATCATAGCAAGATTTTGGATTTCTCAAATAGGTGTGTACAGCAAGGATACAAAGGAAAAACTAACAAACAAAGCAAGCAAAGATACAAGACGCTCCAAGCAAAACACATGATATGTGACGAATACAAATATAGCTCCAAGTAAAATACCGATGGTCGTTTGAAGAAAGAGGGGATGCCACTCGGGGGCATCCCCAAGCTTAGTTGCTTGTTTCTCTTTGGATATATCTTGGGGGTGCGGTAGCATCCCCAAGCTTAGGCTTTTATCACTCTTTATTCCTTCATCCATCGTGATCTCACCCAAAACTTGAAAACATCAATCACGCAAAACTCAACAAAATCTTCGTGAGATCCGTTAGTATAACAAAGTAAATCACTACTTTAGGTACTGTTGCAAACCCATTCAAATTTTATAATTGGATTATACCTACTGTATTTTAACTTTACCATGGCTTATACCCCCCAATACAAACCATAGATTCATCAAAACAAGCACACAATGCAACGAAAACAGAATCTGTCTTAAACAAAACAGTCTGTAGTAATCTGTATTCTACCCATACTTCTGTAACTCTAAAAATTCTGAAACATTAGGACAACTTAAGGAATTTGTATAGAAACACTATGTTAAAATGTCATCTCAAGATCACATTCCAGAAAAAAAAAATGAAAATTCATATACTGGACGCAAAGTTTGTGTTTCAGATTCAGCATCACTTCTACTCATCCTATGAATCATCCTAAAGGCTTTACTTGGCACAAACACTAAATAAACCATAAAAACACAATCATAACAGAGGCATAATTGTGTCAACACTCAAAAACAGAAAAGAAAAAGCAAAAATTTATTTATTCATTGGGTTGCCTCCCAACAAGCGCTATCGTTTTACGCCCCTAGCTAGGCATAATGGATAGATTCAAGTATTGTCATCTTTGGTTTTGGCCAGTTTTGTGAGGGCCTTCTCGAATCCGGGGGGCGCTTTCCGCTTCCCCAAATTTTCAGGAGAAGAAACCATCTTAAGATCCAAAATATCCAAATGCTTATTGCAAAGGGTAATCAATGTGTTCAAGCGATTTAGGTTCCCACTAATAGGTTTGAGGGGTTCATGATATTTTTGTAACTCGACCAAGTGCTTATGTAAGTCACTCAATTTCTCAAGAATTTGATCTCCCTGTTGTGAAAAAGTAAGCCCCTTTTTTGGTGGGGGAACCCCCAAAATCCCTTCCAAAACTTCATAAGCGGCATTTGCATCAAGTTCAATAAAATTCCCTTTTGAGGCGAAATCCAAAAGCTCTCTATGATGCAAAGCTAATCCAATATAAAAATTTCTAAGCAAAACTTTTGCGTCTCCTTTTAGATTGGAAATACGATAGGATTCCATAAGCCTATAACAGGCATCTTTCAAATTTTCCCCTTGTTTTTGTTTGAAGTATAGAACTTCAAAATCTGGTGACAAAGGGGGAGTAGTAACGCTAGTCATAGCAACAAGCAAGAGATCGGATGAAACAAAGGCAGAAGAAGAAGAGGGCGAATAAAACGGCAAATTGGTGAAGTGGGGGAGACGAAAACGAGAGGCAAATGGAAAATAATGTAATTGCAAGCAGATGAGATTTGTGATTAGGAACCTGGTAGATGATGATGGAGTCCCCTCGGCGCCTACGATAGGCACGTAGAAGAGACCGCTTCCTCCCCGACAACGGCGCCAGAAATTCATTTGACATGCTTGGACTGCGTCGGTATTTCCCCAAAGAGCAAGGGATGATGCAGCACAGCGACGGTTAGTATTTCCCTCAGTTATGAAACCAAGGTTATCGAACCAGTAGGTGGATCACCACCACCCAATAAGCAGCACCTGCACACAAACAACAAATACTTGCAACCCGACGCGAAAGAGAGGTTGTCAATCTCTCTACGGTAAATAAATAGATTAGGTAGTGATAGATAGGAGAGATAGATCTCTCAAGAACACAAATAAAAAGAGTAAATATGCAGCAATATGTTTTTGGGTTTTTGGTTTTGTAGATATGAAAACAAAGATTGCAAAAAGATAGATCGGGAAGCAATATGATGGAAAAGTAGACCCGGGGGCCGGAGGGTTCACTAGTGGCTTCTCTCATGAGTATAGCGCACGGCGGGTGAACAAATTAATGTTGGGCAATTGATAGAAAATCGAATAGTCATGACGATATCCAAGGCGATGATCATTATATAGACATCACGTCCAAGATAGATAGACCGACTCCTGCCTGCATCTACCTCTATTACTCCACACATCGACCGCTATCCAGCATGCATCTAGTGTATTAAGTTCATGGAAAAACGGAGTAATGCAATTAGAACGATGACATGATGTAGACAAGATCTATTCATGTATGAATAGACCACATCTTGTTATCCTTAATAGCAACGATACATGCGTGTCTTGCTGCCCCTTCTGTCACTGGGAAAGAACACTGCAAGATCGAACCCATCACAAAGCACCTCTTCCCATGGGAAGAAAAATCGATCTAGTCAGCCTAACTAAACCAAAGATTCGAAGAAGAAATACGAGGCTATAAGTAATCATGCATATAAGGGATCAAAGAAGACTCAAATAATATTCATGGATAGAAACTGATCATGAACTCAAAATTCATCGGATCCCAACAAACACACCGCAAAAGTTTACATTAAATAGATCTCCAAGAGACCATTGTATTGAGAATCATAAGAGAGAGAGACAAAGCCATCTAGCTACTGCCTACGGACCCGTAGGTCTATGGTGGACTACTCACGCATCATCGGAGAGGCACCTATGAGGAAGATGAACCCCTCCGTGATGGTGTTTAGATTGGATCTCGAGGTTTTGGAACTTGCGGTGGCTGGAATTGTGTTTCGTCGACTCCCCTAGGGTTTTCTGAATATTTGAGAATTTATAGGCGTCAGAGGCGGTGCGGAAGGGGGCCGAGGAGGGCACAACCCACCAGGGCGCGTCGGGGGCCCCCTCGCGCGCCCATGTGGGTTGTGGCCTCCACAGCCCACCTCTCTGGGACTTCTTTGGCCCACCGGGTGTCTTCTGGTCCAAAAAAAATCTCCAAAAGTTTCGTCGCAATTGGACTCCGTTTGGTACTGATATTCCGCGATGTAAAAAACAAGCAAAAACAGCAACTAGCACTTTGGCACTATGTCAATAGGTTAGTCCCAAAAAATTATATAAAGTTGTTATAAAATGATTGTAAAACATCCAAGAATGATAATATAACAGCATGGAGCAAGCAAAAATTATAGATACGTTGGAGACGTATCAGCATCCCCAAGCTTAATTCCTACTCGTCCTCGAGTAGGTAAATGATACAAACAGAATTTTTGATGTGGAATGATGCCTAACATGTGTTGGGGAACGGAGCATGAATTTCAAAAAATTTCCTACGCTCACACAAGATCTATCCATGGAGATGCATCGCTACGAGAGTGGAGAGTGTGTCTATGTACCCTCGTAGACCGTTTAGCGGAAGCGTCTCACAACGCGGTTGATGTAGTCGAACAATCCTTCGAGCTCCACCGATCGAGTACCGAACGTACGGCACCTCTGAGTTCTACACCCGTGCAGCTCGGTGACGTTCCTCGCCTTCTTGATCCAGCAAGACGTCGAGGAAGTAGATGAGTTCCGTCAGCACGACGGCGTGGCAACGGTGACGGTGAAGTAATCTCGGCAGGGCTTCGCCTAAGCTCTCCGAAAATATGACCGAGGGTGTAAACGGTGGAGGGGGGGCGCCGCACACGGCTAACAATGAATTGTGTTCTTTGGGGTGCCCCCTCGCCCCCGTATATAAAGGATGAGAGGGAGGAGGCCGGCCCCCTAGGGGTGCGCCAAGTGTGGGGAGTCCTACTAGGACTCCTTAGTCCTAGTAGGATTCCACCTCCCATACGGAGTAGGAAAGGGGGAAGGGAGAGGGAAAGGAAAAAGGGGGCTGCGCCCCCTCCCCTAGTCCAATTCGGTTTGGGCAAGGGGGGGCGCGCGCCTCCTCACGTGGGCTGCCTCTCCTTTTCCTGTATGGCCCAATAAGGCCCATTACTTCTCCCGGTGAATTCCCGTAACTCCCCGGTACTCCAAAAAATACCCGAATCACTCGAAACCTTTCCGACGTCCGAATATAGCCTTCCAATATATGAATCTTTACCTCTCGACCATTTCGAGACTCCTCGTCATGTCCGTGATCTCATCCGGGACTCCGAACAAACTTCGGTCACCAATCACATAACTCATATAATACTAAATCGTCATCGAACCTTAAGCGTGCGGACCCTACGGGTTCGGGAATGATGTAGACATGACCGAGACGGCTCTCCGGTCAATAACCAACAGCGGAACCTGGATGCTCATATTGGTTCCTACATATTCCACGAAGATCTTTATCGGTCGAACCTCATATGACAACATACGTTGTTCCCTTTGTCCGGCGATATGTTACTTGCCCGAGATTCGATCGTCGGTATCCAATACCTAGTTCAATCTCGTTACCGGCAAGTCTCTTTACTCGTTCCATAATACATCATCTTGCAACTAACTCTTTAGTCACGGTGCTTGCAAGGCTTCTGTGATGCTGTATTACCGAGAGGGCCCAGAGATACCTCTCCGATAGTCGGAGTGACAAATCCCAATCTCGATCCATGCCAACTCAACAAACACTTTCGGAGATACCTGTAGTGCACCTTTATAATCACCCAGTTACGTTGTGACGTTTGATACACCCAAAGTATTCCTACGGTATCCGGGAGTTGCATGATCTCATGGTCAGAGGAACGTGTATTTGACATAGTAAAGCAATAGCAATAAACTGAACGATCATTTGCTATGCTAACGGTTGGGTCAAGTCCATCACATCATTCTCCTAATGATGTGATCCCATTATCAAATGACAACTCATGTCCATGGTCAAGAAATCTTGACCATCTTTTGATCAACGAGCTAGTCTAGTAGAGGCTTACTAGGGACACAGTATTTGTTTATCTATTCACACATGTATTTAGTTTCCGGTCAATACAATTCTAGCATGAATAATAAACTATTATCATGAACGGGGAAATATGATAATAACTAATTTATTATTGCCTCTAGGGCATATTTCCAACAGTCTCCCACTTGCACTAGAGTCAATAATCTAGATTACATCTCCATGTAATTAACACTTAATCAGTTCTAAAGCTGATCATGTTTTGCTTGTGAGAGAGGTTGTACTCAACGGGTCTGCAATATTCAGATCCGTGTGTTCTTGGCAAATCTCTATGTTATATGTAGATGCTGCTACCACACTCTGTTTGGAGCTACTCCAAAAAAATTCCCCACTATACTTATCCGGTCTGAGACTCATAGTCTTTCGGATCAGTGTTTAAAGCTTGCATCGACATAACCCCTTACGACGAACTCTTTATCATCTCTATTCCCGAGAAATTCTTCCTTAGTCATCTTAAGGATAATTTGACCGCTGTCCAGTGATCTACTCCTGGATCACTTTGGTACCTCTTTTGCCAGACACATGGCAAGGCACACAGCTTGGCATACTTTATAGAACCTATGGCCGAGGCATAGGGGATAACCTTCATCCATTCTATTTATTTTGCCGTGGTCGAGATTTGAGTCTTACTCAACTTCACACCTTTCACCACAGTCAAGAACTCCTTCTTTGACTGATTCATTTTGAACTTCTTCAAAATCTTGTCAAGGTATATGTTTTGTGAAAGTCATATGAGGCGTCTCAATCTATCTCTATAGATTTTGATGCCTAACATGTAAACAACCTTTACCTAGATCTTCAAGTCTTACTCCACTTCACACCAGCCAAGAACTTATTTCTTTTGACTTGATCCATTTTGAACATCTTCAAAATCTCATCAAGGTGTGTGAAAATCTTTTATCAGGTGTCTTGATCTATCTCTATAGATCTCGATGCCCAAACTATGGATAACTCAAAAACAGGTTTTTATTGAAAAACTCCTTTCAATTAATTCTTTATGCTTTCCAGAAATTCTACATCATTTCCAATCACATATACTTATTAGAAATGTTATAGAGCTCCCACTCACTTTGTTGTAAATACAAGTTTCTCCATAAACTTGCATAAACCCAAACGCTTTGATCACTTCATCAAAGCGAGTATTCCAGCTCCGAGATGCTTGCACCAGTCCATAGATGGATCGCCGGAGCTTGCATACTTTGTTAGCACCTTTAGGATCGACAAAACCTTCCGGTTGCATCATATACAATTCTTCCTTAAGGAATCCATTAAGGAATGCCGTTTTGACGTCCATTTGCCAGATTTCATAATCATAAAATGCGGCAATTGCTAACATAATTTTGACAGACTTTAGCATCGCTACGGGTGAGAAAGTCTCATCGTAGTCAACTCCTTGAACTTGTCGATAACCTTTAGCAACAAGTCGTGCTTTATAGACGGTGACATTACCATCAGCGTCCGTCTTCTTTTTAAAGATCCATTTATTTTTAATAGCTCGCCGTTCATCGGGCAAGTCTAACAAAGTCCACACTTTGTTCTCATACATGGATCCAATCTCGGATTTCATGGCCTCAAGCCATTTGTTGGAATCCGGGCCTGCCATCGCTTCTTCATAGTTCGAAGGTTCACCGTTGTCTAACAACATAACCTCCAAGACAGGATTTCCGTACCACTCTGGTGCGGAACGTGTCCTGGTTGACCTTCGAAGTTCTGTAGCAACTTGATCCGAAGCTTCATGATCATCATCATCTACTTCCTCTTTGGTCTGTGTCGGTGTCACAGAAATTTCTTCCTGTGACGTACTACTATCCAAAGGAGGTACAATTACCTCATCAAGTTCTACTTTCCTCCCACTCACTTCTTTCGAGAGAAACTCCTTCTCTAGAAAGGATCCATTCTTAGCAACGAATACTTTGCCTTCGGATCTGTCGTAGAAGGTGTACCCAACGGTCTCCTTTGGGTATCCTATGAAGACGCACTTATCCGCTTTGGGCTCGAGCTTATCTGGTTGAAGCCTTTTTGACATAAGCATCGCATCCCCAAACTTTCAGAAACGACAACTTAGGTTTCTTGCCAAACCACAGTTCATACGGTGTCGCCTCAACGGATTTAGACGGTGCCCTTGTTTAAAGTGAATGCAGCTGTCTCTAATGCATAACCCCAAAACGATAGTGGCAAATCGGTAAGAGACATCATAGAACGTACCATATCCAATAGAGTACGATTACGACGTTTGACACACCATTACGCTGTGGTGTTCCAGGTGGCGTTAACTGTGAAACAATTCCACATTGTCTTAAGTGAGTGCCAAACTCGTAACTCAAATATTCTCCTCCACGATCAGATCGTAAGAACTTTATTTTCTTGTTACGATGGTTCTCTACTTCACTCTGAAATTCTTTGAACTTTTCAAATGTTTCAGATTTATGCTTCATCAAGTAGACATAACCATATCTACTCAAATCATCAGTGAATGTGAGAATATAACGATATCCACCGCGCGCCTCAACACTCATCGGACCGCATACATCGGTATGTATTATTTCCAATAAGTTGGTTGCTCGCTCCATTGTTCCGGAGAACGGAGTTTTAGTCATCTTGTCAATAAGGCACGGTTCACATGTGTCAAATGATTCATAATCAAGAGATTCCAAAAACCCATCTGCATGGAGTTTCTTCATGTGTTTAACACTGATATGACCTAAGCGGCAGTGACACAAATATGTGGTACTATCATTATCTTTTGGCATTCGTGTTATGAACATATGTATTACTACGATGAAGATTCAATAAACCTTTCATTTTAAGTGCATGATCATCAATGATATTATCCAAATAAATAGAATAACAATTATTCTCTGAAATTGAATAACCGTCTTGCAATAAACACTATCAGATATAATGTTCATGCTTAACGCAAGCACCAAATAACAATTATTTAGGTTTATCACTAATCCTGAAGGTAGAGAGAGCGTGGCGATGGTGATCACATCAACCTTGGAGACACTTCCAATGCATATCGTCACCTCGTTCTTAGCTAGCCCTCGTTTATTCCGAAGCTCCATGTTTCAAGTTGTAAGCAACTAAACAAGTATCAAATACCCAGGTGCTCCTACGAGTACTAGTAAGGTACATATCAATAACATGTATATCAAATATCTTTGTTGACATTGCCAGTCTTATTATCTGCCAGTTACTTTGGGGAAGTTCCGCTCCCTGTGACATTTCCCTTTGCAATAGGAGCACTAAGTCTCGGGTTTGGTTCAGCCTTGGGTTTCTTCGCGTGAGCGGCAACTGTTTTACCGTTCTTCTTGAAGTTCCCTTTTCTTTCCCTTGCCCTTCTTGAAACTAGTGGTCTTATTAACCATCAACACTTGATGCTCCATTTTTTTTGATTTCTACATCCGCAGATTGTAGCATCGCGAATAGCTTAAGGATCTTCTATCCCTTGCATGTTTATAGTTCATCACGAAGATCCAGTAGCTTGGTGATAGTGACTAGAGAACTCTATCAATCACCACTTTATTCGGAAGTCTAACTCCCACTTGATTCAAGTGTTTGAAGTACTCAGACATTCTGAGTACATGCTCACTAACGGAGCTGTTCTCCTCCATCTTGTAGCTATAGAACTTGTCGAAGGTGTCATACCTCTCGACCCGGGTGTGAGCTTGAAAAACAAATTTTCAGCTCTTGGAACATCTCATATGCTCCGTGTTGCTCAAAACATATTTGGAGCTCCGGTTCTAAGCCGTAAAGTATGGCGCACTGAACTATCGAGTAGTCATCTTTTCTTGTCTGACAGACGTTCATAACGTCCTCAGACGAAGCCGTAGGGGTATTTCACTGAGCGGTGCATTAAGGACATAAGCCTTCTGTGCAGCAGTGAGGACAATCCTCAGATCACGGACCTAGTCCGCATAGTTGCTTCCATCAACTTTCAACTTCGTTTTCTCTAGGAACATAATAAAAACAGGGGAACTACAGCGCGGTCTATGGATCTACAACATAAATTTGCTAAGACAAGTAAGACTATGTTCATGACAATTGAAGTTCAATTAATCAAATTACTTAAGAACTCCCACTTAGATTAACATCCCTCAAGTTGTCTAAGTGTAACATGATCCACATCAACTAAACCACGTCCGATCATCACGTGAGGTGGATTAGTTATCAATGGTGAACATCTTTCATGTTGATCATATCTACTATATGACTCATGTTCGACCTTTCGGTCTCTTGTGTTCCGAGGCCATGTCTGTACATGCTAGGCTTGTCAAGTTTAACCCAAGTATTCTGCGTGTGTAAAACTGGCTTACACCCGTTGTATGCGAACGAAAGAATCCATCACACCCGATCATCACGTGGTGCTTAGAAGCGTCGAACCTTCGCAACGGTGCATACTAGGGGAGAACACTTATCTTGAAATTTAGTGAAGGGATCATCTTATAATGCTACTGTCGTCCTAAGCAAAATAAGATGCATAAAAGGATTAACATCACATGCAATTCAATATATGTGACATGATATGGCCATCATCGTCTTGTGCTTTTGATCTTCATCAGCAAAGCACCGTCATGATCTCCATCGTCACCGGGTTGACACCTTGATCTCCATCGTAGCGTCGTGACACCTTGATCTCCATCGTAGCGTCGTGGTCGTCTCGCCGGCTATTGCTACTACTACTACTGCTAACTTATAGCGGTAAAGTAAAGCAATTACATAGCGTTGGCATTGCATACAATAAAGAGACAACCATAAGGCTCCTGCCGGTTGCCTGATAACTTACAAAACATGATCATCTCATACAACCACTTATATCACATCATGTCTTGGCCATATCACATCACCAGCATACCCTGCAAAAACAAGTTAGACGTCCTCTACTTTGTTGTTGCAAGTTTTACGTGGCTGCTACGGGTTTGCAAGAACCGTTCTTACCTACGCAAAACCACAACGTGGTGTAGTGATTGCTTTTTGATCTTCTAAAAGAACCCTCTTCATTGAAACCGATTCAACTAAAGTGAGAGAGACAGACACCCGCCAGTCACCTTTATGCAACGAGTGCACGTAGCAGTGAAACCTGTCTCGCGTAAGCGTACGCGTAATGTCGGTCCGGGCCGCTTCATCTCACAATACCGCCGAATCAAGTAACAACTAGTAACGGCAAGCAATATGTATACACCCACGCCCACAACTCACTTGTGTTCTACTCGTGTAAATCACATCTATGCATAGACCTGGCTCGGATGCCACTGTTGGGGAACGGAGCATGAATTTCAAAAAAATTCCTACGCTCACACAAGATCTATCCATGGAGATGCATCGCTATGAGAGGGGAGAGTGTGTCTACGTACCCTCGTAGACCGTTTAGCGGAAGCGTCTCACAACGCGGTTGATGTAGTCGAACAATCCTTCGAGCTCCACCGATCGAGTACCGAACGTACAGCACCTCCGAGTTCTACACACGTGCAGCTCGGTGACGTTCCTCGCCTTCTTGATCCAGCAAGACGTCGAGGAAGTAGATGAGTTCCGTCAGCACGACGGCGTGGCAACGGTGACGGTGAAGTAATCTCGGCAGGGCTTCGCCTAAGCTCTCCGAAAATATGACCAAGGGTGTAAACGGTGGAGGGGGGGCGCCGCACACGGCTAACAATTAATCGTGTTCTTTGGGGTGCCCCCTTGCCCCCGTATATAAAGGATGAGAGGGAGGAGGCCGGCCCCCTAGGGGTGCGCCAAGTGTGGGGAGTCCTACTAGGACTCCTTAGTCCTAGTAGGATTCCACCTCCCATACGGAGTAGGAAAGGGGGAAGGGAGAGGGAAAGGAAAAAGGGGGCTGCGCCCCCTCCCCTAGTCCAATTCGGTTTGGGCAAGGGGGGGCGCGCGCCTCCTCACGTGGCCTGCCTCTCCTTTTCCCGTATGGCCCAATAAGGCCCATTACTTCTCCCGGTGAATTCCCGTAACTCCCCGGTACTCCGAAAAATACCCGAATCACTCGGAACCTTTCCGACGTCCGAATATAGCCTTCCAATATATGAATCTTTACCTCTCGACCATTTCGAGACTCCTCGTCATGTCCGTGATCTCATCCGGGACTCCAAACAAACTTCGGTCACCAATCACATAACTCATATAATACTAAATCGTCATCGAACCTTAAGCGTGCGGACCCTACGGGTTCGGAAATGATGTAGACATGACCGAGACGGCTCTCCGGTCAATAACCAACATCGGAACCTGGATGCTCATATTGGTTCCTACATATTCCACGAAGATCTTTACCGGTCGAACCTCATATGACAACATACGTTGTTCCCTTTGTCCGGCGGTATGTTACTTGCCCGAGATTCGATCGTCGGTATCCAATACCTAGTTCAATCTCGTTACCGGCAAGTCTCTTTACTCGTTCGGTAATACATCATCTTGCAACTAACTCTTTAGTCACGGTGCTTGCAAGGCTTCTGTGATGCTGTATTACCGAGAGGGCCCAGAGATACCTCTCCGATAGTCGGAGTGACAAATCCCAATCTCGATCCATGCCAACTCAACAAACACTTTCGGAGATACCTGTAGTGCACCTTTATAATCACCCAGTTACGTTGTGACGTTTGATACACCCAAAGTATTCCTACGGTATCCGGGAGTTGCATGATCTCATGGTCAGAGGAACGTGTATTTGACATAGTAAAGCAATAGCAATAAACTGAACGATCATTTGCTATGCTAACGGTTGGGTCAAGTCCATCACATCATTCTCCTAATGATGTGATCCCATTATCAAATGACAACTCATGTCCATGGTCAGGAAATCTTGACCATCTTTTGATCAACGAGCTAGTCTAGTAGAGGCTTACTAGGGACACAGTATTTGTTTATCTATTCACACATGTATTTAGTTTCCGGTCAATACAATTCTAGCATGAATAATAAACTATTATCATGAACGGGGAAATATGATAATAACTAATTTATTATTGCCTCTAGGGCATATTTCCAACAACATGTTCATCTCATATTCTTTTCTTTTGTAGCATGGACATTTGGACTTGTAAATGATTCAAAGCAATAGTCCAGTTTCAACATAATGACTTCAATACTCAAGCATGCCAACAAGCAACCATGTTTTTCAAAATATCAACACTAAAGAAAGTTATCCCTAGCCCATTATGCTCAATCATTGATCCATTCATGAAACACACTCAAATATTAGCTATGCCCAATGCTCAAGTACGATCATAGTGCCCCCTAGTTGGTGCTTTATAAGAAAAGATTGAGACTCAAAGTAAAAATAAAAATTGCATAAGTAAATAGATAGGCCCTTCGCAGAGGGTAGTAGGGATTTGTAGAGGTGCCAGAGCTCAAAGTTTTAAATTCAGAGATAGAAATATTTTGGGTGGCATGCCTTTTCTGTCAACGAAAACGACAAAGTAGCTCACAATACTTTCCATGCTAGATATATCATAGGCGGTTCCCAAACAGAAAATAAAGTTTATTCCTTTTTCCACCATTTTTCACATTCCATGGCGGGCCGTATCCACGGTTGCCTTCCATACCAACACTTTCTAAGGAATTTATTATTTGACAACATAAAGTAAATATTTTTTCCTTTTCATTTCAGGAATGGACATCCCTATTACCGCCGCACTCTCGTGCAATGACAAGTGAATAAACACTCATCTTGAGAATAACACATCTAGCATGGAAAAATATTGGACACTCCCCACCGTTTCATGAGCGGTACGAGCACACAAAAGAGAAGTTTATTTTGAAAATTTAGAGATGGCACATAACAATTTCCTTGGAACGGCATGGAAATACCGCATATAGGTAGGTATGGTGGACTCATAAGGCAATACTTGGTTTAAGGATTTTGGATGCACAAGTAGTATTTCTACTTAGTACAAATGGAGGCTAGCAAAAAGATTGAGAAGCAACCAAACAAAGAAACGAAAATTCACATAAGAGAGCATTGAGTATAATTAACACCGAATAATGCACCATAAGTAGGATGTAATTTCATTGCATAACTATTGACTTTTGTACTTGCATAGGGAATCACAAACCTTAACACTAATATTCCTACTAAAGCATAATTACTCACTAACATGACTCACATATTACTATCATCATGTCTCAAAACTATTACAAGGAATCAAGTTTAATTTGTCCAATGATCTTCATGAAAGTTTTGCTTATATCCTCCTTGGATATCTATCACTTTGGGACTAGTTTCATATATTGCCATTGCTTTTTGACAAGCTCAAACAAATTTAAGTGAAGCACATGAGCATAAGGATTTCATCTCTCAAAAAGATATAAGTGAAGCATGAGAGGATTTCTTCAAAATTTACTAACTCTCAAATTAATCTAAGTGAAGCATTAGAGTATTTCTACAAAAATTTCCAAGCACACCATGCTCAAAAAGATATAAGTGAAGCACTAGAGCAATTCTATAGCTCAAAAAATTTAAGTGAAGCATAGAGAGCAATTCTAACAAATCATAGCATAATTTTGGCTCTCCCAAATAGTTGTGTCCTGCAAGGATACAAGTGACAAACTAACAAGCAAAGCAAGCAAAGACTCAAATGATAGAAGACGCTCCAAGCAAAACTCATGATATGTGATAAATAAAAATATAGCTCCAAGTAAAATACCGATGGTCGTTAGAAGAATGAGGGGATGCTACTCGGGGGCATCCCCAAGCTTAGTTGCTTGTTTATCTTTGGATATATCTTGGGGGTCTGTAGCATCCACAAGCTTAAGCTCTTACACTCCTTATTCCTTTATCCATCGCCATCTCACCCAAAACTTGAAAACTTTAATCACACAAAACTCAACAAAATCTTTGTGAGATCCATTAGTATAATAAAGCAAATCACTACTTTAGGTGCTGTTGCAAACCCATTCATATTTTATTATTGCATTATACCTAATGTATTTTAACTTTACCATGGCTCATACCCTTCAATATAACCCATAGATCCATCAAAACAAGCACACAATGCAATGAAAACAGAATCTGTCTTAAACAGAACAGTCTGTAGTAATCTGTACTATAGCCATACTTCTGTAACTCTAAAAATTCTGAAAAATTAGGACAGCGTAAATAATTTGTATAGAAACAGCGTGTTAAAATTTCATCTCAATATCACGCTCCTGTAAAATATGAAAATTCAAATACTGGGCGCAAAGTTTCTGTTTCAGATTCAGCATCGCTTCTACTCATCTTATGAATCATCCTAAAGGCTCTACTTGGCACAAACACTAAATAAACCATCAAAACACAATAATAACAGAGGTATAATTGTGTCAACACTCAAAAAACAGAAAGGAAAAAAGAAAAAAAAATTATTCATTGGGTTGCCTCCCACCAAGCGCTATCGTTTTACGCCCCTAGCTAGGCATAACGCATAGTTTCAAGTATTATCATCTTTGGTTTTGGATTCATAGGATGCTCTCCTGATTGATTCATATGGTGGCTTAATTATTGTTCTAGGGAAGTGTTCCATACCCTTTTTTAGTGGAAATTGAAAACGAATATTGCCTTCTTTCATATCAATCACGTCACCTATAGTACCTAAAAACGGTCTACCAAGTATAATGGGACAAGACGGATTGCAATCAATATCAAGCACAATAAAATCTATGGGCACATAGTTACTATTTGCAAGAATAAGAACATCATTAATTCTTCCCAAAGGTTTTTAATAGGAGAATCCACCAAGTGCAAATTAAGAGAACATTCTTCAATATTGGTGAGACCAAGCACATCACATAAAGATTTCGGAATCGTGGAAACACTAGCACCCAAATCACACAAATCAAAGCACTCATAATTTTTGATCTTGACTTTAATAGTAGGTTCCCACTCATCATGTAATTTTCTAGAAATAGAAATCTCCAACTCCAACTTTTCTTCAAAACATTTCATCATGGCATCAACGATATGTTTAGTAAAAGCTTTATTTTGTTCATAAGCATGGGGTGAATTCAACATGGATTGCAGAAAAGAAATACATTCAATCAAAGAGCAACTATCATAATTAAAGTCTTTGCAATCCAAAATAGTGGGCACATTACTAGTTAAAATTTTGACCTCTTCAAACCCACTTTTATCAAAAATTTCATCAAGATTTTCACCCTCCAAATTATTGGGACGCCTTCTAGCTAAAGTTGACTCTAGTTCAGTCCCTTCATCATCAATCTTAATATTACTAAACAAGGAATCAATAGAAGAAACACCAATCACTTTAAGATCTTCATCATTTTTATAAAGGCAATCACTAGAAAACGATTTTTCTAAGATTTCTCTTTTAGCTCTAAGCATAGCGGTTCTTTTCTTACTTTCATCGATAGCGACATATAAAGCTTTAATTGATTCATCAATCTTAGGCACAAAAGCTTTCAACTTGAGATTTTCAACATCATGAGAAATTCTATCAATGCTTCTAGACATATCATCAATCTTATTCAACTTTTCTTCTATCATAGTATTGAAAGCCTTTTGCGCATTGATAAATTCTTTAATATTACTCTCAAGATCAGAGGTGTTCCTATTATTATTGTAAGAGGAATTACCATAGGAATTACCATAATTATTAGAGGAATTTCCAGGAAAATGCCTAGGATTAAAATTACCTCTATAAGCATTGTTATTGAAATTGTTTCGCGAGACAAAGTTCACATCTACGGAATCACTATTTTGCTCAATCAAGGTAGACAAAGGCACACCATTAAGATCAATAGGATAATTTTTACTAGCAACCAATTTCATCAAAGCATCAACCTTATCACTCAAAGTACTAATTTCTTCAACCGAATTAACTTTTTTACTAGTAGGTACTCTTTCGGTATGCCATTGAGAATAATTAGCCATAATATTGTCTAGCAATTTAGTAGCTTCTCCCAAAGTAATTTCCATAAAAGTACCACTCGCGGCGGAATCTAAAAGATTTCTAGAGACAAAATTCAATCCCGCATAAATTTTTTGTATGATCATCCAAAGATTTAAACCATGAGTAGGACAATTTCTTAGCATCAACTTCATTCTTTCCCAAGATTGTGCAACATGTTCATGCTCAAGTTGCTTAAAATTCATGATTTGTGACCTAAGGGAAATAATTTTCGCGGTTGGAAAATACTTAGTAATAAAAGCATCCTTGCACTTATTCCAAGAATCGATACTATTGCGAGGCAAAGAAGAAAACCAAATTTTTGCACGATCCCACAAGGAAAAAGGAAATAATTTCAGCTTCACTATATCATTCTCCACATATTTTTTCTTTTGCATATCACACAATTCTACGAACGTGTTTAGATCGGACGCGGCATCCTCATTAGGAGTACCGGCAAATTGATCTTTCATGACAAGATTCAACAAAGCAGCATTAATATCACAAGACTCCGCACTAGTGGCGGGAGGATCAATAGGAGTACTAATAAAATCATTGTTATTAGTATTGGAAAAATCACACAACTTGGTGTTTTCTTGAGTCATCGTGACTACGCAAACAAGATTGCAAGCAAGCAAGAGATCCGGCGAGAAAAAGGCAAACGAAAAAGAGGGCGAATAAAACAGCAAATTGGTGAAGTGGGGGAGAGGAAAACGAGAGGCAAATGGCAAATAATGTAATTGCAAGGAGATGAGATTTGTGATTAGGAACCTGGTAGATGATGATGGAGTCCCCTCGGCACCTACGATAGGCACGTAGAAGAGACCGCTTCCTCCCCGGCAACGGTACCAGAAATTCCTTTGACGTGCTTGGACTGCGTCGGTATTTCCCCAAAGAGGAAGGGATGATGCAGCACAGCGACGGTAAGTATTTCCCTCAGTTATGAAACCAAGGTTATCGAACCAGTAGGAGGATCACCACCACCCAATAAGCAACACATGCACACAAATAACAAATACTTGGAACCCGACGCGAAAGAGAGGTTGTCAATCTCTCTACGGTAAAAAGATAGATTAGGTAGTGATAGATAGGAGAGATAGATCTCTCAAGAACACAAAATAAAAAGGGCAAATAAAAAGTGCAACAATATATTTTTGGGATTTTGGTTTAGTTGATCTGAAAACAAAGAGGCAAAAAGATAGATTGTTAAGCAATATGTTGGAAAAGTAGGCCCGGGGGCCGTAGGTTTCACTAGTGGCTTCTCTCATGAGTATAGCACACGGTGGGTGAACAAATTACTGTTGGGTAATTGATAGAAGATCAAATAATCATGACGATATCCAAGGCGATGATCATTATATAGGCATCACGTCCAAGATAAGTAGACTGACTCCTACCTGCATCTACCACTATTACTCCACACATCGACCGCTATCCAGCATGCATCTAGTGTATTAAGTTCATGGAAAAATGGAGTAATGCAATAAGAACGATGACATGATGTAGACAAGATAAATTCATGTAGGAATAGTCCCCATCTGGTTATCCTTAATGGCAACGATACTTGCGTGCCTTGCTGCCCCTTCTATCACTGGGAAAGGACACCGCAAGATCGAACCCATCACAAAGCACCTCTTCCCATGGCAAGAAAAATTGATCTAGTTGGCCTAACTAAACCAAAGATTCGAAGAAGAGATACGAGGCTATAAGTATTCATGCATATAAGAGATCAAAAAAGACTCAAATAATATTCATGGATAGAAACTGATCATGAACTCAAAATTCATCGGATCCCAACAAACACACCGCAAAAGTTTACATCAAACAGATCTCCAAGAGACCATTGTATTGAGAATCAAAAGAGAGAGAGAGAGGAAGCCATCTAGCTACTGCCTAAGGACCTGTATTTCTATGGTGGACTACTCACGCATTATCGGAGAGGCAGCTATGAAGAAGATGAACCTCTCCGTGATGGTGTTTATATTGGATCTCGAGGTTCTGGAACTTGCGGCTGCTGGAATTGTGTTTCGTCGACTCCCCTAGGGTTTTCTGAATATTTGGGAATTTATAGGCGTCAGAGGCGGTGGAGGGGGCCCTGTGGAGGGCACAACTCACGAGGGCACGCCGGGGCCCCCCTGGCGCGCCCATGTGGGTTGTGGCCTCCACAACCCACCTCTCTGGCACTTCTTTGGTGCACTGGGTGTCTTCTGGTCCAAAAAAAATCTCCAAAAACATTCGTAGCGATTGGTCTCCGTTTGGTACTGATATTCTGCCAAGTAAAAAACAAGCAAAAACAGCAACTGGCACTTTGGCACTATGTTAATAGGTTAGTCCCAAAAAATGATATAAAGTTGTTATAAAATGATTGTAAAACATCCAAGAATGATAATATAACAGCATGGAACAAGCAAAAATTATAGATACATTGGAGACGTATAAGTGAGCACGATACACCAGGGCGTGCCAGGCCCCCCTGGGCGCGCCCTGGTGGGTTGTGCCCACCTCGGACACCCTCCCGACTCCGTTTTCCTTCCATATGCTTGTTTTCCAAGAATAAAAATTCTCTATATGTACCCCCGACTGTTTTGACGACCGCATCGCAGAAAAATCCTCTGTTCTTGTTTTGTGCTGTTTTCCTGACAGAACTGAGAATATGTCGTCTCAAGATTCTGAGGGGGAGAGCTATGTTGCTGACTATGTTGCAAACCCCAAGATCTATGGAGAAGTGGAGCATTATGGATGGACCTCAGATGAGGAGGAAGACGCTGCCATGAGGGAAACAAAGGATGAAAGCTCTGAGGAAGAGGATGATCCATTACCTCAACCCGGAGACATGCATGTGGAATTCAAGAAGTCAAGCCTCCCTAGAGGATACAAACCTGAGGTCCAATTTATCCCATCTCGTTTTCTGCAGGAGAGCAAGGCGGCATTATGCAAAAAGATATTAAAGCTCGAATTGGAGAATGATGATCTAAGGGAGAAAAAGATTATGCTTAAATATAAGTTGAAGAAGAAGGCTGCATCATCACCACCACCTTCTTCATCACCACCACCAAAGGAGACTTGAGCACACGGGTATGGGCACTCCCCTTGGCTTGAGCCAAGCTTGGGGGAGGTGCCCCGGTATCGTATCACCATCACTTTTATTCACCTTTACCTATTTTAGTTCGATCTTTAGTTTTCCTTTGCTTTAGTTGAATAAAAGTTTAGCATGATCTATTTTCGTGTGTTAGTTTCGTGGCCTATCTATCTATCTAATCGAGTGAGAGTTATATAATAAAGTTTAGTTTGAGTTTTTGCCTCTCTACTTTCTTATTGCAATCAAAATAAAGGGAACAGAAATAAATGAAAAGAATCATATGCTAATCTTATGGTGAGTAACGACATCACATAAGGAAAAGTACAAGTAGTAAAATTTATTGGAGATTGACAAACATAGCATTGGTCAATGATGCAATTCATGAAAGAATTAATAAGGGAAGAGAAGATTCACATGCAAATACACTTTCTTGGACATCTTTTATGACTGTGAGCCCCCATTAAATATTATATGTCAAAATTTTTGACGTTGGACAAGGAAGACAATGTAATTATTTATGCTTGTTCATATCCACAGAGAAGTTATATTGTCATAGATCCTTCAACATGTGGTGCTTGCCCAATATCTTTGCTAGCCAAAAATTCCGCACTAAGTAGAGATACTACTTGTGCATGCAAAAACCCAAAGCCAAATTCATTCTTTGAGAGTCCACCATACCTATCTACGGATCGAGTAAGATCCTTCAAGTAAGTTGTCATCGGTGCAATAAGGCAATAAAAATGGCTTCTAAAAGTGTTTTGATCCATTAGTGTAAGAGAAAATTGAGCGCTACACGAACTTATGATGGCAAAGTAATAAAAGCGACAGACTGCGTAATAAAGGTTGCTATCATAGGGGGAAATATAGCATGGCATTCTTTTACATTAAGGGATTAGGCATACAAACCAAAAAGCGCATGACAACCTCTACTTCCCTCTGCGAAGGGATTACCTTTTGCTTTTATGTATTTACTTTTATGCAAGAGTCAAAGTAGTCTTCCTTATTCCTTTTTACTTTTTCCTTTTGCAAGCATCATGTGGTGAGGAAAGATCTAGGCACATATATCCATTTGCATATGGCTGGGCATGAGTTATTAATGTTGACATCACCCTTGAGGTGAATACGTTGGGAGGCGAAACTATAAGCCCCTATCTTCCTATGTGTCCGGTTGAAACTTTTTGCTCATGGGTATGTTGTGAGTGTTAGCAATCATAGAAGACTAAATGATGGTTGAGTATGTGGACTTGCCAAAAGGCTCCGACATGAGACCCTTCCTGAAAATATGATGAATTGTAGTTGCAAAGTTGACTGAGAACATAGTTTGTTGGTTTTCAATAAGGTTTATGCTTTATACTTCTATGTTGTGATGAATTGTTACTTGTGCATGAGAAGTTATATGATGAAAGTATATGAATAAGTTTTATGATAGAGTTTGTTGCTGTTATGATAATAAGCATGATGCTTCTATGTCTGTATTTTGTTTTTATCGACACCTCTCTCTCAAACCATGTGGACATGCTTTTGAATTTCGGGTTTTCGCTTGAGGACAAGCGAGGTCTAAGCTTGGGGGAGTTGATACGTCCATTTTGCATCATGATTTCCTACTGTTATTTATTATGTTTTGTTGAATAATAATGCTTTAGGGAGTGATTCTAATGCCTTTTCTCTCATAATATGCAAGGTTTACACAAAGAGGGAGAATACCAGCAGCTGGAATTCTGGACCTGAAAAAAGCATGTCAGAGATACCTATTCTGCACATCTCCAATGGAGCTGAAACTTTACGGAGATTATTTTTGGAATTAATAAAAAATACTGGAGCAAAGAACTACCGGAGGGGGCCACCCTAGTGGGCACAAGAGACCAGGGCGCGCCAGGTCCCCCCTGGGCGCGCCCTGGTGGGTTGTGCCCTCCTCGGCCCACCTCCGGTGCCCATCTTCTGGTATATAATCACTTTTGACCTAGAAAAAAAATAAGAGGAGGACTTTCAGGACGGAGCACCGCCGTCTCAAGGCGGAACTTGGGCAGGAGCACTTTTGCCCTCCGGCGGAGCGATTCTGCCAGGGAAACTTCCCTCCTGGAGGGGGAAATCGGAGCCATCGTCATCACCAACACCCCTATCATCTTTGGGAGGCCAATCTTCATCAACATCTTCAGCATCACCATCTCCTCTCAAACACTAGTTCATCTCTTGTGTTCAATCTTTGTACCAGAACCTCAGATTGGTACCTGTGGGTGACTAGTAGCTTTGATTACCTTGCGTAGTTGATTACTATATGGTTTATTTGGTGGAAGATTATATGTTCAGATCCATTATGCTATTCAATACCCCTCTGATCTTGAACATGATTATTATTTGTGAGTAGTTACCTTTGTTCTTGAGGTCACGGGATACGTCATGTTGCAAGTAATCATGTGAATTTGATATGTGTTCGATATTTTGATGATACGTATGTTGTGATTCCCTTAGTGGTGTCATGTGAACGTCGACTACATGACACTTCACCATTCATGGGCATAAGGGAATGCATTGTGGAGTAGTTATTAGATGATCGGTTGCTAGAGTGACAGAAGCTTAAACCCTAGTGTATGCGCTACTTCGTAAGGGGATGATTTGGATCCAAACGTTTAATGCTATGGTTAGATTTTACTTAATACTTTTCTCGTAGTTGCAGCTACTTGCGAGGGGGGTAATCATAAGTGGGAGGTTGTTCAAGTAAGAACAGCACCCAAGCACCGGTCCACCCACAAAAGGATTGGGCTACCTTACTGCACCTTATTTACCATTACCGTTACTTGCTCGTTACCAATTATCTTGCTATCAAACTATCTGTTACCTACAATTTCAGTGCTTGCAGAAATTACCTTGCTGAAAACTGCTTGTTATTTCCTTCTGCTCCTCGTTGGGTTCGGCACTCTTACTTATCGAAAGGACTACGATTGATCCCCTATACTTGTGGGTCATCAGCGGCGTCTGACGGCGCCGATGAGGGACTGCCTCCTCCCGCCCCGAAGAAGCCGCACAGGACCAAGTTGGCCCTGTCCGACGACAGCCCAGACTCCGCAGAAGGGTCCGATGCTTATGAGCTATTTCCCCGAAGGAAACCTAGGGTCAAGCCCCCGGCTACAAGGTATTAATCCGAAGACTCTTCTTTGCGTTCATGTCGAGGTGTGTTACTAACCAAACGACTACCTCTCATATTGTAGCCCACCACATGAGGTCCCTACCGAGCAGAACTCGGAGGGAGATTCTCCGCCATCCGAGTTGGGGAGAGTGGGACCGCATCGCAATCCACCCCTCCCCCTACTGTCATTGAGGCCGCGGAGTTGTTGTCCCGAAGGACCCCTCCCGTGTAGAATACGGGGGCGGTGGTGACGATATCATGGCCGAGGTCAATACCTCGGTCACCGAAGACCAGGAGGGAGGTTCCCTTCTGGCGGATAAAAATGGGGAGCCCAATCAATCCGAGCTCTTCCGAAAGACCGCTCCGGAGATTGCCCCAGAGTCAGCCCCGAAGACCGCTCCGGAGACTGCCCCAGAGCAGATCCCAATGGCTGCCCGGGAGTACATCCATTCCTGACTCCACCGAAGGGGGAGCCGAGGTGCCACTACGAGCGTCACTTGTAGAGGATCAGGCGAAGACTAGGTGACCGGCCGTGATGGAGGAGGCTTTAAATGGCCCCTCCATTACTGAAAAACATCGCACTCTTCTGGGTGCGGTTTTGCAAAGCTTTCAGTCCGTCGACAGCGGGGCTGAAGGATGCTTTCAGAGGCCTCTTGCCGGGCTTCAAGGTAAATAATGTAATATCCTTTTACAAAGAGAATTTACTTTATGTAATACTTATATATAGCAGTCCCTCAAGCCTTGTTTGAGTTTGAAAAACTCAAGCGGGAGTCGAAAATTGTGCAAGGAACACCAATAATAGCAAGAAAAATGAATCGTAGCCCCCGAGTCTCTGGCCAGATTGAAGTAAAATCCAAGCAGAGGGTCGAAAAACCAATAACTCAAGAGTCTAACGCACATAAACTGTTATGCAGGCCTCGTCCTCAGCGGCAGCCGCCAATGCCATGGAGCTGGCTGAGATGAATCAGAAGCTCTAGAGCTCCGATGAAGAGCTCGACCGTCTCAATAAGCGGTTCGACGAAGAGCAGGGTAAGTCCGAACTAGCTTGTCCTAATACCTTGAATCTCCTAAGTTTATGAAGTATTCGGATTGTTATCCCTAAGCGCGGGATGCCTGTTATGACTGCCGCTGTCACCGTGGAGGTCGAGGGACTTAAGCACGAGCTGCAGAAGGCGAGACAGGAGGCTGAAGAGCATAAGAAGGTGGCCGAACAAGCGGCCGCCGACCTGACGTCGGCAAGGACGACCAAGGAGAAACACGAGGCCAGGGTGGACGAGGTGCATCAGGAGCTCAAGGATGCCGTCACTAAATGTGAGGCCCTTGAGCTTAAAAATAAAGAGCAAGCCTCTGAGCTAACCTTAGTTAAGTTGGCGGCTCTAGAAGCGCGAATGGAGGTGCAGAGTTGCCAAAAGGAGCTCCGCAAGGTCCAGCTCATCGCGGACGATAAGACATACTTACTGCAATGTCCTTTTGGTGGCAACAGCTTCGTGTTGCTTACTCAACTGCGGCGTTCTACATGCGCTTTCTCGGATCTGCCGAAGAGTGTGGCGGATGCGGCCAAACATTTTGCCTAGCTTCCGGGACAGGGACATCGCACAATGGCTGTTCTGGGAGCAATTTCAGGCCCCACAGCATCCTCCCCTCCTGGCTGACCAAATGAAGCAGCTGATGGAGGTGCACCGGATGACGGAGCCGGCCATGAAAGACTTCTTCATTAGGCTATGGCCTGCGGAGCCGCTGCTAAGCAACTACTTCGGTCTGGTGCATAGGCTCTGCGATGCTGTACCCTGGATTGACGTCCTGAAGCGATCTGTCTGCATCGAAGGAGCTCAGATGGCATTTGTAAAGACCATGATGCAGTGGTCGAGGATTAAGCAACAGAGATGGCCACCGGGCCCCCGCCACCTGGAAAGGAGCATAGGCGCCATGAGCAGTATTTCCCCATTGTTATGGTTGGTGCTCGGGCGATAGAGGCCCAGTGCTCAAAAGATGCGATTTTGGAGTGATAGTGCTATCCTGTATCGAATAACAGTTAGACTTTTGCAAATGATAGGGGTGCTTTGCATGGTATATCATGCTTAGTTTTGTTTATTTTGACTCCTGTGAGGTCATCTTATTCTGAAAGTTGCTAGTCTTTGGCTTCAGCCCCCTTGTAGATGCTACAAGGGGTGTTTTGACCTTGGCACTTTAACCCTTAGACGACGTCTCGGGGCCCGTAGGCGGTACTGCACAAGGGAAATGAGGCAATCGGACTATGCGGCTTTATTGCTTTCACTTCGCCGTAGGAGCTTGACTGCAGAGGCTAGTGACTAGCCCCTAGTGTTTGTGGTGTTCGGGAGTCCCGATGTTAGTACCATAACCACTTGATTTGTGCGAATACAAACCCTTCGTATGACATGGCATAACCTCCAATGAATTTTAGTTTGACACTTGTCATCGGATCGCAGAGTGGTCCTCGCGTATTATGAGAGTCAATTTTTGGCTTTCTCCACTGAGGTACTTAACCGGATGAGCTGGAAGTACAATCGAAGTGGTTCTCCCTTTACCCTCCTAGCCGAACGTACGGAACGTAAGAGGGCAAACATAGGAGCCGGGCAACCCAACTATTGACCCAAGACATAATTCGGGACCGATGCATATAACGCAATATCCGAGACTTCCGGGCACATAAGATAAAAAAGGTGTCGGAATGATGCTATGGGGCGATTGCGATGGTCGAGCCCCCGGTATATTTACCGGATGCATCCAAAATATGTACCTGATGACCCACAAGTATAGGGGATCTATCATAGTCCTTTCGATAAGTAAGAGTGTCGAACCCAATGCTACTTCTCGAGCATGCGTTGGTTTCCGTGAAGAGGAACGGGTGATGCAGCAAAGTAGATAAGTATTTCCCTCAGTTGTTGAGAACCAAGGTATCAATCCAGTAGGAGATACAAGCAAGTCACCAAGGGATGTACCTACACAAATAATCAAACACTTGCACCCAACGCTATAAAGGGGTTGTCAATCCCTTCACGGTTACTTGCAACGATGAGATCTGATAGAGATATATAGAATAGATTGCTTGAAAGTAAAGTAAAACAAAAGTAAAAAGATTGCAGCAAGATATTTTTGGTGTTTTTGGTTTTAGATCTGAAAGTATAATATGGAAAATAGACCCGGGGGCCATAGGTTTCACTAGAGGCTTCTCTCATGATGGCAAGTATTACGGTGGGTGAACAAATTACTGTCGAGCAATTGATAGAAAAGCGAATAATTATGAAGATATCCAAGGCAATGATTATGCATATACGCATCACGTCCGTGTCAAGTAGACCGAAACGATTCTGCATCTACTACTATTACTCCACACATCGACCTCGTCCTGCCTGCATCTAGAGTATTAACTTCATGAAGAACAGAGTAACGCATTAAGTAAGATGACATGATGTAGAGGGATAAACTCAAGCAATATGATGAAAACCCCATCTTTTTATCCTTGATGGCAGCAATACAATACGTGCCTCGCTACCCCTACTATGTCACTGGGTGAGGACACCGCAAGATTGAACCCAAAACTAAGCACTTCTCCCATTGCAAGAATTACCAATCTAGTTGGCCAAACCAAACCAATAACTCGAAGAGACTTGCAAAGATATGAAATCATGCATATAAGAATTCAGAAAAGACTCAAATAATATTCATAGATAATCTGAACATAAACCCACAATTCATCGGATCTCGACAAACACACCGCAAAAGAGTATTACATCGGATAGATCTCCATGAAGATCATGAAGAACATGGTATTGAAGAGCAAAGAGAGAGAAGAAGCCATCTAGCTACTAGCTATGGACCCGAAGGTTTGTGGTGAACTACTCACGCATCATCGGAGGGGCAATAGAGTTGATGTAGATGCCCTCCGTGATCAAATCCCCCTCCGGCAGATTACCGGAAAAGGCTCCAAGATTGGATCTCACGGGAACCGAGGCTCCTGGCGGCGGAAAAGTGTTTTCATGGCTCTCTCTGGTATACAGGGAATATTTTGGAATTTATAGGAGGAAGAATAGGGTTGGGGGAGTTGCCGTGGGCCCACAAGCCAGGAGGGCGCTCCCCCCCCCTAGGGCGCGCCCCTCTGGCTTGTGGACACACGGCAGCTCCTCTGCGTTGGTCTCCAAGCTTGGTAGTTGTCTTCTGGTCCAGAAAAAATTAATCCGAAGATTTTATTCCGTTTGGACTCCGTTTAATATTCCTTATCTGCAATACTCAAAAACAAGGAAAAAACAGAAACTGGCACTAGGCTCTAGATTAATAGGTTAGTCCCAAAAATAATATAAAATAGCATATTAATGCATATAAAACATCGAAAACAGATAATATAATAGCATGGAACAATCAAAAATTATAGATACGTTGGAGACGTATCACCCAACGAGGAGCAGAAGGAAATGACAAGCGGTTTTCAATAAGGTATTCTCTGCAAGCACTGAAATTATCGGTAACAGATAGTTTTGTGATAAGATAATTCGTAACGGATAACAAGTAACAAATGTAGCGAAGGTGCAGCAAGGTGGCCAAATCCTTTTTGTAGCAAAGGACAAGCCTGGAGAAACTCTTATATAAAGCAAAGCGCTCCCGAGGACACATGGGAATTACTGTCAAGCTAGTTTTCATCATGCTCATATGATTCGCGTTCGTTACTTTGATAGTTTGATATGTGGGTGGACCGGTGCTTGGGTGCTGTCCTTACTTGGACAAGCCTCCCACTTATGATTAACCTCTGTCGCAAGCATCTGCAACTACGAAAGAAGAATTAAGATAAATCTAACCATAGCATGAAACATATGGATCCAAATCAGCCCCTTACGAAGCAACGCATAAACTAGGGTTTATGCTTCTGTCACTCTAGCAACCCATCATCTACTTATTAGTTCCCAATGCCTTCCCCTAGGCCCAAATAATGGTGAAGTGTCATGTAGTCGACGTTCACATAACACCACTAGAGGAGAGACAACATACATCTCATCAAAATATCGAACGAATACCAAATTCACATGATTACTTATAACAAGACTTATCCCATGTCCTCAGGAACAAACGTAACTACTCACAAAGCATATTCATGTTCATAATCAGAGGAGTATTAATTATCATTAAGGATCTGAACATATGATCTTCCACCAAGTAAACAAACTAGCATCAACTACAAGGAGTAATCAACACTACTAGCAACCCACAGGAACCAATTTGAGGTTTTGAGACAAAGATCGGATACAAGAGATGAACTAGGGTTTGGAGAGGAGATGGTGCTGGTGAAGATGTTGATGGAGATTGACCCCCTCTCGATGAGAGGATTGTTGGTGATGACGATGGCTTCGATTTCCCCCTCCGGGAGGGAAGTTTCCCCGGCAGAACAGCTCCGCCGGAGCCCTAGATTGGTTCTGCCCAAGTTCCGCCTCGAGACGGCGGCGCTTAGTCCCGAAAGCTCTCTTATGATTTTTTCCAGGTCAAAACCCTCCATATAGCAGAAGATGGGCACCGAAGGGCTGCCAGGGGGCCCACAAGCCACAGGGGCACGCCCAAGGGGGTAGGGCGCCCCCCCCAGGCTTGTGGCCTCCTGGTGGGTTCCCTCTGGTATTTCTTTCGCCAAATATTTTTTATATATTCCAAAATAATTCTCCGTAACTTTTCAGGAGTTTTGGAGTTATGCAGAATAGGTCTCTCATATTTGCTCCTTTTCCAGTCCAGAATTCCAGCTGCCGGCATTCTCCCTCTTCATGTAAACCTTGTAAAATAAGAGAGAAAAGGCATAAGTATTGTACCATAATGTGTAAGAACAGCCCATAATGCAATAAATATCAATATAAAAGCATGAAGCAAAATGGACGTATCAACTCCCCCAAGATTATACCTCGCTTGTCCTCAACCGAAAGCCGAAATCGATAAATATGTCCACATGTTTAGAGATAGAGGTGTCGATAAAATAAAATACGGACATGAGAGCATCATGATCATCTTTAGAACAGCAATACTTATTGATATATAATTTCTTATGCTAGAGTAACAATTCATTCACAAGGTAAAGTATGAATCAAGAACTCTATTGAGAACCAACAAACTATGATCTTAGTCATTGAAGCAATTGCAATTTATCATAACATCAGAAAGAGTCAATATAAGAGCTTGTAAAGCAAATCCACATACTCAATCATCTTTTAGTCTTTCATAATTGCTAACACTCACGCGGTACCTATGAGGTCAAAGCTTCAATTGGACACAGAGAAAGATAGGGGCTTATAGTTTTGCCTCCCAACTATTTACCTCAAGGGTAATGTCAACAGAAATAACTCATGATCACCCACATCCGAGTGGATATATGTGTCTAGATCATTCCCCAACACATGACGCTTGCCAAGAGAGAAAGGCGAAATAAAGGAAGTGGTGAAGATCACCACGACTCTTGCACAAAGGTAATTACTAGAAAGTAAAAGTAACAGATAGGCCCTTCGCAGAGGGAAGCAGAGGTTGTCATGCACTTTTATAGTTGGATGCGCAATCCCTTAATGCAAAAGAACATCACTTTATATTGCCGCTTGTGATAAAGAACTTTATTATGCAGTCTGTTGCTTTTATTTCTTCCATATCACAAGTTCGTATAAAGTTTATTTTCCTCACACTAATAAATCATACATATTTAGACAGCAAATTTAATGCTTGCACCGATGACAACTTACTTGAAGGATCGTACTCAATCCATAGGTAGGTATGGTGGACTCTCATGGCAAAACTGGGTTAAGAGTGTTTGGATGCACAAGTAGTATCTCTACTTGGTGCGGAAGTTTTGGCTGATATGGGGTGGAAGCAAGCGTCACATGTTAAAGGATCTATAACCATATAACTTCTATTCGGAAATAAGCAAACATAACCCATTATGTTGTCTTCCTTGTCCAACATCAACTTCTTAGCATATAATATTTTAATGAGTGCTCACAATCATAAAAGATGTCCAAGATAATATATTTATATGTGAACCTCTCTTTCTTTATGACTTCCTTTTAATTGCAACAATGACCAATCGCTATGTTTGTCAACTCACAACAAATTTCAATCGACATACTTCTTATATGTGAAGTCATCACTCCCCATAAGATCATCATATATACTCTTTGCTTTTATTCTATACTTCTTTCTATTTCTTTTTCTCAAGATCATAGCAAGCAAGCAAAGCCCTCAACTCAAAACTACTTTTTATTACATAACTCTCGGACTCGCTTACATTGGGGGAACATAAAGCAAAACTCAAAACTAGATCACACTAAAAACTTTATTCTACGAGATCAAGATATAACCAAAAGGATCGAACTGAGAAAAACGATGAAAGTAAAAGATGTGATGTGATACGATACCGGGGCACCTCCCCCAAGCTTGGCACAAGCCAAGGGGAGTGCCCATACCCATGTGTTTAGTTGTCTTTCTTCGGAGGTGGTGATGTTATATTCTTGGCGATGATGCCCCTCAGAATGCGATTCTCTTCCTCAAGCTTGTTATTTCGATGTCTAAGATCCATTATTTCCTTGCGAAGTTTTCCAGTGATGGTTAGAGCTCCCATCACCCATGGATGTTTCATTGCTGTGGGGGAAGAAGCAACACTCTTTTTCATATTTTCATAAGTAAGAAATTTAGCATTGGGAGGGATGACCGAAATCGGAATTGCTCAGCTCTGAAGTTCCTCCAAAATGGTTCCAGGTTGTATACGAGAGGTAACTTCTTGGTCTTCCTCCATGGCATCCACCCTTTTCAAGTCGGCCTCCATCTCTTCCTCCGTGGCCTGCCCGAAGTGGTTGGCTTCGCTGTATACTCCGGGCCCCGGTGTCAGGTGAGAGGCACGACTCTCCCCGACCGACTCTTGCGAAGACATCTGGCTCTAAATCTGCTGCAGAAACAGCTCAAAACGAAAACAAGAAGTATTGTCGTGATACGAAGTAGCAAACCTTAGGGAGATTATATAATGAATTTTATCGACCTAAAGGAGTATACCACAAGAAAACGGAGTCCGGATGGTATACGGGGTGGCCACAGCCACAGGGGCGCGCCCAGGGGAGTAGGGCGTGCCCCCCTGGCTTGTCGCCTCCTCGTGCACTTTTCGGACTACTTTAAATTTTCCTAATTTATTAAATATTCCAAAATGGAGAAAAATTGCTATTGGAAAAGTTTTGGAGTCGGTTTGCTTACCGTACCACGTACCTATTCCTCTTGGGAGTCTGAAACGTTCTGGTAGGTCTCCCTAATGTACTCCTCCGGAGTTATGGTATTGATAATATTAGTTTCAACATTTATGGGAGTACCTGAGATATAATGTTTGATTCTTTGCCCGTTTACCACCTTCGGATTTGTGCCTTCGGCGTTGTTGATCTTGATGGCACCGGAACGATACACTTCCTTGATAATGTAAGGCCCTTCCCATTTAGAGAGAAGTTTTCCTGCAAAAAATCTTAACCGAGAATTGTATAGCAAGGCATGGTCACCTATATTGAATTTATGCTTTTGTATCCTTTTATCGTGCCATCTCTTAACTTTTTCTTTAAACAACTTGGCATTCTCATAGGCCTGGGTTCTCCATTCATCAAGTGAGCTAATATCAAATAACCTCTTCTCACCAGCAAGTTTGAAATCATAGTTGAGCTCTTTGATTGCCCAATAAGCTTTATGTTCTAGTTCTAGAGGTAAGTGACATGCTTTACCATAAACCATTTTATACGGTGACATACCCATAGGGTTTTTGTAAGCAGTTCTATAAGCCCATAATGCATCATCAAGTTTCTTAGACCAATTCTTTCTAGATCTATTATCAGTATTTTGCAAGATCAATTTAATTTCTCTATTGCTTAATTCTACTTGACCACTAGACTTAGGATGATAAGAAGATGCAATTCTATGATTAACATCATACTTAGCAAGCAATTTACGGAAAGCACCATGAATAAAGTGTGAACCACCATCAGTCATTAAATATCCGGGGACTCCAAATCTAGGGAAAATAACTTCTTTCAGCATTTTAATAGAAGTGTTGTGATCAGCACTACTAGTTGGAATAGCTTCTACCCACTTAGTAACATAATCAACAACAACTAGAATATGAGTATACCCGTTGGACTTTGGAAAAGGTCCCATATAATCAAAACCCCAAACATCAAATGGTTCAATAACAAGAGAGTAATTCATTGGAATTTCCTGACATCTACTAATATTACCAATTCTTTGACATTCATCACAAGACAAGACAAACTTACGAGCGTCCTTGAAGAGAGTAGGCCAATAAAAACCAGATTGTAATACCTAATGTGCAGTTCTATCTCCGACGTGGTGTCCTCCGTAGGCCTCGGAGTGACACTTGTGTAGGATCTGTTCTTGTTCATGCTCAGGTACACAACGTCTAATAACACCATCTGCTCCTTCTTTATAAAGGTGTGGATCATCCCAAAAGTAATGTCTTAAATCATAGAAGAACTTTTTATTTTTTTGGTATGTGAAACTAGGTGGTATAAATTTAGCAACAATGTAATTAGCATAATCAGCATACCATGGAGCATTACGTGAAGCATTTATGACAGCTAATTGTTCATCAGGAAAGCTATCATCAATAGGTAGTGGGTCATCAAGAACATTTTCTAACCTAGACAAGTTCTCTGCTACGGGGTTCTTAGCACCCTTTCTATCAATAATATGCAAATCAAATTCTTGTAGCAGAAGAACCCATCTAATAAGTCTAGGTTTAGCATCTTTCTTTTCCATAAGATATTTAATAGCAGCATGATCAGTGTGAACATTTACTTTAGAATCAACAATATAAGGTCTGAACTTATCACAAGCAAACACAACTGCTAAAAATTCCTTTTCAGTGGTAGCATAGTTTCTTTGAGCACTGTCTAGAGTCACTACAAGAAATATGTCAACTTGCGACGATCACTATTGGTCACTGAATGGTCACTGTTTTCATTTGCGACCTTTTTGTGACCAAAAACTGATGGTCAAAAGCTGACCGTCGTTAATGGAAATTAACGACCTTCTCTATGATATGGTCGTAGAAGGTAACGACCAAAACAAAAGGTCGTTGAACCAACGACCTTTTGTTTTGGTCGCTGGTTGTCTGCCCAGGCCACGTCGGATCCAACGTGGCAAGCTGATGTGGCGTAATTGCGACCAATTGAATTGGTCATTGATTAGAATCAGCCCGGTCCAATTCGGTGTTCTACATGGGCCTAGCCCAACAATTCAGCCCATTTATTATATATTTTTCCTTGTTAATTCTGGTCGGCTTCATGGGCCAAGCCCAACATTGCAGCCTTTTTATTTTTGGGCCGTGGCCTTTTTGTCTCAACAGTTTCAGTTTTCTTTTTTTATAAAATGGGTTCACTAGTCAGGTGGGTCCCCATTGTCAGACTCTGGTACTGGGTCCTAGCTGTCAGGGCCATTTTCTTCATTTTCTAATTTGACGTAAATAAATACCTACTATTTAAATTGGCACACAGAAAACACACGAAATACTTCAAATATTATCAACCAAATTCAGTACAGAGCTCCTGCTGTACAAATAACATGTAATAAGCTCTAACATACAAGCTCCACAAGTTCAATAACTAGATACAGTACTTTACAAGCTCTACAAGTGTTATGTTCTTCAGCATGGAGCTCTTCTTGCCACGGTGAGGAGGTGGATGATGTCCATGGTGTGCTTTAGATGCACACATCCGTGAGCTTCTTGCCGCTGTTGCATCCGTTCGCTCGATGATGGGGGTACCAATGCATCCAAGTAGAACAAAATCACCATCATTAACCCACAACTTCAAGTACAAGCTAAGTATGTATCAAGTGACAGTGAAAACAAGTTGAGAAAAACACTGTACATATTTATTTCATGTCATGCAGAGTTCAAACCAAATAAACCTATGCATACGAAGGTGAAATATTACAAAGAAAGCACTCATCAGGTAGCAGTGCATACAAAATCTCTGTGTTGACAGTTGTAAATACTCTCTGTGTTAGCAGTAGTAAAACTCATGCAGTACCAAGTTAACAACTTTGAGTCAGAAAAGCTAGAAGTGTCTCTTAAGAGAGACCAGAACTTAGAATTAAGGCACATATCATATTCTGAACAGCATCAGCACCATGGTAGTAACAATTAACAGTAGTAGGACATCAATGGGGCATAAATTAGTTAACTGCAGACGGACGGACGGACAGACAGACAATTACCATCTCGAGGCAGGGGCGGGCGTCCTTGAAGTCGAGGAAGATGAGCGTGAGGGCGGCGGTAATGGCGCTCCAGGACATGTTGAGGCCGAGCAGCAGCGCCACGAGCATGCCCAAGGTGATGGCGTACATGCCGAAGGTGATTTTCTCCCTGGATTCGGCGCATGGAACAGCTCCCTTCGATTCCCAACAGCAGCAAGGTACTGGTGCTGCTGCCGTTCTATGAAAATGAGACGTCCAAGGGTGGCCCTCCCAACAGGAACCTGAGAAGGAGAAACATCTTCCAGGTCAAACAAATGAAGCGACTACATGTGAGTATGATTCAACTTCCAAAAAGAACACCACCGGTGTACATGTATGCATCATATACAAGACGCTCTTGCAGCAGACTGTAAATTCATCCAACTAAGGACACCAAAACCAAGTTTCCAGTATTCACAAAGAAACACTTGATATAGATAACTGTAACAAAAAGACTTAATTGAACAACTGGTTGCCGATGGAGCCTCAAAGCTGAACCTAAATATATCACACAGATGCACATATGATCAAAATTAACTTCAAAGGTTTGATAATCGAACAACAGACTACCAACACCCAACCACAACAGTTAGAACTTCTGAATAATACATATAAAAATATCAATGTTTAACAATTTATACAGATCCTACGGAACACAACAAGCAAGCAATCGGCATATTGGTAATGATGAAACATAAAAAGGGAGGTATATCCCACACGTGCTAGTCGAATTAGTTAATCCAGATCAAATCTAACCCTGCCAGATCTACATTTCATCATATCGAGCACGACAGGAAATGCACTTGCCAGGGATGTAACAGCAAGGGGACGGGCAAGGCGCGCCTGCAGTCCTAGTTTGTTGTACTAGATCTCTAAAATAAAACCCAGAACCCAGGATGTAGCATAGCACCAACTAGTGCACAGCAAACCAACATCCACATGCATTCCTGCTACGTACCAGAGGCCGACGCAGCACCAGGACTAGATACATACATACATTCTGCTACAGACATATATACAGGCACAGCATGTTCAGCTACTACGACTACAAGTGTTTCTCCTACCTCATGTTACCCATCAACGCCTACTAACCGGCGGCAAAGGCAACGAAACCTGAAGGCAGCCCAAAATGATGACACCATCCTGATGAGCCCCCTCTCCATCTGGTCCTTGATGGCCCTGCGATCCAGAGACCCGTTGATCTGCAGGTAGGTAGACACAAGGTGGGCAAGATCATCAGGTTTGTAGAAATCAAACAACACAGATGGTGCACTAATAGACAGTGTGCATAAATGAACATGCCAGTAGAGTTCAAATTATTATATTGAGCGAGATCACAAATGTGAAGCACGGATAGACATGCAAGGGGGAATAGCTAAACACTTTGTCGTGCTCACATCAGTAGTTCTAATCCATGCTAACAATTCATAGACCAACAGCACATGTTTCGTCCCATGATACTACAGTTGCGGTGTCATTACAAGCAGTGGCGGAGCTACAAGGAAAAAATTGGGCGGGCAAAGCTACTGAAGAGCACACACAAATTTAAATTGTATTAGTGTGCAGCGACTTGGGAGATAAATTCATCAATTAGATTGTATTAACTTGGTGCACTTGCATTGAGTCATCAACACCCATGGGGCATTCTGAAACAAAACCGCTCTAGTGCAGCTGTGGTTCCAATTGAGGTGTGCCCTATGGTATTATACATAAGCCAAACAAACTAATTAGGGTTCAGCAGCAAGCAGCTGCACATATGCATCACTCCCTGTCCCTCTCCCTTCACATACAGCGGCGATTGTTGAAAACAAAAAGGCAGTCAATCGGATGGGTCAGCGACACACTCTGAACCCGACGACGGCATACGAAGTGCGGGGGAAAGCAGAGCAGGGGATGGAGCAGGGGGGCGTACCGGCCCACGCCGAGAGGACAGAGGCGATGGAGGTGCCGACGGTGAAGACGACGTGGTGGCTCTCGAACACTTCCTGCACGCACGCACCGCATCTGGGGGATCAAACCAGATCACGAGAGGGCATCAAGGATGAGGTTTGATTTGATCTGGGTGGGGCGGGGCTGACCTTGGTGGAGAAGAAGGTGTCGCGGACGGTGGCCCAGGAGTTGGTCGCCCGCCGCCGGACGTTGGGCAGCGACAGCACCGCGTCGACGACCACCGCCTCCACCGCCTTCAGCAGCAGCGACAACCTCTATAGATCGGACACAAAACAAACCAAGGAGGAATGAGACGGAGGCAAAGAATACAAGGGAGGGATTCATGCCCACCCACCCACCCAACCAAGAGAAGGGGGTCGGAGATCCGCGGTCGCCATGGCCGGAGATGGGCGTCGTGGAGTTCGTCGGCGTCGAGGGCCACCGCAGCAGGACGCTCCGGTGGGTGAAGGTGCGGATCCGCCCCTCCCCGTCCCCACCCATCCGTCAATCTGAAGAGAGAGGGAGGGAGGTCGCCGGTGGTGATGGGGTTTCGCCGGTGGGGGTTGCCGACGGCGGGATTTGGAGAGGAATCGGGAGGGGGGTGGAGCTCCAATGGATCTCCGGCTAGGAAGGGGAGGTGGTGCTGGCGGTGGAGTGGAGGCCGTGGTCAGCGGCGGCGGGTCAGGAAGGGGAGAGGAGTGGTGTGCGGGGGAGAGGGGGAGAGTAGTGGTGTGTGGGGGAGAGGAGCTCGCGGTGGGTGAGTGGTGTGCGGCGGAGAGGGTGCCATTCGGCCACTGACAGGTGGGCCCGCCAGGAATTAGGCCCACATGTCAGTGTCCTCGGCGGCATGTGGTGTACGTCAGGGGAGCTGCTTCCGGGTGGGTGTGGGTGGGTGAGAGGGTGAGGGGGTGTGGGCCGTTGGATCTGGCAGTATCCGACGGTTTGTGATGCTTGATCTGCGTGACATGCTCGTAGACCAATCAGAACGAAGTACACGCTTTGATGACGTTATGACCATCTAAATTGGTCGTAATCGATTAACAATAGGCGGCTGCTACGAGTCAGTCAAATGATTTTGTCTAGAAATCATCCGCCTAGCTAGCCACCCGATCTACGCATTGGTGGTCATTCAATCACATCAATATGTCACGACAGCACCGAGCGTGAAAAAACTTCAACGCAGCACCGATGACATCCCCACGAAGCTCCATTGCAGCTCTCGACGGCTAGCCAAGAGCTCCAATGCATAACCACGGTGCCCGGTGAAGGACCTACCAAATATTTGTTGCAAAATTGGACCAAATCATTTTTATAAAATATTAGGCCATATTTAATGTACAATTGACCAAATGCTTGGGGGTAAAATGTTTTTGATCCACCTCTCGTGAAAAAGACAAATTTCTGCCGATTCAGCTGGAACCGGGTCTAATTTGAACTACAGCTACCTCAGAGTTTGCTCTTTATTTTCTCCAAAAATAATTTCTAGGTACATAAGTATCTATTTAATCATAGAAACACCAAAATTTTTCCAAGATTCAACCACTAGCTAGGAACGGTCATGCCCGCCGTTTTGACCGCGTTTTGAAACGGGCATGAAAAATTCAAAAAAAATCAAAAAATTGGAAAACCTTCGCATTGTGTCATTGTATGTGACCAAGTTACCAGAAAAAATAATAAACTTATGATACGGAAATTATTTGAAAAAAGTGTTCCCAGAAACGAGCTATCATGTGTGAAGATTCATGGCTTTCAGGCCAAATGATCAATCTTCTGGCCACATTCATGGCATAGTTTGTTAAAATGATCTCATATTGTGCACAAGGGTGCATCTTGGAATGGCAAACAATTTTTCTTAAGGAAGTTTTCATTTTCTTTGGACGAAAAATTCATTTTTCATTTTTCGAGTGCCCAAAATGAGTTTTTTTGTGAAGGACCTACAATATATTTGTTGCAAAATTGGACCAAATCAATTTTCTAAAATATTAGGCCATGTTTAATGCACCATTGAACAAATGGTTGGGTGTCCAAAGTTTTGATCCACCTCTCGTGAAAAAGACAAATTTTCGCCGATTCAGATGGAAGCGGGTCAAATTTGAACTGCAGCTGCCTCATAATTTGCTCTTTATTTTTTCCAAAAATCATTTCTAGGTACATAAGTATCTATTTAATCATAGAAACACCAAAACTTTTGCAAGATTCAACCACTAGCTAGGAACGGTCATGCCCGCCGTTTTGACCGCGTTTTGAAAGGGCATGCAAAATTTATAAAAAATCAAAAAATTGGAAAACCTTCGCATTGTGTCATTATATGTGACCAAGTTACCAGGAAAAATAATAAACTTATAATACGGTAATCTATTATCTACTAAAAGGAAAATACGGGTCAAAAATAAATGAATTAGCTAGAAAATACCACAATAATAAGAAAGATCTGGCCATTAATTCTGTGGGACATTTCCAACTAATGAGTTATGTGCGTTAGATCTTTGTAAACAAAGGTGGTCCTATAACCCGTACGATACACGATTCAAACAAAAAAAAAACTCACCCGAACGATGGAAATCTCTCCCGATCAAGGTCCAAAAAGAAAAAAAACAATTAAACGCTCACGATAAGAAAACGCACACGCATGTACTGCATAGAAAAGAAAAACACGAACAGGGAAATCCCTCCCGATCTGGGTCCCAAAAAAAGACCTCACAATAAAAAAACACATACGCATGTAGGTACAGGGCAATCCCCCAGAAATAAAATAAACAATCCCAATAAAAAAACAAATGCGTGCATGTACAAGGCTTGACATCTACGTTTGATCTTGGAGGTGAGAAAACGAGAACCACTGGACGAACAACGTTGCAGGTCTATTAGAGAAAGGTTCCCCGCGGTCCGTCCTAACTCTGTCGTCACGTTCGCCTCTATGTGCCCTCGGCATGTCCATTAAGCCTATATATTTTACTTCGGCGTGATCTGCTCCTCTTGCGTAAATTCGCGGAAGTTTTTGCCAGATATTTGGACGAGGCACATGGAGATGGAGGTGTCGTCACTGGTGCACCCTCCCGCGAACGAACGATGCACCATCGACTAATTCAATCTCTCTTTTGAGGTATATATGCAACCTCCCTCTGTAAACGCAGACCCATATCACATTGGCAAAAAAGACCCATAACATCCTGAAGCAATCGCTACTTTTCGGTGAATTTTTTAGTGGATTTCATAATAGCATAGATCAGTTCAACTACGTTGGTGTTGTCCAAGGATGCAAAACATTTTAGAATCCAGCATGGAAAATTTGGCTGGTAAGTCTGGTGCGTCTGTCAATACTTTTTTGTAGGTTTTTGGTTACTGAGAAAATGTTCATAATAACTACATCTTCATCCTTTTCATTTGGATACTTTAACAAAGCTATGAAACTTATTTGTATTATTGTCGTCCATGCATGGTGTGTGTTGTACCAGAGTTAGAGCTCATGTTGTATTTAGAATTTGAGATAGAGGTCTGCAATATATTTTTTGGAATTGCATATATTATTGGAAAGTGGAGTGCGGCAACCATTGGCAGCAGCGGGATAGTAGTTTTCATATATAAGACTAGATTTAAACCTTCATCTGGACCAACAGAAGCAGTGGCGGAGCTTCACATGCAGTTAAGGGGGGCCAAAATTTTAACCAAAAGTAAAATGTTCTTGAAAACAAGCCCGACTCACACGAAGAAAAATCAATCAATTTGCTTTAGGTAGCAAGCTTTGCCCGTGTATATATGCTCCCAGAAAATCAATTCGATGCTCTAAAACCAACATATTTCGGTGATAAAATGTACCAAAAATATTAGTATATATATAGAAAAAAATATTATCACTTTTGGAAGGTGGGTTCATGACCCCCTTTGGCCTCCATGAGGCGACCCCAGTGAACAGAAGGATATGTTTCATGATATCATTTGTTGTCGGGTTTAACAAAGTAGGGCCATGACTTGTAAACATGGTGTGGTAATATTTGATTTTAGTGTTATTTAGTTTTTTCATAGTCGGGCCTCCATGGGCTAAGATGAGGTATAGTACAAACACAACTCGTGATCACTAAATTTGCAATTTAATAGCTCTCGCACACACACAAAATAGGTACATATGTTAGTTATTAGTTAATAATTTTTAGAAAAATAGAATTTGATCTGATTTAAGCATGTTCGGTCTCACCACATACATCAATATTAATCGACAATAAATAGATACATGAGCTTTGGAAATTTATAGTCAGTTATATTAAGAAGAAAACAGAACTGGTAGGTCATTACAATAGTACTAAAAAGACTAATAGATATATCTCACACAAACAAAAAAAGGTAAAAATAATAATCAGTAGTTTAACTATCAATAACAAGTACATGTTATGTCCTTCTCGATAAAGTACAAGCTACGTCTCATTTTAACAGGTAAGATAACATGTTTTCATTATAAATGCATAGATATTTCCTATGTAATAACTTAACTTTGTTAAATTCTAGCCCACGCATTTGCGAGGGCCACCTTGCTAGTTATTTTAAAAAAGTGTTCCCAGAAATGAGCTATCATGTGTGAAGATTCATGGCTTTCAAGCCAAATGATCAATCTTATGGCCACATTCATGGCATAGTTTGTTAAAATGATCTCATATTGTGCAAAAGGGTGCATCTTGGAATGGCAAACAATGTTGCCTAAGGAAGTTTTCATTTTCTTTGGACGAAAAATTCATTTTCCATTTTTTTGAGTGCCCAAAATGAGTTTTTTTGTGAAGGACCTACCATATATTTGTTGCAAAATTGGACCACACCATTTTTATAAAATATTAGGACATATTTAATGCACAATTGACCAAATGGCTGGGTGTCAAAAGTTTTGATCCACCTCTCGTGAAAAAGACAAATTTCCGCCGATTCAGCTGGAAGCGGGTCAAATTTGAACTGCAGCTGCATTATAGTTTGCTCTTTATTTTTTACAAAAATCATTTCTAGGTACATAAGTATCTATTTAATCAGAAATACATGGTTTGGTGACGATATGTCGAGGTTTGGATGGTGGCCGAGGTCCCCAACTCCAGTGCGCGTAAACTCGCATGCCCGTCGCGTGGTCACCGCGTGACCGTGGCGTTGCCATGCGTTCTGGGCGGCCTAGGCATGTCTAGTGGGTTGGGCACTCCCCAGGTAGGTGCTAGGAAGAAAATGACAATAGAAGAATCTCACGAGGAGACCGAACTATGCTCAAGCATGAATTAGCAGCCAAGTGTTTGATTAGCGGTACGGGAAATGCACATGGCCAATGGGCGTGAGTTTTGGCTGAGGATGATCATCTACTAAGAAGACTGTCTTCACAAATTTTCAGCTCAAATGGAGGAGCCTAGGTGGCACTTGCTTTGCAAAGTGCCACACTGGACAGAAATATGAATGTTGAAGCTGGGCCCAAAATAATGAATGGATTGAGCTGAAATTTGGTGCAGGATGGTTACTTGGGCATAGGAAAGCACTGTAGAAAATTGATACCATTTGGACATACCAAAGTGGTACTTCCTTCACAATGCTCTTCTCTGGACAGAAACTTGGGAAAATTAGTGAGAGAAATTGGATAAATGAAATGAGCTCAAATTTGGTGTAGGTAAGTTCCATAGGTATGGTCATGCCCTGGTAAATTTTCAGAAATAATGAAGCAATATATAATATAGTTGCTTCACAAACTGAAAATATGACAAGAATAAAAGATTGGATGATGAGCTCACATGGTTTGTTTGATAGAGCTCAAATTTTGTGGAGAGTGATTATTTGAGCATATGGAATATTTGGAAAAATATAAGATCATTTGGATAAGCCTAGCTAGTACTTACTTCACAAAGCTTCTCTCTGGATAGAAACTTTGGAAATTTGCTGAGGAATATTTACTAAGAAAATGGAGCTGAATATTATCATGTGGCAATGATTTGGGTATGGAAGAGTGCCCAAAAAGTTTGAGGATAATAGGAGGGGTCTAGATAGCACTTGCTTTGCAATGTGCCAATCTGGTCATAAAATAGAAATTGAACCTGGGCTCACATAGATGATTTGATTGAGCTGCAATTTGGAGGAGGGTGATAATTTGGGCATATGAAGGCACTGTATAAATTTCATGCCATTTGGATATATAAAAATGGTACTTCCTTCACAATGCTCTCCACTGAACAGAAAATTGGGAAAATATTGAGGGAAAGTGGTTAAATTAAATGAGCTAAAATTTGGTGGAGGGAGATTCTATGGGCAGGGTCATGTCCTGGTAAATTTTCAGCAATTATAAAGCAATATAAAATATAGTTGCTTCACAAACTGAAAAAATTACCAGAAACAAAGATTGGATGGTGAGCTCTCATGGATTGTTAGATGGGGCTAAAATTTTGTGGAGAGCTATGATATGGGCATATAGAAGATGTGGCAAAAATTCAACTCATTAGGATATGCATAGCTAGTACTTCCTTCACAAAGCTTCTAGCTGAACAAAAACTTTGGAAATTTGCCGAGGAAGATTTACTGGGCAAATGGAGCTGAATTTTGTCATGAGGTAATGATTTGGATAGGAAAGGGTGCCCAAAATTTTTGATGGCAATCAAGAATATATAAATAGCACTTCCTTCACAAAGTGCTGTTCTGAACAGAATAGGAAAATGAATATTGTTGAATTATTTTTGAACTAGGCAAGGAAGGTTTTTGACATATTTGACGAAGATATGATCCAAAGAATTTATGAGAATTTTTTGGGAATTTTGGGAATAACAGAAATATAGGCTGCTTCACAACCTAGGGCAAAAATTGACACATGGACATGACACGTAGGCAAAAATTGACACATGGACATGACACATAGGCAAAACTGATGAGGAGGCGCCTAGTCATAGCAACCCACCACAATTTACAAGGTTATGACCATCTATATTGGTCGTGATCAGCTAGAAATAAGGCAGCGGACCAGTGCCGTCTGCTTTACGACCATTTCGTGTAAGGAAATTACGACCTTTCTGACCAAAATGGTCGTTATGGTTTAGGGTTTGGAGCCCTCCGAACAGCTTACGACCAATTGGTCACAAATGGTCGTAGATTTACGACCATTTCCTCCAGGGTCACTGACAGAAGGTCACAAGTTGACATATTTCTTGTAGTGAGTTTTACTAGCATAATGGATAACATTTAATTTCTTATCAACTCTTTGTCCTAGAACAGCACCTACGGCATAATCACTAGCATCACACATAATTTCAAAGGGTAGGTTCCAATCAGGTGGTTGAACAACAGGTGCAGTGATCAAGGCTTTCTTAAGAATTTCAAATGCTTCTACACAATCATCATCAAAAACGAATGGAACATCTTTTTGCAAAAGATTAGTGAGAGGCCTAGAAATCTTAGAGAAATCTTTAATAAACCTCCTATAGAAACCAGCATGACCAAGGAAACTTCTTATACCTCTGATATCCGTAGGACACGGCATTTTTCAATAGCATCAACTTTAGATTTATCAACTTCAATACCTCTTTCGGAGATTTTGTGCCCCAAGACAATACCTTCATTAACCATAAAGTGGCACTTTTCCCAATTCAAGACAAGATTAGTTTCTTCGCATCTCTGCAAAACTCGATCAAGGTTGCTCAAGCAATCATCAAAAGAAGTTCCGTAAACGGAGAAATCATCCATGAAAACCTCAACAATCTTTTCACAAAAGTCAGAGAATATAGCAGTCATACATCTTTGAAAGGTAGCAGGTGCATTGCATAAACCAAAAGGCATACGTCTATAAGCAAAGGTACTGAAAGGACAAGTAAAAGTGGTCTTCTCTTGGTCCTCTTTTGACACAGGTATTTGAGAGAAGCCAGAATAACCATCTAGAAAGCAAAAGTGTGTGTGTTTGGATAGTCTTTCTAGCTTTTGATCAATAAAAGGTAGAGGGTAATGATCTTTCCTAGTAGCTTTATTTAATTTCCTAAAATCAATTACCATTCGATATCCGGTAACAATTCTTTGCGGGATCAATTCATTTTTATCATTAGGAACAACGGTAGTACCTCCCTTCTTAGGGACACAATGAACGGGACTAACCCATCTACTATCAGCAATAGGATAAATTATACCTACCTCCAGAAGCTTAAATATTTCGTTTCTTACCACTTCTTTCATTTTAGGATTTAACCGTCGTTGGTGATCAACAACTGGTTTAGCATCAGGCTCCATACTAATTTTATGCTGACATAGAGTGGGACTAATGCCCTTAAGATCATCAAGATTATATCTAATAGCAGCACGGTGCTTCTTCAGAGTTTTCAATAATCTCTTTTCTTCATGCTCTGAATGGTTAGCACTAATAATAATAGGATATATCTTCTTTTCATCAAGATAGGCATATTTCAGAGTATCCGGTAATTGTTTAAGCTCAAACACGGGATCACCCTTGGGTGGAGGAGGATCCCCAAGTATTTCAACAGGCAGGTTGTGTTTCAAAATAGGATGCTGATCAAAGAAAATCTTATCTATTTCATTCCTTTCATTCATATGCATATCGTTTTCATGGTCTAGCAAATATTGTTCTAAGGGATCAGTAGGAGGCACAGCAATAGAAGCAAGACCAACAATTTCATCTTTACTAGGCAATTCTTTGTCATGGGGTTGTCTACGAAATTTAGAGAAATTGAACTCATGAGACACATCCCCAAAACTTACAGTAACAGTTTCTTTCTCACAATCTATCTTAGCATTAACAGTATTCAAGAAAGGTCTACCAAATATAATGGGACAAAAATCATCTTGTGGGGAACCAAGAACAAGAAAATCAGTAGGATATTTTATTTTCCCACACAAGACTTCAACATCTCTGAAAATCCCAACTGGTGCTATAGTATCTCTATTAGCAAGCTTAATGGTAACATCTATTTCTTCTAACTCAGCTGGTGCAATATCATTCATAATTTCTTGATATAAGGTAAACGGAATTGCACTCACACTAGCACCCACATCACATAAGCCATGATAACAATGATCTCCTATTTTAACAGAAACAATAGGCATGCCAACAATAGGTCTATGTTTATCTTTAGTATCAGGTCTAGCAATTCTAGCAGCTTCATCACAGAAATGAATAACATGCCCATCAATATTATCAACCAAGAGATCTTTAACCATAGCAATACTAGGTTCAACTTTGATTTGTTCAGGGGGTGTAGGTGTTCTAGTATAACTCTTACGAACCACAGTTGAAGCTTTAGCATGTTCCTTTATTCTAACAGGAAAAGGTGGTTTCTCAATATAAGCAGTAGGAATAACATGATCAACATTATAAATAATAGTTTCTTCTTCAACTTTAATAGGTTCATCTACTTTCACTTCAATGGGAGGATGATATTTAGACCACTTCTCCTTAGGGAGATCAACATGAGCAGCAAAAGATTCACAGAAAGAAGCTACTATCTCAGAGTCAAGTCCATATTTAGTGCTAAATTCACGAAAAGCATCGGTGTCTATAAAGGATTTAACACAATCAAACTTAAGGTTTATACCTGACTCCTTACCTTCGTCGAGTTCCCATTCTTCAGAGTTGCGTTTAATTCTTTCCAATAAGTCCCATTTGAATTCAATATCTTTCTTCATAAAGGAACCAGCACAAGAAGTATCGAGCATGGATTGATCATTACGAGAAAGCCGAGCATAAAAATTCTGAATAATAATTTCTCTTGAGAGCTCATGATTGGGGCATGAATATAACATTGACTTAAGCCTCCCCCAAGCTTGAGCGATACTTTCTCCTTCACGAGGCCAAAAATTATAAATATAATTCCAATCACGATGAACCAGATGCATAGGATAAAACTTCTGATGAAATTCCAATTTCAATCGGTTGTAGTTCCATGATCCAATATCATCACATAGCCTATACCATGTCAATGCCTTCTCCTTCAAAGATAAAGGAAAGACCTTCTTCTTGACATCATCCTCGGGCAAACCTGCAAGCTTAAATAATCCACAAACTTCATCCACATAGATTAGATGCAAATCAGGATGTAGTGTTCCATCTCCTGCATAAGGATTAGCTAGCAGTTTCTCTATCATACCCGAAGGAATCTCATAATAAATATTTTCAGTAGGTTCAGTAGGTTGAGGAGCAAATCTTTGTGCTTCCGGTCGAGGTGAAGATACTCCGAACAAGCCCCTCAAAGGATTATTTTCCATAGTAACAAGTGACAGTATATTTCAGCACACTATATAAATTTTTCCTTACCAAATTCCACTCACCAAAGGCGCTTCACTCCCCGGCAACGGCGCCAGAAAAGAGTCTTGATGACCCACAAGTATAGGGGATGTATCGTAGTCCTTTCGATAAGTAAGAGTGTTGAACCCAACGAGGAGCAGAAGGAAATGACAAGCGGTTTTCAGTAAGGTATTCTCTCCAAGCACTGAAATTATTGGTAACAGATAGTTTTGTGATAAGATAATTCGTAACGGATAGCAAGTAACAAATGTAGCAGAGGTGCAGCAAGGTGGCCCAATCCTTTTTGTAGCAAAGGACAAGCCTGGACAAACTCTTATATAAAGCAAAGCGCTCTCGAGGACACATGGGAATTACTGTCAAGCTAGTTTTCATCATGCTCATATGATTCGCGTTCGTTACTTTGATAGTTTGATATGTGGGTGGACCGGTGCTTGGGTGCTGTCCTTACTTGGACAAGCCTCCCACTTATGATTAACCTCTCTCGCAAGCATCTGCAACTACGAAAGAAGAATTAAGATAAATGTAACCATAGCATGAAACATATGGATCCAAATCAGCCCCTTACGAAGCAATGCATAAACTAGGGTTTAAGCTTCTGTCACTCTAGCAACCCATCATCTACTTATTACTTCCCAATGCCTTCCCCTAGGCCCAAATAATGGTGAAGTGTCATGTAGTCGACGTTCACATAACACCACTAGAGGAGAGACAACATACATCTCATCAAAATATCGAACGAATACCAAATTCACATGATTACTTATAACAAGACTTATCCCATGTCCTCAGGAACAAACGTAACTACTCACAAAGCACATTCATGTTCATAATCAGAGGAGTAGTAATTATCATTAAGGATCTGAACATATGATCTTCCACCAAGTAAACAAACTAGCATCAACTACAAGGAGTAATCAACACTACTAGCAACCCACAGGTACCAATTTGAGGTTTTGAGACAAAGATCGGATACAAGAGATGAACTAGGGTTTGGAGAGGAGATGGTGCTGGTGAAGATGTTGATGGAGATTGACCCCCTCTCGATGAGAGGATTGTTGGTGATGACGATGGCTTTGATTTCCCCCTCCGGGAGGGAAGTTTCCCCGGCAGAACAGCTCCGCCGGAGCCCTAGATTGGTTCTGCCCAAGTTCCGCCTCGAGACGGCGGCGCTTCGTCCCGAAAGCTCTCTTATGATTTTTTCCAGGTCAAAACCCTCCATATAGCAGAAGATGGGCATCGAAGGGCTGCCAGGGGCCCACAAGCCACAGGGGCACGCCCAAGGGGGTAGGGCGCGCCCCCCAGGCTTGTGGCCTCCTGGTGGGTCCCCTCTGGTATTTCTTTCGCCCAATATTTTTTGTATATGCCAAAATAATTCTCCGTAACTTTTCAGGACTTTTGGAGTTGTGCAGAATAGGTCTCTCATATTTGCTCCTTTTCCAGTCCAGAATTCCAGCTGCCGGCATTCTCCCTCTTCATGTAAACCTTGTAAAATAAGAGAGAAAAGGCATAAGTATTGTACCATAATGCGTAATAACAGCCCATAATGTTGGGGAACGTTGCATGGGAAACAAAAAATTTCCTACGCACACACAAGATCTATCCATGGTGATGAGCATCTACGAGAGGGAGAGTGAATCTACATACCCTTGTAGATCGCTAAGCGGAAGCATTAAGAAACGCGGTTGATGTAGTCGAACGTCTCAGCGATCCAAATCGCAAGTCGTCCCTCGATCGAAGCACGATCCAGCGCCGAACGGACGGCACCTCCGCGTTCAACACACGTACGGCTTGATGACGATCTCCGCCTTCTTGATCCAGCAAGAGGGAGCGGAGAAGAAGAAGAGTTCCAGCAGCACAACGGCGTGGTGATGTTGGTGAGGAACTATTTCAGCAGGGCTTCGCCTAAGCACTACTGAAATTATGACGTAGGAGGAACTAGAGGTTGCCGGCACACGGCTTGGGGCAATCTAATGTGTCCCGTGTGCTAGCCCTGCCCCTCTATTTATATGTTGAGCCTTGGGGTCTAAACTTGGAGTAAAAGCCTCCTCCAAGTCGGTTTTGCTCGCACAAGGTCGGTTTGGCCCGCAGGGAAAGAGTCCAACTCGGATCCCTGCAGTACCGCGCACAAGCGGTAGTACCGCTTACGATAAGCGGTAGTACCGCCGGTAGCGGTAGTACCGCTTACGATAAGCGGTAGTACCGCCCGTAGCGGTAGTACCGCTTACGATAAGCGGTAGTACCGCCCCAGACGCCAGCAAAACTTCCTTTTGCACTTTCCAATACCTCGCGGGCTTTACCCCTTTGGCTCATATAAAGTGTTGCTGCACCCGAACACTTCGGTAAACATCCGGAACCCCTTCCGGTGAATCCCGGAACCCTTCCGGAGATCAAAACACTATTATCACATATATCAATCTTTACCTCCGGACTATTCCGGAGATCCTCGTCATGTCCGGGATCTTATCCGGGACTCCGAACAACCTTCGGTCACCAACACAATAACTCAACTATACTAATCGTCACCAAACGTTAAGTGTGTAGACCCTGCGGGTTCGAGAACTATGTAGACATGACCGAGACACCTCTACGATCAATAACCAATAGCGGGACCTGGATGCCCATATTGGCTCCTACATATTCTACGAAGATCTTTATCGTTTGAACCTCTATGTCAAGGATTCAGTTAATCCCGTATGCTGTTCCCTTTGTTCTTCGGTATGTTACTTGCCCGAGATTCGATCGTCGGTATCTCTATACCTAGTTCAATCTCGTTACCGGCAAGTCTCTTTACTCGTTCCGTAATACAAGATCTCGTGGCTAACACTTTAGTCACATTGCTTGCAAGGCTCATTGTGATGTTGTATTGCCGAGTGGGCCCTGAGATACCTCTCCGTCACACGGAGTAACAAATCCCAGTCTTGATCCATGCCAACCCAACAGACACCCTCGGAGATACCTGTAGAGCACCTTTATAGTCACCCAGTTACGTTGCGACGTTTGATACACACAAGGTATTCCTCTGATGTCAGGGAGTTGCATGATCTCATGGTCATAGGAATAGATACTTGACATGCAGAAAACAATAGCAATAAACTGACACGATCATATGCTATGTTCGTAGTTTGGGTCTTGTCCATCACATCATTCTCCTAATGATGTGATCCCGTTATCAAATGACATCTCATGTCAATGGCTAGGAAACCTTAACCATCTTTGATCAACGAGCTAGTCAACTAGAGGCTTACTAGGGACACAGTGTTGTCTATGTACCCACACATGTATTTGAGTTTCCAATCAATACAATTATAGCATGGATAATAAACGATTATCATGAACAAGGAAATATAATAATAACTAATTTATTATTGCCTCTAGGGCATATTTCCAACAGTCTCCCACTTGCACTAGAGTCAATAATCTAGTTCACATCACTATGTGATTTACATTGTAATGAATCGAACACCCATACAGTTCTGGTGTTGTTCATGTTTAGCCCTTGGAAGAGGTTTAGTCATCGGATCTGCAACATTCAGATCCGTGTGTACTTTGCAAATATTTATGTCGTCCTCCTTGATGTAATCGCGGATGGAATTGAAGCGTCGCTTTATGTGTCTGGTCCTCTTGTGAAATCTTGGTTCCTTGGCTAGAGCAATGGCACCAGTATTATCACAAAACAGAGTCATTGGGTTAAGCGCACTAGGCACTACTCCAAGATCTGTCATGAACTCCTTCATCCAGACACCTTCCTTCGCCGCCTCCGAGGCAGCGATGTACTCCGCTTCGCATGTAGAATCAGCTACCACGCTTTGCTTGGAACTGCACCAGCTAACCGCACCCCCATTAAGAATAAATACGTATCCGGTTTGTGACTTAGAGTCATCCGGATCAGTGCCAAAGCTTGCATCGACGTAACCCTTTACGACGAGCTCTTGATCACCTCCATAAACGAGAAACATGTCCTTAGTCCTATTCAGGTACTTCAGGATATTCTTGACCGCCGTCCAGTGTTCCATTCCTGGATCACTTTGAAACCTTCCGACCATACTTATGGCAAGGCTGACATCGGGTCTTGTGCACAGCATTGCATACATGATAGAGCCTATGGCTGAAGCATAGGGGATGACACTCATCTTTTCTCTATCTTCTGCAGTCACTGGGCATTGAGTCTTACTCAACTTCACACCTTGCAAAAACAGGCAAGAACCCCTTCTTGGACTGATCCATTTTGAACTTCTTCAAAATCTTATCAAGGTATGTGCTTTGTGAAAGTCCTATTAAGCGTCTTGATCTATCTCTATAGATCTTGATGCCTAATATGAAAGCAGCTTCTCCTAGGTCCTTCATTGAAAAACTCTTGTTCAAATATTCCTTCATGCCTTCCAACATTTCTATATTGTTTCCAATCAGCAATATGTCATCCACATATAATATTAGAAACGCTATAGAGCTCCCACTCACTTTCTTGTAAATACAAGCTTCTCCGTAAACTTGTATAAACTCGAACGCTTTGATCACCTCATCAAAGCGAAGATTCCAACTCCGAGATGCTTGCACCAGTCCATAAATGGATCGCTGGAGTTTGCAAACTTTGTCAGCATTCTCTGAATCGACAAAACCTTCTGGTTGCATCATATACAACTCTTCCTTAAGGAAACCGTTAAGGAACGCTGTTTTGACATCCATCTGCCAAATTTCATAATCGAAAAAGGCAGCTATTGCTAACATGATTCTGACGGACTTAAGCATCGCTACGGGTGAGAAGGTCTCATCGTAGTCAACTCCTTGAACTTGTGAAAAACCCTTTGCCACAAGTCGAGCTTTGTAGACGGTGACATTACCGTCCGCGTCCGTCTTCCTCTTAAAGATCCATTTGTTCTGAATGGCCTTACGCCCTTCAGGTAATACTTCCAAAGTCCATACTTTGTTTTCATACATGGATCCCATCTCGGATTTCATGGCCTCTAACCACTTCTCGGAATCCGGGCCCATCATCGCTTCTCCATAGCTCGTAGGTTCATCGTTGTCCAACAACATGACCTTTAAGACAGGGTTGCCGTACCACTCAGGAGCAGTACGCGGCCTTGTCGACCTACGAGGTTTGATAGCAACTTGATCCAAAGCTTCATGATCATCATCATTAACTTCCTCTTCAGCTGATGTAGGCTCTACAGAAACATCTTTCTGTGCTGCGCTACTCTCAGGTTGAAGTAAAGGTTCAACAACCTCATCAAGTTCTATCTTCCTCCCACTCAATTCTTTCGAGAGAAACTCTTTCTCAAGAAACGTTCCGTTTTTAGCGACAAACACTTTGCCTTCGTATCTGAGGTAGAAGGTATACCCAACTGTCTCTTTTGGGTATCCTATGAAGACGCATTTCTCCGCTTTGGGTTCTAGCTTTTCAGGCTGAAGCTTTTTGACATAAGCATCACATCCCCAAACTTTAAGAAACGACAGCTTTGGCTTCTTGCCAAACCAAAGTTCATATGGCGTCGTCTCAACGGATTTCGATGGTGCCCTATTTAAAGTGAATGCAGCTGTCTCTAATGCATAACCCCAAAACGATAGTGGCAAAACGGCAAGAGACATCATAGATCTCACCATACCCAATAAGGTTCGATTACGACGTTCGGACACACCATTACGCTGTGGTGTTCCAGGCGGTGTCAATTGTGAAACAATTCCACACTGTCTTAAGTGACTGCCAAACTCATAACTCAGATATTCTCCTCCTCGATCAGATCGTAGGAATTTAATCTTCTTGTTACGATGATTCTCAACTTCACTCTGAAATTGTTTGAACTTTTCAAACGTTTCAGACTTGTGTTTCATTAAGTAAATATACCCATATCTACTTAAGTCATCAGTGAAGGTGAGAAAGTAACGATAACCACCGCGCGCCTCAATGCTCATCGGACCGCACACATCAGTATGTATGATTTCCAATAAGTCACTTGCCCGTTCCATTGTTCCAGAGAACGGCGTTTTAGTCATCTTGCCCATGAGGCATGGCTCACATGTGTCAAGTGATTCAAAATCAAGTGACTCCAAAAGTCCATCAGCATGGAGCTTCCTCATGCGTTTTACGCCAATATGACCTAAACGGCAGTGCCACAAGAATGTGGTATTATCATTATTAATTCTACATCTTTTGGCATCAATGTTATGAACATGTGTATCATTACTATTGAGATTCAATAAGAATAAACCCCTCACATTGGGTGCATGACCATAAAAGATATTACTCATATAAATAGAACAACCATTATTCTCTGATTTAAATGAGTATCCGTCTCGCAATAAACAAGATCCAGATATAATGTTCATGCTTAACGCAGGCACCAAATAATATTTATTCCGGTTCATCACTAATCCCGATGGTAATCGAAGAGCGAGCGTGCCGACGGCGATCACATCAACCTTGGAACCATTTCCCACGCACATCGTCACTTCGTCCTTTGCCAGCCTCCGTCTATTCCGCAGTTCCTGTTTTGAGTTGCAAATATGAGCAACCGCACCGGTATCAAATACCCAGGTACTACAACGAGAGTTGGTAAGGTACACATCAATAACATGTATATCATATATACCTTGTTTGTTGTTTGCCGCCTTCTTGTCAGCCAAATACTTGGGGCAGTTCCGCTTCCAGTGTCCAGTTCCCTTGCAATGAAAGCACACAATTTCTGGTTTGGGTCCAGCCTTGGGTTTCTTCACGAGAGGAGCAACTGCTTTGCCACTCTTCTTGGAGTTACCCTTCTTACCCTTGCAATTTTTTTTGAAACTAGTGGTTTTATTGACCATCAACACTTGATGCTCCTTCTGAATTTCAGACTCAGCGGCTTTTAGCATCGCAAACAGCTCGGCGACTGACTTGTTCATCCCGTGCATGTTATAGTTCAACACGAAGCTCTTGTAGCTAGGTGGCAATGATTGAAGAACTCTGTCAGTGATAGCCTCTGGCGGAAGGGGCATCCCCAATTCAGCCAGACGGGTGGAGTACCCAGACATTCTGAGCACGTGATCACTGATAGACCCGTTCTCCTCCATCTTGCAAGCATAGAACTTATCGGAGATCTCATATCTCTCGATCTGGGCATTCTTCTGAAAGATAAACTTCAACTCTTGGAACATCTCATATGCTCCATGACGTTCAAAACGTCTTTGAAGTCCCGGTTCTAAGCCATACAACATTGCACATTGAACTATTGAGTAATCATCAGAACGAGCCTGCCAGGCGTTCACAACGTCTAGAGACTCAACTGGAGTGGGTGGATCACCAAGCGGTGCATCAAGGACATAAGCCTTCTGGGAAGCCGTAAGGATAATCCTTAGATTACGGGCCCAGTCCACAAAGTTACTTCCATCATCTTTCAACTTAGCTTTCTCTAGGAACGTATTAAAATTCAGGGGTGCTACTGCGCGAGCCGTGATCTACAACATAAATATAGCAAAGACAACTTAGACTATTGTTCTAGATAATGAGTTTAGTTAATCATATTACTTAAAAACTCCCTCTCAAATTGACATCCCTCCGGTCATTCGAGTGTAACATGATCCAAATCCACCAACTCAAGTCCGATCATCACGTGAGTTGAGGTGGTTTCAATGGTGAACATCTTCATGTTGATCATATCTACTATATGACTCATGTTCGACCTTTCGGTCTCTTGTGTTCCGAGGCCATGTCTGTACATGCTAGGCTCGTCAAGTTTAACCCGAGTGTTCCGCATGTGCAACACTGGCTTGCACCCGTTGTATGTGAACGTAGAGTCTATCACACCCGATCATCACGGTGTGTCTCGAAACGACGAACTTTCGCAACGGTGCACACTCGGGGAGAACACAATTTATCTTGAATTTTAAGTGAGGGATCACCTTATAATGATACCGTCGTCCTAAGCAAAATAAGATGCATAAAAGGATTAACATCACATGCAAATCATAAGTGACATGATATGGCCATGAACTCGTGCTTTTGATCTCCATCTCCAAAGCACCGGCATGATCTCCATCGTCACCGGCATGACACCATGATCTCCATCAACGTGTCGCCATGAGGTTGTCACGCCGACTGTTGCTTCCACGACTATTGCTAACGTTTAGCGATAAAGTAAAGCATTACATAGCGCTTAATGATTGACACGCAGGTCATACAATAATTAAAGACAACTCTATGGCTCCTGCCGGTTGTCGTACTCATCGACATGCAAGTCGTGATATTCTATACAACACATGATCATCTCATACATCACATATATCTCATCATGTAATTGGCCATATCACATCACAACATACCCTGCAAAAACAAGTTAGACGTTCTCTAATTGTTGTTGCAAATTTTACGTGGCTGCTACGGGTTTGCAAGAACTGTTCTTACCTACGCAAAACCACAACATGGTGTAGTGATTGCTTTTTGATCTTCTAAAAGAACTCTCTTCATTGAAATCGATTCAACTAAAGTGAGAGAGACAGACACCCGCTAGCCATCTTTATGCAACAAAGTTACATGTCAGTTGAAGGAACCTGTCTCGCGTAAGCGTACGCGTAATGTCGGTCCGGGCCGCTTCATCTCACAATACCGCCGAATCAAGTATCAACTAGTAACGGCAAGCAATATGTATACACCCACGCCCACAACTCGTTTGTGTTCTACTCGAGATCTCATCTACGCATAGACCTAGCTTTGATACCACTGTTGGGGAACGTTGCATGGGAAACAAAAAATTTCCTACGCACACACAAGATCTATCCATGGTGATGAGCATCTACGAGAGGGAGAGTGAATCTACATACCCTTGTAGATCGCTAAGCGGAAGCGTTAAGAAACGCGGTTGATGTAGTCAAACGTCTCCGCGATCCAAATCGCAAGTCGTCCCTCGATCCAAGCACGATCCAGCGCCGAACGGACGGCACCTCCGCGTTCAACACACGTACGGCTTGATGACCATCTCCGCCTTCTTGATCCAGCAAGAGGGAGCGGAGAAGAAGAAGAGTTCCAGCAGCACAACGGCGTGGTGATGTTGGTGAGGAACTATTTCAGCAGGGCTTCGCCTAAGCACTACTGAAATTATGACGTAGGAGGAACTAGAGGTTGCCGGCACACGGCTTGGGGCAATCTAATGTGTCCCGTGTGCTAGCCCTGCCCCTCTATTTATATGTTGAGCCTTGGGGTCTAAACTTGGAGTAAAAGCCTCCTCCAAGTCGGTTTTGCCCGCACAAGGTCGGTTTGGCCCGCAGGGAAAGAGTCCAACTCGGATCCCTGCAGTACCGCGCACAAGCGGTAGTACCGCTTACGATAAGCGGTAGTACCGCCCGTAGCGGTAGTACCGCTTACGATAAGCGGTAGTACCGCCCGTAGCGGTAGTACCGCTTACGATAAGCGGTAGTACCGCCCCAGACGCCAGCAAAACTTCCTTTTGCACTTCCCAATACCTCGCGGGCTTTACCCTTTTGGCTCATATAAAGTGTTGCTGCACCCGAACACTTCGGTAAACATCCGGAACCCCTTCCGGTGAATCCCGGAACCCTTCCGGAGATCAAAACACTATTATCACATATATCAATCTTTACCTCCGGACTATTCCGGAGATCCTCGTCATGTCCGGGATCTTATCCGGGACTCCGAACAACCTTCAGTCACCAACACAATAACTCAACTATACTAATCGTCACCAAACGTTAAGTGTGTAGACCCTGCGGGTTCGAGAACTATGTAGACATGACCGAGACACCTCTACGATCAATAACAAATAGCGGGACCTGGATGCCCATATTGGCTCCTACATATTCTACGAAGATCTTTATCGTTTGAACCTCTATGTCAAGGATTTAGTTAATCCCGTATGCTGTTCCCTTTGTTCTTCGGTATGTTACTTGCCCGAGATTCGATCGTCGGTATCTCTATACCTAGTTCAATCTCGTTGCCGGCAAGTCTCTTTACTCATTCCGTAATACAAGATCTCGTGGCTAACACTTTAGTCACATTGCTTGCAAGGCTCATTGTGATGTTGTATTACCGAGTGGGCCCTGAGATACCTCTCCGTCACACGGAGTAACAAATCCCAGTCTTGATCCATGCCAACCCAACAGACACTCTCGGAGATACCTGTAGAGCACCTTTATAGTCACCCAGTTACGTTGCGACGTTTGATACACACAAGGTATTCCTCCGATGTCAGGGAGTTGCACGATCTCATGGTCATTGGAACAGATACTTGACATGCAGAAAACAATAGCAATAAACTGACACGATCATATGCTATGTTCGTAGTTTGGGTCTTGTCCATCACATCATTCTCCTAATGATGTGATCCCGTTATCAAATGACATCTCATGTCAATGGCTAGGAAACCTTAACCATCTTTGATCAACGAGCTAGTCAACTAGAGGCTTACTAGGGACACAGTGTTGTCTATGTACCCACACACGTATTTGAGTTTCCAATCAATACAATTATAGCATGGATAATAAACGATTATCATGAACAAGGAAATATAATAATAACTAATTTATTATTGCCTCTAGGGCATATTTCCAACACATAATGCAATAAATATCAATATAAAAGCATGATGCAAAATGGACATATCAACTCCCCCAAGCTTAGACCTCGCTTGTCCTCAAGCGAAAGCCGAAATCGATAAATATGTCCACATGTTTAGAGATAGAGGTGTCGATAAAATAAAATACGGACATGAGAGCATCATGATCATCTTTAGAACATCAATACTTATTGATATATAATTTCTTATGCTAGAGTAACAATTCATTCACAAGGTAAAGTATGAATCAAGAACTCTATTGAGAACCAACAAACTATGATCTTAGTCATTGAAGCAATTGCAATTTATCATAACATCAGAAAAAGTCAATATAAGAGCTTGTAAAGCAAATCCACATACTCAATCATATTTTAGTCTTTCATAATTGCTAACACTCACGCGGTACCTATGAGGTCAAAGCTTCAATTGGACACAGAGAAAGATAGGGGCTTATAGTTTTGCCTCCCAACTATTTACCTCAAGGGTAATGTCAACAGAAATAACGCATGATCACCCACATCCGAGTGGATATATGTGTCTAGATCATTCCCCAACACATGACGCTTGCCAAGAGAGAAAGGCGAAATAAAGGAAGTGGTGAAGATCACCACGACTCTTGCATAAAGGTAAGTACTAGAAAGTAAAAGTAACAGATAGGCCCTTCGCAGAGGGAAGCAGAGGTTGTCATGCGCTTGTATAGTTGGATGTGCAATCCCTTAATGCAAAAGAACGTCACTTTATATTGCCGCTTGTGATAAAGAACTTTATTATGCAGTCTGTTGCTTTTATTTCTTCCATATCACAAGTTCGTATAAAGTTTATTTTCCTCACACTAATAGATCATACATATTTAGAGAGCAATTTTTATTGCTTGCACCGATGACAACTTACTTGAAGGATCATACTCAATCCATAGGTAGGTATGGTGGACTCTCATGGCAAAACTGGGTTAAGGGTGTTTGGATGCACAAGTAGTATCTCTACTTGGTGCGGAAGTTTTGGCTGATATGGGGTGGAAGCAAGCGTCACCTGTTAAAGGATCTATAACCATATAACTTCTATTCGGAAATAAGCAAACATAACCCATTATGTTGTCTTCCTTGTCCAACATCAACTTCTTAGCATATAATATTTTAATGAGTGCTCACAATCATAAAATATGTCCAAGATAATATATTTATATGTGAACCTCTCCTTCTTTATTACTTCCTTTTAATTGCAACAATGACCAATCGCTATGTTTGTCAACTCACAACAAATTTCAATCGACATACTTCTTATATGTGAAGTCATCACTCCCCATAAGATCATCATATATACTCTTTGCTTTTATTCTATACTTCTTTCTATTTCTTTTTCTCAAGATCATAGCAAGCAAGCAAAGCCCTCAACTCAAAACTACTTTTTATTACATAACTCTCGGACTCGCTTACATTGGGGGAACATAAAGCAAAACTCAAAACTAGATCACACTAAAAACTTTATTCTACGAGATCAAGATATAACCAAAAGGATCGAACTGAGAAAAACGATGAAAGTAAAAGATGTGATGGTGATACGATACCGGGGCACCTCCCCCAAGCTTGGCACAAGCCAAGGGGAGTGCCCATACCCATGTGTTTAGTTGTCTTTCTTCGGAGGTGGTGATGTTATATTCTTGGCGATGATGCCCCTCAGAATGCGTTTCTCTTCCTCAAGCTTGTTATTTCGATGTCTAAGATCCATTATTTCCTTGCGAAGTTTTCCAGTGACGGTTAGAGATCCCATCACCCATGGATGTTTCATTGCTGCTGGGGAAGAAGCAACACTCTTTTTCATATTTTCATAAGTAAGAAATTTAGCATTGGGAGGGATGACCGAATTCGGAATTGCTGAGCTCTGAAGTTCCTCCAAAATGGTTCCAGGTTGTATACGAGAGGTAACTTCTTGGTCTTCCTCCATGGCATCCACCCTTTTCAAGTCGGCCTCCATCTCTTCCTCCGTGGCCTGCCCGAAGTGGTTGGCTTCGCTGTATACTCCAGGCCCCGGTGTCAGGTGAGAGGCACGGCTCTCCCCGGCCGACTCTTGCGAAGACATCTTGCTCTAAATCTGCTGCAGAAACAGCTCAAAACAAAAACAGGAAGTATTGTCGTGATACGAGGGTCCAAACCTTCGGGAGATTATATAATGAATTTTTACCGACCGAAAGGAGTATACCACAAGAAAATGGAGTCCGGATGGTACACGGGGTGGCCACAAGCCACAGGGGCGCGCCTAGGGGGGTAGGGCAGCCCCCTGGCTTGTCGCCTCCTCGTGCACTTTTCGGACTACTTTAAATTTTCCTAATTTATTAAATATTCAAAAATGGAGAAAAATTGCTATTGGAAAAGTTTTGGAGTCGGTTTGCTTACCGTACCACGTACCTATTCCTTTTCGGAGTCTGAAACATTCTGGTAGGTCTCCCTAATGTACTCCTCCGGAGTTATGGTATTGATAATATTGGTTTCTACATTTATGGGAGTACCTGAGATATAATGTTTGATTCTTTGCCCGTTTACCACCTTCGGATTTGTGCCTTCGGCGTTGTTGATCTTGATGGCACTGGAATGATACACTTCCTCGATAATGTAAGGCCCTTCCCATTTAGAGAGAAGTTTTCCTACAAAAAATCTTAAACGAGAATTGTATAGCAAGACATGGTCACCTACATTGAATTCATGCTTTTGTATCCTTTTATCATGCCATCTCTTAACTTTTTCTTTAAACAACCTGGCATTCTCATAGGCCTGGGTTCTCCATTCATCAAGTGAGCTAATATCAAATAACCTCTTCTCACCAGCAAGTTTGAAATCATAGTTGAGCTCTTTGATTGCCCAATAAGCTTTATGTTCTAGTTCTAGAGGTAAGTGACATGCTTTACCATAAACCATTTTATACGGAGACATACCCATAGGGTTTTTGTAAGCAGTTCTATAAGCCCATAATGCATCATCAAGTTTCTTAGACCAATTCTTTCTAGATCTATTAACAGTCTTTTGCAAGATCAGTTTAATTTCTCTATTGCTTAATTCTACTTGACCACTAGACCTAGGATGATAAGGAGATGCAATTCTATGATTAACATCATACTTAGCAAGCAATTTACGGAAAGCACCATGAATAAAGTGTGAACCACCATCAGTCATTAAATATCCGGGGACTCCAAATCTAGGGAAAATAACTTCTTTCAGCATCTATTATCTACTAAAAGGAAAATACGAAGGAGCAATAGAAATATTAGCTAGAAAATCCCACGTTAATTAGAAAATACCGACCATTGATCAGGTAGGCCTTTACCAATTGAGATATTGTAGTCGTACGATCTTCTTAACATGGTATTGATCCCTCCGTTTAACTTTCCACGTAATCAAACTGAACGTGACAACCACATAAACATCTATCTTTACATATATTAAAAATAGGTGACTAATTTTGTGGACCTTTTCCAATCATCCAACCACGATAATTAGATTTTCGTAAATAATATAATTGGTCGACCCATAGTGCACGCATGCGTCTCTTACACGTATATAGATCAATATATCTCTTCAGTTAATAATACATCTCTCTCCTATTTTTTACAAGGGTGGGCCCACTCATGCATATATTCAATTCTCAAATAAAAACAGAACGCACATGTGCACGTAGGTTGACATGCACGTACATATCTCTAGCGATCCAATGGGTTGTCCCATTTGTACACAGCTAATGCATTCTTTCACAAAAAAAAACATGCACATTACACAGATGCATCCTCATGATCGAAGAGTTTCACAAAAAAAATCACATGACGTTACACAGATGCAATCTGTCATGATATTAGCAAACCTTCCTAAAAAAATCGGAAGCACTACGACCCGACGAACGCCACGACAGACGTAGACAGTAGGACCTCATTCAAGTTGTCACTATGATCAGAAGTTGGCTGCACATCTCCAGCCACATGACAAGATCAGACGACACTGGCCCATTGCTCACAGCAATGTACATGAAAACGTTCACAACCCACTTTTTCGCAAGAAAATCAAATGGACATGCAACCATACTGCAATTTAATCAGCCAACCCAAACACTTCCATAAATCTAACAAATGGAGCATCTTTTTATTGTGGAAATAGGCAATCAACTTGAACATGTGCATACTACATTTAAATTACTGCTGGCTGCCAACGCGGTGATCACCACAAACACCTTGGACGCCATCTTCATCGAGCGAGTTCTCCACTTCACTACAATGACTGCTTCGACATCGTATTCCTGCAGAAACCGCTTCTTCCAAATCGCCATCCTTCAAAAGTGCTACTAACATTTTCTTCGTCCAACGTTCATGGCTCAGGAGTAGCACAATTTCCTCTCTGACCCAGTAACATTTCTACTTGCAATTCATATTATTTATTATTTACATTTTCTCTAGAGAGCATTCTTTAATTCGGTCACATAGTTTCTGCATCAATATGGTTTATTTGAATTAGAAGTCGGCTTTCAAAACCATATATATACTATTACCCAATCACCCTAACTAACAAACTAGAGTTTTAAATTTTCACATAGTTTTCGTTTGAATACATATAATGATTGCGGCAAGGGTTCATATTGTTTGAATCAGGTAATAATTCAGAGGATTCTAAACATTGTATAATGTTCATGTTACACTTTGCATTTCATTAATTTCCTAGCTATAACTTACTTCTCATTCGCTAATCGTTTGTCTGATGTTTCCATAAAAATGTATCATATGTTTGCTAAAACTTATATGACTCTTTCATTATATCAAGATTTTTCTCTATAACTAATTCAAATGCAATCATATATAAGGTAAAACACTTTTTTATATTTCAAAGAAAATTAACATTTTCTAATTTATGTACTATAGTTCACGCCCTCAGTTGTAAAATTTACATCCATAAATCCGAATAAAAAGTGTGATTTTAATTAAATATACATATTATCATCACAACTTTTTTATAACATTTGTACATTATAAGACACATTATCTATACTACACTATGCAGAGTAACTTTTGAATAGTTTCACATATTCAAAGTTTCCCAAACAACCTCAAAATTCTACGAGTAGCAAACTATCGAAGGGTAATATGGATAGTAGTTTCCTTTTTGATAGACATCGACAGAAACTAAGAAGGTAGATGAAGAAGAACCAAGCTATTTGATTATCGCTTCGAATTTGCGGATAATGACGTTATAGAGGGTAAGAAAAAATTTAATGTATATTTCTCACGTAGGTAGATCCTTCATATCAATAACAATTATCACGGGATTACAATTGTAAATATGTGTTGTGTGTATGTCATTGGCCTTCAAATATCCATGGGATGGAAGTCCTTTGTGGAGTAAGTAATGCAAATAATATTTTGACGAAATGCCATGGCAATTGTCATATGTTGCCAGATAAGCGTTATACAGAGTACAATGTAGGAGAGAAAAAGTATAAAATAAAAATAAATGAGTAGGGGCTCTGCGGGGACATATTTATATTGATACATCTGTGTTAAATTTCCATTAACGATGCTAAAAACAAAATTACCTTATGGGAATATATTTTACCAAATTGTTAGATGGAGACATTTGGATAAATGAATAATAGTATTGCCACTTCAAATCTCACCGTTTAATGGTGAGAACATTACTCTCTTCTCCATACCCAAGTGTATTTAGGTGATTAATTCTTAACATACATATATTAGCAATGAGGTAGAAAATTCAAGATTCAGAACTTTCTTAACAATAAATATGTTGGCCATCTAAATTAAATAAATCTTAAACATAACTATCTTAAACCAAAGGATATGTTCAATCTAAGTTATTTTATAGTGATTTATTTGGCTTACCAAAGTCAGTGTACATGTTTCGATTTTATTCTATTTATTTTATAAAAGTGGTGAACTTTTCCCAGGATGTATTTCATTCTATAGAGCCGGTTGATTTTTTTATTATGATTTTATATCTAATAGCTTTATCAGGAAACCTCATGCAAACGATTGTTAGTACATATGAAATTATTGTTAGCACCAAATCAATGAGTGCTTTGAATCAGCGGGGAAAAAATTGAGATGGTGCTCACTCACACTATCTTAATTTTCATCCTCATTGTGTATTAAAAAATTAAAAAATCATATGAGTAAGTAACATAGAATATACGAGCGATCCATAAAATAGATACAAATGTCCATGTATCTGGCGGACCATTCAATCAGAAGATCTTCATGACTATACCAACATGTCATTATATAGCCAATTACTAAATATTTGTGGACCAGACCATATATGTTAATGTTTTATAAATGATAACTGAACTAATGTATGTTTTTTTTTGGAAATAAAACTAATGTATATTCATAGATGAACCTGAGCATCATCTTCCATTTGGGCATTGCTTGGGCACCTTAAATAATAATAGGCCACACCATATAGGTTTCATAGCAGTATATTTAATATAATCAACTCAGAATTTATATTGTAGCTTAGAGCACCGATAAAATACTATCACACACAAACTAATGGCTAGATCAATGTAAGCATGAGTTTATGCGTCGATTACATTAGACATATAATCAAACATGTAAATAATGTTAATTAAGGACCTCTTTCGTCTTACTAATAATCTATTTAGATGATATGTACTGTGCCTCTAGAATCAAATTATTATAGAAATAGTTCAAATAGTTGTGAAACCATAATTCATTTAGAAAAATATTGCAAAAATAGCACAACTAAATATGACACCCTCGCAATTACCTAATTGTGCAACTACACCTCACCAATCAACAGAGGAAGCCGAAGGAAATAATAAGCGGGTGGAATCAATTGTGTGGGGGTGAGCAGAGAGAAGCAAATAAGAAAGGGGATCCGACGTGTATGATTGAGAAGAAGAAGATTCTTGCAACGTCTGCACAACCACATCAACCTGTTGGGCTAAAGCCCAACTAATATTCCCCCCGGGAATCATTTAATACTTTAGAACAAAAAACTCATACTAATCAGCTACTATTACATACGGTGAACATAAACGAAATAAAAATCGCATATATAGCCACATAAGCAGGACCTAGATTATATATCTTTATATACTACAAATTACAAAAAACATGTAAGAATATAGTACATGGTCATGAAAAATAACCATAATCATACAAAACATTGACATTTGGACTATAACATATGGAGCTGCCATTTCATATTCAACTGGCAACAGGGTAATAAAAATATAATGCAATAGCACAAGTGATTAGAGCAAATCATATCCAAATATCCAATGAAAGAGGAACTACTCTTTCCAAAATAATAATATCATATCTAAAGGTACAAATACTTACAATGATAGTGCTAGCCCTCGCATTTGCGAGGGCCACCTTGCTAGTTTTAATAGAAGTGTTATGATCAGCACTACTAGCTGGAATAGCTTCTACCCACTTAGTAACATAATCAACAGCAACTAGAATATGAGTATACCCGTTGGACTTTGGAAAAGGTCCCATATAATCAAAACCCGAAACATCAAATGGTTCAATAACAAGAGAGTAATTCATAGCCATTTCCTGACTTCTACTAATATTACCAATTCTTTGACATTCATCACAAGACAAGACAAACTTACGAGCATCCTTGAAGAAAGTAGGCCAATAAAAACCAGATTGTAATACCTTATGTGTAGTTCTATCTCCGGTGTGGTGTCCTCCGTAGGCCTCGGAGTGACACTTGTGTAGGATCTATTCCTGTTCATGCTCAGGTACACAACGTCTAATAACACCATCTACTCCTTCTTTATAAAGGTGTGGATCATCCCAAAAGTAATGTCTTAAATCATAGACGAACTTTTTCTTTTGTTGGTATGTGAAACTAGGTGGTATAAATTTAGCAACAATGTAATTAGCATAATCAGCATACCATGGAGCATTACGTGAAGCATTTATGACAGCTAATTGTTCATCAGGAAAGCTATCATCAATAGGTAGTGGGTCATCAAGAACATTTTCTAACCTAGACAAGTTGTCTGCTACGGGGTTCTCAGCACCCTTTCTATCAATAATATGCAAATCAAATTCTTGTAGCAGAAGAACCCATCTAATAAGTCTAGGTTTAGCATCTTTCTTTTCCATAAGATATTTAATAGCAGCATGATCAGTGTGAACATTTACTTTGGAATCAACAATATAAGGTCTGAACTTATCACAAGCAAACACAATTGCTAAAAATTCCTTTTCAGTGGTAGCATAGTTTCTTTGAGCACTATCTAGAGTTTTACTAGCATAATGGATAACATTTAATTTCTTCTCAACTCTTTGTCCTAGAACAGCACCAACGGCATAATCACTAGCATCACACATAATTTCAAAGGGTAGGTTCCAATCAGGTGGTTGAACAACAGGTGCAGTGATCAAGGCTTTCTTAAGAATTTCAAATGCTTCTACACAATCATCATCAAAAACGAATGGAACATCTTTTTGTAAAAGATTAGTGAGAGGCCTAGAAATCTTAGATAAATCTTTAATAAACCTCCTATAGAAATCGGCATGACCAAGGAAACTTCTTATACCTCTGATATCCGTAGGACACGGCATTTTTTCAATAGCATCAACTTTAGATTTATCAACTTCAATACCTCTTTCGGAGATTTTGTGCCCCAAGACAATACCTTCATTAACCATAAAGTGGCACTTTTCCCAATTCAAGACAAGATTAGTTTCTTCGCATCTCTGCAAAACTCGATCAAGGTTGCTCAAGCAATCATCAAAAGAAGTTCCGTAAACGGAGAAATCATCCATGAAAACCTCAACAATCTTTTCACAAAATTCAGAGAATATAGCAGTCATACATCTATGAAAGGTAGCAGGTGCATTGCATAAACCAAAAGGCATACGTCTATAAGCAAAGGTACCGAAAGGACAAGTAAAAGTGGTCTTCTCTTGGTCCTCTTTTGACACAGGTATTTGAGAGAAGCCAGAATAACCATCTAGAAAGCAAAAGTGTGTGTGTTTGGACAGTCTTTCTAGCTTTTGATCAATAAAAGGTAGAGGGTAATGATCTTTCCTAGTAGCTTTATTTAATTTCCTAAAATCAATTACCATTCTATATCCTGTAACAATTCTTTGCGGGATCAATTCATTTTTATCATTAGGAACAACGGTAATACCTCCCTTCTTAGGGACACAATGAACGGGACTAACCCATCTACTATCAGCAATAGGATAAATTATACCTGCCTCCAGAGGCTTTAATATTTTGTTTCTTACCACTTCTTTCATTTTAGGATTTAACCGTCGTTGGTGATCAACAACTGGTTTAGCATCAGGCTCCATATTAATTTTATGCTGACATAGAGTGGGGCTAATGCCCTTAAGATCATCAAGAGTATATCCAATAGCAGCACGGTGCTTCTTCAGAGTTTTCAATAATCTCTTTTCTTCATGCTCTGAAAGGTTAGCACTAATAATAACAGGATATATCTTCTTTTCATCAAGATAGGCATATTTCAGAGTATCCGGTAATTGTTTAAGCTCAAACACGGGATCACCCTTGGGTGGAGGAGGATCCCCAAGTATTTCAACAGGCAGGTTGTGTTTCAAAATAGGATGCTGATCAAAGAAAATCTTATCTATTTCATTCCTTTCATTCATATGCATATCGTTTTCATGGTCTAGCAAATATTGTTCTAAGGGATCAGTAGGAGGCACAGCAATAGAAGCAAGACCAACAATTTCATCTTTACTAGGCAATTGTTTGTCATGGGGTTGTCTACGAAATTTAGAGAAATTGAACTCATGAGACACATCCACTACTGGAATCAGCTAATTTGCCATCTGCCAGTTCTTTGCCGTCAGCTGGCGGACGGCAACGAAGCACTTTGCCATCCGTCTGCTGGCAGACGGCAAAGGAGGTTTGCCGTCAGCTAGCGGACGGCAAAGAGGGAGGTGGGCCCACTAACGAGCTGCTTACAAAAAAACCTAATGGCCCCACTCTTTGTCGTCTGCTAGCAGACGGCAAAGAGCAAAAAGGCACACGGCAAAGGTGGGACAGACGGCAAAGGTTTGACTTAACTAACGGCCGCGCCCCACCCCGCCTCTCTCTCTCTGTTTCTCTCCCTCTCGTCCCTGTGGCCCACCGCATGCGCGCCGCCGCCCCGTCGCCCCACAACCCCGCCGCCCCACCGGCCCTCCGCCCCGGCGCCACCGCAGCCCCGTCGCCCCCGCCGCCGCGCCCCGGCCCCCCTGCGCGCCCCACCGCCCCGGAGCCCTGCGGCCAAGTCGCCACCGCCGCCCGTCGCCCGCGCCCGCCGCCCCACCGGCCCGCCACCCCGGCCGGTGCCCTGCGGCCCCCCTCCGCCCCCCTGTGCCCCCTCCGCCCCTGCCACCCGCCGCTCCCAGGCGCCCGAGCACCCCTGTCCCCGCCGCCCCAGCGCTCCCGCGGCCCTCCCCGCCGCTCCCCCGCCCCTCCCCGACGCTCCCCCGCCCCTCCCCGGCGCTCCCCCAACCCTCCCCGACGCCCCCTGCCCCGCCCCCTCTGATGAGCTCTTCCCCTCTCCTCTTTTTTCTGTTTTTTGTTTTTAGTTTAGGTTTAGATTATTAGGTATTAGGTTAGGTTTGGTTAGGGTTAGAGTTTAGTTTATTAGGTTAGAAAAGAAAAAATCTAGAAGAAAAAAAAGAAGGAAAAAAGAAGGAAGAAAGGAAAAAAGAAGAAGAAGAAGAAAAAAGAGGAGAGGAAACATCTTCTGCAAGGGCACATCATATTTAAGCAATTAAAGGCATAAATCATATTAATAAAATTTTAAACAAAACAAAGACCTATATACCAATGCTAGATTGGTTACTCGGGCATGCTCGCTCTGTGCGTGCAATGATAACACATGTTATGAAGGGATAGTTGACTGCTTTGCAAAGATCCATTCTAACAACATAAAAAAAACTGATGATCTGAGGTAGTATTAGTTTGTACCAATGCTAGATTGGTTACTCGGGCATGCTCGCTCGTCCTGTGTAGCTGGCTCACCTTGAGTTGCATGCTCGCTCGTCCTCTGAAGCTGGCTTTGTTTGCCTCTTGCATGCATGATGGGGATCCCGTGCACTACCCACGTTTGTACAGTTGTACCTCACATCTCTATATTGGTTGACTTGATGACCCCAGAGGAAGAACTCTTCCGTCTGGAAGGGGAGAGGCAAGATCGATCCCCGCGGCTCTTGCATGATAGTCGCGCTCGCGGCCGTATGACCCACGCGGGAGGCGAGATTTAGAAATCGGTGCGGCCAATGACGACTTGGTAGACACAGGAGAAAGCGTGAAATAGAGATTGTTTTTAAAACTTCACATCTTACTAAGATCGAACGGCTGGTATTTTCTGATTTGCGTGGGATTTTCTAGTTAATCTCTTTAATTTTTCTCCATATTTTCCTTTTAGTAGATAATAGATGCTAAGTTTAGGTTTAGGTTTAGATAAATAGAAGAGGAAGAAGAAAGATGAAAAAAAAACAGAAAAAGTAGAAGAAGAGGGAGAAAGGAAAAGAAGAAGAAGAAGAAGAAGGAGAAGGAGAAGAAGAAGAGGAAAAAATGAAAAGAAGGAAGAAGAAGAAGAAGAGGAGAAGAAAAGAAGAAGAAGAAGAAAAAGGAAAAGAAGAGGAGGAGAAGAAAGAAGAAGAAGAAGAAGAAGAAGAAGAAGAAGAAGAAGAAGAAAGAGGAGAGGAGAAGAAGAAGAAGAAGAAGAAGAAGAAGAAGAAGAAGAATAAGAAGAAGAAGAAGAGGAAGAAAAGGAAGAAGAGGAAGAAGAAGAAAAGGAAAAAAGAGGAAAAAAAGAAGAAGAGGAAGAAGAAGAAAACGACACCCCGACCCGACATCCCAACCCCGACCCGACACCCCGACCCCGACCCGACACCCCGACACCCCGACAGCCCGACACCACACCCCGACACCACGACACCACGACACCCAGACACGACACCCCTGACACCCCGACACCCCGACCCCGACACGACACCGGAGCATATATAGACGATGAAGATTAATAGTAGTAATATCAGGTATTCAATTATTATTATGTACATATATATTATTAATTAGTTCATGTTATTAGGTATTCAATTTTTTTATGTTGTACTAATTTCGTTTACTCTTTGTCATTGCAGGTGTTGACAGATGGTGGGCGCAGGTCGAGAGCGCTCCGAGCCTCCTTCCTCGGCGCGTGCTGGGAGGGGTGCTATTATTCCACCCGAGCACCTCCGGATAGCGCTGGTACACAGTATGCAGACACCGGCGGGCGCTTCTTCTTCGGCCGGGAGAGGTCGGGGGAAGACGAAGAGGGGTGCTAGAGGTGGACGTGGCGACGGGAGAGGTAGGAAGGCTGCTGCGCCTTCCTCGCCGCCACCCCCAGCTGATTCTCCCGACCACAGGAGTGCTCCGTCTCAGGTGGACCCGTATGACTTGGACCCGTCTCGGACTCCGGTCCACGAGCCTCGGGTCGCCGAGCCTTCGTCCCAGGAGACTCCGGTCCCAGAGTCTTCGTCCCACGTGACTCCGGAGGCTAGTGGCCATGCTGATGGTGGCGAGGACAGCTTTTCTGAGGATAGCTATAAAGAGGGCGAGCTGGTTGAGGAGGGCAAGAAGGTCTACCAGCGTGGTGGTACAAAGCTCCCGCCCGTGCCGGCGACCCGCGATCAGAGGTGGTTGATTGTGCCTAATGGGGAGAAGTAAGTGCATTTACTCTTTTTTAACCTTTTGCTTTCATGTTTCTTCAAATTAATATCTAATGTGTTGGCCTTGTCATACTGCAGGGGTTGGAAACACGCCCCTTGATGAGGATATATTCATGAAATATGATGATTCTGCTTGCTTAAGCTGGAAAGAAATATTGAGCCTCGTTGACAAATATCATAAGGTGAATTCATTCCTAGTTGAACTTGTTCCTTTGATTCGAAAGAACTTTATACTGCCTAAATCTTTGTGTGTATGTATCGTTAGGTACATTGGAGAGGAAGGCATGGCACAAGGGAACAAGGAGGCATTGCAGCAAGGAAGGGAGGAAGACCCTGCAGTTTCCAGGGCGGTAGTACCGCCCCACACAAGCGGTAGTACCGCCCCAGTACTACCGTCCTAGTACCGCTTAGGAAATTTCTTCTGGAATCCAAGTGACCCCAAGCGGTACTAAAGCGGCACTAAGTATTTTTAGAGCGGAAGTACCGCTTAGGAGCGGTAGTACCGCTTGCTATAAGCGGTACTACCGTGCTGCCTGCGCGCAGACTTTGGGGCTGACGGCCCGTGTACCCCTTCGATCTATCTTAGGATATAAATACCCTTCCTTAGGGTTAGTTAGAGGAGACCACGTTTAAGATAAACCCTAGTTCTTGAGATTGCTTGTAAGCATTCATCTTGAATCCTCATCTCCAATTCGTATCGATCTGGAGATCATATACTGCAAGTTGAGTGTAATCTGCTGTTCCATTGGGAATTAGTATATTGCAATTATACCGTTTCGTGGTCGACGGCTACGTGCGCAAGTGTGTGACGTTGTGAATATCCAAAGGGTTGAGACCTTTTGCATTGGCATCAGGGATCAAGCGAGGGAGAGTTCATCGGCGACATACAAGTTATCTATCATCTTCATCATCACCACCGCCGCTTACTGAGATGAAGATGATAGATAACTTGTAAAAGGTCTCAACTTGCAGTGATCTTCTCAGTAAGCGGCGGTGGTGATGATGAAGATGATAGATAACTTGTATGTCGCCGATGAACTCTCCCTCGCTTGATCCCTGATGCCAATGCAAAAGGTCTCAACCCTTTGGATATTCACAACGTCACACACGTGCGCACGTAGCCGTCGACCACGAAACGGTATAATTGCAATATACTAATTCCCAATGGAACAGCAGATTACACTCAACTTGCAGTATATGATCTCCAGATCGATACGAATTGGAGATGAGGATTCAAGATGAATGCTTACAAGCAATCTCAAGAACTAGGGTTTATCTTAAACGTGGTCTGCCTCTAACTAACCCTAAGGAAGGGTATTTATATCCTAAGATAGATCGAAGGGGTACACGGGCCGTCAGCCCCAAAGTCTGCGCGCAGGCAGCACGGTAGTACCGCTTATAGCAAGCGGTACTACCGCTCCTAAGCGGTACTTCCGCTCTAAAAATACTTAGTGCCGCTTTAGTACCGCTTGGGGTTGCTTGGATTCCAGAAGAAATTTCCTAAGCGGTACTAGGACGGTAGTACTAGGGCGGTACTACCGCTTGTGTGGGGCGGTACTACCGCCCTGGAAACTGCAGGGTCTTCCTCCCTTCCCAGCTGCAATGCCTCCTTGCTCCCTTGTGCTATGCCTTCCTCTCCAATGTACCTAATGACACATACACACAAGGATTTAGGCAGTATAAAGCTCTCATTAAAATAAATAGCATTATCAACTAAGAGAGAATTCACCTGTTGTTCTAGTAACTTAGCACGAGCTCTTGTAATTGGGCCAATCCTGATTTCATCATTGGACATCTTCTTTGTAGCAACAGGTTGTTTATCTTCATGAGGTAGAGAGGGAACCATAGTAGGGATATCCTCATCATCCTCCCCCCCTTCAAAAGGCGTCGACCCCGACGCTCCAAGGTCATCGACATCACATGGGGACAAATCAGCAACGTTGAAACTGTTGCTAACGCCACCAAAGTCAGCAATAGGAATATCAATCGAGTAGGCATTGTCATTTATCTTGGCTAACACCTTGTAAGGACCAGCACCACGCGGCCGAAGTTTAGAATGTCTCAACTGTGGAAACCTGTTCTTGCGAAGATGCACCCACACCATATCGCCAGGCTGGAACAAAACTTTCTTTATTGATTGGTTTCGTGCAGCAGCAATGTTCTTGCCTTGCTTCTGAATAGCCTCCCGTGTCTTCTCATGAATCTTCTTCACATAATCTGCTCTGTTTGATGCCTCCATATCAACCCTCTCATGCAATGGAAGAGGCAGCAAATCTAGTGGTGTAATTGGTTTGAAACCATACACCACCTCAAAAGGACAAAGCTGGGTGGTAGAATGCACAGCCCTGTTATAAGCGAACTCAACAAGTGGCAAACACTCCTCCCACTCACGCAGATTTTTCTTGATCATAACTCTCAGCAATTGGGACAATGTGCGATTCACCACCTCCGTTTGACCATCAGTTTGTGGGTGACATGTAGTGCTGAACAACAACTTTGTTCCTAGCTTTCCCCACAATGTCTTCCAGAAGTAGCTCATAAACTTCACGTCCCTGTCAGAAACAATTGTCTTTGGCACTCCATGCAAGCGTACGATGTCCCTGAAAAACAGGTTAGCAATATGCGACGCATCGTCGCTTTTGTGGCATGCAATAAAATGTGCCATCTTAGAAAATCTATCCACTACCACAAATATAGAATCATGACCTCGTTTAGTGCGTGGCAAACCTAACACAAAATCCATACTTATATCTTCCCATGGTGTGGTAGGTGTAGGTAGTGGCGTATACAAACCGTGAGGCTTTAGTTTTGACTTGGACTTGTGACATGTAATGCAGCGCCGAACAAACCTGTCCACGTCGCGCCTCATCTTGGGCCAATAAAAGTGATCAGCCAGCATGAGCAACGTCTTCTCACGCCCAAAGTGACCCATCAATCCTCCTGCATGTGATTCCTGCAACAATAGCAAACGGACGGACGATTCTGGAACACAAAGTTTGTTAGCTCGAAACAAGTATCTATCATGGATGTGGTATTTCTCCCATGCATTTCGAAGCAAACATAAATGATATGGTTCAGCAAAATCATGATCAGTTGCATAAAAATCACACAAACTCTCTAAACCAGGAATTTGAACATCGAGATGTGTCAAGAGCATGTTCTTCCTAGATAGAGCATCAGCAACAATGTTATCTTTTCCCTTCTTATGCTTAATGATATACGGAAAAGACTCAATAAACTCAACCCATTTAGCTAAGCGGCGATGCAGATTTGATTGAGCTTTCAAATACTTCAATGCTTCATGATCAGAATGTATGATAAATTCTTTTGGCCATAGATAATGTTGCCAAATCTCAAGAACTCTAACAAGCGCATACAATTCTTTATCATAAACAGGATAATTCAGTCTAGCACCAGAAAGTTTCTCGCTGAAATAAGCAATAGGTCTACCTTCTTGCATCAACACACCACCAATACCTATACCACTAGCATCACATTCAACCTCAAATTGTTTGGAAAAATCTGGTAGTGCAAGTAATGGTGCAGAAGTAAGTAAACGTTTCAGCTCGTCAAAAGCATGATCTTGGGCTACGCCCCACACAAAAGGCACACCTTTCTTTGTTAATTCATTCAATGGTGCAGCAATAGTACTAAAGTCTTTCACAAAACGACGATAGAAACCAGCAAGACCGTGAAAACTTCGTACTTGACTAACATTCATGGGAGTAGGCCAATTTTGAATTGCTTCAATCTTAGATGAATCTACTTCTACCCCATGCTTAGAAACAACGTATCCTAGAAATATCACTTTATCTTTTGCAAATGTGCACTTCTCAAGATTAGCATACAAGTTATTATCACGCAACACTTGCAAAACCTGTCTAATATGATCACAATGTTCAGATTCATTACGGCTGTAAAGAAGTATATCATCAAAATATACAACCACAAAACGACCAATAAACTTTCGCAAAACATGATTCATTAATCTCATGAAGGTACTAGGTGCATTAGTAAGACCAAAAGGCATAACTAACCACTCATATAAACCAAATTTAGTTTTGAAAGCAGTTTTCCATTCATCGCCTTCCCTCATTCGAATTTGATGGTAACCACTACGCAAATCAATCTTAGAGAAAACAGCAGCACCACTCAATTCATCTAGCATATCCTCTAAGCGTGGAATAGGATGACGATATCGAATAGTGATGTTGTTAATAGCTCTACAATCTACGCACATGCGCCATGTACCATCTTTCTTAGGCACCAAAATAACAGGAACAGCACAAGGACTAAGAGAAACACGAATATACCCTTTGTCTAGTAGTGCTTGCACTTGCTTCTGTATTTCCTTCGTTTCTTCGGGATTGGTCCTATATGGCGCTCGGTTGGGGAGGGTGGCGCCGGGTATGAGATCAATTTGGTGCTCAATTCCACGCAATGGTGGCAGCCCCGATGGTACCTCCGCCGGAAACACATCGCCATATTCCTGCAAAACAGTAGACACACCAAGAGAAACAGATTGCGTATCATTAGAAACTAAAACCTCGCCTTTGTACATAAGCACAAGAGGCAGGGCTGTAGGATTCTCTCGAAATTCTCTCATGTCTTCTTTGGTGGCTAATATAAGCAAACTAGGCTCTCTCGCACTTTTCGTTATATTATCACTCACGGCTTTTACATTGTTCTCTCGTGCAGGTGGCTGTTCGATATTCACTTCTGTTTTCTGACGAGACTCAGTGACAATTTGTTGTGGCGACATAGGCTGCAGATTTATTTTCTTGCCCTTGAACTCCAAGTGATAAGTATTGGCACGGCCATTGTGTTGCATATGGCGGTCATAGAGCCATGGCCGACCCAATAAAAGATGGCAAACTGTCATAGGCACCACATCAAATTCAATGGAATCCGTGTATGGTCCTATCTCAAAATTTACGCGCACCATATGACTCACCTTGATCTCACCATTGTCACTCAACCATTGTACGTAATATGGATTGGGGTGAGGTAAATATTTCAGATTTAGCTTGGCACATAACTCCTTGCTTGCAAGATTGCGGCAGCTACCTCCATCAATGATCACCCTGCAAGCTTTGTTGGGGCCAACTAGTGCTTTTGTTTGGAACAAATTGCAATGTTGTGAATCAACATGTGGCTGCACACTAAGAGCACGCTGCGAGACAACAATAGTAGGTGCTGGAGAAGCAAAAGCATCTATGCCGTCGTCACGTGTGTACCCATCGTCATCTGAACCATATGGATCAGCATCATCTCCAGTCTCATACTCATTGTCATCGTTCACAATCATCACTTTTCTATTTGGGCACTCTCTCTTGAAGTGTCCCTTGCCTCCACATGTAAGACAGAGCATATCTCTATTACAGGCTGTAGACATATTGGAACCTGAGCTAGCAGCAGGAGCAGCAGGTTGCTTTGATTGCGGAACAGTGGAGGCTGGTTTGGTTGCAGAAGAAGAGGGGCGGCTGGCAGCGCCCTCACTAGGGGGCGGCTGTGTTCTGTTGGAGAACCGCCCAGCTGTAGTATAACGGCCTTTAATTTGAGCTTCTTCGGCCAACTGGGACTCAGCTTCTCTTGCATGATGGAGTAGCTCGTTCATTGTATTGTATTGGTGATGCCGAACAATACCCTTAATGTTATATTTCAGCCCATGGAGAAAACGTTGCATAGTCATCTCAACAGATTCTCTTACTCGAGCACATTGCATCAACATCTCCATCTCCATGTAATATGCATCAACCGTCATGGAACCTTGCTTCAATTGTGTCAATTTATCATAAAATGTCCGCAAGTAATTAGTGGGAACAAAACGAGCTTTCATAACCGCCTTCATCTCACGCCATGTGCGAACAGGAAGTTCATTGTCATCGCGACGGGTACTCACAACGCTATCCCACCAACGCAAAGCATAGCCATCAAATTCAGAAGAAGCAAGCTTGACCTTCCTATCTTCAGTATAATCATGCAAACGCCATAATTTCTCCATCTTAAGCTCCCAAGTGAGATACTCTTCGACATCAGTAGAGCCTTCAAATCTAGGAATCATGAACTTGGGCTTGCCCAAACCATCATCCTCCTGAAGCGGTACACGCCGAGCACCACGTAGTGGTAGATGACCATGCCCTTGCAAGTCACACCCACGGCCATGATTGCCCACCATGTTGTCAGTGTCGTCATGGACACTATCAGCATCGTCATGACCGTCATTTTGGCGTTGCTCAATAGCGACACGCAGCCCATTGACTGAAGTGGTCAACTGCTGTATACTTAGTTGGAGAGCATTGACTTGTGTTTGCATAGCATTCACGGTAGTGTCAGTTGCGTCCACTTGAATATCAGCCTCAATTTTTTCAGCGGATCGATCGATAACCCCTGTCAAATGAATGCGGAGAGCTTCATGGTCCTTCCAGGAAACACACTCGTCATCAGCCTTTTTCTGCAGCACATCAACATCACTAGAAGACATGATGAGTCGGTTAGTGCAAAAATCAAAATCTGGTTGGTGGCACACTCACAACTCACTCAAAACTGACAAGAAAAGGAAATCTTACCGTTCCAAAGTGAATAGCAATGCTTACCCGTTCGGATGGATGACTAATGCACGGATGTGATGAAGTGAATACCCGGGTATAAGAGCAATCACACGACAAAGCAGGGTATATGGTGGAGCTTGGTTTGGATACCTAACAACACCGAAGACAAGTCCTAGTGCTGATCGTGTGAACAAACACCCAAGGAAACACACACGGTGGAGAAAAATGTGGCAAAGCAACTATAAAAACAGCACTAGGACTTGTCTTCGGTGTATATAGGATACCATACCTATAGCTCCACCATATAATCCTGCTTTGTTGTGTGATTGCTCTTATACCCTGTTATTCACTTCATCACATCCGTGCATTGGTCATCTATCCGAACGGGTACGCATTACTATTCACTTTGGAACGGTAAGATTTCCTTTTCTTGTCAATTTTTGAGTGAGCTGAGAGTTTCCACCATATATATATACTTTGCTGCAACCTCCTTTGTATTTTCTAACAATGGCAGATGATGATGAGGAGGTTCCATTACCATTGAAATTCTATTGCAGCAACAAATTCTGGGAGGAGGATTTTCGAGTGGTGCCTGTTTCGGGTTTGTTCCACTTCACGGCAGACATCAATGGTAGAGATGTTGCTGTTACCATTGATAATTGTTCTTTAACGAACTTGGTTAGTGTTGAGGTTGTTGAAAAGCTGCAGTTGCATACATGTCCCAAACGTGATCCATATCTGTTAGCTACTTCTGATCATGCACTGCCAATTACTAGGTCCGCATCTGTTCCTCTAACCATTTATGGTCATACTCAACATATTGCATGTGATGTGGTTCCTAGAGCGCTTCATTTCTGCCATCTCATGTTGGGAAGATTTTGGTGTGATCACTTTCAGGTCGTTTTTGGTAGTGGTCATCCTGACCCCTCCATCTTTTGGAATAGGAAGCACACGTGGTTATCACCTACTCGCATTATGCAGTTTCAGGAGCTTAGGCGGCAAAACCTACGTCCACCTACAACCACTAAAATAAAACCCCATGATGATCCTGTTCTTGCACCTAAGTTGAATGTTTCCACCATCTGCACAATTGAGAACCCCAACGTTAATGATTCCACCATTTGTGTAGATATGAGTGTACGCAATAAGAGTGAGAGTTTGAGTGTTCCAGAAAACCTGCGAGTGGGAGTAGATGAAACATGTGCGGATTCACCTAATGTAATCATCTCTACTCCTAGTGTTGTTTCTTGTGATATGCAGGGTGCTTTTGAAGAAAGGGAGCCGTCTGTTTTACAACCTGCATCACCCGACCGTGCATTGTCACTTGAGGAGGAGGTCCAAGTGCCTACTACATCTGAGGAGACTGTCGTTGATATAGGTACTGATTTCGAGCTACAGCCAGCACGTGCGACATATTGTGAGTCTATTCCTTTGCTGCTGCCTCATTGTGATTTGCCTTGCACCGCTGTTTCAGCACCATGTGATATATTACCTATTTCCAACTTTGATCATGTGGTACTTATGACACATAAGGAAGTACTTGCTAGAATACCACCGACTGATATTGTGTATTCCATCATGCTAAATGAACCTATTAATTTGGTGTGTGCTCTCCATAAGATTTCTGAATTTTCTTCTATGAATTCTAGCGCCTATGCCTATAGTTTCACTTTTCATCTCATTGGTGACTATAGCATGAATGAATTTTTTTTGGTGGATCACATATGCATTACCTGTGATAGAATTGTTGAACTGAAACTTGCTGTTTTCCGCCATATATGCTATGTGCCGACGTCTCTTTGCTGTGGGACAATACTTAATTTTCGAGATCATATTATGTATTCTGGTCTAGTTGATAGATTACAGCCCGCAAAAATAGTACCTCTGTTGGATTGTTCTGATCTTGCTAGATTCGAATCTGATTTGTTAGATCCGTTATGTTTGTCCCAAGACATGTTGCATTTATATGCCCCTGCTCTAGACTTCACTTATATTTGCAAACTGAGTTGCATCTCCAACTATGAGAATAAGGACCATGCCAATATGATTATTCTGCCATTTGCTTCATCTTCCTGTGTTGGCCATGGTAGTGTTTCCAACAAACAACTTTTTGATTGTACTACTTTCAATCCATCTGTTTATTCTACATATCAGGGTTGTGCAATTGAAGCTTCGTATCAACCCACTCTATTTTCACATCTTTTGGGTTGGTTTGACCTTGCTTATAGCACATTTGATCATCGATCTTTTGTGAGGACTTTGGACTTAATACTGAACAATAAGACATTGTACATGTGTGTTCCTCATTCTGGTCATGACTATATGTACTTCACTTTTACTTGCAATTATGATTGCCGATTCCTCAGATATTATTTGTTCCCGCATGGACATTTTGTCTTGTATACTTGCAATTTATTGCATACTGGGAATCTTTTTCATGACAACAAAAATGATACAGCATGTTATATATACATATATTATGCGTACACGTTGTTCTTTTTGTTTCTGCCATTTTCAGCTTACCCAAAGCCGCGGACGGCTTTTCTTGAAGAAAGGGAGGATGATGAGGATATATTCACGAAATATGATGATTCTGCTTGCTTAAGCTGGAAAGAAATATTGAGCCTCGTTGACAAATATCATAAGGTGAATTCATTCCTAGTTGAACTTGTTCCTTTGATTCGAAAGAACTTTATACTGCCTAAATCCTTGTGTGTATGTATCGTTAGCTACATTGGAGAGAAAGGCATGGCACAAGGGAACAAGGAGGCATTGCAGCAAGGAAGGGAGGAAGACCCTGCAGTTTCCAGGGCGGTAGTACCGCCCCACACAAGCGGTAGTACCGCTTAGCGGTAGTACCGCCCCAGTACTACCGTCCTAGTACCGCTTAGGAAATTTCTTCTGGAATCCAAGCGACCCCAAGCGGTACTAAAGTGGCACTAAGTATTTTTAGAGCGGAAGTACCGCTTAGGAGCGGTAGTACCGCTTGCTATAAGCGGTACTACCGTGCTGCCTGCGCGCAGACTTTGGGGCTGACGGCCCGTGTACCCCTTCGATCTATCTTAGGATATAAATACCCTTCCTTAGGGTTAGTTAGAGGAGACCACGTTTAAGATAAACCCTAGTTCTTGAGATTGCTTGTAAGCATTCATCTTGAATCCTCATCTCCAATTCGTATCGATCTGGAGATCATATACTGCAAGTTGAGTGTAATCTGCTGTTCCATTGGGAATTAGTATATTGCAATTATACCGTTTCGTGGTCGACGGCTACGTGCGCAAGTGTGTGACGTTGTGAATATCCAAAGGGTTGAGACCTTTTGAATTGGCATCAGGGATCAAGCGAGGGAGAGTTCATCGGCGACATACAAGTTATCTATCATCTTCATCATCACCACCGCCACTTACTGAGAAGATCGGGACACCCCATATGACCCCTGGTGTCCGCAGGCCCAACCAGGTCCTCGGTGTGCTTTGCCGGCACCACTTCCCGGGGTGGGTCACGTTGCCCGGTGAGGGTGAGGTTCGACAGCTAGCACTGAGCTGGGAGCTGTACGTGGCTGCCCCGGCCCCGCCGGAGGAGAGGGTCGATGGTGTCTTGTGCGAGACGGTGGCCGACATTGTGATCCAGCGGTTTTGTGTAATTTCTCCTTTACAGAATTAAAAATGAACAGCACCTAGTGATTGTACTAATCAGTGTTGTCTTGTTTGATTGCAGACCTTCTACAGGTGTCTTGAGGAACACGAGGCGGACGCGGCTATTGTTCTCGTAGCCGAGTGCAAGCGCCTATTTCAGAACTTACGGCACGAGACTCGGGTGCAGGCTGTTCGAGACTACTACGCCTCGACTAACATTAAGAGGGCCAAGAAGAAGTGCCGCGCCAAGTTTCTGAGTAAGGAGAAGTACATGAAGGTAATTACCTATTCTTAAGGCCTTGTACTTAGTTTCCTTGATTTGATTCGTAGGTGTAGCGCTGAAATTTCTCTTGTCTAACTTAGGTGCCCCCGAGATGGTGTGCGGATAGGATGGACTGTTGGGAGGCGTTGGTGGATGAGTGGTGCTCTCCCCAATGGCTAGCCGTCCACAACAAGGCCAAGGATAAGCGTGCCCAAATGAAAGGTGTGCCACACCATCAAGGGAGCTCCAACCTGTTTGAGTTCGGGGATCACTGGGTATGTGGTTTGCTTCATGATTCATGCAATTTCATTCTTCATGCTAGCTTGAGCCCTTAACTAATATTTTGTTCCTCTCTTTTAGGCGCGACACAACAAGAAGGAGGTGCCACCGCTGTTCGACCTCTATGCCATGGCCCATACTGCCCCGTACAAGAAGGCCAAGGCATTCTCCGAGGATGACCTCGATCATCCACAGAGCTTCAGCAACATCTCCTCCCACAACAAGCTCGTGAGGTACAAAGATGAGGGGAAGACGAGGAAAGGGGAGGACTTCAACCCGAGCCAGAGTCCTTTTGATCCAGAGCTCGTGATGATATCTGGTGGTGGGAGCCCCATGGATCGATAGCCATTGGGGATGGACTGATACGTTGTCGTAGAACTCTCCCGGAGATCAAGAAGCGCCAGACGAGCTCCGATCCTGAGATAAGGCCTCGTCCACGTCCAATGGAGCTCGCCATCGAGGCTAGGGCCCAGGAGCTTCTGGCGGAGGCAAACAGGCAGGCGGCGGAGAGGGAGAGGGACATGGAGGAGAGGACGGCTAGGCTGGTGGAGGAGGAGAGGAACCGGAACGACGCGTCTCACCGGGCCCTATACGAGCTCCTCGTGGTAAGTTTCTCCTGCATATTAGCCAAATCATGCACGTAATGTTCGTTTCATCACTAACTAATATGACTGACTCATGAAAACAAAATGTGCAGACCGTGTGCCAGAACAACGGTCAGACCCCTCCGCCGATGCCCCAGATTGGTATAGCGCCCACGGTGAGTTTCATTTGAATGGTCATTAGTTACTAGTATTCACATTTGAGTTGCATCATGCTAACGAGACATTGCAAATGATCTTTGGTGCAGCATGCCTCCCGACAAGCATCGACCGATCCTTCTGTGTCTGCCGCAACCCCGACCGGTCCTTCTCCGTCTCACACTGGCGCAAGCCCGACCGGTCCTTCACCTCCATGATGATGGTAAGTTTTCCCAAGTGTTTTGCTTAACAAATGCATACTTAGCTTAAGAAATGACCTACTTAGCTCCAAAATGACCTATACTTAGCTTATTTTCCTCGAAAATGACATAATAACCTTACTTAGCTCCAAAATGACATATTTTACCTAGGATAGCTATAAAATGACCTATATTTAGCATTTTTTCCTCCAAAATGACTTGATATGCTTAGTTAGCTAAAAAATGGCATAACTACCTAGGATAGCTCAATAATGATCTATACTTAGCTTAGCTAGTTCATTTATGACATAATTAGCTCACGTAGGTAAAAAATGGCATAATAACCTTGGTTTAGCTCCAAAATGACCTATACTTAGCTTATTTTCCTCGAAAATGACATAATAACCTTACTTAGCTCCAAACTGACATACTTTACCTAGGATAGCTATAAATATGCTTAGTTAGCTCAAAAATGGCATAACTACCTAGGTTAGCTCAAAAATGGCATAACTACCTAGCTTAGCTCTAAAATGACCTACACTTAGCATTTTTACCTAGCTTAGCTAAAAAATGGCATTTTTACCTACCTTAGTTAGAAGAAGAAGAAGATAAAGAAGAGGAGAGGATAAAAAGAAAGAGAAGAAAAATTCTTCTTCTTCTTATTCTTCTTCTTCTTCTTCTTTTTATTCTTCTTCTTCTAACTTTCTTCTTTCCCAATTTGCAGATTTTCTTTAGATGAGGAAGCTTGCGTTGATGGAGTCTACTCTTCTCCTTGTGCTTCCTTTTTGTTTTGATTTTGTACGATGAACTTTGTTGTTGGAAACTTGTTGTTGGATATGTTGTTGGAAACTTGTTGTTGGATATGTTGTTGGAAACTTGTTGTTGGATATGTGTTGGTATGCTTGTTGAAAGTATTTTCAAACGTGTATATATATATCTATGAAATTCTGTGAAATTGAATGAATTTAAGAAAAAACAGAAAAAACAGGGGCTATACAGGCTCTTTACCGTCTGCTGGCAGACGGCAAAGAGCTTTGCCATAAGCCAGCAGACGGCAAAGCTGCCACGTGGCAGCTACCTGTGCAACCTGGGGTGCACTGGGCTGGCCTATTTGGAAGCTTTGCCGTCGGCTGGCAGACGGCAAAGACCTTTGCATCTTTGCCGTCTGCCAGCAGACGGCAAAGCACGCCGTTAACCCCTTAACGGACCTAAGCTGCCACGTGTGCCGTCCATGCCCTTTGCCCAGCAGACGGCAAAGATGCAAAGGTCTTTGCCGTCAGCCAGCAGACGGCAAAGTGGCCTTTACCGGAGCTTGTTCAGCCGGATGTGGTGCCGTCTGCTGGCTGACGGCAAAGATCTTTGCCGTCCGCAATGCATGCCTTTGCCGTCAGCCATGGTAGACGGCAAAGTTGCTGATTCCAGTAGTGATCCCCAAAACTTGCAGTAACAGTTTCTTTCTCACAATCTATCTTAGCATTAACAGTATTCAAGAAAGGTCTACCAAATATAATGGGACAAAAATCATCTTGTGGGGAACCAAGAACAAGAAAATCAGTAGGATATTTTATTTTCCCACACAAGACTTCAACATCTCTGACAATCCCAACTGGTGCTATAGTATCTCTATTAGCAAGCTTAATGGTAACATCTATTTCTTCTAACTCAGCTGGTGCAATATCATTCTTAATTTCTTGATATAAGGTAAACAGAATTGCACTCACACTAGCACCCACATCACATAAGCCATGATAACAATGATCTCCTATTTTAATAGAAACAACAGGCATGCCAACAATAGGTCTATGTTTATCTTTAGTATAAGGTCTAGCAATTCTAGCAGCTTCATCACAGAAATGAATAACATGCCCATCAATATTATCAACCAAGAGATCTTTAACCATAGCAATACTAGGTTCAACTTTGATTTGTTCAGGGGGTGTAGGTGATCTAGTATAACTCTTACGAACCACAGTTGAAGCTTTAGCATGTTCCTTTATTCTAACAGGAAAAGGTGGTTTCTCAATATAAGCAGCAGGAATAACAGGATCAACATTATAAATAATAGTTTCTTCTTCAACTTTAATAGGTTCAACTAATTTCACTTCAATGGGAGGATGATATTTAAACCAGTTCTCCTTAGGGAGATCAACATGAGCAGCAAAAGATTCACAGAAAGAAGCTACTATCTCAGAGTCAAGTCCATATTTAGTGCTAAATTCACGAAAAGCATCGGTGTCTATAAAGGATTTAACACAATCAAACTTAAGGTTTATACCTGACTCCTTACCTTCGTCGAGTTCCCAATCTTCAGAGTTGCATTTAATTCTTTCCAATAAGTCCCATTTGAATTCAATATCTTTCTTCATAAAGGAACCAGTACAAGAAGTATCGAGCATGGATTGATCATTACGAGAAAGCCGAGCATAAAAATTCTGAATCATAATTTCTCTTGAGAGCTCATGATTGGGGCATGAATATAACATTGACTTAAGCCTCGCCCAAGCTTGAGCGATACTTTCTCCTTCACGAGGCATGGCTCTGATACCAAGTCTTGTGGCACCCCAATAGAGGGCCGACGCACGCCAGCCCCAGGATAAGACATGGCGCACGTCAAAGACATGGTACAGCAATTCCAGGCTTAAAATGGCTTTATTATATGAAATGGGATATTACAATACGGTTGCTTACAACAATGTTGCATAGCTCCAAGGCTAACTAAATGGCAGCGAAGGTCTTGGTTCAGTGGCAACGACGTCTCTGGCTGGCTCCATAACTCACAGGACTGGCTGGGTTACGATCTAGCACGACGGATCTTCTCCTGCAACTGGCCACGTGCAAGGCCAGGTGAGTACTTTGAATGTACTCGCAAGACAACCAAATACATAGCATCCAAACAAGCAGATAACAAAGCAAGCCCTATGCTTATATATTAATTATTCTATGGAATTAATTGGAAAGTATGGATCAAGCATGGCATAATATGGATCAGGCATAACATAGCATGGCAATGATCACACTAGATGCTTAAAGTAATTACTGTTACCGAATACCAACTTACTCTCATCTGGGTTGTCCCACAACCCTCGAAATACTCATGACTCAATGAGCACTTCCCATCACAATACAAGTTCCTCCATCCTCGTTATCATCGTTACGGTTGACCACCTAGTGAGGTCTGGACGGGCTGTCCAATACCGTGGACGCAGCTATTCGAATAGATTTTTCACTCTATAGAGGTTGCGCACTTTACCCACACCATGGAGCACCTGGCCTCGTGATCCCATTTGGGTGGACCAGCGTTGCTCTAACGAAACCTGCCTAACCCGTGACTCCTCCACCGTACCACCGGCAATCATCCTCCCCCGGAGTCCTGCCCTGGGTGGCCCCTGTGTCCTCATGACACCTGCCATCGTCGTGGCCAAACTAAACTGTCCCAAACGGGGATGCCGGCACAAAACTCAACTAGGATCACAAGGTTATCGCCGCCTACCGGGCCAGGGTAGCGCACGCGCATAACCTTCCCCGTCTGGAGGTACCGGTGAAAGAGCACGCGATCAGACCAAGTTAAGGCCGTCCCATACCGACAAATGTGGTTGCATGGGTAAGCCTGGACAGGTGACTCAAGATCAACCACTAGGTTCATTTTATTAATCCAACTCAACATATCCATCATCGCACCATTTCACCGACAACTGTAAGTGCTAGCATAGCAAGATCATAGTACTGATAGTCATGGCATGAGATCAACCATAGTACTAACATAACTATATCATTAGTAATATTATTACTAGCATGGCAAAGTATGGCATGAGAACAAGTCATAACCTTAGCTGAAAAGTAGTGCTAACATCTAATACGGGTGGCACAACAGGTGTATGCAACTACGGACTAACAAGTAATACGGATGTAATATAACAAACACACAGGGTGCAAGCAAAGTCATCACGCAAGTCCGGAGCTCATGATAAGAGGTTGACTTGCCTGGGGGTCGATGAATACACCGGTAAGAAGTGCGATCACCTCGCGAAAGAATTCGCCGGAAAAGGTTCCCTTAGAGGGGCCAGATATAGGGCAAGGGCAAAATGGTTATTTCTACGGTGTGAACACATTATGAAAATGGTACCAACAGAACGGGCTCGACGAGACGAAGAAGTGGGCGTTGGTTTTACCTCAATCGGGGTTAGGATTGCGAAGATACGGTCGTTCGTTCGTTAGGCATAAAAGCAGACAGAAATCTGTTCACTTCTGTCCTTAACGGACGACCGTTCACAACTTAACAGATTTGGCCGATGGGCTGGATTGAAAGCGTATTTCTGTGTTTACGCCTGCACGGTAGTGAAAACGTATTTTTAGCCAAAGAAGAACAAAGTACGCCTTCTAACTCGGAAAGCGTATTTTCGGAAATACGCTTCCACTTGAATCCAGTCAGCGGGCGGGGCCGGTCAACGCTGTGACGCTGTCTTGCGGGGCCCGCCGCGCTGCTCCTCCTCTCTCCTCCCCGGGTCGTCGTCTTCTTCATGCCGGAGGCAGAGGGGCCTCGGGCACCGGTGGGCTCGCCACCTCGCTGAGCCAAAGAGCCGGCCGGCGAGCGCGGCAGCACCGCCGCTCCTCTCCGCGCCCGAGGGCAGCCGCGGAAGCGACTGAGGCGGCCCACAGCGGCGTCACCACTGACGGTGCCGCGGCGGCCGGGGAGCTTCTGCGGAGCCACGCCGGCGAGGTTCCCCTAACCGAGCGGAGGGCGGCGGCGGCTCGACGGAATCTTGGGGAAGCTGAGGGTGCAGACGGAGAGGAGGGGAAGGACCACAGGCAGGGGATGGCCGAGGGGATCGGGCGACGGCCTTCGGCCAGTGGGGAGAGGGGGAGCTCCGGTGAGCTAGAGAGGAGGGGGTTGGGCTCGATGCTCGTCGGGAGAGACTCGGGCTCGCCTTAAATAGGCTCGGGGAGGAGCTTCGCGACGATGGCCGAAGCTCCGAGACGGCGGCGCCGTGGCCGTGTTGCAACAGCAACCTGTTTGTGCTGTGGTGTGGCCACCATAGTGCACCTCTTGGCCTGATCTTGGGCAGGGGTTAAACATCTACTAAGGTGACTAACTTAGACAAATCTCAGCTCAAACAAGCAACTCTAGATGATACTTCCTTTGCAACTTGGCATTCTGGCCAGAATTGGGAATGAGGGTGCTGGGGTCAAATGGCTGGATGGAAATGGCCCAAATTGGGTGGAGACAAATAATTTAGGCATATGGAGGCACTGTAAAAATTTCATACCATTTGCATAAGTAAAAATGGCACTTCCTTCATAGTGCTCCAATCTGGATAGAAACTTGGATAATTTACTGAGGAAGATTGGCTAGATGAAATGGGCTGGTTTTTGGTGTCCAAGGGTAATATCCCATAATGAATCACCCTGCAAAATTTCAGCCCAAGGAGGTCAAGGAATCAAGCACTTCCTTTGCAAACAGGAAATCTGGACAAAATTTGCAAAGGGGGGTTGTGCTCAAATTTTGCATTGTGGAACCTGATATTTTGGTGGAAATGGAGATGATATGAGTTGGGAAAGCTCCATAAATTATTTGAGATTTTTCCTAGCTACCAAAATGGTAGTTCCTTTGGAAAGGTCCCAAATTGAGATATTGGCTTTAAATAGGAAAAATTAATTTCCACTATTTAATTATGGTCAATACTTTTATGTGAGCTCAATATGATCACAAAGAATATCTCCACAAGTTTTCATGACCTCTGGAGATGGATATATATTTTCCTGGATTTAATTCCTCAGAAAGGCAGAAAAAGGAATTAATTCTAGATGAGAAATATTGCATATGACATGGCAATATTTTTGTACATCTAGGGTTTATGAGTGAAGGAGGATCTCTGGAAATTTTGGGAGAATGAACGGAGCAAGGAAAATGATAGCTCCTTTGTAAACACAAAGGCAGGATTTCCAGTTCCAATATTTTGGAACTAGGGTTTGAATGAGATTCGGGGTTTACGGACGAAGGGTTGGCTGGCACAAGAACATGGGAAAGGCACTGAGAAGTTGGGGATTGTCTGGATTCACCTGGTTACTTACCAGATTGCAGGGAAAAATTTTGGGAGAGAAAAGGTAGGAAGGAATAACAACACAAAAATCGATAACCCGATTTTTGGGGTGTTACAAACCTTCCCCCCTTAGAAGAATATCGTCCTCGAGATTCCTAGGGTTAGCTTAAAACAAAAATTATGCCTCCTGGAAAAACCTCTGGGTTGGGTCTTAACCCTACGGTTGAAATCAACCGAGTTAAAAGTACCGAAAACTAGTACACCCAGATCAAGATACGGATATCGCGGGATTTACTCCACAGGTAGGGGCCGCTGGGTAGCTCTGACATTTTTAGAAAAAACAAGATTTCTCTTTTCCAGAAACGTTCAAGGTACCCTAATGAATAGTGGCCCCTCTCGCTGCCGGGTGGGCCCAGGGCCCACTGGCAGTCTTCTTCTTCTTTTTCCTGCCAACGGCTCTCTCTCGCTCCCGCGCTGTCCTGAGTGCGGCTGGGCACTGCGCACGCCTAGCTCCTAGGGCGCAAAGCTCCCTACGATGGTAGTGTGCGGTGTGCACGAGGCCAATGCAGAGAGCACTCCCATCGCGGGCCAACGTCGGTCGGCACTGCTCGCGGGTTTGCCTCCTGGACGCCGGTGATCGAGCGACGCGCGGTCCCCTGGACCCCGCTCACCATACACCGGACTTGGGCTATAAAAACGGCCGCGGTTTTCTTCTTTCTACCTACCTCCTCGCACCCTACCTCACTTCTTCCTCCTCTTTTCCTTCTCCTTCTAGTTGCAGGAGTGCGAGGCAAAGCGTTAATGGTGGACGTGGGCTCGGAGCTGATCACCATCCTCCTGGCTGGTATGCTGGCGGCATTGGTTGGCTCCTCGCTGCTGCTGTGTGCGATGATCCTCGATGATCGCCGGGATGCCGTTGCCAGAGGGATGGCTGGTGGTCATCTAGGCCGTCTCAGGCCGGCAGACTAAGCGCGGGCTACGGCGGCGAGGGGGGGCGGCCTGCCAACATCACACAAGACGGTGATAGAGGCGCCGCTGGGTCTGGGGTTAGTGTGGTGCGGTCAGCGGAGCTCTACCAGTGTGGAGGCCACGCTGCTAGTTGCTCCTCGCTGAACGACATCCACAATGAGTGGGTGTTGGGGTAGAATCAGGGTTTAGATCTTGGACTAGAAGTGTTGTACCGGTTTATGCTGCAATAAAAAATTTCAGAATTTCTCCGAGATTGCAACCGGGTTCCGGACAAAGATTTTGGGACCGGGGAGTTATTGGATAGGGCTGGTTTTCCAGAATGCTGGGTTCGGGAAAACTGGCAAAGCAAGCACGGATAGGTATGGATAGGTGACTTGCATTATACCTGAGTACTGCGGTGGCTGTACTCAGGAGAAGAAACTTGGCATGCAGACATTGCTCACACATGCAATCTAGACTAATATGCAGGCAGATGCAGAATGCACATGATAGCAAAATGCAGGCAGAAGAAAGGAACATATCGAGCAGATTACACTAAGGTGGTTTAATGCTAGTGGGTGTATGTACTCCTGGTATACATACACCTACACCAGCTCGTATTTTATTAGACTCTGAGCGAGTCCAATGTTATTAGGTGTAAGTGCTCTACTGGCTAAAATCTTGTTAAGAATCCACTGCCAGCTCTGTTAAGCATTTCTACTTAACAGAGTGACAGATGAACCAAGCACACAGAGCAAACAGGCATACATGACACTACAACAGCACACAAGCACAAGCAGTACAAGCAGTCCAATCATACAACCACACGCAGCCTTACTAGGCAGCTAACAGCAACAACTCACTCCAAACTACAGAGTCCTAATCCTAAACGCAGGCAAAGAAACAGCCTTCGCAACACACATACTTGCGACATCTCCTGGCTTCGATCACTACCGGAGCCACAAATGGGCCTACTCTTGCTGGGGCTCTCCTGGGGGACGAAGGCTGAGCCAACTTCTGTCTTCATCATCGGACACCTCTATGGGTTGGGGCTCAACTGCTGGAACTGCAGTGGGATCTTGACGGAACACATCCCGACGACGAAGTCGCCGGATCGCTCCTTGAATGGAATTTGGGTGGATGTTGCCTGGTCGATATAGGTCCACAGATTGCGAGAGTGGTACTAGTTGCGAAGGTGGCACTGGGTTTGGTAGCAGGGAATGGGTGGTTTGCGATGCAATTTGACGGGTCGCACGGTATGCTCCCGTAACAACCCGTGTGGTGTCTTCGTCAATGGCTTGGAACTCTCTAAGAATGCCGGTGAGCAGTAGTCCCTGGGCATCAATATACTGGACTAGGCGAGCTATTGTTGGGTCAGCATCTCCAGCTACGCTGGAGAACTTGCCACCTGTGTCGGACGGAGAGGGAAAATAGCGGTACTCTTGCATCTCCGCTACTTGCGGAAACTGGGTACGAAGACGGGTGATGGCTCCTGCGGCAGCCATCTGGACAGCCAACGCGGGGGTGGGCATGGGTTTGCCCTGAAAACTCATGGGCTTCCCATCCGCTGTTGGACCTTGGTTGATATACGCCTTTGCATAAAATCGGCAAAGGTGGGGAACGGGTTCCGACTGGAACACCAGATACACTGGAGGAGTACTACAACCAAGGGCTTGAGTGAGCATACTCGAAAGGAGGGGCGGAAAGCCAGGATAACCATCAGCCAAGGTTCGGTTATGGAAAGTGGGTGTTTTGGGTGTTTTGGAAGAACTGGCCATGGCTACTGGTTTGAGGATACTAGCCTGGGTTCTCTTCTAGGGATCTGGCTTACTGAATGGAGAGAGCTGCGACACGCAGGTGGGAGGGGTTAAATAGGCAGTCGGGCTAGGACACACCAGCATGGCGTGGATCCTTCTCGTGCCGAGTAGAAGATACGCCGGTACGGCCGACAGCTGAGTAGGGTCGCGGTCCAATCTAGAGTGGCTGGGTGGGCGGACACCTGGGTAGGGACACGTCCATTCCGACTGCGCCGCCTGTTGATCAACAGTGGCCATGTCGGATGCCAGAGATGGGTCAAATCTATTGGGCTTACTACCGGTTGAAGATAGGGTTGGTTTGGTGCTAGAGTAACCTATAGCCAGCCTGGCTCTGATACCAAGTCTTGTGGCACCCCGATAGAGGGCCAACGCACGCCAGCCCCAGGATAAGACCTGGCGCACGTCAAAGACATGGTACAACAATTCCAGGCATAAAATGGCTTTATTATATGAAATGGGATATTACAATACTCTTGCTTACAACAATGTTGCATAGCTCCAAGGCTAACTAAATGGCAGCGAAGGTCTTGGTTCAGTGGCAACGACGTCTCTGGCTGGCTCCATAACTCACAGGACTGGCTGGGTTACGATCTAGCACGACGGATCTTCTCCTGCAACTGGCCACGTGCAAGGCCAGGTGAGTACTTTGAATGTACTCGCAAGACAACCAAATACATATCATCCAAACAAGCAGATAACAAAGCAAGCCCTATGCTTATATATTAATTATTCTATGGAATTAACTGGAAAGTATGGATCAAGCATGGCATAATATGGATCAGGCATAACATAGCATGGCAATGATCACACTAGATGCTTAAAGTAATTACTGTTACCGAATACCAACTTACTCTCTTCTGGGTTGTCCCACAACCCTCGAAATACTCATGACTCAATGAGCACTTCCGATCACAATACAAGTTCCTCCATCCTTGTTATCATCGTTACGGTTGACCACCTAGTGAGGTCTGGACGGGCTGTCCAATACCGTGGACGCGGCTATTCGAATAGATTTTTCACTCTGTAGAGGTTGCGCACTTTACCCACACCATGGAGCACCTGGCCTTGTGATCCCATTCGGGAGGACCAGCGTTGCTCCAACGAAACCGGCCTAACCCGTGACTCCTCCACCGTGCCACCGGCAATCATCCTCCCCCGGAGTCCTGCCCTGGGTGGCCCCTGTGTCCTCATGACACCTGCCACCGTCGTGGCCAAACTAAACTGTCCCAAATGGGGACGCCGGCACAAAACTCAACTGGGCTCACAAGGTTATTGCCGCCTACCGGGCCAGGGTAGCGCGCGCGCATAACCTTCCCCGTCTGGAGGTACCGGTGAAAGAGCACGCGATCAGACCAAGTTAAGGCCGTCCCATACCGGCAAATGTGGTTGCACGGGTAAGCCAGGACAGGTCACTCAGGATCAACCACTAGGTTCATTTTATTAATCCAACTCAACATATCCATCATCGCACCATTTCATGGACAACTGTAAGTGCTAGCATAGCAAGATCATAGTACTGATAGTCATGGCATGAGATCAACCATAGTACTAACATAACTATGTCATTAGTAATACTATTACTAGCATGGCAAAGTATGGCATGAGAACAAGTCATAACCTTAGCTGAAAAGTAGTGCTAACATCTAATACGGGTGGCACAACAGGTGTATGCAACTGCGGACTAACAGGTAATACAGATGTAATATAATAAACATACAGGGTGCAAGCAAAGTCATCCCGCAAGTCCAGAGCTCATGATCAGAGGTTGGCTTGCCTGGGGGTCGATGAATACGCCGGTAAGAAGTGCGATCACCTCGCGGAAGAATTCACCGGAAAAGGTTCCCTCGGAGGGGCCAGATATAGGGCAAGGGCAAAATGGTTATTTCTGCGGTGTGAACACATTATGAAAATGGTACCAACAGAACGGGCTCGATGAGACGAAGAACTGGGCGTTGGTTTTACCTCAATCGGGGTTAGGATTGCGAAGATACGGCCGTTCGTTCGTTAGGCATAAAAGCAGACAGAAATATGTCCACTTCTGTCCTTAATGGACGACCGTTCACAACTTAGCAGATTCGGCCGACGGGCTGGATTGAAAGCGCATTTTTGTCTTTACGCCTCCACGGTAGTGAAAACGTATTTTTAGCCGAAGAAGAACAAAGTACACCTTCTAACTTGGAAAGCGTATTTTCGGAAATACGCTTCCACTTGAATCCAGTCAGTGAGCGGGGCCGGTCAACGCTGTGACGCTGTCTTGCGGGGCCCGCCGCGCTGCTCCTCCTCTCTCCTCCCCGGGTCGTCGTCTTCTTCGCGCCGGAGGCAGAGGGGTCTCGGGCACCGGTGGGCTCGCCACCCCGCTGAGCCAGAGAGCCGGCCGGCGAGCGCGGCGGCACCGCCGCTCCTCTCCGCGCCCGAGGGCAGCCGCGGAAGCGACTGAGGCGGCCCACAGCAGCGTCACCACTGAAGGGGCCGCGGCGTCCGGGGAGCTTCTGCGGAGCCACGCCGGCGAGGTTCCCCTGACCGAGCGGAGGGCGGCGGTGGCTCGACGGAATCTTGGGGAAGCTGAGGGTGTAGACGGAGAGGAGGGGAAGGACCACAGGCAGGGGATGGCCGAGGGGATCGGGCGGCGGCCTTCGGCCATTGGGGAGAAGGGGAGCTCCGGTGAGCTAGAGAGGAGGGGGGTTGGGCTCGATGCTCGTCGGGAGAGGCTCGGGCTCGCCTTAAATAGGCTCGGGAAGGAGCTTCGCGACGATGGCCGAAGCTCCGAGACGGCAGCACCGTGGCCGCGTTGCAATAGGGCGTCGGGGCCGACTAGAAGCTAGGAGACGAGGGGGAGAAGGCTCTGGGCGGTTCACGCGCGCGGTGGAGAACTCTCCGACGCTCCCGGACAAGCCATGGCGTGCCAGGGAGGGCTCCCGAAGGCTCTGGTGCACAGGGCGCGGTTTTGGCACGCTCTGCCCGTGGTCACCGTGTGGCCACGGCGTTGCCATGCCCTGCTCGACGCCAAAATGTGTCTGGGGTCTTCTCCCTCCTTCGCTGAAATGACCTATGCGGCTGAAGAGCTCTAGAGAGGTTTGAGGTGACTTATCCAAGGTCAAATAGTTGCCAACAGCAACCTGTTTGTGTTGTGGTGTGGCCACCACAGTGCATCTCTTGGCCTGATCTTGGGCAGGGGTTAAACATCTACTAAGGTGACTAACTTAGACAAATATCAGCTCAAACAAGCAACTCTAGATGATACTTCCTTTGCAACTTGGCATTTTGGCCAGAATTGGGAATGAGGGTGCTGGGGTCAAATGGCTGGATGGAAATGGCCCAAATTTGGTGGAGACCAATAATTTAGGCATATGGAGGCTCTGTAAAAATTTCATACCATTTGCATAAGTAAAAATGGCACTTCCTTCACAGTGCTCCAATCTGGACAGAAACTTGGATAATTTACTGAGGAAGATTGGCTAGATTAAATGGGCTGGTTTTTGGTGTCCAAGGGTAATATCCCATAATGAATCACCCTGCAAAATTTCAGCCCAAGGAGGTCAAGGAATCAAGCACTTCCTTTGCTAACAGGAAATCTGGACAGAATTTGCAAAGGGGGGTTGTGCTCAAATTTTGAATTGTGGAACCTGATATTTTGGTGGAAATGGAGATGATATGAGTTGGGAAAGCTCCATAAATTATTTGGGATTTTTCCTAGCTACCAAAATGGTAGTTCCTTTGGAAAGGTCCCAAATTGAGATATTGGCTGTAAATAGGAAAATGCAATTTCCACTATTTAATTATGGCCAATACTTTTATGTGAGCTCAATATGATCACAAAGAATATCTCCACAAGTTTTCATGACCTCTGGAGATGGATAGATATTTTCCTGGATTTAATTCCTCAGAAAGGCAGAAAAAGGAATTAATTCTAGATGAGAAATATTGCATATGACATGGCAATATTTTTGTACATCTAGGGTTTATGAGTGAAGGAGGATCTCTGGAAATTTTGGGAGAATGAACAGAGCAAGGAAAATGATAGCTCCTTTGTAAACACAAAGGCAGGATTTCCAGTTCCAATATTTTGGAACTAGGGTTTGAATGATATTCGGGGTTTACGGACGAAGGGTTGGCTGGCACAAGAACATGGGAAAGGCACTGAGAAGTTGGGGATTGTCTGGATTCACCTGGTTACTTACCAGATTGCAGGGGAAAATCTTTGGGAGAGAAAAGTTAGGAAGGAATAACAGCACAAAAATCGATAACCCGAGTTTTGGGGTGTTACAGGATTTAACACAATCAAACTTAAGGTTTATACCTGACTCCTTACCTTCGTCGAGTTCCCAATCTTCAGAGTTGCGTTTAATTCTTTCCAATAAGTCCCATTTGAATTCAATATCTTTCTTCATAAAGGAACCAGTACAAGAAGTATCGAGAATGGATTGATCATTACGAGAAAGCCGAGCATTAAAATTCTGAATAATAATTTCTCTTGAGAGCTCATGATTGGGGCATGAATATAACATTGACTTGAGCCTCCCCCAAGCTTGAGCGATACTTTCTCCTTCACGAGGCCAAAGTTTATAAATATAATTCCGATCACGATGAACCAGATGCATAGGATAAAACTTCTGATGAAATTCCAATTTCAATCGGTTGTAGTTCCATGATCCGATATCATCACATAGCCTATACCATGTCAATGCCTTCTCCTTCAATGATAAAGGAAAGACCTTCTTCTTGACATCATCCTCGGGCAAACCTGCAAGCTTAAATAAACCACAAAGTTCATCCACATAGATTAGATGCAAATCAGGATGTAGGGTTCCATCTCCTGCATAAGGATTAGCTAGTAGTTTCTCTATCATACCCGAAGGAATTTCATAATAAATATTTTCAGTAGGTTCAGTAGGTTGAGGAGCAACTCTTTGTGCTTCCGGTCGAGGTGAAGATACCCCGAACAAGCCCCTCAAAGGATTATTTTCCATAGTAACAAGTGAGAGTATATTTCAGCACACTATATAAAATTTTCCTTACCAAATTCCACTCACCAAAGGCGCTTCACTCCCCGGCAACGGCGCCAGAAAAGAGTCTTGATGACCCACAAGTATAGGGGATCTATCGTAGTCATTTCGATAAGTAAGAGTGTCGAACCGAACGAGGAGCAGAAGGAAATGACAAGCGGTTTTCAGTAAGGTATTCTCTGCAAGCACTGAAATTATCGGTAACAGATAGTTTTGTGATAAGATAATTCGTAACGGATAGCAAGTAAAAAATGTAGCAAAGGTGCAGCAAGGTGGCCCAATCCTTTTTGTAGCAAAGGACAAGCCTGGACAAACTCTTATATAAAGCAAAGCGCTCCCGAGGACACATGGGAATTACTGTCAAGCTAGTTTTCATCATGCTCATATGATTCACGTTCGTTACTTTGATAGTTTGATATGTGGGTGGACCGGTGCTTGGGTCCTGTCCTTACTTGGACAAGCCTCCCACTTATGATTAACCTCTCTCGCAAGCATCCGCAACTACGAAAGAAGAATTAAGATAAATCTAACCATAGCATGAAACATATGAATCCAAATCAGCCCCTTACGAAGCAACACATAAACTAGGGTTTAAGCTTCTGTCAGTCTAGCAACCCATCATCTACTTATTACTTCCCAATGCCTTCCCCTAGGCCCAAATAATGGTGAAGTGTCATGTAGTTGACGTTCACATAACACCACTAGAGGAGAGATAACATACATCTCATCAAAATATCGAACGAATATCAAATTCACATGATTACTTATAACAAGACTTATCTCATGTCCTCAGGAACAAACGTAACTACTCACAATGAATATTCATGTTCATAATCATAGGAGTATTAATTATCATTAAGGATCTGAACATATGATCTTCCACCAAGTAAACCAACTAGCATCAACTACAAGGAGTAATCAACACTACTAGCAACCCACAGGTACCAATCTGAGGTTTTGAGACAAAGATCGGATACAAGAGATGAACTAGGGTTTGGAGAGGAGATGGTGCTGGTGAAGATGTTGATGGAGATTGACCCCCTCTCAATGAGAGGATCGTTGGTGATGACGATGGATTCGATTTCCCCCTCTAGGAGGGAAGTTTCCCCGGCAGAACAGCTCCACCGGAGCCCTATATTGGTTCTGCCCAAGTTCCGCCTCGAGATGGAGGCGCTTCGTCCCGAAAGCTCTCTTATGATTTTTTCCAGGTCAAAACCCTCCATATAGCAGAAGATGGGCACCGGAGGGCTGCCAGGGGGCCCACAAGCCACAGGGGCGCGCCCAGGGGGGTAGGGCGTGCCCCCCAGGCTTGTGGCCTCCTGGTGGGTCCCCTCTGGTATTTCTTTCGCCCAATATTTTTTATATTTCCAAAATAATTCTCCGTAACTTTTCAGGACTTTTGGAGTTGTGCAGAATAGGTCTCTCATATTTGCTCCTTTTCCAGTCCAGAATTCCAGCTGCCGGCATTCTCTCTTCATGTAAACCTTGTAAAATAAGAGAGAAAAGGCATAAGTATGGTACCATAATGTGTAATAACAGCCCATAATGCAATAAATATCAATATAAAAGCATGATGCAAAATGGACGTATCAACTCCCCCAAGCTTAGACCTCGCTTGTCCTCAAGCGAAAGCCGAAATCGATAAATATATCCACATGTTTAGAGATAGAGGTGTCGATAAAATAAAATACGGACATGAGTGCATCATGATCATCTTTAGAACAGCAATACTTATTGATATATAATTTCTTATGCTAGAGTAACATTTCATTCACAAGGTAAAGTATGAATCAAGAACTCTATTGAGAACCAACAAACTATGATCTTAGTCATTGAAGCAATTGCAATTTATCATAACATCAGAAAGAGTCAATATAAGAGCTTGTAAAGCAAATCCACATACTCAATCATCTTTTAGTCTTTCATAATTGCTAACACTCACGCGGTACCTATGAGGTCAAAGCTTCAATTGGACACAGAGAAAGATAGGGGCTTATAGTTTTGCCTCCCAACTATTTACCTCAAGGGTAATGTCAACAGAAATAACTCATGATCACCCACATCCGAGTGGATATATGTGTCTAGATCATTCCCCAACACATGACGCTTGCCAAGAGAGAAAGGCGAAATAAAGGAAGTGGTGAAGATCACCACGACTCTTGCATAAAGGTAAGTACTAGAAAGTAAAAGTAACAGATAGGCCCTTCGCAGAGGGAAGCAGAGGTTGTCATGCGCTTTTATAGTTGGATGCACAATGCCTTAATGCAAAAGAACGTCACTTTATATTGCCGCTTGTGATAAAGAACTTTATTATGCAGTCTGTCACTTTTATTTCTTCCATATCACAAGTTCGTATAAAGTTTATTTTCCTCACACTAATAGATCATACATATTTAGAGAGCAATTTTTATTGCTTGCACCGATGACAACTTACTTGAAGGATCGTACTCAATCCATAGGTAGGTACGGTGGACTCTCACGACAAAACTGGGTTAAGGGTGTTTGGATGCACAAGTAGTATCTCTACTTGGTGCGGAAGTTTTGGCTGATATGGGGTGGAAGCAAGCGTCACATGTTAAAGGATCTATAACCATATAACTTCTATTCGGAAATAAGCAAACATAACCCATTATGTTGTGTTCCTTGTCCAACATCAACTTCTTAGCATATAATATTTTAATGATTTCTCACAATCATAAAAGATGTCCAAGATAATATATTTATATGTGAACCTCTCTTTCTTTATTACTTCCTTTTAATTGCAACAATGACCAATCGCTATGTATGTCAACTCACAACAAATTTCAATCAACATACTTCTTATATGTGAAGTCATCACTCCCCATAAGATCATCATATATACTCTTTGCTTTTATTCTATAGTTCTTTCTATTTCTTTTTCTCAAGATCATAGCTAGCAAGCAAAGCCCTCAACTCAAAACTACTTTTGATTATATAACTCTCGGACTCGCTTACATAGGGGGAACATAAAGCAAAACTCAAAACTAGAGCACACTAAAAACTTTATTCTACGAGATCAAGATATAACCAAAAGGATCGAACTGAGAAAAACGATGAAAGTAAAAGATGTGATGGTGATACGATACCGGGGCACCTCCCCCAAGCTTGGCACAAGCCAAGGGGAGTGCCCATACCCATGTGTTTAGTTGTCTTTCTTCGGAGGTGGTGATGTTATATTCTTGGCGATGATGCCCCTCAGAATGCGATTCTCTTCCTCAAGCTTGTTATTTCGCTGTCTAAGATCCATTATTTCCTTGCGAAGTTTTACAGTGACGGTTAGAGCTCCCATCACCCATGGATGTTTCATTGCTGCGGGGGAAGAAGCAACACTCTTTTTCATATTTTCATAAGTAAGAAATTTAGCATTGGGAGGGATGACCGAATTCGGAATTGCTGAGCTCTGAAGTTCCTCCAAAATGGTTCCAGGTTGTATACGAGAGGTAACTTCTTGGTCTTCCTCCATGGCATCCACCCTTTTCAAGTCGGCCTCCATCTCTTCCTCCATGGCTCACCCGAAGTGGTTGGCTTCGCTGTATACTCCGGGCCCCGGTGTCAGGTGAGAGGCACGGCTCTCCCCGAGCGACTCTTGCGAAGACATCTTGCTCTAAATCTGCTGCAGAAACAGCTCAAAATGAAAACAGGAAGTATTGTCGTGATACGAAGGTCCAAACCTTCGGGAGATTATATAATGAATTTTTACCGACCTAAAGGAGTATACCACAAGAAAACGGAGTCCGGATGGTACACGGGGTGGCCACAAGCCACAGGGGCGCACCCAGGGGGGTAGGGCGCGCCCCCCTGGCTTGTCGCCTCCTCGTGCACTTTTCGGACTACTTTAAAATTTCCTAATTTATTAAATATTCCAAAATGGAGAAAAATTGCTATTGGAAAAGTTTTGGAGTCGGTTTGCTTACCGTACCACGTACCTATTCCTTTTCGGAGTCTGAAACATTCTGGTAGGTCTCCCTAATGTACTCTTCCGGAGTTATGGTATTGATAATATTGGTTTCAACATTTATGGGAGTACCTGAGATATAATGTTTGATTCTTTGCCCGTTTACCACCTTCGGATTTGTGCCTTCGGCGTTGTTGATCTTGATGGAACCGGAACGATACACTTCCTCGATAATGTAAGGCCCTTCCCATTTAGAGAGAAGTTTTCCTGCAAAAAATCTTAAACGAGAATTGTATAGCAAGACATGGTCACCTACATTGAATTCATGCTTTTGTACCCTTTTATCATGCCATCTCTTAACTTTTTCTTTAAACAACTTGGCATTCTCATAGGCCTGGGTTCTCCACTCATCAAGTGAGCTAATATCAAATAACCTTTTCTCACCAGCAAGTTTGAAATCATAGTTGAGCTCTTTGATTGCCCAATAAGCTTTATGTTCTAGTTCTAGAGGTAAGTGACATGCTTTACCATAAACCATTTTATACGGAGACATACCCATAGGGTTTTTGTAAGCAGTTCTATAAGCCCATAATGCATCATCAAGTTTCTTAGACCAATTCTTTCTAGATCTATTAACAGTCTTTTGCAAGGTCAATTTAATTTCTCTATTTCTTAATTCTACTTGACCACTAGACCTAGGATGATAAGGAGATGCAATTCTATGATTAACATCATACTTAGCAAGCAATTTACGGAAAGCACCATGAATAAAGTGTGAACCACCATCAGTCATTAAATATCTGGGGACTCCAAATCTAGGGAAAATAACTTCTTTCAGCATTTTAATAGAAGTGTTATGATCAGCACTACTAGTTGGAATAGCTTCTACCCACTTAGTAACATAATCAACTATACGGTAACGCGGCAGGAAAAAAAATTCCGACCTACGCACCAGCCCAGGACCACTATGGAGACTGCATACATGGTTTGATCTTTTTCGTTACCGACTCGTAGCGCAGCGGAAGTAGAGTCGATGACGATCAGCGGTGCAGATCCCCGCAGCTAGGATTTACAACCTCCCAACCGCGAGGATGTATACCCTCATCTGCCCCTCGGACAGCCCTCCGGGAGGTGGTCGGACAGTCCCCCGGACGGTGTCGCGGACAGCCCTTCGGGAGGACCTTCGAAACTCGGACGGTCACTCGGACAGCCCTTCGGGAGGCACTCTCGAACTAAGACCGAAACTACGATCTCTCTACAGAGTTGCACACATATGGTGTCATCTATGCGGCAGGGCTTCGCCATCCAGAACTAGTTCCCACCGGAACCCAGACAGCCTTTCGGCTCTACGAAACTATTTCGCTGGGAGGGAGAGAGAAGGCCAGATCATGCATGGCTTGTGTATGTTGAGAAAGAGTGAGTTTTGGGCAGCCCCCTCCACCTCTATTTATAGGAGAAGGAGGGGTGGAGGGGCTGAAATTTCAGCCACATCCATCCATGTCATCTCCAAGATATTTTGGAGCAAAAGCCCAAAAAGGTGGCTTTCCAAAAAGTAACCATAAAGCTGATTTCACTATTCACGACGACATTTTTCAGCGTCCGTTCGAACCGAAAATATTTATGTGGGCTTAGAACATTTCTAGTACCCACTAAAATAATTTTCGACGCATTCCAAAACAATTCCGGATTAGTGATTTTCATCTGCGAAAAGCAAACAAAGCGGTTCCGGCAGCTCCGGAACATTTCCGGTTTTACTTCCGGAAAATTCCCAGAAGTTTCCAGAATGATTCTGGCACCCTCCAAGAATTATTAGGAGTGTGCCAAAACCAATTTGACTTAATGGTGTACTCCGAAACAACTTTTCGGTTTATTGATTTTCATCTGTGAAAAGCAACTAAAGCGGTTCCGGCAGTCCGGAAGATATCCGGTTTTTGTCTGTGAAAAATCTCAGAAGTTACCGGAACAATTCTGGTACCCTCCAATAATTTCCAGGCATGTGCCGAAACTAATTTGACTTAATGGTACACTTGGAAACAACTTTTCGGTTTTACCGAAACTCTTCCGGTGTTCTCTCTCCGGAACTCTTCCGTTGTCTCCGAAACTTTTTCGGTGAATTTCTCTCAGACTCCCTGTCTAGTATTCAACAGATAGATGACCCTTAAGCGTGTGTCAGGACCGGTTTTCTAGGATATTAATTTCCCAGTAAATGGCCCTTGTGCTCACCAGCCCCAGGATTACTGTTAGCTGATGAGACACAATCTTGATACAGAAATTCCAAGAAAAATACAAAATATGTTGTACAAGACCATTCTGGTCTATGAGTACAACAAAATATTTCTAGTGGTTGATGGCGGAAGCGGTTTGCGAATCATCAGCGTCTATGGGACTCCATTTCCCACAGGAACAGCTGACCAGGATAATTCCTATCTTCGCGTGGCTGTGGTCTCCGTTGCCTAGGTTCCAGGCTGTCGTTGTTGCGCTCCTCTCAAAGCAAGAAATCTGGCCAAGACAATAGCCAGGGACAAGCCAGTGAGTACTTTGAATGTAGTCGCAAACATCATGAAACAGGTATAATATAACAGATGATAATCAAACACTGAAATATTCCATCATCACTTAGTCAATCACACAATAACATTCATGATGCAGGGCTTATAAGGAAAAATAAACAATATACATGCCACAGTCGGGCATCTGAGCGACACCACATAAAGGGCTTATAAAGAAAATAGATAACAAGCATGCCACAGTCGGGCGTCTGAGCGACACCACATAAAGGGCTTATAAAGAAAATAAATAACAAGCATGCCACAGTCGGGCGTCTGAGCGACACCACATAAAGGGCTTATAAAGAAAATAAATAACAAGCATGCCACAGTCGGGCGTCTGAGCGACACCACATAAAGGGCTTATAAAGAAAATAAATAACAAGCATGCCACAGTCGGGCGTCTGAGCGACACCACATAAAGGGCTTATAAAGAAAATAAATAACAAGCATGCCACAGTCGGGCGTCTGAGCGACACCACATAAAGGGCTTATAAAGAAAATAAATAATAAGCATGCCACAGTCGGGCGTCTGAGCGACACCACATAAAGGGCTTATAAAGAAAATAAATAATAAGCATGCCACAGTCGGGCGTCTGAGCAACACCACATAAAGGGCTTATAAAGAAAATAAATAACAAGCATGCCACAGTCGGGCGTCTGAGCGACACCACATAAAGGGCTTATAAAGAAAATAAATAACAAAGAATATCCAGGAGGTAGAACCATCCTAGGGATATGCAATAATTTAAATAAGATAAATAGTTAGTTCACAATAATAATAATCACAGTCATCATTTGTCCCACGTCATGATCAATGTTCCGTTTTAGAAGTTTTCCTCCGAAGACCGACACTAAGACCGACACTTGACCCATCCCAGACTGTAGTCCTTAACCGCGGACACGGCTATTCGAATAGATATAAACTCTGCAGAGGGTGTACTCTTTACCCACGAGTAACGGATTCCTTTAGTCCACCGGGACTAATTCCGCTTACGGTCTTTGAATTGAAAACACACCTGACCCGCACACACCAGCTTAACTTACCGGTGCCTGGAATCACCCACGACACCCGTCAAGCAAAACTCTAAGTGGGGAGGCTACAACCTCGACTAGCATGGGATCACAAAATTTATAACGCACGCAAACTAGGAGAGCTACCCCCTCGGCTCCAACCGAAAACACCCATGCCCCCGGACCAGGTGGCATGCCTACCGAATGCAGCCAGTATCTTCCACCATGGCCTCTCTGTACGGTGTGTGCTAAGAAAGGGGTTGACAACCTACTGAACAATACCCTACCTGAGGCAGGGACGAGTGGTAGCACGAAGCAAGTATGGGGGTTACTGGCACAAGACTCGATCTACGGTCGACTCAGGAGGTTATGTATTGTGACACCCTGGGTTTAAGCTACAGTGATCATTGTAAATAAGCTACAGTAATGGTCAAGTGATTAAGCTAATCTTTTGCTAAACAGGGCTTGATCAAGTTGAAGTTCAAATTCAAATTCAAATTTCATTTCAAAATGCCCTAGGAATTATTGTGATAAAAATAATTCTGCAAGTAACAAAAGTAAAATGTTCCAAATTTGTGGAATATTCTAAAACAAATGTTGTTGAGGAAAACAACATCACCAAGCTACTGGTGTGGACCCCACCATCAATAACAGTAGCTAAAAGCCTTTAAAAAGTGCTCTAAATTGCATTGGAAAATGAAAACAGTTTCTAAAAATGCTCAATATGGATGTGGCCCTCCCTAATATTGCAAAATATTTAATGGAACCAGTGTCACATTTTTACAATAAATGATACTGGCCTAAAATAATTAAAACAGAAATGAAGAAAAGAAAACAGAAAAGAAATAAAAGAAAAAGGGGCAAAGCCCACTTACCTGGCCTCTGGGCCGCAGGCACAGTGCGGCCCAGCCCACCAGGGCCTCCCCCTACCTGCTCCCGCCGCCGTGTCGCCCGCGCCATGGCCGCGCTCGCCCTCTGCCGCTCGCCGCTCGCCACCGCGACGAGGGCAGGTGAGCGAGGGGATAAGGACGCCCCTCCCTCGGGCCTCTGGACGCCCACGCCACTCCTCCTCCCCTCTCCTCACCTCGCTCGCTCCCCCCCCTCCAGATCCGAGCGCCGCTGCCGCCATGGCCGACGGATAGCCGCGGCCACCGTCGCCCCCGAGCCCTGCCGTCGCGTCCATGAGCTCCGCCGTGGCCTCCTCGACCCCCTCGACCACACGTACGACCACCAGAGCCCCTCCACCGACGACCCGGAGCTTCTTCTTCCTCGGAACGCCGCCGCACGCCGTCGTCGATTCTGGCTGCTCCGAGCCCTCCCCAAGCCCACTTTGAACGGCCACACCCCACTGTGAGCTCCTGCTTCCCCTTCCCCTCCTCCTCGCGACGAGCCGGAGCTCCTAACGCTAGTTTCCACCGGAGCCCGAACGCGCCGCCGCCTGACCTCGTCGCCGGCGCCTCTCCGGTGACCATTTGGTCCTGCCACCGCCGGCATTCGACTCTGCATCGCACGTAGAACCCCGTAGCGCTTTCGGTTCGCTCGTTTGCGCCCCCGTTCGCCGTTTGCCATCACCGCCCGAAAGCTTCTCCGCCGCCAGCGACGTAGCGCTCGCTACGGCCCGCCGTTGCTCGCCCCGATACCTGGAATGGATCGGCGGCTCGTCCAGCTTTCAAACGCGCCCAACCGCGCGCCAAATGATGCCCTGTGCGAGATTTCCGAGCTCGCCGGAGCTTTCGGCCGCGTCCGACGCTCGCCGGCGACGCTCCGGCGCCGACCGTCGACGTGGCTGACTCGGGGCCACTGCCAGGGTCACTGGCAGCTGGGCCCCGCAGGCCACCGTTGACCCGTTGACTGGTCAACTGCTGACTGGGCATTGACCAGCCACTGACATGTGGGGCCCCTTCCCCAGTGTCTATGACATATGGGCCCCCAATGTCAGTTGCTTAATTAGCTAAATGAATTAATTAAAATAATTAGTTAACCCTAATCTGTCACTGACATGTGGACCCCACTGTTAGTTAAACCTGTTTAGATTAAACTAATAAACTGAAATAGACCTGTGTCTATGACAGGTGGGGCCCACTGGTCAGGTTTGACCTGGCCAGCCCCCTGTTGACTGATGACGCAGTGCTGACCTCATGCTGACGTCATCATTCACTATTCTGGATAATGTTGGATTAAATAAATAGAATTAATTCCAGAAAATGTTTAAAACTTTGAAAATTCATATAAAATAATCTGTAGCTCAGATCAAAAACTTTATACATGAAAGTTGATCAGAAAAATCCCACAAATCCGAATATGCCATCCATTCATCTGTCACATGCCTCTAGCTATCTGAACATGCAACTTTTTGCGTGTTTCAGATAGGTGAATAGTGCATGGCATTATTAAAATAATTTCTAATAAATTTCTAAATTAACTATCGCACCTAGATAGGCCGTAAACACCCCTAGCCCTGCGTATTGCCATGTCATGCATCATGTTGCATCTGAGTGCTTTATATTTATTGTTTCTTCCCCCTCTTCTCTCCGGTAGACCCCGCTGACGTTGCTGCCGTGATCGACTACTCCGCCGACGACCAGCCTTTTGCAGCAGAGCAACAAGGCAAGCAAAATCCCCTTGAGCATTCCGAGATCACCCATCTCTCTCCCTCTTATGCTTGCATTAGATTTTGCTACTGTATTAGATAGCTCCTATTCTGATGCATAGTCTGTTTTTGCTGAACTGTTACTTACCTGCAATCATACCAACTGCTTAGTATAGGTTGATCAGTGAACCCCTGAGACCCCCCTTAGTCCCAGTTGCCCCTGCTTTCATCGACGACACTGAGGACTTGAAGACAGAAGACTCAGTCGTCATGACTGACAAGCCGTTACCGACACATCACCACACACCCCTTAAGTATGGCACTGCAGAGCTACTACCGAGTGCCGAGGGTGATACCTCACTTAGCACTCCCGGTGTTAATTCTGTAGCGTAGTTATCGGTCATGGGTATCGAGGGTGATTCCTCCTCCCCATTTACCGGTAGTGACTCTTGCCTTACTCATACCTCGAGTGGGATCCATCGAGGGTGATTCCTCGGATATCCACTTGGCGTATAACCACACAGTTACTATTGACATGACTCTGTACTAACATGACGGGACTGAAGGGACAGGCGGTACCACTCTGTTGAGGTGGACCTGAGTTCCCGACAGTTCTGAGACGGGTCGGCCCCAAGGGTACCCGTGTGAGAAAGATTTGGTGGGATGCGCCGCAAGGCATCCGGGGACTTGGTGGGGTGCGCCGGTAAGGCACCCGAGTGTTATTGGCGGGGCGACGGACTGCATTTCATGGTTCGCGCTTGCCCCGCACTAATAAATTGCTAATGGGTTGAGTATTTGATCTGAGTTAGGTCGTTGGCCTAATACGCACTAACCACCACGCGGGGTAATCTGTATGGGCTCCTCTACGCCGTACATTCTCCCGAAAGCTCTTCAGATGCCACATTTTTCGACTCGCGCCCGGGTGGTCTGGAACGCATGGCGCTTGTAAGTTAAGGCATGCTAGGACTGGTCCCGGCCGAGGGCGTAACGTGCAGGATGGCGAGGGCGATGGCCCAAGACCCCGAGCCATTAGGATGTAGACCGGCGTGCTGGCCTCTCTGTTGAGCCTAGGTAGGACTACGTCGTGTCGATCGGCCGAGGCCGGGTATGACCAGAAAATTCTATCCGGCCGGAGCATATCGAGCGTGTTGGGGAATGCGGTGCACCCCTGCAGGGAACTAAACTATTCGAATAGTCGTGTCCACGGTAACAGGACGACTTGGAGTTGTGCTTTGACCTACTACAACTATAATCATAAACTAATTAAATGAATTGTGGCTCCGAGATTGCTTCCTCGCAGGGAGTCGGGGAAGGATCTCTGGGCGTGGATACTTAATAAAATTGCTACAACAATATGACTATATATATGTGATACCAGTCTACTCTCGTCTTATGCTGCAAGACACTGAAGATGCTAGTCTTCGATAGGACTAGGCCTTCTTCTCTCTTCTGGCATTTCTGCAGTATAGTCCAAAGATATAGCCCCATTCCTTTGATACTGGTGCATATCTAGCATAGATCTGATGTAAGTCTTGCGAGTACTTTGGATGAGTACTCACCGTTGCTTTGCTCCCCCTTTTCCCCCTTGATACGATGCCGCGACCAGACGACGGTGCCCAGGAGACTCAGGATCCAGCTTACCCGGTGGACGACTACAGCTACCCCGACGGAGGCCACTACTACCAGGATGGAGCCTACTACGACGTAGACTTCTCCGACGTCCAGGAGTAGTTAGGAGGTTCCCAGGCAGGAGGCCTCGCCTCTTTCGATCCGTTGCTTATGTTTGTGCTAGCCTTCTTAAGGCAAAACTTGTCTAACTTATGTCTGTACTCAGATATTATTTGCTTTCGCTGACTCGTGCCATGTCGAGCTTTGTATTCGAGCCCTCGAGGCCCCTGGCTTGTAATATTAAGCTGTATGACCTTTATATTTGTGTCTAGTGTTGTGCTGTGATATTGATTAGTGAGTCCCTGATCTTGATCGTACGCATTGTGTGTATGATTAGCGTACGGTCGAAATTGTGGGCGTCACAAGTTGGTATCAGAGCCGACTGCCTGTAGGTAGCCCCCTTTCCAACTCCTTGGCCGAAGTTGAGTCTAGACATTGAAAAACTTTTACTAACACCGATGCTGTGGCTTACGGGCCCACATCTCAATCGGGTGGTATTAGGATCTTTTATTCCTCGTCTATACTCTGGGTTCTGATCTCTCTTCTCTTTCGGATTAAAGATTTTGCTAAATCTAACATTAGGTTCTCATGATCACATCCACCGGAGAATTGTTTCGTCGAAAAGTTGTCTTCTTGAAATTTTGTTGCACACACTGTCATTTGACATCTTGAATCTCCTTGTTACAGATGCGTCCCGATAGGCAGATCGTTCGTCTGACCTACGCACACGATACGACTGGGTTCCCGGCCATTCTGGTCGGCCTCTTGAAGAAGCTGGGATATCACTGGTACCCCGAGTACACTGTTTACGAGGATTACCGCGAGTTCAACCAGGAGCAGTATGAGGCTGTGATGGTTATTTGGGATCGACAGGACCGCTCCATCACTGAGCTGCACACATTCCGTGGCATTGGGGTGACTGTTGAGATGGCAGTACAGGATGCTGCTTATGCTGCTATTGTTCGTCTCCGTGCAGCGAACTCCTGTTTGGAGGACATGGCTTACAGATACGTCCCGTACGTTCCTGCTGGAGTTGATACGGTAGCTGACGCTGAGGTCTTGACCCCTTTAGCGCGGCAGCGTATCGACCGATCCTACACTGCTATCTGCACCACCTACGTGAGTCGTCATTATGACCCACAGGTTCTGATCCAGTACATGGAGGCACTGGATCGTACTGTCAGGGCTCTTAACTTTGAGCTGTACGCCACCCGTGCTCGCCTTTACCGAGCTTTGGAGCTGTTGAGGCCAGCAGTCATCGCGGGAATGCATACGGAGTTTGTTCTTCACCCGCGTCCGACTGCATTTCCTCCAGGTCTTGAGTGGCCTGCTGTTGGAGGTCGTGCCCCCGCACTTGGGCCTAGGCTCCCGGTTGATATGCAGATACTGCATCAGGGTGTGCACGGGATGCAGTACTCCTTCACCAGATTTCAGAGTCACCTGCAGTTCCCCGGCTACTTTCGTTGTCCCCGACGCTGATGCGTTGTTGTATCCCTCCACCGCGTGCCTGCGTGCTGCCTAGTTGTCTAGGTTAATTTCATGCCAGATCTATCGTCTATTTTGTAATGAACTTATGGTTTGTAATAGACTTATGTATGGATATGTATGTTGAAATTTGAACTGCTATGTCGTAATTATTGCACTTCCTTCTTTGTGCAATTTACTTCATGAATGATTCCTTGATTTTGCAATTGCCAAATGCTAAACTACCACTGTTAAAATTTGACAGAATGGTTAGGCCAGCTGGTCGTGGTCGTGGTGAGCCTGAGCCACCACCACCACCGGACTACATGGCTGGTATGATGCAACAGTTTGAACTGAATTGCCAGTTTATGCAAGGGCTTATGGACCATTTTCCAAGGCCGAATATGAATCAGCAGCCAGCCCCAATAACTCTGCAAGACTTCATGCGCCTCAACCCTACGACCTACCGCAGCTCAACTCAGCCGCTTGACGCTGATGACTGGCTCCGTGACATCACTTATGAGCTGGAATCTTCAGGCGCCCCAGAGGCTAGCTATGTCACCTTTGCCTCGTACTTTCTGAAGGGTCCCGCTGCTCAATGGTGGGACAGCCACAGGCGCTCTCAGCCTGTTGGAACAATCATCACCTGGCCGGAGTTCCAAGCTGCGTTCCGTGCTCGTCACATTCCTCAGGGAATGATGGATAAGAAGAAGCGTGAATTCCACAACCTAGTCCAGGGCAACAAGACTGTGGATGCTTATCAGCGGGAATTTTTGGACTTATCTCGCTATGCTGAGGAAGACATTGCAACTGATGCTCGCAGGCAGGAGAAATTCCGTGAAGGACTTCACCCAGATATTCACCTTGCTCTTCTAGCTCATGATTTCCCTGATTTTGCCACCTTGGTGAATAAGGCTATCCAGATTGAGACAGGTCTGCAGAGGTACAAGGATCACACTAAGTGCAAAATTGATGTGGGTTCATTTTCGGGCCCACGTCCTCAGAAGCAAAGGATCTGGATTCCCAACAACTACCGTCCACCTGCATATGCCCCGAGGCCATCCTATGTGGCGCCTCGTCTGCCCCCTCCACCACCAAGACAGCCAAGAGCTATACCGCCAAGAGCACCTCAGCCTCCACCGTCCCGTCCTGAGGATGAACTGTGCTTCAAGTGTGGTCGCCCAGGACACCGTGCTAGAGACTGCAGGCAGGGTCAGAATCAACTTGCACTGCCTACCAACCAGCCCCGCAACAACAATGCCAGGCCAGCTCAGGGTCGTGCTCGGGCTAACAATATTGATCTGAATCAAGTTCAAGATCAGCCTTCTACTATGATGGGTACACTTCTTGTTAACTCAATACCCGCATCCGTATTATTTGATACTAGGTCATCGCATTCATTCATGTCGGAAGAATTTGCATGTAAGCATAACCTTAAGAGCGAGAACATGGACATTCAAATAATGGTATCCACACCCGCGGGAAATTGTCAGACTTCTATGATATGTCCCAACGTCGCCGTTGAGATTGAAGGACTAGAGTTCGTCGTCTCGCCCATTGTGTTGGCGTCTTCCAATATTGACTTACTCTTGGGAATGGAGTGGATGATAGCACATAGTGCTTCAGTCGTTTGTGCCACTAAGACCGTGCATCTTCTGCACCCTTCCAACGAGTTAGTGGTTCATACCGCTCGTCTCGTTCGTAATGCCGAGACCCAGATACATTACATGAACGCATTGAATGCTTCACCTCTTGAAGGGATTGAAAGCATTCCAGTGGTTCGAGACTTCCCAGATGTGTTTCCAGAAGAGCTTCCAGGCATTCCCCCTGCTAGAGCAGTCGAGTTCGTCATCGACTTGAAACCAGGCACCACCCCTATTGCTAAGCGGCCTTATAAAATGCCTCCTCATGAACTTCTAGAGCTTAAGGAAGAAATTGACAAATCGCTTCGCAAGGGTTTTATTCGTCCTAGTTCCTCAGCTTGGGGAGCACCTTCTCTCTTTGTCAAGAAGAAAGATGGTACTAATCGGCTAGTTCAAGATTACCGGCCTATTAACCAAGCAACAATCCAGAACAAATATCCGCTTCCCCGGATTAATGACCTATATGATCAGCTTGCTGGATCATCAGTGTTCTCTAAACTTGACTTGAGGTTGGGTTACCATCAAATCCGTGTTCGTGAAGAAGATATACCGAAGACAGCATTTGTTACTCGCTATGGTTCATACGAGTACACCGTCATGTCTTTCGGCTTAACTAATGCCCCCGCAACCTTCTCTCGGTTAATGAATTACATCTTCATGGATTATCTCGACAAGTTTGTCGTGGTATATCTGGATGATATACTGATATATTCCAAGAATGAAGAAGAGCATGCCGAACATCTTCGTCTTGTGCTCGAAAGGCTTCGAGAACATCAACTATATGCAAAGTTCTCTAAATGTGAGTTCTGGCTAAATGAAGTGACTTACCTTGGTCATGTGATCTCCAAGGATGGTATTGCCGTCAACCCTGAACGAGTTCAAGCTATTCTTGACTGGACTCCCCCAAAGAATGTTAAGCAAGTCAGAAGTTTTCTTGGGCTTGCCAGCTATTGTCGTCGCTTTGTCGAGAACTTCTCCAAGATTGCAAAGCCCCTGACCAATTTGCTTCACAAAGGTGTTAAGTTTGAATGGACAGACAAATGTCAGGAAAGTTTCCAGACTCTCAAGGACAAGCTTACATCAGCACCAGTGCTTGCTCGTCCAGATTCTCGAAACGACTTTGCCATTTATTGTGATGCTTCCCGTCAAGGATTAGGCTGTGTCCTAATGCAAGAGCGCAGAGTAATTGCTTATGCCTCAAGACAGTTACGTCCTCATGAAGAGAACTATCCAGTTCATGATCTCGAGTTTGCTGCAGTGGTTTATGCTCTAGTAAATTGGCGACATTACCTCGTTGGTAATCGTTGCGAGATCTATACCGACCACCAAAGCCTAAAGTACTTGTTTACTCAACCTGACTTAAATCTCCGCCAGCGAAGATGGATGGAATCCCTCAAAGACTATGATTTCGGTATTTCATATACCCCTGGCAAGGCTAATGTAATGGCTGACGCCTTGAGCCGTAAGTCATACTGCAACCACCTTCAGGTTCACAAGGTTCACCCCCTGCTTCAAGAAGAGTTTCGCAAGCTGAACCTCCATATAGTCCCTCAGGGTTATCTCGCTCCTCCTCCTGAGGAGTTCTTCAAGATGAACCTCCACGTTGTTCCCCAGGGTTCTCTTAATAACCTGATTGCTAAACCCGATCTCGAGGACGTCATCAAGTGGAACCAAAAGTGTGACGATGAAATCAGGAGGATTAAACTCGAGCTCTCAAAAGGAAAGCCCTCACCCTTCACCACTACTGAAGATGGCACTTTGTACTACAATAACCGACAAGTGGTACCGTGTAAGTCGAATAACAAGGAAATGACTCGGGAGGTCATGAAGGAAGCACATGACACTCCGCTGTCTATTCATCCCGGTAGTCCCAAGATGTACCAAGACTTTCGTCGAAGATTCTGGTGGTCTAACATGAAGCAAGACATTGCTCGCTATGTTGCTGAATGTGATGTTTGCCGTCGTGTCAAAGCAGAACATCAAAAGCCTGCCGGAACTCTACAACCTATTTCTATTACTGAATGGAAATGGGATCATGTTGAAATGGACTTCATTACTGGATTTCCCAGGTCGCAGAAAGGTAATGATGCTATTCTTGTCGTCATTGACCGATTGTCCAAAGTGGCACATTTTCTGGCTGTCAAGGAAACTATTACTGCTAGTCAGCTGGCAGATTTATATATGTCCAGAGTTGTTTCACTTCACGGTATTCCACTGATTATCAGTTCAAACCGTGGCAGCTTGTTCACTTCAAGGTTCTGGACAAGTTTCCAGGAAGCTATGGGCACTCGTTTGTCTTTTAGCACCGCTTTTCACCCTCAATCCCAGGGACAAGTTGAAAGAGTCAACCAGATTCTCGAAGACATGCTTCGAGCTTGTGTCATTTCTTTCGGCAAGAAATGGGAAGAATCTCTTCCGTTTGCTGAGTTCTCCTACAACAATGGATACCAAGCTAGTTTGAAGATGGCTCCCTTTGAAGTGTTATATGGACGTAAGTGTCGGACTCCTCTGAATTGGTCAGAAACTGGGGAACGTACACTTATTGGTCCGGATATTATTCAACATGCCGAAGATCAAGTCCGCATTATTCAAGCAAATCTTAAGGCTGCTCAGTCTCGTCAAAAGAGTCAGTATGACCGTCATCACAAAGATATGGTCTATCAACCTGGCGAAAAGGCTTATCTTCGAGTCACGCCAATGAGAGGTACACACCGATTTGGGATTAAGGGCAAGTTGGCTCCCCGATATATTGGTCCTTTCACTGTTCTCGAAAGGCGTGGTAAAGTGGCATATCAATTGGAACTACCGCCAAACCTTTCTCAGGTTCATGATGTGTTCCATGTGTCACAACTTCGTCGCTGCTTCAAGGATCCTATCCGAGCAGTGGACCATGAAATGCTGGAACTAGTCCGCATTCTCGATGAAACTGAACGTCGGACTCGTCAGAAGGTTACCAAGTTCTTCAAAGTGCAGTGGGCAAACCATTCTAAAGATGAAGCCACTTGGGAACGCGAAGATCATCTTCGTGCAGAATACCCCGGGCTTTTTCCTTCTACTTCTTAATTCTCGGGACGAGAATTCTTGTTAGTAGGGGAGAATTATGACACCCTGGGTTTAAGCTACAGTGATCATTGTAAATAAGCAACAGTAATGGTCAAGTGATTAAGCTAATCTTTTGCTAAACAGGGCTTGATCAAGTTGAAGTTCAAATTCAAATTTAAATTTCATTTCAAAATGCCTAAGAATTATTGTGATAAAAATAATTCTGCAAATATAAAAAGTAAAATGTTCCAAATTTGTGGAATATTCTAAAACAAATGTTGTTGAGGAAAACAACATCACCAAGCTACTGGTGTGGACCCCACCATCAATAACAGTAGCTAAAAGCCTTTAAAAAGTGCTCTAAATTGCATTGGAAAATGAAAACAGTTTCTAAAAATGCTCAATATGGATGTGGCCCTCCCTAATATTGCAAAATATTTAATGGAACCAGTGTCACATTTTTACAATAAATGATATTGGCCTAAAATAATTAAAACAGAAATAAAGAAAAGAAAACAGAAAAGAAATAAAAGAAAAAGGGGCAAAGCCCACTTACCTGGCCTCTGGGCCGCAGGCACAGTGCGGCCCAGCCCACCAGGGCCTCCCCCTACCTGCTCCCGCCGCCGTGTCGCCCGCGCCATGGCCGCGCTCGCCCTCTGCCGCTCGCCGCTCGCCACCGCGACGAGGCCAGGTGAGCGAGGGGATAAGGACACCCCTCCCTCGGGCCTCTGGACGCCCACGCCACTCCTCCTCCCTCTCCTCACCTCGCTCGCTCCCCCCCCCCCCTCCAGATCCGAGCGCCGCCACCGCCATGGCCGACGGATAGCCGCGGCCGCCGTCGCCCCCGAGCCCTGCCGTCGCGTCCACGAGCTCCGCCGTGGCCTCCTCGACCCCCTCGACCACACGCACGACCACCGGAGCCCCTCCACCGAAGACCCGGAGCTTCTTCTTCCTTGGAACGCCGCCGCACGCCGTCGTCGATTCCGGCTGCTCCGAGCCCTCCCCGAGCCCACTTTGAACGGCCACACCCCACTGTGAGCTCCTGCTTCCCCTTCCCCTCCTACTCGCGACGAGCCGGAGCTCCTAACGCTAGTTTCCACCGGAGCCCGAACGCGCCGCCGCCTGACCTCGTCGCCGGCGCCTCTCCGGTGACCATTTGGTCCTGCCACCGCCGTCATTCGACTCCGCATCGCACGTAGAACCCCGTAGCGCTTTCGGTTCGCTCGTTTGCGCCCCCGTTCGCCGTTTGCCATCGCCGCCCGAAAGCTTCTCCGCCGCCGGCGACGTAGCGCTCGCTACGGCCCGCCGTTGCTCGCCCCGATACCTGGAATGGATCGGCGGCTCGTCCAGCTTTCAAACGCGCCCAACCGCGCGCCAAATGATGCCCTGTGCGAGATTTCCGAGCTCGCCGGAGCTTTCGGCCACGTCCGACGCTCGCCGGCGACGCTCCGGCGCCGACCGCCGACGTGGCTGACTCGGGGCCACTACCAGGGTCACTGGCAGCTGGGCCCCGCAGGCCGCCGTTGACCTGTTGACTGGTCAACTGCTGACTGGGCATTGACCAGCCACTGACATGTGGGGCCCCTTCCCCAGTGTCTATGACATATGGGCCCCCACTGTCAGTTGCTTAATTAGCTAAATGAATTAATTAAAATAATTAGTTAACCCTAATCTGTCACTGACATGTGGACCCCACTGTTAATTAAACCTATTTAGTTTAAACTAATAAACTGAAATAGACCTGTGTCTATGACAGGTGGGGCCCACTGGTCAGGTTTGACCTGGCCAGCCCCCTGTTGACTGCTGATGCAGTGTTGACCTCATGCTGACGTCATCATTCACTATTCTGGATAATGTTGGATTAAGTAAATAGAATTAATTCCAGAAAATGTTTAAACTTTGAAAATTCATATAAAATAATCTGTAGCTCAGATGAAAAAACTTTATACATGAAAGTTGATCAGAAAAATCCCACAAATCCGAATATGCCATCCATTCATCTGTCACATGCCTCTAGCTATCTGAACATGCAACTTTTTGCCTATTTCGGATAGGTGAATAGTGCACGGCATTATTAAAATAATTTCAAATAAATTTCTAAATTAACTATCGCTCCTAGATAGGCCGTAAACACCCCTAGCCCTGCGTATTGCCATGTCATGCATCATGTTGCATCTGAGTGCTTTATATTTATTGTTTCTTCCCCCTCTTCTCTCTGGTAGACCCCGAGGCTGACGTTGCTGCCGTGATCGACTACTCCGCCGATGACCAGCCTTTTGCAGCAGAGCAACAAGGCAAGCAAAACGCCCTTTAGCATTCCGATATCACCCATCTCTCTCCCTCTTATGCTTGCATTAGATTTTGCTACTGTATTAGATAGCTCCTATTCTGATGTATAGCCTGTTTTTGTTGAACTGTTACTTACCTGCAATCATACCAACTGCTTAGTATAGGTTGATCAGTGAACCCCTGAGACCCCCCTTAGTCCCAGTTGCCCCTGCTTTCATCGACGACACCGAGGACTTGAAGACAGAAGACTCAGTCGTCATGACTGACAAGCCGTTACCGACACATCACCACACACCCCTTAAGTATGGCACAGCAGAGCTACTGCCGAGTGCCGAGGGTGATACCTCACTTAGCACTCCCGGTGTTAATTCTGTAGCGTAGTTATCGGTCATGGGTATCGAGGGTGATTCCTCCTCCCCATTTACCGGTAGCGACTCTTGCCTTACTCATACCTCGAGTGGGATCCATCGAGGGTGATTCCTCGGATATCCACTTGGCGTATAACCACACAGTTACTATTGACATGACTCTGTACTAACATGACGGGACTGAAGGGACAGGCGGTACCACTCTGTTGAGGTGGACCTGAGTTCCCGACAGTTCTGAGACGGGTCGGCCCCAAGGGTACCCGTGTGAGAAAGATTTGGTGGGATGCGCCGCAAGGCATCCGGGGACTTGGTGGGGCGACGGACTGCATTTCATGGTTCGCGCTTGCCCCGCACTAATAAATTGCTAATGGGTTGAGTATTTGATCTGAGTTAGGTCGTTGGCCTAATACGCACTAACCACCACGCGGGGTAATCAGTATGGGCTGCTCTACGCCGTACATTCTCCCGAAAGCTCTTCAGATGCCACATTTTTCGAATCGCGCCCGGGTGGTCTGGAACGCATGGCTCTTGTAAGTTAAGGCATGCTAGGACTGGTCCCGGCCGAGGGCGTAACGTGCAGGATGGCGAGGGCGATGGCCCAAGACCCCGAGCCATTAGGATGTAGACCGGCGTGCTGGCCTCTCTGTTGAGCCTAGGTAGGACTACGTCGTGTCGATCGGCCGAGGCCGGGTATGACCAGAAAATTGTATCCGGCCGGAGCTTATCGAGCGTGTTGGGGAATGTGGTCCACCCCTGCAGGGAACTAAACTATTCGAATAGCCATGTCCACGGTAACAGGACGACTTGGAGTTGTGCTTTGACCTACTACAACTATAATCATAAACTAATTAAATGAATTTTGGCTCCGAGATTGCTTCCTCGCAGGGAGTCGGGGAAGGATCTCTGGGCGTGGATACTTAATAAAATTGCTACAACAATATGACTATATATATGTGATACCAGTCTACTCTCGTCTTATGCTGCAAGACGCTGAAGATGCTAGTCTTCGATAGGAGTAGGCCTTTTTCTCTCTTCTGGCATTTCTGCAGTATAGTCCAAAGATATAGCCCCATTCCTTTGATACAGGTGCATATCTAGCATAGATCTGATGTAAGTCTTGCGAGTACTTTGGATGAGTACTCACCGTTGATTTGCTCCCCCCTTTCCCCCTTGATACGATGCCGCGACCAGACGACGGTGCCCAGGAGACTCAGGATCCAGCTTACCCGGTGGACGACTACAGCTACCCCGACGGAGGCCACTACTACCAGGATGGAGCCTACTATGACGTAGACTTCTCCGACGTCCAGGAGTAGTTAGGAGGTTCCCAGGCAGGAGGCCTCGCCTCTTTCGATCCGTTGCTTATGTTCGTGCTAGCCTTCTTAAGGCAAAACTTGTCTAACTTATGTCTGTACTCAGATATTATTTTCTTTCGCTGACTCGTGCCATGTCAAGCTTTGTATTCGAGCCCTCGAGGCCCCTGGCTTGTAATATTAAGCTGTATGACCTTTATATTTGTGTCTAGTGTTGTGCTGTGATATTGATTAGTGAGTCCCTGATCTTGATCGTACGCATTGTGTGTATGATTAGCGTACGGTCGAAATTGGGGGCGTCACATGTATTCTCTGCATGGTTATCTCACCAATTATATTACACATGTCAGACAGAAATCACCACTCATCATACCCCTTCATGCCTCACTGATCATTCTCGCTCCAACGAGATGTCAGCACCAAACTCGTGTCTCCCTGAGACAGAAACTTCTCCGGATTCCTTCCGGTAGGCATGAGAGGTATAAGGAGATGAGTACTGTCACAAGTTATTAAATTCCAACCGCAAGTAATTTCCATCATGCACCCAAGAGTATGATCATAACGTCACATAAAATAACGCATGTTTCAAGTAAACTCGGTGTTGTAATCACATCAAACAACACACAACAAACATTAGACCAGGGTTCAGAATGCTTGCCTTTTGTGTGTGGAGAGGTGATGAGCACACAACAAACATTAGACCAGGGTTCCAGCTTTTCAGGCTGAAGCTTTTTGACATAAGCATCACATCCCCAAACTTTAAGAAACGACAGCTTTGGCTTCTTGCCAAACCAAAGTTCATATGGCGTCGTCTCAACGGATTTCGATGGTGCCCTATTTAAAGTGAATGCAGCTGTCTCTAATGCATAACCCCAAAACGATAGTGGCAAATCGGCAAGAGACATCATAGATCGCACCATATCCAATAAGGTTCGATTACGACGTTCGGACACACCATTACGCTGTGGTGTTCCAGGCGGTGTCAGTTGTGAAACAATTCCACATTGTCTTAAGTGACTGCCAAACTCATAACTCAGATATTCTCCTCCTCGATCAGATCGTAGGAATTTAATCTTCTTGTTACGATGATTCTCAACTTCACTCTGAAATTGTTTGAACTTTTCAAATGTTTCAGACTTGTTATTCATTAAGTAAATATACCCATATCTACTTAAGTCATCAGTGAAGGTGAGAAAGTAACGATAACCACCGCGCGCCTCAATGCTCATCGGACCGCACACATCAGTATGTATGATTTCCAATAAGTCACTTGCCCGTTCCATTGTTCCAGAGAACGGCGTTTTAGTCATCTTGCCCATGAGGCATGGCTCGCATGTGTCAAGTGATTCAAAATCAAGTGACTCCAAAAGTCCATCAGCATGGAGCTTCCTCATGCGTTTTACGCCAATATGACCTAAACGGCAGTGCCACAAGAAAGTGGTATTATCATTATCAATTCTACATCTTTTGGCATCAATGTTATGAACATGTGTATCATTACTATCGAGATTAAATAAGAATAAACCCCTCACTTCGGGTGCATGACCATAAAAGATATTACTCATATAAATAGAACAACCATTATTCTCTGATTTAAATGAGTAACCGTCTCGCAATAAACAAGATCCAGATATAATGTTCATGCTTAACGCGGGCACTAAATAACAATTATTCAGGTTCATCATTAATCCCGATGGTAATTGAAGAGCGAGCGTGCCGACGGCGATCACATCAACCTTGGAACCATTTCCCACGCGCATCGTCACTTCATCCTTTGCCAGCCTCCATCTATTCCGCAGTTCCTGTTTAGAGTTGCAAATGTGAGCAACCGCACCAGTATCAAATACCCAGGCACTACAACGAGAGTTGGTAAGGTACACATCAATAACATGTATATCATATATACCTTGTTTGTTGTTGGCCGCCTTCTTGTCAGCCAAATACTTGGGGCAGTTCCGCTTCCAGTGTCCAGTTCCCTTGCAATGAAAGCACACAGTTTCTGGTTTGGGTCCAGCCTTGGGTTTCTTCACGGGAGGAGCAACTGCTTTGCCACTCTTCTTGGAGTTACCCTTCTTACCCTTGCCATTTTTCTTGAAACTAGTGGTTTTATTGACCATCAACACTTGATGCTCCTTCTGAATTTCAGACTCAGTGGCTTTCAGCATCGCAAACAGCTCGGCGACTGACTTGTTCATCCCGTGCATGTTATAGTTCAACACGAAGCTCTTGTAGCTAGGTGGCAATGATTGAAGAACTCTGTCAGTGATAGCCTCTGGCGGAAGGGGCATCCCCAATTCAGCCAGACGGGTGGAGTACCCAGACATTCTGAGTATGTGATCACTGATAGACCCGTTCTCCTCCATCTTGCAAGCATAGAACTTATCGGAGATCTCATACCTCTCAATCCGGGCATTCTTCTGAAAGATAAACTTCAACTCCTGGAACATCTCATATGCTCCATGACGTTCAAAACGTCTTTGAAGTCCTGGTTCTAAGCCATACAATATTGCACATTGAACTATTGAGTAATCTTCAGAACGAGCCTGCCAGGCGTTCACAACGTCTAGAGACTCAACTGGAGCGGGTGGATCACCAAGCGGTGCATCAAGGACATAAGCCTTCTGGGAAGCCGTAAGGATAATCCTTAGATTATGGGCCCAATCCACAAAGTTACTTCCATCATCTTTCAACTTAGCTTTCTCTAGGAACGCATTAAAATTCAGGGGTGCTACTACGCGAGCCATGATCTACAACATAAATATAGCAAAGACAACTTAGACTATTGTTCTAGATAATGAGTTTAGTTAATCATATTCCTTAAAAATTCCCACTCAAATTGACATCCCTCCGGTCATTCGAGTGTCACATGATCCAAATCCACCAACTCAAGTCTGATCATCACGTGAGTTGAGGTGGTTTCAATGGTGAACATCTTCATGTTGATCATATCTACTATATGACTCATGTTCGACCTTTCGGTCTCTTGTGTTCCGAGGCCATGTCTGTACATGCTAGGCTCGTCAAGTTTAACCCGAGTGTTCCGCATGTGCAACACTGGCTTGCACCCGTTGTATGTGAACGTAGAGTCTATCACACCTGATCATCACGTGGTGTCTCGAAACGACGAACTTTCGCAACGGTGCACACTCGGGGAGAACACAATTTTATGTTGAAATTTAAGTGAGGGATCACCTTATAATGCTACCGTCGTCCTAAGCAAAATAAGATGCATAAAAGGATTAACATCACATGCAAATCATAAGTGACATGATATGGCCATGAACTTGTGCTTTTGATCTCCATCTTCAAAGCACCGGCATGATCTCCATCGTCACCAGCATAACACCATGATCTCCATCATCTTGATCTCCATCAATGTGTCGCCATGAGGTTGTCGCGCCGACTGTTGCTTCCACGACTATAGCTAACTCATAGCGATAAAGTAAAGCAAAAACGGCAAAAATAATTAAAGACAACTCTATGGCTCCTGCCAGTTGCCGTACTCATCGACATGCAAGTCGTGATATTCTATACAATACATGATCATCTCATACATAACATATATCTCATCATGTAATTGGCCATATCACATCACAACATACCCTGCAAAAACAAGTTAGACGTCCTCTAATTGTTGTTGCAAGTTTTACGTGGCTGCTACGGGTATCTAGCAAGAACGATTCTTACCTACGCAAAAACCACAACAGTGATATAAAAATTGCTTTTCAACCTTCTCAAGGACCGCCTTTGTCAAATCCGATCCGACTAAAGTGGGAGAAACAGACACCCGCTAGCCATCTTTATGCAACGAAGTTACATGTCAGTTGAAGGAACCGGTCTCTCGTAAGTGTACGAGTAATGTTGGTCCGAGCCGCTTCATCCCACAATAATGCCGAAACAAGAAAAGACCAAGGGAGGAAGCAATCTGAATATCAACGCCCACAAAACCCTTTTGTGTTCTACTCAAGATCTCATCTACGCATAGACCTAGCTCAGATGCCACTGTTGGGGAACGTCGCATGGGAAACAAAAAATTTCCTATGCACACACAAGATCTATCCATGGTGATGAGCATCTACGAGAGGGAGAGTGAATCTACATACCCTTGTAGATCGCTAAGCGGAAGCGTTAAGAAACGCGGTTGATGTAGTCGAACGTCTCCGCGATCCAAATCGCAAGTCGTCCCTCGATCCGATCACGAACTAGTGCTGAACTGACGGCACCTCCGCGTTCAACACACGTACGGCTTGATGACGCCTTCACCTCCTCGATCCAGCGAGCGATGATGAAGTAGCAGATGAGTTCCGGCAGCACGACGGCGTGGTGATGGTGGTGAGGAACAATCTCTGCAGGGCTTCGCCAAGCACTACGGAGATTATGACGGGAGGAACTAGAGGGTTAGGGTTGCCGGCACACGGCTTGGGAAATCTTGATGTATCCCGTGTGCTAGCCCTGCCCCTCTATTTATATGTTGAGCCCTGGGGCCTAAACTTGGAGAGAAAGCCTCCACAAGGTCGGTTTTGCCCGCACAAGGTCGGTTTGGCCCGCACGGAAAGAGTCTAACTCGGATTCCAGCAGTATCACGTACAAGCGGTAGTACCGCTCACGAGCGGTAGTACCGCTTGAGCGGTAGTACCGCTTCACACAAGCGGTAGTACCGCTTACGCGGTAGTACTGCCTTACCAGCGGTAGTACCGCTTAAGGCAGCAGCAAAACTTCCTTTTGCACTTTCCAATACCTCGTGGGCATTATCCCTTTGGCTCATACAAAGTGTTGCTGCACCCGAACACTTCGGTAAACATCCGGAACCCCTTCCGGTGAATTCCGGAACCCTTCCGGAGATCAAAACACTATTATCACATATATCAATCTTTACCTCCGGACTCTTCCGGAGATCCTCGTCATGTCCGGGATCTTATCCGGGACTCCGAACAACCTTCGGTCACCAACAAAATAACTCAACTATACTAATCGTCACCAAACGTTAAGTGTGTAGACCCTGCGGGTTCGAGAACTATGTAGACATGACCGAGACACCTCTACGATCAATAACCAATAGCGGGACCTGGATGCCCATATTGGCTCCTACATATTCTACGAAGATCTTTATCGGTCAAACCTCTATGTCAAGGATTCAGTTAATCCCGTATGCTGTTCCCTTTGTTCTTCGGTATGTTACTTGCCCGAGATTCGATCGTCGGTATCTCTATACCTAGTTCAATCTCGTTACTGGCAAGTCTCTTTACTCGTTCCGTAATACAAGATCTCGTGGCTAACACTTTAGTCACATTGCTTGCAAGGCTCATTGTGATGTTGTATTACCGAGTGGGCCCTGAGATACCTCTCTGTCACACGGAGTAACAAATCCCAGTCTTGATCCATGCCAACCCAACAGACATCCTCGGAGATACCTGTAGAGCATCTTTATAGTCACCCAGTTACGTTGCGACGTTTGATACACACAAGGTACTCCTCCGATGTCAGGGAGTTGCATGATCTCATGGTCATAGGAACAGATACTTGACATGCAGAAAACAATAGCAATAAACTGACACGATCATATGCTACGTTTATAGTTTGGGTCTTGTCCATCACATCATTCTCCTAATGATGTGATCCCATTATCAAATGGCATCTCATGTCCATGGCTAGGAAACCTTCACCATCTTTTGATCAACGAGCTAGTTAACTAGAGGCTTACTAGGGACACAGTGTTGTCTATGTACCCACACATGTATTTGAGTTTCCAATCAATACAATTATAGCATGGATAATAAATGATTATCATGAACAAGGAAATATAATAATAACTAATTTATTATTGCCTCTAGGGCATATTTCCAACATGAATAAACACTCATCATGAGAATAACCCGCTTAACATGGAAGATATTGACCGCCCCCTGTCACTCCATGAGCGGTCTAGGCATACAAAACAGATGTTCATTTGAATTTTAGAGGTGGCACATGCATATATACTTGGAACGGCAGGGTAATACCGCATATAGGTAGATATAGTGGACTCATCTGGAATAACTTTGTTTTAAGGATTTTGATGCACAAGCAGTTTTTCGGCTTAGTACATGCGACGGCTAGCAAATAGATTGAGAAGCCGCCAGCTAGAGAGCGAAAACGGTCATGAACATGCATTATGAATAATAAACATTGAATACTAGCATGAGTAGGATATGGACACCATGAACTTAAATATCATGAAGGCTATGTTGGTTTTGATTCAACTACATGCGTGAACATGTGCCAACTCAAGCCACTTGAAACATTTAGAGGAGGATACCATATCATCATACCACATCACAATCATTTTAATGCATGTTGACGTCCAAGATAAATAATTATCCACTCCTACCTACTTAAGCATGGCATGAGCAACTATAATCTCTAATTGTCATTGCAAACATGTTTGATCATAATATGCTGAATCAAGGATACTAGGCTAAACATATTTACAAAAACAAAAACAAGTTGAGTTCATACCCGCTTTTCTCTGCCACAACCACTTCACCAAATATCGTCATTATTGCCTTTCACTTGCACGACCGAATGATATTAAAATAATAATAGTGCAAGAGTGTCGTGGACTAAGCTGGAATCTAGAAACATTTTATTCAAGAGGAGAAGACAAAGTAACATGGGCTCTTTGTTAGATTAACAATGATGCATATGAGAGCCACTCAACATTTTCATTGTGGTCTTCTCCTTGGTACGACTCAAATAAAAGGAAAAGAATTTCAGAGAAACACACTGAAATATTTTTGGAGTTTTGGTTTTCCTAGAAGAAAGCAAATTAAAGAGGGAAAAACAAAAACGAGAAAAACTATTTACACGGGAAAGCTCCCAACAAGTAAAAGAAGAAACGAGAAATCTTTTTGGGTTTTCTTTTGATACTATAATTTATTTAAGCTAGGAAGAAAAACCGAAAAGAAGTAGGAAATATTTTTGGGTTTTCTCATAGTTTTTCAAACACGCGAGAAGAAAGTGAGAAAATGAATCTAGCATGGATAATACAATGAAAAAGTATGGATACCGACAACTGGAATGAAAAGTGTGAACATGAATATAATGTCGGTGGATATACGTACTCCCCCAAGCTTAGGCTTTTGGCCTAGCTTGGTAATCACCATCCGTAGCCTGGATAATAGTCGGAGCGATAGCCCACCAAGGTCCTTGGTGCGGCCTCCTCAGCCCTCCTGGCAGCTTTTGATACGTCTCCGTCGTATCTACTTTTCCTCACACTTTTGCCCTTGTTTTGGACTCTAATTTGCATCATTTGAATGAAACTAACCCGGATTGACGCTATTTTCAGCAGAACTACCATGGTGTTGTTTTTGTGCAAAAATAAAAAGTTCTCGGAATTGGACGAAACTTTTTGGAGAATTATTTTACAATAAATAAAAAATACCGGAGGGGGACCCTGGCTGGGCACAAGACACCAGGGCGCGCCAGCCCCCCACCCTCCCCCCGGCGCGCCCTGGTGGGTTGTGCCCACCTCGTGGCCCCACTGACCCTAATTCCGACACTATAAAATCTTATTTTTGGAGGAAAAAATCAGAGAAAAAGTATCATCGCGTTTTATGATACGGAGCTGCCTCCACCTCCTGTTCTTCACCGGTAGGCCAGATCTGGAGCCCGTTTGGGGCTCCGGAGAGGGGAATCTTCGGTCTTCGTCATCATCAACCCTTCTCCATCGCCAATTCCATGATGCTCCCCACCGGGAGTGAGTAATTCCTTCGTAGGCTTGCTGGTCGGTGAGGAGTTGGATGAGATTCATCATGTAATCGACTTAGTTTTGTTAGGGCTTGATCCCTAGTATCCACTATGTTCTGAGATTGATGTTGCTATGACTTTGCCATGCTTAATGCTTGTCACTAGGGCCCGAGTGCCATGATTTCAGATCTGAACCGTTTATGTTATCACCATTATATCTATGTTCTAGATCCGATCTTGCTAGTCATATGCACCTATTACGTGTTCTGATCCGCAAACCCCGGAGTGACAATAGTCGGGATACTTTCCGGTGATGGCCATAGTTTGAGGAGTTCATATATTCACTGTGTGTTAATTCTTTGTTCCGGTTCTCTATTAAAAGGAGGCTTTAATATTCCTTAGTTTCCTTATGGACCCCGCTGCCACGGGGGGTAGAACAAAAGATGTCATGCAAGTTCTTTTCCATAAGCACGTATGACTATTTACGGAATACATGCCTACATTACATTTATGAACTGGAGCTAGTTCTGTATCGCCCTAGGTTATCACTGTTATATGATGAATATCATCCAACGAGTTCACCGATCCAGTGCCTACGAGTTTTCCACATATTGCTCTTGCTAAGTTACTACTGCTGCTGCTACTATTTCAACTGCTACAAAACTATTGCTATCACTGCTACCGTTACCGTTACTGCTACTACTGCTATCAAAATTATCATACTACTGTGCTTTTGATCACTCTGCTGTAGATATTTGATGTCCGGGTGTGGTTGAATTGACAACTCAACTGCTAATACTCTCAAATATTCTTTGGCTCCCCTTCTGTCGAATCTATAAATTTGGGATGAATACTCTACCCTCAAAAACTGTTGTGATCCCCAATACTTGTGGGTTATCAAGACCTTTTTCTGGCACCGTTGCCGGGGAGCATAGCTATATTTGCTGAGTCACTTGGGATTTATATCAATTGATCACTATGAAGAATCTGAAGGATCCAAAAACCAAGATTTTTCCCTCTAAGACGAGGGGAGGTAAGGAATTGCCATCTAGCTCTGCACTTGATTCACCTTCTGTTATGAGTAAGTTTGCAACACCACCACATGCTAGTAATCTTGATATGTCGCAAGTTATTGATGATGCTCCTTCTGCTATGAATGATGCTTATGATGATGCTAGTACCATGCTTGATGATAATGTGCCACTAGGTGAATTTCTTGATGAACAAATTGCTAGAGCTAAAGAGAATGTAATTACTGAAGCTGATGAGATTGCTGAAACTGATGAAGCATATGAAACTGATGACTATGAAACACCTATTAGAACTGGCTCTCCTAGATTTGAAATGCCTAAGATACCTAAAGGTTATGTGATGGATGAGGAGGTAACTAGAGAAATTCTTTCTTGCAAGGATAGAAACGATCTTAAGAAATTGCTTCGCAAATATAAGGAAAAGACTTTGAATGCTAGAATGAAATGTGAACCTAAGTTTGCTACTTCACCTATCTTTGTTACCGATAAGGATTATGAATTCTCTGTCGACCCAGAGTTAATTACTTTGGTTGAATCTGATCCTTTCCATGGCTATGAAACTGAAACTGTAGTGGCACATCTTATTAAACTGAATATTATAGCCACCCTCTTTGCTCATGATGAGAAGATTCGCTACTACTATATTCTTAAGTTATTTCTATTCTCATTAAAGGATGATGCTAAGACATGGTACAATACTCTTACTCCTGGTTGTGTGCGTGGTCCCCGGGATATGATTTACTACTTCTCTGAAAAATATTTCCCTACTCATAAGAAACAAGCTGCCTTACAGGAAATATTTAACTTTGTGCAAATTGAAGAAGAGAGTCTCCCACAAGCTTGGGGAGGCTTCTCCAATTGCTTAATGCTTTGCCTGATCACCCTCTTAAGAAAAATGAAATACTTGATATCTTCTATAATGGACTAACCGATGCTTCTAGGGACTTCCTAGATAGTTGTGCTGGTTGTGTTTTCAGGGAACGAACTGTTGAACAAGCTGAGGAATTATTGAATAACATATTAAAGAATTATGATGATTGGACTCTTCCTGAACCACCGTCTAAACCCACTCCGAAGAAGAGGGGTATCTTATTTCTCAGTCCTGAAGATATGCAAGAGGCAAAGAAATCTATGAAGGAAAAAGGTATTAAAGTTGAGGATGTTAAGAATTTACCACCTATTGAAGAAATACATGGCCTTGACACATCACCACCTCCACAGGTGGTAGAGGTAAATTCTTTATTAAAGTTTGATGAAGGTGATATCCCTTACAATAAACATTCTAGTCAACGCTTATATGAGTTTGACAACTATATTATGAAGCAAGATCATTTCAATGCACATGTCCTGAAACAATTGAAATATAACTCTGATATGATTGCTCGCTTGAGTGACTTGCTATTTAGAATCAGCAATGATGTTAGAGGTGTAGGAAAGCATGCCTCTATGGGTCAAACTCAGTTAGAACAAGTTTCTAAGTCTCAAAAAAATTGCTTGATGAAATGAATAATAATATGAATGATTTTGTTGCTAGAGTAGTAACTAGAGGAGGTAGAATGACCCAAGAACCACTTTATCCTGAAGGTCATCCTAAAATAATTGAACAAGACTCTCAGAGAATTAATACTAATGCACCTAGTCCTTCTAGAAAGAAAAAGAAAAATAAAAATGATAGGACTTTGCATACCTCTAGTGAACCTAAGATACAAAAACCTAATGATAATAATGATGTCTCTATTTCCGATGCTGAAACTCAGTCTGGTAATGAACATTCACCTAGTGATAATGAAAATGATAATGATGATGTTCATGAAGATGCTCAACCTAACAATAATAAAGAACCAGATAATGTTGTTGAAATAGAGCCTGCTGCTGATCTTGATAACCCACAACCTAAAAACAAACGTTATGATGAAAGAGACTTTGCGGCTATAAAACATGGTAAAGAAAGAGAGCCATGGGTTCAGAAACCCATGCCATTTCCACCTAAGCCATCTAAGAAAAAGGATGACGAAGAATTTGAACGCTTTGCTGAAATGATTAGACCAGTCTTTTTGCGTACCCACTTAACTGATATCCTAAAGATGGCCCCTTATGCAAAGTACATGAAAGACATCATCACTAATAAAAGAAAGATACCTAAAGCTGAAATCTCCACCATGAATGCTAATTATTCTTTTAAGAATGGAGTACCTAAAAAACTTGGACACCCTGGAATACCAACTATACCTTGCTCCATTAAAAGAAACTATGTCAAAGCTGCTTTGTGTGATTTGGGAGCCGGTGCTAGTGTTATGCCTTTCTCCTTATATAAAAGACTTGATTTGAATAAACTCACACCTACTGAAATATCATTGCAAATGGCTAACAAATCAACTGCCATACCTATCGGTATTTGTGAGGATGTGCCCGTTGTTGTTGCAAATGTTACTATCTTAACGGACTTTGTTATTCTTGAGATACCCGAGGACAACAATATGTCGATTATCCTTGGTAGACCCTTTTTGAATACTGCAGGGGCTGTTATTGATTGCAATAAAAGCAAAGTCACTTTTCATATCAATGGTAATGAGCACACGGTGCACTTTCCGAAGAAACAATTCCAAGTGAATGGTATAAATGTTATTGAAGAATCTCCGACAATCACTATTGGAAGTTTTCAACTACCTCTACCTACTGCCAAAAAGAAATATGATATACTTATTGTTGGGGATATGCACATCCCCACTGAGGTAACATAGTGTTTTACGAAAGTTCTTCGGTTTCATGTTAATCGGAAGTGGTTGTTAATAAGACTTGATCAACCTTATTAATGGATCATTTTTGAGAGGTATGAAGTTGATGAATCTAGTAAGCACAACTCTCTACTTCCACCTTTTATTTTCTATTTTGCCTAGTCAAATAAAATAAAATGCCATGATTATCCTGTTTTCTGTTTTCACCGTGCAATAAAAAATGACCCGAAAATAAAAGTCCTCAGAATGTTCTGAAAATTTGATACGATTGTTTTATGAATATTTCTGAATTTCTGGTGGAAATAACATCAGAGGGGGGTGCACCTGGTGCCCACAAGACACCAGGGCGCGCCAGCAACCACAGGCGCGCCCTGGTGGGTTGTGGCCCCCACGTGCCCCCCCCTCACTTATCCTTTTAGCCCATGTCATCCCCTACCTCCAGAAAAAAATCACCATAGCTTCCATTCCCATATTCTTGCTCTCAAACCAACGGATTTCGATCTCTTTGCACGAAGCTCCATTTCCGAAACTGTTTGGAGGGATTGCTACTTGGTATGTGACTCCTCCGATGCTCCAATTAGTTTTTAATTTAGTGGGTTATCTTTAGAGTAATTAGCTACTCTTGGTGCTGCTGTAGATGAGCTTGCATGTTGAATTCTTAGAGTTCTAAGTAGTTTGAATGCTTGATATGGCCTCTATGCATGCTTAGGAGTAGTTGCTATCAATTTCACGAAGTTTTGTTGACAAAAAATTTTGTAGGCTAAAATTTTCAGAATTTTTATTATAGGAATAAGATGGATTTCTTTAGGAAGTTTTCCTCCAAGAAAAATGCCAAAGGAGTCATTGGGGAATCATCGGACAATGACCTCCACACTCCAAGAACGGTGGAGGTGCGGCCGTGTGAATGGCCGCATGATGCCTTCATGGAGGAGGCCGGGTTCCATCAAGAGTTTGCTCAATTTGTTGCAAATGCTGGGCTAACCGAGTTCCTCGCAGCTAAGTGTGACCAACACCACATCCTTACAAATTCCTTTGTGCAAAGTTTTCATTTTCTGGGAAAGAATAATCCTCCTGAACTGCAGTTTAAGCTTTACGCTGAAAGTCACAAAATACCGCTAACTGACTTCTGCAACATATGCTTGATCCCTTCTGATGGGGAATTAAGAGAACCTAGACCAGCGGAGTTTGAGGATTTTCTCCTCACTTTAACGGTGGGTGAAGATAGTGGCGTGTCAAATGCTACTGCTACCAGTTTGCAGTTTCCTTCTATGCATTACTTTGCTTTGTTCATCGCAAAGTGTTTAACCGCTAGGGAGAAGGTTGGCGCACTCAGTGCCCCCGACCTCGCTATTTTACGCCATGCACTGTATAATGATCACACCTTTAGTATGGGGCTTATTATTGCACGTCGCTTACACCTTAACAGGACAAAGGGAAAGATACATGGTGGTATTTATGCTACTCGCTTAGCGAGACACTTTAATGTTTAGATTTGCCCACATGATTATCTCTTGTCCCAAGTTTATCTATATCACAAGGCGTTGCAGGATCATCAATTTATTGAGGCAACTGATTCTTTCCATGACATTCGTTACAACTTAGTGTTCAGCGTCGAAACCCGTGATGTTATTCCGTTGCCTGCACGTGCTGTGTTTGATTCTATTGCCAGGAATGGATACAGGATCATGCCAGAAGACATTACAGCCTACCGGAACAACCTAGCAGCTGCTGAGGAGGAGCCCCAGGGGTGGGACGCTCAGGTGCCGCCTCGACCTCACTTCAACTTGGGACCGGATGGCTACTACGGATGGTGATTACCAAGTTAGGCCAAAAGCCTAAGCTTGGGGGAGTACGTATTTCCACCGACATTACATTCATGTTCACACATTTCATTTCAGTTGTCGGTGTTCATACCTTTTCATTGTAATATCCATGCTAGATTTGTTTTCTCGCTTTCTTCTTGTGTGTTTGAAAAACTTTGAGAAAATCCAAAAACATTTCCTATTTCTTTTTGGTTTTTCTTTCTAGCTTAGTTTAATTGTAGTATCAAGAAAACCCAAAAAGATTTCTCGTTTCTTCTTTTGCTTGTTGAGAGCTTTCCTATGTAAATAGTTTTCTCTTTTTTGTTTTTCCCTTTTAATTTGCCTTCTTCAAGAAAAACCAAAAACTCCAAAAATATTTTCAGTGTGTTTCTCTGAAATTCTTTTCCCTTTGTTTTAGTCATGCCAACGAGAAGACCACGATGAAAATGTTGAGTGGCTCTCGTATGCACTATTGTTAATCTAACAAAGAATCCATGTTACTTTGTCCTCTCCTCTTGAATAAAATGTGCAGATTCCAGCTTAGTCCATGGCGTTCTTGCACTTTTATTATTTCCTTATCATTCGGTCGTGCAAGTGAAAGGCAATAATGACTATATTTGATGAAGTGACTGTGGCAGAGAAAAGCGGGTATGAACTCAACTTGTTTTTGTTTTTTGTAAATATGTTTAATCTAGTATCCTTGATTCAGCATATTATGATCAAACATGTTTGCAATGACAATTAGATATTATAGTTGCTCATGACATGCTTAAGTAGCTAGGAGTGGATAATGAATTATCTTGGATGTCAACATGCATTAAAATGGTTGTGATGTGGTATGATGATATGGTATCCTCCTCTGATTGTTTCAAGTGGCTTAACTTGGCACACGTTCACGCATGTAGTTGAATCAAAACCAACATATCCTTCATGATATTTATGTTCATGGTGTCCATATCCTACTCATGCTAGTAGTCAATGTTTATTATATGTAATGCATGTTCATGACCGTTTTCGCTCTCTAGCTGGCCGCTTCTCAATCTATTTGCTAGCCTTCGCCTGTACTAAGCGGGAATACTGCTTGTGCATCAAAATCCTTAAACCAAAGTTATTCCATATGAGTCCACTATATCTACCTATATGTGGTATTACCCTGCCGTTCCAAGTAAATTTGCATGTGCCACCTCTAAAAATTCAAATGAACATTTGTTTTATGTGCCTGGGCCACTCATGGAACGACAGGTCTTCCATGTTAAGCGGGTTATTCTCATGATGAGTGTTTATTCACTCGTCCTTACACAAGAGGTGCGGTACTAGGGATTCCCAGTCCCGAAATAAAAAATTACAAATAATTAAACAAAACTCCCCCAGGAAAGTGTTGGTTTGGACGGTACCCGTGGATTCGGCTAGCCGTGGAGTGTGATTGTTGGTGGAGGGGCAGTAAACCTTTACTTTTACCGCTTGGGAACCGCCACTAATGTGTTTAGCATGGAAGATATTGATAACTCTTGGTCGTAACGTTGACAGGAAGGGTGTACCTCCCAAAATTATATCTATCTCTGTTTTAAGCTTTGAGCTCTAGCACCTCTGCAAATCCATGCATCCCTCTGCGAAGGGACTATCTATTTACTTTTATGTTGAGTCATCACCTTCTCAAATAAGCGCCAGACATGAGAGCACTATTGTCATCCTCATGCATTATGTATAGTTGATGTTGGGTGCAGCATGACTGGATCTTTTCTACCATGAATTACAATGTTTAGTCACTGCTTGAACGTTGGAGGTGCTCTGCATTTATGTTTTGCGGTCTCAGGAAGGGCTAGCGAGGTACCACTATTGTCATATTATATCACGATTGTTTTGACAAAGTGTTGGCGCTTGAGATATTTTATTATTGCTCGCTAGTTGCTTATGTCATTGATATGAGTTAATATAATTTCTAAGAGTTATTGTTGTCATGGTTAGTCATAATCTTTGCTGAAAACTTGGGTGCTACTTAAGCATATATATGTAAACAAGAACAAAAGAGTTCGTAAAAGTTTTTCTATATCACTGAATTGCTTGAGGACAAGCAATGGGTTAAGCTTGGAGGAGTTGATACATCTCCGTCGTATCTACTTTTCCTCACACTTTTGCCCTTGTTTTGGACTCTAATTTGCATGATTTGAATGAAACTAACCCGAACTGACGCTGTTTTCAGCAGAACTACCATGGTGTTGTTTTTGTGCGGAAATAAAAAGTTCTCGGAACTGGACGAAACTTTTTGGAGAATTATTTTACAATAAATAAAAAATACTGGAGCCAAGAACCATCAGAGGGGGGCCCTGGCTGGGCACAAGACACCAGGGTGCGCCAGCCCCCCCCCCCTCCCGGCACGCCCTGGTGGGTTGTGCCCACCTCGTGGCCCCACTGACCCTAATTCCGATGCTATAAAATCCTATTTTTGGAGAAAAAAATCAGAGAGAAAGTTTCATCGCGTTTTACGATACGGAGCCGCCGCCACCTCCTGTTCTTCATTGGGAGGCCAGATCTGGAGCCCGTTTGGGGCTCCGGAGAGTGGAATCTTTGGTCTTCGTCATCATCAACCCTTCTCCATCGCCAATTCCATGATGCTCCCCACCGGGAGTGAGTAATTCCTTCGTAGGCTTGTTGGTCCGTGAGGAGTTGGATGAGATTCATCATGTAATCGACTTAGTTTTGTTAGGGCTTGATCCCTAGTATCCACTATGTTCTGAGATTGATGTTGCTATGACATTGCAATGCTTAATGCTTGTCACTAGGGCCCGAGTGCCACGATTTCAGATCTGAACCATTTATGTTATCACCATTATATCTATGTTCTTGATCCGATCTTGCTAGTCATATGCACCTATTACGTGTTGTGATCCGCAAACCCCGGAGTGACAATAGTCGGGATACTTTCCGATGATGGTCGTAGTTTGAGGAGTTCATGTATTCACCGTGTGTTAATGCTTTGTTCCGGTTCTCTATTAAAAGGAGGCCTTAATATCCCTTAGTTTCCTTATGGACCCCGCTGTCATGGGAGGAAAGGACAAAAGATGTCATGCAAGTTCTTTTCCATAAGCATGTATGACTATTTACGGAATACATGTCTACATTACATTTATGAACTGGAGCTAGTTCTGTATCGCCCTAGGTTATCACTGTTATATGATGAATATCATCCAACGAGTTCACCGATCCAGTGCCTACGATTTTTCCACATATTGCTCTTGCTAAGTTACTACTGCTCCTGCTACTATTCCAACTCCTACAAAACTATTGCTATCACTGCAACCGTTACCGTTACTGCTACTACTGCTATCAAAATTGGCATACTACTATGCTATTTATCACTCTGCTGCAGATATTTAATCTCTAGGTGTGGTTGAATTGACAACTCAGCTGCTAATACTCTCAAATATTCTTTGGCTCCCCTTGTGTCGAATCTTTAAATTTGGGTTGAATACTCTACCCTCGAAAACTGTTGCGATCCCCTATACTTGTGGGTTATCAGCTTCAACCTCCGCATCGTACGCACGGGCCTCGCTCTCAAGAACATAGTATCTTCCCCTACTGTGAAAATCAAAGAGAGCAGGAGCAGGCAAAGTAACAGGCACAACAGGATTTTTATTAAACTTCAAGTTGTAGGTATAATTGGTGGTTGTGCCCTTAAGGAACCTATGACGCTTCATGGCCTCAAAGTCTAAGTATTGAGTAGGTAAAATGGGATCGTTAGGCCAAGGTGATACATTTAGCTTCTCTGCTACACGAGAGGCATAAATTCCTCCATAAAAATGGTAACTAGCAGCGTTGTGCTGCAATCTCCGTGCAACAATTGCTCCAAGATTATAACGTGTATCTCCTGTTATAGCAGTGTGTATGAGAGTCAAATCAGGAGCACACGGTGTGCTGCAATCTTGCTTGCCTATGACACATTTGCCATTAAAGAGTGCAAAGTAATGTATTGATGGGAAATGGATGCTTTTAATTCTACCTTGTGCCACTCCCCTATCTTCATCGAAACAGAGATTAATCAGAAATGACTCATACTCAGATGTTGGTGGTTCGTCTAGCGAACCCCAATATGGAATTTTGCACGCTCTACTGAACACTTCTAAAGGCATGGTGAAGGGACGGTCATAAAGGTTGAATGAAACGCTAGACTCACGGGAAAAAAATTAAATTTCTTCGTGAAAGTTTTTGTGAGTTCGAGATGTTGGGGACACTTATCTTCGATGAACGGAGCAAGTTCTGCATTGTGGATAAATTGCTCGAATTCCTCCTTGAGACCTGCACCTTCCATGAATTCGTCACACGACCATAGACATGATTTGGTAGCGGCATCTCGCATCGAGTTTTCACTTGGCTCAACATAAGATTGTCGGACTGAGCTTCCGCTTGATGAGGCCTCCGAGGACCTCCTCCTTGAATAACTCCTAAAGAATTGCATTTTTATCTGCGAACAAATTTCTGAAATACTTTTGGGACACAAAATTTTGTTAACAAAACTTCGTAAGATTGATAGCAACTACTCCTAAGGATGCATAGAGGCCATATCAAGCACTCAAATTACTTAGAACTCTAAGAATTCAACATGCAAGCCCATCTACAGCAGCACCAACAATAGCTAATTATTCTAAAAATAACCCACTAAATCAAAAACTAATTGGACCAACGGAGGAGTCACATACCAAGTAGCAATCCCCCAAAACAGTTTCGGAAATGGAGCTTCGAGCAAAGAGATCGAAATCCGCGGGTTTGTGCGCAAGAACATGGGAGTGAGAGCAATGGTGATTTTTTTTCTGAAGGTAGGGGATGACATGGGCTAAAGGGATTAGTGAGGGGGGCCATGAGGGGGCCACAACCCAACAGGGCGCGCCTGGGGTTGCTGGCGCGCCATGGTGTCTTGTGGGCACCATGTGCACCCCCCCCCCCCCACCTCTGATGTTATTTGCACTAGAAATTTAGAAATATTTAGAAAAAAATCGTATCAAATTTTCAGGACATTCTGAGAACTTTTATTTTTGGGCCATTTTTTTATTGCACAGAGAAAACAGAAAACTGGATAGACATGGCATTTTATTTTATTTGACTAAGAAGAATATAAAACAAAAGGTGGGAGCAGAGAGTTGTGCCTACTAGATTCATCAACTTCATACCTCTCAAAAATGATTCATTAATAAGGTTGATCAAGTCTTATTAACAACCACTTCCGATTAGCATGAAACCGAAGAACTTTCGTAAAACACGAAGTTACCTCAATGGGGATATGCATATCCCCAACAATAAGTATGTCATATTTCTTTTTGGCAGTAGGTAGAAGTAATTGAAAACTTCCAATAGTGAGTGTCGGAGATTCTACAATAACATTTATACCATTCACTTGGAATTGTTTCTTCGGAAAGTGCACCGTATGCTCATTACCATTGATATGAAAAGTGACTTTGCTTTTATTGCAATCAATAACAGCCCCTGTAGTATTCAAAAAGGGTCTACCAAGGATAATCGACATGTTGTCATCCTCGGGCATCTCAAGAATAACAATGTCCATTAAGATAGTAACATTCGCAACAACAACGGGCACATGCTCACAAATACCGATTGGTATGGTAGTTCATTTGTTAGCCATTTGCAATGATATTTCAGTAGGTGTGAGTTTATTCAAATCAAGTCTTTTATATAAGGAGAAAGGCATAACACTAACACCAGCTCCCAAATCACACAAAGCAGTTTTGACATAATTTATTTTAATGGAGCAAGGTATAGTTGGTATTCCAGGATCTCCATGTTTTTTAGGTACTCCATCCTTAAAAGTATAATTAGCAAGCATGGTGGAGATTTCAGCTTCAGGTATCTTTCTTTTATTAGTGATGATGTCTTTCATGTACTTTGCATAAGGGGCCATCTTTAAGATATCAGTTAAGCGGGTACGCAAACAGACTGGCCTAATCATTTCAGCAAAGCGTTCAAATTCTTCATCATCCTTTTTCTTAGATGGTTTGGGTGGAAAGGGCGTGGGTTTCTGAAGCCATGGTTCTCTTTCTTTACCATGTTTTCTAGCCACAAAGTCTCTTTTATCATATCGTTTTTTTTAGGTTGTGGGTTATCAAGTTCAACAACAGGTTCTATTTCAATGAAATTTTCTGGTTCTTTACCATTGTTTGGTTGGGTATCTTCATGAACATTATCATTATCATTTTCATTATCACTAGGTGAATGTTCATTACCAGATTGAGTTTCAGCATCAGAAATAGAGACATCATTATTATCAGGAGGTTTTTGTATCTCAGGTTCACTAGAGGTAGGCAAAGTCCTATCATTTTTCTTTTTCTTTTTCTTCTTAGAAGGACTAGGTGCATCAGTGTTAATTCTCTGAGAGTCTTGTTCAATTATTTTAGGATGACCTTCAGGATAAAGAGGTTCTTGGGTCATTCTACCTCCTCTAGTAACTACTCTAGCAGCAAAATCATTCATATTATTATTCATTTCATCAAGCAATTCTTTTTGAGATTTAGCAACTTGTTCTAACTGGGTTTGAACCATAGAGGCATGTTTTCCTACACCTCTAACATCATCACTGATTCTAAATAACAAGTCACTCAAGCGAGCAATCATATCAGAGTTATATTTCAATTGTTTCAGAACATTTGCATTGAAGTGATCATGTTTCATAATGTAGTTGTCAAACTCATATAAGCATTGACTAGGATGTTTATTGTAAGGGATATCACTTTCATCAAACTTTAATAAAGAATTTACCTCTACCACCTATGGAGGCGGTGGTGTATCCAGGCCATGTATTTGTTCAATAGGTGGTAAGTTCTTAACATCCTCTGCTTTAATACCTTTTTCCTTCATACATTTCTTTGCCTCTTGCATATCTTCAGGACTGAGAAATAAGATACCCCTCTTCTTCGGAGTGGGTTTAGGTGGAGGTTCAGGGAGAGTCCAATCATCATAATTCTTCAATATATTATTCAATAGTTCCTCGGCTTGTTCAACAGTTCATTCCCTGAAAACACAACTAGCACAATTATCTAGGAAGTCCCTAGAAGCATCAATTAGTCCATTATAGAAGATATCAAGTATTTCATTTTTCTTAAGAGGGTGATCAGGCAAAGCATTAAGCAATTGGAGAAGCCTCCCCAAGCTTGTGGGAGACTCTCTTCTTCAATTTGCACAAAGTTAAATATTTTCTGTAAGGCAGCTTGTTTCTTATGAGCAGGAAAATATTTTTTAGAGAAGTAGTAAATCATATCCTGGGGACTACGCACACAACCAGGAGCAAGAGTATTGTTCCATATCTTAGCATCTCCTTTTAATGAAAACGGAAATAATTTGAGAATATAGTAATAGTGAATCTTCTCATCATGAGCAAAGAGGGTGGCTATATCACTCAGCTTAGTAAGATGTGCCACTACAGTTTCAGTTTCATAGCCATGGAAAGGATCAAATTCAACCAAAGTAATTAACTCTGGGTCGACATAGAATTCATAATCCTTATCGGTAACAAAGATAGGTGAAGTAGCAAACTTAGGATCACATTTCATTCTAGCGTTCAAAGTCTTTTCCTTATACTTGCGTAGCAATTTCTTAAGATCATCTCTACCCTTACAAGAAAGGATTTCTCTAGTTATGTCCTCATCCATAACATAACCCTCACGTATCTTAGGCATTTCAAATCTAGGAGAGCTAGGTCTAATAGGTGTTTCATAGTTCTCGGTTTCAAAGGCTTCATCAGTTTCAGCAATCTCATCAGTTTTAGTAATATCATTCTCTTTAGCTCTAGCAATTTGTTCATCAAGAAATTCACCTAGTGGCACATTATCATCAAGCATGGTACTAGCATCATCATCATAAGCATCATTCATAACAGAAGTATCATCATCAATAACTTACGACATATCAGGATTAATAGCGTGTGGTGGTGTTGCAAACTTTCTCATAACCGAAGGTGAATCAAGTGCAGAGCTAGATGGCAATTCCTTACCTACCCTCGTCTTAGAGGGAAAAATCTTGGTTTTTGGATCCTTCAAATTCTTCATAGTTATCAATTGATATAAATCCCAAGTGAATCAACAAATATAGCTATGCTCCCCGGCAACGGCGCCAGAAAAAGGTCTTGATAACCCACAAGTATAGGGGATCGCAAGAGTTTTCGAGGGTAGAGTATTCAACCCAAATTTATAGATTCGACACAAGGGGAGCCAAAGAATATTTGCGAGTATTAGCAGTTGAGTTGTTAATTCAACCACACCTGGAGATTAAATATCTGCAGCAGAGTGATCAGTAGCAAAGTAGTATGATAGTTTTGATAGTAGTAGTACCAGTAACAGTAACAGTAGCAGTGATAGCAATAGTTTCGTAGGAAGTGTAACAATAGGAGTAGCAATAGTAACTCAGCAAGAACCATATGTGGAAAACTCGTAGGCACTGGATCGGTGAACTCGTTGGATGATATTCATATAACATTCATAACCTAGGGCGACACAGAACTAGCTCCAGTTCATAAATGTAATGTAGACATGTATGATACGTCCATTTTGCATCATGCTTTTACATTGATCTTTATTGCATTATGGGCTGTTATTACACATTTTGGTATAATACTTATGCCTTTTCTCTCTTATTTTACAAGGTTTACATGAAGAGGGAGAATGCCGGTAGCTGGGATTCTGGACTGGAAAAGGAGCAAATCTGAGATACCTATTCTGCACAACTCCAAAAGTCCTGAAAATCTACGGAGAATTATTTTGGAATATATAAAAAATACTAGGCGAAGAAAATACCAGAGGGGACCCACCAGGTAGCCACAAGCCTGGAGGGCGCACCCTACCCCCAGGGCGCGCCCTAGTGGCTTGTGGGCCCCCTGGCAGGCCTCCGGTGCCCATCTTCTGCTATATGGAGGGTTTTGACCTGGAAAAAATCAGAAGGGAGCTTTCGGGACGAAGCGCCGACGTCTCGAGGCGGAACTTGGACAGAACCAATCTAGGGCTCCAGTGGAGCTGTTCTGCCGGGGAAACTTCCCTCCCGGAGGGGGAAATCGAAGCCATCGTCATCCCCAACGATTCTCTCATCGAGAGGGGGTCAATCTCCATCAACATCTTCACCAGCACCATCTCCTCTCCAAACCCTAGTTCATCTCTTGTATCCGATCTTTGTCTCAAAACCTCAGATTGGTACCTGTGGGTTGCTAGTAGTGTTGATTACTTCTTGTAGTTGATGCTAGTTGGTTTACTTGGTGGAAGATCATATGTTCAGATCCTTAATGATAATTAATACTCCTCTGATTATGAACATGAATATGCTTTGTGAATAGTTACGTTTGTTCCTGAGGACATGGGATAAGTCTTGTTATAAGTAATCATGTGAATTTGGTATTCGTTCGATATTTTCATGAGATGTATGTTGTCTCTCCTCTAGTGGTGTTATGTGAACGTCGACTACATGACACTTCACCATTATTTGGGCCTAGAGGAAGGCATTGGGAAGTAATAAGTAGATGATGGGTTGCTAGAGTGACAGAAGCTTAAACCCTAGTTTATGCGTTGCTTCGTAAGGGGCTGATTTGGATCCATAGGTTTCATGCTATGGTTAGATTTATCTTAATTCTTCCTTCGAAGTTGCGGATGCTTGCGAGAGAGGTTAATCATAAGTGGGAGGCTTGTCCAAGTAAGGACAGCACCCAAGCACCAGTCCACCCACATATCAAATTATCAAAGTAACGAACGTGAATCATATGAGCATGATGAAAACTAGCTTGACAGAAATTCCCATGTGTCCTCGGGAGCGCTTTGCTTTATATAAGCATTTGTCCAGGCTTGTCCTTTGCTATAAAAAGGATTGGGCCACCTTGCTGCACCCTTGTTTCATTTGTTACTTGCTACCCGTTACGAATTATCTTATCACAAAACTATCTGTTACCGATAATTTTAGTGCTTGCAGAGAATACCTTACTGAAAACCGCTTGTCATTTCCTTCTGCTCCTCGTTGGGTTCGACACTCTTATCGAAAGGACTACGATAGATCCCCTATACTTGTGGGTCATCAAGACTCTTTTCTGGCGCCGTTGCCGAGGAGTGAAGCGCCTTTGGTGAGTGGAACTTGGTAAGGAAAAATTTATATACTGTGCTGAAATTTACTGTCACTTGTTACTATGGAAAATAATCCTTTGAGGGGCTTGTTCGGGGTATCTTCACCTCGACCAGAAGCACAAAGAGATGCTCCTCAACCTACTGCACCTACTGAAAATATTTATTATGAGATTCCTTCGGGTATGATAGAGAAACTGCTAGCTAATCCTTATGCAGGAGATGGAACACTACATCCTGATTTGCATCTAATCTATGTGGATGAAGTTTGTGGATTATTTAAGCTTGCAGGTTTGCCCGAGGATGATGTCAAGAAGAAGGTCTTTCCTTTATCTTTGAAGGAGAAGGCATTGACATGGTATAGGCTATGTGATGATATTGGATCATGGAACTACAACCGATTGAAATTGGAATTTCATCAGAAGTTTTATCCTATGCATCTGGTTCATCGTGATCGGAATTATATCTATAACTTTTGGCCTCGTGAAGGAGAAAGAATCGCTCAAGCTTGGGGGAGGCTTAAGTCAATGTTATATTCATGCCCCAACCATGAGCTCCCAAGAGAAATTATTATTCAGAATTTTTATGCTCGGCTTTCTCGTAATGATCAATCCATGCTCGATACTTCTTGTGTTGGTTCCTTTATGAAGAAAGATATTGAATTCAAATGGGACTTATCGGAAAGAATTAAACGCAACTCTGAAGATTGGGAACTCGACGAAGGTAAGGAGTCAGGTATAAAACTTAAGTTTGATTGTGTTAAATCCTTTATAGACACCGATGCTTTTCGTGAATTTAGCACTAAATATGGACTTGACTCTGAGATAGTAGCTTCTTTCTGTGAATCTTTTGCTGCTCATGTTGATCTCCCTATGGAGAAGTGGTTTAAATATCATCCTCCCATTGAAGTGAAAGTAGTTGAACCTATTAAGGTTGAAGAAGAAACCATTACTTATAATATTGATCCTGTTGTTCCTACTGCTTATATTGAGAAACCACACTTCCCTATTAGAATAAAGGAACATGCTAAAGCTTACACTGTGGTTCGTAAGAGTTATACTAGAACACCTACACCCCCTGAACAAATTAAAGTTGAACCTATTATTGCTATGGTTAAAGATCTCTTGGTTGATAATATTGATGGGCATGTTATTCATTTCTGTGATGAAGCTGCTAGAATTGCTAGACCTGATACTCAAGATAAACATAGACCTATTGTTGGCATGCCTGTTGTTTCTGTTAAAATAGTAGATCATTGTTATCATGTCTTATGTGATGTGGGTGCTAGTGTGAGTGCAATTCCCTTTACCTTATACCAAGAAATTATGAATGATATTGCACCAGCTGAATTAGAGGAAATTGATGTTACCATTAAGCTTGCTAATAGAGATACTATTGCACCAATTGGGATTGTTAGAGATGTTGAAGTCTTGTGTGGGAAAGTAAACTATCCTACTAATTTTCTTGTTCTTGGTTCCCCACAAGATGATTTTTGTCCCATTATATTTGGTAGACCCTTCTTGAATATTGTTAATGCTAAGATAGATTGTGAGAAAGAAACTGTTACTGTAAGTTTTGGGGATGTGTCTCATGAGTTCAATTTCTCTAAATTTCGTAGACAACCCCATGACAAAGAATTGCCTAGTAAAGATGAAATTATTGGTCTTGCTTCTATTGCTGTGCCTCCTACTGATCCTTTAGAACAATATTTGCTAGACCATGAAAACGATATGCATATGAATGAAAGGAATGAAATAGATAAGGTTTTCTTTGATCAGCAGCCTATTTTGAAACACAACCTGCCTGTTGAAATACTTGGGGATCCTCCTCCACCCAAGGGTGATCCCGTGTTTGAGCTTAATTAAACAATTACCGGATACTCCGAAATATGCTTATCTAGATGAAAAGGAGATATATCATGTTATTATTAGTGCTAACCTTTCAGAGCATGAAGAAAAGAGATTATTGAAAACTTTGAGGAAGCACCGTCCTGCTATTGGATATACTCTTGATGATCTTAAGGGCATTAGTCCCACTCTATGTCAGCATAAAATTAATATGGAGCCTGATGCTAAACCAGTTGTTGATCACCAGCGACGGTTAAATCCTAAAATGAAAGAAGTGGTAAGAAATGAAATATTAAAGCTTCTGGAGGCAGGTATAATTTATCCTATTGCTGATAGTAGATGGGTTAGTCCCGTTCATTGTGTCCCTAAGAAAGGAGCTATTACCGTTGTTCCTAATGATAAAAATGAATTGATCCCGCAAAGAATTGTTACAGGATATAGAATGGTAATTGATTTTAGGAAATTAAATAAAGCTACTAGGAAAGATCATTACCCTATACCTTTCATTGATCAAATGCTAGAAAGACTATCCAAGAACACACATTTTTGCTTTCTAGATGGTTATTCTGGTTTCTCTCAAATACCTGTGTCAAAAGAGGATCAAGAAAAGACCACTTTTACTTGTCCTTTCGGTACCTTTGCTTATAGACGTATGCCTTTTGGTTTATGCAATGCACCTGCTACCTTTCAAAGATGTATGATGGCAATATTCTCTGACTTTTGTGAAAAGATTGTTGAGGTTTTCATGGATGATTTTTCCGTTTACGGAACTTCTTTTGATGATTGTTTGAGCAACCTTGATCGAGTTTTGCAGAGATGCGAAGAAACTAATCTTGTCTTGAATTGGGAAAAGTGCCACTTTATGGTTAATGAAGGTATTGTCTTGGGGCACAAAATCTCCGAAAGAGGTATTGAAGTTGATAAAGCTAAAGTTGATGCTATTGAAAAAATGCCGTGTCCTACGGATATCAGAGGTATAAGAAGTTTCCTTGGTCATGCTGGTTTCTATAGGAGGTTTATTAAAGACTTCTCTAAGATTTCTAGGCCTCTCACTAATCTTTTGCAAAAAAGATGTTCCATTCGTTTTTGATGATGATTGTGTAGAAGCATTTGAAATTCTTAAGAAAGCCTTGATTTCTGCACCTGTTGTTCAACCACCTGATTGGAACCTACCCTTTGAAATTATGTGTGATGCTAGTGATTATGCCATTGGTGCTGTTCTAGGACAAAGAGTTGATAAGAAATTAAATGTTATCCATTATGCTAGTAAAACTCTAGACAGTGTTCAAAGAAACTATGCTACCACTGAAAAGGAATTTTTAGCAGTTGTGTTTGCTTGTGATAAGTTCAGACCTTATATCGTTGATTCCAAAGTAACTGTTCACACCGATCATGCTGCTATTAAATATCTTATGGAAAAGAAAGATGCTAAACCTAGACTTATTAGATGGGTCTTCTGCTACAAGAATTTGATTTGCATATTATTGATAGAAAGGGTGCTGATAACCCCGTAGCAGACAACTTGTCTAGGTTAGAAAACGTTCTTGATGACCCACTACCTATTGATGATAGCTTTCCTGATGAACAATTAGCTGTCATAAATGCTTCCCGTAATGCTCCATGGTATGCTGATTATGCTAATTATATTGTTGCTAAATTTATACCGCCTAGTTTCACATACCAACAAAAGAAAAAGTTCTTCCATGATTTAAGACATTACTTTTGGGATGATCCACACCTTTATAAAGAAGGAGTAGATGGTGTTATTAGACGTTGTGTACCTGAGCATGAACAGGAACAGATCCTTCACAAATGTCATTCCGAGGCCTACAGAGGACACCACGCTGGAGATAGAACTGCACATAAGGTACTACAATCTGGTTTTTATTGGCCTACTCTCTTCAAGGATGCTCGTAAGTTTGTCTTGTCTTGTGATGAATGTCAAAGAATTGGTAATATTAGTAGACGTCAGGAAATGCCTATGAATTACTCACTTGTTATTGAACCGTTTGATGTTTGGGGTTTTGATTATATGGGACCTTTTCCAAAGTCTAACGGGTATACTCATATTCTAGTTGCTGTTGATTATGTTACTAAGTGGGTAGAAGCTATTCCAACTAGTAGTGTTGATCATAACACTTCTATTAAAATGCTTAAAGAAGTTATTTTCCCTAGATTTGGAGTCCCCAGATATTTAATGACTGATGGTGGTTCACACTTTATTCATGGTGCTTTCCGTAAATTGCTTGCTAAGTACGATGTTAATCATAGAATTGCATCTCCTTATCATCCTCAGTCTAGTGGTCAAGTAGAATTAAGCAATAGAGAAATTAAATTAATCTTGCAGAAGACTGTTAATAGATCCAGAAAGAATTGGTCTAAGAAACTTGCTGATGCATTATGGGCTTATAGAACTGCTTACAAAAACCCTATGGGTATGTCTCCGTATAAAATGGTTTATGGTAAAGCATGTCACTTACCTCTAGAACTAGAACATAAAGCTTATTGGGCAATTAAAGAGCTCAACTATGATTTCAAACTTGCTGGTGAGAAGAGGTTATTTGACATTAGCTCACTTGATGAATGGAGAACCCAGGCCTATGAGAATGCTAAGTTGTTTAAAGAAAAGGTTAAGAGATGGCATGATAAAAGGATACAAAAGCGTGAATTCAATGTCGGTGACCATGTCCTGCTATACAATTCTCGTTTAAGATTTTTTGCAGGAAAACTTCTCTCTAAATGGGAAGGGCCTTACATTATCGAGGAAGTATATCGTTCCGGTGCCATCAAGATCAACAACGCCGAAGGCACAAATCCTAAGGTGGTAAACGGGCAAAGAATCAAACATTATATCTCAGGTACTCCCATAAATGTTGAAACCAATATTATCAATACCATAACACCGGAGGAGTACATTAGGGAGACCTACCAGAACGTTTCAGACTCCGAAAAGGAATAGGTATGTGATACGGTAAGCAAACCGAATCCAAAACTTTTCCAATAGCAATTTTTCTCCATTTTGGAATATTTAATAAATTAGGAAAATTTAAAGTAGTCCGAAAAGTGCACGAGGAGGCGACAAGCCAGGAGGGCACGCCCTAGTGGCTTGTGGCCACCCCGTGTACCCTCCGGACTCCGTTTTCGTGTGGTATACTCCTTCAGGTCGGTAAAAATTCATTATATAATCTCCCGAAGTTTTTGACCTTCGTATCACGACAATAGCTCCTGTTTTTGTTTTGAGCTGTTTCTGCAGCAGATTAAGAGCAACATGACGTCCCCAAGTGCTTCGAAGGACAAGTTCTTCGAGAAGGTCATCAACCCCTACCTCGCGGAGGTGCTGCGACACCCTCAAACCATTGAGATGCGTGAGGGGGTACTGCACATCCGTGATGTTGAGGGGCCAAAGAACACCAGAAGCATGGAGACAAGGCTCGAAGCAATGGAGCAACAAGTCTTCAAGTGCCAAGGGATGGTGGAACGAGGACTGAATGCCAATCACATGATGATCGCGGAGTTTACCCATAAGCACAAGCTGGACGCCAAGGACATTGGGGAGCACATCTTCAAGCTTTACGAGAAAATCGAGCATCTCCATGCCTAGATCTATGACCTGCAAAACCAAAACTGTGAGTATGAATACAGATTTAAGTGATTGAGTTTGGCTGCAGATTTGAGGATCCCGGAGACTCGTTCATCTTTTTATGATGGTGATCCTATGCCTTGGAAGACGGAGGACAAGCTTCCAATCTCATCAACAACTCCAACATCACCACCTCCGAAGAAAGACAACTAAACACATGGGTATGGGCACTCCCCTTGGCTTGTGCCAAGCTTGGGGGAGGTGCCCCGGTATCGTATCACCATCACATCTTTTACTTTTATCGTTTTTCTTAGTTCGATCCTTTTGGTTACATCTTGATCTAGTAGAATAAAGTCTTTAGTGTGATCTAGTTTTGAATTTTAATTTATGTTCCCCCTATGTAAGCGAGTCCGAGAGTTATATAATAAAAAGTAGTTTTGAGTTGAGGGCTTTGCTTGCTTGCTATGATCTTCAGAAAAAGAAATAGAAAGAAGTATAGAATAAAAGCAAAGAGTATATATGATGATCTTATGGGGGGTGATGACTTCACATATAAGAAGGATGTCAATTGAAATTTGTTGTGAGTTGACAAACATAGCGATTGGTCATTGTTGCAATTAAAAGGAAGTAATAAAGAAAGAGAGGTTCACATATAAATATATTATCTTGGACATCTTTTATGATTGTGAGCACTCATTAAAATATTATATGCTAAGAAGTTGATGTTGGACAAGGAAGACAACATAATGGGTTATGTTTGCTTATTTCCGAATAGAAGTTATATGGTTATAGATCCTTTAACATGTGGCGCTTGCTTCACCCCATATCAGCCAAAACTTCCGCACCAAGTAGAGATACTACTTGTGCATCCAAACACCCTTAACCCATTTTTGCCATGAGAGTCCACCATACCTACCTATGGATTGAGTAAGATCCTTCAAGTAACTTGTCATCGGTGCAAGCAATAAAAATTGCTCTCTAAATATGTGTGATCTATTAGTGTGAGGAAAATAAACTTTATACGAACTTGTGATATGGAAGAAATAAAAGCGACAGACTGCATAATAAAGTTCTTTATCACAAGGGGCAATATAAAGTGACGTTCTTTTGCATTAAGGGATTCCGCATCCAACTATAAAAGCGCATGACAACCTCTGCTTCCCTCTGCGAAGGGCCTATCTGTTACTTTTACTTTCTAATACTTACCCTTATGCAAGAGTCATGGTGATCTTCACCACTTCCTTTATTTCGCCTTTATCTCTTGGCAAGCGTCATGTGTTGGGGAATGATCTAGACACATATATCCACTCGGATGTGGGTGAGCATGAGCTATTTCTGTTGACATTACCCTTGAGGTAAATAGTTGGGAGGCAAAACTATAAGCCCCTATCTTTCTTTGTGTCCGATTGAAGCTTTGACCTCATAGGTACCGCGTGAGTGTTAGCAATTATGAAAGACTAAAAGATGATTGAGTATGTGGATTTGCTTTACAAGCTCTTAATTGACTCTTTCCAACGTTATGATAAATTGGAATTGCTTCAATGACTGAGATCATAGTTTGTTTGTTCTCAATAGAGTTCTTGATTCATACTTTACCTTGTGAATGAACTGTTACTTTAGCATAAGAAATTATATGTCAATATATGTTGCTGTTCTAAAGATGACCATGATGCCTTCATGTCCGTGTTTTATTTTATCGACACCTCTATCTCCAAACATGTGGTCATATTTATCGATTTCGGCTTTCGCTTGACGACAAGCGAGATCTAAGCTTGGGGGAGTTGATACGTCCATTTTTCATCATGCTTTTACATTGATCTTTATAGCATTATGGGCTGTTATTACACATTTTGGTATAATACTTATGCCTTTTCTCTCTTATTTTACAAGGTTTACATGAAGAGGGAGAATGCCGGTAGCTGGGATTCTGGACTCGAAAAGGAGCAAATCTGAGATACCTATTCTGCACAACTCCAAAAGTCCTGAAAATCTACGGAGAATTATTTTGGAATATATAAAAAATACTGGGTGAAGAAAATACCAGAGGGGACCCACCAGGTAGCCACAAGCCTGGAGGGCGCACCCTAGTGGCTTGTGGGCCCCCTGGCAGGCCTCCGGTGCCCATCTTCTGCTATATGGAGGGTTTTGACCTGGAAAAAATCAGAAGGGAGCTTTCGGGACCAAGCGTCGCCGTCTCGAGGCGGAAATTGGACAGAACCAATCTAGGGCTCCGGTGGAGCTGTTCTGCCGGGGAAACTTCCCTCCCGGAGGGGGAAATCGAAGCCATCGTCATACCCAACGATTCTCTCATCGAGAGGGGGTCAATCTCCATCAACATCTTCACCATCACCATCTCCTCTCCAAACCCTAGTTCATCTCTTGTATCCGATCTTTGTCTCAAAACCTCAGATTGGTACCTGTGGGTTGCTAGTAGTGTTGATTACTTCTTGTAGTTGATGCTAGTTGGTTTACTTGGTGGAAGATCATATGTTCAGATCCTTAATGATAATTAATACTCCTCTGATTATGAACATGAATATGCTTTGTGAGTAGTTACGTTTGTTCCTGAGGACATGGGATAAGTCTTGTTATAAGTAATCATGTGAATTTGGTATTCGTTCGATATTTTCATGAGATGTATGTTGTCTCTCCTCTAGTGGTGTTATGTGAACGTCGACTACATGACACTTCACCATTATTTGGGCCTAGAGGAAGGCATTGGGAAGTAATAAGTAGATGATGGGTTGATAGAGTGACAGAAGCTTAAACCCTAGTTTATGCGTTGCTTCGTAAGGGGCTGATTTGGATCCATATGTTTCATGCTAAGGTTAGATTTATCTTAATTCTTCCTTCGTAGTTGCGGATGCTTGCGAGAGAGGTTAATCATAAGTGGGAGGCTTGTCCAAGTAAGGACAGCACCCAAGCACCGGTCCACCCACATATCAAATTATCAAAGTAACGAACGCGAATCTTATGAGCATGATGAAAACTAGCTTGACAAAAATTCCCATGTGTCCTCAGGAGCGCTTTGCTTTATATAAGAGTTTGTCCAGGCTTGTCCTTTGCTATAAAAAGGATTGGGCCACCTTGATGCACCCTTGTTACATTTGTTACTTGCTACCCGTTACGAATTATCTTATCACAAAACTATCTGTTACCGATAATTTCAGTGCTTGCAGAGAATACCTTACTGAAAACCGCTTGTCATTTCCTTCAGCTCCTCGTTGGGTTCGACACTCTTACTTATCGAAAGGACTACGATAGATCCCCTATACTTGTGGGTCATCAATGTATTCCGTAAATAGTCATACGTGCTTATGGAAAAGAACTTGCATGACATCTTTTGTCCTACCCTCCCGTGGCAGCGGGGTCCATAACGAAACTAAGGGACATTAAGGCCTCCTTTTAATAGAGAACCGGAACAAAGCATTAACACATAGTGAATACATGAACTCCTCAAACTACGGTCATCACTGGAAAGTATCCCGACTATTGTCACTCCGGGGTTTACGGATCATAACACGTAATAGGTGCATATGACTAGCAAGATCGGATCAGGAACATAGATATAAAGGTGATAACATAAACAGTTCAGATCTGAAATCATGGCACTCGGGCCCTAGTGACAAGCATTAAGCATGCCAAAGTCATAGCAACATCAATCTCAGAACCTAGTGGATACTAGGGATCAAGCCCTAACAAAACTAACTCGATTACATGATGAATCTCATCCAACTCCTCACCGACCAGCAAGCCTACGAAGGAATTACTCACTCCCAGTGGGGAGCATCATGGAATTGGCGATGGAGAAGGGTTGATGATGACGAAGACCGAAGATTCCACTCTCCGGAGCCCCAAACGGGCTCTAGATTTGGCCTCCCGAGGAAGAACATGAGGTGGCGGCGGTTCCGTATCGTAAAACGCGATGAAACTTTCTCTCTGATTTTTTTCCCGAAAATAGGATTTTATAGCGTTGGAATTAGGGTCAGTGGGGCCCCGAGGTGGGCACAACGCACCAAGGCGCGCCTGGAGGGGGTGGCGTGCCTTGGTGTATCGTTCCCAGCCAGGGCACCCCCTCCAGTGGTTCTTGGCTCCAGTATTTTTTATTTATTGTAATATAATTCTCCAAAAAGTTTCGTCCAGTTCCGAGAACTTTTATTTCTGCACAAAAACAATATCATGGTAGTTCTGCTGAAAACAGCATCAGTCCGGGTTAGTTTCATTCAAATCATGCAAATTAGAGTCCAAAACAAGAGCAAAAGCGTGCGGAAAAGTAGATACGACGGAGACGAATCAGGGGGGGTAGGTCTATCTACATCGCTTCTAGTCGTCATGTCCCGTCCTCGAGGGGGCGGCTGGTTGTCCTGAGTACGCCTGGGGGGCGTGGGCTCAGTGGCCTCTTCATCAAATTGTGGTAGCAGGCGTCGGCGCGGGTAGCTTTTGTTTTGATCCGTCCATTCATTGCCGAACCCTACTTCGGTTGCTAGGACTTTTGTCCATCTATCATTGAGGGTATCTTGTTCGGCTTTTATTTGTTGCTGCTTCTTCTTTAGGCTCCAGGCGGTAGCTATCAGCTGCCGCTTGAACCGTTCTTGATCCAGTGGGTCTTCGGGGACGATGAAACCCTCGGTCCCGAGACTAACCTCGTCTTCCGAGGGAGGAAGGTAGTTGCTATCCTCGGAGTCATTGAGGTCTTCGGAGTTATATCGATCCTCGTGTCCCTGTGCAACATCTAGCTGTTGCTCGGTGGCGACGGGGTCGTCGAGATTTTGCATGTTGTTCGGGGTATCATCTTCTCCGGTGACAGTATTGCTTTCCTTTCCTTTGCGCCCCTTGGACCGTTTGCGATGGCGCCGGCGTTTGGGAGGCACCTCACTGCGGTTATCGTCGTTCTCGCTGGGGGTGCCTTCACCGTTCTTCCCTGTGGTATTGGGGGTGTCTACCATATAAACATCGTAGGGTGGAGGTAGCTGTCCGCCGTCCAATGGAGGTAGGGATGTTGTCGACATCTTTGTCGATATTGTCGGCCTCCTCGGAGGCGTAGTCCAGGTTATCGGTTAAGTCCTCGACAATGGCTACCAAGTGGGTGGTGGGTGGGACGCAAAATTCCCAGTGGCCGACCTCATAGCCCATCCGAGTACATGGCGGGGGCGGGCCATGTGTAATATTCATCATTTGGATCCGGGCCGGCGTCTCGCTTAAGAGCGAGAAGTCGGCCAGGTCGTTCTCATGGAGTCCTCCATAGTCGATCTCCGACGCGTCAAAGCAGGGTGCATATTCGGCCGAGGCCGAGCCCCGTCCTCCGGCCGCTATGGTCGGATTCGAGCTTGAAGCTAGGTCCGTGGCGAGGGTTGATCCGGAGACAGAGTCGAGGAGGAGGTCTGAAGTTAAAGCTTCGGGGTTTCCGCACTCGTCGGATGAGACCGTGAGCCCAGCCAGGGACAGGTTGCCTCGTGCGTCAGCGGCGTATTCCAAGCTACCGAACCTGATCTTTTGCCCAGGGACGAAACTGCCGACCTGATCGGGATGGCCGGCCGTATCGTCAAGTAGATCGACACTGCCGGACACGAAGGGCTGGTTGGGGACGAAGATGTCCACGATGAGGATGCTGTCGCTGATGACCAAGCGAGCCATCGACCCTGCTGGCGATCCAACAACGGAACTCTCAATGAAAGCACCAATGTCAGTGTCAAAACCGGCAGATCTCGGGTAGGGGGTCCCAAGCTATAGATCTTGGATCGATGGGGAACAGGAGGCAGGGAGACGATGTTACCCAGGTTCGGGCCCTCTCAAAGAGGTAAAACCCTATGTCCTGCTTTGATTGTATTGATGAGTGTATGACGATTACAGTGTCGATCTACCACGAGATCAGATGAACTAAACCCTAGATGAGTCGAAGTAATGGCTCTGCCTTCTACGAGCTAAACCCTCTGGTTTATATAGACACCAGGGGTCCCTAGGGTTACACATAGTCGGTTATCATCAAGGGATAAACCCGCCGATCTGGCCATCTTGACTTGGAGGACACACCAAGGCACTGAAGGTCTCCTTCCCGGATACGAGGTTGACTTGTAGTTCGGCTTTCATGTATTGAGCGCAAAGTGGCCCACCTGTCCGGCCTTTGGGAAATAGGCCGGCGGCCCGAGGACCCCTTAGTCCCGGACTCCCTCTGCCGACGACTGCGTCGTGCCGCCGCTGGCCCCGCCGTCCCTGCCAAGACCGAGCCAGGGCCGACCGCCCTCAAGTCCCAGGAGTACATCTGGTACGGGGTGGTGCACGAGTGGGTGAGCGCGCTACCCGTCTGGATGGGGGCGACACTGGAGCAGATCTACCTGGAGAAGTGGTGGCAACAGCACCTAGCGGAGGAGCGCCGCGAGGGCCAACGGCTCGAGCAGTTGGAGTGCGACGCCGAGGCGGAGGAGGAGGAGCGTCGTGCCAAAGCCCAGGCAACGGCAGTGCAGCCACTGGCGGTCGATGTCGCCACCGCCTGGGAGACGGCGTTCCCCTGGCCTGACCCGGCGCCGACGCTCGTCGACCTCACCGGCCCCAACGACGACGATGAGGACGCCTAGGGCAGCGCGCCTCCTAGTTTTCATTTTAGTTTAATGTTTTTAGTTGATGCATGGTGGACTCATGGACTATCGCCGGCCTCCGTGGCTGGCATTAATGTTTAGTTAACGTTCCTTATTTTTAAAATGCTTTTTTTCAATCCACGGAAAATTGGTCATGGCAGCGTTGGGCGCAAGCGCCGACCTATTTCGAAAAGTGGACATGGGTGTCCGCCAGCCCGACCCAAACGGACAAAACGCGGACAATACGCGTGTCCATTTGGGTCGCGCGGCTGGAGTTGCTCTCATGGAGTTGACAAAAAAGGGTTTCCCCGCTTTATATTATATATAAAGCAACCGGCGGAGGAGAAACAACCGCCTTGCCTGCGACGCCATCCAGCAGCGTGCCTGGATCAGTAGCGGACCTAGCGCAATGGGCCATGGTGGGCCAACAGTGCAATTATGCATGTAAATTTAGTTTTTCTTTTATTATTTTTATACTTTTTGCTATGATATAAGGAGGCTGCTACGAATCAGCCGGATGATTTCTTAGAGAAATCATCCGCCTATTCAGCCGTTGGATCAGCACACTTGTGGCCATTGGATTACAACAGCGTCGTGATAGCAGCGAGTCAACGCAGTGCCATTGCAGCCCAGGCGAAGCTCCAACGTAGCATCGATGGCATCCGGCGAGCTCCATTGCAGCCCCAGCGGACTTCTAACGCAGCACCGACGCTCCGGCGAAGCTCCAATGCAACTCCGGCCAAGCTCCATTGCAGCCCCGGTGGAGCTCCAACTCAGAGCTGACGGCTCCAGCGAAGCTCCATTGCAACTTCAGTGGAGCTCCATTGCAACCTTGACGGTGCTCCCGACGCAGCATCGACGGCTCCGGTGAAGCTCGATCGCAACTCCGGCGGGGCTCCATTGCAACCCCCGCGGAGCTCCAACACAGCGCCGACGGCTCCTGCTCCACGGGTCGCGTGTCGCTTGCTGCGCTGCAGCTCCACCCGGTTGGGGTAAAATGGATGGACAACAGCGACGTCGGCCCGGACACTGCCTTTTTGGTTTGGTGGTTGGGCCACCGCCGTGACCCCGCCCCCACGGTCACGTAAAATAAAAATAAAATAGAAAGATGGATAGTAAAATAAAAAATAAAATAAAAATTTAAAAATATATCATGACATTCACGTAAGTCATGGCAAAATAGAAAGATGCTCCCAAAATGTAATTTTTTAAAGCATTTTGTAGTGTTAATTTTTTTTTCAATGACATCCACGAATGTCATTTCGTGCTGAAATTTTCCAAACACACAAAAAGTTTGTCAAAGTTTACCAATAAAAATTCAGTTTTTTTATTTTGTTTACTATTTTACTGTTCATCAGGGAGTATTGAGCTCGGGAGCAGAAGAGGACTTTCGGTCTCTCTCTCTCTTTGATGTTTATATTCTTGATTTGTATATTTGCTAGTATTAAGTTTTTCTAGTTGTAGTTCGTCTACAATAACGGGTTTGTAGCTGCACACTGAAAAATTTGTGGTTTTTTTGGGAAAAAAAAGAAAAGAAAATTTTATTTATTTATAGGCAAAGAAAAGAAAAATTCTGTGTGCTTTCCCTTTTCTTCGAGGGAATTCGAAGACTCGAAGTAGGCTGGAGCCCATTCGGCCCCATTGTGCGACCAGGCTGGGACTAGGAGGAGCTCCCTCACTGTCCACTCCCCATCTCTCCTCTCCCCTCAGTCGCCGGCGGCGCTGCGTTTCCCCCAGATCCCACTCAACCCCTTCTCGCCGGCACTCCGATTCCGGCACGGAAAGTCGCGAACTTGTCAGTCCCAATCCGAGCAGGTCTGGATGTCGATGCCGAAGGCTCTTTTTAAGCGCGACCCGGCCACCGCTCGCTACTCGATTCGTCGCGCAGCTGGTGGCAGCTCTCTCATGGCGAGGGCGAGGGCCAGTCGCGCGACCGTGGCAAGTGGATTCCTGCGCCGGCGACGTGCCGACCGGATGAGCGACCTCTCCGACGATCTGCTCCTCCTCGTCCTCCGCCGCCTCGACACCCGCACGGCGCTGGGCGCCGGCTCGATCTCCAGGCGCTGGGCGCACCTCCCGCGCGAGCTGCCGGCCTTGGACCTGAAGGTAAGCGACGTACTCCCGCCGCGCTACCACCGATGGGTCCTCCTACACCGCGACATCTGCAGCAAAGCAGCAGCTTATCTAGACTACAGACGCCACGCCGTCAGACTGGAGCTCCTGCCTAACATCAAGAGGTACGAGCGCCGCGCCATGCGCGCCCTCAACAGATCCGTCGAGAGCTTCTTGCAAGCACCTCGCCCTCGCCGGGGGGTCCTCAAGAGGCTGAGTCTTGAGTTCTACACCACCGGCAACGGCTGCCGCATGAACCGGCTCGTCGCGGAGGCCATCGATGCTTGGGGCGTCCACGACCTCGAGGTCGTCGCCAAGCCACTGTACTGTGAAACAGACGTCGTCCACGCCTTTCCCAGCCATGGCATGTGCAAGGAGCCCCACGCCGCCTGCCTGCGAAGCCTCAAGCTTGGAGGCTGTCTGCTCCCGCCGCTGCAAGAGTACAGTGCGCTTACCATGCTCGTCCTGCGAGACATTCCGGAATCCACGCCCCCGGCCGCCTACGAGGCTGTCTTCACCTCGTGCCCAAAGCTGCAGACCCTGCACCTCATCTCCTGCAGCTGCAGGAGCACCCAGTCGGGCACACCCTTGCCGGTGGTGGTGGACGCCCCCAGTTCAGAGATCAGAGAGCTTGTTGTGGAGAAGTGCGCATTTCAATGGATACGGCTGAGGACTCTCCCCTGTCTCGAGAGCCTAGCCTCCCTGGGAACCAGAGTGTTCTTCGAGTATAAATTGATTCCCTCCCTGAGGCAATGCAACTTCGCGCTGCGCCTCGGTGTCGCACTGGAAGGCGCACGCCAATACTTTGCAAAGCGGCTCAAGCTAGAGCTTGACATGTTTCTTCGGTGCACGCCCAACATAACGAGCCTCATTGTCCGGTTCACTGGTCCTGACAGATGGATCGTGCCGTCTAGCTCTCCATTGTCGTATTTGCCTAACCTGAGGCGGCTGCTGGTCACGGATGTGCCGTCTTCATGGGATGCTGCGTGGCCTCGTCTCTTTCTTGAGATGACGCCTTCTCTGGAGATCCTACACATCAACATTGCCTCCTGCAAGGACAAGCCTGGTGAAGAAATTTCATGGCAGCCCAGCGAGCTTCGGCAGCATCACTTGAAGGAGTTTGTGGTTACTGGTTTTGAGGGAACCAAAAGGCAGATTTACCTAGTCAGTTTCGTCGTGGGAGCATGCACTGCGTTGCGCCGTGTCGCCTTGTTCAAGAACGGGCATGCGCGGGGCAAGGGGCTCTGGGACTGGGAGATGGTGACGCAGCGACACTCGTGGACGGACGAGGAGAAGGACGACATGCTGAAGCAGATCATGGATGGGGTTTCTTCCTCAGCTGTTCAACTTGTTTTTGGCTGAGTTTTCTCACATTTCTTTTGCTGTTCCTTATCCCTGTTTACTGGATGTAAGTTACTATGATCTCTGGCACAGTGCCTTCTCTTTCTGTGATAGGCAGTGTGGTCATTTTTCAATAAACTCGGAATAATTTGTTTCCATCGTAATCTGTCTAGAAGTAATGGATTTGTTGTGGCTTCCTCCAGTCCAGGAAAGATGGGGCGTCACAATTCTGGAAAACTTTACAGTGTCGACCCCCACAAAGGGTTGGTTTTCCAGGTGATATCTTCTGTGACACTGTGTGGGATCTTACTTCTGTCAGATCATTCGGTGTGTTGGCGAATATAGAACTAGATGAGTTTCTTCTGGAGTTGTGGGATATCAGTCTCAATGAAGAGAGAGACAGGTTTCCTGCAGCAGTATATGACAAACTTGGGAACAGTTTAGAAATGAGCTCGGAAAATACGTTTCATGTTTGTTTGTATGAAGAAAAACGGTTTGCAAAACTGCTCTTAAACCGTGGAGATTTTGCAAAAATGTTTAACATAGGCATGATTAATTTGGCATTTAATTTGGCATTTTGCAAAAATGTTCATCCTAGCCGGATCGAAGCAATAGTCCCGGTCGCGTTACGAACCGGGACTAATGTAAGCATTAGTCCCGGTTCGAGCGGCTAGGATGCCGGACGGGGCTCAACAGGCATCAGTCCCGGTTCGAACACCAACCGGGACTAAAGGGTATCACCACCTTTAGTCCCGGTTGGTGTCTCCAACCGGGACTAAAGGGTCTCACCCTCTTTTTCCAGTTTTTTTTTGTTTTTTGCTTTATTTATTTTCTTTTGTTTGTACTTACAGCGAAATATTTAGAGTTTTTGAGTGAATCTTTTTGCTTCAGGTCACAAAAATTATAAACTTTCTGTTAGTGCCAGTAGTTTTCAAATTTGAATAGTTTAAATTTGAATTCTTTAAAATTTGTGTGAATCACTAGTTTGTGAATAACTTTACTTTGAAAATAGATTTTTGAGTGATTCTTTTTCTTGCTGTTTAATATTAGTGTGTTTTATCATTATATTCAATTTGGTAATTTTTAGGTTATTTTAAATAGGTGTTTTAATCAAAACAGATTATGTTTAGCTCTTTTAGTTTTATAGCTCAAAAAAATCAATAAATGCATGAAAAATAGCGAAAGAAGTGGGAAAGGGTTGAAAATTAATGATGTGGCTTTTAATGGTGCATGTTGAACGCACAAAAAGTTTGGAGTTGAAATAAGTTTAAAAAAATGAAATGCCTTCATAACAGATGAGTTTTCGTCCGAAACCCTGATACTTCGAAAGAGATTGTCGAGTTTGTACACAAAGTGCATCCAGTTTTTGCCGTAACCATCTCAACTTTTTCGCACATGCTATGTGGGTGAAATGATGATATCATGCCAAGTTTCAATATTTTCAGAGTTCATTTGTAGTGCTTTTCAATTTCAGGGTCATTTAGCTCAAAAAAAAAATCAATAAATGCATGAAAAATAGAGAATGAAGTGGGAAAGGGTTGAAAATTAATGATGTGGCTTTGAATGGTGCATGTTAAACGCACAAAAAGTATAGAGTTAAAATAAGGTTAAAAAATGAAATGCCTTTATAACAGATGAGTTTTCGTCCGAAACCCTGATACTTCGAAAGGGATTGTCCAGTTTGTACACGAAGTGCATTCAGTTTTTACCGTAACCCTCTCACCTTTTTAGCACATGCTATGTGGGTAAAATGATGATACCATGCCAAGTTTCAACCTTTTTAGAGTTCATTTGTAGTGCTTTTCAATTTCAGGGTCATTTAGCTCAAAAAAAATCAATAAATGCATGAAAAATAGCGAATGAAGTGGGAAAGGGTTGAAAATTGATGATGTGGCTTTGAATGGTGCATGTTGAACGCACAAAAAGTTTGGAGTTGAAACAAGTTTAAAAATAGGGTTATGAAAAAGTAAAACGGCTATAACTTTTGCATACGATGTCGAAAAAAAAAGTTTAATATATCAAAATGTTCAGCACGAGAAACCGGTTTCGATGGCAACCGCCATCGAATAAATATTAGTGTTACTAAATAATTATTCAATAAATATTAGTGTTACTAAATAATTATTGTTTTTTAGAATAATAGTTTCAAACTCAAATTGTGAAACGTGTGACATCATGCTCAAGGGCTTAATAGGATTGATATGATACATATAACATAAATTAATTGAATAAGTAGTTTATTTTTTTAAAACGTTTTTAATTATTTTAGATTTTTGAAATTCTAAAAGAATAAAAATTCAGTTTTTAAAAATTAATTTTTTTTAAAATGATGTCATATTTGGATTCCTCACATTTTTCTGATAATAATGGATATATTATTTGTCAAATTTCGATTTACAGATTTAAAGATATTAATTATGCCATATTAAATGAATAAATGGCAAAAAATGAATAAAATAATATTATTACTTATTTTATTTTCATTGAAATTCAATATTATTATTACTTATTTTATTTTGAACTTTTTATTATTTTGGTTTTTTCGGCTTTTTTGTTTTTGAGAATTTTTGAGTTTTTTTTTTGAAATTTTTGCCTTTTTTGAAGTTTTTTGGAGTTTTTAAATTAATCATTGTTGTTTATTTTAATAATTGTTTGGAATTCAAAAAATTAAATCATGTGATATCAAGACCTAAGGGTTAATAGGATTGATAGCTTACTATTGTCAAGAAAACAAAAAGTGCAGACTTGGAAACTAGGGGAGATAGAACTCGAAAGTTAAGCGTGCTGGGGTTGGAGCAGTGAGAGGATGGGTGACCGGCCGGGAAGTTAGACGATTTGGAATGAGTGCTCCATGCTGGAGCAGTGAGGAGGGGTGATTAGATATTAAATTGTCAAATAATTCAAGAGCAGTGAGGAGGGGTGATTAGATATTAAATTGTCAAATAATTCAAAGATTTGAAAATCAGGAAAAAAATAAAAAAAATGTCGAAAAAAAATAAAAAAAATTATTTAAAAAAAAAATACCTTTAGTCCCGGTTGGATTACGAACCGGGACTAAAGGGGCTCCGCGTGGCTTTAGTCCCGATTGCTTAGTCCCGGTTGGAAAACCGGGACTAAAGGCCCTTACGAACCGGGACTAAAGGCCCGTTTTCTACTAGTGTTTGTTCTTTAAGATGAATTTTCTGTCTTAGACTCCTAATTATGTACTCTTACAGGGAAGGCGTGCACAAATCAGAGTTGCTCAGCAATTGTCTTCAGGACCAATGGAGGTGCATCAGGTAATAGAACAGGCGGCTTGCATGGTTAATTTTGCAAATTTCCTTTCATCTTATACATCTGCAATGTAATCGTGTTGCATTCTCAATATAATACTGAGTTGTTTTTGACAAACTATATTTTCAGGAGAGTGACGCAGAGGTAACTGATACGGAGCAGGCTGAAAATTGTTATCCTTGACTTCAGCTGAGCGCATATGTGGTATGTCAGCTGCCCTCATACCTTTGCCTTCTTAGTGAAAATTGTTCTGTGATAGTATGGCAGCCAATAAACAACTGCCCAGAAACCTAGTCAAACCCATCCGCACCTGCAAGCTCAACATGAGAGCAACCAGAATTAGGCAAAATAAACAATGCACAGAATTAGAAACCACATGTAACTACAAATTAAAGCTAATTAGGTGAAGATTAGAAATTCACCTCTACAAGCCCACATCTTGATGGAAACTACACAGATTCAATGGAAAATCACCAAAATTTCAAATACGACAGACAATCGACCCAATTCGGACCAGTCAATAGTGAAAATCCAAGCAGGAGCAGCAACCGAACGAAAGAACAGAGCAAGCAGAGAAGAAGGCTCGGCTGGACATTATGGTAAACGGGGCATCCAAGAAACTGAGTGCAAGGAAAGAGGAAATTTAGATGTGGGGCACAAGACTTAGATTGCCTTCCTTCGCTTCATCGTACAACCCACCCATCCTGCAGATGTACCTTCAGCAGAGTATAAGAGCTTTTCTCAGCTCCATTGCACAATCCTCCCATCCCTTGATGTAACCCTTCTTCGGTCACATTCCTGGCCCGCTAAAGTTTACTTAAATAGTTGGCATTCTGACACTAAAAAAAAACTCCAATAGTCCTGTTTCTTTCCTCCAACAGACTTAACATGGAACTATAAAGAGACATGCCACGTCACCTCTATAGCCTTTTGTGAGAGCCCTGCAAGGATCGATTGATTTTTGTTAAGTTGGCCGATGGGCGATGTCTCTATGAGTCCATGCCTACGCTTTTGTGAGATTAGGGGTTATCCAACTAGTGGAACTCTGCCGCCTTCTCCTTTCCCCCTTTAGGGTTCTTCGTTCTTGAGAATTTAGTTATGGCGGCATGATTGTTTGCGAGATTTTATCTTGGAAGAAGTTTCCTTGGTCTAGGAACGGTGGTGGTTCGCCGGGGTCATTCAAGTTGTCTTGAGGCGACAGCGAGCATGGCAACAAGAACTCTTGTCCAGCTGACCCGGGCGCGACCACGTCCTTGTCGCATCTGCTGCGGAATGCGTCGAGCATGCTCCCGCAGCAGAGGATGACCTCCGCAACAAACAATGGAACCGCCGAAGGTCGCCATGCGCCGGTGCCCGGTGGAGGCGCGCCCTGGACTCCAAATTTGTTTTGCCCAGTTCAGTCTCGTCTTGAATCAAGCTCAAGCTATGATGGCGTCTGTGTCATATTTCGCGTCTTCTGTTTAATGTGTGAGGAATGCTGATCTGAGCCTCTGATGTTGTTTGCTTCTGTAGTATGACATGTTAGACTAATCTGAAGACAGTTCTTCCTTTGGCTGGCTCAAAAGTCCTGAGTGTGAGAAATTTTATGGGGGTGTGTCTCAAGGTTGCAGCATCTGTCTTGTGCCTGAAGTTGGACGAGCTACAAAGTATTGAACTGATCAACTTGAAGTTGGACCAGTTGAGCTAATCAAATTGGAACTTAACGTGAAACTGTAGTGACATGAAAATTCTGAATTTCTTTATGGCCATTGTCAGTGTCTCTGTAATCGTTACTGTCGCTGCGGTTCCACACAAGTCCAGAGGCGTTTCCTGCCTGGTTCAGTCTCGCGTAGAATCAAGTCCAAGCTATGATAGCATCCATGTCATACTTCGGGTTCTCTGGTTGACAATTGCAAACACTAATCTGATCTTCTGAGGGGAGATTATTCTTTGCCTGGCCTCGGTGATTCAGGCTTTCATCATATGGAATTGCTGTGCTGATATTGATCACCTCTGTCTTATGCTAAAACACTCATAAAAATCCAACCCTGGTGGTTGTATGTTCGACTGATGTGAAGAGTGTGTATCCTTAGTCTTTCTTGGAAGTTCAGTGAGTGATAGGACATCTCTACTAACTATGTATCTGAAGAATTAGAGAACAACTAAATTCAGTAGGCTTCCGTAGCCTATCAGCTTCTCTATATGACGTTTTATTCAAGCATGTTTGAGTGAACCTTTAGAATGCAGTACTATTATCCGTTCTCTCTATGATGATTTAACTCAATGCCTTGCTTACCTGTTGACCTTTAATATTGATCTTACTCCTGTGCTTTTCAATCATCAAATTCACCACTAATGAGGTTCCCAGACCATATTTGCTGTTGTGACCATATTAGCATTTACACTTCATGCATGTTTGTTTCAGTTCTAATAATTTTCAATCATCAAGTTTATTCTACGCGATAAATTTCCTAGGCCATTTTGTCTTACGGGCCGGGCTTTAGGCCGAAAAGTGGAGCCCAAGTGCAAATAAACTGCAGAGTAGTTATGGATCCACAGACAGAAGCATAAACTGCATAGTACGAACTACAGCATAGTTATTGCTCCAATTTTAACAAGTCTCAAAACTGTGGAACAGAGGTCATAAAGCTGGAAACATGAGGCCACTAAACAGGAAAGAAAACAGGCACAATGCAGACCTCAGCATGGGCAGCACAGCATGATGGTTGAGGCCTAAAAGCCCGGCATTTGGGTCTGACTTGGGCTCCACTTTTCGGCCTGAAGCCCGGCTTGTAAGCCCAAAAAGCCTGACATTTGGGTCTGACTTGGGCTCCACTTTTTGGCCTGAAGCCTGGCCCGTAAGCCCCAAAAGCCCGAAATGACCAAATTCTCGTATTTTATTCAGAAAATATGTATAATATATTATGTTTATATACCAGAAACGATAACTTTAATTGACAAATGTTACTGCTCATGTGTTTTAGACCAGACCCAGGCTTATGATTTAGAGAAGGGGCTTCCGGCAAACGACCAGGTTTAGCATACTGTGCTTTTAAACTTAGTGGACTGCCTGTTCTTTGTACCGGTCATGGAAACCTGGAGGCTGTGGTACACCGTGCTCGCCTAGCATGACCCAGATTGGTCACGTCAGGCCTGTAATAGTTGTCAGACCTGGAGGACAAAGAAACAAGCTAAAATCAAAATGGTATCAACAAAGTAACTTGGTGATCCACAAATCCAGAATACGGTAAAAGACTGAAAACTGAACATAAACGATCATTTTCCAAAACAAAGCATGTCAAAGAGTGCATTATTTACCTGAGTTGCAGTTTGGACCAGATTTTGTCACTTTGCCAACTTAGATGCTTTATTATGCTAATTGTCCTTGCGCTACTTTCCTCCTAAAATTATGGAATTGCCATGTTTGGATAGTAGATGACTTGGTAGTTTTTATAATATCTTGATTCATGTCATTTGATTGTGTATATTTAATGTGGCAAAAATATGAAATGGTAGGTACATCCCATTTGATTGTAAAATCAGCACTATATTGCATATTTCTAATAGCATGATACCCATTTTACCATTTACCACAATAAATTTAGCTAACCAAATGGGCCGAATCAAGATACTATGCACTCACTTGATGATAGAAAGTTATTAGAACTGAAACAAACACGATTTTCCTAGGATTTTCTTCTAATAGCATGATGCCCATTTCATTATTTACCACAGTAAATTTAGCTAACCAAATGGGATAATTTGCTAGGTTTTTGGGCTTATGGGCCGGCTTTAGGTAGCCCACCTTATATGGATTTACAAGTTCGGTGATATTTAACTTCCCTGCATTCATTCAAATGCATGACCGAATCTGTCAACTACTTTACGACCAGAACATTTTGATCTCCCTTAACTGTAGTTTCCTCAAATACTTTGTAGGACTGCATCATTTTTTTTTCTTCTGTTATCTCCGTACAGATTCTTTGTTTTAAATTGATATTTGACCTTGATACATGAGTGGTAGGTGAAAAAAGATCAAGAGAGAAGCATGTGTGCCTATGCCTATGATTCAGATATCTTTTTCCTGGTTATCTAAAGCATCCTTATGTCTTGCATTTGATAATGTCTAGTGTCCAAACATAACACCAATGATCATAATTTTGTCAGGAATGAGAAAAGTAGTTTAAGATAATACTTATCTAACAGTATTTCGCTTCTAGTGCATGTTCATGGTGAAAATGAGTGCATTTATACATTTCACACCATTGCCAAGTTAATGCCAAGCGAATGCTTTTGTCTTTCTGCTGGAGAAATTTCTTCTGCTGATTGTTTTACTCAAAAGAAGAGAGAAACAAACAAGATGGCCAAGATCAATGACAGTGGCGGAGCTACGATGAAGCAAAACTGGGCCATGGCCCGCCCAGTTTTTCTGCAACAGACTGGGCCTAAGGGTAAATCTGGGCCATAATTGACAGAAAATTGGGCCTCTCTTCAGACTGGCCTGTCCATGCCTTTCTATGTAGCTCTGCCACTAATCAACGACCTGTTTTGTATGCTCTACATATCAAAAGAAAGTTATGTGTGTCTTTTGTTTGCCCTATTCGTTCTTAAGATAGTTGCTTGTAGACATATGCTCACACCCTTGGAGTTCATTGGTTCGCACATGTCCAATTTATGACTAACATGATTAAACTGATTCTTCTTATTTCAGACTTACTTCTCATTGCTCTAACTTTCTCAAATCATCTGTATTTCCTATTTAACAGCATGCTTTTTTCTATTTCTGTAGATGAAATACCTTGACCATTCGATGAGTATGTTGATTGGTCAGTCCTTTCTACCAAACATTGTACTGTGATTTTCTCATATGCATTGCAGAGCTCACCACATATCCACATTCAGTTAACAATCGGCTAGACCTTAGTTTGCTGAATTTCCAGTCCGAACAATCGTCGCATCATGTGTTTGTTGTGTTTTTAATTTATTTTGGCGCTTTCGAAATCAGTTCGCTTAACAGGCAATATTGTGGAATCATTGGGAATATGTTTAGTGCAATTTAACAATTTTCATATAGTAAGCTTATGCTTTTATATGCACAATTAGTCAAACTGCCAAATTATTTTCGTTCTGGATCCAGCAGTGATCTATGTTTATGTTACAAAAAACAGTGATCTATGTTTGTACAGAAAGAGTATATTTATTATCAGAGTTTAAGTTACCCAATGATTCTGTGCTATCTACTGATTGCGTTTGTAAGACCATTACTTTCAAATACAATGGTCAAAAATCAAGTATCATGTTTGACCATAACTGTATATCCAAAAACTTAAAAGCAGATAAAGAGGGCCACCTTGTTAGTTTTGATTAAAATGTACTGTAGTACCTATTGGTGATTACCATTTGCCATCACTTTTCAATTGTGGTTGTTGCACCATAACCATATTGTGCTGTTGCGTACCATAGAAGTCACTTAATTTCTGTCATTTAACTTGGGCTTCTGATACTCACTGGCAGATGAAGAGGTTTTCGCCTTGTGAACAGCACATGCTCATGTTTCGCCCCATACATTCCATCCTCTAGAACTTATTGACAGGCCTAGAAGGAAATGTACATTTTCAATCCCCTCTTCACTAAACTTTAGGATGGTGAACAGAACAAAGACACAGCATATTCCTAACAATCAACACAATATAACAGTCATTTTATGCTTAGCTCAAGCTTAAAGTTGCTGCCTTAGAGACTTCACCAGTTTGCTTTATTTGTGGCATTTGGGGCTGATGAGGTTTACGTAGGCAGAGAGCTCTCTCTGCACTGAGCTGCAGAAGGCGCGGAAGCTGCCCCCGTACGGTGAGCAGGAAAATGGTGGCAATCATTGACAGGTGTGATGTATGAAGATACTGGAGCAAAGTTATTGTTTCTGTGGCGGAGAGCGTAGGAACTGCGAAATGATAGTATCTTCAGAAAGGTTGCTAGTGTCGATGTCCAGTCAGGGAGAGGAGCTTGGGGAGCAGTGCTCCGGGACGATAATAGGAGCGTCATTTGGTCAGCTTGGAGTTCTATTGTCCAGACCCCGAGCTTCCAGAGCTTGGAGGGAGTCCAAGGAGCTATTGGTCACAGTTGAAAGTGAGTTTTGAGACCCTGATTAAGGAGCTGGCAAGATTGCCCTTCTGGAAACCAGCTCTTGTAGGGATTGCAAAAGATATCATCAGCCTCATGGATCATCTCCCCTAGGGTGCAAGGTTGCTAAACTCCACCAGATCATGAGTGCTAATGGTGGAGCAAATGGTTAAGCTAGGTTTACTAGCAGTAGAAGATGGGTTGGTAGTGGTGTCTTGATCAAAAGCTTGTAAAGCAGTTGATATTCACATTTCCTTGGATATCTATGTTGGTGAGAGGCCACATTGCGAGTGGTATTGGTAGGATGCAGCTCCATATATTTCTCGTGTTCATGATGTGCTTGTGGATCTTCTCTCAATACTTGTTGTCTTTTTGCTCTGTGCCATATATAGGGTTCATGGTTGTGGACAACCAAGGTTTAACCAACAAAACATCCTCAAATGTTATGAGTGCCGGACCTCTTGCTTTGGGTATCCTGCCCTTTTTTTTTATCTTAGTGCATGATGTTCTACCAACATCAACCGTAGGATAATCTGGATTCCCCAAGTCGTATTCCATAGGATACGTAGTCTCTTGCCACTCATTGATCATGTTTGTAATGTAATTCTTCTAAAATGATCATGATTTCTTATAACTAAAGGAATATGCAACTACCTGATTCAACGGCATATACAACTAACTGATTCTATGGCGTGGTGAATATAACAAACGAAGCCATACAAAATGGAGCAAAATTTTGTACTGTCTTGCTGGGACATTTCGTCGAACAAGGCATGGGCAAACCGGACGCCGACGTTGTCCGTGCTTGTCCCACGAGGACAGATGGCAGAAGGAGGGCGGTGAATTTGATGGACTGGTCAATTTTAGAAAATTTGTGATGGGTCCGGTCTATCTGGTCCGACGTGACAGACGCGTCCGGAGCTCCTCATATCCGCCCCAGATATGAATTGGATTTGGGGTGCCGGTCAGCTCAGACGTATAGGCTGGTTTCAGGAGCCTATCTGGGTTATCCAGCCACTAACTGAACCGTCCGCGTTGATATAGAGAAGGCGCTTGACGAGGCCGGCGGCTGTAGATGCTCTTATTTAGCAAGTCCTCCCAAGAAATTCAGTCACATATCTTGAAGTTGCATCATCACTTGCCAAAAACAGATAAGTAGTTTAGTTAATGCGAACCACCCTAAAAGCGGAATATACCCATTGATTTAACCTAAAATCTAAAAAGTGGCCGCGCACCCGTTGGAGAGAACGGGCGGCCGGCTGGGAACCACACGATTTCTATCGCGCGCGTGCATCCCCACTTCAGGTGCCACCTGGTCGGCAGCCACCCACCCGTCATCCCCATCCCCACCGACTGCCTCTTTCTCTCCACTCTTCTCTCACCCTCCCCTCCATCCCCTCGAGCGCCGGCCACCGGCGGGGCGGCGCGACCAGCGGCCGGTCCAGCCACCGGCGGGGCGGCGCGAGCAGCAGCCGCTCCATCCCTAGCCGCCATCCCCTCCAGTGCCGACGACCGGCGGGGCGGCGCGAGCAGCAGCCGCTCCAGGTACGCATGTGCTTCCCCGCCTCCGCCCCGGCACCACACTCCAGCAGGACGGCGACGAGGGACGGCCGTGCACCACCACCATCACCTCCAACCTACACTCCGGCGACATGGAGGACATGTAGGTGCTCCCTGCGGTCTCTCTCCTCTCTCTCCCTCGCCACCACAAATCTGGATCAGGCTCCTCACCGGCCTTCCTCCTTAATGGTGCCAGCCACCACCATCTCCCGTCCCCGAGTAGCAGTGGAGGCCGAGCCCACACTCCTACGGCCAGATCCAGGGGCCGAGATCTTCTCCGTTCAGGGGAGACACAGGATCCACGGTGAGAGGAGCCCCTTCCCAGCTCTGGCTTTGTACCGATTGCTGAATCTGCTCTCACGGAGACACGACAAGAGAAGCAGAGTAGATTACCTGATAATGCGTGCATGTTTGCAAGCCGTTGTGAATATACCATGGGTTGTGACTTTTGATACGCAGATCTGGTATCCTGTAATTTTTTAACGTGATTGTGGGTTGTCAAACATGCTTGTGTCCTGTAATTTTCCAACAATTGACATAACTACGAAGATCATCTTGAACTACTCTATGAAGATCGTTATATAGTCACATCCTAGAGTAGTAGTCACATTTTGGTTAGTCACATACTGGAATAGTACTTTGTGCTCAATTGGCTTGTAATGTAGTCTAGTTACACACACATTGATGTTTAGTTGGCTTATAATGTAGTCTAGTTGCACACACATTGATATTTAGTTGGCAGGAAGACTAGTTGCACACACATATGCTCAGTTGGCACGGTAATGTAGCCTAATTGCACACACATTGATGTTTAGTTGGCTTATAATGTAGTCTAGTTGCACACACATTGATGTTTAGTTGGCATGAAGACTAGTTGCACACACATATGCTCAGTTGGCGTGGCAATGTAGTCTAGTTGCACACACATTGATGTTTAGTTGGCTTATAATGTAGTCTAGTTGCACACACATTGATGTTTAGTTGGCAGGAAGACTAGTTGCACGCACAGATGCTCAGTTGGCACGGCAATGTAGTCTAGTTGCACACACATTGATGTTTAGTTGGCTTATAATGTAGTCTAGTTGCACACACATTGATGTTTAGTTGGCAGGAAGACTAGTTGCACGCACAGATGCTCAGTTGGCACGGCAATGTAGTCTAGTTGCACACACATTGATGTTTAGTTGGCAGGAAGACTAGTTCGTCGAAACATCCCCATGCGGGATCTACTTTTGAAGAGCACGTCGCGAGGGTTTCAACGGTGAAAGCGGATCTGAATTCCGTCACGCGGTTTAGAAGATATGGCTTTTATAATTTTGAAAACCAAAAATTAATGCATAACGGACGAACGTGAGGAACATTAATGCAGCGGCATGCAGGCATCCATCACGTGAGAAGAGACCACATAGGGTGATTAATTAGCAGTGTCCTTTTTAGCACTTTTGGATTACAGTAATTTTACCCTTTTTAGTATGCGGTAGGGACTAGACGTGCTGCCTTTCCTTCCTGGGACCGGGAGGGACAGGCGCTTACTTTTTTGGCCGGCCGCTCACGAGCGCTAGCGAGCCCCCGGCCGCCAGCTAGACGCGTCCTTGATTTAACTAGTTTAATTAATGCGAAGCAACCTAAACGCAAGGAATATACCCATTGATTTGATCAACTTGCGCGTCAAGGAAGCTAGTTCCACAGCGGAAGAGGCAGCCAACTGGCAGTGGGGCCAGATAAGAGGCGTCCGGAAGCTTCCAGCGTCCCGTTCTCACCCTCTGCGACTGGGGCCCTCGGCTCTCGCCCCCTCTCCATTTCCCTTCTCCGCAACGCCTCCACCCCTCCCTCCCCTCGACGCCTGCTCCGCTCCGCTCAGCTCGTCGGCGTCGGCGTCGGCGTCGCCGTCTACCGCCGTTGGTGGTACGGCGCGACTCCCTGGCCATCTACCACGACCTCTCTGCTCTTGGAGTTTTGTTTCTAGGGCGAACTCTCACATTCGATGCAGAAATGGCAGGACGGGGCCGAGGTGGCGCAGCGAAGGGGCGCGGGCGCGGCGCCGATGACCCCGGTGCGGCGAAGGCTCGGCGTCCGGGGGCGAAGGGGGGCCGCAATTTTGGAGAGGACGGCAAGGATCCGGAGGTCGTGGTTCTGAGAGAGGCCCCTCCCCCTCCCCAACGCTCGTCGGCGTCGCAGTATGGTACGTACATCAGAACCTCCCCTCCTCTGCTTTTGGGGTTTGTGCTCTAGGGTTTAACCGTCTCCGTCTCCGTCTCCCCGTCGATGCACAAATGGCAGGAGTCGAGGAAAACGGGGGCGGCTCCGATGCCACCGACGCGGTCAAGGTCCGGGTTCCGGAGGTGCAGAGGCACAGGGATCGCAATCTGGGAAGCAACGGGAAGGAAACACAAGAGTCAGAGCTTCAGAAAGGCGGGATGGTGGGAAACAAAGGTTTGCTCTCTCTCTCTCTATCCATCGTTCGATCGAAATCGGAGTTGAATCTGTCGACAGAGAAATCGTATTAGCTAACATTCGACTGCATTAGTGGCAGGAGCAAAAGGAGCCCCAACAGGGGTGCGTGCGAGGAATGGCCCTGCCACTGATGCTTGCAATGATTTGGATATCGATTCAGATGAATCAGAGGTTCATGTGCTGACCATAGTTTTAAATAGCCCACTATAGCCCCACTATAGCCTTGCTATAGCCTTTTCAGCAGGGTGCCGCTAAATGATCTCATGTACAAAATGCCCGCTATAGCCCGCTATAGCCTTTTTGGAGGTCCGCCGCTATTTGCCATAGCCCGCTATTTAAAACATTGGTGCTGACTGCAGAGCAGGTGGAGTCCACAAATGGTATGCTCTCTTTCACTCTGTCCCTCAATCTATTTATGCGCCGCAAATCTGGTTAACCATCTGACCTTTGAGGCTTTCACTGTGTTAATGTCAGGAAATACCGGAACTGGAGCTGATGCTGATGAGGGGAATGGCCCTGCTACTGATGTAGACAATGATCACAGGCAACAACCAAATGGTTCAGAGGCTGACGAGGAAGAGGTCATCGACAAGGGTATGCAGCTGTTTGTGGAAATGATAACTATGTTATGAGCCTACCTTGTAGTTCATACTCTGACAGTGTTATGAGGCTGTTTGTTGACCCATAATTATTAGTATTTTGTTTTGCAACTGGTGATTGCTACTTATGTTGTCAGTTGTGCTAATGTTGATCCTTTCTCCTGCTTCTAGATTTACGGTCGCTAGAAATATATGAGGCCATACTTCTCATTCAGTTTTTTCACTATGCTACTTCTTATCTGGTAGTTTGTACTCTCACAGTGTTTTGATAACCATGTTACAAATCTGCCTGCTACTTCGTACTCTGACGGTGTTATGCGGCTGTTTGTCAGCCCATAATTATTAGTATTTGGTTTTGCAACTGGTGGTTGCTACTTATGTTGTCAGTTGTGCTGAATTGTGCTCCTTACGCTGCTTTTAGATTTACAGTCGCTAGAACTATATGGGGTCATACTTCTCATTCGGTTTTGTCACTATGCTGATAGTTTTTCTTGCATGGCCTATATATTATTACTCAATTCTTGGAACCTTGCCGACAAGTAATTTGTAATACAAACATTGAGTAGATAAGAAAATGAACAGTCAGGCCTACATATCTCAAGTGAGAAAGAACACCAGGATAATAATTTCTAATTTTGTTCTTCTGAAATGCAGGATTGGAGGAGCTCGAGAATCTGTGCCTTGTCCTTGGCATGAGTTATGAGAAGAAGCTTCTTGAATTTGGCATGAAAATCGATAAAGAAAGGCTTGAAAAATCCATTGACGTCCTTAGAACAACATTGGCGAACAATTTTTGTCAGGTAATTACTTTGTCTCCCCGAAGCACACATATATTATGTGTTTGTGGCTACATACATACGTATGCAGTGCTTGTCATGTTACATGGCTGAAGCAAAGAAAGGGATAATCACTGTATTTATCTTGCTGTCGTAGGCATTACCTATGCAGTCTAACAACTTCTGTAGACTGGTATCTTGCTTCGTAGACATTACCTATACAGTTTAACAACTTCTCTATACTGGTATCTTGCTGTCGTAGGCGTTACCTATAATCTGTGCTGTACAGAAACCAGAGGGATAGGTGTCTTAACGTTTGGTACTTATGTCAGATACTGAATGTTTGTTATGTAGTTCAAGTCTTTACATTTTCAGATATGTTTGATTGATTTAAATCAAATAGGTGTCAGAAGGCTGATTGATTTTTCTCTGCAGCTTCAAATAAGTGCCAATGAATTACTGAATGCTTGGAAGACAGCTGGTACTCCTTATGAAAGAATGAGTAAGTTTGCCTGGGTTTTGACAGTGCGGGATGTAACTGGACCTGAGAGTGTGACAGGGAAGGGGTACCTCGTGACAAGCTTGATTGTAAGGGCCACTAAGGAGGCTCGCTCTATACAGGATGAGGCAAAGAGGAAGATAAGAGACAGATATCTCGCAAAGAAGAAAAAGCTGATGAAAATTCTATCTGAATCCCACTTGATTCCTTTGGATGTTGAGTTTGATCCTAATAAAACAGGTACTCCCTCCGATCCATGTTACTTGTCTTAGATTTGTCTAGATACGGATGTATGTAGACACTAACGTGCCTAACTTTCGATGGTGTTTGAGGGTTTCTTGTCTTCATGATCAGTGTGCGCAATTTTCTATTTACGGTTTTGTTAATCAGCGATTGATACATAGTTTGATATGAAGTTGTGTCTGCTAGCTGTATAGTTAGGGACTAATGGCTGGTCATACAAATATAACGCAGTACAGTGTTTTCAGATCAATGCTACAGTACTGTATAAAGGAAGCTTGTAATTTTGTGGGTTTTTATTTTTGATTGCATGCTTGCCTGGTGTCCCTTTGGTGCCATATATATTTTTATTAATCTACATTCCTTGAGGAACATTTGACAGTTTGAGCTGAGACACAGCAAAAGTGCTATCTGTGGTACTGTAGATGACCCCTTAATTTGAAAGTGAGATCCCTTTCCACCCCTGAAGAATGGGACATGGTTATCTGTTGTTTAATAAAGTTTTATTACTGTGGATCCTGGCTTCCTGTAACCACATGTTATTCATTTACGGCATGCTTTATTTCAGTGAATCCTGACCAGTATCACGCGGAAAAACGGCATCTGAAAGACTGCATCAGAAAGGCTAAGAGATTGGTTCGGGACAGAAAGGAGCTGGTTCTGAGGGTAGAACTGGTTCAGAATTCTCTGAAGAACAAGGCTTCTGTACCATTCTGTCAAGGTAAATGTCTAGTTAGGTAGAAAGAGAATTTTTTTGACGCGTTAACTAATCACGAATTTCTGTTTTGAATAGCTTTGATTGGAGACGCTCGTAAAACGGTGCTCAAGATGAAGAAGGTTCCTGGAGCGGAGATCCTGTTTGATGGGCTGGATGTCGATGATGTAATAAATGACCTTGAAGAAACATGGAAGACCTTGCAGTCGGAACTCGAGGATGCTGCGCTGAAGAGAAATGCAGAAGTTAAATCCAAGACCCGGTCAGGCAGAGTCCCTCCTTCGTCCAACTGAGGCATGGCTGGGAGCCCGGGATGCTTGTCACAGTAGAGTGTGCGTAAGTTGCTGGTTTGGGCTGGCTGTAAGAGTAAAATCTGAGAGTCATTTCTTCGGTCACGGTCGTTTCTGTCGTTGATGAAAACTCCGAACTTAGGCAATATGCATTCAGCATTCTGCTGACTATACTAGAATATAGCTGGTTACATTTTTCTGGTTATTATAGCTTGGTACGTTTTGGCTGTTGCTGTACCATGAAAAAGTTCAAGCCTAACTCGAGGACGCGGTTAGTAAGATCAAGAGGGATGTGCAGTGGCCGCCATGTATGCTATCTGCTCTGCTCTTGTTCTTGCCCTTTGACTGATTTACCTTCACATGGATAGAGCTTTGTAGCTTGTACAACAGCTAAAACCCTAGGTAAATTGATTCTGTACTCGCTTTTTCCCTGCACACAGAAATTTATAGTTGCATGTCAAATTCATATTTTTGGAGTACGAGCTGGTCTAGGAGGGCATGTTGCTTTTGGATTTCACTTGAGATGTTGAACATTTTTGTACAAAATGTCACTTCATCCTTCAGTAAGCAAATGATTTGTTCATACGATTACCACAAAAGCCATGCTGCCGCTCAAAGACCCCGCCCGTGCCAAAAAAAGCAGCCCTCACATTTCTTTTTTCTATTTTTCATATTTTAATTCATGAACATTTGCTAAATATCGTGAACATTTTTTAAATCCTTGAATATCTTTTAAATTTCATGATTTTTTAAAATGCTATGTTATCTCTCAAGTTTATGATTTTTTGAAATTTTGTGTCTTTATTTCAGATTTGCGTTTTTAAAAATCCATGAACATTTTTTTAATTCTCAACTATTTTTTGAAAATCATGTTATTTTAGTATGCAACATTTAAAAATCCAAGATTTTTTAAGACCATGAACATATTTTGATTTAATGAAAAGATTCAAATAAACAGGATAATCACCTTTTTATAATATAACAATGGAGCGAGCAGATAAAATGCTAAGTGAGGGAGCGGAAAAGGGAGCCCGGCTGAGCGAGAGAGAGGTTTCCGGGCGGCCATGTCAGCGTTATAGCAAAAATTCCATGGTTTTTCAGCTTGGAATAGTAGCCACCAAGGGGGCTCACAAGCTCGCCACCAGATGGCACCGAGGTCGAAATGTAGCAGAGATTCAGTTATATTCGCACATCGAAAGATGCACACCAAGATGCTTCAACATGAATGTCTTTTCCATCTTTCAATCTTAGTTTGAATGTCTTTACCATCTTCCAATCTTAGTTTCTAGGGATATATTAAATACATTATCTACAACCTCGGTCCCAAATTACTTGTCTTAGATTTGTCTAGATATGGATGTTACATCCGTATCCAGACAAATAATTTGGGACGGAGGGAGTAAGATATTTCTATCCCTATAGCAGGAGACATACTATCAAGAATTATAATTTGTAAAAGGTATGATGCAAGTTTTAGAAGCTGTTAGTGAGCGTTGTTCTTGTTTCCAGACAGACTTCCAGCTATGGACCTTCAATTTCAAAAGTTATTACTGCATTCTGTTTCTTTGGAAATTTTTTCCAGTGAAAGACCAAACTCATTATCTTTTACCATGCGTAGGGAAATATTTGTTTGATCTGACCTGAACTTGCTTCTTTTTGTGTGTGCAGGCAATAGACCAGAAATAAGGTTGAGGGGTGATAGGGATGTGGACAAGCAGGACATCCTTCAATTGGAAGAGAAGGAAGTCGTGTCATCTGTTGCGACTGTGTTATCTGACCTCTGTGGTCCTGGACAATATACGCCTATCAGAAAACTTCACACAGAGGTTTGTCATGGAAAAACACACATATTTCCTATCCAACTTCTATCCTGAAGCTAAACTACGCCTAACCTAATTAGTCTTTCTCTGGCTTGGAAAAGTTAAATGTACTGAAAGTAGTTCACTGTGTTTATACATTGATGGGATCATCCATGTCATTACAATTTAACTTTGATATAGAGTATCATCACAATTTACGACACTAAAAAAGGTCTTCCCGATTCAAGAGAATAATAATGCAAACTGCATTATGAGAATATCATCCGCGGATAGAAGTCAGGTGCTAGCATCCCTGCCTGTCTAATATAGCTTAGTTGTAGCCCGTAGGTGTATGTACTATGATGTGGAAGGTTTTAGCGGAGGATTTGAAAAATGTGACCCTCCTCTTGCTCGTCGGAGCCGTGGCGACTGCATGGTGGGTGTCCCATCCGAGGCGGCCAGAAATGGGGCTACGGTCGTCTCGGGTGGCATGGGGCAGCTCCCCTGACGGCATGCGTGGTTCCAGCGTACATTATCTTGCAGGATCTAGGGTTTCGACGGTAGCGGAACTCGCGATTGTTCCTTGGTCAGATCCGAACGGCTGGATCTGGCATGTGGAGGCCAGCTACTCTGGTAGGCTGCTTCAGGCGGGTGCCTCCCCGGCATTGCGTGGTGGGCAGTTGGCCTACGAAGTGATGCTGGTTAGAGCCGGTGATCCTCGTTCCCGTTTGTGGTGGGGCTGGATCTACAGGGATCTGGCACCCATACCCATTTGTCCTCTGCTTGTGGGTCAGCATCTGTGTTGGCTGGCCCTGACCGTGGTGGAGCTAAGACACGATGGTTCCGCCCTCGTGTTGTCGGTCTGAAGGTGCCTGCTTTTCGGAGGCCTGGTTCCCTGACGGCGGTGGTGTGTCTCTCCTGGATGCCAGGGCGGCGACCCTAGATGTTGAGGCTACACGGTTGGCTCTGCGGCAAGCAGTGTTGCAGCGGTGGGGGCGTCTCCTTCTGGGCTATGAGTGTAGCAAGGGGACGGGTAGCGGCGATCCTAGTGTTGTCTTGGCTTCAGCGGTGGCGGCTCCCTGGTCTCGATCTAGAGGTCTTGCGCTGGCTGCAGCGGTCCCCTCGTAATGTGTCGGGTCACACCTTTGGCTCCGCGGGTGGCACTTGTGAGGGTCATTGTTTTTAAGGCGGTAAGGCAAGGCAAGGCGCTGGGGGGCGCCTCACTGCCTAAGCGCTAAGGCATAAGGCAAGGCGACGCCTTAGAGAGTTTTAAGAAGTAGAATGGAGAGGAGGGAAGAAAGGAGAATAGCCAGTAGCTTCAGGAGAGGTGCTGGTTGCTTGCTGCTGCTGTCCTGGAGAGGAGGGAAGAAGCTACAGGAGAGGAGGGGGGGGGGGGGGGGGGGGACTGCAGGAGAGGAGGGGGAGGAGGAACTGCAGGAGAGGAGGGGGAGAAGGATCTGCCGGAGAGGAGGGGGAGAAGCTGTTGGAGAGGAGGGGGAGAAGCTCAAATCTAGCCGCCAAAGGTGGGGGTGGGGGGAAACTGAAACTGGATAGGGCTCTCTCTCCCTGCTAGTAACTGTTGGCGCCCAAACTCTGTTTCCCGCCCTTTTCTTCCCTCCGAGAGCTCTGTTTCCGCCTAAACTCCCAGCCCTGTCTAAAGGCGTCCTCAGTTGACTAAGGCGGCTGAAGTGGCGCCTTAGGGACGCCTTGGACGCCTTATGGACTAAGGTGGGCGCCTTAGGCATGCATGTAAGGCAGGGCTGACGCCTTGCGACCTGGGGGTGCCCTAACGCCTAGGCGTCGCCTAAGCGACGCCTTAGGGATGCCTTAAAAACAATGGTGAGGGTCCTACCAAAAGCTCCGTGCTCGGGCGTCGGCGATGGTAGCGCCTAGGAGTGTCGCTTCCTTCTTGGATGCGTTGTTGTGGGTCCCCTTCCGATGCAAGGGCTCCGGGTGGAAACCCTAGCCTGTCCTTTCGGGCTGGACAGTGTCGCTTGGCGTCATCACCATCTTGAGTGCATCGGTGAGGAGCCCCGGTCCCTTCTGGTTGCAGCTGGCCAGCAGCTTCGGGCATGCCTTGTCCCGGACTTGTAGCGTCGTCGACTCTGGCGTGGGATGGTCTAGTGGTCTTCTGTCATTTACAGTGTTTCTGTTGTATATGTTCTCGGTCCTTGCTATCTCCTGGCAGGAGTTGGGCTCCATGGCCCGGAACAAGGAGGCTATATCAACGGCGAGTCGGCCCTTTCCATAGATGGCTCGGTGTGTTCGGTACTATGATGTGCGGTGGTTTCTCAAAGTGGTGAGGGTCCGGTCCTATTTTGTACTGAATTTTGTCGCTTCGTTTTTGTGGAGCCATGACTCACTACGGACGATTTTCTACTGATATTTACAGTTTTCTTCTACAATTAGTGGGAAAGACTTGCAAGTATATCCTGTGGTAGCTATTTGGAAAACTTCATTTTTCATTAGTTAATTATGTCACATATTGGGATATCCCCCCTATTCTGTATCATGTCACAACACTATTATTATTGTTGTTGTTGTTATTGCTCTGCATATTATTTTCATTTCACTGTAAATTCAGACTACTTGTTCTTTTTTCTGGCAATTTCCTTTTTCTTCACTCACCCAGCCATGTAAAAGCTAAGCATGAGCAGACTACTTTAACACACGGTGACAATCATTGTACATGCAAAGTCTTATACTTGTTTGTCTACTCGCAGCTTGTGGACCGGTTTGGCAACGTCTGGCATCACACCAGGGTGCGGAAGTACGTGAGCTGGCAAGATTGGTCGCCGATTATAGCCAAGGGGAGGCCGTGGTTCGGGCTGCTGGAGCTGCTCAGGAAGCACCCGGAGCACTTCGTCATCAACACGAAATGGAAGGGCAGGGCGATCTCGGAGTTCGTCTCGCTGGTTTCCTTGCTCTCCTAGACGGAACCACAGACCAGCGGGGCTGTCTCTAAGCTTTTCTTGCGTTTCGTTTTGCACCTGTAGTGTCCAGAAGGTTGAGTGTTGTCCTGATGTGTCTACAGAGAGAGAGCATCAGTTAGATGGTCTTGCTGTAATGTACTGTATGCTGACTTTCCCTTGTTTTAACACCTCTAGCTCTGTAGTGTTGAGAATGTTGTGTCGAAACATGAGTTTTAAGTGGTATTCAGTTGGTATCTCTTGAGAGTTGATGTTACCTCTTTGAACTACAGAACGTAGCGTGTTCTGGTTGTGCGACACGGTTGCCTGTCACAGCGTGCCGGTGGTTCACTGATGATTGGACAGTGGCGCCATGGTTCCCAATAGCAGCAGCAGCAGCAGCCCTGGAGGTGTATTTTTTTTTAAGAGCAACGAGCTTATATTGTCAAATCAACATGGTTAGTATTGCTAAAAAAAAAAATCAGCATGGTTAGCTTCATGTTGGATACAATCTTATAGATGAATAAAAGACCAGTCTTTCCTGAACCTGGGTAGTCCAAAGCACCACGGCAAGCCCAAAGCTCCAGCGGTCAATGCAACTTCCAGGTTCATTGTTGTCGTGATTTGGGAGGCAATCGGTTCGTCCTACGACATTTTTACAATCTGAACTCTGAAGAGAAAATGCAAGTATAACATAACAGTGGTAAAAATTAAGACTACCTCCACACGGCATGCATCTAGGTGTCGACAATAGAAACTCCATTCTGTACCTAGCAAAATAATGTTCAGATGCAGCAGAGATGTAACTCTAAAATTAAGACTACCTCCACACGGCATGCATCCAAGAGACATGTTTGCAATAAACCAAGCTGCAGTTCAGAACTTGAATGAGTCTCCCATCAATAGATAGACACAAGCCTCGGACCTAATGAATATGAATGAAACAGTGAGTATCCCACTCATATAAATATCCAATATATATATGAGCAACCAAGTATGGGGGAACATATCTGAGTGAATATCAGAAGTGAGGGATACTCACTGTTAGCAGAATTTGGAGCAACCAGCAATAAGGGATGCTCATATGTACAAATTCTGCTTGCAAAAAGAGCCCGATGAACATAATTTGCATATTAGAACAAGGCATTTTTCTACGAACTAGAAGAAGGGAATGAGTAAAACTAAAGGCACTCCCCGCCTGTACAAATTAGCCTCTGAAATAGTTCAGGGGACCAAGAATAGTCTTCTCTCCAATAAAAATGAGCAAGATCTAAATCAGTTAACAACCATAAATATCGAATGGCTAAATGTAAATATGATCTTTCTCTGAAATTAAAATCTTCCAAATCAACTCAATGTCTAAACACAGATAAGTTGCGGTTCCTAGATATAAAGCATCAAATGATACAATAGGCACTGCAATGATTAGGCTACTTTCTCGCCATAGCCGACTTGACAACATTCAAGATTCTGACGTAGTCATAGAACAAAACAGATTTCTCGCCATCCAAGCCATTACGGCTGTGTCGGTTGCACCCGGCAAGATTGTTACATGGGCTGCCCCCAATCACCAAGTCGAAGCCACCAAATCTAGTAACGAATGATGCAACTTTATCATTAGTAAGAGATTTCACGTCATCAATCTCAATCAGCGTGCCTGTTTGAGTCTGATCCCACCAATCCCTGAAAATCCTCTTACTAGCTTTGTCTATCTCAACAGAAACCACTGTCCTCATGTTGATTCCCAACCTGTGCAAAGCTACCTCTCCTCCTCCAATACCAGTGAATAAGGACAACACATTAACACCATTGGGAAACATGCCCCTCAACACTGACAAGTGGTAAGCAACAGTATCGACTTGGAATGAGTTGCCGAGACATTTGTATCTATTTGTGTTGGCGAGCCCCCTTGTGTGGTCCTTTGGGAAGCCGAGTAGATATTCAATCTCTTCAGGCTCCAATGGAGCAACCTTGTCCTTTCCAACCTAGACAAGATTGTACTCTTTGCACCGTTTGATGACATTTTTCTGAACAATTTGATGCGGTGGATTCCCTGTTCTTGCAAGAGCACCAATCTTTCCTGTCAGATCTGGACATGCCACACTTGTTCGCAAGCAGTTGAACTGCGTTCTAGTGTCCCAGGAAGGCCACCACTTCTTGTACTGAGGGAATGCCTCAAATATGGTCTTTGGAGGCAGAGGAAGAAGAGGCGCTCTGTTCTCAATTGGCAAATTGTGTATGTAGCCTCTTTTCCTTGCAGCTGCACACAAATGCTTGGAATCCACAAACTCAGGCTCAATGTTATACAGAGAGCTTGAAAAGGTCGCCCATACACCTCTGGGAGCTTGGGCCACATTTTCAAAGTAGAAAAAAGGTGGTCCAACATCCTTTTTATGAATCGTTCTGGCCAATCTAACTGATGGTGGGCGATAATTGGGCAGGTTAAATCCAACCATTGGATTTGGGAGACGCATATGTTTATTAGAGCTGCAATCCAAATTACCATGTGTTGTAGCCAACGAAAAAAATAGCGCGCTAAAAAATATAGCGAGGCCCTTCTTCAAATGCTATATATACAAGTTATAGCGTGCTAATAGCGTGCTATATTTCAAAATAGCGTTTCAAAAAAAATAAAAATATATCTACAAATAAAGTATTTAAGCAACGATTTTTTCCCCAGGAGCAACTAATTCGAGTAATACCATTGGTGTACACATGATGACAGTACATGCACTTCAAAGAATTCTTCTTGTTTTCGTCAGGACAAATGCAATATTTCCATCCTGTGTCTTTTGATTTCACATTCACAACGGCAGCTTGTCCTTGTAGCATTGATTCTGTGCTTGAAACACCAATGCCTACAATCAAACAAAGTATATATTAACACAAGCTACTCTTGTTACTATAGTTCAGTTCAGTAATATAGTTTACTACCATATATGCCTACAATCAGACACAAGCTTCAGTTCAGTCAATGTATATTTATTAATTACAAAGAGGAGCAAGAATCAAACTTGTTACTTGTGGGCTCGTGGCACAAGCTTTAGTTCTGCAAAAAGTATGATATGAACACACAGGTTCAGTTCAGTTCAGTAAAGAGGGCTGCATTACTACTGCTGCTGCAGGGCAGCAAAAGTATAGTACTACTCCAGGGCACTGGTTGCCACAGACGAGACGAGCTTTAGATCTAGCAAAATCAAAATCCAGCTGCAGCTCGTGGCTGTCACATGAACGTATCATGTTCATCTGCCGAGCGGATTAATTGCGTCTATGTGTGTTACTAGTGGGAAGTTGTATGTGACGGGTGTAAGCTGACCTGGTGCCTGACTTACCGGCGGTGTGGCTGACATCTCCCCTGCCGGTGCTAGGATGGAGTCGAGTTGGAGGAGCCGCCGCAAGATAGGATGAAGTCGAGTTGGAGAAGCCGCCGCGAGATGATGTTGCCGCCACTACTCACGTGAAGATGTTATCGCTGCCGTTGACGACTAGATGCTGCTGCTGCCTCCGCTCACGGCCAGTTGTTGTCGCAGCCGCTACCGCGGCCTCCTCCGCCACTCATCTCCGCTGGGAACTGGGAAGGGGATGAGAAGTGAGAGCTAGGGTTAGCCGGTTAGGTCGTTCTCGTGGAAATAGGCAGTGGGCGAGGCTTGATTTCAGCCTGTTGGGCTTTACTGGGCTGTGTTTTGCTGCTTTTGCATGGTCTCCATGTTAAAACGTTACAACGTTACAACGTTATAGCGTGTGTAGCACGCTAATAGCGTGATTAGCGCCATAGCGGCCTAATTTGTCAAAACGTAGCGTCCCCCTTCCTAATATGCTATAACGGCGCTATAACCACGAAATAGCGCGCTATTTTTTTCGTTGGTTGTACCTCCATGTCGCTTCCTCTTTTTCTTGCTCTGTTGCATCAATCTTGCTTTCTTTCTCCCTCCAAAGAAATCAAAGCATCTATCTGTAACCTGCCAAAAATGTGCATGTATTGCAGTGTTCTTACATCAAGCTGAAAGAGTAAAATCATTTTCTTATTCAAATGTACATCAAACCACACAGTACCTGATGGTCAGATAAGTTAAAATTTCCTGCAACCCGTGATGCACTAACCGAATCAACTAATACAGAGAGATCAGCATCCACACCTAGGAAAATTTAAACACAAATAAATATCATAAGGTGTCTTATCCATGGAAAATATGAACATCAAGGCAATGATTTCAAAAAGAGTCATACCACATGTTGTAATAGACATATTTGCTTCATCTTCAGAAAAGCCCATATCTACTAATGAGTTGATCTTCTCGTCCTTCTCTGACATCTCTCGTACAAAATCCTGCACGAAATTATAACAAAAACTAAGATTAAAAAACACATGCTATATATTACTGACTTCTTAATGACAAATTGACAACTAAGTGACCGTTGATAGGGAAACACAACTACGTAGCGACACAAATAGGACCAGAGGAAAAAGGGGCCTCACAACTAATAAATGATCAAGAAACGAATACCACATACTTCCCAAGAAACAAGAGAGAGATAACTGACCGAGAACTAATAAATCGATGAAATAATTTAGGAACCCAACTTGTTATTCTCCAATGCTGTTTGAGAGTGACATTAATACAAAGCTACTATATGCATGAACGCAAATGCTCATCATCATGATTTTACGCTTCAAACTACTAGCTTCAGTAGCAATATAAAGTACTGGTTGTGCTGGATTGGAATAAACTTAAGGTACACGTCTAACTTTGTTGCAGGATGTATAACAGTAGTGAAACACGGTCATCTGGTCTCTTCATGCTCCTTTCATGATAGAAAATTAAAAGCATATGGATGATGAGGCAAATGCATGTGTCTTCAAGCGAACATTACAATATTCCCATCCACCCTATATTTTGGTTCATCAGTTGCTAGCAATCAAGTTATATCTTTTTTGTCGAGCAGGTGTAATAGACAAGAAACACTCCATATGCTTTCCCCTATTTTGTTTTTTGCATGCATTACATGTATCTAGCCATCAATAGGATTGAACCATACAATAATTTCGTCGCAAATTTTATTTGCATAAATAATAAACACTAAGCTATATCATATCATATATTACAATATGAGATTTGTAAATTAGTGACTTCATATATGCATTTCTCGTTGAACGTTTATCTATTGACTCCCTCAATTTTCTGAGCTAACATGTATACATTGATCTTCTTGAAATTCATCTTGGAGGGAAGCTTGATGTAACTAGTGCAGTATGTGATATTCTTTTCCAGTATTATCTTAATTTTACGTAATTGAAAGTAAAAGAAAAATCTTGAGCTATGTCATTTAATTCTTGAAGACCTTTGTTCGTCCAACCATACATGCTAGTTCCCAACCCTCCTTTGATTCTGCACAAAAGTGCTGAGCTGGGTCGCAACACAAATTTACACGAGTCAAGGATAGAATTATTTAGGTTCACAGATATTCTTGCTCCTTTCTTTAGTATTCAACATTCATGTATTGATTCTACTTCTTATGAACTCTTCTGAATCTAGTTCGCTTTTACAATATATCTTGGACTACAAAATAAATCAAAGGGCATAATTGTTGCATAATTTTAGATTTATTCATGTTAAAGCACATGTGGTATGTGTATATCTTCTCTTGTTTACACCAGCTGCAGTATGATTTGCTCGTAGCATCCTATCTCCTCAAGTCATATGTCTTATAAAAAATATTTAAATGCATAAGAACTGAAGGGAAAAAAAGTGGTGTCTAACAGAAGTTAATTTTCTAATTTATAAAAATTACAAACAATCAACACAACAATACACTCTTCTACTCCTTTTCAGCCTGTTTGATTACTTTGAGGGAGGCATTGATCTAATGGTAGTCAACCTCACATACTATATTAACTCTTACACGGCAAACCTTTAACAAGATGAGAATTCTACGTACAAAATCAGGTGCTCAAACTTCACTATGTAAGACTACACGCATGAAATGCTAGGAGCAAAATAAACGAAGCCCAAACAATACGTAAAGGGGCATGCAAGGTATGAATGGAAAAGAATTCACATATATCATCATACATATAGTTTTGTTTACGATCTCATCATACATACAGTCAAAGAATTCTTAGCAACTGAACTGAAGATAATGAATCATATACCTCATCACTATAATCATCAGAGTTGGGCTCTGTAACACCAACATCATCATCGCCATCCGAGCTCTCAAAATCAAGATCATCACCATCTTCAACAATACGGGGGACGCAGCTAGAAGTAGAGCAGTTACCCAATGCATCGTCATCATCTATTGCCTGAATTTTACATCAACTTTACATCAACAATCGTTACATATAATACTTGCCATCACCTAGCAAGGGCATCATTGGACGAAGTCGGTAAGAACCACACATGGACACATACCTTGTACGTGAGAAGTAGCTCAAGCAATGCATTTTCCTCGGTATGCCCTGAAACGAAGAGTTAAGCCTCGATTAGATGGACGGTGCAAACAGAAACAAAACAAATGCAATAAAATTGGTTACTTTTAGTATTACCTATATCCTTAGTGGCCTTCACGACCATTTCTTTTGGGAAACCCATTCCCACATATCTCTCGACTAAAGAAGTAGGCGGTGCTTTCCCATTAGTCCACCCATTAGAATCCTTCACACAGTTGCACAACAAATGTCACACAATGATCTTAATAACAAGTCATGGTTACCTCATGGTTACCAGGAGCATCTAAGTTCACCAAGTACATTGCCCATGAGGATTCAGCCTGACCATCACTTGTCCTCTTATCACGGTCATCACCATCTCTCCTCTTAATTAAGCAGACACGAATCAATATTGAAAGCAAACCACGAGCAAAGCGATTGTAGAGAAGAACAATGATTCTATCATGCACGATCACATCAACCGGAAGATATCAAAATTGAAATCTCTAGCATGAAACCAACATAGCAATTGTATTTTATAGTTTAGAACACATAAAAAGAAAGAATAAAAGACCATATTTTGTATTGGAAAAATTCCCCTTCAACATTGTCACATCAAGATAATAAGATAAAGTGGTGAAAATATACACCGGTACAATTAGAAATAGTATTGTTTAAATTATTGGGATGCCTAATTAACTGAAGTGTGCTAGATTTCTAGGAAGGATAGTTCTCTAGCTAGTTGAACATGTTATGCTTAACATGGCTATTTTATGGGAGGGAAGTGATCAGGTTGGTAATTCCAAAAGGTTGATCAGATTGACCAAGTTTGCCCATTATAACCTAGAGTATGATTACTAACCAAACATGCACTAGTGCAGTGCAACTTGATGATGCTTGCATCGAAAGGATAAACAAGGTAGTTTGCAGTCCAAATAAATATATAACTCAAATGCATGAGGTCAAGTGCCAAATAGGTAAGAATTTTAGATGATATACATGGATTAGCGTAATGTAAACTAAACTGTATAATTCCTTATTAATGACTATCGATGGTTAAATTCCATGTTTGGTCAAAGAGTGCCAATGTGTCATCATGGACAGTATATAGTCAAACATTTTCAATCTACCATGTACTAAAGCTACCTGATGGGTTACCTAGAGAAAAGATAGCCATGTTGGAAAATCACACATAAAATAAAAAACTCTAGCCATTAATATATTGCCCTCTTTCAATCAAGAAAGCATAAGTATTAGATCATCATAACTACAACTAAGTCAACTTTGGCTGTGTGCATCTTAGTTATGCAGAGGCCATGTGTAATGCTTAAATCATTTAAGTAATAAAGCGCCCATTTTAAAAAAAAAACTAAGTGAACTTTGGGCCCGTATTATTTGACCCACAACACAATTGGACATAACAATAACAAACATGATATCTTTCCTTTTTATATATTCCCATGTAGATATCACACTACAACCTTAATAACAACAAGTCATGGCTAGCTCTTCTACTTAAATACAAACTCAGTTACTACCTGAGGTACCAACGTGGACGGGCCAGGAGCATCTAAGTTCCCCATGTCTGGAGCCCATGAGGGTTCAGCCTCAACATCATTCTTTCCCTTATCACGGTCATCACTATCTTTCCTCCAGCCCTGTGACATTAGTTAAGCATACATCAATCAATATTGAAAGCAAACCATGAGAAAAGCAATTGTATAAAAGGGAAATAATTCCACCATGCACTATAACATCAATTGCAAGATGTCACGATTGAAATCTCTAGCCTGAATCCTGTATAGCAGTTTGCAACAAGACAATAAGCTAATGCACAAAAGGTATACACCAATATAATGAGAAACAATATAATTCCAAGCTATAGGGATGGTTAATTAACTGAAGTGTGCTAGCAAAATACAGAAGAGTAGTTCTCTAGGTAGTTGATCACATAATACGTAAGAGGACTATTTTATGGGAGGATAGTTATCATGTAAGTCCAAAAAGGTGATCAGATTCGCCAGGTTTGCCCATTATCACCTAGAATAAGATTACCAACCAAACATGGATTATCACCTAGAATAGTACAACTTGATGATGCTTGCATCAAATGGCTAAACGACTTTGCAGTCTCAGTGAATAACTCAAAGGGATGTTGTGAAGTGCAAGAGAAGTTAGAATATCGTGCCATATATGTGGATCCGTATAACATAAACTAACACAACATAATTCCTGCTTAAAGAGTAATGATTTGTTAAATGCCATGTTTTGGTCAAAGGATTGCCAATGTGCCATGGACAATTTGAGTCTATTGTTTACTAAAATTACTTGACGGGTTAACTAGAAAAAATATAGTCATGCTAGAAAATCCCACAAAAATACAACTAGTCAACCATGGGCTCGTATTATTAGACTCATTTACAAATTGGACATAACAATAGAAAACTTGATCTGTTTCCTTTTTATTTTCTATTCCCATGTAGATCACCTACATATCATGAGACACATTTTTGTTCTTCATACTTCCCCACTTAAGCGAATAAAACATGGGTATCATATACCCTACTGTACATACTTTGTCCTCCAATGATTTTTCAATTGTGTGCGAGCAAGAAAATCCACGCTGCCTAGAAAAACTATTACACCTTGTTTTGCTATCTTACCATCCTCACATGGAAACATGATAACAAAGTTGTAAGCCTTATCTGTGCATACATGATGCAATCTCCATTTGTAGTAGAGTACAAGGTAGAAGATAGGGATCATGCCTAATGTTCACATAAACGTGTAGGATCGGCAAGCCTCGCCATCCATAGGATGAATGCAGGTTCCACTGCGGTCGACGTCATTGCTGAGATGTGTCTAACGTGATGGCCATATATGACAACTAATTATGTGAAGTCTTAATTTCTAGCCAATTTCATGAGCAATTGACGAAAGAAGACATACACTTACCATTAGCAAGAGGGGAAACATGTATATTACTTAGTGTTTGATTGGTCATGAGCGCGTCTATCTAGCAACTTGCTAAATCGATGCTTTACCCTTGGTAGCAACGTACTTTAAGACACATTACAATCGGTTTATGAGCGCCCAATGGAACTTGGTCGCCTGGAGTGCATGGAGATGAGAAGTCCCTTCCTAGCATGACAACAATTGAGTGTTCTCTTCGACAGGAAGTCTTGCTCGATTGGTCTTGAGTTGTTATAGCAAGAAAATTTATGTATTGGTGAGTTTCTCAGCAGCATATATAACGCATGCCACATAGCTAATTGTAGTACATGGGCATGTTGCAGAACTTGGTCATCTGAAGCGCATACAAATGAAAAGTCCCCTCTTGTCCGACTGGCGATACTCGAGTGGTATCTTGTCCAGGAAATTACGATAATAGGAATAATCTGATGTTTAGTGTCAAAAGTGGACTATCCTCCCCCACTATTATGAGTGGGTAGACTGAAGGTTGTGGACTCATGAGCAGGTGATACTCGAGTGGTTTCTTGGAAATGAGACGTAGAACACATGATTTTCATCAAATTGAGGAAAGTGAGGGGGAAACATAATAAGTGTTATTCCTCATGTTCAATCGAGCAAGTGAGAGCCCTGGTGATAATGTTGCGATGCGAGCTCTAATGAAGAATGTCTTAATTAGGGAAGAAAACATCACTAGCGCAAGCCACTCCTCCCAACTAAGCATGCACTCTAGGAACAATTGGCGGGAGCGAGGCAATTATCCAATATTTCATTCTCAAGAGATAAAAATAAAAAATACACTCTGGCATTTATGGTTGATCCTTACTCGATGCATCAATACAACTTACTTTTATTAAGTTTTGAAAAATTGAGATCAACTCTTAGAACTATTATAAAGCACATGTTGAACATCCAATTTACATCAAACTGAGCCAATGAGAGGAAACAAAAAGTGCTCTCATCCTTCCATATCTAGCTAGTGATAGGTGAGGTGACTCAATACTAGCATTATTGTGACAGCTTCAATCAAACACATCTGATTACGATAGAAGACAATGACTGTGCAAGTCCATCACAAAGTTTGGCATGCCACCATGAATGCCGATTTAAAAAATGTAGATCAAACCTACATTGGTTGAACAAGCTTATCACCATACCATATGACAATAACACATTAGTTAGTTGTACCTGGTAATGGATAAGTTTACATTTCATTCCCTTCTTGAAGGCATTGCTTGAAGTTTGCTACTTGATCTTCATGGTGAAAACTCAGATCTTGTCTTCAGTGGTTGGTCCGACAATGGTGAACGGTGCATAGTTCCCTTTCCAGAGGCATTGCTATCTAATAGCCTCTCAGCTCCTGTGTTTTCAAGGGCGTTTGGTGGTGTTGTTGCCCGTTGTTGTGTGTTGTCATTTGCTTTGGCATGAATTTTAGACGTCATGCTTTTCTTTTCCCTTTGTTTAATAATAATTTGGTTGTGGCTCCTTGATGCATTGACAGGCCAGTTCTTGATATTGTGTTGGTGCAGAGGCTGGGTGTAAATGGTATCTTCTTGATATGAAAATATATTCCCTTTATCAAAATAATATGCTAGCAACACATGGGTTTCCTAGGAAAAACAAATTGAGTGATGCCTCTCAAATAAAATCTGGATAGAAATTCGAATTCAGAAAGTCCGGAGAGGAGCCGCTACCCGCCAACACTTGGTGCGTTGCTAGAGGACTCGCCAACACATCGATGAACCTTGACCACTGAACAACTACTGTGGAAGAGGATGAATGATGCGACAACTCTAAAGGATCGAGGAGGGTCATAGCTAGCAACCATCATGCTTGCTAATAAGAGAGAAAAATCATGTTCAATTGGTGGTCACCACAGAAACTTGCATCGTCAATACTTCTTACTTCTAGTTTCAATTAATGAAGAATGTATAATCACATATTATAATTTTTTACATTTTACAAATCATACGTAGAACACGCAATTTACATCAAACCGAGCAAGTGTGAAGAATTAAGAAAGTGTTCTTTGTATTGTTAACTCGTGCAAGTGAGAGTCCAGGTGACTATATACCATCATTGTTGCCATGCTACATTCTATCAAGAATGCATCTGACCAGGAAAGATGATGCCGCCAACACGAGCCAGTCAACCATGTTGGCATGTATCCACCAAGAAGGGTAGGTCCAAACAATGTAGATTCAACCCACATGGTCCAACTATGATCATAACTCTGCCATACTCCCGGTAGGAGCAAGTAGCTACCCTAGAAAAGAACCACCCCGCCGATGCTTCTCTGATCGAATCTGGATAGCCAGCCAAGTCTATATAGGAAACAACATGAATGACCCTATGCCTATGAACGTCCTATAGTGAAAGATGATAAAGAGAAGCAGAATAAGGGTGAGGGATAGCATTTAGCCGTAGCTCTTTAGCACATAGGGGTATCCTCAGGTGGCGGCAACGAAGGAGGGATGAAAATCGAAGATATGTGAGAGCAGAGCCTTAGAGTTCCCCTCACATTTCATAAATGAAAAAAAAATCAAGGCAACATTTAGTACAAGATAGTAAGCATAAACACATATAGAATATGCCCATCACCAAAATAAGAACAATTGAATTTTCTACTATAAGGTATGCATAACTGATAGCAGTGCCCCTACATGAGTTGCCCGTCTGTCCAGAACCGCCGATTTGGAACTTTGCTTGCTTCAGTCAGTGCTTGGTCGCGTTCAATTCTCTGAGGCAAGAGACGTGCGGACCTGGCTTGGGGTGGGTGTCTTCATTTCAAGGCGAGCAAGGTGTACCACATGATCAAACTCTCCAGACGTGAGGTCCCCCTTGCATGGCCTCAATTCGAATGGCTTCATGCTTGTCAAGGTCAAGGTGTTTGTCTGGATTCTACGACATGGCAACACTCGTACACGGACTTCCTACATCGGATCGGCTTCCTTGAATGTGATGACTGCCCTTTTTGCCCGGGCGATCAGAAACGATCTTGCACCTCTTCTTTGAGTCCGTTGAAAGTATTTGGTGTGCCTTCTCTGCCTGTCCCTTCCCCTGGAGCCGTCTTGTCCTTAGCATCGTGATGTTTTATGTCCTCTGGGTTGTCTGGAAGACCATCAATCGGATGGTGTTCGATCTTGACTTGCAACATTTGATCCAGGAACATCTTTGGTTATGGATGGTCCAGGCTCCCTCCCGCATAGACCATAACCCGTTGCTTCAGTGGTGTGCGGCTATCTGTGCAGCTATCTGTAGGTGATGCCCCCCTTTCCCTCACCCTGGGCTCGGAGGAGCTATGTACTAACCGAACCTTGTCATATTATTTTTACAAAAAGTTTAGGCGTGCGATGGCCCCGTGTTGACTGGTTAAAAAATATCAGTGCCCCTAGCTTTCACAGGTCAGGAAGAGAGCTCTCTTGGAACACATGATCGTTATATGTAACATGATTTAACAAAATTCATTGGGGGGCAAGCTAGAGATAAGAGTTGCACTAGTATTAACTATCGAGATAGGAGGTGAGCACGGACTAAGGCGAGAGCCATTCAACTCTTGACCAGATACTATTGTTTCCATGTGTGCTCCCATTGCAGGCGCAAGAACATGACCACGGCGAGCAAATGCATGGTGTGTGCCCGCTCGCTCCATAATAGAGGAGTAAACGTCGGAGTAAACCTTAGTTGAGCATATTTACTCCACTAAGTTTTAGCTGGACGATCCTCTATATATATCAGAGTAAAATTTATTTTTTGTTTATGCGTTTCGTCGAACACTTGTCAAACACAATTGCAATCACAAACATTCTCCATAAACCAATAGAAATCGAACCCTCTTTGGAAATTGACCAAGCAAATCTGACGCTCACCATTTCGCGGATGCCGTGATGACGGCTAACACGTCATGGGACTGACCGACGTGCGTGTGATGAGCCGGGGTGGCCTCCCTGTCGTCGGCCCGACGACGTCCGTGACCTTCTTGGCGTGTGTGGCATGCTGGAAGTACCCCGTGGCGATGGTGTCGACGATGAAAGTGGCGATGGCCGCGAGGATGGAAACGAGGCTGGCGAGCGGGAACTTTTGTCGCGGCCCGTCGACCCCCGCGCGATGGCCTTGACGGCGAAAAACATGTTCGCATCTGGGTTCAGCGACGGGATGGTGCGGCCCACCGTGCTGGCCATGAGGATGCAGAAGACAACGATGGACTACCGGTCGCGGCCCCAGTGAGCTCGCGTTGGATGGGACGCGACAACGGGCAGCGGTGGGCGATGGTCTAGGGAGGGGGGCGGCGACGGGTATGGGTGTCGGGGAGGAGGGGGCAGAGGTGGGCGTGGGCGAGGGGGCCGGGGAGGGGGGCCGACGACGGGCGGGGGGAGGGGGCCGGGGGCCGGGAAGGAGGTGGGCATGGGTGAGGTAGCGCCAGAAATTTTACTCCAGCCCCAGTCGTCGGAGTATATTTAAAGGAATGGTTGGGGCGAGAGGATAAATGTTACTCCACTACGGCAGATTGGGGATCACTTAGGTGCGTGTTAGGGGAGTAAGGGCATGTTCTGAAACTCTCTAGCTTCTCAAAACTGCAGGAGAGGAGGGGGAGGAGGAACTGCAGGAGAGGAGGGGGAGAAGGATCTGCCGGAGAGGAGGGGGAGAAGCTGTTGGAGAGGAGGGGGAGAAGCTCAAATCTAGCCGCCAAAGGTGGGGGTGGGGGGAAACTGAAACTGGATAGGGCTCTCTCTCCCTGCTAGTAACTGTTGGCGCCCAAACTCTGTTTCCCGCCCTTTTCTTCCCTCCGAGAGCTCTGTTTCCCGCCTAAACTCCCAGCCCTGTCTAAAGGCGTCCTCAGTTGACTAAGGCGACTGAAGTGGCGCCTTAGGGACGCCTTGGACGCCTTATGGACTAAGGTGGGCGCCTTAGGCATGCATGTAAGGCAGGGCTGACGCCTTGCGACCTGGGGGTGCCCTAACGCCTAGGCGTCGCCTAAGCGACGCCTTAGGGATGCCTTAAAAACAATGGTGAGGGTCCTACCAAAAGCTCCGTGCTCAGGCGTCGGCGATGGTAGCGCCTAGGAGTGTCGCTTCCTTCTTGGATGCGTTGTTGTGGGTCCCCTTCCGATGCAAGGGCTCCGGGTGGAAACCCTAGCCTGTCCTTTCGGGCTGGACAGTGTCGCTTGGCGTCATCACCATCTTGAGTGCATCGGTGAGGAGCCCCGGTCCCTTCTGGTTGCAGCTGGCCAGCAGCTTCGGGCATGCCTTGTCCCGGACTTGTAGCGTCGTCGACTCTGGCGTGGGATGGTCTAGTGGTCTTCTGTCATTTACAGTGTTTCTGTTGTATATGTTCTCGGTCCTTGCTATCTCCTGGCAGGAGTTGGGCTCCATGGCCCGGAACAAGGAGGCTATATCAACGGCGAGTCGGCCCTTTCCATAGATGGCTCGGTGTGTTCGGTACTATGATGTGCGGTGGTTTCTCAAAGTGGTGAGGGTCCGGTCCTATTTTGTACTGAATTTTGTCGCTTCGTTTTTGTGGAGCCATGACTCACTACGGACGATTTTCTACTGATATTTACAGTTTTCTTCTACAATTAGTGGGAAAGACTTGCAAGTATATCCTGTCAAGATGGGAATGGGCCGGGTCGGCCCGCCGGGTTACTGACCCGACCCAAAAGGTCGAGGCCAATGGGCCAAATGGGTTGGCCTTAAATCATATACGGGTCAGTGGAGCCGGCACCGTGCGACCCGATGGGTCAGACGGGTCGACCCAGCAAATCGCTATGCCTTAGTCACTGCTGGCCGCCCCCGAACATCTCTGCCGCCGCCGGCCGCTCCGAGCATCTCTGCCGCCGCCGAGCTCGCCGTCCCGCGTTCCTGGTCGCCGTTGAGCTCGCCATCCCGGTCGCCGTCCTGTTCCTCTCCAACTTGTCCAGCTCGCCGTCCCGGTGGCCTTCCCGGTCTCCGGATTGTGTTCACTCTTGCCGGCGTCCTCCCCTTCCCAGCGCAATTGCAAGCCAAGCCAAGCACACGTGAGACTAGATCGTTCTGTTTTGGTCTTGGTCAGTGCGTATATGTGTAGATTCTGTAGTAGGAGTTTCAGTTTAGTAGATTTTGTAAATTACTACAGAATTCAGTGTAGATCTAGTAGGAGTTTCAGTGCGTATAAGGATTCTGCACAGGTGAGACTACAATAGCTTCAGTGCAGATTCTGTAGTAGTTTCAGTGTTGGTTCTGCAGTAGCTCTCAACAGGATTGTGCAGGAGTTTTTGTCAATCTCGTAGACTGGATACATGGAATTTTTTGGGTGTTGTAAAGACCACTCCTTTCTTGCAGCTTGGTGGTGTACCATAGGCATTTTTTCAAGGGAACATGTGTGAATTCGCTGAATTTTGGGTCGGACTCATGTACCCAATGGGTCAGTGAGGCCACAAATTTCTAATGAAATGGGCCGACCCATGGCCTCACATATTGACCTTGGGGCCATGGGGCCAGGTCCAAGGCCAGGTCCGGGTCGGCCCATTCCCATCTTGAATATCCTGTGGTAGCTATTTGGAAAACTTCATTTTTCATTAGTTAATTATGTCACATATTGGGATATCCCCCCTATTCTGTATCATGTCAGAACACTATTATTATTGTTGTTGTTGTTATTGCTCTGCATATTATTTTCATTTCACTGTAAATTCAGACTACTTGTTCTTTTTTCTGGCAATTTCCTTTTTCTTCACTCACCCAGCCATGTAAAAGCTAAGCATGAGCAGACTACTTTAACACACGGTGACAATCATTGTACATGCAAAGTCTTATACTTGTTTGTCTACTCGCAGCTTGTGGACCGGTTTGGCAACGTCTGGCATCACACCAGGGTGCGGAAGTACGTGAGCTGGCAAGATTGGTCGCCGATTATAGCCAAGGGGAGGCCGTGGTTCGGGCTGCTGGAGCTGCTCAGGAAGCACCCGGAGCACTTCGTCATCAACACGAAATGGAAGGGCAGGGCGATCTCGGAGTTCGTCTCGCTGGTTTCCTTGCTCTCCTAGACGGAACCACAGACCAGCGGGGCTGTCTCTAAGCTTTTCTTGCGTTTCGTTTTGCACCTGTAGTGTCCAGAAGGTTGAGTGTTGTCCTGATGTGTCTACAGAGAGAGAGCATCAGTTAGATGGTCTTGCTGTAATGTACTGTATGCTGACTTTCCCTTGTTTTAACACCTCTAGCTCTGTAGTGTTGAGAATGTTGTGTCGAAACATGAGTTTTAAGTGGTATTCAGTTGGTATCTCTTGAGAGTTGATGTTACCTCTTTGAACTACAGAACGTAGCGTGTCCTGGTTGTGCGACACGGTTGCCTGTCACAGCGTGCCGGTGGTTCACTGATGATTGGACAGTGGCGCCATGGTTCCCAATAGCAGCAGCAGCAGCAGCCCTGGAGGTGTATTTTTTTTTGAAGAGCAACGAGCTTATATTGTCAAATCAACATGGTTAGTATTGCTAAAAAAAAAAATCAGCATGGTTAGCTTCATGTTGGATACAATCTTATAGATGAATAAAAGACCAGTCTTTCCTGAACCTGGGTAGTCCAAAGCACCACGGCAAGCCCAAAGCTCCAGCGGTCAATGCAACTTCCAGGTTCATTGTTGTCGTGATTTGGGAGGCAATCGGTTCGTCCTACGACATTTTTACAATCTGAACTCTGAAGAGAAAATGCAAGTATAACATAACAGTGGTAAAAATTAAGACTACCTCCACACGGCATGCATCTAGGTGTCGACAATAGAAACTCCATTCTGTACCTAGCAAAATAATGTTCAGATGCAGCAGAGATGTAACTCAAAAATTAAGACTACCTCCACACGGCATGCATCCAAGAGACATGTTTGCAATAAACCAAGCTGCAGTTCAGAACTTGAATGAGTCTCCCATCAATAGATAGACACAAGCCTCGGACCTAATGAATATGAATGAAACAGTGAGTATCCCACTCATATAAATATCCAATATATATATGAGCAACCAAGTATGGGGGAACATATCTGAGTGAATATCAGAAGTGAGGGATACTCACTGTTAGCAGAATTTGGAGCAACCAGCAATAAGGGATGCTCATATGTACAAATTCTGCTTGCAAAAAGAGCCCGATGAACATAATTTGCATATTAGAACAAGGCATTTTTCTACGAACTAGAAGAAGGGAATGAGTAAAACTAAAGGCACTCCCCGCCTGTACAAATTAGCCTCTGAAATAGTTCAGGGGACCAAGAATAGTCTTCTCTCCAATAAAAATGAGCAAGATCTAAATCAGTTAGCAACCATAAATATCGAATGGCTAAATGTAAATATGATCTTTCTCTGAAATTAAAATCTTCCAAATCAACTCAATGTCTAAACACAGATAAGTTGCGGTTCCTAGATATAAAGCATCAAATGATACAATAGGCACTGCAATGATTAGGCTACTTTCTCGCCATAGCCGACTTGACAACATTCAAGATTCTGACGTAGTCATAGAACAAAACAGATTTCTCGCCATCCAAGCCATTACGGCTGTGTCGGTTGCACCCGGCAAGATTGTTACATGGGCTGCCCCCAATCACCAAGTCGAAGCCACCAAATCTAGTAACGAATGATGCAACTTTATCATTAGTAAGAGATTTCACGTCATCAATCTCAATCAGCGTGCCTGTTTGAGTCTGATCCCACCAATCCCTGAAAATCCTCTTACTAGCTTTGTCTATCTCAACAGAAACCACTGTCCTCATGTTGATTCCCAACCTGTGCAAAGCTACCTCTCCTCCTCCAATACCAGTGAATAAGGACAACACATTAACACCATTGGGAAACATGCCCCTCAACACTGACAAGTGGTAAGCAACAGTATCGACTTGGAATGAGTTGCCGAGACATTTGTATCTATTTGTGTTGGCGAGCCCCCTTGTGTGGTCCTTTGGGAAGCCGAGTAGATATTCAATCTCTTCAGGCTCCAATGGAGCAACCTTGTCCTTTCCAACCCAGACAAGATTGTACTCTTTGCACCGTTTGATGACATTTTTCTGAACAATTTGATGCGGTGGATTCCCTGTTCTTGCAAGAGCACCAATCTTTCCTGTCAGATCTGGACATGCCACACTTGTTCGCAAGCAGTTGAACTGCGTTCTAGTGTCCCAGGAAGGCCACCACTTCTTGTACTGAGGGAATGCCTCAAATATGGTCTTTGGAGGCAGAGGAAGAAGAGGCGCTCTGTTCTCAATTGGCAAATTGTGTATGTAGCCTCTTTTCCTTGCAGCTGCACACAAATGCTTGGAATCCACAAACTCAGGCTCAATGTTATACAGAGAGCTTGAAAAGGTCGCCCATACACCTCTGGGAGCTTGGGCCACATTTTCAAAGTAGAAAAAAGGTGGTCCAACATCCTTTTTATGAATCGTTCTGGCCAATCTAACTGATGGTGGGCGATAATTGGGCAGGTTAAATCCAACCATTGGATTTGGGAGACGCATATGTTTATTAGAGCTGCAATCCAAATTACCATGTGTTGTAGCCAACGAAAAAAATAGCGCGCTAAAAAATATAGCGAGGCCCTTCTTCAAATGCTATATATACAAGTTATAGCGTGCTAATAGCGTGCTATATTTCAAAATAGCGTTTCAAAAAAAATAAAAATATATCTACAAATAAAGTATTTAAGCAACGATTTTTTCCCCAGGAGCAACTAATTCGAGTAATACCATTGGTGTACACATGATGACAGTACATGCACTTCAAAGAATTCTTCTTGTTTTCGTCAGGACAAATGCAATATTTCCATCCTGTGTCTTTTGATTTCACATTCACAACGGCAGCTTGTCCTTGTAGCGTTGATTCTGTGCTTGAAACACCAATGCCTACAATCAAACAAAGTATATATTAACACAAGCTACTCTTGTTACTATAGTTCAGTTCAGTAATATAGTTTACTACCATATATGCCTACAATCAGACACAAGCTTCAGTTCAGTCAATGTATATTTATTAATTACAAAGAGGAGCAAGAATCAAACTTGTTACTTGTGGGCTCGTGGCACAAGCTTTAGTTCTGCAAAAAGTATGATATGAACACACAGGTTCAGTTCAGTTCAGTAAAGAGGGCTGCATTACTACTGCTGCTGCAGGGCAGCAAAAGTATAGTACTACTCCAGGGCACTGGTTGCCACAGACGAGACGAGCTTTAGATCTAGCAAAATCAAAATCCAGCTGCAGCTCGTGGCTGTCACATGAACGTATCATGTTCATCTGCCGAGCGGATTAATTGCGTCTATGTGTGTTACTAGTGGGAAGTTGTATGTGACGGGTGTAAGCTGACCTGGTGCCTGACTTACCGGCGGTGTGGCTGACATCTCCCCTGCCGGTGCTAGGATGGAGTCGAGTTGGAGGAGCCGCCGCAAGATAGGATGAAGTCGAGTTGGAGAAGCCGCCGCGAGATGATGTTGCCGCCACTACTCACGTGAAGATGTTATCGCTGCCGTTGACGACTAGATGCTGCTGCTGCCTCCGCTCACGGCCAGTTGTTGTCGCAGCCGCTACCGCGGCCTCCTCCGCCACTCATCTCCGCTGGGAACTGGGAAGGGGATGAGAAGTGAGAGCTAGGGTTAGCCGGTTAGGTCGTTCTCGTGGAAATAGGCAGTGGGCGAGGCTTGATTTCAGCCTGTTGGGCTTTACTGGGCTGTGTTTTGCTGCTTTTGCATGGTCTCCATGTTAAAACGTTACAACGTTACAACGTTATAGCGTGTGTAGCACGCTAATAGCGTGATTAGCGCCATAGCGGCCTAATTTGTCAAAACGTAGCGTCCCCCTTCCTAATATGCTATAACGGCGCTATAACCACGAAATAGCGCGCTATTTTTTTCGTTGGTTGTACCTCCATGTCGCTTCCTCTTTTTCTTGCTCTGTTGCATCAATCTTGCTTTCTTTCTCCCTCCAAAGAAATCAAAGCATCTATCTGTAACCTGCCAAAAATGTGCATGTATTGCAGTGTTCTTACATCAAGCTGAAAGAGTAAAATCATTTTCTTATTCAAATGTACATCAAACCACACAGTACCTGATGGTCAGATAAGTTAAAATTTCCTGCAACCCGTGATGCACTAACCGAATCAACTAATACAGAGAGATCAGCATCCACACCTAGGAAAATTTAAACACAAATAAATATCATAAGGTGTCTTATCCATGGAAAATATGAACATCAAGGCAATGATTTCAAAAAGAGTCATACCACATGTTGTAATAGACATATTTGCTTCATCTTCAGAAAAGCCCATATCTACTAATGAGTTGATCTTCTCGTCCTTCTCTGACATCTCTCGTACAAAATCCTGCACGAAATTATAACAAAAACTAAGATTAAAAAACACATGCTATATATTACTGACTTCTTAATGACAAATTGACAACTAAGTGACCGTTGATAGGGAAACACAACTACGTAGCGACACAAATAGGGCCAGAGGAAAAAGGGGCCTCACAACTAATAAATGATCAAGAAACGAATACCACATACTTCCCAAGAAACAAGAGAGAGATAACTGACCGAGAACTAATAAATCGATGAAATAATTTAGGAACCCAACTTGTTATTCTCCAATGCTGTTTGAGAGTGACATTAATACAAAGCTACTATATGCATGAACGCAAATGCTCATCATCATGATTTTACGCTTCAAACTACTAGCTTCAGTAGCAATATAAAGTACTGGTTGTGCTGGATTGGAATAAACTTAAGGTACACGTCTAACTTTGTTGCAGGATGTATAACAGTAGTGAAACACGGTCATCTGGTCTCTTCATGCTCCTTTCATGATAGAAAATTAAAAGCATATGGATGATGAGGCAAATGCATGTGTCTTCAAGCGAACATTACAATATTCCCATCCACCCTATATTTTGGTTCATCAGTTGCTAGCAATCAAGTTATATCTTTTTTGTCGAGCAGGTGTAATAGACAAGAAACACTCCATATGCTTTCCCCTATTTTGTTTTTTGCATGCATTACATGTATCTAGCCATCAATAGGATTGAACCATACAATAATTTCGTCGCAAATTTTATTTGCATAAATAATAAACACTAAGCTATATCATATCATATATTACAATATGAGATTTGTAAATTAGTGACTTCATATATGCATTTCTCGTTGAACGTTTATCTATTGACTCCCTCAATTTTCTGAGCTAACATGTATACATTGATCTTCTTGAAATTCATCTTGGAGGGAAGCTTGATGTAACTAGTGCAGTATGTGATATTCTTTTCCAGTATTATCTTAATTTTACGTAATTGAAAGTAAAAGAAAAATCTTGAGCTATGTCATTTAATTCTTGAAGACCTTTGTTCGTCCAACCATACATGCTAGTTCCCAACCCTCCTTTGATTCTGCACAAAAGTGCTGAGCTGGGTCGCAACACAAATTTACACGAGTCAAGGATAGAATTATTTAGGTTCACAGATATTCTTGCTCCTTTCTTTAGTATTCAACATTCATGTATTGATTCTACTTCTTATGAACTCTTCTGAATCTAGTTCGCTTTTACAATATATCTTGGACTACAAAATAAATCAAAGGGCATAATTGTTGCATAATTTTAGATTTATTCATGTTAAAGCACATGTGGTATGTGTATATCTTCTCTTGTTTACACCAGCTGCAGTATGATTTGCTCGTAGCATCCTATCTCCTCAAGTCATATGTCTTATAAAAAATATTTAAATGCATAAGAACTGAAGGGAAAAAGAGTGGTGTCTAACAGAAGTTAATTTTCTAATTTATAAAAATTACAAACAATCAACACAACAATACACTCTTCTACTCCTTTTCAGCCTGTTTGATTACTTTGAGGGAGGCATTGATCTAATGGTAGTCAACCTCACATACTATATTAACTCTTACACGGCAAACCTTTAACAAGATGAGAATTCTACGTACAAAATCAGGTGCTCAAACTTCACTATGTAAGACTACACGCATGAAATGCTAGGAGCAAAATAAACGAAGCCCAAACAATACGTAAAGGGGCATGCAAGGTATGAATGGAAAAGAATTCACATATATCATCATACATATAGTTTTGTTTACGATCTCATCATACATACAGTCAAAGAATTCTTAGCAACTGAACTGAAGATAATGAATCATATACCTCATCACTATAATCATCAGAGTTGGGCTCTGTAACACCAACATCATCATCGCCATCCGAGCTCTCAAAATCAAGATCATCACCATCTTCAACAATACGGGGGACGCAGCTAGAAGTAGAGCAGTTACCCAATGCATCGTCATCATCTATTGCCTGAATTTTACATCAACTTTACATCAACAATCGTTACATATAATACTTGCCATCACCTAGCAAGAGCATCATTGGACGAAGTCGGTAAGAACCACACATGGACACATACCTTGTACGTGAGAAGTAGCTCAAGCAATGCATTTTCCTCGGTATGCCCTGAAACGAAGAGTTAAGCCTCGATTAGATGGACGGTGCAAACAGAAACAAAACAAATGCAATAAAATTGGTTACTTTTAGTATTACCTATATCCTTAGTGGCCTTCACGACCATTTCTTTTGGGAAACCCATTCCCACATATCTCTCGACTAAAGAAGTAGGCGGTGCTTTCCCATTAGTCCACCCATTAGAATCCTTCACACAGTTGCACAACAAATGTCACACAATGATCTTAATAACAAGTCATGGTTACCTCATGGTTACCAGGAGCATCTAAGTTCACCAAGTACATTGCCCATGAGGATTCAGCCTGACCATCACTTGTCCTCTTATCACGGTCATCACCATCTCTCCTCTTAATTAAGCAGACACGAATCAATATTGAAAGCAAACCACGAGCAAAGCGATTGTAGAGAAGAACAATGATTCTATCATGCACGATCACATCAACCGGAAGATATCGAAATTGAAATCTCTAGCATGAAACCAACATAGCAATTGTATTTTATAGTTTAGAACACATAAAAAGAAAGAATAAAAGACCATATTTTGTATTGGAAAAATTCCCCTTCAACATTGTCACATCAAGATAATAAGATAAAGTGGTGAAAATATACACCGGTACAATTAGAAATAGTATTGTTTAAATTATTGGGATGCCTAATTAACTGAAGTGTGCTAGATTTCTAGGAAGGATAGTTCTCTAGCTAGTTGAACATGTTATGCTTAACATGGCTATTTTATGGGAGGGAAGTGATCAGGTTGGTAATTCCAAAAGGTTGATCAGATTGACCAAGTTTGCCCATTATAACCTAGAGTATGATTACTAACCAAACATGCACTAGTGCAGTGCAACTTGATGATGCTTGCATCGAAAGGATAAACAAGGTAGTTTGCAGTCCAAATAAATATATAACTCAAATGCATGAGGTCAAGTGCCAAATAGGTAAGAATTTTAGATGATATACATGGATTAGCGTAATGTAAACTAAACTGTATAATTCCTTATTAATGACTATCGATGGTTAAATTCCATGTTTGGTCAAAGAGCGCCAATGTGTCATCATGGACAGTATATAGTCAAACATTTTCAATCTACCATGTACTAAAGCTACCTGATGGGTTACCTAGAGAAAAGATAGCCATGTTGGAAAATCACACATAAAATAAAAAAACTCTAGCCATTAATATATTGCCCTCTTTCAATCAAGAAAGCATAAGTATTAGATCATCATAACTACAACTAAGTCAACTTTGGCTGTGTGCATCTTAGTTATGCAGAGGCCATGTGTAATGCTTAAATCATTTAAGTAATAAAGCGCCCATTTTAAAAAAAAACTAAGTGAACTTTGGGCCCGTATTATTTGACCCACAACACAATTGGACATAACAATAACAAACATGATATCTTTCCTTTTTATATATTCCCATGTAGATATCACACTACAACCTTAATAACAACAAGTCATGGCTAGCTCTTCTACTTAAATACAAACTCAGTTACTACCTGAGGTACCAACGTGGACGGGCCAGGAGCATCTAAGTTCCCCATGTCTGGAGCCCATGAGGGTTCAGCCTCAACATCATTCTTTCCCTTATCACGGTCATCACTATCTTTCCTCCAGCCCTGTGACATTAGTTAAGCATACATCAATCAATATTGAAAGCAAACCATGAGAAAAGCAATTGTATAAAAGGGAAATAATTCCACCATGCACTATAACATCAATTGCAAGATGTCACGATTGAAATCTCTAGCCTGAATCCTGTATAGCAGTTTGCAACAAGACAATAAGCTAATGCACAAAAGGTATACACCAATATAATGAGAAACAATATAATTCCAAGCTATAGGGATGGTTAATTAACTGAAGTGTGCTAGCAAAATACAGAAGAGTAGTTCTCTAGGTAGTTGATCACATAATACGTAAGAGGACTATTTTATGGGAGGATAGTTATCATGTAAGTCCAAAAAGGTGATCAGATTCGCCAGGTTTGCCCATTATCACCTAGAATAAGATTACCAACCAAACATGGATTATCACCTAGAATAGTACAACTTGATGATGCTTGCATCAAATGGCTAAACGACTTTGCAGTCTCAGTGAATAACTCAAAGGGATGTTGTGAAGTGCAAGAGAAGTTAGAATATCGTGCCATATATGTGGATCCGTATAACATAAACTAACACAACATAATTCCTGCTTAAAGAGTAACGATTTGTTAAATGCCATGTTTTGGTCAAAGGATTGCCAATGTGCCATGGACAATTTGAGTCTATTGTTTACTAAAATTACTTGACGGGTTAACTAGAAAAAATATAGTCATGCTAGAAAATCCCACAAAAATACAACTAGTCAACCATGGGCTCGTATTATTAGACTCATTTACAAATTGGACATAACAATAGAAAACTTGATCTGTTTCCTTTTTATTTTCTATTCCCATGTAGATCACCTACATATCATGAGACACATTTTTGTTCTTCATACTTCCCCACTTAAGCGAATAAAACATGGGTATCATATACCCTACTGTACATACTTTGTCCTCCAATGATTTTTCAATTGTGTGCGAGCAAGAAAATCCACGCTGCCTAGAAAAACTATTACACCTTGTTTTGCTATCTTACCATCCTCACATGGAAACATGATAACAAAGTTGTAAGCCTTATCTGTGCATACATGATGCAATCTCCATTTGTAGTAGAGTACAAGGTAGAAGATAGGGATCATGCCTAATGTTCACATAAACGTGTAGGATCGGCAAGCCTCGCCATCCATAGGATGAATGCAGGTTCCACTGCGGTCGACGTCATTGCTGAGATGTGTCTAACGTGATGGCCATATATGACAACTAATTATGTGAAGTCTTAATTTCTAGCCAATTTCATGAGCAATTGACGAAAGAAGACATACACTTACCATTAGCAAGAGGGGAAACATGTATATTACTTAGTGTTTGATTGGTCATGAGCGCGTCTATCTAGCAACTTGCTAAATCGATGCTTTACCCTTGGTAGCAATGTACTTTAAGACACATTACAATCGGTTTATGAGCGCCCAATGGAACTTGGTCGCCTGGAGTGCATGGAGATGAGAAGTCCCTTCCTAGCATGACAACAATTGAGTGTTCTCTTCGACAGGAAGTCTTGCTCGATTGGTCTTGAGTTGTTATAGCAAGAAAATTTATGTATTGGTGAGTTTCTCAGCAGCATATATAACGCATGCCACATAGCTAATTGTAGTACATGGGCATGTTGCAGAACTTGGTCATCTGAAGCGCATACAAATGAAAAGTCCCCTCTTGTCCGACTGGCGATACTCGAGTGGTATCTTGTCCAGGAAATTACGATAATAGGAATAATCTGATGTTTAGTGTCAAAAGTGGACTATCCTCCCCCACTATTATGAGTGGGTAGACTGAAGGTTGTGGACTCATGAGCAGGTGATACTCGAGTGGTTTCTTGGAAATGAGACGTAGAACACATGATTTTCATCAAATTGAGGAAAGTGAGGGGGAAACATAATAAGTGTTATTCCTCATGTTCAATCGAGCAAGTGAGAGCCCTGGTGATAATGTTGCGATGCGAGCTCTAATGAAGAATGTCTTAATTAGGGAAGAAAACATCACTAGCGCAAGCCACTCCTCCCAACTAAGCATGCACTCTAGGAACAATTGGCGGGAGCGAGGCAATTATCCAATATTTCATTCTCAAGAGATAAAAATAAAAAATACACTCTGGCATTTATGGTTGATCCTTACTCGATGCATCAATACAACTTACTTTTATTAAGTTTTGAAAAATTGAGATCAACTCTTAGAACTATTATAAAGCACATGTTGAACATCCAATTTACATCAAACTGAGCCAATGAGAGGAAACAAAAAGTGCTCTCATCCTTCCATATCTAGCTAGTGATAGGTGAGGTGACTCAATACTAGCATTATTGTGACAGCTTCAATCAAACACATCTGATTACGATAGAAGACAATGACTGTGCAAGTCCATCACAAAGTTTGGCATGCCACCATGAATGCCGATTTAAAAAATGTAGATCAAACCTACATTGGTTGAACAAGCTTATCACCATACCATATGACAATAACACATTAGTTAGTTGTACCTGGTAATGGATAAGTTTACATTTCGTTCCCTTCTTGAAGGCATTGCTTGAAGTTTGCTACTTGATCTTCATGGTGAAAACTCAGATCTTGTCTTCAGTGGTTGGTCCGACAATGGTGAACGGTGCATAGTTCCCTTTCCAGAGGCATTGCTATCTAATAGCCTCTCAGCTCCTGTGTTTTCAAGGGCGTTTGGTGGTGTTGTTGCCCGTTGTTGTGTGTTGTCATTTGCTTTGGCATGAATTTTAGACGTCATGCTTTTCTTTTCCCTTTGTTTAATAATAATTTGGTTGTGGCTCCTTGATGCATTGACAGGCCAGTTCTTGATATTGTGTTGGTGCAGAGGCTGGGTGTAAATGGTATCTTCTTGATATGAAAATATATTCCCTTTATCAAAATAATATGCTAGCAACACATGGGTTTCCTAGGAAAAACAAATTGAGTGATGCCTCTCAAATAAAATCTGGATAGAAATTCGAATTCAGAAAGTCCGGAGAGGAGCCGCTACCCGCCAACACTTGGTGCGTTGCTAGAGGACTCGCCAACACATCGATGAACCTTGACCACTGAACAACTACTGTGGAAGAGGATGAATGATGCGACAACTCTAAAGGATCGAGGAGGGTCATAGCTAGCAACCATCATGCTTGCTAATAAGAGAGAAAAATCATGTTCAATTGGTGGTCACCACAGAAACTTGCATCGTCAATACTTCTTACTTCTAGTTTCAATTAATGAAGAATGTATAATCACATATTATAATTTTTTACATTTTACAAATCATACGTAGAACACGCAATTTACATCAAACCGAGCAAGTGTGAAGAATTAAGAAAGTGTTCTTTGTATTGTTAACTCGTGCAAGTGAGAGTCCAGGTGACTATATACCATCATTGTTGCCATGCTACATTCTATCAAGAATGCATCTGACCAGGAAAGATGATGCCGCCAACACGAGCCAGTCAACCATGTTGGCATGTATCCACCAAGAAGGGTAGGTCCAAACAATGTAGATTCAACCCACATGGTCCAACTATGATCATAACTCTGCCATACTCCCGGTAGGAGCAAGTAGCTACCCTAGAAAAGAACCACCCCGCCGATGCTTCTCTGATCGAATCTGGATAGCCAGCCAAGTCTATATAGGAAACAACATGAATGACCCTATGCCTATGAACGTCCTATAGTGAAAGATGATAAAGAGAAGCAGAATAAGGGTGAGGGATAGCATTTAGCCGTAGCTCTTTAGCACATAGGGGTATCCTCAGGTGGCGGCAACGAAGGAGGGATGAAAATCGAAGATATGTGAGAGCAGAGCCTTAGAGTTCCCCTCACATTTCATAAATGAAAAAAAAATCAAGGCAACATTTTGTACAAGATAGTAAGCATAAACACATATAGAATATGCCCATCACCAAAATAAGAACAATTGAATTTTCTACTATATGGTATGCATAACTGATAGCAGTGCCCCTACATGAGTTGCCCGTCTGTCCAGAACCGCCGATTTGGAACTTTGCTTGCTTCAGTCAGTGCTTGGTCGCGTTCAATTCTCTGAGGCAAGAGACGTGAGGACCTGGCTTGGGGTGGGTGTCTTCATTTCAAGGCGAGCAAGGTGTACCGCATGATCAAACTCTCCAGACGTGAGGTCCCCCTTGCATGGCCTCAATTCGAATGGCTTCATGCTTGTCAAGGTCAAGGTGTTTGTCTGGATTCTACGACATGGCAACACTCGTACACGGACTTCCTACATCGGATCGGCTTCCTTGAATGTGATGACTGCCCTTTTTGCCCGGGCGATCAGAAACGATCTTGCACCTCTTCTTTGAGTCCGTTGAAAGTATTTGGTGTGCCTTCTCTGCCTGTCCCTTCCCCTGGAGCCGTCTTGTCCTTAGCATCGTGATGTTTTATGTCCTCTGGGTTGTCTGGAAGACCATCAATCGGATGGTGTTCGATCTTGACTTGCAACATTTGATCCAGGAACATCTTTGGTTATGGATGGTCCAGGCTCCCTCCCGCATAGACCATAACCCGTTGCTTCAGTGGTGTGCGGCTATCTGTGCAGCTATCTGTAGGTGATGCCCCCCTTTCCCTCACCCTGGGCTCGGAGGAGCTATGTACTAACCGAACCTTGTCATATTATTTTTACAAAAAGTTTAGGCGTGCGATGGCCCCGTGTTGACTGGTTAAAAAATATCAGTGCCCCTAGCTTTCACAGGTCAGGAAGAGAGCTCTCTTGGAACACATGATCGTTATATGTAACATGATTTAACAAAATTCATTGGGGGGCAAGCTAGAGATAAGAGTTGCACTAGTATTAACTATCGAGATAGGAGGTGAGCACGGACTAAGGCGAGAGCCATTCAACTCTTGACCAGATACTATTGTTTCCATGTGTGCTCCCATTGCAGGCGCAAGAACATGACCACGGCGAGCAAATGCATGGTGTGTGCCCGCTCGCTCCATAATAGAGGAGTAAACGTCGGAGTAAACCTTAGTTGAGCATATTTACTCCACTAAGTTTTAGCTGGACGATCCTCTATATATATCAGAGTAAAATTTATTTTTTGTTTATGCGTTTCGTCGAACACTTGTCAAACACAATTGCAATCACAAACATTCTCCATAAACCAATAGAAATCGAACCCTCTTTGGAAATTGACCAATCAAATCTGAAGCTCACCATTTCGCGGATGCCGTGATGACGGCTAACACGTCATGGGACTGACCGACGTGCGTGTGATGAGCCGGGGTGGCCTCCCTGTCGTCGGCCCGACGACGTCCGTGACCTTCTTGGCGTGTGTGGCATGCTGGAAGTACCCCGTGGCGATGGTGTCGACGATGAAAGTGGCGATGGCCGCGAGGATGGAAACGAGGCTGGCGAGCGGGAACTTTTGTCGCGGCCCGTCGACCCCCGCGCGATGGCCTTGACGGCGAAAAACATGTTCGCATCTGGGTTCAGCGACGGGATGGTGCGGCCCACCGTGCTGGCCATGAGGATGCAGAAGACAACGATGGACTACCGGTCGCGGCCCCAGTGAGCTCGCGTTGGATGGGACGCGACAACGGGCAGCGGTGGGCGATGGTCTAGGGAGGGGGGCGGCGACGGGTATGGGTGTCGGGGAGGAGGTGGCAGAGGTGGGCGTGGGCGAGGGGGCCGGGGAGGGGGGCCGACGACGGGCGGGGGGAGGGGGCCGGGGGCCGGGAAGGAGGTGGGCATGGGTGAGGTAGCGCCAGAAATTTTACTCCAGCCCCAGTCGTCGGAGTATATTTAAAGGAATGGTTGGGGCGAGAGGATAAATGTTACTCCACTACGGCAGATTGGGGATCACTTAGGTGCGTGTTAGGGGAGTAAGGGCATGTTCTGAAACTCTCTAGCTTCTCAAAACTGCAGGAGAGGAGGGGGAGGAGGAACTGCAGGAGAGGAGGGGGAGAAGGATCTGCCGGAGAGGAGGGGGAGAAGCTGTTGGAGAGGAGGGGGAGAAGCTCAAATCTAGCCGCCAAAGGTGGGGGTGGGGGGAAACTGAAACTGGATAGGGCTCTCTCTCCCTGCTAGTAACTGTTGGCGCCCAAACTCTGTTTCCCGCCCTTTTCTTCCCTCCGAGAGCTCTGTTTCCCGCCTAAACTCCCAGCCCTGTCTAAAGGCGTCCTCAGTTGACTAAGGCGACTGAAGTGGCGCCTTAGGGACGCCTTGGACGCCTTATGGACTAAGGTGGGCGCCTTAGGCATGCATGTAAGGCAGGGCTGACGCCTTGCGACCTGGGGGTGCCCTAACGCCTAGGCGTCGCCTAAGCGACGCCTTAGGGATGCCTTAAAAACAATGGTGAGGGTCCTACCAAAAGCTCCGTGCTCAGGCGTCGGCGATGGTAGCGCCTAGGAGTGTCGCTTCCTTCTTGGATGCGTTGTTGTGGGTCCCCTTCCGATGCAAGGGCTCCGGGTGGAAACCCTAGCCTGTCCTTTCGGGCTGGACAGTGTCGCTTGGCGTCATCACCATCTTGAGTGCATCGGTGAGGAGCCCCGGTCCCTTCTGGTTGCAGCTGGCCAGCAGCTTCGGGCATGCCTTGTCCCGGACTTGTAGCGTCGTCGACTCTGGCGTGGGATGGTCTAGTGGTCTTCTGTCATTTACAGTGTTTCTGTTGTATATGTTCTCGGTCCTTGCTATCTCCTGGCAGGAGTTGGGCTCCATGGCCCGGAACAAGGAGGCTATATCAACGGCGAGTCGGCCCTTTCCATAGATGGCTCGGTGTGTTCGGTACTATGATGTGCGGTGGTTTCTCAAAGTGGTGAGGGTCCGGTCCTATTTTGTACTGAATTTTGTCGCTTCGTTTTTGTGGAGCCATGACTCACTACGGACGATTTTCTACTGATATTTACAGTTTTCTTCTACAATTAGTGGGAAAGACTTGCAAGTATATCCTGTGGTAGCTATTTGGAAAACTTCATTTTTCATTAGTTAATTATGTCACATATTGGGATATCCCCCCTATTCTGTATCATGTCACAACACTATTATTATTGTTGTTGTTGTTATTGCTCTGCATATTATTTTCATTTCACTGTAAATTCAGACTACTTGTTCTTTTTTCTGGCAATTTCCTTTTTCTTCACTCACCCAGCCATGTAAAAGCTAAGCATGAGCAGACTACTTTAACACACGGTGACAATCATTGTACATGCAAAGTCTTATACTTGTTTGTCTACTCGCAGCTTGTGGACCGGTTTGGCAACGTCTGGCATCACACCAGGGTGCGGAAGTACGTGAGCTGGCAAGATTGGTCGCCGATTATAGCCAAGGGGAGGCCGTGGTTCGGGCTGCTGGAGCTGCTCAGGAAGCACCCGGAGCACTTCGTCATCAACACGAAATGGAGGGCAGGGCGATCTCGGAGTTCGTCTCGCTGGTTTCCTTGCTCTCCTAGACGGAACCACAGACCAGCGGGGCTGTCTCTAAGCTTTTCTTGCGTTTCGTTTTGCACCTGTAGTGTCCAGAAGGTTGAGTGTGGTCCTGATGTGTCTACAGAGAGAGAGCATCAGTTAGATGGTCTTGCTGTAATGTACTGTATGCTGACTTTCCCTTGTTTTAACACCTCTAGCTCTGTAGTGTTGAGAATGTTGTGTCGAAACATGAGTTTTAAGTGGTATTCAGTTGGTATCTCTTGAGAGTTGATGTTACCTCTTTGAACTACAGAACGTAGCGTGTCCTGGTTGTGCGACACGGTTGCCTGTCACAGCGTGCCGGTGGTTCACTGATGATTGGACAGTGGCGCCATGGTTCCCAATAGCAGCAGCAGCAGCAGCCCTGGAGGTGTATTTTTTTTTGAAGAGCAACGAGCTTATATTGTCAAATCAACATGGTTAGTATTGCTAAAAAAAAAAATCAGCATGGTTAGCTTCATGTTGGATACAATCTTATAGATGAATAAAAGACCAGTCTTTCCTGAACCTGGGTAGTCCAAAGCACCACGGCAAGCCCAAAGCTCCAGCGGTCAATGCAACTTCCAGGTTCATTGTTGTCGTGATTTGGGAGGCAATCGGTTCGTCCTACGACATTTTTACAATCTGAACTCTGAAGAGAAAATGCAAGTATAACATAACAGTGGTAAAAATTAAGACTACCTCCACACGGCATGCATCTAGGTGTCGACAATAGAAACTCCATTCTGTACCTAGCAAAATAATGTTCAGATGCAGCAGAGATGTAACTCAAAAATTAAGACTACCTCCACACGGCATGCATCCAAGAGACATGTTTGCAATAAACCAAGCTGCAGTTCAGAACTTGAATGAGTCTCCCATCAATAGATAGACACAAGCCTCGGACCTAATGAATATGAATGAAACAGTGAGTATCCCACTCATATAAATATCCAATATATATATGAGCAACCAAGTATGGGGGAACATATCTGAGTGAATATCAGAAGTGAGGGATACTCACTGTTAGCAGAATTTGGAGCAACCAGCAATAAGGGATGCTCATATGTACAAATTCTGCTTGCAAAAAGAGCCCGATGAACATAATTTGCATATTAGAACAAGGCATTTTTCTACGAACTAGAAGAAGGGAATGAGTAAAACTAAAGGCACTCCCCGCCTGTACAAATTAGCCTCTGAAATAGTTCAGGGGACCAAGAATAGTCTTCTCTCCAATAAAAATGAGCAAGATCTAAATCAGTTAGCAACCATAAATATCGAATGGCTAAATGTAAATATGATCTTTCTCTGAAATTAAAATCTTCCAAATCAACTCAATGTCTAAACACAGATAAGTTGCGGTTCCTAGATATAAAGCATCAAATGATACAATAGGCACTGCAATGATTAGGCTACTTTCTCGCCATAGCCGACTTGACAACATTCAAGATTCTGACGTAGTCATAGAACAAAACAGATTTCTCGCCATCCAAGCCATTACGGCTGTGTCGGTTGCACCCGGCAAGATTGTTACATGGGCTGCCCCCAATCACCAAGTCGAAGCCACCAAATCTAGTAACGAATGATGCAACTTTATCATTAGTAAGAGATTTCACGTCATCAATCTCAATCAGCGTGCCTGTTTGAGTCTGATCCCACCAATCCCTGAAAATCCTCTTACTAGCTTTGTCTATCTCAACAGAAACCACTGTCCTCATGTTGATTCCCAACCTGTGCAAAGCTACCTCTCCTCCTCCAATACCAGTGAATAAGGACAACACATTAACACCATTGGGAAACATGCCCCTCAACACTGACAAGTGGTAAGCAACAGTATCGACTTGGAATGAGTTGCCGAGACATTTGTATCTATTTGTGTTGGCGAGCCCCCTTGTGTGGTCCTTTGGGAAGCCGAGTAGATATTCAATCTCTTCAGGCTCCAATGGAGCAACCTTGTCCTTTCCAACCCAGACAAGATTGTACTCTTTGCACCGTTTGATGACATTTTTCTGAACAATTTGATGCGGTGGATTCCCTGTTCTTGCAAGAGCACCAATCTTTCCTGTCAGATCTGGACATGCCACACTTGTTCGCAAGCAGTTGAACTGCGTTCTAGTGTCCCAGGAAGGCCACCACTTCTTGTACTGAGGGAATGCCTCAAATATGGTCTTTGGAGGCAGAGGAAGAAGAGGCGCTCTGTTCTCAATTGGCAAATTGTGTATGTAGCCTCTTTTCCTTGCAGCTGCACACAAATGCTTGGAATCCACAAACTCAGGCTCAATGTTATACAGAGAGCTTGAAAAGGTCGCCCATACACCTCTGGGAGCTTGGGCCACATTTTCAAAGTAGAAAAAAGGTGGTCCAACATCCTTTTTATGAATCGTTCTGGCCAATCTAACTGATGGTGGGCGATAATTGGGCAGGTTAAATCCAACCATTGGATTTGGGAGACGCATATGTTTATTAGAGCTGCAATCCAAATTACCATGTGTTGTAGCCAACGAAAAAAATAGCGCGCTAAAAAATATAGCGAGGCCCTTCTTCAAATGCTATATATACAAGTTATAGCGTGCTAATAGCGTGCTATATTTCAAAATAGCATTTCAAAAAAAATAAAAATATATCTACAAATAAAGTATTTAAGCAACGATTTTTTCCCCAGGAGCAACTAATTCGAGTAATACCATTGGTGTACACATGATGACAGTACATGCACTTCAAAGAATTCTTCTTGTTTTCGTCAGGACAAATGCAATATTTCCATCCTGTGTCTTTTGATTTCACATTCACAACGGCAGCTTGTCCTTGTAGCGTTGATGCTGTGCTTGAAACACCAATGCCTACAATCAAACAAAGTATATATTAACACAAGCTACTCTTGTTACTATAGTTCAGTTCAGTAATATAGTTTACTACCATATATGCCTACAATCAGACACAAGCTTCAGTTCAGTCAATGTATATTTATTAATTACAAAGAGGAGCAAGAATCAAACTTGTTACTTGTGGGCTCGAGGCACAAGCTTTAGTTCTGCAAAAAGTATGATATGAACACACAGGTTCAGTTCAGTTCAGTAAAGAGGGCTGCATTACTACTGCTGCTGCAGGGCAGCAAAAGTATAGTACTACTCCAGGGCACTGGTTGCCACAGACGAGACGAGCTTTAGATCTAGCAAAATCAAAATCCAGCTGCAGCTCGTGGCTGTCACATGAACGTATCATGTTCATCTGCCGAGCGGATTAATTGCGTCTATGTGTGTTACTAGTGGGAAGTTGTATGTGACGGGTGTAAGCTGACCTGGTGCCTGACTTACCGGCGGTGTGGCTGACATCTCCCCTGCCGGTGCTAGGATGGAGTCGAGTTGGAGGAGCCGCCGCAAGATAGGATGAAGTCGAGTTGGAGAAGCCGCCGCGAGATGATGTTGCCGCCACTACTCACGTGAAGATGTTATCGCTGCCGTTGACGACTAGATGCTGCTGCTGCCTCCGCTCACGGCCAGTTGTTGTCGCAGCCGCTACCGCGGCCTCCTCCGCCACTCATCTCCGCTGGGAACTGGGAAGGGGATGAGAAGTGAGAGCTAGGGTTAGCCGGTTAGGTCGTTCTCGTGGAAATAGGCAGTGGGCGAGGCTTGATTTCAGCCTGTTGGGCTTTACTGGGCTGTGTTTTGCTGCTTTTGCATGGTCTCCATGTTAAAACGTTACAACGTTATAGCGTGTGTAGCACGCTAATAGCGTGATTAGCGCCATAGCGGCCTAATTTGTCAAAACGTAGCGTCCCCCTTCCTAATATGCTATAACGGCGCTATAACCACGAAATAGCGCGCTATTTTTTTCGTTGGTTGTACCTCCATGTCGCTTCCTCTTTTTCTTGCTCTGTTGCATCAATCTTGCTTTCTTTCTCCCTCCAAAGAAATCAAAGCATCTATCTGTAACCTGCCAAAAATGTGCATGTATTGCAGTGTTCTTACATCAAGCTGAAAGAGCAAAATCATTTTCTTATTCAAATGTACATCAAACCACACAGTACCTGATGGTCAGATAAGTTAAAATTTCCTGCAACCCGTGATGCACTAATCGAATCAACTAATACAGAGAGATCAGCATCCACACCTAGGAAAATTTAAACACAAATAAATATCATAAGGTGTCTTATCCATGGAAAATATGAACATCAAGGCAATGATTTCAAAAAGAGTCATACCACATGTTGTAATAGACATATTTGCTTCATCTTCAGAAAAGCCCATATCTACTAATGAGTTGATCTTCTCGTCCTTCTCTGACATCTCTCGTACAAAATCCTGCACGAAATTATAACAAAAACTAAGATTAAAAAACACATGCTATATATTACTGACTTCTTAATGACAAATTGACAACTAAGTGACCGTTGATAGGGAAACACAACTACGTAGCGACACAAATAGGGCCAGAGGAAAAAGGGGCCTCACAACTAATAAATGATCAAGAAACGAATACCACATACTTCCCAAGAAACAAGAGAGAGATAACTGACCGAGAACTAATAAATCGATGAAATAATTTAGGAACCCAACTTGTTATTCTCCAATGCTGTTTGAGAGTGACATTAATACAAAGCTACTATATGCATGAACGCAAATGCTCATCATCATGATTTTACGCTTCAAACTACTAGCTTCAGTAGCAATATAAAGTACTGGTTGTGCTGGATTGGAATAAACTTAAGGTACACGTCTAACTTTGTTGCAGGATGTATAACAGTAGTGAAACACGGTCATCTGGTCTCTTCATGCTCCTTTCATGATAGAAAATTAAAAGCATATGGATGATGAGGCAAATGCATGTGTCTTCAAGCGAACATTACAATATTCCCATCCACCCTATATTTTGGTTCATCAGTTGCTAGCAATCAAGTTATATCTTTTTTGTCGAGCAGGTGTAATAGACAAGAAACACTCCATATGCTTTCCCCTATTTTGTTTTTTGCATGCATTACATGTATCTAGCCATCAATAGGATTGAACCATACAATAATTTCGTCGCAAATTTTATTTGCATAAATAATAAACACTAAGCTATATCATATCATATATTACAATATGAGATTTGTAAATTAGTGACTTCATATATGCATTTCTCGTTGAACGTTTATCTATTGACTCCCTCAATTTTCTGAGCTAACATGTATACATTGATCTTCTTGAAATTCATCTTGGAGGGAAGCTTGATGTAACTAGTGCAGTATGTGATATTCTTTTCCAGTATTATCTTAATTTTACGTAATTGAAAGTAAAAGAAAAATCTTGAGCTATGTCATTTAATTCTTGAAGACCTTTGTTCGTCCAACCATACATGCTAGTTCCCAACCCTCCTTTGATTCTGCACAAAAGTGCTGAGCTGGGTCGCAACACAAATTTACACGAGTCAAGGATAGAATTATTTAGGTTCACAGATATTCTTGCTCCTTTCTTTAGTATTCAACATTCATGTATTGATTCTACTTCTTATGAACTCTTCTGAATCTAGTTCGCTTTTACAATATATCTTGGACTACAAAATAAATCAAAGGGCATAATTGTTGCATAATTTTAGATTTATTCATGTTAAAGCACATGTGGTATGTGTATATCTTCTCTTGTTTACACCAGCTGCAGTATGATTTGCTCGTAGCATCCTATCTCCTCAAGTCATATGTCTTATAAAAAATATTTAAATGCATAAGAACTGAAGGGAAAAAGAGTGGTGTCTAACCGAAGTTAATTTTCTAATTTATAAAAATTACAAACAATCAACACAACAATACACTCTTCTACTCCTTTTCAGCCTGTTTGATTACTTTGAGGGAGGCATTGATCTAATGGTAGTCAACCTCACATACTATATTAACTCTTACACGGCAAACCTTTAACAAGATGAGAATTCTACGTACAAAATCAGGTGCTCAAACTTCACTATGTAAGACTACACGCATGAAATGCTAGGAGCAAAATAAACGAAGCCCAAACAATACGTAAAGGGGCATGCAAGGTATGAATGGAAAAGAATTCACATATATCATCATACATATAGTTTTGTTTACGATCTCATCATACATACAGTCAAAGAATTCTTAGCAACTGAACTGAAGATAATGAATCATATACCTCATCACTATAATCATCAGAGTTGGGCTCTGTAACACCAACATCATCATCGCCATCCGAGCTCTCAAAATCAAGATCATCACCATCTTCAACAATACGGGGGACGCAGCTAGAAGTAGAGCAGTTACCCAATGCATCGTCATCATCTATTGCCTGAATTTTACATCAACTTTACATCAACAATCGTTACATATAATACTTGCCATCACCTAGCAAGAGCATCATTGGACGAAGTCGGTAAGAACCACACATGGACACATACCTTGTACGTGAGAAGTAGCTCAAGCAATGCATTTTCCTCGGTATGCCCTGAAACGAAGAGTTAAGCCTCGATTAGATGGACGGTGCAAACAGAAACAAAACAAATGCAATAAAATTGGTTACTTTTAGTATTACCTATATCCTTAGTGGCCTTCACGACCATTTCTTTTGGGAAACCCATTCCCACATATCTCTCGACTAAAGAAGTAGGCGGTGCTTTCCCATTAGTCCACCCATTAGAATCCTTCACACAGTTGCACAACAAATGTCACACAATGATCTTAATAACAAGTCATGGTTACCTCATGGTTACCAGGAGCATCTAAGTTCACCAAGTACATTGCCCATGAGGATTCAGCCTGACCATCACTTGTCCTCTTATCATGGTCATCACCATCTCTCCTCTTAATTAAGCAGACACGAATCAATATTGAAAGCAAACCACGAGCAAAGCGATTGTAGAGAAGAACAATGATTCTATCATGCACGATCACATCAACCGGAAGATATCGAAATTGAAATCTCTAGCATGAAACCAACATAGCAATTGTATTTTATAGTTTAGAACACATAAAAAGAAAGAATAAAAGACCATATTTTGTATTGGAAAAATTCCCCTTCAACATTGTCACATCAAGATAATAAGATAAAGTGGTGAAAATATACACCGGTACAATTAGAAATAGTATTGTTTAAATTATTGGGATGCCTAATTAACTGAAGTGTGCTAGATTTCTAGGAAGGATAGTTCTCTAGCTAGTTGAACATGTTATGCTTAACATGGCTATTTTATGGGAGGGAAGTGATCAGGTTGGTAATTCCAAAAGGTTGATTAGATTGACCAAGTTTGCCCATTATAACCTAGAGTATGATTACTAACCAAACATGCACTAGTGCAGTGCAACTTGATGATGCTTGCATCGAAAGGATAAACAAGGTAGTTTGCAGTCCAAATAAATATATAACTCAAATGCATGAGGTCAAGTGCCAAATAGGTAAGAATTTTAGATGATATACATGGATTAGCGTAATGTAAACTAAACTGTATAATTCCTTATTAATGACTATCGATGGTTAAATTCCATGTTTGGTCAAAGAGCGCCAATGTGTCATCATGGACAGTATATAGTCAAACATTTTCAATCTACCATGTACTAAAGCTACCTGATGGGTTACCTAGAGAAAAGATAGCCATGTTGGAAAATCACACATAAAATAAAAAACTCTAGCCATTAATATATTGCCCTCTTTCAATCAAGAAAGCATAAGTATTAGATCATCATAACTACAACTAAGTCAACTTTGGCTGTGTGCATCTTAGTTATGCAGAGGCCATGTGTAATGCTTAAATCATTTAAGTAATAAAGCGCCCATTTTATAAAAAAAACTAAGTGAACTTTGGGCCCGTATTATTTGACCCACAACACAATTGGACATAACAATAACAAACATGAGATCTTTCCTTTTTATATATTCCCATGTAGATATCACACTACAACCTTAATAACAACAAGTCATGGCTAGCTCTTCTACTTAAATACAAACTCAGTTACTACCTGAGGTACCAACGTGGACGGGCCAGGAGCATCTAAGTTCCCCATGTCTGGAGCCCATGAGGGTTCAGCCTCAACATCATTCTTTCCCTTATCACGGTCATCACTATCTTTCCTCCAGCCCTGTGACATTAGTTAAGCATACATCAATCAATATTGAAAGCAAACCATGAGAAAAGCAATTGTATAAAAGGGAAATAATTCCACCATGCACTATAACATCAATTGCAAGATGTCACGATTGAAATCTCTAGCCTGAAACCTGTATAGCAGTTTGCAACAAGACAATAAGCTAATGCACAAAAGGTATACACCAATATAATGAGAAACAATATAATTCCAAGCTATAGGGATGGTTAATTAACTGAAGTGTGCTAGCAAAATACAGAAGAGTAGTTCTCTAGGTAGTTGATCACATAATACGTAAGAGGACTATTTTATGGGAGGATAGTTATCATGTAAGTCCAAAAAGGTGATCAGATTCGCCAGGTTTGCCCATTATCACCTAGAATAAGATTACCAACCAAACATGGATTATCACCTAGAATAGTACAACTTGATGATGCTTGCATCAAATGGCTAAACGACTTTGCAGTCTCAGTGAATAACTCAAAGGGATGTTGTGAAGTGCAAGAGAAGTTAGAATATCGTGCCATATATGTGGATCCGTATAACATAAACTAACACAACATAATTCCTGCTTAAAGAGTAACGATTTGTTAAATGCCATGTTTTGGTCAAAGGATTGCCAATGTGCCATGGACAATTTGAGTCTATTGTTTACTAAAATTACTTGACGGGTTAACTAGAAAAAATATAGTCATGCTAGAAAATCCCACAAAAATACAACTAGTCAACCATGGGCTCGTATTATTAGACTCATTTACAAATTGGACATAACAATAGAAAACTTGATCTGTTTCCTTTTTATTTTCTATTCCCATGTAGATCACCTACATATCATGAGACACATTTTTGTTCTTCATACTTCCCCACTTAAGCGAATAAAACATGGGTATCATATACCCTACTGTACATACTTTGTCCTCCAATGATTTTTCAATTGTGTGCGAGCAAGAAAATCCACGCTGCCTAGAAAAACTATTACACCTTGTTTTGCTATCTTACCATCCTCACATGGAAACATGATAACAAAGTTGTAAGCCTTATCTGTGCATACATGATGCAATCTCCATTTGTAGTAGAGTACAAGGTAGAAGATAGGGATCATGCCTAATGTTCACATAAACGTGTAGGATCGGCAAGCCTCGCCATCCATAGGATGAATGCAGGTTCCACTGCGGTCGACGTCATTGCTGAGATGTGTCTAACGTGATGGCCATATATGACAACTAATTATGTGAAGTCTTAATTTCTAGCCAATTTCATGAGCAATTGACGAAAGAAGACATACACTTACCATTAGCAAGAGGGGAAACATGTATATTACTTAGTGTTTGATTGGTCATGAGCGCGTCTATCTAGCAACTTGCTAAATCGATGCTTTACCCTTGGTAGCAACGTACTTTAAGACACATTACAATCGGTTTATGAGCGCCCAATGGAACTTGGTCGCCTGGAGTGCATGGAGATGAGAAGTCCCTTCCTAGCATGACAACAATTGAGTGTTCTCTTCGACAGGAAGTCTTGCTCGATTGGTCTTGAGTTGTTATAGCAAGAAAATTTATGTATTGGTGAGTTTCTCAGCAGCATATATAACGCATGCCACATAGCTAATTGTAGTACATGGGCATGTTGCAGAACTTGGTCATCTGAAGCGCATACAAATGAAAAGTCCCCTCTTGTCCGACTGGCGATACTCGAGTGGTATCTTGTCCAGGAAATTACGATAATAGGAATAATCTGATGTTTAGTGTCAAAAGTGGACTATCCTCCCCCACTATTATGAGTGGGTAGACTGAAGGTTGTGGACTCATGAGCAGGTGATACTCGAGTGGTTTCTTGGAAATGAGACGTAGAACACATGATTTTCATCAAATTGAGGAAAGTGAGGGGGAAACATAATAAGTGTTATTCCTCATGTTCAATCGAGCAAGTGAGAGCCCTGGTGATAATGTTGCGATGCGAGCTCTAATGAAGAATGTCTTAATTAGGGAAGAAAACATCACTAGCGCAAGCCACTCCTCCCAACTAAGCATGCACTCTAGGAACAATTGGCGGGAGCGAGGCAATTATCCAATATTTCATTCTCAAGAGATAAAAATAAAAAATACACTCTGGCATTTATGGTTGATCCTTACTCGATGCATCAATACAACTTACTTTTATTAAGTTTTGAAAAATTGAGATCAACTCTTAGAACTATTATAAAGCACATGTTGAACATCCAATTTACATCAAACTGAGCCAATGAGAGGAAACAAAAAGTGCTCTCATCCTTCCATATCTAGCTAGTGATAGGTGAGGTGACTCAATACTAGCATTATTGTGACAGCTTCAATCAAACACATCTGATTACGATAGAAGACAATGACTGTGCAAGTCCATCACAAAGTTTGGCATGCCACCATGAATGCCGATTTAAAAAATGTAGATCAAACCTACATTGGTTGAACAAGCTTATCACCATACCATATGACAATAACACATTAGTTAGTTGTACCTGGTAATGGATAAGTTTACATTTCGTTCCCTTCTTGAAGGCATTGCTTGAAGTTTGCTACTTGATCTTCATGGTGAAAACTCAGATCTTGTCTTCAGTGGTTGGTCCGACAATGGTGAACGGTGCATAGTTCCCTTTCCAGAGGCATTGCTATCTAATAGCCTCTCAGCTCCTGTGTTTTCAAGGGCGTTTGGTGGTGTTGTTGCCCGTTGTTGTGTGTTGTCATTTGCTTTGGCATGAATTTTAGACGTCATGCTTTTCTTTTCCCTTTGTTTAATAATAATTTGGTTGTGGCTCCTTGATGCATTGACAGGCCAGTTCTTGATATTGTGTTGGTGCAGAGGCTGGGTGTAAATGGTATCTTCTTGATATGAAAATATATCCCCTTTATCAAAATAATATGCTAGCAACACATGGGTTTCCTAGGAAAAACAAATTGAGTGATGCCTCTCAAATAAAATCTGGATAGAAATTCGAATTCAGAAAGTCCGGAGAGGAGCCGCTACCCGCCAACACTTGGTGCGTTGCTAGAGGACTCGCCAACACATCGATGAACCTTGACCACTAAACAACTACTGTGGAAGAGGATGAATGATGCGACAACTCTAAAGGATCGAGGAGGGTCATAGCTAGCAACCATCATGCTTGCTAATAAGAGAGAAAAATCATGTTCAATTGGTGGTCACCACAGAAACTTGCATCGTCAATACTTCTTACTTCTAGTTTCAATTAATGAAGAATGTATAATCACATATTATAATTTTTTACATTTTACAAATCATACGTAGAACACGCAATTTACATCAAACCGAGCAAGTGTGAAGAATTAAGAAAGTGTTCTTTGTATTGTTAACTCGTGCAAGTGAGAGTCCAGGTGACTATATACCATCATTGTTGCCATGCTACATTCTATCAAGAATGCATCTGACCAGGAAAGATGATGCCGCCAACACGAGCCAGTCAACCATGTTGGCATGTATCCACCAAGAAGGGTAGGTCCAAACAATGTAGATTCAACCCACATGGTCCAACTATGATCATAACTCTGCCATACTCCCGGTAGGAGCAAGTAGCTACCCTAGAAAAGAACCACCCCGCCGATGCTTCTCTGATCGAATCTGGATAGCCAGCCAAGTCTATATAGGAAACAACATGAATGACCCTATGCCTATGAACGTCCTATAGTGAAAGATGATAAAGAGAAGCAGAATAAGGGTGAGGGATAGCATTTAGCCGTAGCTCTTTAGCACATAGGGGTATCCTCAGGTGGCGGCAACGAAGGAGGGATGAAAATCGAAGATATGTGAGAGCAGAGCCTTAGAGTTCCCCTCACATTTCATAAATGAAAAAAAAATCAAGGCAACATTTTGTACAAGATAGTAAGCATAAACACATATAGAATATGCCCATCACCAAAATAAGAACAATTGAATTTTCTACTATATGGTATGCATAACTGATAGCAGTGCCCCTACATGAGTTGCCCGTCTGTCCAGAACCGCCGATTTGGAACTTTGCTTGCTTCAGTCAGTGCTTGGTCGCGTTCAATTCTCTGAGGCAAGAGACGTGAGGACCTGGCTTGGGGTGGGTGTCTTCATTTCAAGGCGAGCAAGGTGTACCGCATGATCAAACTCTCCAGACGTGAGGTCCCCCTTGCATGGCCTCAATTCGAATGGCTTCATGCTTGTCAAGGTCAAGGTGTTTGTCTGGATTCTACGACATGGCAACACTCGTACACGGACTTCCTACATCGGATCGGCTTCCTTGAATGTGATGACTGCCCTTTTTGCCCGGGCGATCAGAAACGATCTTGCACCTCTTCTTTGAGTCCGTTGAAAGTATTTGGTGTGCCTTCTCTGCCTGTCCCTTCCCCTGGAGCCGTCTTGTCCTTAGCATCGTGATGTTTTATGTCCTCTGGGTTGTCTGGAAGACCATCAATCAGATGGTGTTCGATCTTGACTTGCAACATTTGATCCAGGAACATCTTTGGTTATGGATGGTCCAGGCTCCCTCCCGCATAGACCATAACCCGTTGCTTCAGTGGTGTGCGGCTATCTGTGCAGCTATCTGTAGGTGATGCCCCCCTTTCCCTCACCCTGGGCTCGGAGGAGCTATGTACTAACCGAACCTTGTCATATTATTTTTACAAAAAGTTTAGGCGTGCGATGGCCCCGTGTTGACTGGTTAAAAAATATCAGTGCCCCTAGCTTTCACAGGTCAGGAAGAGAGCTCTCTTGGAACACATGATCGTTATATGTAACATGATTTAACAAAATTCATTGGGGGGCAAGCTAGAGATAAGAGTTGCACTAGTATTAACTATCGAGATAGGAGGTGAGCCCGGACTAAGGCGAGAGCCATTCAACTCTTGACCAGATACTATTGTTTCCATGTCTGCTCCCATTGCAGGCGCAAGAACATGACCACGGCGAGCAAATGCATGGTGTGTGCCCGCTCGCTCCACAATAGAGGAGTAAACGTCGGAGTAAACCTTAGTTGAGCATATTTACTCCACTAAGTTTTAGCTGGACGATCCTCTATATATATCAGAGTAAAATTTATTTTTTGTTTATGCGTTTCGTCGAACACTTGTCAAACACAATTGCAATCACAAACATTCTCCATAAACCAATAGAAATCGAACCCTCTTTGGAAATTGACCAAGCAAATCTGAAGCTCACCATTTCGCGGATGCCGTGATGACGGCTAACACGTCATGGGACTGACCGACGTGCGTGTGATGAGCCGGGGTGGCCTCCATGTCGTCGGCCCGACGACGTCCGTGACCTTCTTGGCGTGTGTGGCATGCTGGAAGTACCCCGTGGCGATGGTGTCGACGATGAAAGTGGCGATGGCCGCGAGGATGGAAACGAGGCTGGCGAGCGGGAACTTTTGTCGCGGCCCGTCGACCCCCGCGCGATGGCCTTGACGGCGAAAAACATGTTCGCGTCTGGGTTCAGCGACGGGATGGTGCGGCCCACCGTGCTGGCCATGAGGATGCAGAAGACAACGATGGACTACCGGTCGCGGCCCCAGTGAGCTCGGGCGCGAGCTCCTCGCGTTGGATGGGACGCGACAACGAGCAGCGGTGGGCGATGGTCTAGGGAGGGGGGCGGCGACGGGTAGGGGTGTCGGGGAGGAGGGGGCAGAGGTGGGCGTGGGCGAGGGGGCCGGGGAGGGGGGCCGACGACGGGCGGGGGGAGGGGGCCGGGGGCCGGGAAGGAGGTGGGCATGGGTGAGGTAGCGCCAGAAATTTTACTCCAGCCCCAGTCGTCGGAGTATATTTAAAGGAATGGTTGGGGCGAGAGGATAAATGTTACTCCACTACGGCAGATTGGGGATCAGTTAGGTGCGTGTTAGGGGAGTAAGGGCATGTTCTGAAACTCTCTAGCTTCTCAAAACTCCACAAATCCAACTTCTTGAGCTAGCTTCAAACTTCACCTGGCTATTCCGATGCGTTCGGCTCACTTGGTAGCTTCTCGCAGCACATGTTACAGTAGAATCACCATGACTGCCGTAGGGAAGAAGCAAAGGCGAGCTCACCTTGGGTTTGGGAGAGGGGCGAGGGCGAGGAAGCTGGCTCAGAGGAGGACATGGTGAGCACGGGCATCAATGGCGTCAAGGTGGGTGTCTAATGCCGATGGGGTTGCTGCTCCTGGCCGGCGGCGGTAGAAGTGCTCCTTCAGTACGGGATCTGACGGGAACGGGGCTGGAATGGTCAGATCTACCGGCGGAGAGGCTTGCTGGCCGGCGAAGGGATGGAATCGGGCACGGCGGCGGCGATCAGCGGCGCTGGGTAGGTTACGAGCGGAAGAGATGTCGAGGGGGAGATGGGTTGTTGTGTACTGATTCGGAGAGCGGGCGTCAGGGACGAGCTGTGCAAATCATTTTTTGCGACTTGGCGGTGGCATCCCCTTGTAATTGTGCGCTTCTCCTCTTCCTGAAGCTCGGCAAAAGTTGCTTCGACATTTTGCACTAGAGGACTGTAGCGCTTCGCGAAGCTCACTCCATGGAGCTCTGCCGTTCAGTGCGGCTCCACGCATGAAGTTGGAGAAGCGCGAAGCGGGACAAGTTCTTGACGGAGTATATTTAGGGAAATGGTTGGGGCCATAGGATAAATTTTACTCCACTACGACGGATTGGAGATCGGTTAGGTGCGTGTTAGAGGAGTAAGGGCTTGTTCTGGAACTCTCTGGCTTCTCAAAACTCCACAAATCCCGCTTCTTGAGCTAGCTTCTCACTTCACCTGGCTATTCTGATCCGTTCGGCTCGCTTGGCAGCTTCTCCCAGCACATGTTGCAATGGCATCACCATGACTGCCATAGGGAAGAAGCAAAGGCGAGCTCACCTTGGGTTGGGGAGAGGGGAGAGGGCGAGGAGGCTGGCTCAGAGGACGACATGGTGAGCACCGGCATCAATGGTGTCAAGGTGGGCATCTCCTGCTGATGGGGTTGTTGCTCCTAGCTGGAGGCGTGGGAAGTGCTCCTTCGGGACGGGATCCGATGGGAACGGGGTTGGAATGGTCGGATCTACCGACGGAGAGGCTCGCCGGCCGGCGAAGGGATATAATCGGGCGCGGCGACGGTGACTTGCGGCGCTGGGTAGGCTACGAGTGGATGAGATGTCGAGGGAGAAATGGGTTGATGCGTACTGATTCGGGGAACCGGCGTCCGGGAGGGACGGGCTGTACGAATCATTTTTTGCGACTTGGCAGTGGCGTCCCCTTGTAATTGTGCTGAAGTCCATGCTTCTCCTTTTCTTGAAGCTGGGCAAAAGCTGCTTCGACATTTTGCACTAGAGGACTGCAGTGCTTCGTCAAGCTCACTCCGTTCGGTCTGGCTCCGCACGTGAAGTTGGAGAAGCGTGGAGTGGGAGGAGTTTCCGAACAGACTGTAAAACCGACTTTTTACTTCTCTAACGCCGGATAGGGAATCGGTTAGAAATAGCCTAAAAACGTGGCAGCGACACTAGGAAAGGCCCGGTCTACGCCTTCCATGTAGCAGTTTCGTCACTCGTTTTTTGGCCGAGCTAGAGTTGCTTGAGGTGACGAGTAGCGGGGGTACAAACAGAAACATCAAACATGGGCGTTCATTTTCATCTACTAGCTAGACTAGATGGATACCCCAACCGGAAGGTGCTGTGAGGGCAATTGAGATGTGCTGCAGCAGCCATATACTCTGCAAAAGAAGAGATGGGAGCTTTACAGAGGGCTCGGTGCTCGTAACTGAGGGGGTCTATGATTCGGCATGTGTGGAAGCAATGCGTTTAAGGCAGTACCTGGTTTGAGGCAGCTTTAAGGCAGTACCTAGGTTTGAGGCAGCTTTAAGGCAGTACCTAGGTTTCAGCCAGCTGAGCTTGCATGCATGCCAGCTGAGGTTTAAGGCTACCAGCTGAGGTTTTCATCTAGGTTGCATGCGATGCATGCCAGCTGCATGCTCTCTGTCATAGATCGGACAGCCTGGTAATAATAATCCAATATATTTCCTTACCAAATGTAGACAACGAGCAGTGAACCGATCCCTCAGTGGCAAACAGATACAGACAACGTCGCACGTTTTTGCACTACACAATACGGTGCTGAAAGCAGCCAATATAGATCTAGTCTAGTTCTAGTCCGGTGGAAGCCCGACGCCCCCAAATCCCACACCGACCGGCCGCCAAGAAATTAACAACAAGGATTCATGCATGTCCGGCCGGCCCGCCGGAGTAGTGAGCGTGGCCGTGGATCCGGCCGACCTAGCTACTTACGAATAACGAGCTCCGCACGACGCACCAGGGACGAGCTAGCTAGCTGCTCGGCGACGACGACTCCTCTGCGCCGGCGCCGCCGTTGGTCTCGTGTCAAATCAAAACTACAAAAACAAAAAGGAGGGACAAACGACGACGTACCGCCATTCTTCACGCAGCAGACGTACGCACTGCCCTCCGCTCGACGACGACGGCGAGGCACCAGACTGTTTCCCTTCGGCGACGGCGAGGCACCTGAATATTTCCCTGCGCGCCTGCAGCGAAAACTAGACGGGTTACACGAACGTGACCTCCTTTTTGAGGCATATAAATGGGGGTTAGGAGCTGTAAAATAATGTTACTATTATTTGCATTAATACCTATCTATTACTATATCTATATAATTTATTATTATTAATGTTATTAATAATGTTATATTATTATTTCCAAGGAAAAATTGGTGTGACTTTATAAAATAGTAAGTAGTTAAACGTTTCTAACTTTGGCTATTAATACCTATCTATTATATATATAATCTATTAATATTAATGTTATTAATAGTGTATTATTATTATTTTCCAAGGATAAATGGGGTTGATTTTATAAAATAGTAAGTAGTACAACTTTTCTAACTTTGGCTGTTAATACCTATATCTATAATATATCTTCTATACCAAAAGTGATATACAGATTTTGTTTTGAGCAATTTGGTTGAGCCACACATGCTAAAATATTTACGCCATTAATCTTTGATTGTAAGGTCTAAGATAAAAAAGAAAAATGTTACATACTACTTGGTCAGACACGTGCTACCATCGTCCATCGGACATGCTGAAGTTAAGAAAAACAACCTATTACTTGAATCGCTGCGGATTTTAAATGAAGTGCAATTTTACATTGAGATATGCATAGTGGGGAGTTGCATCTTTTTATATGTAATGTTGCAAAAGCTCCACGCTCGGGCGCTGGCGACGGTAGTGCCTACGAGTGTCGCTTCCTTCTTGAATGCATTACTGTGGGTCCCCTTCCGATGCAAGGGCTCCGGGCGGAAACCCTAGTCCGTCCTTTCGGGATCGACGGTGTCGCTTGGTATCATCACCATCTTGAGGGCGTCGATGCGGAGCCCTGGTTCCTTTTGGTTGCAGCTGGCCAGCAGCTTCGGGCATGCCTTGTCCCGGACATGTAGCATCCTCGAGTCTGGCGTGGGATGGTCTAGTGGTCTCTTGTCATTTACAGTGTCTCTGTGGTATCTGTTCTCGGTCCTTGCTATCTCCTGGCAGGAGCTGAGGTCCATGGCCCGGAACAAGGAGGCTATCTCAACGGCTTGTATGAGGTGCCATATTATTTTTCTTTTGACATGCTTGTATGATGGTTTCCTTACCACTTTGTATCGGTTTGGCTGTTTGGTATATATATATATATATATATATATATATATATATATATATATATATATATATATATATATATATATAGGGATCGACTATTCGTCACCCTGGGTGAGGAATTCTTATTCCTCACCCCACCTATCCCGTGCCAACTCAACACATGGGAGGTAAAATTATGGATACTCGAGGCCGTTCCGTAATTTACTGCTCGTGTACGCTACATCGATGTAATCTTACGGCCTGGAGGCATGGAGCACTAGAGGGCATGCCCTGCATGTAACATAATTTTACGGGAAGAGATTAGTAAATTACCTCTACCTATCATACATGGGCTCTGCTGCATCATAATTGTCTCTCTGTCACCGGTCAATTTTTTAAAGAAGAAACTTTCCATTCAATTCCTAGGCCGGTAAGAAATTTGGACTCCAAAAAGCAAACGAGACGTTCCAATTTTATTTTGACGGTAAAGAAACAAGTTCAATTAAGTTCAGTTGAGAAACACATTTTACTTTTATTTTATTTTGCGAAAAGAGAAACACGTTCTACTAACCGGTTGAGATCCGAACATAAGAAATTTGGCAGCTGTAGAAGCAAACATCTTAACATTTCAAATGACACGCGGGATTTGTGCACGAACATACAATCTCTTGAAGTACTCACGGGATTTTTTCTCAAAACATTTTAACATTTTAAAATGTGTATTTAGACAATGGATACATATATACCTATGAGTCAAAGTGAATTTCTCCGTAAACAAGAGTATCTTTAACGAATCAACGTTCATAAAAAGAAAATATCTTCAACGTATGGTCCAGTTAAACTACTATGGATTCAGATCAATAATCAATGTTACTCATGCAGTCGGCTGAAGATACAATAGCAGGTTCTTTTCCCGAAATAATAATTGTTACTCATGTAGAGAACTGTACCTACAGATTTTTTGCTAGCCTAAACTCCAGTCAGTTATTATTGTTTAAAATACTGTCTCATTGTACCATCGATTCAATAGGCAGTACATTCTATATAGGATCGTGTGGTGCCGTTTGCCCGACTAGTGGTAAACTAATACCCATCTTCTAATGGAACGAAAGAAATAGCTTTATTTTCCTCTGATCCTGACTGAGATGTACCTGAGGTTGTTGTTCATGTCGCAAGCAGGCATCAAAAGCAGAGCAATCAAAGGACACAGCGGCCTACCGTGGCAATTCTTATGCACTTGTCGGACGCGGACGTTTGGTCTATGGGACATCTACACCCTGTATGAAAAAAAATAGTAAGTCAAGAAACAGTCAAAAAATTCTGAAAATATTTTTGAAATAAACTTGACCTTCCATTTTACTCGTGAGAGAAATTTCACAAAAAGAAAAATCTTCTTTGACTTCTTTTCAAAGAAGAATTTTTTTTTGGCTGAAATAGTGTGAATAGTGACCTATATAATAGCAAATAATTTTTGTCTTTTTCGCTATGAAGTCAACGTTGTTTTTTTTGAGTGAAAATTTATATACTAGTGTAAAAATAAGTCAAGTTTATTCTAAAAATAGTTCTTAACTATTTTGATTTTTTGTTTAATTATTAAAAAAATCCCCATATATGGTGTATATACAACCAGGAACCAAAGTGTATTTTCCTGCACTTGTCTAACTACTTGAGTTAGCTTCTGAAAATTGTGTGGAAAAGAAAAACGGTTAAAGAAATGCACAGTGTTCTCAGCTGTCACTTAGAAGTACATGGGACTGAAACATCGTGATAACATCAGTTCCATGGTTCAATTGGTTATATGGTGTAAGCCTGAAGAAACTGTATGACATTTGCATTACTCCGACTAGAATCACGACTATTATCAATATTCATACTCTCCCAGCCTGAACTTAGAAAACAGTAACACAACCAGAACTTCCAAAAACAATGCATATCTAATATAAATCAGAACAATTCAGAAGTCCACGCCTGTACAACCTTAAAACCGTGTATTTTAGATGAGGGAAGTATCATTAGTTGGCCTAGCTTTGAATAGCTGCAATTAGAGATTTTTCCATTAAAATTGATCGTCTTCTGCCAGTAATTGACAAAGCATTGTAAAAACTCATGACTCAATTATGTCAAATCGAGCTATTACTAGTGGTGCCAACTAAGCTAGTGATGTAGTCATTCCTAAAATAGGAGTATGCAACTATGGAAGAACAATAATTGAAATAGTTTTCCAACCTAAAACAAGTCCATATGAACGTCTTTCAAGACTGAACGTTTTAACTTAACATCTCTAGTTGCAGAAACGTTTGAAGTAGATGACAGAACGATATATATGCACTGGAAATAAATTGGATTTGGCTTCTGGTCAAGCCATCAATGCCTACATCATGCTTCCTTGCTCTGAATCTTGATTTCAGAATGGTGACTTTCCTCTTACATTATTAGATTCGATACAATAACAAATTCATCTCTGTATTCTAATCCTCACTTCCATATATATATTTCGAAACTTCACTCTGGCCGACTCCATTACCATACAAATGTAGTTCAACAAAGAATGCAGGAGACTTGAGTCTATCCATCAAGATGAATGCCAGAAAAAACAAATTACTACTAATCAGGCCCGCCATCAAGGGTTAAAAACAGTGGTTTATAATGTTTGCCTAAAAGTAACAACTAGACAGGAGTCTTGAATCTACAGTATGTGTTTATAATGTTTGCCTAAAAGTAACAACTAGACAGGAGACTTGAATCTACAGTATGTGTTTATAATGTTTGCCAAAGAAAATTAGTACCCATCAGGCACGACCAATGCATATACTTGACCAGTTGTTACTTAAAACACCAAACCTTGATATTGTTTTTATCCATGTGAAACTTAAATCACAATCTGAGTATTAAGCTTGTAGTTTGGCTATGCCCAAAACAATTAAACTCGGTGTGAAACAAAAACTGAATGCACAAAGCTTGGCTTCAGCGCTGGGGGCGTGACTTACCCACATTCAGCAAACTCAACTTTTTAATAAATCAAACTAAATTCGAGGAAACGCGATGCAATTGTAAATGGACACAGGACACATGGTTATGTGAATCAATGGAGGATGATATTGAAGAGCTCCGGTGGTTGGGGATCATCGTGATGGGAGGAGATGTGCCCCGCATCAAGATGAAAAAAACACGGAGCGCTACATCAACCAACATGAGCAATAAGTATTTAGTGATAAGAGATTTTTAGAAAATATTCAAGACATACCCATTTTCGTTGTACAGCCATAGTCCCAAAAAATTATGAGGTTGAAACATAGGAGATCAGTACACACAACAATCAAACTACATCGTATACTTTTCCTTCTGAAGAAGTGGTATTTGTCACAAATGCTTCCCCATGCCCTATATGGCTTTGGAGACGGAGTTTTTTCTCATGTTTCAATAAGAAAAGGACGAAGGTAATTTGAGATATACCTCACCTAGGTGTGCAGCACACAATCTGTAGGAACGCAGACTTGAAGCTCGTAGCACATCAGCGGCGGCGGTCCAGTCAAATTGGATGGATTGCAGGACTGGAGGACCCCATGAGTTGCTTCCTTCAGCGGCTCCACGAGGCCCGGGCGTGCACAAGCGCCGCGACTAATTCCGCGGGACATGGCGCATACGTCGTGATGCCTCCTCGCTGTCCGTTGACTGGTCCGCCGAGCCGCCGTACTGCCGCCACGACCACCACCTGTGTCGTCTCACCGAGCCACCGAGGAGCCCATCCGCCGCTCATCGCGCCGGCATGATATTCGCCGTCGAGAGTGGAACTCGAAACCGCTCGCAACCGATTAGAATAGGACGGGACAGATGGGTTAGCTCGTAATACCACGATAAGCACACAGTACGTGAGGTAATGTGGAAAGGTAAAATTACCTCGGCACCTATAAATTTTTACACCGGTGGAATGATGGTTTGGTTGAGTCCACATGTGGCTTGGTCGATCGACCAGGGTGAGGAATAAGTTATTCTTCACCCTGGGTCTTAAATAGACGTTCTATATATATATATATATATATATATATATATATATATATATATATATATATATATATATATATATATACTATAACTTGTCATGCAAAAGCCTGTTTCGAGAGAGGTGTATGTATTATAACTTGTCAAAACTATCATATAAATCCATGAAGGTAGTTAATTCTAGGCTTAGGCTTTAAGCCTGTTAATGCATGACTCTGCCTGCTAGCATCCTTCACTTGTCACTCCCAACATATCTTCTACTGAATCTCGTCGCTTCGTTTTTGTGGAGCCATGACTCGCTACGGACGATTTTCTGACATTTACATTTTTTTTCTCTACAGTTATTAGTGGGAAAGACTTGCAAGTATATCCTGTGGTAGCTATCAGGAAAACTTCATTTTTCACTAATTAATCATGTCACATACTGGGATACCCCCCTATTGTGTATCATGTCACAACACTATTATTATTATTATTATTATTATTATTATTATTATTATTATTATTGACGTTGTTCTGCTTATTATTGTCATTTCACTGTAAATTCAGACTACTTGTTCTCCGTTTTTCTGGTAGTTTCCTTTTTCTTTACTCACCCAGCCATGTAAAAGCTTAGCAATGAAGCTGCCACTAGTAGAAAATGGGCCATCAGTCCCGGTTCTGAACGGCCTTTAGTCCCGGTTCTTCAACCGGGACAAATCAATCGGGACTAAAGGTCCTCAGTTTTAGTCCCAGTTGGGTTACGAACTGGGTCTAAAGGGGCTCCACGTGGTCGTTGTCGGGCGCCCAGGCAGGGGGGCCTTTAGTCCCGGTTGGTAACACCAACCGGGACTAAACAGCCGTGTTTCATTTTATGTTTTCATTTTCTTTTATAATTATATTGTATTTTCACGCGGTTACACATATTAATGTTGTATATATTATGAAAGAATAATATCGAACATCAGTACAAATTAGATGGATGCAATAGACCAAGTTGGTCTATTGCATCCATCTAATTTGTACTGGTATATGTCATATAACAACTCATCATCATCTTAATCAACTCTTCATCGTTCTAGGTAAAATAACATAAAAAAGGTGAACTCCTCATCATTCTGGTTGTTACCATACTAGGAAGTGATCAAGTTATAAAAAGTTAGAAACACTACTACTGCTCTCTCTTAGGTAAGATAGCATAAAAAAGGTGAACTCCTCATCATTCTGGTTGTTACCATACTAGGAAGTGATCAAGTTATAAAAAGTTAGAAACACTACTACTGCTCTCTCTTAGGTAAGATAGCATAAAAAGGTGAACTCCTGCATCCTCCCATTGAAGAATACAGATCAACCTATCTCCAACTTGTGGCTTGCGCAAGTGATAGTCGCCAAGTGGTTGCCTGGATGCTTTTATTCCCTTGCTCCATCCTTTGATTTTCAGGACGCGTCGACTTCGAGACATTCTGTATTTACCAGGGTAACTCATTGGCATTGGCCGTAAACTAACCATATGCAAATCATCTTTGGTAAACATCCATTTAGGCACGGTCTCTGGCTGTTGAAGAACATAATTTATAATAACATAGTTAGTAAACTAGTGACACAAGAGTATATGGACTAATGACACAAGAGTAAAAAAATTCTTACAAAGTTGTCTCTAGTGATGTTATAAGGGTTCAACTTGTGCACTAGTGGCACATATCCATGATAAATGTTGCCAGCCATGTAATTTCTGTTATGATGCTGAACATCATGAATAAATGAGATGAGATGATCTTTCTCCAAACAAGTAAGATTGGAGTCATAACTGTAGTAGGTCCGATCTATTATCTGTCGGGTAGTTGTAGCACGGAAATAGGCTGAGAATTAAAAATAAAGAAATTTAGTCGGGATGAGTACCAAATTAATACTTTTCAATAATCAATATAAATTACCTAAGAAATCTGTTGACAAACGCACCTGGAGGTAGAACTGGAATCAAGTCATCCGCATGCACCCAAATTTCTATATTATTATCACGAACATCGTCATTACCAAGATCGAAGGTAATGTTCATGTCCTCATCCAACCCATACACCTTGCAAAATGCTCTCCAATTAGAACAACCAAAATATGTGTGATCTTCGTTATTTTTCACCTTAACAACAAAAGTGTAATGCTTCGTTCTTAGGTGAGCTATCTTAGGCTCTGTACTACCCTTCTCTTTGAAATGGAACTTGTCCAACACAGCGAATCTTGCATGCCAGGGAACGCACTAGTCGAATTGTACAAAAATAGATTAAATGTTAATTAAAGCAAAACACACACGTCATACTTCATTAACAAGAAATACATGCCGTCTTTACATACCGTAATAATACTAAATTCGTCCATTAGCTTGACGGTGAAGGATGTATCGTTGTCTAGGTGAGGACAAAGGTCGCATATACCCCTGTCATCCCAGCACAAAGGGCACTCAAGGAACCTCTCCTCATCGTCAGACGATGTTGACAGTTCCTGTGTTCATGATTCTAATATTAAAAATCAACAGTAATTTTTTTAGCAAGATCATCATATAATATCACTAATACATATAATATCACCGGCGATCCTCAGGGACTCTTCATATAATATTATCAAATAACATCACTAATACATCTCGAATAATCCAGTTAATGGAGCATCTAATATTATCGAATATTATCACTAATACAGATCGAATATTATCGAATAATCTAGTTGACTCGCGGTTCCTAAGGCGCGGGCGGTGGACACCCAAAGAGAAGGAACCATCACAGGATCGTAACTCAGGTGAGATCCTTGAAGAACCTGCCAGGTATTGGAGAACCTGACATCCAACGCAATCATGTAGCGACGGACGTGCTCGTCCTCCTCCTTGACACGGCGACGTACCACCTCCGCAGGGGCCGGCTCCCTCCGCACCGATAGTGGCCCACGCGACCGCCACCAAAGAAGCTCCGGGTCGACGACGAGACCCGGATTCCTCACCAAGCTGCGTGCTCCGGAAGGTAGCATCTCCCAGTGTCAGCCCGGCGAAGCCCACTCCCGGACAAGGCGCAACTGGTTGTCGGCGCCGAGTCGACGACGAGGATGGGGGATGGGCATCGTCGACGAGAACAAATTGTGGCTAGCAAATAACATTTCATTTAACAACAATAAAAACAATACCATATTTTATAACAAATCCACACGCACACACTCGCACACACAACAAATAACATATTTCTAGCTATTACATAGAACCAAAACATCTATGAATTACACAATATATATGACTTGTTTGCTCTTTTAAAAATGTTCGTGTGTTGACATTGTGAGCACATGAACAAATTAGGCAAACTAGCTAGGTCACACATAAAGCATTAACACTTCAAACTAGGTATCACATTTAGTATATGCATGTATCTAAAAACCTAGGAAAACTATACAAAACAAACAAAAAAAATTGAGCATTTCTCTGTGATCTACAAGATAGTAGTGCTTGCATCCATAGTATTAATTTGCTTGTTCATCCATGTAAAACAAGATAAAATCTCCATGGCAACGGAAAGGCCACGTGACGGCTACGGCCACGGCGATGGCGACGGATCGAGGCAGGAAACGGAGGGGAATGAGCGGTGCTCACCGAGGCGACGGCGATCTCCGAAGAACGGCGGCGGCGATAGCGAGGAGGCCCGACGACGAAGCAGCGGAGCTCGATTGACGAGGGAGGCGATGGCGAGGAGGCCCGGCGACGAAGCAGTGGAGCTCGACGGGGGCGGCGATGGCAGCGAAGCTCACGGGGGCGGCTACGGCGAACTCCGACGCAGCAGCCTGGCGGCGTCATGCGCTGTGGTTCGGCGTCAGGGGGAAAATGGGAGAGATTGGGGAAATTTTATAAGTGCAGCTTATATACCCCGACATTTAGTCCCGGTTGGTGGATCCAACCGGGACTAAAGGTGAATTTCACCAGCCCAAAGGGCGCGAAACCGAACCCTTTAGTCCCGGTTGGTGGCTCCAACCGGGACTAAAGGCCCCCCTTTAGTCCCGGTTGGAGCCACCAACCGTGACTAAAGGTGAATTTCACCAGGCGAAAGGGCGGGAAGCACAGGCCTTTAGTCCCGGTTGGTGGTTCAGACCGGGACTAAAGGGGGGCATTTAGTCCCGGTTGGAGCCACCTACCGGGACTAAAGGCCAGTTCCTGGCACGGCCGAGGGGTGGTGGAAGTTTAGTCCCACCTCGCCAAGCGAAGCGCGCTCGCAGTGGTTTATAAGCCCTGCTGCGGCTTCCCTCTCGAGCTCCTCTCTATTGCAGGCAGTACATGCCTAACACTCTCTCTGCCCTGTTGGGCCTACTTGCCCCGTGGGCCTGCATCCTAGCCCATGTATAGTTGGGTTTCTAGTCGTATGCAGGCCGTGGTGGCCTAGTAGGCGGGCATTTTTTTATGTTATTTTTTGCATATTAAAAGTTCTTAACAAAAAATACTTTATGAAATTTTTTGCTATTAAAGTTTTTAACAAAAAATACTTTGATAATTTTATTTGCATAAATTTTATATAATTTTAAGTTAATATTATTTTGATCATAAGTAGAGGTTTATAAAAGTTTTTTAGTTGATTCTTTTTGCTATTGAAGAATATTATAGTTTTGTTTTAGTTGATCATAACAAAAAATTATAATTGATTCTTTTTAGTTGACAATCTCTTTCGAAGTATCAGGGTTTCGGACGAAAACTCATCTATTACAAAGGGATTTCAGTTTTTTAACATATTTTAACTCCAGACTTTTTGTGTTTTTAATATGCATCATTCAAAGCCACATCATCAATTTTCAACCCTTTTCTCACTTCATTTTGCTATTTTTCATGCATTTCATGATTTATTTTGAGCTAAATGACCCTGAATTTGAAAAACACTGCAAATGTACTCTGAAAAGGTTGAAACTTGGCATGGTATCATAATTTCACGCACATAGCATGTGCTAAAAAGTTTAGAGCGTTACGGCAAAAACTGGATGCACTTCGTGTACAAACTGGACAATCTTTTTCGAAGTATCAGGGTTTCGGACGAAAACTCATCTAATACAAAGGGATTTCATTTTTTAATATATTTTAACTATAGACTTTTTATGCGTTCAATATGCACCATTCAAAGCCACATCATCAATTTTCAATCCTTTTCTGAGTTCATTTGCTATTTTTCATGCATTTCATGATTTATTTTGAGCTAAATAACCCTGAATTTGAAAAGCACTGCAAATGAACTCTGAAAAGGTTGAAACTTGGCTTGGTATCATAATTTCACCCACATAGCATGTGCTAAAAAGTTTAGAGGGTCACGGCAAAAACTGGATGCACTTCGTGTAGAAACTGGACAATCTCTTTCGAAGTATCAGGGTTTCGGACGAAAACTCATCTATTACAAAGGGATTTCATTTTTTGACATGTAACTGCAGTTACTTGAACAATCGTACCATCTGATATGTTGTCTTCACTAGAGAGAAAGTCTTCACTTTTTCTTCGCGTGTGTCCCTTGCTTATTGCGCCGTAGCCATGGATAATCTTCATCGTTTAACATGATGCTTGGGTCAGCCTTCACTTTGAAGGGAGGAATTTCATGAAACTTTTCATAATCTTCAGACATGTCTGTCTTGTCCTTCACTCCCACGATGTTTCATTTCACTGAAAGAACTATGTGGCGCTTTGGCTCATCGTATGATATATTCGCTTCCTTATCTTTTCTATTTCTCAGTTTGGTAGACATGTCCTTCACATAGAAAACCTGCGCCACATCATCGGCTAGGACGAATGGTTCGTCTGTGTACCCAAAATTGTTGAGAACCACTATTGCCATTCCGTACTGCGGGTCTATCTGTACCTCGCCTCCTGACAGATTGACCCATTTGCACCGAAACAAAGGGACCTTAAATTCATGTCCATAGTCAAGTTCCCATATCTCCTCTATGTAACCATAATATGTGTCCTTTGCCCTATTGGTGATTGCTGCATCAAAGTGGACACCACTGTTTTGGTTGGTGCTCTTTTTATCTTGGGCGATCGTGTAAAATGTATTCCCATTTATCTCGTACCCTTGGTAAGTCAATACAGTCGAAGATGGTGTCCTGGCCAACAAGTACAAGTCATCTCCAACAGTGTTGTTACGCATGAGATGTATTTGCAACCAACCGCCGAAAGTCCAGATGTGTTCACGTGTAATCCAGTCGTCAGACTGCTCCGGATATTTGGAGCGTAAAATATTCTTGTGTTCATTGATATACGGGGCCACCAAGGTAGATTTCTGTAGAACTGTGTAGTGTGCTTGCGCCCAAGAATGCCCGTCCCTACATATTATTGAATTCGCTCCTAGCGTGCCTTTTCCACTCAGTCTCCCCTCATACCGCGATTGAGGGACACCAATCGGCTTAAGGTCAGGAATAAAGTTAACACAAAACCCAATGACCTCCTCTGTTTGATGGCTCGTGGAGATGCTTCCTTCTGGCCTAGCACGGTTACGAACATATTTCTTTAAGACTCCCATGAACCTCTCAAAGGGGAACATATTGTGTAGAAATACAGGACCCAGAACGGCAATCTCGTCGACTAGGTGAACTAGGGCGTGCGTCATAATATTGAAGAAGGATGGTGGGAACACCAACTCGAAACTGACAAGACATTTGACCAAATCATTTTGTAACCTTGGTAGGATTTCTGGATCGATTACCTTCTGAGAAATTGCATTGAGGAATGCACACAGCTTCACAATGGCTAATCGAACATTTTCTGGTAGAAGCCCCCTCAATGCAACCAGAAGCAGTTGCGTCATAATCACGTGGCAGTCATGAGATTTTAGGTTCTGGAATTTTTTCTCTGCCATGTTTATTATTCCCTTTATATTCGACGAGAAGCCATACGGGACCTTGATACTGAGCAGGGATTCAAAGAAGATTTCCTTCTCTGCTTTGGTAAGAGCGTAGCTGGCAGGACCTTGATACTGCTTTGAATGCATGCCGTCTTTTTCATTCACACGTTGCTGGTCCTCCCGTGCCTCCGGTGTATCTTTTGTCTTCCCATACACGCCCAAGAAGCCTAGCAGGTTCACGCAAACATTCTTCGTCACGTGCATCACGTCGATTGCAGAGCAGACCTCTAGGTCTTTCCAATAGGGTAGGTCCCAAAATATAGATTTCTTCTTGCACATGGCTGCGTGTCCCTCAGCGTCATTCAGAACAGATTGTCCGCCAGGACCCTTTTCAAAGATTATTTGTAAATCCTTGACCATATCAAGTTTATCAACACCAGTACGGAGGACGGTCTTCTTTCGGTGATCTGCCTCACCTTTGAAATGCTTGCCTTTCTTTCTTAAGGCATGCTTGGTCGGAAGAAATCGACGATGTCCCATGTACACATTCTTCTTGCATTTGTCCAAATATATACTTTGGGTATCATCTAAACAGTGCGTGCATGCATTGTATCCCTTGTTTGTCTGTCCTGAAAGGTTACTAAGAACAGGCCAATCATTGATGGTTACAAACAACAATGCTCGTAGGTCAAATTTCTGATGTTTGTGCTCATCCCACACCCGTACACCTTTTTTATCCCATAGCTGTAAAAGTTCTTCAACTAATGGCCTTAGGTACACATCAATGTCGTTGCCGGGTTGCTTAGGGCCTTGGATGAGCACTGGCATCATAATGAACTTGCGCTTCATGCACACCCAAGGAGGAGGTTATAGATACATAGAGTCACGGGCCATGTGCTATGATTGTTGTTCTGCTCCCCAAAAGGATTAATGCCATCTGCACTTAAACCAAACCATACATTCCTTGCGTCATCTGCAAAGTCCCGCCACTTTATCTCGATTTTTCTCCACTGCGACCCGTCAGTGGGTACTCTCAACTTCCCATCTTTCTTACGGTCTTCTGCATGCCATCGCAACAACTTGGCATGCTTTCTGTTTCTGAACCTTGGTATTATAGGAGCATACCACATCACCTTGGCAGGAACCCTCTTCCTGGGGCGCTCACCCTCAACATCACCAGGGTCATCTCGTCTGATCTTATACCACAATGCACCGCATACCGGGCATGCGTTCAAATTCTCGTACTCACCGCGGTAGAGGATGCAGTCATTAGGGCATGCATGTATCTTATGAACATCTAATCCTAGAGGGAAGAGAACCTTTTTTGCTTCGTACGTACTGTTAGGCAATTCGTTATCCTTTGGAAGCTTATTCTTCATTATTTTCAGTAACTTTTTAAATCCCTTGTCAGATAAACCATTCTCTGCCTTCCATTGCAGCAATTCCAGTGTGGTACCGAGCTTTGTGTTGCCATCTTCGCAATTTGGATACAACCCTTTTTTGTGATCCTCTAACATGCTATCGAACTTCAACTTTTGCCTTTCACTTTCGCATTCTCTCTGTGCATCAACAATGACCCGGCGAAGATCATCATCGGGCACATCTGGTGCCTCTTGATCTTCAGCGTCCCCCATTGCAGTATCACCGTATTCAGGGAACATAGGACGATAGTTGTCATCATCCTCTTCTTCTTCATTGTCTTCCATCATAACCCCTCTTTCTCCGTGCTTGGTCCAAACATTATAGTGTGGCATGAAACCCTTCTCAAGCAGGTGCAAGTGAAGGGTTTTCGGGGAAGAGTAATCCTTCGTATTCCCACAGACAGTACATGGACAATACATAAAACCATTCTGCTTGTTTGCCTCAGCCACTTCGAGAAAATTATGCAGGCCCTCAATGTAGTCGGAGGTGCGTCGGTCACCGTACATCCATTGCCGGTTCATCTGCGTGCATTGTATAATTAAGTATATCAAAAATCATTACAGAACATCATGAATAGAGAAGTGACCAAATTAATACAAGTTCATCATCGCATTAAAACCAAAGTACAGTAGTGATCAAAAACCAAACCACGGTGGTGCAGGCGAGATCGGCGCGGGCGATCAACGACGGTGAGGACGGGAACGGGGACGGGACGGCACCCTACACATGTGCAGACTCTAAGAAGTTAATTTGAGCTCAAATTGTGCATCTAAATCAAATGAACTCCTACATACAGTCCTCCACTAAAACCCACAAACCACTCTACTTCTAGAGCATTTGAAATGAGCTAAACTAGCAGTGAGAGATGAAAGGATGAAGTTGCTAACCTTTTAGAACACTTGTGTAGTTGGTGCATCGCCAAACCTAAACAAATCTTGGGGAAAATGTAGCTTGGAGGTCGAGCTTGGAGAGGAGAAAGCTTAAGTGTGGCTCGGGCATTTCATCAAACACCTCATGTGCATAGGAGGTGAGATACGAGTAGCACACACCTCCCACACCCTTCCACGGCCAAAAAACAGAGGCGATGGGGGGGATATATATATATAGGCAAAACATTAGTCCCGGCTTGTATGTAAAACCAGGACTAAAGGCCTACCCATTAGTCCTGGTTCCAGACACAAACCGGGACTAAAGGGCAGCAACCCCTTTAGTCCCGGTTCGTGCCTGGAACCGGAACTAAAGGTCCCAGCCGAACCGGGACTGATAACTGCCGAGGTCCGGCCGGCGTCCTAGCCTCTCGAACCGGGACTGATGCTGCCAGTACTGCTGGTTCGTAACACGACCGGGACTAATGTTCTGATACCAGAACCAAAGCCCTGTTTTCTACTAGTGTGCTCAGGAAGCACCCGGAGCACTTCGTCATCAACACTAAATGGAAGGGCAGGGCGATCTCAGAGTTCATCTCGCTGGTTTCCTTGCTCTCCTAGGGGGAGGGGGGCCAGCGGGGCTGTCTCTAAGCTTTGCTTGCATCTCGTTCCGCACCTGTAGTGTCCAGAAGGTCGAGTGGTGTCCTGATGTGTCTACGAGAGAGCATCGTTGCTGTAATGCACTGTATCCTGAGTTTCTCTGTCTTAGCTCTGTAGTGTTGAGAATGTTGTGTGGAAACTTCGACTTTTAAGTGGTATATTCAGTTCGTATCTTTTCAGACTTGATGTTGCCTCTTTGAACTACATAACTTAGCATGTCCTAATTGCCGGACACGGCGGGCTGTCGCAGCGAGGCGGTGGTGATGCTTGGATCGTGGCGCAATGCCGCAATGGCTCCCGGCAGAAGCAGCCCTGTTTCAATGCCGCAGTGCCACAAGAGGAAAAAAAAATCGAGAGCAACAAGCTTATATTATCAAATCAACATGGTTACAGTTATGTTGGATGCAATGTTACATGAATAGTCTGGATCAGTTTGAATTTGTTAATAAGCATGGGCAAGTCCTCCGTCTGAGAAGCAAGTTTTGTGGTAATATGAGCTGCCATATGGGCACCTCTTTTTTAGAAGAAAAGAATATAAAAGAGAACCAACCGATCATCCATTTGCTGGAGAATAGGCATAATAAATTAGTAATACATGATGACATGGCTCATCTTCAGACTCACTCACAGCAAGGTCCAAGGCTTCAGGGGTGAAAGCAACGAGGATCAGGAGGCTTCGAGCAAGGAGAAACAGCAATGCGCGGCAAATATTTTGTTTCGACTGATTCAGAATACAATCTACGACTTCCAGCGCCGACGCTTCGCTCTCTATGTCATCGGCAAGAACGGCTGCCTTGTTGAGGGTGTCTTGCATCTCCCTAGGGAACCCTCCTATCAAGCTTGACTCGCCGGACCTCCTTCAGATTGGAGACAAGAAATTTTACTTCCTCCTGCCCACGAGGTCTATCTTTGCGTCGCATGCCGCTACTCGACAAGTCCCTGTTATTCCCTCGCAGAACCCGCCGCCATCGTATGTGCGGCCAGTGCACCCTCGTGCATCCGATTTCCATGACGGCCTCTCTTAAGGTGATTATGGCCAGGACAGTGATGACATTGGGAATGGTATCAGTGAAAGTGGAATGAAGGGCAAGATGAAGAGAACCAAGAAGCCTCCTGGAGGTTTGGACATCAATGGTGGGCACAGAATCAATGTTGAAGCAATAGGAATGATTGGTGAAGGTGATACATAATCCTTGCCAGTCACTCAATCTAGCTGTACCTCTTTTCATGTATTTATTTGCATGTTGCAACTCATGGCCATCAAAGTAATATAATTATAATATTTCAATCATTACATATCAGGGACAGATATGCCCATTATAACACAGTTGTACTGTTGTGGGAAATATCTCTTAAGGAACTCTCATCATATGTTTACTGTAAGTGAACGTACATTATTACTTGCCAGTGCTACTGCAGGTGCTGTTATGTAAGAACATTATGCGTTGTATCTTTGTTGGCACATCATGGTGTGTAAGCATAACTGCCCCTCTTATGTTTTTTTTCCTTTTTAGGCGAAAAAAGTAGCAGAGATGCAGTTATATTCGCTTGTCGGAAGATGCACACCAAAATTGCTTTCCATCCGAATGTCTCGACGTTTTCCAATCTTAGTGTTTATTAAGTAAATTAGCTATTTCTTTTACTGTAGCAACAGAGATACTATCAAGAGCTATGAATTAGTTTTTTTTAGAAAAGGAGGATTACCTCCGGCCTCTGCATCAGCATGATGCATACGGCCTCTTTATTAATGAAAGAACAACAAATAGTCTGCGGCCTCGAACATGCTCTGAAGGAGCAAAAAATACAGTTCGTAAAAAATAAATAAAGCCACAACCGGCGAAAATAGGCATAGATGCATAACCATCTATCCTATTACTGGACCGCCATCCAAATCGGTTGAATATATCCCACGCTACCATCTCTCATCGGGCAGACCCAGTAACCAAAGGCTCCCTGGTTTCGCAGGAGTGAGTAACGACCACGTACGGATTAACGCCGATGCCCTGTGTAGTACCTGCAAAAAATTTATATGTATTTGTCTGTTAAAAACCATGTCATTCCTGCAGTTCCATATAGCCCAGAGAAGTGCACACACTCCTATGCGTATATGTCTAGCGGTATTTATATCAACTCCCTTTAGCCACGTACCAAAATAACGTGTCAATGCTATCTGGAGGAACGATATTAAAAGTTATGCGAACAGTTTGCCATAATAGTTTTGCTAGCGGACAATGGAGAAAAAGGTGTTTGATGGTTTTTTGATGATCACAAAAGCTACATCGTGTACTTCCCGGCCAATTGCGCTTTGCTAAATTGTCCTTAGTGAGAATCACCTTCTTGTGAACAAACCACATGAAGACTTTGATTCTCAAAGGAACCTTGACCTTCCAAATATGAATTGACTTGGATATAGCCGTTGTGTCAATAAGGTTAAGGTACATCGATTTTACTGTAAATATGCCGGACGTTGTGAGCTGCCACGTAAGCTTATCGGGTTCGTAGCTGTACATCCATGAGTCTGACTAAGTGCAACCACTCAGCCCATCGATGTCCTATCAAAGTTCGCCGAAACTGAATATTTAGAGGACTGGACTGTAATATTGTGGCAACATACGCATCTTTACGTTGCACAATATTATACAGGGCTGGATACTGTAAGGCTAAGGGCGCCTCCCCCAACCACGTATCTTCAGAGAATCTCGGTATCCCTCCATTTCCAATAATGAACTTAGTTCTATGGAAAAATTGAGCCTTGAACTTCATCAAGCCTTTCCAGAATGGAGAATCAGTTGGTCGAACAGTTACCTGGGCTAATGTTTTAGAATGCAAGTACTTATTACGTAAAATTTGTACCCACATCCCTTCTGTCTCTACCGATAATCTGTATAGCCACTTACTAAGCAAACATCTATTCTTAACTTCTAAATTCTCAATCCCCAGACCTCCCTGGTCCTTGGGTCTGCATATAATGTCCCATCTGGTAAGTCTATATTTTTTCTTAACTTCAACACTCTGCCAAAAGAAGCGGGATTGATAGAAATCCAATTTTTGCGTACCCCTACCGATACCTCAAAGAAGGACAGGAGGAACATAGGCATACTCGTAAGAACCGAGTTAATCAATATTAGCCTTCCTCCATAAGACAGAAGCTTACCCTTCCAGCAGCTCAGTTTCTTCTCGAATCGATCCTCTATACACTTCCACTCTTGATTTGATAGCTTACGATGGTGAATAGGTATGCCCAAGTAGCTGAACGGCAGGCTACCCAATTCACACCCGAACAACTGTTTATAATCCTCTTGTTCTTCTTTGGCTCTCCCAAAGCAAAACAATTCACTCTTGTGAAAGTTGATTTTTAAACCCGACAACTGTTCGAATAAGCAGAGGATAAGTTTCATGTTTCTTGCTTTCGCTATGTCATGTTCCATAAAGAGAATAGTATCATCATCATATTGTAGAATGGACACCCCATCGTCAACTAGATGAGGCACTAATCCACCTACTAGGCCTTCCTATTTAGCCCTTCCTATTAGTATTGCAAGCATGTCTGCAACTACATTAAATAGGATTGGGGACATTGTGTCTCCCTGCCGAAGACCTTTGTGAGTTTGGAAAAAATGACCAATACCATCATTAACTTTAATTCCAACACTCCCTTTTTGTACAAATGATTCGACTTGCTTCCTCCAGAGATCGTCAAAACCCTTCATATGTAATGCTTGTTGTAGGAATGGCCATTTAACTTTATCATATGCTTTCTCGAAATCCACCTTGAAGATAACCCCATCTAGTTTCTTCGAATGAATTTCATGAAGGGTTTCATGGAGGACAACCACACCCTCCAGAATATTTCTACCTGGCATGAACGCCAATTGACTAGGTTGCACCACAGCATGCGCAATCTGCGTCAATCTATTGGTCCCAACCTTAGTAAATATTTTGAAACACACATTAAGAAGGCATATAGGTCTGAACTGTTCAATACGCACCGCCCCCTCCTTCTTTAGCAACAACGTAACAGTCCCAAAGTTTAGGTGGTATAGCTGCAAGTGCCCATCGAACAAGTCCTGAAACATCGGAAGTAAGTCACCCTTAAAAATGTGCCAACATCTCTTATAGAATTCAGCCGGAAACCCATCCGGCCCTAGTGCCTTGTTATTCTTCATTTGCGATATTGCATCAAACACCTCTTTCTCCGTGAATGGTGCAGTTAATATCTCATTCTCGTCCGTCCCGAGCTGAGGTATATCACTGACCGACTGCTCATCCATGTGTAGGAGATATGCCCTAGAGGCAATAATAAATGTTATTGATTATCTCCCTGTTCATAATTAGGTTTATGTTCCATGCTTTAACTGCTATGGTTCTCGAGTCTGCAATAACCACGAGGCTCGGAGGAAGACTCATATGCACGTGTGGATTAATAAACGGTAAAATGTATTCCTAGTCTGGCCTCTAAGACTGGCTCAAGTATTGCATGATGATCCTGTTTTCCTGATCATGGGCATGTCTATGCCGGCAATTTTGAGGGCACAATGTTAGAAGAACATTTGTGTTGAATCGACCCGAATTGATGTTATGCTATGAGATACATTCGTCACAAGTTAAATGGTTTATAACACAGAGATGGTTAACGTTTGCATGATTCCTCAGACCATGAGAGTATCAAGTTTCTTCATGCTTGATTCATGAACTTTGGGGTTTGTTAAACGTCATCCGTTACTGGATGGCTATTACGACGGCTTATGGGTTCATGGGAAAGTATGTCAAGTAACTTGATAGCTCAAGATTGGGATTTGCTCCTCCGCGATGGAGAGATATCTCTGGGCCCTCTCGGTGTTGCGGTATCCATCATCGTCTGGCCAGACACTTTGTGATTTGATCACGGGGATGCCGGAACACGGGAACGAGAAAAGAGAACAATACCGGTAACGAGCTAACTGGCATAGTGGACAAGTTGTTGATCCACGGGGATGCCAACATATCTCACCTCGGGTATTTGTAACATATCATGAAGCAACAGGAATAGCACACGGCAAGTGGAGGTTCACTCGAATATTCATTCGTGTGGGTATAGGGGTCAATATGGGTGTCCATGGCTCCGATGTTGATCATGGATCGGAAGGGGTTCTGGGTCATGTCTATACTTCACCGAACCTATAGGGTCACACGCTTAAGGGTCATCTATCTGCTGAATACTAGACAGGGAGTCTGAGAGAAAATCACCGGAAAAGTTTCGGACACCGGAAAGGTTTCGGACAGCGGAAAAGTTCCGCAGAGAGAACACCGGAACAGTTCCGGTAAAACTGAAAAGTTGTTTCAGGGGATACCATTAAGTCAAATGGGTTTCGGCACATGCCTGATAATTCTTGGAGGGTGCCAGAATCATTCTGGAAACTTCTGGGAATTTTCCGGAAGAAAAACCGGAAATGTTCCGGAGCTGCCGGAACCGCTTCGGATGCTTTTCGCAGATGAAAATCACTAATCCGGAATTGTTCCGGAACGCGTTGAAAATTATTTTAGTGGGTACTGGAAATGTTCTAGGACCACATAAAAATTTTCAGTTCGAACGGACGCTGAAAAATGTCGTCGTGAATAGTGAAAGTGCTTTTTGGGATATTTTTGGAAAGTCACCTTTTGGGATATTTTCCCAAAAGGCTTCTAGAAGGGATGGATGGATGAGGACCCCCTTGGGGGGGGGGCACATGGGGTGTGGCCGGCCAAGAAGGGGGCTCCACCTTGGAGCCCCACTTGCCCACTTGCTTTCCCCTTTTACCCTTGGAAAGTGTTTCCTTCATGGGTATTTTTGGTATTTTGAATACCCATCCTACCCCTTGGTTTTCCTATAAATAGGAGGTGAGGGGGCTGCCCAAACCTCATCCATTCTCACATACACATGCCATCTGATGTTATCTGGCTTCTCTCTCTCCCTCCCAGCGAAATAGTTTCGTAGAGCCGAAAGGCTGTCTGGGTTCCGGCAGGAACTAGTTCTGGACGGCGAAGCCCTGCCGGATAGATGACACCGTATGTGTGTAACTCTGTAGAGAGGTCGTTGTTTCGGTCTTAGTTCTAGAGTGCCTCCCGAAGGGCTGTCCGTGTGACCGTCCGAGTTTCGAAGGTCCTCCCGAAGGGCTGTCCAAGTGACCGTTCAAGTTTCGAAGGTCCTCCCGAAGGGCTGTCCGAGAGACCATTTGAGTTTCGAAGGTCCTCCCGAAGGGCTGTCCGAGTGACCATTCGAGTTTTGAAGGTCCTCCCGAAGGGCTGTCCGCGACACCGTCCGGGGGACTATCCGACCGCCTCCTGGAGGGCTGTCCGAGGGGCAGATGAGGGTATACATCCTCGCGGTTGGGAGGTTGTAAATCCTAGCTGCGGGGATCTGCACCGCCGATCGTCATCGACTCTACTTCCGCTGCGCTACGAGTCGGTAACGAAAAGATCAAACCTTGTATGCAGTCTCCATAGTGGTCCTGGGCTGGTGCGTAGGTCGGAAATTTTTTGTTTTCTGCTGCGTTACCCTACAGTGGCATCATGAGCCATGCTATGCGTAGATGCAGGTTGCGATCTAGAATACATAGAGATGTATGGGTGTTGCACAATATAATTAGGTAGTAGATGAGTTCTATTACTGAAAATTATTTGTGCGGGTAGCAGATGAAATCTGTTACCTGATGTTCTTGTTGCTTCCCTGGGATTTGAATATTTTTGATCTTGATAACAGCATGGTGGAGTTTCAATGTTCTGGCAATCCGCGATCCTGATTGATCAACGAAGTGCTAACAGTTCATTGAATTCCACTGTAGTTAAAAAGAAAGATGAAATTTCGCAGACGAAAGGGCTAATGCAGATATGATCTGCACGGGGGTCATAAGTATGACAAAGTTCAGTATGGGGCTCGAGATTTTATTATCTCATGTTTCATACACCCCGCAAAGTTAATCTAGCAACTTGAATTATCATACTTGATGATGGACGTTGGTAGCTTCGGTTTGTTTCGAAACCTTAGAAGCCACGAAAAACAAGTTCTTGCATAAACCGATTAGAGGCGTCTAACTTGGTTTTGCAGGATGGTTTGCATGTGCATATGATGTGGTATAGCAAGTCTCATATTAATTCGATTATGTATGAGATGACTATATGATGTGATTTGATTAACATGACCCGCGTCTCATGATTCGGCATGATGGCTGGAGCCATATGATTGCACTTTAATGACCTGCCTGTCAACCTTATGTAATGCACTTATTTTATTAGCTATAGAGATAGCAATATTATCTGGTGCATCGACAAGGTGGTGGCAATCTTCGCGAAGGTGAACACCGATGCAAATGCCATGTCATGATCTACATGACTTCTCCGTCAGAAGGGGCTATACCATGTCATGCTAATTATGAATTGCCTGAGATGTTTATCCCTTATGATGCACCCTTCTTGATTGCGCGCTAGTCGCTTTTATTAGGGTGATCTCTCACAAAAATATCAAGTAGTTAGTGTTCTCCCAAGTGTAGCACCGTCACAACATCCTTCCTTTCGAGGTGCGCCATGATCTACATGGGTACGAACGATTGTACGGGTGTAAGGCGGGCGAGGTCAGACCTCGCTGCAAGATCACTTGGTTATCTTGACGTTCATGGCAGGATCGTCCTGAGCTCGGAACACTCGCATCGAAAGATGAAGAAGAGTCACATGGAGATGTGGTTGGCAAGTTTGCCTACCAATTGAAGTTCGCGCCATCAGTGTTCATCTCGAACAATGGCGTTGAATGGAAATGTGGGTCTTGAATCACTCACAATCAATTATGAGAGATATTGATTTGAGTGGGAGCGCACTGTAGAATTAACTTGTTTTAATTCTCGGTGCAATTAATTATGGACACTGTCTAAGTGTGATTTGCATAATAGTTGTAGAATAATGGCTCGCGTTTCCACCTTCCCTGTTAATATTGAATAGCTGTTAAATATCTGGTTAAAACTTTACTGTTGGTAACGTAATATGAGGATTGTCCTCAAGAGTGCCGAGAAGGACTTTGTCCTATCGCATACTTTCGGTATTCTCCCGCTAATGCTATGGATGATATGACTCTCGTCCTTCGATCCAAAAGCTAAAATTCCGTTACGGTCAAGTGAAATATGTTTGCTTCCATGAGACCCGAACTTCGAAAGTTTGGATAGTTATGTGATATTCATGGAATTTGAAAATCATTTTCAGAGACAGACAAAGGCTAAAAGATATGGGATATCCAAAGCAATGTTTGTTTGCAAAACATTAGTAAAGTGTTTACTATACATTGGACTGATAAGAGAGGGATCCAGGAGAACGCATGTCATGTAAATGAAGGTGAATCAAACAACAAAAGAGAAAGGAAGTGTCCGAAGGGTGTTAGTGAAACTTTCAGGCCTAGGAAGTCCGGGGCTAAACGCCACTCTTAAGTTGGGTGCTTTTTCTAAGAGTAGGAGAAATACTGAAAGTTATACTGTTAGTAGTATGAAGGCAGAAAGAAAGAAGACTGGAATATCCAGCTCATGTATGAATGTCATACAAGTTTTTGATGTATAGAAGGCTAGTCAAAGATATAGTTCTTGGGAATTATGGTTAAACATGTTAATAACTAATTCTTGGGTATTGTGAGTTGATCACAAAGATACCCGCTCGATTGCATTCTGTTGCAACTCGATGTAAGAACTACTACGGCCTAAAGGACTTGTCGGAAATGAGGTTTAGATACGCGCTGGGAACATAGTACATGTTACTATACCTTCCATCGGTGTATTACCTATGTATTTATTTTCATAATTCATTTAGAGTTTCACACTCTAGCCCTTTGCATAAGGTATCTTGCAAGAAGGTTGTTCATAAGAGAACTTTTGATGTTCGGTGTTATGAATAACATAAGGGCCATACTTTCATTATGAATGAGACGTATGTTATGAATATTGATAATAATACATTACCTCTGGGTTTACTTTCATAATTCATTTTAGAGTTTCATACACTCTAGCCCATTGCACAATGTTTGTTGCAAAAGAGTTGTTCATAAAAACAACAATTGTTGTTCAGTATTATGAATAACATGAAGGGCCATGCTTCCATCCTAGATGGGATGTATGTTATGAATATTGATGGAAATATGATACAACCATAACACTGACGCTAAATGTTGCAAGACTAAAAGAATACCACACAAGTGTGGCACTGCATTTGGTCACATTGGAGAAACCTGCATAGAAAATTCCATTATGATGGATTTTGAAGTCGTTTGATTTTGAATCATCTGACACTTGCAACTTTCCTCTGAAAAGTGAAGTAACTGAAATACCGTTCACAGGCCATAATGAACGAGCAAAGAACATATTGGTGATCATACATTATGATGTGTGTAGTCCAATAAATGTTGTTGCAAGTAGTGGATTTATCTATCTTCAGAAATGACTCAAGTAGATATGTGGATATTTACTTGTTGAGACGTAAGTCTGGATCTTTTGAATTCATTCATAAGGTTTTCAAAAATGAAGTAGTAGTTATTGTAACAAGAATATGTTTCTGCAAATTGATTGCGGAAAGGAATATTTGAGTTACAAGTTTAGCGAATGTCTGATGAGTTGTGAAAGGGGTTTCATAACTTGCACCTCCCGGAACACCACTGCAAGTGAAAAGTCTATGAAGATGTAATAAAACCATTTATGACATGGTAAGATCAAAGATGACATAAATAAATTTGCCATTATCCCTTTTAAAGTGATGCTTTAGAGACTGTGGCTTTTACACTGAAAAGAGCTCCATCGGGTCTGTTGAAATGACGTCATGGTATGGTACGCCCAACCATGTTATATCTCTTCTTAACATTTGGAATATGGGGCTTGTGTAAAAGGTTACAAACCTATTCCAAATCAGACAAGTGCTGCTTTGTAGGTTATCCCAAGTCATTGGGTATTCCCCCACCACTATACCGAGGCAAAGGATTTTGCCACAAAACGGTATGCTTTTAAAGAGAATAGTTCTTACAAAAGGTGAGTGGGAGGACAGTGCAAATCGACGAGATAACCAGTATCTTCGTCATCAGGTCAAAGGAAAGGAACCTTGGAAGTGATTCCGGAGTTTCCTACTGCGACTGATACGGAAGTCTCTACAATAAAATGTATGGACTTCGGTCGAACTTGCAGCTGAACCACGTAGGCAAGGCTCGTGCAAACCTATCAGGTGCGCAAACGAGATATTGTTGTTGGAAAAAAGTATACCTACGATACACAAGGAAGCGGTGATGTGCCCTGACTCCGGAATTGGCTAAATGCCAATACAATCCGAGATAGTTTCCATATAAATGTTTCAAGATTAAAATCTTGATACACCTTTCAGAAGGCTTAGAGTCTAACGAATATTTATGGAACTAAAAACTAATATGGATAAAAATGTTTTATCCATAAAGCTTGACTTGTTGAAATAACAAGTTCAAGGAGTTGACTACGATGAGGTTGTTTCACCGTAGCGATGCTTAAAGTCGGTTCGGGTTGAACTAGCAATTAATACATATTTCAATCATGAGATATGAAACATGGATGACGAAAGGATTTCCATCTGATGGAAATGTAACCAAGGACTTGCATGTGTTATAGTCCAAGGTATTTTGTCAGTCCAGAGGTTGCTAGTAAGTATGCAAACTTCAGAGTTCCAGCAATGGACAGAAGAGAGCAAAATGGAGTTGGAATCTTCGTGTTTTGATGAAATGGTCGAAAAGGGCTTTTGACTTCATCAATGGGTAACGAAGATGCTTGTGATTCAAGAAAATAAGTGGGAGCATAATAATATTTCTAAAAACCTTGTGTGCTTGACACATTGTTAATTGGAAATAAATTTCTTGACACGAATTAGGACTTCATTTGAAAATAGTTTTTTCGATGAAGTGCTTGGGCTAAATAGCCTTGATATTAGGCATGATGATCTATGGAGATAGATTTACCTAATGGGGCTGAGCAAAGATACATATTGACAAAATGCTAAAACCTTTTAGCATTGAAAAACGTCAAGGAGTGATTCTTGCCGAAGTCACATGGAAAGAGTTTTTGCAAGACTCGGTGTCCCAAAACACTGATGAGCAAAATACATGATGGTGATTCCACACACTCTTGTGTTTGGATTAATCATGTATTCCATGGTATGTAAAAACAACCAGATATGTCCAATACTCCAAACTTGTTGCGAGTATAGATACCAAAGTGATCAAAGTACTGATCATGGGACAATAGTGAAAGATGTCATTGAGTACTAGAGCAGTACTGATGACATGTTTTCTCGCAAGCAGAGATTATGAAGTGCTCGTTGTAAGTAAATACATCGATACAGTCTTCATCAATGCTCCATGCGATTTTCGATTTAAGTTAAGGGTTTTGTGTAATACACAACATGGTGGCACGGTAGATGGAAATTGTTCCAAACAAAATACTGTGGCGAATTCTATAACAAAGGCTAAGTATGTTGACGCTTTAGAAGCGACAAAGAAGTTGTTGAATCATATAGTTCATTCGTGAACTTAGTATGGTTCCAAGATGGCTTTGGTCTATGGGACACTATTGCAGATAGTTGCTCCATAGCTCAGTCTGAGAAATCAGGCTTCGACCAAGGATTCACACATATGCAAAGCCAAGTCCACACAAAATATGAATTTTGTGAAAGCATGAAAACGCAAGGATATGCAAAGTTACACACGGAGCTGAAGTCGTCAGATCCGTTGGACATCAGGCTATACCACATGCGAAGCATATTTTACACCAGTGTGCCACAGGTGTAAAGTGCATTAGCATTGACTAGATTATTGACTCTAGTGCAAGTGGGAGTCTGTAGGAGATATGTCCTAGAGGCAATAATAAATGTTATTGATTATCTCCCTGTTCATAATTAGGTTTATGTTCCATGCTTTAACTGCTATGGTTCTCGAGTCTGCAATAACCACGAGGCTCGGAGGAAGACTCATATGCATGTGTGGATTAATAAACGGTAAAATGTATTCCTAGTCTGGCCTCTAAGACTGGCTCAAGTATTGCATGATGATCCTGTTTTCCTGATCATGGGCATGGCTATGCCGGCAATTTTGAGGGCACAATGTTTGAAGAACATTTGTGTTGAATCGACCCGAATAGATGTTATGCTATGAGATACATTCGTCACAAGTTAAATGGTTTATAACACAGAGATGGTTAACGTTTGCATGATTCCTCAGACCATGAGAGTATCGAGTTTCTTCATGCTTGATTCATGAACTTTGGGGTTTGTTAAACGTCATCCGTTACTGGATGGCTATTACGGCGGCTTACGGGTTCATGGGAAAGTATGTCAAGTAACTTGATAGCTCAAGATTGGGATTTGCTCCTCCGCAATGGAGAGATATCTCTGGGCCCTCTCGGTGTTACGGTATCCATCATCGTCTGGCAAGACACTTTGTGATTTCATCACGGGGATGCCGGAACACGGGAACGAGAAAAGAGAACAATACCGGTAACGAGGTAACTGGCATAGTGGACAAGTTGTTGATCCACGGGGATGCCAACATATCTCACCTCGGGTATTTGTAACATATCACGAAGCAACAGGAATAGCACACGGCAAGTGGAGGTTCACTCGAATATTCATTCGTGTGGGTATAGGGGTCAATATGGGTGTCCACGGCTCCGATGTTGATCATTGATCGGAAGGGGTTCTGGGTCATGTCTATACCTCACCGAACCTATAGGGTCACACGCTTAAGGGTCATCTATCTGCTGAATACTAGACAGGGAGTCTGAGAGAAAATCACCGGAAAAGTTTCGGACACCGGAAAGGTTTCGGACAGCGGAAAAGTTCCGCAGAGAGAACACCGGAACAGTTCCGGTAAAACTGAAAAGTTGTTTCAGGGGATACCATTAAGTCAAATGGGTTTCGGCACATGCCTGATAATTCTTGGAGGGTGCCAGAATCATTCTGGAAACTTCTGGGAATTTTCCGGAAGAAAAACCGGAAATGTTCCGGAGCTGCCGGAACCGCTTCGGATGCTTTTCGCAGATGAAAATCACTAATCCGGAATTGTTCCGGAACGCGTTGAAAATTATTTTAGTGGGTACTGGAAATGTTCTAGGACCACATAAATATTTTCAGTTCGAACAGACGCTGAAAAATGTCGTCGTGAATAGTGAAAGTGCTTTTTGGGATATTTTTGGAAAGTCACCTTTTGGGATATTTTCCCAAAAGGCTTATAGAAGGGATGGATGGATGATGACCCCTTGGGGGGGCCCCACATGGGGTGTGGCCGGCCAAGAAGGGGGCTCCACCTTGGAGCCCCACTTGCCCACTTGCTTTCCCCTTTTACCCTTGGAAAGTGTTTCCTTCATGGGTATTTTTGGTATTTTGAATACCCATCCTACCCCTTGGTTTTCCTATAAATAGGAGGTGAGGGGGCTGCCCAAACCTCATCCATTCTCACATACACATGCCATCTGATGTTATCTGGCTTCTCTCTCTCGCTCCCAGCGAAATAGTTTCGTAGAGCCGAAAGGTTGTCTGGGTTCCGGCAGGAACTAGTTCTGGACGGCGAAGCCCTGCCGGATAGATGACACCGTATGTGTGCAACTCTGTAGAGAGATCGTTGTTTCGGTCTTAGTTCTAGAGTGCCTCCCGAAGGGCTGTCCGTGTTACCGTCCGAGTTTCGAAGGTCCTCCCGAAGGGCTGTCCGAGTGACCGTTCGAGTTTCGAAGGTCCTCCCGAAGGGCTGTCCGAGTTTCGAAGGTCCTCCCGAAGGGCTGTCCGAGTGACCATTCGAGTTTCGAAGGTCCTCCCGAAGGGCTGTCCACGACACCGTCCGGGGGACTATCCGACCGCCTCCCGGAGGGCTGTCTGAGGGGCAGATGAGGGTATACATCCTCGCGGTTGGGAGGTTGTAAATCCTAGCTGCGGTGATCTGCACCGCCGATCGTCATCGACTCTACTTCCGCTGGGCTATGAGTCGGTAATGAAAAGATCAAACCTTGTATGCAGTCTACATAGTGGTCCTGGGCTGGTGCGTAGGTCGGAATTTTTTTTCTGCTGCGTTACCCTACACCATGGACACTGTATTGTCCTCTGGGGCACCGAACAGTTTCTTGTAGTATTCCGAGATGTACAACTTTAGGTTTTCATGCCCAACGATTGTACCCTCATCCTGTTCGAGTTGATAAATTTTCTTCTTTCTATGTTTTCCATTAGCAATCAGATGGAAAAATTGGGTGTTATCATCCCCTTCAACTACCTAACGCACTTTCGCTCTAAGTGGCCATCTCAACTCCTCTTCTCTGAGGAGTTGTTTAAGATTATGTTTTGCCTCCGCTTTGGATGCCCTCTCATTATCATCCAACAGCACGGATTCAGCTTTTATATCTAGCTCATTTATAAGTTCGAGAAGCCTCTGTTTCTCCAGCTTATAAACGCCGCTTTCATGTTTTGCCCAACCCCGAAGGAACTGTCTTAGATGTCTAATTTTATTTTGCCATTTATCAACATTAGATCTTCCCCCCGTGACCCTCACCCATTCTCTCGCTATGAGGTCCATGAATCCTTCTCTTTCAAACCAGACCAACTCGAAAGAGAAAGCATTCTTGTTGCCCACATGGGTTGCCTCTCCGGAGTCAACAAACAATGGGGTATGGTCTGATATGACCCCAGACAACGCTCGCACCGTCACCCGTGGGAATTTCTGCTCCCATTCCACACTAGTTAGTACCCGATCCAACTTCTCAAATGTTGGATTAGGTAAAGTGTTGGCCCATGTGAATTTTCTGCCCGTGAACTCTATCTTTCGTAAGTCTAGGCTTTCGATGATTGTACTGAACATAAATGACCATCTGCCATCAAAGTTATCATTATTCTTTTCATCTCTTCGCCTAATTATGTTAAAGTCACCTCCCACTAAGATCGATAACCTCTCGTTCCTGCAAATTCGAACAAGGTCAGCCAAAAAGTCCATCTTGAACTCTGGCTAAGCCGCACCATACACCGCCACTAGCGCCCATTGGAACCCATCCTCCTTGGAGCGCACTCTAAATTTGACGGCATAGTCTCCCAAAACCACATTTCGGACTTCTAGTGTCTCGCACCTAACCCCAAGTAAGATCCCTCCGGACCGTCCTCTTGGAGGTAAACAGTGCCAGTCAAAGTCAATACCACCGGAGAGCGTGCCTAGAAACTGAGCCGTAAAATTATCTCTACCAGTTTCCCTTAAAGCGATAAAATCAAGCCTGTGCTCAAGAGTTGCTTCCGCTAGAAACATCCTTTTAGCCAAGTCAGCAAGACCTCTGCTATTCCAAAATATTCCTTTCATCGTTCATCATGAAATTTCTTTGCAGTCTTAAATCGAGCACTCCGGCGGACTGCCGATACAGGATACACCTTCCTTTTCCAGGATCGTTTTGGCTTATCCTGTGCAGCAACTCGGTCCACATAACCGGTCACTGTCTGAGAGCACTCATTCGGTTGCGTGGGGGGCACATACCCCTCTGTACCGATGTCCTCATCCTCCTCAGTTACCAGATATGATGGCACAAGATCTTCACATAGACGCTCTATAGCCCCCATCCATTGTTCATTAATCTCAGCATCGTTCATAGGCTTTACCGCCGCAATATTACGCAACATAACCATAGCTCTCTCGGCCTCTAAGTCTAAAAGGTTATTAACAGATTTTGATACTTCCTTACCATTGCTACCCAGAGACACCCCTAGTTTATTTGCATTCGAAATAATTTCATCATCAGAAAAATGCAAAATAGAACAGCTCGTGTTTACGGCCATACCTGTCGTCGCCTCAATGTCACGGAGCTTAGCCACCCGCATGGCACGGCCCATCAGCAAGTCATCAGCATCCGGCTGAGCCTGGAGGCGGCGGCTCGTCCGCCTATCCCCGGCCGCCGGGTCCGGGATGCCTCCGAATGCGACGACCTCCTCAGTGGAGGGCACGGTCACCGGGCTAGCTGGCATGCCGACGGTCACCGGGCTAGCTGGCATGCCGACGGTCACCGGGCGACCTCCTATCGCCGGCGCAGCAACGCCAGAGATCCCACCTGCGCTGTCGGTCACCGGGCGACCTCCTGTCGCCGGCGCAGCAACGCCATAGATCCTGTTGGGGATATAACCCCGTGGTGAGACCCGCCTAGGTGGGGCCGGGTCATGAGGTTGGTGGCTTAGGGATAATGTTTGGGACAAGCTTGATGGGCCTGAAGGCCCAGAGCCAGAAGACAATGTGTGTGACCCGGTGGCGGCTTGTTAAACAAGGCAGGTATAGTTAGAGGTGAGGTCGGTTGACAAGTATGGCCCGACCCGGACTCTTGTAAGCCCAGGGTCTCGACCTGTGTATATAAAGGCGGGTCACCTGGGCGGCTTAGGCCACGAAACAACTCATCGATAGCTAGGTCAAGAGAACTCGCTCCCTTGTAATCGATACCCAATCAATACAACACAAAGCAGGACGTAGGCTTTTACCTCTTTCCGAGGGGCCGAACCTGGGTAACCCTTGTCTCTCGATTCCGATCAACCCCTTCGAGATCACCGCCTTAGCGATGGCCTCGAACCTAAGTCCTTTCACGGGGACATCTGCTGTGACAAAACCACGACAGTTGGCGCCCACCGTGGGGCTGACGCTCGGTGGTGTGGAATTCTCGGAGGGCTCTCTCACAGGGATCGCGGGATATGCCGTCAGTAGGATGACTAAGAGTCGCCGCGGCAAGCTCTACATCGACGACGCTGGCTGGGGTCCCGAGGCCGACTCAATTGAGTACGGGTATCGGGTCCCCTTCGGCAGAATTCATGTCTTCATTGGCAAGATCGGCGGATCTATGCCTGGGCTGGACATCTGCACCGACCTCGTCAAGGCGGCCCGGTGCGTGCAAACCGCCCGAGTTAATCCGGGTCGGAAGCACGTCTTCGTCGGCTTTACCCAAGGTGCGGAGCTTGAAGGTTCCATGTCACGGGAGGAAACCCTCATCTGCTTAGAGGATGGATCCTCGAGCGGAGAGGTGGAATCAATCTACCAGCTTCACAACGGCGGGCTTGGCGGCTATGTCGAGGATTACCCTGAGCCGGAGTACCATGAGCCGGAATACTATGAGACACCGAGTCGCGCCGCTGTCTTCATGGCAGGATCGGCACCGGCCCCTGGTAGCACGGCCGCTGGCGCGATCGGGTCCGGGTCAGGCAGGCCGCCGGCTCAAGTTTTGCTGGATCTGATGAACAAGCTTACAGCCCTGATGGCGACCGAGGTCACGGTCGAAAACCAAGCAGCCCATAACACGGAGATCGCAAGGTTGAAGGACCAGATGGCCAGAGTCCAAGAGGAAATCAACGCACTGAAGGCTCAGATGGATGCTGAGTCGGAGCGCCTTAAGGCGGAAGCTTTTCGCCTTGACCTAGAGCAGCAGACCGCAGATGCAGTCCACCGGATGAGACATCGGTCTCGTTTGCCAACTCAGTATGAGGCCAGGAATCTTTTTAATACGCCAGGGACGGGACGAAATGCACCTCTGACCGTAACCCGGACGGCGGAAGTACCTGGGAGCAGGGCAGTGGTTCAGCATAGGCAGCCAGACCCGCCCCGCAGGAATCAGACCCCGCCGCAGCCTTTTCCAACATCGCCCGGTCATTTTTCTAACCCGGCAGAGAATATGGTGGCAGCGGCAGTCAGGCTTGGCACGATCCCCATACCTGATGGGACGCCTTTCGCGGAGGAAGTGCGGAACGCCATTGGCTATTTACAGACAGCGGTGGCACAACAGGAGAAGTATACTTACAGCCGGAGTCACGTGCACTCAACCCCCATCCCGAGCCGTAGTTACAGCCGGCGCTTAGAGTCGCCTGCGGTCTCTAGTAGTGAGCGACGTCGAAACCCGGCGCGAGATGATCAGCCGGCTCTTGATGCTCAGGCGCTGGTGGATCGGGCAAGAGCGCAGCGAGAGGCGGCAGCGTTGGCAGCTGCGGTGGCTCATCAAGAACCCACTGTAGCCCCTTCTATTTCGGTGGGAGCTGGGATAACTTCCAGGTCCATGGGAGTGCTGTGCTTAGTGCCGGCCTTGCGAAATGAGCGCCTACCTAAGGACTTCAAGGGTCCCCGCAAGGTGCCCAATTATACTGCCGATCTGCCTCCGGAAGCCTGGATCAAGAGTTATGAGCTAGCCATGGAGATGTTAGACATCAATGATGCGGTTTGCGCCAAGTATTTCATCATGATGTTGGAAGGGCCGGCTCGCACGTGGTTGAAGGGTTTGCCACCCAACACCATTAACTCCTGGGCCGAGTTGAAGGCAAAGTTCATCAAGAATTTTCAAGGAACATGCAAGCAGCCCATGACGATTGTGGATCTGGATCACTGCGTGCAGCGTGAGGATGAATCGGCCCATCATTGGGTCCGGCGAGTCTCAACCATCATCCACTCCTCCGACAATATTACGGCGGCTCAAGCAGTTCTGATTCTGGAGACGAATTGTCATTTTTTGCCTTTGAAGCAGAAGCTTGGCCGGCTCAAATGTTCATGCCAGGACATGGGGGAACTCATGGCGGCTCTTACTAAGTATGCAGACTCTGATAACACGAAAGACCCTGGTTCCGACGATGAGAAGTCGGCCAAGGGTAAGAAGAATAACAATGGCAAGAGTCAACAGCAGAACGGGGGAGGAAATAATAATAATGGCAATGGCGGAAAGCGGAAACACCCGGAGGGCGGGTCAGATTTGGTGGCCAACACCAGTGCTGGTGGAAACCGTGGCAAGGGCAATGGTAAGCCGCCTTTCAGTAAAAACAAGCCTGTCAATATGGAGGCGATGTTGAATGTTCCTTGCCCGAAGCATAGTCTTCCCGATAAGCCATCCACTCATGCCTGGAGGGATTGTTGGATCATGCGGGAGTTCTGAAATTACAGCGTTAACCAACATCAAGGTGGCGGCGGTGGACCGTCTGGCGGGTCAGGATCTGGCTCTCCTGGGTCCCGCTTTGGTGCAGGCGGCTCAGGTTCTGGCTATCAAGGCCAAGGAAATCATGGTGGTAATAACCAAGAGTCTGGCAATGGAGGTCAGCAGCAAAACAACCAGTCCGGGTACCAGAGTAATCCAAAGCAGCTTAATGGAGGCCAATATCACATTTTTACGACTAGTCTTGACAAGCGGGATCAGAAGGTGCGCAAGCGGGCGGTTAATGCGGTTATGCTGGCTCTCCCTCAATACTTAAAGTGGTCAAAATATGATATAATTTGGAGCAGGGAGGATCACCCACTGCGCGTGGATAACCCGGGACAGTTGGCTTTGGTAGTGGCCCCCCAAGTCGGAGGCTATGTGTTCACTAAGGTGCTGATGGATGGTGGTAGTAGCATCAACATCCTGTATTATGACACGTTCCTCCAGATGAACTTGCTTGATAAGGACCTTAAGCCGTCTTCAACGGTCTCTCACGGAGTGGTGCCCGAAAAATCGGCTTATCCAGTCGGAAAAATTTCTCTGGAGGTAGCTTTTGGTGATGAGTCTAACTATAGGGTGGAGACCTTATGGTTTGAGGTGGTCAAAATCAAGAGCCCGTACCACGCTTTGTTTGGGCAACCGGCTTACGCCAAGTTCATGGCTAGGCCTTGTTATGTGTACTTGCAGCTCAAGATGCCCGGGTTAAACGGGACGATTACAGTGCATGGTGATCGGAAGATTGCTCTTGAATGCGAGGAAGGCGATGCAGCGTATGCAGAATCAAGTTGTGCCGAGGCGGAGCTCAAGTTTTATAAGGAGAATGTTGACCCGGCAGATATGACCCCGCTAAAGAAGCCTAGCACGGAATCTGAGCCGCCTCTCAAGTTTGTGGCAGAAGATACCAAGCTAGTGGATTTCACTCCTGGCGACTCATCGCAGCAGTTCACTATTGGGGCCAATATGGATCCCAAATAGGAAAGCGCGCTCATCGAATTCATCCGTGAGAATCGGGACATCTTTGCATGGAAGCCTTCTGACATGCCGGGTGTACCGAGAGAATTCGCTGAGCACCACCTTAATGTGGATCCTAAGTTTAAGCCGGTCAAACAGTTCCTCCGTCGCTTCAATGAGGAGAGGCGTAAGGTTATTGGGGAAGAGGTGGCCCGGCTCTTGGCAGCAGGGTTCATCGTTGAAGTTTTTCACCCGGAGTGGTTAGCTAACCCGGTGTTGGTACTCAAGAAGAATGGCACGTGGCGCATGTGTGTGGATTACACGGATCTTAACAAGGCGTGTCCGGTTGACCCGTTTGCTCTCCCCCGTATCGACCAAATCATTGATGCAACGGCGGGTTGCAAGAGTCTATGCTTCCTGGATGCTTATGCAGGTTATCATCAGATCAGGATGGCAGTCAAAGACCAGGAGAAGACGTCTATTATTACGCCTTTTGGAGCTTTCTGCTATGTGTCTATGCCTTTTGGGCTCAAGAGTGCCCAGGCGACTTACCAGCGTTGTGTGCAGAACTGTCTTCATGGTCAAATTGGGCGCAATGTTCATGCTTATGTGGATGATATTGTGGTCAAGTCAAGGAAGAAGGAAACTTTGCTGGCGGATTTGAAGAAAACCTTTGATAATCTGCGGGTTTACAAGATGATGCTTAACCCGGCAAAGTGTGTATTCGGTGTACATACGGGCAAACTCTTGGGTTTCTTGGTCTCTGAGCGTGGCATTGAGGCTAACCCGGACAAGATAAAGGCTATCACCTCCTTGTCTAAACCAGCGTGCATCAATGATGTTTAGCGCCTGGCGGGTCGTATTGCTGCCTTGAGCCGGTTCATAAGCCGCCTCGGTGAGAAGGCTATTCCTTTTTATCAGGTGATGAAGAAGACAGACGATTTTGTCTGGAGTGATGCGGCTAATGAGGCGTTTGAGGCGCTTAAAAAGCAGTTGGCTGAGCCGCCTGTTTTAGCTGCTCCTGTGGAAAGGGAGCCTTTGCTCTTATATATGGCGGCTAACAACAGAGCTGTCAGTGCTGTAGTTGTGGTTGAGTGCAAGGAGGCGGGTAAGGAGTACCCAGTTCATCGGCCAGTTTATTGTGTCAGCGAGGTCTTAACAGAATCCAAGCAGAGATACCCACATTGGCAGAAGCTGGTGCTTGGTATATTCATGGCCAATCACAAGCTGAAGCATTATTTCCTCGGGCATCCAATTACAGTGGTCAGCTCTGCTCCTTTGGGAGATATCATTCAAAACAGAGAAGCTACTGGCAGGATTGCTAAGTGGGCAATTGAGCTTGGGCCTCTAAATCTGAAGTATGTGCCACGGACGGCTATAAAATCTCAAGCCCTGGTGGATTTTATCAATGACTGGACAGAATGTCAAATACCTGAAGAGAAGCCGGATAACACATATTGGACAATTCATTTTGACGGCTCAAAGCAATTGGAAGGCTCGGGGGCTGGAGTTGTTTTGACTTCCCCGCGAGGTGACAAGTTTTGTTATGTCTTAAGGTTAATGTTTCCTTGTACTAACAATGCAGCTGAATATGAGGCTTTGCTTCACGGGCTCCATGTGGCGAAGGAGATGAATTTGAGCCGGGTCAGATGTCTTGGCGACTCAGATCTGGTGGCTCAACAAGTCTCTGGCACGTGGGACTCTAAAGACCCTCGCATGGCGGCTTATCGCCAGGCAGTTGATGTCATTGCTGGCCACTTTAAGGGCTATCAGGTGGATCATATTGATCGGCGGAGGAATGAGGCGACTGATGGTTTGTCATGACTCGGATCTCAGCGTAAGCCGGTGCCGCCTAATGTGTTCTTGGACGTGTTACATCACCCGTCGGTTAAGTTACCATCGGAGGAGGATTTGGCTGTACCTGACCCGGAAGGACAATTGGTGGCGGCTCTCCGTGCAATCCCTGATTGGACGTTGCCTTATCTGGCGTACTTAACCCGTGCCGAGTTACCTCAAGATGAGACTCTGGCACGATAGATCATAAGGCGGTCTAAGTCTATGACTATTGTCAATGGCGAGTTACACCGGCGCAGTGTGACCGGTGTCTTCCAGCGCTGCGTTTCTCCAGACGAGGGCCGTGAGATCATGCCAGAAATTTAGTGGCCAAAGCTTTTCGACATGGTTTCTACTGGTTAACAGCTCATAAAGATGCAGAGGACTTGGTCAGTAAATGTGGCGTGTGCCAGATATTTGGGCGACGTGCTCATGTGCCGGCTCAAGAGCTACGGATGATTCCAATCACCTGGCCGTTTGCAGTCTGGGGACTTGATATGGTAGGACCTTTCAAGAGGTCTAAGGACAAGAAGACCCACCTCCTCCTGGCGGTTGACAAGTTTACTAAATGGGTTGAAGCTGAGCCGGTCAGCAAGTGTGATGCAGCGACAGCAGTTCAGTTCGTCAAAAAGCTGATTTTTCGGTTTGGTTATCCACATAGTATCATCACTGATAATGGCACAAACTTGTCCAAGGGGGCTATGGAGGAGTTCTGCAATAGTGAGCATATCCGGCTCGATGTATCCTCTGTGGCTCAACCACAGTCTAATGGTCAAGCAGAGCGTGCTAACCAGGAAATTTTGAAAGGGATAAAACCTCGGCTCATGGTTCCTTTGGAGCGCACGTCGGGTTGTTGGGTGGAGGAGTTACCTAAAGTTCTTTGGAGCATAAGAACCACCCCCAACAGATCAATAGGCTATACGCCTTTCTTCATGGTCTATGGTGCAGAAGCTGTTCTCCCCAGTGATATCCGTCATGACTCGCCCAGAGTGGCGGCTTACGTAGAAGCTGATAATGAGGCGGCGCGTCAGGATGCTTTGGATGCCTTGGACGAAGAACGGGATCTTGCAGCAGTTCGGTCCGCGATTTACCAGCAAGACCTGCGTCGCTATCATAGCCGCAGGGTCAAGACCCGGACGTTCTAAGAAGGCGACTTAGTACTCCGGTTGATTCAAGACCAGTTAGATATGCACAAATTATCACCTCCTTGGGAAGGACCGTTTGTGATCAGCAGAAATCTCAACAATGGCTCCTATTATCTCATTGATATACGGGAGGGTGACAAGTCGCGCACTTTTGGTGAAGAGACTAAGAGGCCGTGGAATATTGCTCACCTTCGGCCATACTATACTTAAGCCGCCAGTCCGGCTCTTATCAATGTACATATTCCTGTCATTGTATATACCACTTTTTATGATATAATAAAGTTGGCATCCCCATGATTAGGGGCCCCTGTCGTTCTTTCCGCACTAAAATTTGTACAAAAGAGTTGATCCTTCATCAGGTCACTTGAGGGCTTCCAACCCACTGGGTTTAGCTTGCATACCCTCTTGGCCAGGCTTCAAATGCCATGCTCGAGTTAAACCTGCCTGTTTGCAACGTGCTACTCCGCTATGTGACCCGCCGAACTCTTGACAGTTAATCTTGATAAGAGACCCTAAACTTTTATAAGTTATTCTCGCACAAAGACCCTGAACTTGTCAAGGTATAAACGACGGTTTCTGTCACGTGAGAGCCGGCTTACAGTGAGCTAGGATAAAATCGCCTTGTCTGTCGTAATCCCTCCGCTATATGGCCCGTTCGTACTCTTAGCAATGTTAATATTTTAAAGACCCTGAACTTGCTAAGGTTTAAACGATGGATTTATGCCATGTGAGAGCCGGCTTACGAGTTTTTAGGCTTTTATGCCTAGTTTCTTCGGAAACGATAAAAAAAATTCATAAGAAACAAGAGTTATCTTGTCTTGCTGCGCCTTTAAAGCCGGCTTATAATGCAAAAGATATACAAGTTACTTGTTTTTTTTGCAGGTACTCTCATGATAAGATTTTAAGTTTTGCGTTATTCCGGCTTGACATTGCTCATGGAGTATAACCCGCCCGGCGAGTTAAGGCAGTCAGACGATTATGTATCAAAGGCAAATTTGCTAAATCGCTGGGATATGGATTAAAAAGAAGTTTAAAAGTGCATCAAAGGCACAAGGGCAGGCGGTTAAATGTTTCCTACTGCTATTACAAGGCTGTTAAAAAGCCCAAAAGCTGCGGACTACAAGTTTTTTGTCAGCAAAATTATAACCCGGCATATTCACAGGGCCGGGTTACCTTCACAGGATGCAAGCTCTTTGTCTAGTTCGTCGCCGGGTTATCCTGCGCCGGGTCTTCGGTCTCCCGGATCTGGAGGTTGTCCACGTCCCAATTGCAATTTGTTAAGGCCTCAAATTTGGCTTCATCATGCATGATTGGAGACGGGTCAACATCAGGAGCGAAGAGGTGCTTACGGCGTTGGGGAATTAAGCTTTTCGCTTCAAAGGTGGGCCCTCGAACTCGTTTGTTTTCCTCCGAATAAGCCGCTTGATATGACGACAGATCAGCAGCCTTATGACAGCGGGCGTAATCCTCTTGTGTAAATTCCGAGCCGTCATCCTTCAGCTGAGGAAAGCCATCCATCATCTCGGCCGGGTTAAGCTCAGGGGCATAAGCTAGCGACCGGCTCAAAGCAGCAATTGCGCCCTTGCGGGCGGCTGATTTCTTCAATTCTTCTATTTGCTTCGGGATGGTGGAGAGGACTTCGAGCACGCCCTTCATAAACTTCGGCACCCCTTTCTCAGTCATAACAGCCTTTATGGTGAAAAGTGATCCGGCATAGAGCTGTTCAAAAAGGGAGTATAAAGCCTTCAGCTTTAAAAGACTATCATCTGAAAGTTGGCGACTTCGTTCACCTGCAAGCAAGACAAGTTTTATAAGCTGCCTGGAAGGGTTCTTGAAGAGTCTTTTGCAAGGAATATTGACAGTCAACCGACCCTGACCAAAGACGGCTCCAATCATCTGGGTGAGATGGCTCTTCAGTTGGCTCAGCTCTTCAGACACAGGTCGCAGTTGACCTTCAGCAGTTTCTGCCCGTTTAAGCAGGGCGGCTTGTTCAGACTCGGCAGTCTGCTTGAAGGTTTCGAACTCTATTTTGATCTTCTCAAGATCTATGGAGCAGAGCCGCCACTTTTCTTCCGTCTCTGCTCGGGCGTCCTGCTGCAAAGATAAGCTCTTCTTCAAGTCCATCAGAATAGACTCGGCATCATTTAAAGATTCCTGCAGAATGCAAATAGACAAAGCACAGGGTTATTTTTTATTAAGCCGCCGGAGCAGTATTACAAGTCTCAAGTATATTGCAAGCAATATACTTGACACTTGGGGGCTAATGTGCATCAGTTATTCAAAGGAGTCAACACTCATCTGAGACCCGGATCATCTTCATAAAGATGACCCGGCCCTTGGGGGCTACAGTTGGCTCTTACTCTATGATTGAGTGCCGGATCAATATTTGCATAATGACCCGGCCCTTGGGGGCTACACTTGGCTCTTAGTCTATGATTGAGTGCCGGTTCATTACTTGTGTAATGACCCGATCCTTGGGGGCTACATTTGGCCAGTATTCTATAATTAAGTACTACATGATTAAAGTAATTGAAGGCCCGGCTGACCTTCTTCAGAGGTTAACCGGCCCTTGGGGGCTACATAGGTATATATATGGAAAGACAAGGGAAGCGGAATACCTCATATTTCTTCTTCATCATGCCGACTAAGTTAGCCTCCATGTCCCGGCTTGCAGAGAGACGGCTTAGATAGCCAGAGTGTAATTCGTTGGCAGTGAGTTTTTCTAAGTCGGGAAGATCAAATTGAACCTTTCCTTCCTTAGAAGGAGCCGCCTCATCTTCACCGGTATGCCTTGATATGACATGGAAGGGGGCTGGAGATTTATAAGCCGCTCCGGTGACAATCACTTCTTCAGGAGAAGCCACTTTTTCCGTTAACGGCTGGGGCCTGGGCGGCTTAGGATCCATTTCCGGATGAGCCTCAGGAGTCTCAATATCCATACCAGCCGGATCATCAGGCTGGGGAGCTTCTTCACGGGCATCTTTGTCAGCTTCAGGCGGTTCAATGTGAGCTTTAGGGGTGTTAGATTTTGGGTCTGCCGACTCTGGAGCTTCAGGAATAGTGGCTGACCCACCTAATTTCCTCCTTTTGGCTTGAGCCCTATGAGCAACGGAGAAGTTAAACATCAATGAGCAAGGATGGACTGTTAACACACGGAGTGGGATATAAAATGCTTACCCCAGGTTGATAATAAGAGGAGGCAGCTTTGAGGCAGTTGAGTCGCCGGAAGAAGGGGGCGAGTCCTGAAAAGTTATCATTGTCAAATATAGGCAAGTAGCAACACAAGATTAGCATACAAGAGATAAGTTCAAAGCAAGAAAGTACCTCAGTGGGCCGTTTCCGAGGAGCCATATCATTTGATAAGCCGGCTAAGAGATCTTTAGAGGCGGCGCTCCGGGTCTGACGTCGGTTGTCATCTTGTTGTTTCTTCAAAAGAAAGTTGGGATCCAAGGGAGCAAAAGGGCAAGAGCGTTTTACCTTCCGTACAGCCCGCCGTACTCTCTTTACTGGTTAAAGTTCCGAGTCAGAGGAGATCATAGTTACCTCTACAACATCAGCAAGACTGGTTTCCGCTTCTTCCTGAGGAGAATCGGCATCAATAAGTTGTATGAAAAGACTCAAGCGCCTAAGCTTGGGGATGCCCCGGAAGGCATCCCCTTTTTCGTCTTTAACACTATCGGTATATCTTACTTGGAGCTATATTTTTATTCGTCACATAATATGAGTTTTGATTGGAGCGTCATTTTATTTTCTTGTTCTCTGTTAGGTGTCATTTATAATCTTGTTTTTCAATAAAAAGTTCCAAGAATTGCCTTAGGATGCATGCATTGCATGTTTTGATGAGTGCTGTGTAAAAACAGAAACTTTGGCTGTAGTGTTTGAATCTTCATATTTTACTGGAACGTGGAAAGTTTCTGAAATTTTTACACAGTGATGTCATATAAATTATTTAGCATGTCCTAAATTTTCATAATTTGTTGAGTTACAGAAGTACACTGTTTTCATAAATTTCTACAGACTGTTCTGTTTGGACAGATTGCTGTCATAGTTTCGTTATCTACTTATCCTATAGTTTCCATAGCCTAAATTGGTAGATATAAATTGTTGGAATGATAGTATACAGTACCTAATGTTTGATAATTATTATGCAACTTGTCTTGGCAGTACATAAAGAGTTGATTTATTATTATGTGTACTAACCTATCTCACGAGTTCTTTTCAAGTTTTGTGTGGAAGAAGTTTTTGAGAATAGGTGAAACCACGATATGAGAGGATTGAACGAGATACAAAAGCTCAAGCTTGGGGATGACCAAGGCACCCCAAGTAAATATTTCAAGAAGTCTCAAGCATCTAAGCTTGGGGATGCTACGCATCCCACCTCTCTTCATCAACAATTATCGGTTAGCCTATGTTGAGCCTAAATTTTTTCGTTCACATGATGCGTGCTATTCTTGGAGTGCTATTTTTCTTTTGTTTGCTGTTTGAATAAAATACTAAGATCTGAAAATATTTATTGAGAGAGAGAGAGTCCTCACATAGCTACTTAATTGTTTGACTACTCATTGATCTTCACTTTTATCTTTTGAGAGTAGCTTGGCATTTCCTCTCATGCTTCACTTATACCTTTTTGAGGGATGAAATCTTTATGCTCATGTGCTTCATTTAAATTTGTTTGAGCTTGTCTAAAAAGCAATAGCAATATATGAAACTAGTCCCAAATTGATAGATATCCAAGGAGGATATAATAAAAACTTTAATGAAGATCATGGGACAAATTAAACATGATCCTTTGTAATAGTTTTGAAACATGATGATAGTAATATGTGAGTCATGTTAGTGAGTAATTATGCTTTAGTAGGAATATTGGTTTTAAGGTTTGTGATTCCCTATGCAAGTACGAAAGTCAATAGTTATGCGATGAAGTTACATCCTACTTATGGTGCATTATTCGGTGTTAGTTATGTTCAATGCTCACTTATGTGAATTTTCGTTTCTTGGCTTGGTTGCTTCCCAATCTATTTGCTAGCCTCCATTTGTACTAAGTAGAAATACTACTTGTGCATCCAAAATCCTTAACCCAAGTTTTGCCTTATGAGTTCACCATACCTACCGATATGTGGTATTTCCATGCCGTTCCAAGCAAATTTGTATGTGCCATCTCTAAATTTTCAAAATAAATTTTCTCTTTTGTGTGTCCGTACCGCTCATGAAACGGTGGGGGGTATCCAATATTTTTCCATGCTAGGTGTGTTATTCTCACGATATGTGTTGATTCACTATCATTCACGAGAAAGTGGCTGGTATTCGGGATGCCCAGTTCCATGCTCAAAATTCAATTCAAAATATAATGAAACAAAACTCCCCCAAGATTGTTGTTTGTATGGACGGTACCCGTGGATTCGGTTCGCCGTGGAGTGTGATAGATTGGTGGAGGGGGAGTAAAAACTTTACCATTCTGTTTGGGAACCGCCTATAATGTATCTAGCATGGAAAGTAAAGTGAGCTACTTTGTCGTTTTCGTTGACAGGAAAAGCATGCCACTCAAAATATTTTTCTCTCTCAATTTAAACCTTGAGCTCTGGCACCTCTACAAATCCCTACTTCCCTCTGTGAGGGGCCTATCTATTTACTTTATGCAATTTTTATTTTTGCTTTGAGTATCCATCTTCTCTTATAAGCACCAACTAGGGGGCACTATGATCGTACTTGAGCATTGGGCATAGCTAATATTTGAGTGTGTTTCATGAATGGATCAATGATTGAGCATGATGGGCTAGGGATAACTTTCTTTAGTGTTGATATTTTGAAAGACATGGTTGCTTGTTGACATGCTTGAGTATTGAAGTCATTATGTTAAAACTAGACTATTGCTTTGAATCATTTACAAGTCCAAATGTCCATGCTATACAAAGTAGAAAAGAATATGATGAACATGTTAGGCAGCATTCCACATCAAAAATTCTGTTTTTATCATTTACCTACTTGAGGACGAGTAGGAATTAAGCTTGGGGATGCTGATACGTCTCCAACGTATCTATAATTTTTGCTTGTTCCATGCTGTTATATTATCATTCTTGGATGTTTTACAATCATTTTACTACAATTTTATACTATTTTTGGGACTAACCTATTAACCTAGAGCCTAGTGCCAGTTTCTGTTTTTTCCTTGTTTTTGAGTTTTAAAGAAAAGGAATATCAAAGAGAGTCCAAACGGAATAAAAATATACGGTGATTCTTTTTGGACCGGAAGAAGCCCAGGGAGCTTTGGAGTTGGGCCAGAAGAGCCACGAGGCCACCACAAGCCTGCCCCCCCCTAGGGCGCGCCCCTGGCTTTTCGTCACCTCGTGGCCCCCCTGGACTTGTTTCCGCCGCAAAAAATTCCTATAAATACAGAAACCCCCAGAAACAAACCTAGATCGGGAGTTCCGCCACCGCAAGCCTCCAGAGCCACGAAAAACCAATCGGGAGCCCGTTCCGGCAACCTGCCGGAGGGGGAAACCATCATCGGAGGCCATCTTCATCATCCCGGCGGTCTCCATGACGAGGAGGGAGTAGTTCACCCTCGGGGCTGAGGGTATGTACCAATAGCTATGTGTTTGATCTCTCTCTCTCTCTCTCGTGTTCTTGAGATGACACGATCTTGATGTACCGCGAGCTTTATTAATATAGATGAATCATATGGAGTTTTCCCCTCTCTATCTTCTTGTGATGAATTGAGTTTTCCCTTTGAAGTTTTCTTATCGGATTGATTCTTTAAGGATTTAAGAACACTTGATGTATGTCTTGCGATGGGATATCCGTGGTGACAATGGGATGTTCTATTGATCCACTTGATGTATGTTTTGGTGATCAACTTGCGGGTTCCGTGACCTTGGGAATCTATGCATAGGGGTTGGCACACGTTTTCATCTTGACTCTCCGGTAGAAACTTTGGGGCACTCTTTGAAGTTCTTTGTGTTGGATTGAACATGATGAATCTGAAATTGTGTGATGCATATCATATAATCAAGCCTGTGGGTACTTGTGGTGACATTGGAGTATCTAGGTGACATTAGGGTTTTGGTTGATGTGTATTTCAAGGTGTTATTTTAGTACGAACTCTAGGGCTGTTCGTGACACTTATAGGGATAGCTCATAAGATTGATTGGAAAAGATAACTTTGAGGTGGTTTCGTACCCTACAATAATTTCTTCGTTTGTTCTCCGCTATTTGTGACTTTGGAGTGAACTCTTTGTCGCACGTGAGGGATTTACATATGATTCAACTATGTTAGTATTGTTGAGAGAACTTGCACTAGTGAAAGTATGAACCCTAGGCCTTGTTTTCAAGCATTGCAATACCATTTTTGCTCACTTTTGTTACTTGCTACCTTGCTTTTTTTTATATTTTCAGATTACAAAAACCTATATCTACCATCCATATTACACTTGTATCACCATCTCTTCGCCGAACTAGTGCACCTATACAATTTACCATTGTATTGGGTGTGTTGGGGACACAAGAGACTCTTTGTTATTTGGTTGCAGGGTTGTTTGAGAGAGACCATCTTCATCCTACGCCTCCCACAGATTGATAAACCTTAGGTCATCCACTTGAGGGAAATTTGCTATTGTCCTACAAAACTCTGCGCTTGGAGGCCCAACACGAGTCTACAAGAAGAAGGTTGCGTAGTAGACATCAAGCTCTTTTCTGGCGCCGTTGCCGGGGAGGTGAGTGCTTGAAGGTATATCTTTAGATCTTGCAATTGAATCTTTTAGTTTCTTGTTTTATTACTAGTTTGGTTTTATAAAAGAAAACTACAAAAAATATGGAGTTTAGGTTGCATCATTTGTATCGTCTTTATAATGTCTTTCGTGAGAATAAGGATTCGGAAAATTGTGCTCAATTGGTAGAAGAAGAAATTATGAAAATACTTGATGAGAATTCCTTGAATGACTAGCATGATAGAAATATTGTTAGTATGAATTCTCTGAATATTCATGATGCTAATGATATACAAAGCCACAAGCTTGGGGATGCTATGTTTGATGAATATGATATTTTTAGTCCCCCAAGTTTTGATGAGCAAAACTATTATGATAATGACATGCCTACTATCTATGATGATTATGATGATGCCATGTATGCTATAAAGAGTGATAGTAACCATGAAACCTGTCATCATGATTTTAATATTGAATGTGGTTATGTCAATCAAGTGTCTCATGATATTTATTTTGTTGAGTTTGCTCCCACCATTAGTCATGAGAAGAAATTTTCTTGTGTGGAGAGTAGTAAAATTTCTATGCTTGTAGATCATGAAGATAATGCTTTATGTGATAGTTATGTTGTGAAATTCCTTCATGATGCTACTGAAAATTATTATGAGGGAGGAACATATGCTTGTAGGAATTGCAATAATATCAAGTTTCCTCTCTATGTGTTCAAGGTTTTGAAGTTATGCTTGTTTTGCCTTCCTATGCTAGTTGATTCTTGCTCCCATAAATTGTTTGCTCACAAAATCCATATGCATAGGAAGTGGGTTAGACTTAAATGTGCTTGTCGTGAGATTCATGATGCTCTCTTACATGTTTCAATTACTATTCCTTTGTGAGCATCATTGAAATCATCATGCCTAGCTAAAAGGCATTAAAGAAAAGCGCTTGTTGGGAGACGACCCAACACTTTTACTTTCTGTTTTTTGTGTGTTCACATGATTAAGATAATGTGGTAATCATGTTTTGTGTCTTTTATTTCAATAAAGTGCCAAGTAAAGCCTTTGGGATGACTCACAAGATGAGTAGAATTGATGTTGAACCAAAACAGAAACTTTTGACTCCAGTACAGGAATGTTAATTTTTTTACTGGAGCGTGATAATGATCTGAAATTTTTACAAAGTGTTGATATACAAATTCTTCAGGTTGTCCTAATTTTTCAGAATTTTTAGAGACAGGTAAGTATGGTTACACTACAGATCTTCACAGACTGTTCTTGACAGATTCTGTTTTGCATGCATAGTTTGCTTGTTTTAGTGTTCCCATAGCTTATATTTAGTGGTATAAATTATGGGAATGATTTAATACAGTAGGTATCATGTGGGAACAATTATGAATCTTGTCTTGACAGTACCTAAGTGAATGATTTATCTTTATTACACTAACCCTTCTCACGAAGTTCCGTTAAGTTTTGTGTGATTGAAGTTTTCAAGTTTTGGGTGAGACACCGATATGAAGATAATAAGGAGTGACAAGAACCTAAGATTGGGTATGCCCAAGGAACCCCCAAGGTAATATCCAAGGAAGACTCAAGCGCCTAAGCTTGGGGGTGCCCCGGAAGGCATCCCCTTTTTCGTCTTCAACACTATCGGTATATCTTACTTGGAGCTATATTTTTTTTCGTCACATAATATGAGTTTTGCTTTGAGCGTCATTTTATTTTCTTGTTCTCTGTTAGGTGTCATTTATAATCTTGTTTTTCAATAAAAAGTTCCAAGAATTGCCTTAGGATGCTTGCATTGCATGTTTTGATGAGTGCTGTGTAAAAACCCAAACTTTGGCTGTAGTGTTTGAATTTTCATATTTTACTGGAACGTGGAAAGTTTCTGAAATTTTTACACAGTTATTTCATATAAATTATTTAGCATGTCCTAAATTTTCATAATGTTTTGAGTTACAGAAGTACACTGTTTTCATAAATATCTACAGACAGTTCTGTTTGGAAAGATTGCTGTCATAGTTTCGTTATCTACTTATCCTATAGTTTCCATAGCCTAAATTGGTAGATACAAATTGTGGGAATGATAGTATACAGTACCTAATGTTTGAAAATTATTATGCAACTTGTCTTGGTAGTACATAAAGAGTTGATTTATTATTATGTGTACTAACCTATCTCACGAGTTCTTTTCAAGTTTTGTGTGGAAGAAGTTTTTGAGAATAGGTGAAACCATGATATGAGAGGATTGAACGAGATACAAAAGCTCAAGCTTGGGGATGCCCAAGGCACCCCAAGTAAATATTTCAAGAAGTCTCAAGCATCTAAGCTTGGGGATGCTACGCATCCCACCTCTCTTCATCAACAATTATCGGTTAGCCTATGTTGAGCCTAAATTTTTTCGTTCACATGATGCGTGCTATTCTTGGAGTGCTATTTTTCTTTTGTTTGCTGTTTGAATAAAATACTAAGATCTAAAAATATTTATTGAGGGAGAGAGAGTCCTCACATAGCTACTTAATTGTTTGACTACTCATTGATCTTCACTTTTATCTTTTGAGAGTAGCTTGTCATTTCCTCTCATGCTTCACTTATACCTTTTTGAGGGATGAAATCTTTATGCTCATGTGCTTCATTTAAATTTGTTTGAGCTTGTCGAAAAAGCAATAGCAATATATGAAACTAGTCCCAAATTGATAGATATCCAAGGAGGATATAATAAAAACTTTCATGAAGATCATGGGACAAATTAAACTTGATCCTTTGTAATAGTTTTGAAACATGATGATAGTAATATGTGAGTCATGTTAGTGAGTAATTATGCTTTAGTAGGAATATTGGTGTTAAGGTTTGTGATTCCCTATGCAAGTACGAAAGTCAATAGTTATGCGATGAAGTTACATCCTACTTGTGGTGCATTATTCGGTGTTAGTTATGTTCAATGCTCACTTATGTGAATTTTCGTTTCTTGGCTTGGTTGCTTCCCAATCTATTTGCTAGCCTCCATTTGTACTAAGTAGAAATACTACTTGTGCATCCAAAATCCTTAACCCAAGTTTTGCCTTATGAGTCCACCATACCTACCTATATGCGGTATTTCCATGTCGTTCCAAGCAAATTTGTATGTGCCATCTCTAAATTTTCAAAATAAATTTTCTCTTTTGTGTACCCGTATCGCTCATGAAACGGTGGGGAGTATCCAATATTTTATCATGCTAGGTGTGTTATTCTCACGATATGTGTTGATTCACTATCATTCACGAGAAAGTGGCTGGTATTCGGGATGCCCAGTTCCATGCTCAAAATTCAAATCAAAATATAATGAAACAAAACTCTCCCAAGATTGTTGTTTGTATGGACGGTACCCGTGGATTCGGCTCGCCGTGGAGTGTGATTGATTGGTGGAGGGGGAGTAAAAACTTTACAATTCTATTTGGGAACCGCCTATAATGTATCTAGCATGGAAAGTACTGTGAGCTACTTTGTCGTTTTCGTAGACAGGAAAAGCATGCCACTCAAAATATTTTTCTCACTCAATTTAAACCTTAAGCTCTGGCACCTCTACAAATCCCTACTTCCCTCTGCGAAGGGCCTATCTATTTACTTTATGCAATTTTTATTTTTGCTTCGAGTCTCCATCTTCTCTTATAAGCACCAACTAGGGGGCACTATGATCGTACTTGAGCATTGGGCATAGCTAATATTTGAGTGTGTTTCATGAATTTATCAATGATTGAGCATGATGGGCTAGGGATAACTTTCTTTAGTGTTGATATTTTGAAAGACATGGTTGCTTGTTGACATGCTTGAGTATTGAAGTCATTATGTTAAAACTAGATTATTGCTTTGAATCATTTACAAGTCCAAATGTCCATGCTATACAAAGAAGAAAAGAATATGATGAACATGTTAGGCAGCATTCCACATCAAAAATTCTGTTTTTATCATTTACCTACTCGAGGACGAGTAGGAATTAAGCTTGGGGATGCTGATACGTCTCCAACGTATCTATAATTTTTGCTTGTTCCATGCTGTTATATAATCATTCTTGGATGTTTTACAATCATTTTACTACAATTTTATACTATTTTTGGGACTAACCTATTAACCTAGAGCCTAGTGCCAGTTTCTGTTTTTTGCTTGTATTTGAGTTTTACAAAAAAGGAATATCAAACGGAGTCCAAATGGAATAAAAATCTACGGTGATGTTTTTTGGACCAGAAGAAGCCCAGGGAGCTTTGGAGTTGGGCCAAAAGAGCCACGAGGCCACCACAAGCCTGGGAGGCGCCCCCCATAGGGCGCGCCCCGCTGGCTTGTCGTCACCTCGTGCCCCCCCTGGACTTGTTTCCGCCACTAAAAAATCCTATAAATACAGAAAGCCCCAGAAACAAACCTAGATCGGGAGTTCCGCTGCCGCAAGCCTCCAGAGCCACGAAAAACCAATCGGGAGCCCGTTCTGGCACCCTGTCGGAGGGGGAAACCATCACCGGAGGCCATCTTCATCGTCCCGGCGGTCTCCATGACGAGGAGGGAGTAGTCCAGCCTCGGGGCTGAGGGTATGTTCTAGTAGCTATGTGTTTGATCTCTCTCTCTCGTGTTCTTGAGATGACACGATCTTGATGTACCGTGAGCTTTATTAATATAGATGAATCATATGGAGTTTTCCCCTCTCTATCTTCTTGTGATGAATTGAGTTTTCCCTTTGAATTTTTCTTATCGGATTGAGTCTTTAAGGATTTGAGAACACTTGATGTATGTCTTGCGATGGGATATCCGTGGTGACAATGGGATGTTCTATTGATCCACTTGATGTATGTTTTGGTGATCAACTTGCGGGTTCCGTGACCTTGGGAATCTATGCATAGGGGTTGGCACACGTTTTCGTCTTGACTCTCCGGTAGAAACTTTGGGGCACTCTTTGAAGTTCTTTGTGTTGGATTGAACATGATGAATCTGAAATTGTGTGATGCATATCGTATAATCAAGCCCATGGGTACTTGTGGTGACATTGGAGTATCTAGGTGACATTAGGGTTTTGGTTGATGTGTATTTTAAGGTGTTATTTTAGTACGAACTCTAGGGCTGTTCGTGACACTTATAGGGATAACTCATAAGATTGATCGGAAAAGATAACTTTGAGGTGGTTTCGTACCCTACAATAATTTCTTCGTTTGTTCTCCGCTATTTATGACTTTGGAGTGAACTCTTTGTCGCACGTGAGGGATTTACATATGATTCAACTATGTTAGTATTGTTGACAGAACTTGCACTAGTGAAAGTATGAACCCTAGGCCTTGTTTTCAAGCATTGCAATACCGTTTTTGCTCACTTTTGTTACTTGCTACCTTGCTGTTTTTATATTTTCAGATTACAAAAATCTATATCTACCATCCATATTACACTTGTATCACCATCTCTTCACCGAACTAGTGCACCTATACAATTTACCATTGTATTGGGTGTGTTGGGGACACAAGAGACTCTTTGTTATTTGGTTGCAGGGTTGTTTGAGAGAGACCATCTTCATCCTACGCCTCCCACGGATTGATAAACCTTAGGTCATCCACTTGAGGGAAATTTGCTACTGTCCTACAAAACTCTGCGCTTGGAGGCCCAACACGAGTCAACAAGAAGAAGGTTGCGTAGTAGACATCAGTTGGCGCCTTAGCTTTAGTCGCCTTGGGGACTTTGCTCTTCTTCTTGAGGGCGGCGGGTAATCTCTTGTTCCAGAAGGAAGAGCCGGCCTGCAAATGATAAAATGTATTGACAGAAAGGTTAATACAATATATGAAGTATAGCATGAAAAGAATGGAAGAGGATTAGGATGGAAAGACTCACCTCTGGAGCCGGGTTAAGTGCATAAAAGGGACTTAAACCTGTCTTGCTGTAGGCGGCTTGAGACTCTCCCAGCAAGGACTTGACAATAGTATTGAGGTCATGATCTGTCAAGGGGGTCCGGTTGAAGCGCTGAGGATCGTCTACTTCACCACTGTATTGGCACATTAAGGCGCCGCGGCGGCTCAATGGCAGAATCCTCCAAGAGACCCAGCAGCGAGCCAGATCAACACCTGCTAACCCATTGGCCAGCAGGGCCGTTATCTTTGAGAAAGTTGGGCCATATTGAGCGCATTCTACAGCGGACATCCGGCCTGGGAGGTCTGCATAAGGGCTGAGCCGGTAAGGACGGTAACCCGGCAGTGGGTTCTCCCCTTCTGACGAAGTGTCTTTGCAGTAAAACCAAGTCTTATTCCATTCTTTGGGATGACTCGGAAGAGTAGCTGCTGGAAAGAGTACGTCCCTCCGTCTTTGAAGAGTGACACCTCCAAGCTCGAGGCTCAAGCCATCCGCCATTTCTGTTTGGCGGTTAATGTAGAAGTACTCCTTGAAGAGGTCAATGGACGGCTCTTCTTGCAGATAAGCCTCGCACGGGGTCTGGAATTGGCACAGATTGGTGACAGAGTTGGGCCCAATATCTTGAGGTTGCAGGCTGAAGGAATGTAAGACATCCCGGAAAAATTTAGACCCGGGAGGAGAGAAACCGCGGAGAAGGTGGTCTGTGAACACAATGACTTCCCCGGCTTCGGGCTTAGCAACATTTTCGTTGCCCGAAACCCGCCAGTGGATGACCTCTTGAGCCGGCAAGACTCCCATGGTGACGAACTCCTTGAGTGACTCCTCGGTCACCCCGGACCTTACCCAGTTGCAAGTGGATGGGACTCTAGACATGGCGGTGGCTTACAGGACTGTGGAAAGGCATGAATATACGGCGTGTCAACAACGAGTTATGACCAAGACGATTATGACTTTAAAAACGGTAACGATGTTTGGCGGGTCAAATGAAATTATAAACCGCCGAAGCAAGCCACAATATGACAATGTGAGCCGGCAGCGTGACGGCGGGTCAAGTTTGCCAATAAACATTGGAAAAATTACTAAGTGTAGACAAACAGATTCTAACAGCTACAGCTATTGCATGAAGATCTACGGGCGAAGGAAAAAGAAAAATATTCCTGGACCTAAAGAACCAGTGGAAGAACAGACAGATCCTGTATGGATTAAAGTAAGCTTGTGATCCTTAATGAACATGGCATACATATGAGGCAGAAGACCGCATGGTTCGGGTAGCGATCTAAGGCTTAAAAGATCATTTTTCTATGATCTACGATGGACGCACCGGCGAGCGACGGCAGCCGCGAAGAACTTGAAACCCTAACATGGATCTACGGAGGTAAGAGAAAGGAACCTGAGGAATGCCGAGGAGGCGGTCGACGCCGGCGAGTTTCTGGTCAAAGTCAGGTTGATGCAGCGGCCAGGGTCGAAGGCCACGGTGAGCTCCGGACGGCGCAGTGAGCTTTGGCGGCGCGGGCGTCTGGAGGAGGAAGAAGAAGGCAGCAGTGGGAAGGTGAAAATAATGGGGCCCCCGTGCCTATTTATGAGGATGTGAGGCGATAGTAACAGCCGGCGCGAGAATCGAGGAGGCACGACGGCAATTGACTAAAGAAATGCCTCGATTCTCGGGCCGGTCATATTAATGGAGAAAGATCCACTCTGACGTCAGGGGAATCTTTTTGATTTTCCTGAGATGACGTCACGGCGGGTCATGAAGATTTGTCAGAGACGACGCTGTCCATTTTTGGCGGGTCATGAAGATTTACCGGTGTGCAAGATGCGCCAACCAGAAGACTTGAAGATTGACGTGAACTGGTTCAAATCAATCTGGGGCCTAATGTTGGGGATATAACCCCGTGATGAGACCCGCCCAGGTGGGGCCGGGTCATGAGGTTAGCGGCTTAGCGATAATGTTTGGGACAAGCTTGATGGGCCTGAAGGCCCAGAGCAAGAAGACAATGTGTGTGACCCGGTGGCGGCTTGTTAAACAAGGCAGGTATAGTTAGAGGTGAGGTCGGTTGACAAGTATGGCCCGACCCGGACTCTTGTAAGCCCAGGGCCTCGACCTGTGTATATAAAGGCGGGTCACCTGGGCGGCTTAGGCCATGAAACAACTCATCGCTAGCTAGGTCAAGCGAACTCGCTCCCTTGTAATCGATACCCAATCAATACAACACAAAGCAGGACGTAGGCTTTTACCTCTTTCCGAGGGGCCGAACCTGGGTAACCCTTGTCTCTCGATTCCGATCAACCCCTTCAAGATCACCGCCTTAGCGATGGCCTCGAACCTAAGTCCTTTCACGGGGACATCTGCCGTGACAAAACCACGACAGATCCCACCTCATGTCTGTGAGTAGTGTTGAGCAGCATCACCGGCAGGAACCCGCGCCGTCATTGGGGCAATTGGGGTATGGCCTCCAGCCAGCATCCCAACCACACCCGTCGACCCCTGGACGCCGAGAGGTGAAACAGAAGTCTTGCTCAGCCTGTCCTCCCTGGTTGGAGTAAGGACAGGTGAGCCTATAGTACTCCCGGCCGCCCTGGGCGAGGCCTCCGCCCTCAAGGGAGGCGTCCTGGATAAATGTGGTGTCATAGGTGGTGAAAGTGGAGGGAGCTCCTGCTCCTCCGGATCATCAAGCTCCACCCTGGCACCCCAAAGTCTGCTCGGAGCCGAGGAAGATCCAAATGATCCGAACCGCAGCTGGTGAGATGAGGAAGGTACATTGGACTGCTCCCTATTATTACCAGTCTCAGCCGACTTGGCCAGTGGAGCTGCCCCCTGTCAGTCACATCTCTCTGAGTGGGTTCTCTCTGAAGCTGCCCATCTCTGTCATGCCCCTCGTCAGTATCCATGTCAACTTGCCTGGCCAACTCCTGAAACTCGGCATTCTCCTCAATCTCAATATCCAACATAAAACTTTTGCCATCATATATCCATCTGACCGTGTCCGGAATATGCTCAATACTGATGACGCTAACAAACAGGCGAGCCACTCCATGCGATCGCGTAAAAGGCATGTCCACCTTCTCAGTCTTACCAATAAGGGAACCAAGGCTCCAAGTGACCCTTACATCATCAAGTGCCACTTGTGGGGCTCCTAGGAACCGGACCCAAATCTGAGGTAGTGGAGTACCCTCCGGTTCTTGCTGTGTCCATGGTTCAAACTCAAGCACACATGAACTTTTTGGAACCTTACTCATCCCAAATGTCAGGAGTCGTCCAAGATCCTCCTTGGTGGGAAAATCCACCCTGAAAACCTGCTCATCAAGGCTTACTGGGTCCCACTGGAAGCTGGCAGGCACCAACTCACGCAGCCGCTGCACCACCTGATCTGTAGTCATGCTCCCACGGGTGACACGCACAATCCCAATCCGGGAACTCTCCGGAGTGGGTGCAGTCGACGAAGAGCGGGGAGACTCAAAAAACATCAACTCCGGACAGCAAGCTCCATATATCGTAACCACCGGTTTTGGCCCCAGGAGAAATGGGCACTCTCCCGAATCATGCTTCGGTTTCCGGCATAAGTCACAGAGCTCCACCGTACACTTGGCCGCAAAATGCCCTGGTACGCCGCACTGGTAGCAACACATCTTCTCTTTCTTACGTGCCCACTTAGTCAATTTTTCCCCATCAGATTTGTCAGACGCTTTATCGGGGCCAGCATCCCAAGCAGCAGCACCCTTCGACTTGGGCACCTTGACCTCAGCGAGCGCTCTAACGGCCTCCACCGCCGCCCCCGAAAGGACCGGTGTAGCTGCAGCCGCCCCCGCTACCGAGGAAGGTTCTGTCGGCACCGTCATAGGCAACGCCTCCTCCCCCGTCTTGTTTGGTGGGTCGGCTAGCGGAGGAGGAGGATAACGTCGAGGAGGAGGCCGCCTGCCACCACCCCGGCCACCGCGGTTTGCACGAAACACACCACGCTGCCGGTGTGGCGGGCCTGAAGCTCCCTCGACGAAAGGGCCGGGCGGTCCATCATACCCCCAGCCTCCTCCATCTACCCAGCCTCCACCGGTGCAAAACGAACCACGATGTATCCCCTCGCCATACGCATTATAACCATCATGTCCCCAATATATAGCCTCTTGCATAATTCCGATTATCAGCATGCGAAGCGAAACCACGCCCTCCAGCATAGGCCCCCCGACCACGGCCAGCCCCTTGGCCGCCATCATCGGCCCTAGCAGGCCGCGCCACTCGTGCCGACAGGTGCTGTTGCTGCTGGTCCGTCCTAGCCGGCGGAGGAACAGGACGCGATTGCGGGATGGGATTCCCGCGCCCAGCCATGAGTAACGACAGCAGCGGCGACGATCTCATCGGCGATGGAGCGCTAACCCTGGCAGATCTCCCCGAACCGAGCGGGGGGAACTCAGGTTTCGTGACGGTCTTACGAACCCTAGGGACGTACGATACCGAGCCCTGAGTAAAACTGATCGACGTACATGGGGATCCTCCTTCGATCCCACCCTCGTCGGCAGCCGGGACTGTTGGCTGGGCCACATACCCAGCCTTCTCACAGCCCACAACTGCTACGACAGCATCTGGCCCAACTGAGCCTAGCAGCAAATTCAAACGGGACTTGCGCTGATTGCGGATCGCGGCGGCCGAGCCAGTCGTCGGCACCGGCACCGTTGCCGCCAGACCTTTCCGTTTGTTCCTCTTTTGAACGACTTTCCAAGACGAATCATCCATGAAATCAGCAAGTGTAAGTTTAGGGAGACGAACCTTAGGTAGTGGTCCGTGCCAAGGTCGGATCGTCGTCGCTGCCGTCCGGCGATGTACCACTCGCCGCGCACCTCCACCTTCTCAGACTCCGGCAGCCCCTTCCTTGCCGGATCATCTTGTGTGATGACTGCATCCACCAGACCTGCGACAACCTCCTCAGGATATCCCACTTGGAAGGCCTCGCAGATCATATCGGATGGGGTCGGCGACGCCACACCCGGCCGCTCCCCGTGTGGAGATCATCCTCATCGGTCTCCTCTCCTCCGGAGTCTTCCGCGAGTGCCCAGAAACGGCCGCCCACTCGCTAGCGTCGCCCGGATTCCGGGCCGCAGGCAGTCGCCATAGTCGCCTAGTCGCCTAGTGCGCTATGCTCTGTTAGTACGAAATGACCAAATGGCAAGAGCTATGAATTAGTAAATGTACGATGTTATGTTTTAGAAGCTGTTAGTGAACTTTGTCTTTTTTCCAGTTATTGATATTCAATTTCAAAGATATTATGGCATTCTGTTTCTTTGGAGTTTTGTCCATTGAACTACCAAACTCATTACCTTGTAGCCTGCATGGGGAATTTGTTTGATCTGACCTGAACTGGCTTCTCTTTTGTGTGCAGACAATAGATCAGAAATAAGATTGAGGGGGAACCGTGGACCAGCGAGGCTGTCTCTAAGCTTTTCTGCTTGCGTCTCGTTCCGCACCTGTAGTGTCCAGAAGGTCGAGTGGTGTCCTGATGTGTCTATACATAGAGAGAGAGAGAGAGAGAGAGAGAGAGAGAGAGAGAGAGAGAGAGAGAGAGAGAGAGAGAGAGAGAGAGAGAGAGAGAGAGAGAGAGAGAGAGAGAGAGAGAGAGAGAGAGAGAGAGAGAGAGAGAGAGAGAGAGAGAGAGAGAGAGAGAGAGAGAGAGAGAGAGAGAGAGAGAGAGAGAGAGAGAGAGAGAGAGAGAGAGAGAGAGAGAGAGAGAGAGAGAGAGAGAGAGAGAGAGAGAGAGAGAGAGAGAGAGAGCATCAGTTAGATGATCTTGCTGTAATGTACTGTATCCTGGCTTTCCCTTTGTTGTAACACCTCTAGCTCTGTAGTGTTGAGAATGTTGTGTGGAAACATGAGTTTTTAAGTGGGAATTCAGGGAACTACTATTTCTTCTGATCATTGTTGGAAATAAAATCTTTTCTGATGCCTCTCGGAAGAACTCTAAGATCCAAGGAAGATCTGTGCTTCCAGCCACAGGGATTGGTCTCTTCATTCAAATTACAACTTATCAAGGCAGCGCTGAGATTATGATTCAAGCTTCTATGGAATGTGTCTCATCTCCTTTAGTTGCTGAAGCTGGTGCGCTGCATTTTGCAACGGCTGTAGCAGCAAAGCTTGACGTTCGACAGGTCTCCTTTCTCACTGGTAATCTTTTTTTGTCCAAACTTGCTGCTCTAAATGACATCTACGCTCCTTCTCGCTGGGATATCAGGCTTCCATTCGATCTCAAAAACCATGTCACCAAACATATACCATATATCTAGGAGTTCTCACCAGGTTCTGAACTCTTCTCGCAACCTAACTTTGCGTGCACCAAACTACGCTCACAGGCAACCTACTTGTCTTTTCATTCAGAAACTTATTAATCTTGATTGTCCTGGCTTCTGTATTCATGCTGTTCTATGTATTTGAGCTTCATCTTGTAATGAATATTTTAGGCTGCAGCAGGAGACTCTCTTTACTACTTTTCATTCAGGTTCATGCGAAAGATTTGCTTCTTCGTGCAAAGGTGGCGAACATTCTCTCAAAGTAGCAGCTCTCTTTCCTCTCTGAAAGCTTCAGTCTTACAACGGTTGCACCAAGCAGGGACACCTACAGGGCAATTTCTTGTTAAGCAATCTGAATTAGCAGGAAAAGCTGTCAGACATAGTTGCGTGAAACTCCTCTCAGGATGCATTCTGGCCATCGAGGATCTTCAGGCTTAAATTTCTCATTTCAATAGAGATCTCTTGGGTGTTCCTCTTGGTTTGTGCACATCAGGTTCGAATGCTTCTACTTGAACCTATCTTTAGATGTGTTTTCCTCAGCTCATTTGAGGAAGAATTGCCCTGTAATACAAGTTTTTCTTCTTTATCCCTAGCAGGTTTAAGTAATTCACACTGTTATGTCCATAAGCTGAAATAGATGGTGTTTTCGGCGCCTTTCTTATATTCAGTTGGTATCTCTTGAGAGTTGATGTTACCTCTTTGAACTACAGAACGTAGCATGTCCTGGTCGTGCGACAGGCTTCGCAGCGTGCCGGTGGCGCACTGATGATTGGACAGTGGCGCCATGAACCAAACTGCAGTTGAGAACTTGAATGAGTCTTCCATCAATAGATAGAAAAAAAGCCTCGGACCTAATGAATATGAATGAAACAGTGACTCAGTGAGTATCCCACTCATCTAAATATCCAATATATATATATATGAGCAACCAACTCTGGGGAACAAATTTGAGTGTATATCAGAAGTGACGGATACTCACTGTTGGCAGAATTTGGAGCAACCAGCACTAAGGGATGCTCATATATATATGTACAAATTCTGTTTGCAAAAAGAGCCGCTGAACAGAATTTGCATATTAGAAGAAGGCATTTTTCTACGAACTAGAAAGAAGGGAATGAGTAAAACTAAAGGCACTCCCTGCCTGTACAAATTAGGCTCTGAAATAGTTCAGGGGGCCAAGAATAGTCTTCTCCCCAATAAAGATGAGCAAGATCTAAATCAGTTTGCAAGCATAAACATCGTATGGCTGAATACGAATATGATCTTTCTCCGAAATTAAAATGCTCCACATCAACTCAATGTTTAAACACAGATAAGTTGCGGTTCCTAGATATAAAGCATTAAATGATACAATAGGTACTGCAATGATTAGGCTACTTCCTCGCCATAGCAGATCTGACGGCCTTCAAGATTCTGGCGTACTCGTAGAACAAAACAGATTTCTGTCCATCCAAGCCATCACGGCTCTAGCGGTTGCACCCGGCAAGATTGTCACATGGGCTGCCCCCAATCACCAAGTCGAAGCCGCCAAATCTAGTAACGAATGATGCAACTTCATCATTAGTAAGAGATTTCACGTCATCAATCTCAATCAGCGTGCCTGTTTGAGTCTGATCCCACCAACTCCTGAAAATACTCTTACTAGCTTTGTCTATCTCAACAGAAACCACTGTCCTCATGTGGATACCCAACCTGTGCAAAGCCACCTCTCCTCCCCCAATACTAGTGAATAGGGACAGCACATTAACACCATTGGGAAACATTCCCTTCAACACTGACAAGTGGTAAGCGACAGTATCGACCTGGAACGAGTTACCGAGACATTTGTATCTATTTGTGTTGCCGAATCCCCTTGTGTGGTCCTTTGGAAAACCAAGTAGATATTCAATCTCTTGAGGCTCCAATGGAGCAACCTTATTTTTTCCAACCCAGACAAGATTAGACTTTTTGCACTGATTGATGACGTACTTTTGAACACTTTGAGGTGGTGGAGTGCCCGCACTTGCAAGAGCACACCCAATCTCTCCAGTCAGCGTTGGACCTGCCACATGTGTTAGCAAGCAGTTGAGCTGCGTTCTCTTGTCCCAGGAAGGCCACCATTTTTCGTACTGAGGGAATGCCTCAAATATGGTCTTTGCAGGCAGAGGAAGAAGAGGTGCTCTATTCTTAATTGGCAAATTATGTATGTAGCCTCTTTTCCTTGCAGCTGCGCACAAATGCTTAGAGTCCACGTACTCAGGTACAATGTTATATAGAGATCTTGAAATGGTTGCCCATACACCATTCGGAGCTCGGGCCACATTTTCATAATAGAAAAAAGGGCGCCCGATAGCTTCTTTAGGAATTTGTCTGACCACTGGTAGTTGCATATAATTGGGCAGGCTAAATCCAACCACTGGATTTGGGGGAGGCATATGTTCATCATGACTGCCATCCAAGAAGATTTGATTGCCATGGGCTGTACCTCCATACCGTTTTCTCTTTTTCTTTCTCTCTTCCATCAATCTTACTTTCTTTGTCCCTCCAAAGGAGTCCGAGCATCTATTCATAACCTGCGAAAATGTACACATATTGCAGTGTCCTTACATCAAATTAAATCAAAGAGATAAAGCATTTTCTTATTCAAATGTACATCAAACCACAATGTACCTGATGATCAGCAAAGTCAAAATCTCCTGCAACCAGTGACGCACTAATCGAATCAACCAATACAGAGAGATCAGCATCCACACCTAGAAAATTTACACAGAAATATATATCATAAGGCGCCTTTTCCATGGGAAAATGAACATCAAGGCAACAATTTAAAAAGAGTCATACCACATCTTGTAATAGCCATATTTGCTTCATTTTCAGAGAAGCCCATATCTACTAATGAGTTGTTCTTCTTGTCCTTCTCTGACATCTTTTGTATAAAATTCTGCAGAAAAGGATAGGAAAAACTAAGATTAGAAAACGTTTTCTATATGTTACTGACTTCTTAATGCCAACTAAGTGAACATTGATAAGGAAATACAACTACATAGAAACACATATGGGGCCATAGAAAAAAAGGGGGGCCCTAAAACTAATAAATGATCAAGAAATGTATAGCACAGACTACCCAAGAAACAAGAAAAAAAGTGATCAGGATAAATCAATGAAATAATTTAGGAACTCAATTTCTTATTCTCCGATGCTGCTTGAAAGTCATGTTAAGAGTTACTATTTGCATGAACACGAATGCACATCATTTTACGCTTGAAACTACCTCCTACACTAGCGATATGAAGTTCTGGACTGGAATAAACTAAAGGTACATAGTCTAACTTTGTTGTTTCACATAATGGCACTATATGCAGGATGCATAATAGTGGTGAAACACAGTTCTCTGGTCTCTTCATGCTGCTTTCATGATAGAAAGTTAATGACACATGGATGATGAGGCAAATGCATGTGTCTTCAGGAGAACATGATGGTGTTCCCATCCATCCTATTTCAGGTTCATCGCTTAATTACTAGTAATCAAGATATATCTTTTTTGCCAAGCAGGTGTAATAAACAGCAAACACTCTCTACACTTTCCCTACAGCTCCTATCCTAGACACCGGCCCCGATACCAATACTAGAGATTTGCCTTGGCTGTAGTGTAGTTCAAAGAACTTCTTCGGCTTTGGGAAGATGCGAACCTTATACCATTGTCCTTGGACAGATATGAACCTTATGCGGGCAGCGGATGAGCATACCCCTACTTGTTATTACATATATATCGCCATGAATAGGATGGACCATGCAATATTTTCTTTACAAATTTTATTTGCGTAACTCATACGAAATTCAGCTATCATTTCATATAGTACATTCTGGGGTTTCTAAATTAGTGACTTAATGTATCCATTTCTCTCTGAACATCTAGGTATTGACACCCTCATTTTTCTCAGGTCTCAGCTAACAGGTACATGTTGATCTCGAGATTTGTCTCGGTGGGAAGTTTGATGCAACTGGTGCAGTATATATGTGATGTTCTTTTCTAGTAGTATTATTTTAATTTTGTGTAACTGAAAGTCAAAAGAATAATCTTGAACTATGCCATTTAATCATTGAATACCTTGTTCTTACTAACCCACATGCTAGTTTCCAACCTCATTTGATTCTACGGAAAAGTAATGAGCTGGGTCACAGCACAACTTTACTCCAGTCAACAGAATTATTTAGGCCAACCTATATATATTCCTACTTCTTTCTTTAGTATTCAGCATTCAAGTTTAGCTTCTACTTCTTCGGAACTCTTCTCTGCTCAGTCCGATTTTACACTGTATCTTGCACTACAAACTAAATCAAAGGGCATATTTATTGTGTAAAATTTTATTTGTTCAAGTTAAAGCACATGTGGCATCTGTATATCTTCTCTTGTTTACACCACCTGTAGTATGATTTTCTCGTAGCATCATAACTCCTCAAGTCATATGTCTTGTAAAGTTGTAACTAATATTTAAATGCATAGGAACTGAAGAAAAAAAGAGTGCTGTCTAACAGAAATAATTTTCTAATTCATCAAAATTAGAAGCTAGCAACACAACAATATACTCACTTTCTACTCTTTTTCAGCCTGTTTGAATACTTTGAAGAAGGCATTGGTCTAATGGTAGTCAACCTCACATCCTATATTAACTCTTACACAATAAAACTTTAACATTATGAGAATTTTATGTAAAAAAAATCAGGTGCTCAAACTTAACCATGCAACTCTACTCTCATGAAACGCTAGGAGCAAAACAAACAAAGGTTAAACAATACATAAAGGGGTGCGCAAGGTATGAATGGCAAAGAATTCACATATATCATCATACATATGGTCAAAGAATTCTTAGCTACTGAACTGAAGACAATGAATCATCTACCTCGTCACCATAATCACCAGAGTTGGGCTGTGTATCACCAGCATCGTCATCACCATCTGAGCTCTCAAAATCAAGATCATCACCATCTTCGACACTAAGGGGGGCACAGCCAGAAGTAGAGCAGTTACCCAATGCATCTTCATCACCTAGTGCCTGCATTTGAGATCACCAATCCTAACATATGATCCTTGCCATCACGTAGAAAGGGCATCATTGGATAAAGAGCTCTTTTACAGTGATTGGAGAGTTACGGATTGTAATTTCGTGTAACTCCCCCGCCGATTATTTTCCACCGTTGATTTTAACCTGTTAATTAAAAAATTAAGTTTAGTCAATAAGGGTATTCTGGTCATGTGTGATTTTTTTAGTACTCCGCTGGTCAAACCCCGCATCCGGCTATCAGATCTCGCGAGAGGGAGGCGCCGGCGCGAGGACCTGGAAGACGGCGGAGCGAGGAACTTGGCCACGACGCCGTCGCGAGGTCCAGGAGGCGAAGCCCGGGCTGGTCTTGGTTGTAGTGGCCGCTCCCCCATGTACGTCCCCGCCGACGCCGGCCCGAGGTCTTGGAGGTCCTGGCTGCGCTTGGTCGTAATGGTGGACGAACAGAGGTATCTCTTCCCCTGCCCTCATCTCTTCCTCCCGTCCTTCCCTCCTCATACCTTGTGCTGGTGGTGGAGGCGTGGAGCAACTGCACATTGCAGCATCTTGAAATAAAATTCAGTTAGCAGTTAGGGTTCAGATTGCTAGTGGATACGCCAGCACTGCGTTCGCTAGATTGTGCAACTTCCGCAATCACTAATCGCATGATTAGCGGCTGCCCGCGTCCGGCACTTGAGTTGTCCTCAATGCCTGCAATGATGATGCTGCTGCTGCTGACTGTTAGCACGCTGCTGCTGCTGCTACGTATTTCACATGTACGCATCATCAACACAAAACTCTCAAGGAAAAAGGGATATGATATAAAAAAAAATTCAGCAAGGAACATCATTTGGTTTGTCACACAAACCCACAAGTAGAAATCTGCAGCCTTGAAGTTTCCAGAATCAACAGTTAACTGTGTAACCTTTATTCAGTAATGAAATCTTGAATTTTGGATTACTTGTAACAGCATGTTCAAACAACTGAAATCTTGCTGCAGTCTACACGTACAAGTTCAGGTCATACATGTAAACTATGGCTTCGAACAACTTAACTAGTGCTAATAACAGTTTCATAGTTCAGTTGCATGTGTTTGTTTTGAAGTTCAGAACAGTCACAGGTTCAGAGTTCACAAATTTTTTACAACATGTAGCATTCCCCAGTGGCATTTGCTGCCTATAAACTATAGAGAATACTGATAATAAATCCCACTAAGCATATGTAGAAGAGAGGATAAAAATTCAGACATATGATTAAATACAGAGATTCTGCAATTTCTGAAGAGTTGTTAAATATTATTTGCTATGATGACGTTTTCAGAACTATGAAGAGTGTGTTATATGCTGCTTAGAGACTGTATAGCTGGAGTGGCCTAACAATTCTAGAAGACACTATGCACTGGTTTTGTGTGTCATAAATTCATAATTTGTAGTATCAGTCTTCTTAGTGCAAAACTGGAGACTACATTTCCATGGCACTGACATGCTATTACTATTCTTGCATTAAGATGTACTCGTACTACATAAAACCAAGGCTAATTTGTTTGACTTCCAAGTCCTTGACTTTGCCCATGACAAATTTGTTTGGCCATAGTTCATGTTATTTGCCAAAGCAAATGAAACTCTTACTATTTTCTGTAAAACTGAAGTGTTCTCATCGAAATCTTCTGCAATGCATGCAGGATTTCGTGTAGGAGAAAGCGAGCTGTTCATAGTCCTCGATCGACGTCGAGTCGTCGATTAAGGCAGCCACCGGTTCAAACAGTGAGCATTAGGTACTCTATTTTGTCAGACGTAGTTTAAACTCGCTGTGTTTAGTCTAGCAGATCCTTTTCCGTGGAGTCTACCATTTTTAGTATTGACCTTTTCTTCTATCTTTGTATACATGACGGTAGTCATCAAGGAAATTTTAGACAATTGTACAACCCGACAGAGCAAAGGATGCCATAATACTGATGTTATCATTTCCTTTGCACCCGCTCTTAATCGACCATGCTTTCCTGCACATCACATAAAATTAAGTGTACTTAATTATGATTGATTTAGTGCAGTTGCAATAGTTCTGCATTTTAGGAGATATCATCAAGATTTGTTTTCCCCCATGCACGCATAACTGCGTTATGGGTGGAAGCGTGGCGATTAACCCGAAGGGACTCTTGGTCTTTCACGGTCCTTATAAAAGCTAAAGGGTAGTCAGACTATTTTTGGTGTTTTTCATGCAATTCTTGTCTCCATGTTAAAGGTCCTTGGTCACTTCTGCAGGTGTGGCCATGAGTTCTGCTACTCCTGCGACGATGCGAGTACAACAACGGCGTACAAGCATGCTAGTGCGTCTTCCGGGATGAAGACAGTGCTAAGCCCTCAGCAGTGCAGTCCTACCAGGCCTCCGAGATCTGGGTATGGGACACCTTCGACTGCATGCCCACGGCCGCCGACGGCTACTCGGAGCAGGAGTGGGCGCAGGTGGCACTCATCCAGCGGTTCCTCGCAAGGTGGTTCAGCCTGAGCGGTGACCACCACCACCTGAGCCAGCAGTCGTCGCCGCCATGCTGCACGGCGGACTCGTACGTCATCGGCACCATGAAGGATCTCCACCAGCTGCCCTGGCTTGAGCGGTTCGTGTCGGTGATCAGTGAGCGGTTCGTGTCGGTGATCAGCGACTCCTAAAACAACGACTACATCCAGTGAATGATGAGGAGGTTGAAGAACATCGAGTCATAGATATAGCATTAGAAAGGAGATATGAATGGCGCATATACTGATGATTTCACGTTCGGAATAATGTGTTTTCCCATTGACATGACCCTGTCGAAAATTGATTTGACATCGGAAAAACCGAATGATATTACCACCCTTTGTTTATTTGATTGTCTGTTCGGCTTTCCCTACATTATTCATTCCTTTTTGGTATCATCAGCATCAGCAAAGAAGCTTGTTTGCCTTCTTTTTTCCATTTCTGCTGCACAACATCATCAATTATTAATTGCAAGGTGTGTGTTTGGCCGCTGAATTAGAAAAAATGTTCTCCTAATGCTTGATTACTGAGCCTAATGCTTCATGATAATCTCTTTTCAGCGCAAGTAGTTATAACTGGAGGTCCAAGTGGGCTTATTTTATAGTCTGAGAAATAGCCATAAAAGTAGACAAAAGTGGGTCAAACAAAACTAAAATGGGATTATGAGGATCCCCGCGTGAGATGTCGTCCGTAGCATCCGCCAGAGACTTCACCTGCCGGCGACAGACACTGCCTGACGACTCCGAAAGAAACGCATGTGTCACCTGCCGAGCCGTACCGAACCCAATCTGTTGATGGGGGACGTCCCATACCACCACCTGCCTCAGAAGGCCACCAGCCTCAGAAGGCCGTCACCACCTCGAGATCCAGACTCCGCGTCGCCCGCATGACCACGAAGTCCGCCGCTGCCGAAGAGGAGGGGTCGCTGCCTTGAATCCGGGTGCTACAGGAAGCACCCACCGCCGCGCCAGCCGTTGTCGTCGCCCATACAACGACAACCGCAGTCATGACCGTCAGATCCGGGCACTAGGTCCCGAATCCCATGCGCGTCGCCCCATTGTCAGCTACACTTGACCTCCCATCACTATAACGAGAAGGCCGCCACTAGCTCTGCCATTTGAGGCCCCCGCCCCGGCATCCACCGCCGCGCCATCAGAAGGCCACGCCGGGCAGGGAGACATGCAGCCTCCACCGCCCCATCGTCAGAGCCCCGACCTCCCAAGACCTGCAGCTGTAGCCATGGTAGAGCAGCGCCTCCGCGCTGCACCGGAAGCCACGCAAGGCTGCGGCCCGCCAAGCCCATCTAGGCCCAGATCGGGCCCTGGCCGCGACAACCTCCAGCAGCAACACCGAGGGCCGCCGCCTCAACCCGTTGCCCGTGGTACCCGCTCGCCGCCAAGCCGGTGCGCACGCCGGAGAAGACAAAGCCAGGTCACCGGGCAGCTTCGCGTCCATCGCGGATCCTCCCAACCACCTTCGGCGGCAGCGGCGGAGGAGAGGAGGCGACCAGGGTGACTGGCGGTGGCGCGCGCTGGGCTCCCCCGAGTCGCCTGCGAGGGACGACGCGAGGACCTGGGCGGCTGCATTGGATCATTAGAACATGAAGAAAAAAAATCTGATTAATATATTTGACACGTACAGGACCAACATTGAGATAGATTCGTAGCAGTTAACAGGCACTTCAAACATTAGCTAATGGTCTAATTCGTTGATTCGAGATCATGTGCCGCTAGAAGGATCCGCAGATCGGCCGTCGTGGCAACGTCGACACCCACTGTACGAATTGAATCTGATTGCTAATAAGAGGGCAGGAAACAACATAGATAGACGTACGGTTCGGCTGCGTAGCATCAAAGTATTTGTTGACTGCGGCGCACCGGCTCGCCGGACGCGGCTGGACGAGTACTTGATTACGTAGGGTTCCAGAGGAGAGGAAGCCGCCTGATGAACTGCTGCCGATGGAATATGCCGATATGGCTAGGTTTACGTGCGTGTGAACGTGGGTACTGTAGAATTTTCCAAACTAAATGACAGATCTACCCTTTGAAAATCTAACTGGTCCCATCAAAATTTTGTACTGGTCCCACCGTTACATGTAATTTTTCGTAATTTTAGTTTCGTAACTCCTATTTTTTCACCGTCAGATTAGGATGAATGGACGGCTCCTAAAAACGTCAATCACCGTAACAGTTGTATTGGATAAAATTAGTAACAACAGCCATGGACACATACCTTGTATGTTAGCAGTAGCTCGAGCAATGCATTTTTGTCACCATGCCCTGAAAGAAAAACCAAAAGCCTCAATTAGATAGACGGTGCAAACACAAATAAGAAAATGAAATTGCTTAATTTCAGTATTACCAATCTCCTTGATGCTCATCACGACCATTTCCGTTTGAAAACCCATTGCCACATATCTCTCAACTAAAGTAGTAGATGACGCTTCCCCGTTAGCCCATCCATTAGAACCCTTCAGATAGTTGGACAAACAAACATCACACTATGTTCTTAATAACAACAAGGCATGGCTAGCTCTAGTACTTAAATACACAATCAATTACTACATGTCATACCAGCGAGGATGGGCCAGGAAAATCTAAGTTCCTCAACTCCGGAGCCCATGAGGGTTCAGCCTCACCATCACTTCTCCCCTTATCACGGTCATCACCATCGCTCCTCTTAGTTAAGCAGACACGGATCAGTATTGAAAGCAAACCACGAGCAAAGCAATTGTAGAGAAGAACAACAATTCTATCATGCACTATCACATAAACCGCAAAATATCAGAATTGAAATCTCTAGCGTGAAACCAATATTTCGATTTTAGAGTTTAGAACACATAAAAAAGCACGAAGAAAAAACTATCTTTTTTATTGAAAAAATCTCCTCCGGTATTGTCTCATCAAGACAATAAGAGAAAGTGGTAAAAATATATACAGATACAATTAGAAATAGTATATCTTGAATTTATAGGGATGCCTAATTAAATCAAGTGTGCTAGCTTTCTAGGAAGGATAGTTCTGTAGCTAGTTGAACACGTTATGCGTAACATGGCTATTTTATGGAGGGAAGTGATCAGGTTGGTAATTCCAAAAATATGATCAGATTGACCAAGTTTGTCCATTATCACCTAGAGTATGATTACTAACCAAACATGACTAGTGCAGTACAACTTGATGATGCTTGCATCAAATGGATAAATAAGGTAGTTAGCAGTATAAATTAATATATAACTCAAATGCATGAGGTGAAGTGCCATATAAGTAAGAATTTTGGACAATATAGATGGATTAGTATAACATAAACTAAACCGCAAAATTCTTTATTAAAGACTATCGATGTGTTTCATTCCATGTTTGGTTAAAGGAGTTCCAATGTGTCATGTTGGACAGCATATAGTCAAACATTTTGAATCTATTACGTACTGAAACTACTTGATGGGTTAACTAGAGAAAAGATAGCCACACTAGAAAATCGCACATAAAAGCAAAACAACTAGCCATTAATATACTACCCTCTTTCAATCAACAAAAGCATAACGATTAGATCATCATAACTACAACTAGGTCAATTATGGGCCCATATTATTTGACTCACAAATACAATTGGACGTAACAATAGCAAACATGATATCTCTCCTTTTTTTGTCTATTCCCATGCAGATATCACACATACGATCTTAATAACAACAAGTCATGGCTAGCTCTTGTTCTTAAACAAAAATCAGTTACTACCTGAGGTATCAAAATGAATGAGTCAGGAGCATCTAAGTTCCTCAAGTCCGGAGACCATGAGGGTTCAGCCTCAACAACGCTTTTCCCCTTATCACGGTCATCACTATCGCCCCGCCAGTCCTGTGATATTAGTTAAGCACACATCAATCAATATTGAAAGCGAACCATGCGAAAAGCAATTGTAGAGAGTAATAATTCTACCCTGCACTATAACATCGACTGCAAGATGTCACAATTGAAATTTCTAGCGTGATATCCGTATAGCAATTCGCAACAAGATAATAAGATAATGCACAAAAAATATACATCAACACAATCAGAAACAATATAATTTAAAGTTATAGGGGTGGATTAACTGAAGTGTGCTAGCTTTAAAATACCAGAAGAGTAGTTCTCCTGGTAGTTTTTTTTTTTTGAGAACCAATGCGTACAAACTAAGCACTGGCGGACGGCATACACTCAGCGATCATTTGTTTCCTCGCGGTGGTATGCACAGCAGCCACCAACAAGTGGTCACCTGAAGCTCTTGCTGTAGCAGCAATCTTGTGAGCCAGCTCATTTTGGCCTCTGTTGATCACCTTGATGTCAATCGTTGAGAACGCAGACAGTAACCTTTTTATGTCAGCAACAACTGCAAAGCAGGCCGATCTGAAGGTCTCCTCCAAAAGCAGGTCTTGACCCACAGCAGAGCAGTCCACCTCTAGGATCAGGGGGCCTTTATATAATTTCGCCAGTTCCGTTAATCCCATCAGAACCGCAGACGCCTCAGCTTCTTCAGTTGAAATGCATTGCTTCAGCCTGCGACCGACCGAGATGTATACGTGACCTCGATGATCACGAGCCATAGCGCCCCCCCCCCCCCCCCCCCCCCGCCCCGCATGTGTCTCCCGAATCACTAAAGAAAGCTGCATCACAGTTGAGTTTAGCAGTCCCTATAGGGGGGCGCTCCAGACACAGGGTTTCAGGGGAGAGGCCCTACAATCGCTCTGACCAAAAAAGGTGATTGCACACTTACTGTCAGAAGCACTAGTCGCATGAACAGCCACTAGCAGATCGTCGCTCAGTTTGAGGAGTTGATGCATCGCTCCAGTAACAGTATCTTTGCCATCCCTGTGGATAATGTTATTTCTGAGGCTCCAAGCTTTCCACAGGATCATCATTATATTATTTCTTACATTGTCTGATTGCGGTAGAAGGAGGTTCTGCAGCCAGTCGTCGCCTGTTCGTCTGAAATCTGATTCCCTTGGGATTTCCTTGTTTGTCCTCATGGCAGCTCTCAACGCTTTACTCCTAGTACATGATATTACAGCATGAAATTCATCCTCGCTTTCCATCCCACATATATCACACACATCCTCTTTGATAATGGTTCTTCTGAAAGTATTATGTTTAGTTGCCAAGGATTGGGTCGCCACTCTCCATCCAAAAATCTTTATTTTCTCTGGGATATTTGCCTTCCATATAACATCCCAGATGCTTCTATTCCCGGGCTCATTCGACGAGCTGGATGGCGCCCCCCTTCCATTTCTTTTGAGTGTATCAGCAAGCTTGTAGGCAACTTTAACGGTAAAGACACCCGTTTTTTCATAGTGCCATGCCACACAGTCTTCCACCTCCTCATATGGAATCCGGATTTTGCATATTTCAACAGCGTCAAAGGCATGAAATATTTTCCTGATAAGCTCAACATTCCATTCCTTCGTGCCCGGGATCATAAGCTGATTGACCCATCTCAATCTGGATCGACTAATAAAGCTTGCAGTTTTAAGGCCTTCCTTCCTTGGAATCCATTGATCTCTTTCAATTTGAATTTTCCTACCGCTACCAACTCTCCAGATCAAACCTTGTTTTAGGAGCTCAAGCCCAAACTCAATACCACGCCACGTGGGGGAAGCATCAGAGGAGAAAACGGTATTCCGTAGCTCACCATTTGGATAATATTTAGATTTTAGAACCCGTGCACATAAACTGTTGGGATTTTGAATCAATCTCCACCCCTGTCTTGCAAGCAGAGCTTGGTTGAAGGAGTGCATATCCCGAAAACCTATACCACCATCTCCTGGTAGTTGATCACATTATACATAATAGGACTATTTTATGGGAGGACAATGATCAGGTAAATCCAAAAAGGTGACCAGATTGACCAGGTTTGCCCATTATCACCTAGAATAAGATTACTAACCGAAAACGCATTACTGTAGTACAGCTTGACGATGCTTGCATCAAATGGATAAATAACGGTAGATTGCATTCTCAGCGTGAGAGAATTTAGAATTTGGGACCATATAGGTGGATACGTATCACATCCACTAAAACCATATAATTCCTTCTGAAAGAGTATCGTTGTGTTAATGACATGTTTTGGTCAAAGGATTGCCGACGTTTCATCATGGACAACAAATAGTCAAACATTTTGATTCTATTATGTACTAAAATTACTTGACCGGTTAACTAGAAAAAATATGGTAATGTTCGAAAATCCCCTAAAATACAACTGACTCAACCATGGGCTCGTATTATTTGACTCACTTACATAACTAGAATAACAATAGAAACCTTGATGTCTTTCCTTTTTTTATCTATTCCCATCTAGATCACTGACATATCACGAGCCACATTTTTTTCGTACTTTCGCACTTAAGCGAGTAAAACAAGGGTATCGGATACCTACACATAACTTTGTCCTCCAATGATTTCTATTGTGTGTGAGCAAGAAAAACCACACTGCCTAGAAAACTATTACACCATGTTTCACTATCTTACCATCCTCACATGGAAACATGATAATAAGGTAGTAAGCCTTATTTGTGCAGACATGATGCAATCTCCATTTGTAGTAGAGTACAAGCACTAGTACAAAACAGGGCATCGATCCACCCCTGAGAAGCCCATTAGTCCCGGTTCACTCACGAACCGGGACCCATGGGGGCATCGGTCCCGGTTCGTGAGGCCAGGGTGCCGGCCGGGCCTCGTGGGCCATTGGTCCCGGTTCGTCTGACCCCTTTTGTCCCGGTTCCAGACACGAACCGGGACCAATGCGCCTCGCTCCTGGCCCACAACCATTGGTCCCGGTTTGTGGCTGGAACCGGGACTAAAGGTGACCCCTTTGGTCCCGGTTCCAGCCACGAACCGGGACCAATGTGCCTCGCTCCTGGCCCACAACCATTGGTCCCGGTTTGTGGCTGGAACCGGGACCAATGGTTGGCCTATATATAGCCCCCGCCCGCAAGCAGAGCAATGCATTGCTCTGTTTTTTTGCCCGGCCGTGGGAGAGCTTTTGTGGTGCTCTAGCTCACCTCCTATGCACATGAGGTGTTCGATGAAATGCCCGAGCCACACTTAAGCTTTCTCCTCTCGAAGCTCCTTGTCCAAGCTCCATTTTCCTCAAGATTTGTCTAGGTTTGGCGGTCCGTCCTGTCCCGTCCCCGTCCTCACCGCCGTCGATCGCCCGCGCCCATCTCGGCGCCGGCAACACCGTGGTTAGCCTCTTCTTCTTATCTTCTTTCTAAAAGAAAAAAGTTCTTACTTGTGTGTTTTAATTAGATGCTCTAGAGAGTTATATGTTGTTCAATAATAAGAACTATATAACGCACGCAGATGAACCGGCAATGGATGTACGGTGACCGACGCACCTCCGAGTATATTAAGGGCCTGCATAATTTTCTCGAAGCGGCTGAGGCAAACAAGCAGAATGGTTTTATGCATTGTCCATGTACTGTCTGTGAGAATACGAAGGCTTTCTCCTACTCTAAAACCCTTCACTTCCACCTGCTTCAGAAGGGTTTTATGCCACACTATAATGTTTGGACCAAGCACGGAGAAAGAGGGGTTATGATGGAAGACAACGAAGAAGAAGGGGATGATGACAACTACCCGCCCCCTGAATATGATGATGCTGCAATGGGGGAAGCTGAAGATCAAGAGGAACCAGACGATGTGCCTGATGATGATCTTCGCCGGGTCATTGTTGATGCACAGAGAGAATGCAAAAGTGAAAGGGAGAAGTTGAAGTTCGATCGCATGTTAGAGGATCACAAAAAAGGGTTGTACCCAAATTGCGAAGATGACAACAGAAAGCTCGGTACCACATTGGAATTGCTGCAATGGAAGGCAGACAATGGTGTATCTGACAAGGGATTTAGTTCGCTGCTGAAAATAATGAAGAAGAAGTTTCCAAAGGATAACGAATTGCCCGGCAGTACGTACGAAGCAAAGAAGGTTCTATACCCTCTAGGATTGGAGGTGCAGAAGATACATGCATGCCCTAATGACTGCATCCTCTACCGCGGTGAGTACGAGGATTTGAACGCATGCCCGGTATGCGGTGCATTGCGGTATAAGATCAGACGAGATGACCCTGGTGATGTTGAGGGCGAGCGCCCCAGGAAGAGGGTTCCTGCCAAGGTGATGTGGTATGCTCCTATAATACCACGGCTGAAACGTCTGTTCAGAAACAAAGAGAATGCCAAGTTGATGCGATGGCACAAAGAAGACCGTAAGAAAGACGGGAAGTTGAGAGCACCCGCTGACGGGTCGTAGTGGAGAAAAATCGAGAGAAGGTGGGGGTACTTTGCAGGTGACGCAAGGAACGTATGGTTTGGTTTAAGTGCAGATGGCATTAATCCTTTTGGGGAGCAGAGCAACAATCATAGCACCTGGCCCGTGACTCTATGTATCTATAACCTTCCTCCTTGGTTGTGCATGAAGCGGAAGTTCATTATGATGCCAGTGCTCATCCAAGGCCCTAAGCAACCCGACAATGACATTGATGTGTACCTAAGGCCATTAGTTGAAGAACTTTTACAGCTGTGGAATGGAGAAGGTGTACGTGTGTGGGATGAGCACAAACAGGAGGAATTTAACCTACATGCGTTGCTGTTTGTAACCATCAACGATTGGCCTGCTCTCAGTAACCTTTCAGGACAGACAAACAAGGGATACCACGCATGCACGCACTGTTTAGATGACACCGACAGTATATATTTGGACAAATGCAGGAAGAATGTGTACCTGGGGCATCGTCGATTTCTTCCGACCAACCATCAATGTCGAAAGAAAGGAAAGCATTTCAAAGGTGAGGCAGATCACCGGAAGAAGCCCGCCCTACGTACTGGTGATCACATACTTGATATGGTCAATGATTTACAAGTAATCTTTGGAAAGGGTCCTGGCGGACTATCTGTTCCGACTGACGATGCGGGACGCGCACCCATGTGGAAGAAGAAATCTATATTTTGGGACCTACCCTATTGGAAAGACCTAGAGGTCCGCTCTGCAATCGACGTGATGCACGTGACGAAGAATCTTTGCGTGAACCTGCTAGGCTTCTTGGGAGTGTATGGGAAGACAAAAGATACACCGGAGGCACGGGAGGAACAGCAACGTGTGCATGAAAAAGACGGCATGCATCCAAAGCAGTATGAAGGTCCTGCCAGCTACGCTCTTACCAAAGAAGAGAAGGAAATCTTCTTTGAATGCCTGCTCAGTATGAAGGTCCCGTCTGGCTTCTCGTCGAATATAAAGGGAACAATAAATATGGCAGAGAAAAAGTTCCAGAACCTAAAGTCTCATGACTGCCACGTGATTATGACGCAACTGCTTCCGGTTGCATTGAGGGGGCTTTTACCGGAAAACGTTCGATTAGCCATTGTGAAGCTATGTGCATTCCTCAATGCAATCTCTTAGAAGGTGATCGATCCAGAAATCCTGTCAAGGTTAAGGAGTGATTTGGTGCAATGTCTTGTTAGTTTCGAGCTGGTGTTCCCACCATCTTTCTTCAATATCATGACGCACGTCCTAGTTCATCTAGTCGACGAGATTGTCGTTCTGGGCCCTGTATTTCTACACAATATGTTCCCCTTTGAGAGGTTCATGGGAGTCTTAAAGAAATATGTTCGTAACCGCGCTAGGCCAGAAGCAAGCATCTCCATGGGCCATCAAACAGAGGATGTCATTGGGTTTTGTGTTGACTTCATTCCTTACCTTAAGAAGATTGGTCTCCCTCAATCGCGGTATGAGGGGAGACTGACTGGAAAAGGCACGCTAGGAGCGGACTCAATAATATGTAGGGACGGGCATTCTTGGTCTCAAGCACACTACACAGTTCTACAGAATTCTACCTTGGTGACCCCGTATGTCGATGAACACAAGAATATTCTGCGCTCCAAACACCCGGAGCAGTGTGACGACTGGATTACATATGAACACATCAGGACTTTCGGCAGTTGGTTGCAAACACGTCTCATGGGTGACAACACTGTTTCTGATGAGCTGTACTCGTTGGCCAGGGGACCATCTTCGACTGTATTGACTTACAAAGGGTACGAGATAAATGGGAATACATTTTACACAATCGCCCAAGATCAAAAAAGCACCAACCAAAACAGCGGTGTCCGCTTTGATGCAGCAACCAAGAGGGGAAAGGACACATATTATGGTTACATAGTGGACATATGGGAACTGGACTATGGACATGATTTCAAGGTCCCTTTGTTTCAGTGCAAATGGGTCAATCTGTCAGGAGGCGGGGTACAGGTAGACCCACAGTACGGAATGACAACAGTGGATCTCAACAATCTTGGGTACACAGACGAACCATTCGTCCTAGCCAATGATGTGGCGCAGGTTTTCTATGTGAAGGACATGTCTACCAAACCGAGAAAAAGAAAAGATAAGGAAGCGAATACATCATACGATGAGCCAAAGCGCCACATAGTTCTTTCAGGAAAAAGAGACATCGTGGGATTGGAGGGCAAGACAGACATGTCTGAAGATTATGAAAAGTTTCATGAAATTCCTCCCTTCAAAGTCAAGGCTGACCCAAGCACCCTGTTAAACGATGAAGATTATCCATGGTTACGGCGCAATAAGCAAAGGACACAAGCGAAGAAAAAGTGAAGACTTTCTCTCCACAACTATATCATTGCAGTTACATGTGAAGAAATTAAATGCCTTTTGTAACAGATGAGTTTTCGTCCGAAACCCTGATACTTCGAAAGAGATTGTCCATTTTGTACATGAAGTGCATCCAGTTTTTGCCGTAACCCTCTCAACTTTTTAGAACATGCTATGTGGGTGTAATGATGATACCATGCCAACTTTCAACCTTTTCAGAGTTCATTTGAAGTGCTTTTCAATTTCAGGGTCATTTAGCTCAAAGAATGAACTAATAGCAAAAAGAATGAACTAGAAAACCTTTATGAAACTCTAATAGCAAAAATAATGAACTAAAAATAATTAATTAAAAAATTTTGTTATGATAAACTAAAATAAAACTATAATATTCTTCAATAGCAAAAAGAATCAACTAAAAAGCTTTTATAAAACTCTAATAGCAAAAGGAATCAACTAAAAATATTTTATAAACCTCTAGTATTTATGAAACTAAAATTATATAAAATTTATGCAACTAAAGTTATCAAAGTATTTTTTGTTCAAAACATTAATATCAAAAAGAATTTTCATAAAGAATTTTTTTTAGAAACTTTAATAGCAAACTAAAATAACAAAATCTGTTTTTGGTTAAAACAGACATTTAAAATTACCTAAAAATTACCAAATTGAATATAATGATAAAACACAGTAATATTAAATAGCAGGAAAAAGAATCACTCAAAAATCTATTTTTATAGTAAAGTTATTCACAAACTAGTGATTCACACCAATTTAAAAGAATTCAAATTTAAACTATTCAAATTTGGAAACTAATGGCACTAACAGAAAGTTTATAATTTTTGTGACCTAAAAGCAAAAAGAATCACTGAAAAACTGTAAGTAGAAACAAAAGAAAATAAATAAAGCAAAAAAGAAAACAAAAAAAGTAGAAAAAAATTAAAAAAAAAATTGCCGCCTAGTGGGCCACCATGGCTTGAATACGACTAGAAACCCAACCATCTAGTTGGGCCAGGATTCAGGCCCGCAGAAGGCCCAGAAGGCCCACAGGCAGAGGTGTGTGCGATTAGGCCCGTAAGCCTGCTGTTGAGAGGAGCTCGAGAGGGCTGGCGCAGCAGCGCTTATAAACCACTCTCGAGCCCTCTCAGCTAGCGAGGTGGGACTAAACTTTTGGCCCCGGGCAGCACCACCCTTTAGTCCCGGTTGGTGGCACCAACCGGGACCAATGCCCACCTTTGGTCCCGGTTGGTGGCACCAACCGGGACCAATGCCACCCTTTAGTCCCGGTTGGTGCCACCAACCGGGACCAAAGGTCTCTGCTTCCCGCCCTTTGGGCTGACGAAAAGAGACCTTTGGTCCCGGTTGGTGGCACCAACCGGGACTAAAGGTGGGCATTGGTCCCGGTTGGTGCCACCAACCGGGACCAATACTTCTTGTATATAAGAAAACCCTTGGAAAATTTCAGGTTTTCATCTACCAGTTGCCCCGAGCCCGCCTCCCCGATTCCGCCGTCCCCGTCGTCGCCGCCGCCTCCCCGTCGCCGCGTCGTCGCCTCCCCGAGCCTGCCGTCCTCGTCGTCGCCGTCGCCTCCCCGTCGCCGCGTCGTCGCCGTCGCCGAGCCCGCCGTCCTCGTCGTCGTCGCCTCCCCGAGCCCGCCGTCCCCGTCGTCGCTGTCGCCTCCCCGACGTCGCCGCGTCGTCGCCGTCGCCAAGCCCGCCGTCCTCGTCGTCGTCGCCTCCCCGAGCCCGCCGTCCCAGTCTTCGCCGTTGCCTCCCCGTCGCCGCGTCGTCGCCTCCCCGAGCCCGCCGCCCTCGTCGTCGTCGCCTCCCCGAGCGCCCGCCGTCCTCGTCCCCGTCACCGCGTGCCGCCCCTAGCCCGCCGTCCTCGTCGCCGGCCTCCAGCCATCGCCGCCCACCCCAGTGAGGCCCCCCCTTTCCGGCCATGTATATGTTTTTTTTCATGTATATGTATATGTGTGTATATTTTCATGTAAAAAGTCATGTATATGTTTTTTTCATGTATATGTATATATGTTCATGTATATGTGTGTATATGTTCATGTAAAAACTAAAAAGTCATGTATATGTTTTTTTCATGTATATGTATATATGTTCATGTATATGTTATCCGGAATGTATGTCGTTGTCGATATACCCCCTCCCCGATAACTTCGACATGAGGGGGGAGGGGGGGTCGATATACCCCCTCCCCGATAACATTTTTTTTCTAAGTTACTAAGGTAAAATGTTCACCCCCCTCTCGATATACCGGGCGACCAACTCTCGAGGCCACCCAAACCCTAGAAAAAAAAATTCATACAGAAAACTCCGGTAATATAGATTTAGCAAGAATGCCCCCATTATGGATGTGCAAAAGAAGAAAGAGCGTTGTCGATCTCCTACCCCCTCCCGTCCCTACCCGATAAACTCTCGAGGCCACCCAAACCCTAGAAGAAAGAGCGTTGTCGATCTCCTACCCCCTCCCGTCCCTACCCGATAAACTCTCGAGGCCACCCAAACCCTAGAAGAAAGAGCGTTGTCGATCTCCTACCCCCTCCCATCCCTACCTGATAAACTCTCGAGGCCACCCAAAGCCTAGAAGAAAGAGCATTTTTTTCCATGTATGTATGTGGCTATATGTATGTATGTCGCCGTCGCCCTCGATCTCCTACCCCCTCCCGCCCCTACCCGACAAACTCTTGAGGCCACCCAAACCCCTAGAAGAAAACTCCGGTAAATTCGACATGAGGGGGGACGTCGGACATATCGGGCGACCAACTCTCGAGGCCACGCAAACCCTAGAAAAAAAGCGTTGTCGATCTCCTACCCCCCCCTCCCCTACCTGACAAAACTCTCGAGGTCAGCCAAACCCCTAGAAGAAAACTCCGGTAACATAGATTTATCAAGAATGCCCCCATTATGGATGTGCACAAGTTGATCCAATTTTTTTTTGATCTCATCTATATATATTCTTTATATGTCACGTTGTCTGTCAAAGTATTGAAGAAATCCATGGCTTCATCATTAGCCGGAAGTAACATGCGTATGATGCTATGAAGCTCTTCAAAGTTGTTTTGGAACGGAGTTCCGGATAGAATAATTTGCTTTTTGGTACGAATTTCAGCAAAGGCCTTCCAAATAGCGATATTCGGAAGGCTCTTGCTGAACTTCGTACCAAAAAGCTAATTAATTATCCTATCCGGGACTCCGTTCCAAAACAATTTTGGAGAGCTTCGTACCATTATGCGCCTGTTACTTCCGGCTAATGATGAAGCCTTGGTTTTCTTGAATCCTTTGACACTAGACAACGTGACATATAGAAGGGTAGATGAGATCAGGCAAAATATGGACCATTTTCTGCACATCCAGAATGGCACCATTTTGTTAATTAAATCCCTTAAAGGTTAAGAGAATCCCTTGTTTGACATTCATGAGAGAGGCGGTCCGGACGTCGGACATTCATGTTTGTATATTAATTGCCATGTTGTAATATTTGCAGAAACTATGGATCAAAGAGACTTGGAACAAGAACAGTTGTTGGGGGAGATAATCCTTGCCGGAGGTGATGCTGTCTTGTCGTTTCTCAACGACACCGATGGAACAATGGAGGAGGAAGGACATGATCATGATGGCTCCGGTGACATGATCATGATGGCTCCGGAGGTGCTGACTAGCTAATTGATGCATTAATTGTTTTGGTATGTACATATATTAACTCTTCTTTCTTCTTTTATAGCCCTTCGGATCGAGCCAAACTTCGGTAACGAGACGAGGCCCGAAGAAGAGGTTGCGCAAGGATGAAAGGTTCACGATCACAGCACTCGCGGACGATGGCCTACCGATTGAACCCAAGCGGACCAAGGACGCATTTTCTGCTCAGTGCGGAGCTATTGTTAGGGACAACATCCCGATCAGCATCAAGCAATGGAATAAGCCTAAGGACGACGCCCCTGAAGGTGATTATGTCACCGATAGACAGAAAGATGATCTTTGGGCCTTGCTGAAGGCAAATTTCACCCTACCGCCAGAGGCGGATCCGAATAAGCCCGTTATAGAGCCACTGGTCAAGGCGTGTTCTCTTAAGAAGATGGCAGATCTATTCAGGAGGTGGAAGAAGGAGTTGAAATCAAAGTTTGTCGACAAAGGTGAGACTCCAGAATTCATCGGCCGATTTGAGAAGATAAGAGATCACTGGCCCGCATTTGTGGCCTACAAGACATCAGACAAGAGTAAGAAAATGTCAGAGACAAACAAGAACAACGCTGCAAAGAAGCAGTATCACCATCACACGGGGTCAGGTGGCTACCTCAAAGCCCGGCCGTTGTGGGACAAAGCTGAGAATGACCTGATTGCTAAAGGGGTCGAACCAGAGACATTGAAATGGCCAGACCGTTCAAGGACTTGGTTCTTCGGGGTTGGGGGAACTTTGGACCCTGAAACAAGGAAGTGCCGTTGGACGGAAGAGCAACTTGCAATACCCGTCACGAAGCTTCAGAAGTATATCACCGCAGCGCAGGAAGGAACGTTCATTCCCGACAGAGAGAAGGACGAGCTGACTGAGGCCCTAGGGAATGCTGAGCACCATGGACGAACACGAGGCACACCAGGCTCCGTTCCGTGGAAGTTTGGGTTTCCCGACGCAGGCGGTTACAGAAGCCGGGAGAGAAAGAGGAAAGCGGAGCTGAGCGACATGCAGAAGATGAGTGCAAGACTACAAAAGCTAGAGGAAGCTGAGAGCCAGCGAGCTGCCGGCCAACTATCTCAGCGGAACGAAGCTACCCCAGAAGCTACCCCGCCATCTCAGCGGAGAAGCAGCGTGGCTTCCACGGAGCCCGTTCAGACTGACTTCACGGAGCCTATCTACCCCGTGGATACTATCACGGAGGCTCAAAATTGCGAGCTTATGATGAAATGCCATAACCTCACTTTATTGGCGGCTGTCGGCTCTGTTGCACCTCCTCAACCCAACGGAACTTTTCACTGCCTTCCGATTCCACATGGCTATGCTGTTGTGATGGTGGATGAAGTAATGGAGGGATTTGAGGAGCTCGAGCTTTACCACTCTACAGGTGAAGGGGAGAATCAGCTGGTTCGTGCTCTGAGGAGTACATGTCTATGGCAGAAGGAGTACATCAAGCTTCCAAACTGGACGCCTCCGCCTCCTCCTCCTCCTCCGGCGAGTCAGGGCACTCCGCCTCCTCCTCCTCCTCCTCCTCCGGCGAGTGATCAGGGCACTCCGCCTCCTTCTCCGGCTCCTCCGACGCGTGAGGGCACTCCGCCTCCTCCTTCGCCTACTCCGGCGCGTCGGAGCACTCCGCCTCCTTCTCCGCCTCGTCAGCAACGACGGAAGAGAGACGCTGCCGCTCCGGCGGCTAGCAGTACAAGCAGAGGCGGGAGGCAATTCAGATACGGTCCATCTCTCAAGCCTGTGGAAAAGTTACCATATGAGAGGACCGAGTCTGAAAACGAGGAGATATGTCGTGCCCAAGTGAGGGACCATTTTGCAAAGAAAACTCCACCTCCGAAGGAGAAGCTAGATCCGGTGAAAGTGAAGCGCACTATCGATGCCCTGAAGCGACCACCACCGCCTCCGCCGGATTCCAACTATGTCCGCATTCTTAAAAAGACATATGAAGAAGCGCGGCGGTCGGGAAGTACTTCCAGTGATGCAAGGTTAGCAGAACGAAGAAGTGGGAAAACAATTCCCCAGCTCGGCGAACAGGAGAAGCAATCGTGCCCCCCGCTCAAGGTGTCTAGCGATATCGTCGCTAATCATCCGGGGATGGTGCCTGGTACCAATCCTGGTGATTACTTGGGGGATGATGTAATTTTTCAAACGGCTGAGGTAACAAAAGAAGAATATAAATACGTGCACGGGAAGCCTCTCGTCAAACCTGATCATCCTCCTCTAACAACGATGATGTACAAATTGCATGAGTGGTACATGAAAACCTGCAGGGAGTCTGGGAGAGACACTATGTATATGGCAGTGAAACCAGAGCACGAATTCATTGGACTTTCCGTGATGCCTGTTGAATTTGTGGAGTTATTTCAGTTATACAATCAACTGGCCCTCGACAAACAACTCATGACTTCCTACTGTCTGTAAGTATTACTTCTATAGTTAAGTCTCTAGCTCAGCTCGTTCATTGCATGTATATATAATTATCCTCACTATATTATGCAAATTGAAGATCTTCGAATGCAAAAAAATAGGAATCTTCGACGTTGGGTTCATTAGTCCAGATGCCGTAAATGAATGGACGGTATAAAACTCAATCAAATAGACCGAGGAGAACTTGCTACAGTCGTTCCTTATACATCAAAACAAAAGGGAAATACTCTTTCCTTACAACTTCAAGTGAGTATTGCTATCTTCTCTGTATACTCGGTTTCGCTTACTCGAGGTTAAGTAATGTAATTGATGAGTTATATATGCGTGCGCAGTTTCCACTTTATTCTGCTATCCATTAAGCTTGACGGGGCATTAGTAACTGTCTTAGACTCGAGACGTAAAGATCCCGAGAATTATGCGGACATGACTGCAATGCTCAAGAAGTAAGTTCAGTCAATACCGGGACCATATCGGCATGCAACTTTCGTTAATTTCCTGATATCAAGTAATCATTTTCTTTGCCTGGCAGGGTTTGGAAGAAGTTCACCCGAAAGGTTTCCGGTCTAAACAAAGAGTTACGATTTACGCACCCCAAAGTAAGTAGTACTAGCTAGTTCCGCGCATCTCTAATTGATTCAAATTTTCATCAATATATCATTACCATGCTTGCTTATCAGTTTGATTGAACTCTATTCTCGTAAAGTGCTTGTACCAGAAAGAAGGGACTGTTTTATGTGCATACTACGTATGCGAGTTCATTCGCCACTCGACCTCTGAGCGGGGCTTCTCTGACAAACAATTTGAAGTACGTAAATAATATTCACAATTTTATTTTATATATTACCATCAATTGTGTTGAGTTTTATTTATATATATGCATGTATTGACCCCCTTCTTTAAATTAGATCTGGCAGATGCGGGATGAACTCCTACCACATGATCGCATACGAGCAATTCAAGAGGAATTGGCGGGATTCTTTCTTGACCACGTCATACCTAAAGACGGGGAATACCATGCGAATTTGTGATTGGATCTTAGGTAGATGATGTTAGGGATTGTAAAAGATGTTATATTGTATATATGTAGTACCGTCGGATAGATATACGAAAACTTGTTGTTCGACCAAGCACGGAGAAAGAGATGTCACTTCTCTCTATATATGTTCAGCATGACGATCTTGTGTAATTAATGGTTTCCTTCATTTTCTTATTAGCTAGCATCGAGTTATCTCTATCTGTATAGTAGCTACCGTCGACCGAGCACGGAGAAAGAGAGGACACTTCTCCCTATTAGCTAGCTAACACAATATGAAACCCCTAAATTAACCCTCCAAAACCCCCCAACCCCCCCCCCCCCTTCAAAAAAAAAAACCCCAGCTGCTGCCTGAAGCTGACGCGTGGATAACCTTTGGTCCCGGTTGGTGTGACCAACCGGGACTAAAGGTCCTCCTGCCTGGGCTCCCCGCTGCGGCCACGTGGATGCCTTTTGGTCCCGGTTGGTGTTACCAACCGGGACCAAAGGTCCTCCTGCCTGGGCTACTCGCAGCGGCCACGTGGAGCCCCTTTGGTCCCGGTTCATAAGCGAACCGGGACTAAAGGTATTGGGCTTTAGTCCCGACCCTTTAGTCCCGGTTCCAGAACCGGGACTAAAGGCCCTCTGGAACCGGGACTAAAGGCCCTTTTTCTACTAGTGAAGGTAGAAGATAGGTATCATGCCGAAGGTTCATATACACGTGTAGGATTGGCACTCGCCACCATCCATACGATGTAGCCTGTGCAGGTGCCACTACGGTCAGTGTCGTTGTTGAGATATACCTAAGGTGATGACCATACATAACAACTAATTATGTGAAGTCTTACTTTCTAGTCCATTTCACGAGCCATTGACAATAGAGGACATACACTTACCGTTAGCAAGAGAAGAAATATGCATACTACTTAGTGTTTGCTTGGTCTTGAGCGAGTCTATCTAGGAACTTGCTAAATCAGTGATTTACCCTTGGTACCGACATACTTTAAGCCACATAACCACAAGCGGTTTATAATCATCCTATGGAACTTGCTCGTCCGGAGTGGATGGAGATGATAAGTCCCTTCCCAGCACGAAAACAATCAAGTGTTCTCTCTTGGCCAAACAATCATGTTTGATCGGTCTTGAGTTGTTCTAGCTAGAATCTTTATATATTATTGAGTTTCTCTTGGTAGTGGTATAACTAATGCCACATAGCTATTTCTAGTACATGAGGATGTTGCATAACTTGGTCGTCTGAAGCGCATACCAATGAAAAGTTCCCTCTTGTCAGACGTGGCGATACTCAAGTGGTATCTTGGCCAGGAAATTGTGATAATAGGAATAATGTGACGTTTAGCGTCAAAATGGCCTATCCTCCCCCATTGTTCTGAGAAGTAGACCACCCATGAGCAGGCGATACTCCAATGGTCTCTAGGAAATGAGAAGTAGAACACACAATTTTCATCAAATTGAGAAAAGTGAGGGGGGGAACATAATGAGTGTTATTCTCATGTTAAATCGAGCAAGTGACAACCCAGGTGATAATGTTGCGATGCCAGCTCTAATGAAGAACATTTTAATTAGGGAAGAAGACATCATTAGCGCAATCCAATCCACCACTAAGCCTGCATTCTAGGAACAATTGGCGGGAGCAAAGAGGCAGTCATCCGACAATTCATCGTCAAGAGAGAAAATAACAAATACACTCCATCACCTATGATTGATTTTTACTCGATGCATCAATACAACTTACTTTTATTAAGTGTTGGAAAAGTGATATCAACTCTTAGAACTATTATAAAGCACATGTTGAACATTCAATTTACATCAAATTGAGCCAGTGAGAGGAAACAAAAGGTGTTCTCATCCTTCCATATCTAGCAAGTGAGAGCTGAGGTTCCTCAATACCAGCATTACTGTGCCAGCTCCAAACAAACACATCTGATTAGGATAGAAGATAATGACTACGCAAGCCCATCACAAAGCTTGGCATGCACCACCATGAATGTTGAGTTGAAAAATGTAGATCAAACCTACATTGGTTGACCAAGCTTATCACCATGCCATATGCCAATGACACATTAGTTGGTTGTACCTGGCAATGGTGGAGTTTACACACAGTTCTTGACGGCATTGCTTGAAGTTTGCTTAGACTCAATCTTCAGGGTGAAAACCCATAATCTCGCCTTGACTGGTTGGTCTGACAAGGGTGGCGCAATGCGTAGTTCCCTTTCAAGAGGCATTGTTGTCTAAGAACCTGTCATGCAGTTCATATGTTTTCAAGGGCGGTTGATGGCATTGTGCCGGTTGCCATTTCCTTTGGATTGACTTTTTGGCGCCATGCTTTTCTTTCCCCTTTTATTAATAATTTGGTCATGTGTCCTTGATATCTTGACTAGCCATTTCTTGATGTTGTGTTGGTGTAGAGACCAGGTGTAAATGGTATCTTCTTGATATGAAATATATTCGCTTTTAATCAAAAAGTATGCTAGCAATACGTGGCTTTCCTAGGAAAAACCATTGAGTGATTCTTCTCAAATCGAATCTGGATAAAAATTCAAATTCACAAAGTACGGAGAGGAAACACTCCCCGCCAACATATGTTGTGTTGCTAGAGGACTCGCCCACACATCGATGACCCTTGACCATTGGCCCGCTAGTGTGCAAGAGGATGAAAGATGTGACAACTCTAATGGATCGAGGTGGGTTGTAGCTAGCCACCCACCTAACAAGAGAGAAAATCATGTTCATCGGTAGTCACCACAGAAACTTGGAGCTCTGATACTTCTTACTTCTAGTTTCAGTTAATGGAAAATGTACAGTCACATATTAGATTTATTTTACATTTTACAATCGTACGTAGAGCACACAATTTACATCAAACAGTGTGAAGTATTAAGAAGTGTTCTTTCTCATGTTAACTCGTGCAAGTTAAGGTCCAGGTGACTCTAGACCATCAATGCCATGATACATTCTATGAAGAATGCATTTGATCGGGAAAGATGATGCCTCCAGATCAAGCCAATCAACTATCTTGGCATCTATCCACATGAAGGGTAGGTCCAAACAATGAATATTCAACCCACATGGGCCGACAATGATCATCACCCTGACATACTCTCCGGTAGGAGCAAGTGGCTACCATAGAAAAGAACCACCCCGCCGATGTCTGTCCAATCGAATCTAGAAAACTATCCCATGCGACCAAGTCTCTAGAGGAAACACGGGAATGACCCTATGGCTCTGAACACCATATAGTGAAAGATGATAAAGAGAAGCGCAAGAAGGGTGAGAGATAGCATTTAGCCGCAGTTTTGTTAGCCCACAGGGGTTTCCTTAAGCGGCAACAATGAAGGAGGGATGAATATTGAAGATATGTGATACTAGAGCGTTACAGTTGCCCTCACATTTCAAGGACAAATCAAGGCAACATTTTTTACAAGATAGTAAGCACAAACACATATAGCAAACGTCCATCAGCACAAATTGAATTTTTAGCTGCATGGGATGCCTAACTGATAGCAGTGCCCCTACATGAGTGCCCGTCTGTCGAGAACCCTCGATTTGGAACTTCGCTTGTTTTGGTGAGTGCTTGACCGCGTTCAATTCTTTGAGGTAAGTGACGAACGGATCCAGGCTTGCGGTGGGTGTCTTCAGTTCAAGGCGAGTGCGGTGTATCGCATGATCAAACTCTCTGACAGTGACCTCCCCCTGCATGGCCTCAATTGGGATGACTTCATGCCCGTCAAGGTCAAGGTGTTCGCCTGGATTCTGCGACATGGCAACACTCGTACGCGGGACCTCCTACATCGGATCGGCTTCCTCGAATATGATGACTGCACTTTTTGCACGAGACGGTTATAGACGATCTTGCACCTCTTCTTAGATTGCCCCCGTTTACGTCCGATGTGGACACGCGTCCTCGGCCGCCGCAGTCAGCTGCTCTGTCAAAAGTACTTGGCATGCCTTGTCTGCCTATCACCCCTCTTGGAGCCGTCCTCTCCTTGGCAGGGCGATGTGTTGTGTCCCTTGGGTTGTCTAGAAGACTAGGGACCAGATGGTGTTCGATAACATCCGAACCTCGGATGTTGACTTGAGGCATTCGATCCAGGAACATCCGTGGTAAGCATGGACTAAGGAAAGAGCCATTCAATTCTTGACATCATAATATTCTTTCCATGTCTGCTCCCATCGAAGGCGTAAGAACACAATCATGGCGAGCAAATGTGTGGTGGGGACCCGCTCGCTCCGCAAGATAGATGTAGCTTCTTAGTGGGGATAAAATATCACAAAAATCCCAGACTACAAAGCTTATCAAAAGGTTCAATAATGTCACTTTGTACCTAAAATCTGTACATATATAGTGACCATGCATGTAGCTTTTTAAAAGGAAGTAATCTCTCGTTAAAAGAAAGACACGTGTAATTAGCAGTTTAATCAGTTTTCTTGTGTGAAGAGAATGAAATTAATTATACTAATAAGTATGAAGTTGCAATCCATCAACAAAATAGAATGGAAAGTAGGTGGTACCTTTGGATCTGAGTGCTTGGGGAATAGGTAATTAAAGTGATCCATGGCCTCGAACGCTCGATCACACGACACGTCGGTGGTGTCAACATCGCCGCAGGATTGAGAGGGGCCCTGCTATGCCTAGCACGGCGCTGCCGCAGTGGTGGCGGCCGGCCGGTGACTAGGGTCGCTGCGAGCGGCGGCATGGATCGATAAACGGCCTTCCTTCGTGTATAGAAGATCTGTAAACGGCATCTCTAAATACCAACTACCAAACGGCGGACGCTACGGCTGATCAGCCGGCCCGAGCGCCGTTGGATTCGACTACCAAACGGCATCTCTAAACGTAATTTTTTTTAGGGAAATTCTGAAGGGATTTTGTAGTCTAGTTTTCAATCCATCTCGTCTACTTCTCATGGGCCTTTCTCTAAGGCACCACAACAAGTAGCTCACCACACAGACGCAGCCCACTAAAAAAAAACCTTCAGCGCACTAAGAGCGTGGCAGCGACACTGGGAAAGGCCCGGTGTAAGCCTTCCATGCAGCAGTTTCATCTAGCTAGACTTGCTTGATGGTGACGAGTAGCGGCGGAACAAGCAGAAACAGGGGCGCTCATATTCATCTAGCTAGATTGATACCAAGGCCGGAAGCTGTGCTGCAGCAGCAGTCATATACAGAACAAGAGATGTGCTGCCATTGCTATGGCCTATGGGACTATATCTGAGGGGAAAAAACAGGAGATGTGCTGCAGCAGCCATATACAGAAGAAGAGACGTGAGCTTTATGGGGGACCTCGGTGCGAAAGCAATGGCTTGCCGAGAAGCTCTCTAGGTTTAAGGCAGCTGAGGCTGTATGCAGACAGCTGAGGTTTTCATCTAGTAGTACGTACTACGTAGCTAGGTTGCTGGTTGCATGCATGCCAGCTGCGTGCTCTCTATCACGGATCGGACAGCCGTGACATGGTTATTGCACATCTAAATGACTAAATCAAGCATAAAAGGAAAAACAAAAAGAAAAAAGAAAATATTCACACGAATCTCCACGTAAGATCAATGATATAGGACTTAGATGTGCAATGCTTATCTCACATCTAGATGTGTTTTAGCAAAACCGTAATCCATTATATTTCCTTACCAACTGTACACAACTAGCAGTAAACCGATTCCTCGGTGGCTCGGTATGGCAAACAGATACACACAACGTCGCACGTTTCTACTCCCTCTGTATCTAAATACTTGTAGTTGATGGCACTGCACTACGGTCTAGTCCGGTGGAAGTCCGACGCCCCCAAATCCCACACCGGCCGCTATGCATGAAATTAATAACAAGGATTCATGAAGAGACGATACAGGTCGGCCATGCCTGAGCGCCGCCTGAGTAGTGAGCGTGGCCGTGGATCCAGCCGACCAAGCTACTTCTGGAATAACGACGTCCGCACGCATCAGGGACATGCTAGCTAGCTTCTCGGCGACGGCGACGGCGACGACTCTACGCCGGCGCCGCCGCCGTTGGTCTAGTGGCAAATCAATCAAAAATAAAAATAAATAAAAAGGAGGGACAAACGACGACGTACCGCCATTCTTCACGCAGCAGACTTACGCACTGCCCTCCGCTCGACGACGACGGCGAGGCACCTGCTGTTTCCCTGCGGCGACGGCGAGGCACCTGACTATTCCCCTGCGCGCTTGCAGCGAAAACTAGACGTGTTACACGCGCGTCACCTCCTTTTTGAGGCATATATAAACGGGGGTTAGGAGCTGTAAAATAATGTTAGTATTAATTCCATTATTAATACCTATCTATTATATATATATGTCGAATCTATTATTAATAATGTTTTATTATTATTTCCAAGGATAAATGGGGTGACTATGAAATAGTAAGTAGTTAAACTTTTCTAACTTTGGCTATCAATACCTATCTATTGTATATATAATCTGTTATTATTAATTTTATTAATAGTGTTTTATTATTATTTCCAAGGATGAATTAATGGGGTGACTTTATAAAATAGCAAGTAGTAAAACATTTCTAACTTTGGCTATTAATACCTATCTATTATATATATAATCTATTATATTAATGTTATTAATAGTGTTTTATTATTATTTCCAAGGCAAGGATAAATGGGGTGGACTTTATAAAAACCTAGCAAGTAGTACTAATTTTCTAACTTTGGCTATTAATATCTATCCATAATATATATATATATATATATATATATATATATATATATATATATATATATATATATATACTAAAAGAGAAATACATATATATTTTATCGAGCAATTTGGTTGAGCCACATAGGCTAAAATATTTACGCCATTAATCTTTGATTGTAAGGCCTAAGATAAAAAGGAAAAACATACTACTTGGTCAGACACGTGCAACCATCATCCATTTGACATGCCGAAGTTTTAAAACATCATCTATTCCTTGAATTGCTGCATATTTTAAACACGTGCAACCATCATCCATTTGACATGCCGAAGTTTAAAAACATCATCTATTCCTTGAATTGCTGCATATTTTAAATTAAGTGCAATTTTACATTGAGATATGCATAGTGGGGAGTTGAATCTTTTTATATGTAATGTTGCAAAAATGTTTATTTTAGAAACTAAAAAGTGTGGTCTATATAATTTATCTCAAATTGGTAATCTATTTTGTGAATTCTTATAATGCCATGCACAAACTCAATCGCATGTCTTTCCCTTATGAGTTAAGCAAAGGGCAAAATATGTGTGGTGTGTGCGACCCATCAACGTACTAGCTATAGGGGAGAAAACTTAGCATGTCACAATAGAAGCGATGATTCCCTAAAACGGAATCCTTGGTGCCCTGGGACAAGGCCATGGGGCAGCCCTACGCAGACAACAACATAACCTTTTCTAGGAAGTCCAAATCGAATCTTCCAGTTGGCTTTACAATGAATAATTATTTTTGTGCGTAATAAAGCAAGTATATCTAGATGCTTCGCTTGCTCCTTTCTTATGGTTGCATGACATGAACGAACGAAGGTGAGATGATTCAAATCCATTGGTAGTGTGTACTAAGATGACGATATAACGTATGAGCAACCCACCAACTTTTTTTTGATAATACAACACACCAACTTAATATAGGTGATCCCTCGACAGAAACATGTTCCAAACTTTTTTTTTGCGGGGAACATGTTCCAAAATTTAATGGCACATATTGATCTAATGCCATGTACAATCGACATACCAATATTTTTCCAAACAACACTTCAACTCAGCATGATCAATACAACGAGGTTGTTGTCAGAAAAAATCACTAATGAGGTTTCATCTTCATTGGTAACATAGATCTACAAGAATTTTTACTTAATAATTTTCAAAAGAACTTTGTAAGATTATAATTGTTGAAAAACAATCTATATAGATTGTTTGATTTGTAGGATTATAAATCTTAGAAATTTTATAGGTTGTTATAGGATTATAATTGTTGAAGATTGATTGGTGTTTAATATGTCAAAAGAATGCGGTCCAAATATGTGTAGTCACACTAGGCACAACAAACACATGTGACTGACATCATAGGACAGCTAAACTCAAGAATGGGGAATATCATTGCTAGATCTAAAAAAAGATATATAAAACTAATTCTACCTCTATTTATAAACAGGTGAGGCGTTGTCTCCGTGTCCTGAAGCGGAGCAGGAGTGCGGCGGTGCGTCGGCAAAGCAACAGCTGGACCATCCGCCCTAACTGGTAGACTACAAGGTGGAGACTGAGCCCAACGACCCGGCCTTCTCCGCGCGCTAAGAGAATCCGTCGTGCCCTTTCCGCTGCCGCGCCACCCCGACGACCAGAAAGATGATCAGGGGATCCACGCTGCCTTTCGAACATCAGTGGATGACCTTGCCACCTAAAGGACGACTCCTCCCTCTTTCGGCAACGATCTTGACGACGAGGACAAGATTTAATAAAATGTTCATGAATTTAATGAAATTTCACAAAAAAATGAAAAGAGTTCCTAATTTAAGAAAAAATAGAGAACAAGATTTGAAATTGATTGTAGATTTAAAAATATGTTCGTGAATTTGAAAAAACATCTTTATCAATATGAAAATATTCATATATGTAAAGTATTCATGAACTTTAAAAAAATCATGAATTTGGGAAATGTTTACGTATTTGAAAATCTAAAAAAACAGAAAAATAAAAAACAAAAGAAAAACGATGCAGAAAACCATCTAGAACCTTTCCAAAACCGGGCGGAAGGTTCCTAAAAACACCAGTCGTTGGTTCACGTTTTCGCATGTATGCTACCATGGCTAGATGGGCATGTCCAGCGCCCATAAGGAGGGGATTTCCTAAACGGCACCCGTTCCTTCGTTATTTTGTAAACGGCGCACACCCCCTCTTTACGTTGGGCCAGCATATTTTTCACTTTTTTCTTCTATTTTGCAGAAACCCGCGACGTGGGACTTCAATGATTGAGGCAATAACCACCCGACCACATCACACAGATGTCCATAAATACGTGTTTTTCCATCCGGTCTTCGTTCTTCATTTTCATTTCTTGTCTTGTCTTTTCTTTTTTCCTTTTATATTTTTTCTCTGTCTTTGTTTCTTTCTTTTTTCAAATTCACAAACTTTTTCTTCAAATAGATGGACCTTTTCAAATATTCAATGTACTTTTTTTCAAACTCATCAACTTTTTGTCAAACAAATGAAGTTTTTTCAAAATCGATGAACTTTTTCCAAATTTGAAAATTCTTTTTTAGAATGGATGTACTTTTCCCAAATTTGAAAATTATTTTCTAGAATGGATGAACTTTTCCCAAATTCGATCAATATCATTTAAAATTCAGTTCAAAAAAATATATATTATCCTTACAGTTCACAAATATTATCCTTTAGGCCACACATGGGTTATATTGCCGGGTTGAGCCGCGGGAGCCGTTTCCTTATAGGGTGCTCCTATAGGGCACCTTTAGCGCCAGAAACGTGACCCGGCGCTCATGCGCGCCTCCAAACGGGCCACGGCCTAGCCGCGTTCGGCAACTCGGAACACAGCAAATTTCATTTTTTCTTTTGTCGGTTAACGGCTGACTAGTTGACTGATATATATTATCATGTAGCCTTACATATATTTCACGAACAATTGTTAAAAATATCGTAGCGTGCCTTCTCACTTCTCAGCATCCTAAGCCCATCAAAAACAACCACGTTGCAGCCCATATCAAGTGGTCATGACATGATGAACCTTCTGAATCACCGAATTTGAATAGAAAAAATATTGGATTTACTCAAAAGAAAATATTGGAACCCCAAGAACATGTGTATTGGCATGTTAGGCTTTTGCAGCCCATGTACAACCATATTCTTTAGCTGTGCCAGCAACCAGAGATGGAGGCGGTAGGGACCTCCTATATACCGCTTATTACGGCAAGTAGTCGTGGCTCGCTCAGGGGGCGCCTCGCCCGGGCCGGCCCATTTTCTGTGGCTCCGCAAGTGGTGGCTTCACACGGGGGGCGCCTCTCCTGTGCCGCCCATTCACGATGCGTCAGATTAAAACTTTTATAAAAAAATCAAAGGTGATTTTCGAAAAAGAATTACTTTTTGAAACGCAAATATTAGTTGGGAAACTCAAATTTTGAAATTTATAATTTCGTCAGATCTTGAAATTTTCTAAACATTACTCATAAAAGAAGACAAATTTTGATACACGGGAAACTTTTTGAAATTTCGAACAAAATGTTGCAAACATGAACATTTTTTAAATTCGTAAAAAAATTAAATATGAACATTTTTCTTCAATTGTGAATTTTTTTTATAAAAAGATATTTTTTAAAAAAATTCCTGGACACTTTTTGAAACACAAACATTTTATGAAAATCGTGAACAAATTTTGAAAAGGAGAAAAAAAATTGGAACACAAATAGTCCTATGAAACCATGATATATTTTTGAAAATAAGAACATTTTCTTAAATTCCTGATTTTTTTTCAAAACACGGACATTTTTTAAAAACTGTTCAGTTTTTTGAATACGAGAACAATTTTTGAAAAATGAAAATATCAACACATTTTGAAGCAAGAACATGTTTTTGCAATTCATGATTTTTTTAAACCCGAACATTTAAATAAAAATTTTGAATAAAAATTTGAACACGAGCACATTTTTTGAAATTTAGAATGAAAATTTGAAAATGTAAAACAAAAGAAATAGGAAAAGTAAAAAAAAAAGAAAGCAATGAAAACGAAAGCAAGAACATTTTTTGAAAAACAAGAATTTTATTATAAATTCCGAACATGTTTTGAAGTTATAAACAATTTTTGAAAAGGGGCAATTTTTTGAAATTTAGTACTTTTTTTAAAGCAAGAACATTTTTCGAAATTTAAGAACTTTTTTCGAACATGAACTTAGTTTAAAAAGGATAAAATAACCTTGAAATAGAGAAATGAAAAAAATTAAAAATAAACAGAAAACATAATAAAGAAAAGGAAAAATAAGTTTCAAAACAGGAGCGAAATCAGGAAAAATGAACAAATTTATGAAATATGAATATTTTTAAATTCCAGAAAAATTGTTGAAAAAGGAAATAAATTTGAAAAGGAAACTGTAAATAAAATTCAAAAAAAAGAAAAGAAAGGAAAAAAAGAAACAGGAAGAATATAAAAAGAAAAAGGTCAGAAAAATAGAAAAGAAAATATAAACCGGTTCAGAAACTCCTAGAAGGTTCCCAAAACCAGTAAAAACCAGCTGGGAATCCTCTAGAAAGTTCCCAAAACCAAAACCTTCAAGCATAAGGCACACGGCAGTTGGACCAGCCCAAATCGCTAGCTAGGTCGTCTCGCCTGTGCGATTTGCCGACTGTTTGACGCAAAATGCGTCAAATACGGCTTTCCGGGGCGGTAATCGTTAGTACAACCTCGCTGGTGCTATGAGAGTAACTTCAGGCGTGGCCTATAAAGGCATACTCGGGGGCTGACTGATTTGTTCTGTGCTGCTAAGCCCATCATTAGGGCTGGCCAATAATTTAAATAATAATGTGTGATCAGCAGAGATGGAGCATCAGACCCGATGGGCTCCCGATAGGGTCGGGTTACCCGGTGGGTTCAGGCATGGGTCTGGGATCGGTAAGGTTGTGGGCAAGCGATGGACCCGCCAAGTGTTTCGGGCTTGAGTCTGAGAGAGGTCTAGTCGACCAAACCAGACCCGATTACTAGGTTGACCCGCGGCAGATCAATAGATTCGATTCCTTGACGACATATTGGCTTTACCGAAACAACAAGAAATTAGGTGCTTTGTGGGCTACTACTCTACTGGACCCGAGCCGCATCCTAGATCATTAGGCCCCTAGATGCCCTAATCGTTATGACAAGCGTCAACATGGGAAAGGCGACAAGATCGTCAATGTTGTCATTGGTGACACTGAGATGAAGGATGTTGGGTATGGTATACTTCCCACTATTCTCTCAGTATGTCGTTCTCCTGATTGGTTGATTGACACGGGTGCTAATGTGCGTGTATGCGGTGATATTTCCATGTTTTCTTCCTATCAGGCCGCAGGAACTACTTCCGTGCTGATGGGCAACGGTTCAAGTGCTTCTGTTCATGGTGTTGGCACGGTCGATCTGAAGTTTACTTCGGGGAAGATCGTGCGGCTGAAGAACGTGCATTATGTCCCCTCCTCAATAAAAATCTTGTTAGCGGATCTCTTCTATGTAGAGATGGCTACAAGCTTGTCTTTGAGTCCAATAAATTTGTGATATCCAAGTATGGAACTTTTTTTGGTAAAGGTTATGAGTCGGGAGGTTTGTTCAGACTATCCTTGTCAGATGTTTGTAATAAAGTTGTTAATCATGTTTGCAACAATAGTGAATCAAATGTCTGGCATTCACGTCTATGTCATGTTAACTTCGGTTGTATGACGCAGCTAGCCAAGTTGAACTTAATCCCTAATTTCATCGTTATTAAGGGATCTAAGTGTCAAGTTTGTGTGCAAGCTAAGCAACCTCGTAAGTCTCATACAACTGCGGAAACAAGAAATCTTGCACCACTAGAACTCATACATTCATATCTTTGTGAAATGAATGGTGTTTTGACAAAAGGTGGAAAGAAATATATCATGACATTAATTGATGACTCCACTAGGTATTGCCATGTGTACCTTTTGAAATCAAAAGATGAGGCTTTGAACTTTTTCAAGAACTATAAAGCTGAAGTGGAAAACCAACTTGATCGAAAAATCAACAGACTTAGATCCGATCGTGGTGGAGAGTATTTTTCCAATGATTTTGATTCTTTTTGTGCGGAACATGGTATAATCCATGAAAGGACGCCTCCCTATTCACCTCAGTCAAATGGGGTAGCCGAAAGAAAGAATCGTACTCTAACTGGTTTGGTTATTGCCATGTTAGACACATCGGGTCTCTCCAAGGCATGGTGGGGGGAGGCGATATTGACTGCATGTCATGTCCTAAATCGAGTTCCCACAAAGAACAAAGAGATAACTCCGTTCGAGGAATGGGAGAAGAAAAGGTTAAAACTCTCTTACCTACGAACTTGGGGATGCTTGGCAAAAGTCAATATACCAATTCCAAAGAAGCGAAAGCTTGGACCAAAAACTGTACATTGTGTTTTCCTGGGCTATGCTTTTCATAGCATTGGTTATAGATTCTTGATTGTAAAATCTGAGGTATCTGACATGCATGTCGGTACAATCATGGAGTCGAATGATGCGACTTTCTTTGAAGATATCTTTCCCATGAAGGATATGGGTAGCTCATCAAATCAAGAGTTGCCTAGTTGATCGAGTCGAGATGTAGTTGCAATTTCTGAACCTACCATTTCGATGCAACATCTTGAAGATCCTGTCGAGGACAACAATGAGACTTCTAAAAGAAGCAAGAGACAGAGGACTGCAAAGTCTTTTAGTGATGATTTTCTTGTGTATCTCATAGATGACACTCCCAGTTCTATCTCAGAGGCTTATGCATCTGAAGATGCCGACTACTAGAAAGAAGCGGTCCGTAGTGAGATGGATTCCATCTTGGCAAATGAAACTTGGGAGATAACTGATCGTCCTTATGGGTGCAAACCTATAGGGTGCAAATGGGTATTCAAGAAGAAGCTTAGGCCTGATGGTACTATTGAGAAGTACAAGGCACGGCTCGTGGCCAAGGGTTATACCCAAAAGGAAGGCGAAGACTTCTTTGCTACTTACTTGCCTGTGGCTCGACTGACAACCATTCGAGTACTACTTTCACTAGCTGCCTCACATGGTATTCTCGTCCATCAAATGGATGTTTAGACTGCTTTCCTAAATGGAGAGTTGGACGAGGAAATCTATATGGAACAACCAGATGGGTTTATAGTGGACGGTCAGGAAGGAAAAGTGTGCAAATTGTTGAAGTCTTTGTATGGACTTAAGCAAGCACCTAAGCAGTGGCATGAGAAGTTTGAAAGAACTTTAACAGCTGCAGGCTTTGTGGTAAACGAAGCTGACAAATGCGTATACTATCGCCATGGTGGGGGCGAGGGAGTTATCCTTTGCTTGTATGTTGATGACATATTGATTTTCGGAACAAATCTGAATGCTATTAAGGAGGTCAAGGATTTCCTATCTCGTTGTTTCGAGATGAAGGATTTAGGAGTAGCTGATGTTATTCTGAATATCAAGCTGCTGAGAGATGATGATGGTGGGATTACATTGCTTCAATCTCACTATGTGGAAAAGATCTTGAGTCGCTTTGGTTATAGTGACTGCAAGCCCTCTCCAACACCTTATGATGCTAGTGTGTTACTTCGAAAGAATTGAAGAATTGCTAGAGATCAATTGAAATACTCTCAGATTATTGGCTCACTTATGTACTTAGCCAGTGCCACGAGACCTAACATCTCTTTTGCTGTTAGCAAACTGAGCCGGTTTGTCTCAAAACCAGGAGATGATCATTGTAAAGCTCTAGAAAGAGTTATGCGCTATTTGAAGGGCACTACAAGTTATGAAATTCACTACACTGGATACCCAAAGGTGCTTGAAGGGTATAGTGACTCAAACTGGATCTCTGATGCTGATGAGATAAAGGCCACGAGCGGATATGTATTCACTCATGGAGGTGGCGCTGTTTCTTGGAAGTCTTGCAAGCAGACCATCTTAACGAGGTCAACAATGGACGCAGAACTCACAGCACTAGATACATCTACGGTCGAAGCAGATTGACTTCGTCGGCTCTTGAATGACTTACCGGTTGTGGAGAAACCTGTACCGGGTGTTCTTATGAACTGCGATAATCAAACTGTAATCGCCAAAGTGAGTAGTTCAAAGGATAACATGAAGTCATCAAGACATGTTCAGAGAAGGTTAAAGTCTGTCAAGAAAATGAGAAACTCCGGAGTTATTGCATTGGATTATATCGAAACATCTAAAAATCTGGCAGATCCTTTTACTAAAGGTCTATCATGTAATGTGATAGATAATGCATCGAAGGAGATGGGTATGAGACCCACAATATGAATTGTTCACAGTGGTAACCTATTCTATGTGATCGGAGATCCCGTGAATTAGATGTGGAAGACAAGTTGTTGGTCAACAGAGAGGAGAGTATTCTTACTATTAATAATACCACTCCATGAAGATGCAATACTTTCCTAAACTGCATGGCAGGTTGATATATATCTTAATGTGTTCTAAGTGGCTTATTTAAGCAGAGTTGTTGTCCTACAGAACATCTTTTGAAGAACATACCTATATGAGCCTGATTGTTAACGTCGCAATCTATGAGAGTAGGGTGCTCTCTAGTAAACTCATGAAAGGCCTCGGAGTATGACGCATAAGCTCCACCTGTGGGGAAGTCCCACGGTAGCCTAGTATCGGTCAAGGCTTTGTGTGAAGCTAGATTCGCACAAAACTTGCAGTTCAAGGCATAGTCCACTGTTCAAGTTGCTTACTAGTGTAGCATGGAGTTCTAGGTGGAAGTTCAACTTAACAGTCTCCACTGCAGTACCGGTATATAAACAGTGTTTTGGAACCAAAGGCAATTTTTGTGTGCCTCTGGGATCTGGTGGGGGATTGTTGGAATTTGATACTATATGGGCCAGCCCAATAACCAGTTTCAGAATTCGTGATAAATCCTAGAGGCCCACTTAGCCCATTCGTGCAAGGCAAGAGGTGGGACTAAAGTTTAGTCCCACATTGCTAGTTTGGTAGGAGTTGGACCTCCTTATAAGGGGGGATGTTTCCCCACATGTATGAGCATGAGAACAAGAGAGACATACACACGCGCTCATCCTCCTCCGCCCGCCTCGCCACGCCATGCCTCGTCACGACGCGCCGCGGGTTGCGGGAATGAGCCGAGCCGATGTCTAAATTTTGGCCACGCACGACTGTTATACGAAAGGTCATACGGGGAGCTGAAAAGATTGAATGCGAGCCGTGCATCCCTTCGGCTGCTGGTTGTTCGCTTCATCTCCCTCTCTTTCGCTTTGCCTCCCGTCGCTGCCGGCTCACCTCCTTCTCTTGTGCCTATAAAAGGGAGGTCGCTCCTCTCCAGAGAGACACACCAGAACATCCTCCTCCTCACGCCATCGAGTTCCAATCTCTGAGCTGCTGCAACGTTCTTCCCCATCCCGGCTTGCGGCGTGCACCGCAGGTCGGGATAGTAGGCCTCCGAAACCCCACCACTTTGAGTCCTGTACGGGAGAAGGGTGATAAGGTTTTTGGGGAGCGCTCTACGTGACTACTGACTTCTTCATCACGGACACCACGGACGCCGACGGCCACGTCCGAGACGACGACTTCTTCCCCGACGTCAACAACCTCTTCGACGACATGGCCGGTGACGATGTCAACGCCAACGCTAACGCTGCTGCCACTGCTCAGTACGTGTTCGTGTCTTTCCTATTCGATGTCCTGCTAGAGTTTCTTGGTCTAGTTTCTATTCTACATATGCGGTCTAGTTTACATGTTCACATAATATTCACCTACTATCCTTTAGTTTGCCTGATAAGTTTTATTCCTTGTATTGTGGCATACTCTCCTCTACGTTGCATGACTACTGTTGCTTCTGTTACCATGATCTTGTTTTATCTATTGTTTATTTTTTTTAAATCATTCGGTGAATTGCTCATTATTCCAACATCATATTCACACACGCGGGAAGGTCCATGGCACCATGGCGAGCCAAAGCTTCGGGGGTCAAAGTAACGAGGGTCAGGAGGCTTCCAACGAGGAGGAACAGTAATGCAGGGGTTTCAGTTTTATTGCTGTGGACCTGTGGTGATTTGGGAGGCAATCAAGGTATCTGTCACTGCCACTACACGATCTTCGTTAACCTAATTATTTTTTCTGAGTGATTCGAAATACAACTGAAAGAGAAAATAAAAGTAGAACATAACAGTAAAAATAGGAAAGCCTAAATTTACACGTCTTAAATCCTCCACTTGCTCTCTGGATTCAGTCTCCAAGAATGATATCAACAACAGAAACTCGACTCCATTAGTTAGCAAGATTATGTTCAGATGCAACGTCTTGTACATTACCACACCCCTCCGAAAGAGAGGTAATATAATCTGTGCCATCTACTACTTCAAGATCCAAAATCTACAGAAACCAAGCCATGCAAGTTGTCCAAGTAATGACTCGCAATTCTACGGGCTTAACGGATCAGTACGGTCTAAGAACTGGAAATGATCTTTTCTTCGTTTCAGCTTAGAAAACTTGGTAGTATTAAAAATGAAACAGTCTAACTAGAAAAGGAACAGAGATGACTATCTATGAATATTTATTTAGTTCTTCTTCATTCCCGTATGAACAGTGTCCTTCTACTTGTGTGAATGTGCGAGCCACTCCTCCAGTTCTCCTCTGCAATACGTACAATATCTACTATATATCAAAATATTTCACTAGAGGAGAGATGCTCTCAAAAATAGAAAATTAAATATCCGGTTTGTCTACATGTTGACAGCAGAAAAAGATCAGATTCGAGTATATAGGCTTCCATAATCAAGCATCGTCCTTTACCCTTATTGCGTTCACTATTTTCACAGCCTGAACAATGCTTGATATACAGTGTTGTAAGTACAGGCAAAGGAAATTATATGAAGAAGATAAACAAAAGAAGTCTCTTTGTCTACGCAAACCACCAAATTCTGGTCGTGAAAACTACATCAACTCAATGCTCATACACTGGTAAGTTACGGTTCCGATATAATTATTAAAGGATAAAATAGGTGCTGCAATAATTAGGCTACATCCTCGCCATAGCTGACTTGACCGCATTCAAAATTCTGAAGTAGTGGTAGAACAAAGCAGATTGCTCGCCCTCCAAGCCATCACGGTTGTATCGGTTGCACCCAGCAAGATTGTTACATGGGCTGCCCCCAATCACCAAGTCGAAGCCGCCAAATCTACTAACAAGTGATACAATTCTATCATCAGTAAGAGATTTCACGTCATCCATCTCAACGAGCGTGCCTGTCTGAGTCTGATCCCACCAGCCCCTAAAAATCCTCTTATTAGCTTTTCCTATCTCTACAGAAACCACTGCTTTCATGTGGACGCCCAGCCTGTGCAAAGCTACCTCTCCTCCTCCAATACCGGTAAACAAGGACAACACATTAACACCATTGGGAAACATGATCCTCAAAACTGACAGGTGGTAAGCAACTGTATCAACTTGAAACGTATTGCCGAGAGACTTGTATCTCTCCGTGATGCCGAGTCCCCTTGTGTGATCCTTTGGGAAACCGAGTAGATATTCCATTTCTTCAGGCTCCAATGGAGCAACCTTGTTCTTTCCAACCCAGACAAGATTCCCTTTTCTACACTCATTCATGACATATCTTTGAACACTTCGAGACGGTGGACTGCCCGAGCTTGCAACAGCACGACCAATCCGTTCTGTCAGCTTCGCACTTGCCACACCTGTTCGCAAGCAATTGAGTTGTGTTCTCGAGTCCCAGGAAGGCCACCACTTCTTGTAATGAGGGAATGCCTCAAATATGGTCTTTGGAGGCATAGGAAGAAGAGGTGATCTGTTCTCAATTGGCAAATTATGGATGTAGCCTCTTTTCCTTGCAGCTGCACACAAATGCTTAGAATCCACAAACTCAGGTTGAATGTCATACAAAAATCTTGAAATGGTCGCCCATACGCCTTTGGGAGCTTGGGCCACATTTTCATAGTAGAAAAAAGGTGGTCCAGTATCTTGTTTAGGAAGTATTCTGGTAACTGATGGTCTCCTATAACCTGGCAAATTAAACCCAACCATTGGATTTGGGAGAGGCATTGGTTCATCATGGCTACCATCCAAGGAGGGTTGATTTCCCTCTGCTCTACCTCCATATCGGTTCCTCTTTTTCTTACTCTCTTCCATCAATCTTGCTTTCTTTCTCCCTCCAAATGAATCGAAGCACCTATCTGTGACCTGCCAAATTTACAGATATTGCAGTGTCCTTACATCAAATTAGGAGAGGGGGAGTGTTTTCTTATTCAGATGACAACAAACCAGTAGGTACCTGCTGGTCAGATAAGTTTCTGGAGTGACTATCTTCTGCAATTCGTGATGCACTTATCGAATCAACTAATTCACATAGATCAACATCCGCACCTAGGAAAATTTGAACACAAATATATAGTATAGGATGGATTTTCCTTGGAAAAATGACATTCAAGGCAACAGTTTCAAAAGAGTCATACCACATCTTGTAATAGCCATATTTGCTTCATCTTGAGAAAAGCCCATGTCCACTAATGATTTGATCTTCTCGTCCTTCTCTGACATATCTCGTAGAAACTTCACAAAAGTACAACAAAAACTAAGATTAGAAAACACTTGCTATATTTTATTGATTTCATAATGCCAAATAAGTGAGTACGACTACATAGCGACACATATAGGGACGGAGAAAAGAAGGGGGCCCTACAACTAATCAGTTAACAAGAAACGAATAACATAGACTACCTAAGAAACAAGAGATAATAACTAAATCGATGAAATAATCTAGGAACTCAATTTCTTATTCTCCGATACTGTCTGAGAATGACTTCATTACAAGAGTTACTGTATGCATGAACAAATGCTTCCCATTTTACGCTTGAAACAAGTACCTACAATAGCAATATGAAGTACTAGTTGTGCTGGACTGGAATAAACTGAAGGTACATGTCTTACTTGTTGTTTCATATAATGGTACTCTGTGCATGATGCATAAGAGTGGTGAAACACATTGTTTCTTCATGTTGATTTGGCGATAGAAAGTTAAAAACGGATGTATGATGAGGCAAATGTATGTGTCTTCAGGAGGACATGACAATATTCCCATCCACCCTATTTCAGGTTCATCACCTGCTAGCATTAAAGATATATCTTTTTGCCGAGCAAGTGTAAATGTGTAATAGACAATAAACACTCCATAATCTTTCCCTACCGATTTTAGGCATTACATATATCTAGCCATGAATAGGAGTGAATAATAGGATATTCTCTTCGCAAAGTTTATTTACGTAAATAATAGCAAATTCGACTATCACATCATAAATTAGTGACTTCATATATGCATTTATCACTCTTCTTGAGGCTTTTATAGAGGGAAGTTTGATGCAACTAATGCGGTATATAATAATATTTTCTAGTATTATGTTCATTTTGTGTAACTGAAAGTTAAAATAAGAATCGTGAACAATGTCATTTAATTATTCAAGACTTTGTTCTTCCTAACCGACATGCTAGTTTCCAAGTCTCCTTCGCTTTTATGGAGAAGTGGTGAGCTGGCTCGCAGCACAAATTTGACTCCAGTGCATGATTGAATTATTTAGGTCCAACTATGTTCTTGCTTCTTTCTTTAGAACCCAGCCTTCAAGCTTAGATTCTATTTTCCTAAACTCTTTTTTTAGCTAAGTCCTATTGTATACTATATCTTGGACTAGAAAATAAATCAAAGAGTGTAATTGATCACTAGTAGAAAACAGACCTTTCGTCCGCCCCTTTAGTCCCGGTTTGATTACGGCCCGGGACTAATGTGACCATTAGTCCCGGTTTGATTTCAGCATCATTAGTCCCGGTTCATTTGCTACCTATAGTCCCGGTTTCTGATACAAACCGGGACTAAAGGGGTGGTGGCAGGCTGGTGTCAGCTAGGGCCCCCACGAGCCCCTTTACTCCCGGTTTGTATCACCAACCGGGACTAAAGGCCCCCCCCCCCCTTTAGTCCCGGTTGGAGATACCAACCGGGACTGGAAAAAAGAATTCAAATTTTTTTTTTCAAAAAAAAATTTTCAATTTTTTTTTTCAAATTTTTTTCCCAGCCCTTTAGTCCCGGTTGGTGTCTTCAACCGGGACTAAAGGTCTATCTTTAGTCCCGGTTGGAGATACCAACCGGGACTAAAGGGGGGGCCCCTGCAAGCCCCTAAATCTTAGAAAAATCATAACTAAATCATTCTAATTCAGAAAAATACAAATAATATATCAAAATTTGCAGAAAAAAAAAGATTTGTCCGAAGAAACAACACATTTTCCGTTTCAACAATTTTTTAAAATCACCAAATTCCAAAGGGAAAATAGAGTTTTTGGACGTTTTAGACGTTTTAGGGTTTAGGGGCTAGGGTTTAGATTTCTAAGTTTAGGGTTAGGTTTTAGGGTTTGAACCTTTAATTTTACTGTTTATGTTAGAGTTTCGGACGTTTTAAGTCCCGGGTTTAGGGTTTTCGGACGTTTTAAGTCCCGGGTTTAGTGCTTTTCAATTTCAGGCTAATTTAGCTCAAAAAATCATTAAATCCATGAAAAAATAGCAAATGAAGTCAAAAGGGTTGAAATTTAAGGATGTGGCTTTGAACGGTTCATATTGAACACACAAAAATTCTGGAGTTGAAATAAGAGTAAAAAAATGAAATGTCTTTATAACAGCTGAGTTTTCGTCTGAAACCCTGTTACTTTGAAAGAGATGGTCCAGTTTGTACACAAAGTTCATCCAGTTTTTGCCATAACCCTCTCAACTTTCTAGCACAAGCTATTTGGGTGAAATGATGATACCATGCCAAGTTTCAACCTTTTCAGAGTTCATTTGTAGTGCTTTTCAATTTCGGCCTAATTTAGCTCAAAAAATCATCAAATACATGAAAAATAGCAAATGAAGTCAGAAAGGGTTGAAATTTGAGGATGTGGCTTTGAATGGTTCATATTGAACACACAAAAATTCTTCAGTTAATATAAGTTTAAAAAAATGAAATGTGGTCAAACTCTGGTCAAACTGTGGTCAAACTACTTATTCAATAAATATTAGTGTTACTAAATAATTATTGTTTTTTAGAATAATAGTTTCAAACTCAAACGGTGAAGCGTGTGACATCATGCTCATATTTTTCTGATAATAATGGATATATTATTTGTCGAATTTTGATTTACAGATTTAAAGATATTAATTATGCCATTTTAAATGAATAAATGGCAAAATAATAATAATAATAATAATACTTATTTTATTTTCATTGAAATTCAATATTATTATTACTTATTTTATTTTGACCATTTTGTATTATTTTGGATTTTTTGATTTTTTTTTTGTTTTTTGATTTTTTTGAAATTTTTTCCTTTTTTTTGATTTTTTAAATTAATCATTGTTGTTTATTAATCATTGTTGTTTATTTTAATAACTGTTTGGAGTTCAAAAAATTAAATCATGTGACATCAAGACCTAAGGGTTAATAGGATTGATAGCTTACTATTGTCAGGAAAACAACAAGTGCAGACTTGGAAACTAGGGGAGATAGAACCTGAAAGTTAAGCGTGCTGGGGCTGGAGTTGTGAGAGGATGGGTGACCGGCCAGGAAGTTAGACGATTTGAAATGAGTGTGGAGCAGTGATGAGGAGGGGTGATTAGAGATTAAATTGTCAAATAATTCAAAGATTCGAAAATCAGAAAAAAAAAATATAAAAAATTCAAAAAAAAATCAAAAAAAAATTCAAAAACAAAATATCAAAAAATTTCCTTTAGTCCCGGTTGGTGTTACCAACCGGGACTAAAGGTCCTGCATCCCCCGCCCCAGACAGCGCCACGTGGAGGGCCTTTAGTGCCGGGCCGTGTTGAACCGGGACTAAAGGGGGGGGGGGGGGCTTTAGTCCCCACCCTTTAGTGCCGGTTCCTGAACCGGCACTAAAGGTCGTTTTAAACCGGGACTAAATCCCGTTTTTCCACTAGTGGATGCATAGATTTCTGCAGGTTAAAGTGCTTGTAGTATGTGTATATCTTCTCTTGGTTACAAGTTACAACACATGTAACAGAATTTTCTTGTAGCATCATACCTCGACAAATCATATGCCTTGTAATTAATATTTAAATGTGTAGGAACTTATGAGAAAAGGAGTGGTGTCTAACAGAAATAAATGTTCCAATTCATCAAAATGACAAACAAGCAACCCAATAATACATTTAGTTTCTACTCCTTTTAGGTCGGTTTGATTGCTTTGCGGGAGACATTGTCCTAATGCTATTCAAGCTCACTTCCTATATTCACTCTTACACAATAAATCTCTACGATGCTAAGAATTCTATGTAAAAAAAATGTACTCAAACTTCACAATGCTAGTACGTACGGGGGGCGCTAAAGGTATGCATGTCAAAGATTTCAAATATATTAGCATACATATGATCAAAGAATTCTCAACTACTAAACTAGAGAAAAGGAATTATCGACCTCAACACTAGAACCATTAGAGTCGGGCTCTGTATCACCAGCATCGCCATCGCCATTCGAATTTTCAAAATCAAGATCATCGCCATCTTCAAGTGCCTGCATTTGACATCACCGATCCTAACATTTGATCCTTGCTACCATGCAGCTAGAGCATCATGTGATAAAATCAGTAATAACACACAAGGGAAAATACCTTATATGTGAGAAGTAGCTCGAGCAATGCATTTCCATCACTATGCCCTGAAAGCAAAATCAGCCTTGGTTAGACAAAGGTGCACACATAACAAGACAAATGAAATGAAACTGCGTTTTTCAGTATTACCAATCTCCTTAATGCCCTTCACAACCATCTTTTTTGGGAAACCCATTCCCACATAAGCCTTGACTAAATAAATAGATGATGTTTCCTCATTGGTCCACCCATTAGAACCCTTTAGATAGTTGCACAAACAAATATCACACTAATGAAAACAAGTCATGGCTAGTTCCTGTACTTGAGTACACAATTAGTTACTACGCACCTCCCGTACAAGTGTGGATGGGCCAGGAGCATCTATATTCCTCAACGCCGGAGCCCATGAGGGTTCAGCCTCACCATACATTTTCCACTCAAATTCATCACTGTCATCGCTATCGCTTGTCCATCCCTATCACATGAGTGAAGCACACCTCAATCAACATTGAAGGCAAACCATGAAAAAAGAAATTGTGGATAAGAACAATAATTCTATCACGCACTGTCACAACAACCACAAGATATCACAATTGACATCTCTGGCACGAAATCAGTATAGCAATTCAATTTTAGTGTTTAGAACACTTAAAAAAACTAGAAGGAAAGACCACCTTTTTTACTGAATAAACTCCCCTTGACACTGTCACAACACGGCCATAAGATAATGCCCCAAAAATATATGCCCCAAAAATATACATGAGTACAATTATAAGTTGTTTAATTTGAAGTTATGGGGATTCCTATTTAACTGAAGATTAGAATAGTTCACTAGACAGTAGAATCGGTTAAGCATAATGTGGATGTTTTATGGAAAGAGAGTAATCAGGTTGGTAAATCTAAAAAGCTGATCGGATTGACCAGGTCTGTCCATTATCAACTTGATGATGCTTCTATTAAATGGATGAAAATGGAAGTTTGAAGTCCAAATGAATAGCTCAAATGCATGAGGTGACATGCGAGAGAAGTAAGAGTTTTGGACCATATAGGTGGATCACTGTAACATAAACTAATAAGATTGACTTATTGAAGAGTATGAACATGCTAATTGAATTGTTTGGTCACAAAAAACAAATCGAATCGATTATATGTTAAAAGTACATGACAAGTTAACTAGAGGAAACAAAGCCCCCCCCCCCCCCTCTCAAATTCCTAAAGAAACCAAAACATCTGTCCGTTAATCCAGTGGACCATCTTTCAATCAACAAATAATAACTGTAAGATCATTGTAACTCCACCTAAGTTGAGCGTGGGGCCATACTGTTTGACTAACTTACATAATTGGACATGACAATCGCAAACTTGTTCTCTTTCCTTTTATATTTTCCCATGCAGAACACTTACATATGATGTGGAAATGCTTTTATTCTTCATACTTCCACACTTAAGTGAGTCAAACATTAGCATAGGACATTCTACTACACATACTTGGCCCTCCAATGTATTTGCTATTGTGTGCGAGCAAAAATATGATTATACCTAAAAAAAACTATCACACAATGTCTTGATGTGTTACCATCCACACATGGAAACATGATAACAAAGTCACATGACTCATTCATGTATGCATGATGCAATCTCCATTAAAGTAGAGTATGAAGTAGAAGAAAACACCATACCCAAGGTTTATATACACGCATAGGATCAACAAGCTTCAGTGTCCACAAGATGCAACATGCACATGTGCCATCATAATCGGCGTCATTGGTAAGACGCGTCTAAGGTGATGAACATGCATGCCAACTAATTATGTGAAGTATTACTTTCTAGCCAATTCCACGAGCCATGGACAAAATAATACAACAATTGATGTTAGCAAGAGAGAGAGAGAGAGAGAGAGAGAGAGAGAGAGAGAGAGAGAGAGAGAGAGAGAGAGAGAGAGAGAGGAAAGTATACTACTTAGTGATTAGTGTTTGAGTGCGTTCATGTCACTTGGTAGTGATGTAACTCGTTCCATGTAGCGATGAGTGGTACATGAGGGTGCTATGGAACTTGGTTGTACGGAGTGAGTGGAGCTGAAAGGTCCCATCCTACCCGCACAGAAATAGCTGACTGTTCTCTTGGCTAGACAATCATGTTTGTTTGGTCTTGAGTCGTTATAGCTAGCAACTTCCTGCATTGATATGTTTCTTTTGGTAGCAACATAACTATTGCCACATAGCTATTGACAGTACATGAGTGTGCTTTGGAAACTAGTTGACAAGAGCGCGTACAAATGAAATGCCCCCTCTGTCTAGAGTACGGATTCTCGAGTGGTCTCTTGGCCAGGGTATTGTGACAAATAGGCATATTGTTGAACCATTAGAAAGCTACAAATCTGATGTCGAACATACAATTTACGTCAAATTGAAGAGGTGAGATGGAAACATAATATGTGCCATTCCACATGTCAAATCAAGCAAGTAAGAGCCGAAACACCAATAGTGCCATGCCAGCTCTATTGAAGAATATGTTAATTAAAGAAGAGGACATCACAAGCGCAAGTCAGTCCTACCAACTCATCATGCATTCTAGGAACAATTGGTGGGAACAAAGAGGCTATTATATTAAACATTTCCATTGTCAAGAGAGAGAAACAAAAAAAAACATGATGTTAGTTCGATTTTTACTCAGCACATCGGTATGTATTACTTTTAGTAAGTGCTAAAAAGAGAGATTAATTGTTAGAAATATTATAAATCATCCATAGAATAAGAAATTTACATGAAATCGAGCGAGTGAGAGGTGACTACCAACATTGTCATGTTTTCTCTAATTAAGCACATTTGATCAGGAAAGAAGACAATGACTGCGCAAGACCATGACCCAAATCGGCAAAAAAAAAAATGCAAATCCAACCTAAATGGGACGACCATGATTATCACCCTGCTATATGTCATCGGCACGTTAGTTGGTTGTACCTGAAAATGGCGTTGTTTACACGACATTCCCTTCTTCGAGGCATTGTTTGGAGTTTGCTCCGACTTGATCTTTGGGGTGAAAACCCAAAATCTGACCTACAATGCTTGAATTTAACAATGTCAACGTGAGGCGTAGTTCCCTTTCCAGAGGCACCACCATTGAAGAACCTCTCTTGCAGTTCCTATGGTGTCAGAGGATGCAGTTCGTGTTGTTGCATGTTGATGCATGCTACTGTCACACTTTTGTATATGTGGAGTCATGCTTTGCTTTCCTCTTTTTATTTTTTTAATAATTTGTGTATGTGGATCATCGATCTCATGACTAGCCATCTCTTTATATCATGTTTTTACATGACTAGGCTAAGGGGACATGTTGACTGGGTGGTCAACACGGTCAAACCCATCCTACTCATTTGAAACTAGCATCGGGTCGAGGGCAGGGTTGAATCCCGAATGGTTTTGGAAGTTGGGGTTTGAATCTTAGCCCGTTTTATAGCTGGGGATTTAATCTTAGTCATGACCGACAATACCTTGGATCCGGATGGGGTTCTTAGCTGATATAATTTAAGAATTATAAGGGCAGTACCAGGGACATGTTGAGGTGGCAGAGGGGTTCTTGGCCCACAATATTGACAACGGCTAAGAAGGTGTTGACACAAAGGAGGATGACGATGGCAGATTCAAGTACACAATAGAGGAGCTGCTCGGTGACGGCGAAGACATGGACATTTCATGCATTGCGCCGGCACCGGCCTGACCTCGCGTGAGAGTCGACCATTATTGAAGGCCAATTCATTTTTTTCAAGAATTGTGAGGGCTTATTCTATACGTGTGTGACGAAGAAGTGCAAGGTTTGCATCCAGAAGATGATGCATGATCTGATTCTAGTGCCTGGGACAATGGCACAATGCAAATAATGAAGGGGTCTTTGTTGAAGATACCACAAAACCCCCGTATGAAAAACAGAATCTATCACACACAGACTTACAAGCCAACAATAACAAACAATGACGAGAGGCTCCTCCGCATATGAATGGAGGTTGTACGAGAGCTTCCTAATAATACTTCGATGCCATAATTTATATAGGAAAATCGATGGACAAGAGGAAGGAGAGAGAAGCATACTGCCATTCTTCGCGCAGACGCCTTCCGCTGGATCTCCCCGACGCGCTAAAGGGAAGCCGCAATCTTCTATGTCCTCGTGTGGTTAAAGTGAAGACAACACGGGTCACACAACCTCCCAATAGGCAAGCAGGGTGTTTAAGGGCCACGATGTAGGAACGTATATAAGTGCAGCGACAATAATTGTGCTAGCATAGTCATAGTTGTCGAGCTCGACAGGTATGACAAGTCTTTGCATATAAATTTGGATATAAATCAGTGCTCTTATAGTAGACCAAAATCAATATATTTGATTAATATATAACAAAATTAAGAGCATGTTAATGTACAATTACTGCTATCCTATTTTAGTATTATTTCCATTCATAAACATAGGTGAATCTCTGCCATTTTCTACTCCCTCTCTAACTAAATATAAGAGCGTTTAGATCACTAAAGTACTGATCTAAACGCTCTTATATTTCGTTAGGGAGAGAGTACTATCTAAAGATAACATAACATTACCGCCTCCCGTCTTATGTTTGTCCTTACGTCCTCCCCTCCTCAGCTCCTCCTCCCACTGGTTTTTTCTACCACTACTCTCCATGTTTCACTCCTGCCCCGAAACACACGCACATCACCCTACGCCTCTATCTCTCACCTCCATATTATTGCCGCGTGAGCCTCCGCTTCTGTCTGAATGCTTTAGGAGCTGCACTTCATTCTAACCCCATGATATATATTGCAACCTTGGTTCCTATTTGTTGGTGAATCTTGTTTTCAATGGGCATCTCAGCCATAGGAGTTCAACTTCATCGTGTTATGCATCTCATAATGTTCACTGTTTATTTTTTTCTGAATCTATTCACGATTTTAATTTTCCACAGGTTTTGTTGAAGTGGATCTGATCAAGTGAAAATGATCGACTCATTTTCTACTTCATATATTCGTTTTAAGATCTGCAAATCCATGGGTATCAACTATCAGTATCCTTTGTGTTCAAGGGGAATGTTGGTATGAGATCATGCTACAAAGTAAGAAACACGAAAGAAGCTGAAAGCTTGAAATCATCGTAGATTTTGCGACACTAGAAAATCATGTGTACACATTATTATTAGCTTGAAACTTTAGCAATAATTTTATTTAGTATGTACGTGCAAATGTTTCTTGATGTGCATGGGAAGGTTAATGGTAGATGGTAGATACGATTAATGACGTTGAATCACCTGTATATGCAGGCCCCGTTGAATCTCGGGTGCAAGCTCTCCACTTGGCATGCCCCCATGCTCTACCTTGGCGACATACTCGTGCTCGTCTGACATGTTCTTTGTGCCATGCCCACACACTTCCTAGTGTCCCTCATCGTCAATAAATTTGTCCTCTCTAAGGTGAACAGAATCATCAGAGGCTCTCTTTGGGTTGGGTGCAAGGAGGCCAATGGCGTCCAATGTCGAGTGAATTGGGCGAGGGTGTGCCGCCACACCTTCTTGGGCGGGCTCGGTGTGCAAGATCTGCAGAGCGCCAACAATTGCTATGCGCTCACGCTAGCTATGGTTGCAGCAGACGGATCGGACGCGCCCATGGAGCCACCTGCACTTACCTTCTGACCCCGAGATGTAGCAAATTTTCCGTGCTTCCATGTCCTGGTCAATGGGGGACGAAAACACCTGCTGCTTTTGGACAGACCCTTGGCCTTTTGTTAGCTCCATCGCCGACATTGCACCTCTGGTACGTGCCATGGTTTCCAAGCGGTTTCGACGCGATCGCACGGTGCGCCAAGGTCTCATTGATCGTGCTTGGGTGCGTGACATCGAGGGTGGCCTCGCGCCGGCGGCACTAGCTAGTTCAATACGTTGATCTATGGAGATGTGTTTGTTTCGGTGTCGGGTAGCTACTCCACCGAGTTTTGGTATCTGGTAATGTTCCAAGGATTGACTCAGGACCCGAACAGGTGCATCACCTGTAAAACATGGGCACCCCTCCGCATCAAGATTTTCACATGGCTGGTTTTCCAAGATCAATGTTGGACGACAGATCGCCTTGGTCGTCGTGACCTACCTCACAACGACCAATGCATTCTTTGCGATCAAGAACCTGAAGATCTGCAGCATTTGCTCACAAGCTGCCCCTTCGCACGATAGGTTTGGCACAACCTCAATCCCTCGGCGACACGGTGACCTTCTCCGGGTGGTTGATGGCGACCTCACATAATGCCCCCAATGGCCATCGCCATGGGCTCTCCTCTCTCATCACGTTGACTGTGTGGTGCTTATGGTGTCACTGTAATGCTTGCACCTTCGATGGCATCCGGCCTTCCACATCATGTGTCCTGCAGGAAATCCAAGACCAAGCATGGCTATGGGCGAGGGCCAGTGCTAAAGGATTGACTATTATCCTTCCTGAGATGTAGTCCTTGGTCTTTGTGGGGTAGATCACCCCCTTCCTCGTATGCTCTGGTCACCATGTAACGCATTTGCGCTCGTATCACGTGATGTACCAACACTTTGTACTGGTTCTCTAACTCCTTCTTTTAATGGAAAGATACCCAATCTTTGCGTATTCGCGAAATAGCAATTACCTAGTTTCCATAAAAGCATGCAATGAAAGTTCTACAACTTGGACTATCAATATTTATTATATACTAAGAATATTTGATGAGCAAAATAGGAAACATGGATAGACATGACATAAATATCTAAAAGAAAACCAAAGACCAAGTAGTTGGTTTCGTGGACCTTTTCATATTGACGATTGCAGCCAATAGATCTTTTTTTTTTTGAAAATCCCCCATATATTAAAACTTAAAATAGTTTATTACAATCATTCCTTGCAGCATTCGACACACAGGACGGGACACTATTACAAAGTAAGCCATATGTCTTATTATCAAAACTAAACTTCGCTAATTCATGAGCCACCACATTGGCCTGTCTATTAATCTTCATGAGCTTAAAATTTGGTAGTAGCTTCGAGATGGCTACCGCTTCCCTCTTCAGATCCACGAGGGAACACTAGTAGAAAAAGGGCCTTTAGTCCCGGTTCCAGAGGGCCTTTAGTCCCGGTTCTACAACCGGGACAAAACAATCGGGACTAAAGCCTCCCCCCCCCCTTTAGTCCCGGTTGCATTACGAACCGGGACTAAAGGCCCTCCACGTGGCAGCTTTCTGGAGCGGGGGCTGGAGGGTTACCAACCGGGACTAAAGGATTTTTTTGAAAAAAAAAAATTTGAATTTTTTTTTGATTTGTTTTAAAAAAAATCTGATTTTCAAATCTTTGAATTATTTGACAATTTAATCTCTAATCACCCCCTCCTCACTGCTCCAGCGTGGATCACTCATTTCAAATCGTCTAACTTCCCGACCGGTCACCCATCCTCTCACTGCTCCAACCCCAACACGCTTAACTTTCGAGTTCTATCTCCCCTAGTTTCCAAGTCTCCACTTGTTGTTTTCTTGACAATAGTAAGCTATCAATCCTATTAACCATTAGGTCTTGATGTCACATGATTTAATTTTTTGAATTCCAAACAATTATTAAAATAAACAACAATGATTAATTTAAAAACTATAAAAAACTTCAAAAAAGGCAAAAATTTCAAAAATTCTCAAAAAACAAAAAATCCAAAATAATAAAAATGTTCAAAATAAAATAAGTAAAAATAATATTGAATTTCAATGAAAATAAAATGAGTAATAATATTATTTTATTCATTTTTTGCCATTTATTCATTTAATATGGCATAATTAATATCTTTAAATCTGTAAATCGAAATTTAACAAATAATATATCCATTATTATCAGAAAAATGTGACGAATCCAAATATGACATCATTTATTTAAAAAAAATTAATTTTTAAAATCTGAATTTTTATTCTTTTCGAAATTCAAAAACGTTTTAAAAAATAAACTACTTATTCAATTAATTTATGTTATATGTATCATATCAATCCTATTAAGCCCTTGAGCATGATGTCACACGTTTCACCATTTGAGTTTGAAACTATTATTCTAAAAAACTATAATTATTTGAATAAGTAGTTTGACCAAAAATTCAAAAAAACTGAAATTTGAGGAGAACTTTTTTTCCTTTCGGAATTTGAGGATTCTAAAAATTTACAAAACAGCCTACGGCGGTTGCCATTGAAACCGGTTTCTCGTGCTGAACATTTTGATATATTAAACTTTTTTTTTCGACATCGTATGCAAAAGTTATAGCCGTTTTACTTTTTCATAACACTTTTTTTAAACTTATTTCAACTCCAGACTTTTTGTGCGTTCAACATGCACCATTCAAAACCACATCATCAATTTTCAACCCTTTCCCACTTCATTCGTTATTTTTGATGCATTTATTGATTTTTTTGAGCTAAATGACCCTGAAATTGAAAAGCACTACAAATGAACTCTGAAAAGGTTAAAACATGGCATGGTATCATCATTTCAACCACATAGCATGTGCTAAAAAGTTGAGAGGGTTACGGGAAAAACTGGATGCACTTCGTGTACAAACTGGACAATCCCTTTCGAAGTATCAGGGTTTCGCACGAAAACTCATCTATTACAAAGGCATTTCTTTTTTTAACCTTATTTCAACTCCAGACTTTTTGTGCGTTCAACATGCACCATTCAAAGCCACATCATCAATTTTCAACCCTTTCCCACTTCATTCTCTATTTTTCATGCATTTATTGATTTTTTTTAGCTAAATGACCCTGAAATTGAAAAGCACTACAAATGAACTCTGAAAAGGTTGAAACTTGGCATGGTATCATCATTTCACCCACATAGCATGTGCTAAAAAGTTGAGATGGTTACGGCAAAAACTGGATGCACTTTGTGTCCAAACTCGACAATCTCTTTCGAAGTATCAGGGTTTCGGACGAAAACTCATCTATTACAAAGGCATTTTATTTTTTTAACCTTATTTCAACTGCAGACTTTTTGTGCGTTCAACATGCACCATTAAAAGCCACATCATCAATTTTCAACCCTTTCCCACTTCATTCGCTATTTTTCATGCATTTATTGATTTTTTTGAGCTATAAAACTAAAAGAGCTAAACATAATCTGTTTTTGATTAAAACACCTATTTAAAATAACCTAAAAATTACCAAATTGAATAAAATGATAAAACACACTAATATTAAACAGCAGGAAAAAGAATCACTCAAAAATCTATTTTCAAAGAAAAGTTATTCACAAACTAGTGATTCACACAAATTTCAAAGAATTAAAATTTAAACTATTCAAATTTGAAAACTACTGGCACTAAGAGAAAGTTTATAATTTTTGTGACCTAAAGCAAAAAGATTCACTCAAAAACTCTAAATATTTCGCTGTAAGTACAAACAAAAGAAAATAAATAAAGCAAAAAACAACAAAAAACTGGAAAAAGGGGGTGATACCCTTTAGTCCCGGTTGGTGTTTCCAACCGGGACTAAAGATAGATGATACGTCTCCAACGTATCTATAATTTTTGCTTGTTCCATGCTGTTATATTATCATTCTTGGATGTTTTAGAATCATTTTACTACAACTTTATATTATTTTTGGGACTAACCTATTAACCTAGAGCCCAGTGCCAGTTTCTGTTTTTTTCCGTGTTTTTGAGTTTTACAGAAAAGGAATATCAAACGGAGTCCAAACGGAATAAAAATCTACGGTGATTTTTTATGGACCAGAAGAAGCCCAGGGAGCATTGGAGTTGGGCCAGAAGAGCCACGAGGCCACCACAAGCCTAGGGGGCGCCCCCCCCCCCCTAGGGCGCGCCCTCCTGGCTTGTCGTCGCCTCGTGGCCCACCTTGACTTGTTTCCGACGCCAAAAATTCCTATAAATATAGAAACCCCCAGAAACAAACCTAGATCGGGAGTTCCGCCGCCGCAAGCCTCCAGAGCCACGAAAAACCAATCGGGAACCCGTTCCGGCACCCTGCCGGAGGGGGAAACCATCACCGGAGGCCATCTTCATCATCCGGCGGTCTCCATGACGAGGAGGGAGTAGTTCACCCTCAGGGCTGAGGGTATGTACCAGTAGCTATGTGTTTGATCTCTCTCTCTCTCGTGTTCTTGAGATGGCACGATCTTGATGTACCGCGAGCTTTATTAATATAGATGAATCATATGGAGTTTTCCCCTCTCTATCTTCTTGTGATGAATTGAGTTTTCCCTTTGAAGTTTTCTTATCGGATTGAGTCTTTGAGGATTTGAGAACACTTGATGTATGTCTTGCGATGGGATATCCGTGGTGACAATGGGATGATGTTCTATTGATCCACTTGATGTATGTTTTGGTGATCAACTTGCGGGTTCCGTGACCTTGGGAATCTATGCATAGGGGTTGGCACACGTTTTTGTCTTGACTCTCCGGTAGAAACTTTGGGGCACTCTTTGAAGTTCTTTGTGTTGGATTGAACATGATGAATCTGAAATTATGTGATGCATATCGTATAATCAAGCCCATGGGTACTTGTGGTGACATTGGAGTATCTAGGTGACATTAGGGTTTTGGTTGATGTGTATCTTAAGGTGTTATTTTAGTATGAACTCTAGGGCTGTTCGTGACATTTATAGGGATAGCTCATAAGATTGATCAGAAAAGATTACTTTGAGGTGGTTTCGTACCCTACAATAATTTCTTCGTTTGTTCTCCGCTATTTGTGACTTTGGAGTGAACTCTTTGTCGCACGTGAGGGATTTATATATGATTCAACTATGTTAGTATTGTTGAGAGAACTTGCACTAGTGAAAGTATGAACCCTAGGCCTTGTTTTCAAGCATTGCAATACCGTTTGTGCTCACTTTTGTTACTTGCTACCTTGCTGTTTTTATATTTTTCAGATTACAAAAACCTATATCCACCATCCATATTACACTTGTTTCACCATCTCTTCGCCGAACTAGTGCACCTATACAATTTACCATTGTATTGGGTGTGTTGGGGACACAAGAGACTCTTTGTTATTTGGTTGCAGGGTTGTTTGAGAGAGACCATCTTCATCCTACGCCTCCCACGGATTGATAAACCTTAGGTCATCCACTTGAGGGAAATTTGCTACTGTCCTACAAAACTCTGCGCTTGGAGGCCCAACACGAGTCTATAAGAAGAAGGTTGCGTAGTAGACATCAATAGACCTTTAGTCCCAGTTGGAGACACCAACCGGGACTAAAGGGGGTGATACCCTTTAGTCCCGGTTGGTATCTCCAACCGGGACTAAAGGTACCATTCGAACCGGAACTGATGCCTGTTGAGCCCCGCCCGGCGTCCTAGCCGCTCGAACCGGGACTAATGCTTACATTAGTCCCGGTTCGTAATGCGACCGGGACTATTGCTCCGATCCGGCTAGGACGAAAGCCCTATTTTGTACTAGTTGAAGATCTATCTGGATAGATCTTTATAAATTTTTGTTGGCCCTAGTAATTGGTATTTGGCATTTGATCTATATATAAACTAGATGATACCCCGCGTGTTGCCGTGGGAATGTGTTGATACATATTTAAAGAATTATAGACATAATGTATAGAGAATATAAGTAAGATGAAATACTATACATATTACCATTTGCCGATGCAAATGAATCCCATGTATAAGAAGTCTCAAAGACAAAAGAAACAACACTAAACACCTAGATTTAGAAAAATTGGTTCAAATACTTTTAAAATGTGGCACACCGTTACAATTTATCCTCATACCTAGCACTCCATACTAAGTATCATCCTTATCAATGTGGAAGTTTTTTGTTATATATAAGAGAACGAAAAGTTCAGTTAGAAACTTAGAAATGACTGCCCAACTAACCATGATTAGTCGGGAACTGCACAGTGGCAGAGCTTGGCCCAAATAGTTGGGCGGGCCGGCTGGAAGGTAATAAGTAATGGGTTTTTCCATGGCCCACAAGTAGGTATACGCTAGACAACAAAATCATGGCCAGGACGGGCCACGACCCACTCAGTCTTGATGTAGCTCCGCCAGTGGAACTACATTAACCACAAAATGACCATCTTTAAGTTGGCAACTATAGAACTAAATGAAGCGTTTTTAGTTGTGAAGCATGACATATCCTAAAGCATAGAGCAGTTGCATTGAACACTAAATCTGCTAACAACATCTCCAATAAATCGGTAGAAAAAATAGTCTCACCTTAGTTATGGGGTTCTACACACAAAGAATGAAAGAAATGGCTAGGCGACAGTTGACTGAATTTAGAATCTAGGCCATTCGATTTGTTCCCAGCCTTTGGATGGGAAGGAACAGTCAGATCTTCTTCTTACTAGCACGATGCTCATGCGTTGCCATGGAGCCATTGACTTACGAGGTGATCAAGTAACGTTAATGTCCTTGTGAAGGTTGCGTGAATTGGTTAGAAAAGAACAAACATATGTGAGAGGGATGCAGCGTCTGAGAATAGTAGGCTGGGAAGAGAAACTAACACTACTAGGGAAAAGCTTAGCAGTAGCGCGGTTTTTAGGTGTATCAGTAGCGCTACAGCTAACTTGTATCAGTAGCGCTGGTCACCCAGCGCTACAACTAAAGTTTAGCAGTAGCGCCTCTTAGCCGGCGCTACTGCTAACCGAGTTATCAGTAGCGCGCTTCTCTAACCCGCGCCACTGTTAAACGCACATATTCCTTTTTTTATATTTATGTTGTATTTACACACGGTTACACATATTAATATACAACATAAATAATTATTGTGCCAGCAACTCCATTTAGATTAAAGTGGATGGATGCAAGTGATCATGTTGAATTAGAAGAAAATATGATGTTGCCAATCACAACATCATATTTTCCTCTAATTCAACATGATCACTTGCATCCATCCACCTTAATCAAATATATGTCATATAACTCATCATCATCTTACTCATCTAACAACTCATCATCATCTTACTCATCTAATCATACCAAGTTAAAATCTCATAAAACAGAAAAACATCATAATAGTAATCATCCTAATCGATCATGCAAGTTAAAATAAACCAGAAAAACTTCTCTCTCATAGGACCTAGTCCTCCCTCCTAGGTAAAATGACATAAAACAGAATAACACCTATGTCTCCATGATGAAGCAACGAGATCCAACGGTCTCCAACTTGTGGCTTGCGATCCTTCTTTATTTCTCCCCATGCTTCAATTTGGAGTCGTCTTGGTGGTTTGCGCTCCGTCGAGTATGCAAAAGAGAACTGGGGCCTCATAGGGCTTTTAATTGTCATATTACCTTCATCTTGCATCAACGGAGGCACAACTTCATTTGGCAGTTTCTGTTGAAGAACATAATAGTAGCCTAGTTAGCAATGTAATCAATACCATTTACGCAATAGTAGTGTACTTAATTAGCAACTCTTACCAAGATATTTCGGTGAATGTCATCTGCCCTCAACCTATGCACTAGTGTCCTGTACAATGTATAATTTGGGTCACTTCCCAAATTATACGGGAAGATCTCCCTACCAACTAGGACACCAATAACAAAGTTGATAAGATCATCCTTCTCCTCCCAAGTTAGATGTGATCCATAAGTGTAGTGTGTCGTGTCAATTATTTTCTGTGTTTCACTTGAAGAAACGAAATAAGCTGTAAATTATAAATTAACAAATTTAGTATGGATGAACACCAACTATTTTTAAATATAGAATGCAAATTACTTGACAAATATGAATGGTTGATAAACTCACATGGAGGTAAAACAGGAAGCATATCGACATCCACCCAAATGTCGATGTTACCTTCAATATGATCTTCAGGATGAAGATCGAAGGTTATTTCCATATCCTCCTGAAATCCATATGCCTTGCAAAGAGCTTCCCAATTTGAGCACCCTAATTCTGTGTTATTAACTGCATTCATTACTTTGACCAGAAATGTGTGACCATGTTTAGTCCTCAGGTTGGCTCTCCTCGTCTCGAAACTCTCGTGCTCTTCGAAATCGAGCCTCTCCAAGAAATACCGTCTTGCATGACAGGGGATGAACTAGTCGAATTGTATAAAATAGAAATTACACGTTGAAGCAAAGAAACAGAAGTCATGCTTAATTACGAAAAAACACTTGTCATCGTTGCGTACCGTTGAAACATCGAAGGTCTCGTCAAGCTTGATGGTGAAGAACCTGTCGTCTCGCAACCCAGGCTGGTCGCAGAGACCCTTATCTTCGCCGCAGAGTTCACACACTTGGATCCTATCGTCGTCATCAGACGACGACATTTCCTGTGTTCATGATTCAAAAATTACGGCATGACCATTGCTAATGTAAGACATATTGAGCGCCTAAAATTTGCCGGAACGGAAATAAATCAACATTCCGGCAAAACATAGGCACTAGGAGGGGTTCCCTGCAATAACATACACACATGTCCAAATAGACCTAATTCAATATCGGTTGACTTTCGGTCCATCGATGCTTTCCTTAAATAACTCTTATATCTTATGGTGTGTTGGTGCGCACTCTCTCACACTGATATGGTGGTGTATATATGTTGGTGGACACTCTCTCACACTAATAGTTCGACCGTCGGTGATGGGCGCACCTCCTCTCCTCTCCTTGCGCATTACACCGAGGTATATATCGCAAGAAGAGAAGAGGAGGAAGCGCCCCCCACGACAACAGTCGGGATTCCTCCATCAAGAACACACATGAAAGTCACACAAGGAGCAACGACAGACCGAAAGTCAGACACGCATTATACCAATATAATATCACTAATACATTTATAATGAACTCGAATATAATATCACTAATACATTTATAATGAACTCGAATATAATATCACTAATACATCATCTCGAATAATCCAGTTAATGCATCATCAAATATTAACTAATACATCTCGAATATTATCATATAAGATCACTAATACAGATCGAATATCCTAGAATCCAAAGTGGAGGACGGTGAACTCGGTTCACTAGCGGTCTCTGAGTCGCTGGCGGTGGACACCCAAAGATAAGGAACCATCACCGGATCATAACTCGGGTGAGATCCCTGAAGAACCTGCCAGGTATTGGAGAACCTGGCATCCAACGCCGCCATGTAGCGACGGACGTGCTCGTCCTCCTCCCTGACACGGCGACGTACCACCTCCGCGGGGGCCCGCTCCCTCTGCACCGAAAGTGGCCCACGCGACCGCCACAAAAGAAGCTCCGGGTCGACGACGAGCCCAGGATTCCTCACCAAGCTCCGAGCCCGGGAAGGTAGCACCTCCTAGTGCCAGCCCGGCGGAGCCCAGTCCCGGACATTGCGCCTCTCAAGCAGGATGTCGCTGCTGACTCGACGACGACGAGGATGCGGGCCAGGCATCGTCGACGTCGAGACAAATTCCTATGAGAATATTTTCTTATCGTCTAATGTTTTGCTATTTCAGAAATGCTTAATTTCTTAAACTCATGTTAGACTCATTTTTGACTCGGTTTTCCAGAATGTCGTTTCCGGCACTCGATATGCCTACTTTCTAGCACAAGTCATGCCAAAATTTCGACATTACCCTTGCTAAAAAGTGGACATATCGAGCGCCTGAAATTCACCGGAACGGAAATGAAACAACATTCCGGCGAAACACAGGCCACTCGGATCATTTGCATATAACAGTAAGAAAAATATAGAACTTGAAGAAAATGCAATAAGGTTTTTCTTCACAATATTTGAAACTAAATTCAGCCTAGCTAAATTTCTGTCCTAATTTGAAAACCTAGTTAATTTCATACTAATTAACTAGGTTCATACTACCTAATCTGTCCTAGGGTTCATACTAATTCATACTACATACCTAATATGTCCTAATCTGTCCTAGAGAGACAGAGAGAGAAGGAGGGGCAGAGGACTTACAAGGGGCTAGGGGAGACGTCGACGGCGAGGTGGAGATTGGGGGAGATGCCGGCGGCGAGGTGGAGCTCGGGGGAGATGCTAGCGGCGAGGTGGAGCTCGGGGGAGACGGAGGGCGCGCGGGCAGCGACGGACAGGTGCGGGTGGAGGAGCGGGAGGCGACGGAGGGCGCGCGGGCAGCGACGGACGGCGACGGCGGTGTCGGAGGAGAGGGATCGAATGGGGGGGAATGGGAATATGGAGGAAAGAGGTGGAGGAGGAGCCGGCGCGGGCCGGGGTTATGTCAAGATAGCAGTAGCGCGTTTTAGGAAACATCGCTACAGCTACCTGACGTATCTATAGCGCGTTTCAAGAACTAACGCTACGGCTAAACCTAGCCTGGCGGCAACGGTGGGGCAATATTAGTAGTAGCGCTTTTTCTAACACCGCGCTACTGCTAAGAACTTAGCAGTAGCGCCTTTTCTTGATGCGCGCTACGGCTATTTAGCAGTAGCGCCTCTTTTTATCCAGTGCTACTGCTAAGGTTCTGTGTATAAGGCTTTCCCTAGTAGTGTAAAGCCAAAATCGATTCCGAGTTGAAGTCACACTTTTGTGTTTGTTATTTGTGTCTTTTACAAAAAAACTTGATCTCTCGTGAAAGTAGTGTAATTGTTTATTTCTGATAGATCTCGCATGTGAATAAAATATATTTGTTTATGTCTTTTGGAAGATTGCTAGTTTCATATGCAGGGATGCATATATTTGTTTATTTTAAAAAGATGTTGTTCCCACATGTGAATTCACCACCAACTCCAATCTTTATCAGTAGGAAAGATATCTCCTGAAAACATTGTTCATTGTCTTCCTCCTCATGACCTCAATCTGCACCCACAACTGCCGACCGAACACCTCCCTCTGCCTCTCTGCCCTCCCCTTGACCACCGACCACCGCCACCCCCGGCCATCCCGCTAACCTTGACAATGACCTATTTGTTCGGCAAATTGCACCATCCCCACACAACTAAGATAGATAATATGGTCGTCTACCACCCTAAGATAGATAATTGAGTCGTCTATCACCCTAGATAGACCCAAAGTGCTTATTCGGAGATCTCCTTTCTTCCCTCCGGCGAGCTCCTTCCTTCCTTCTGGATGTTCCTTCCTTCAAGTGAAAATTGACTGATCCAAATTCTAAATTCGGCCGACTAACATATAGCTATTGTGAATAATGAATGGGTTACCTTTGCCACATCAACCATGACCATGATCGGTGGCCATCAATATTAATTGGATGTGAACTGTTTCGAAATCCGATGTGCTGCACAAATGCAAAATAATTTTGCATGTAGTCTGGAACTAATGGTGGATCATCATATTGTCAGATGCGAACAACGAACCATGATACTAACATGAATCTATTTTTGTAGAATAGTGCCGACGTTTGTAAACAGTCCCGCACTGCTGACTAACTATTCCTATAAGTGTTTTCCTACTAGTGCCTTGTCAAACCCTAGCCTCCACCATGTATATAAGAGGAGGGTAGAGGTCTCTCATCCCAAGCTCTACTCTTTGTAGAATAACTCTCGGTAGCAATCTCTATCTACACCATTATAATCCATCGCATCGAGGTATCCACACCATGAATAGCAACAACAAGCAGTATGTAGGGTATTACTCTCGGGAGGCCTGAACCAGGATAAATTCCTCATGCGACCTCCGGTCCGTGACTTTCAGCAATGCAAGGCACCATACCAAAGGAACTCATGGTTTTTTGCACCGCTGGCCATGTCTTGAGCAGAGCCTTTCTACTCCTCTACGCCGTTTGAGAAATCGTCACAGCGACAGAGGCAGAGCAGGAACATAAACCTCGAATGGAGTCGCCGTTGCCACCTCACCGACACCATCCATGGACTGATACGTCCATTTTGCAACATGCTTTTATATAGATATTTATTGCATTATGGGCTGTTATTACACATTATGGTACAATACTTATGCCTTTTCTCTCTTATTTTACAAGGTTTACATGAAGAGGGAGAATGCCGGCAGCTGGAATTCTGGACTGGAAAAGGAGCAAATATGAGAGACCTATTCTGCACAACTCCAAAAGTCCTGAAAAGTTATGGAGAATTATTTTCGAATATATAAAAAATATTGGGCGATAGAAATACCAGAGGGGACCCACCAGGAGGCCACAAGCCTGGGGGGCGCGCCCTACCCCCCAGGGCGCGCCCCTGTGGCTTGTGGGCCCCCTGGCAGCCCTCCGGTGCCCATCTTCTGCTATATGGAGGGTTTTGACCTGGAAAAAATCATAAGAGAGCTTTTGGGATGAAGCGCCACCGTCTCGAGGCGGAACCTGGGCAGAAGGAATCTAGGGCTCCGGCGGAGCTGTTCTGCCGGGGAAACTTCCCTCCCGGATGGGGAAATCGAAGCCATCGTCATCACCAACGATCCTCTCATCGAGAGGGGGTCAATCTCCATCAACATCTCACCAGCACCGCCTCCTCTCCAAACCCTAGTTCATCTCTTGTATCCGATCTTTGTCTCAAAACCTCAGATTGGTACCTGTGGGTTGCTAGTAGTGTTGATTACTCCTTAATGATAATTAGTACTCCTCTGGTTATGAACATGAATATGCTTTGTGAGTAGTTACGTTTGTTCCTGAGGACATGGGATATGTCTTGTTATAAGTAATCATGTGAATTTGGTATTCGTTCAATATTTTGATGAGATGTATGTTGTCTTTCCTCTAGTGGTGTTATGTGAACGTCGACTACATGACACTACACCATTATTTGGGCCTAGCGGAAGGCATTGAGAAGTAATAAGTAGATGATGGGTTGCTAGAGTGACAGAAGCTTAAACCCTAGTTTATGCGTTGCTTCGTAAGGGGCTGATTTGGATCCATATGTTTCATGCTATGGTTAGATTTATCTTAATTCTTCTTTCGTAGTTGCGGATGCTTGCGAGAGAGGTTAATCATAAGTGGGAGGCTTGTCCAAGTAAGGGCAGCACCCAAGCACCGGTCCACCCACATATCAAATTATCAAAGTAACGAACGCGAATCATATGAGCATGATGAAAACTAGCTTGACAGAAATTCCCATGTGTCCTCGGGAGCGCTTTGCTTTATATAAGAGTTTGTCCAGGCTTGTCCTTTGATACAAAAAGGATTGGGCCACCTTGCTACACCTTTGCTACATTTTTTACTTGCTACCCGTTACGAATTATCTTATCACAAAACTATCTGTTACCGATAATTTCAGTGCTTGCAGAGAATACCTTATTGAAAACTGCTTGTCATTTCCTTCTGCTCCTCGTTGGGTTCGACAGTCTTACTTATCGAAAGGACTAAGATAGATCCCCTATACTTGTGGGTCATCAAGACTTTTTTCTGGCGCCGTTGCCGGGGAGTGAAGCGCCTTTGGTGAGTGGAATTTGGTAAGGAAAAATTTATATAGTGTGCTGAAATTTACTGTCACTTGTTACTATGGAAAATAATCCTTTGAGGGGCTTGTTCGGGGTATCTTCACCTCGACCGGAAGCACAAAGAGTTGCTCCTCAACCTACTGAACCTACTAAAAATATTTATTATGAAATTCCTTCGGGTATGATAGAGAAACTGCTAGCTAATCCTTATGCAGGAGATGGAACACTACATCCTGATTTGCACCTGATCTATGTGGATGAAGTTTGTGGATTATTTAAGCTTGCAGGTTTGCCCGAGGATGATGTCAAGAAGAAGGTCTTTCCTTTATCTTTGAAGGAGAAGGCATTGACATGGTATAGGCTATGTGATGATATTGGATCATGGAACTACAACCGATTGAAATTGGAATTTCATCAGAAGTTTTATCCTATGCAGCTGGTTCATCGTGATCGGAATTATATTTATAATTTTTGGCCCCGTGAAGGAGAAAGTATCGCTCAAGCTTGGGGGATGCTTAAGTCAATGTTATATTCATGCCCCAATCATGAGCTCTCAAGAGAAATTATTATTCAGAATTTTTATGCTCGGCTTTCTCGTAATGATCAATCCATGCTCGATACTTCCTGTACTGGTTCCTTTATGAAGAAAGATATTGAATTCAAATGGGATTTATTGGAAAGAATTAAATGCAACTCTGAAGATTGGGAACTCGACGAGGGTAAGGAGTCAGGTATAAACCTTAAGTTTGATTGTGTTAAATCCTTTATAGACACCGATGCTTTTCGTGAATTTAGCACTAAATATGGACTTGACTCTAAGATAGTAGCTTCTTTCTGTGAATCATTTGCTGCTCATGTTGATCTCCCTAAGGAGAAGTGGTTTAAATATCATCCTCCCATTGAAGTGAAAGTAGTTGAACCTATTAAAGTTGAAGAAGAAACTATTATTTATAATGTTGATCCTGTTATCCCTGCTGCTTATATTGAGAAACCACCTTTCCCTGTTAGAATAAAGGAACATGCTAAAGCTTCAACTGTGGTTCGTAAGAGCTATGTTAGAACACCTACACCCCCTGAACAAATTAAAGTTGAACCTAGTATTGCTATGGTTAAAGATCTCTTGGTTGATAATATTGATGGGCATGTTATTCATTTCTGTGATGAAGCTGCTAGAATTGCTAGACCTGATACTAAAGATAAACATAGACCTATTGTTGGCATGCCTGTTGTTTCTATTAAAATAGGAGATCATTGTTATCATGGCTTATGTGATGTGGCCGGGTGCTAGTGTGAGTGCAATTCCCTTAACCTTATACCAAGAAATTATGAATGATATTGCACCTGCTGAAATAGAAGATATTGATGTTACCATTAAGCTTGCTAATAGAGATACTATAGCACCAGTTGGGATTGTTAGAGATGTTGAAGTCTTGTGTGGGAAAATAAAATATCCTACTGATTTTCTTGTTCTTGGTTCCCCACAAGATGATTTTTGTCCCATTATATTTGGTAGGCCTTTCTTGAATACTGTTAATGCTAAGATAGATTGTGAGAAAGAAACTGTTACTGTAAGTTTTGGGGATGTGTCCCATGAGTTTAATTTCTCTAAATTTCGTAGACAACCCCATGATAAAGAATTGCCTAGTAAGGATGAAATTATTGGTCTTGCTTCTATTGCTGTACCTCCCACTGATCCCTTAGATCAATATTTGCTAGACCATGAAAACGATATGCATATGAATGAAAGGAATGAAATAGATAAGGTTTTCTTTGATCAGCAGCCTATTTTGAAACACAACCTGCCTGTTGAAATACTTGGGGATCCTCCTCCACCCAAGGGTGATCCCGTGTTTGAGCTTAATTAAACAATTACCGGATACTCCGAAATATGCTTATCTAGATGAAAAGGAGATATATCATGTTATTATTAGTGCTAACCTTTCAGAGCATGAAGAAAAGAGATTATTGAAAACTTTGAGGAAGCACCGTGCTGCTATTGGATATACTCTTGATGATCTTAAGGGCATTAGTCCCACTCTATGTCAGCATAAAATTAATATGGAGCCTGATGCTAAACCAGTTGTTGATCACCAGCGACGGTTAAATCCTAAAATGAAAGAAGTGGTAAGAAATGAAATATTAAAGCTTCTGGAGGCAGGTATAATTTATCCTATTGCTGATAGTAGATGGGTTAGTCCCGTTCATTGTGTCCCTAAGAAAGGAGCTATTACCGTTGTTCCTAATGATAAAAATGAATTGATCCCGCAAAGAATTGTTACAGGATATAGAATGGTAATTGATTTTAGGAAATTAAATAAAGCTACTAGGAAAGATCATTACCCTATACCTTTCATTGATCAAATGCTAGAAAGACTATCCAAGCACACACATTTTTGCTTTCTAGATGGTTATTCTGGTTTCTCTCAAATACCTGTGTCAAAAGAGGATCAAGAAAAGACCACTTTTACTTGTCCTTTCGGTACCTTTGCTTATAGATGTATGCCTTTTGGTTTATGCAATGCACCTGCCACCTTTCAAAGATGTATGACTGCTATATTCTCTGACTTTTGTGAAAAGATTGTTGAGGTTTTCATGGATGATTTCTCCGTTTACGGAACTTCTTTTGATGATTGCCTGAGCAACCTTGATCGAGTTTTGCAGTGATGTGAAGAAACTAATCTTGTCTTCAATTGGGAGAAGTGCCACTTTATGGTTAATGAGGGTATTGTCTTGGGACACAAAATCTCCGAAAGAGGTATTGAAGTTGATAAAGCTAAAGTTGATGCTATTGAAAAAATGCCGTGTCCTACGGATATCAGAGGTATAAGAAGTTTCCTTGGTCATGCTGGTTTTTATAGGAGATTTATTAAAGACTTCTCTAAAATTTCTCAGCCTCTCACTAATCTCTTGCAAAAAGATATTCCTTTTGTTTTTGATGATGATTGTGTAGAAGCATTTAAAATCCTTAAGAAAGCCTTGATTTCTGCACCTGTTGTTCAACCACCTGATTGGAACCTACCCTTTGAAATCATGTGTGACGCTAGTGATTATGCCGTTGGTGTTGTTCTAGGACAAAGAGTTGATAAGAAATTGAATGTTATCCATTATGCTAGTAAAACTCTAGACAGTGCTCAAAGAAACTATGCTACCACTGAAAATGATTTTTTAGCTGTTGTGTTTGCATGTGATAAGTTCAGACCTTATATTGTTGATTCCAAAGTAACTGTTCACACTGATCATGCTGCTATTAAATATCTTATGGAAAAGAAAGATGCTAAACCTAGACTTATTATATGGGTTCTTTTGCTACAAGAATTGGATTTGCATATTATTGATAGAAAGGGAGTTGAGAACCCCGTAGCAGACAACTTGTCTAGGTTAGAAAATGTTCTTAATGACCCATTACCTATTGATGATAGCTTTCCTGATGAACAATTAGCTATCATAAATGCTTCACGTAATGCTCCATGGTATGCTGATTATGCTAATTACATTGTTGCTAAATTTATACCTCCTAGTTTCACTTACCAACAAAAGAAAAAGTTCTTCTATGATTTAAGACATTACTTTTGGGATGATCCACACCTTTATAAAGAAGGAGTAGATGGTGTTATTAGACGTTGTGTACCTAAGCATGAACAGGAACAGATCCTACACAAGTGTCACTCCGAGGCCTACGGAGGACACTACGCTGGAGATAGAACTGCACACAAGGTATTACAATCTGGTTTTTATTGGCCTACTCTCTTCAAGGATGCTCATAAGTTTGTCTTGTCTTGTGATGAATGTCAAAGAATTGGTAATATTAGTAGACGTCAGGAAATGCCTATGAATTACTCACTTGTTATTGAACCATTTGATGTTTGGGGTTTTGATTATATGGGACCTTTTCCAAAGTCCAACTGGTATACTCATATTCTAGTTGCTGTTGATTATGTTACTAAGTGGGTAGAAGCTATTCCAACTATTGTGCTGATCATAACACTTCTATTAAAATGCTAAAAGAAGTTATTTTCCCTAGATTTGGAGTCCCTAGATATTTAATGACTGATGGTGGTTCACACTTTATTCATGGTGCTTTCCGTAAATTGCTTGCTAAGTATGATGTTAATCATAGAATTTCATCTCCATATCATCCTCAGTCTAGTGGTCAAGTAGAATTAAGCAATAGAGAAATTAAATTGATCTTGCAAAAGACTGTTAATAGATCTAGAAAGAATTGGTCTAAGAAACTTGATGATGCATTATGGGCTTATAGAACTGCTTACAAAAACCCTATGGGTATGTCTCCGTATAAAATGGTTTATGGTAAAGCATGTCACTTACCTCTAGAACTAGAACATAAAGCTTATTCGGCAATCAAAGAGCTCAACTATGATTTCAAACTTGCTGGTGAGAAGAGGTTATTTGACATTAGCTCACTTGATGAATGGAGAACCCAAGCCTATGAGAATGCCAAGTTGTTTAAAGAAAAGGTTAAGAGATGGCATGATAAAAGGATACAAAAGCATGAATTCAATGCAGGTGACCATGTCTTGCTATACAATTCTCGTTTAAGATTTTTTGCAGGAAAACTTCTCTCTAAATGGGAAGGGCCTTACATTATCGAGGAAGTATATCGTTCCGGTGCCATCAAGATCAACAACGCCGAAGGCACAAATCCGAAGGTGGTAAACGGGCAAAGAATCAAACATTATATCTCAGGTACTCCCATAAATGTTGAAACCAATATTATCAATACCATAACTCCGGAGGAGTACATTAGGGAGACCTACCAGAACGTTTTAGACTCCGAAAAGGAATAGGTATGTGGTACGGTAAGCGAACCGACTCCAAAACTTTTCCAATAGCAATTTTTCCCCGTTTTGGAATATTTAATAAATTAGGAAAATTTAAAGTAGTCCGAAAAGTGCACGAGGAGGCGACAAGACAGGGGGGCGCGCCCTACCCCCCTGGGCGCGCCCCTGTGGCTTGTGGCCACCCCGTGTACCCTCCGGACTCCGTTTTCTTGTGGTATACTACTTTAGTTCGGTAAAAATTCATTATATAATCTCCCGAAGGTTTAGACCTTCGTATCACGACAATATCTCATGTTTTCGTTTTGAGCTGTTTCTGCAGCAGATTTAGAGCAAGATGTCTTTGCAAGAGTCGGTCGGGGAGAACCGTGTCTCTCACCCGACACTGGGGCCTGACGGTTAGAGCTCAGCAATTCCGAATTCGGTCATCCCTCCCAATGCTAAATTTCTTACTTATGAAAAATATGAAAAAGAGTGTTGCTTCTTCCCCCGCAGCAATGAAACATCCATGGGTGATGGGAGCTCCAACCGTCACTGGAAAACTTCGCAAGGAAATAATGGATCTTAGACAGCAAAATAACAAGCTTGAGGAGGAGAATCGCATTCTGAGGGGCATCATCGCCAAGAATATCACATCACCACCTCAGAAGAAAGACAACTAAACACATGGGTATGGGCACTCCCCTTGGCTTGTGCCAAGTTTGGGCGAGGTGCCCCGGTATCGTATCACCATCACATCTTTTACTTTTATCGTTTTTCTTAGTTTGATCCTTTTGGTTATATCTTGATCTAGTAGAATAAAGTTTTTTGTGTGATCTAGTTTTGAGTTTTGCTTTATGTTCCCCCTATGTAAGCGAGTCCGAGAGTTATATAATAAAAAGTAGTTTTGAGTTGAGGGCTTTGCTTGCTTGCTATGATCTTGAGAAAAAGAAATAGAAAGAAGAATAGAATAAAAGCAAAGAGTATATATGATGATCTTATGGGGAGTGATGACTTCACATATAAGAAGTATGTCGATTGAAATTTGTTGTGAGCTGACAAACATAGCGATTGGTCATTGTTGCAATTAAAAGAAAGTAATAAAGAAAGAGAGGTTCACATATAAATATATTTTCTTGGACATCTTTTATGATTGTGAGCACTCATTAAAATATTATATGCTAAGAAGTTGATGTTGGACAAGGAAGACACCATAATGGGTTATGTTTGCTTATTTCCGAATAGAAGTTATATGGTTATAGATCCTTTAACATGTGACGCTTGCTTCCACCCCATATCAGCCAAAACTTCCGCACCAAGTAGAGATACTACTTGTGCATCCAAACACCCTCAACCCAGTTTTGCCATGAGAGTCCACCATACCTACCTATGGATTGAGTAAGATCCTTCAAGTAAGTTGTCATCGGTGCAAGCAATAAAAATTGCTCTCTAAATATGTATGATCTATTAGTGTGAGGAAAATAAACTTTATACGAACCTGTGATATGGAAGAAATAAAAGTGACAGACTGCATAATAAAGTTCTTTATCACATGCGGCAATATAAAGTGACGTTCTTTTGCATTAAGAGATTGCGCATCCAACTATAATGGCGCATGACAACCTCTGCTTCCCTCTGCGAAGGGCCTATCTGTTACTTTTACTTTCTAGTACCTACCTTTATGCAAGAGTCATGGTGATCTTCACCACTTCCTATATTTCTCCTTTCTCTCTTGGCAAGCGTCATGTGTTGGGGAATGATCTAGATACATATATCCACTCGGATGTGGGTGATCATGAGTTATTTCTGTTGACATTACCCTTGAGGTAAATAGTTGGGAGGCAAAAATATAAGCCCCTATCTTTCTCTGTATCCAATTGAAGCTTTGACCTCATAAGTACCGCGTGAGTGTTAGCAATTATGAAAGACTAAAAGATGATTGAGTATGTGGATTTGCTTTACAAGCTCTTATATTGACTCTTTCCGATGTTATGATAAATTGCAATTGCTTCAATGACTGAGATCATAGTTTGTTGGTTCTCAATAGAGTTCTTGATTCATACTTTACCTTGTGAATGAATTGTTACTCTAGTATAAGAAATTATATATCAATAATCTGTTCTAAAGATGATCATGATGCTCTCATGTCCGTATTTTATTTTATCGACACCTCTATCTCTAAACATGTGGACATATTTATCGATTTCGGCTTTCGCTTGAGGACAAGCGAGGTCTAAGCTTGGGGGAGTTGATACGTCCATGTTGCATCATGCTTTGATATTGATATTTATTGCATTATGGGCTGTTAGTACACATTATGGTACAATACTTATGCCTTTTCTCTCTTATTTTACAAGGTTTACATGAAGAGGGAGAATGCCGGCAGCTGGAATTCTGGACTGGAAAAGGAGCAAATATGAGAGACCTATTCTGCACAACTCCAAAAGTCCTGAAAAGTTACGGAGAATTATTTTGGAATATATAAAAAATATTGGGCGAAAGAAATACCAGAGGGGACCCACCAGGAGGCCACAAGCCTGAGGGCGCGCCCTACCCCCCAAGGCGCGCCCCTGTGGCTTGTGGGCCCCCTGGCAGCCCTTCGGTGCCCATCTTCTGCTATATGGAGGGTTTTGACCTGGAAAAAATCATAAGAGACCTTTCGGGACGAAGCGCCGCCGTCTCGAGGCGGAACCTGGGCAGAAGCAATCTAGGGCTCCGGCGGAGCTGTTCTGCCGGGGAAACTTCCCTCCCGGATGGGGAAATCGAAGCCATCGTCATCACCAACGATCCTCTCATCGAGAGGGGGTCAATCTCCATCAACATCTTCACCAGCACCGCCTCCTCTCCAAACCCTAGTTCATCTCTTGTATCCGATCTTTGTCTCAAAACCTCAGATTGGTACCTGTGGGTTGCTAGTAGTGTTGATTACTCCTTGTAGTTGATGCTAGTTGGTTTACTTGGTGGAAGATCATATGTTCAGATCCTTAATGATAATTAGTACTCCTTTGATTATGAACATGAATATGCTTTGTGAGTAGTTACGTTTGTTCCTGAGGACATGGGATAAGTCTTGTTATAAGTAATCATGTGAATTTGGTATTCGTTCGATATTTTGATGAGTTGTATGTTGTCTTTCCTCTAGTGGTGTTGTGTGAACGTCGACTACATGACACTTCACCATTATTTGGGCCTAGGGGAAGGCATTGGAAAGTAATAAGTAGATGATGGGTTGCTAGAGTGACAGAAGCTTAAACCCTCTAGTTTATGCGTTGCTTCGTAAGGGGCTGATTTGGATCCATATGTTTCATGCTATGGTTAGATTTATCTTAATTCTTCTTTCGTAGTTGCGGATGCTTGCGAGAGAGGTTAATCATAAGTGGGAGGCTTGTCCAAGTAAGGGCAGCACCCAAGCACCGGTCCACCCACATATCAAATTATCAAAGTAACGAACGCGAATCATATGAGCATGATGAAAACTAGCTTGACAGAAATTCCCATGTGTCCTCGGGAGCGCTTTGCTTTATATAAAAGTTTGTCCAGGCTTGTCCTTTGATACAAAAAGGATTGGGCCACCTTGCTGCAACTTTGCTACATTTGTTAGTTGCTACCCGTTACGAATTATCTTATCACAAAACTATCTGTTACCGATAATTTCAGTGCTTGCAGAGAATACTTTACTGAAAACTGCTTGTCATTTCCTTCTGCTCCTCGTTGGGTTCGACACTCTTACTTATCGAAAGGACTACGATAGATCCCCTATACTTGTGGGTCATCATGGACCCAAACACTGTCGGTCGAAAGGACCAACGAGCACATGAAGCCACCAACTCCGAGACCTCGTCGGTGTGGGAATGAATTTGAGGCAGATTTATTCGCCGGAGTGCTTCTCCCACCACCCCAACAGAACACCTAGACAAACTACTCCTACCCATATGTAGAAGCTAGGGAGAACTAGGGTCCAACCGCCCTCACGTCACCGGAGCGACGTGCGGAGACAAATAGAGGAAAACTGCCGCCTCCTACCCATTCCGTGGAGAGAAAAGGAGCGAAGCGGTCAGGATGGCAGGGGAGAGAACTAGGTTTATACGCGCACTTATATTTGGAGTCAATTGTAGTTTGTAGCACGTAAAGTGGGACTTTTTACATTGTGGGCGTAGGTGTTTTTCAATTTTGCGCATAACAGCAGGGTAGTTTTGCAACTTAGACCAGGTTTGAGTGTTTTTTTAGGCGGTTTGAGTGTTTTTTTTTTAGGCCAGGTTTGAGTGGTCCGGGGGGGGGGGGGGGGGGGGGGGAACCCGGCCGGTTCGCCTATCCGGGCTCTCCGCCTTGAGAATGAGCCCATTCGGCCTTGCAAGTGCGGGCCGGTAATACTGGGCCAGGCCATTTCTGCTGGCGTGTACTCGCACTTCTCCTACCCCCACCTTCCTTCTCCCCCTTCCGACTTTCCGAGAGAGAGAGAGAATGGCGTCGCGATTGCTGACCAGATCCAAAGCCCTAGCGCTCGCCGTCGCCCGCGCCGACGCGGCCGCGACCACGCCGTCCCCGCTCGCCGGCGCCTGGGGTGCCCGCGCGCTCTCCACCCTCCCCCGCGACCCGACGGCCGCATCCCCCGCCCCGTCGCCGCGGCAACCGGCGGCGGTCTCGCCGCTCGGCCTCTCCAAGGTCCACCTCTCCCTCGCCCCCTCCCTTTGCGTAGCAGCTTATGTCGACTCGAAGCGAGATGCCGCGCTCGTCCCGGCGATGGCTGTAGGCGAGATGCCCCGCTCGCTCGTGCTCGATCTGATCGTTTTGTGCGACTGCCTGATCCCGTTCAGCGAGGGCTGGGTTTCTGTGTTCCGTTAGGTGCTTGTCTCGTAAGGTGAACTCGCCTCTTTGCCTTTGTGCTGGCCGTTTGCATCTCCAAAGTCATCCAGTTTCAGAACGAAAACTGAAAAAAAAAAAAAACTGTGAATTGGGTTGATAAACAGTTGGTGAGATTGGTGTTCATTGCCGCACAATAGTGAATACATATGAGTTGAGTTGGGGATGTAGTCATGTAGGGAGCCAAGCTTTAAAGTATTATGTTTATTTACATAGACCAAAAGGGGTATTCCTTCATCCTTTTGGTTTGGTTTGGTTTGGATTGGGAATCTGCTTCACTTAAATTTCAGCCTGGCTATTAGTTGGCTAAAGGAACTCTCAATACCTTGGAGATACCATATCACCAATTCACCATGCTAATGTGTTTCAACAAGGGAGATTCCTGCTAATGGTATATATAACTGCTGATTATACGCAAACAGGATATATCGTGGTTTGACTCAATACTCTTGATTACTTGGCACCTTATCTATGATTACTTGGCACATATGTAGTTTCTTATGCACTCTGTACTGCCAGCATTTCATATCACGTACTTGGTGTTAAATTCATTGATGTTGCTTTAGACAAGTTTCATATGCATTGGTCAACAGTAGTTCTTCCCTGGTTCGTGGAGAACTGAAATATAAAGGAGTAACTAGAACTTGTCATACTGTAGTACAGTTCTACTTTTGCTTTTGCTTTTCACAGGGACAGTAGGATTGTAGATGCATGGTTTGTGAGTCTGCTCTATCTAGTTATATGTATCTTACTGATGAATGACTAAAATACCAATAATGCATTTGGTTTGCCTGACTGATCAGTGATCATTGATATCTAGCAGGTACCAATTTGTGAGTCTTCTCTATTTAGTTATCCATGTATCTCACTAATGAAAGACCAAATACTAACAGTGCATTTGGTTTGCTTGACTGATCAGTGATCACTTTGTTTCTCAGCATGCTGTACAGTTTTGAAGAACTTTCTGTACTTGTTGTGAAATTCATTGTGGAATAATAGTTATATGTATTGTTGGTATTCATTGATGCTGCCAACATTGTACTATTATTGGGAAATAATTTTAGTGGTACCGCCAACATGAGATAGGATGTTCTCGTTGTGAAATTCATTGATGGTGCTTTACTGCTTTACACATGCTTCATATGCATTGTGCAATAATAGCTGTTCTCCCTAGTGCATGGAGAACTGAAATCTAAAGGCGCAACTATAACTCGTCATCTTGCATCGAGAACAGAGAATATTGTAGTACAGTTCTGCTTCTACTTGTCACACAGAGAGTAGGATTCTAGATGCATGGTCTGTGAGTCTGCTCTATGCTGAATGGCTAAAAATACTAATAGCGTGTTAGGTTTGGCAGGTGCTGGTTTATTGAGTCCGCTCTATGTAGTTACCTATGTATTTCACTGATGAAAGGCCAAAATACCAATAGTGCATTTTGTTTGCTTGAGTGATCGGTGATCATTTCATTTCTCAGCATGCTGTACAATTTTTAAGAACTTTGTATTCGTATGCATGTCTACTTCTATTATTACATCTCTTCTCCAGTTCATGAGCCTATTGTACTCGTAATAATTCATTTTTGTGGTGCCATTTGTCTTCCCTTGTGCAAGCAGATTCTAGGATATGAGCAGGCATCTCGACTCGGTGGCACACACATGTTTCCTCGCTGGTTTTCTACTGGAGCCTCCAATGGATCTTCTGATCAGCAGGTGCTATTTTGTTCCTTGTGCCAACTTTATGGGTCCTGTGTTTCATTAGTTTGATTTCTCACTTCCCAGCATTGATTGCCAGAAGCTTGCAACTGAAAGTTTCTTATGCTTGTAGACCTCAAAGACAATTGCTGGGATGGTACAATCCGATGCACTGAAATCACAGGAGGGAGCCTCAGCGAAGGTCACAGCATTCAGCCCCGTGGAAGCAACCATTAGCAAAGCCAGAAGCAGCCCATTGACGCTCGAAAGCTTGAAAGTGAGGCGGACCGAGATAATGACAAAAGTCACGTTCTACATGATCCCGACTCTGCTCCTGGTGTCGAAGAACAGCATCAGCACTTCTCTCCTGATCGCGTCAGTGTACCATCAGGTCTACATGTTCCACAAGGAGATCCTCCTGGACTACGTCCACCACGACATCACCAGGAAGTGGGCCTTGATATACTTCAAGCTGCTCTTGCTAGTCATGGCCAAGGACACGATGCTTTACTTTGATCTGTTCTAAGTGCCTCCATGGTAGTGGTTTCTCGAGAGATGCCATCAGGAACCCTCCCATCTGTACACTGGAATAATCATCAAGGTGGACAAAATGCCCGACTGCTGGTTCTTCTTCTGTCTCCCATATCAAGTTGCTGCGTTTTTCTGTTTCCTCGTATTATGGATGTGATTGATTAATGGACAAGTAATGTTCAGTTGTCACAGAGTACTAGCTTGTACGGGAGCAACTTTTGCCCTAGTTTTGTAATAATGGTATATATATCAACTTGTGATGCTCTGTCGTTGTTTGCTCTTATTCTGCAAAATTTTAGTAAATGCCCTGTTTACCTGTTATAATGTGATGTTGCACTGCAAGTGTTCTCTCTGTTGTAGTAGTGTCCAGTCTGTGGAGCATGCAACGCCTTGTTGCCTTTGCAACTCTGCCATCAGCCGATTCCATGCATCTAGATATTCCAGGTCTTATTTCATTGCATGCATGTGAGATGGTCGATACTCGATAGCCACCGACTGACCAGCAGCTGATGGATGGTATTAGGGGACACTGAAATCTCACCGGATGCAGCATATGCCGTGGAGAAAATGAAGCAGCAGGGACATTTGTATGTACTTAAGCAGCAGGGACATTTGTATGTACTTCTGCATGGTCCTCCAACTGTGAGCAATGTCACTTTCTGCTTCCTTACTTTCTTCTTGTAATATCATCTTTGCTACATCTCATTATGAAAAGAAAAGAAAAATCCTTACTACAATCTCAAGCTAGGTATGTGATGTAGATTATATAGCCTCCTCCATAGTAAGAATTGTGTCCCTTACAATTTAGGGGGGCCGCCTTAGTATATATGGTTACCATCCTCAGTTCACACAATATGACCAAAGGTTCAATATGTTGATCAATCAAACAGATTGAGCACACACCTTTTTGTCTAAAGTTCTGAACCTTTGAACGCAAGAGTGTTCCAGCAAAAGAGCGCACCTCCGCACATCTTGCTCAACCTAATCGTCGATGAGGCCAATCTTTGGATCAAAGCCGGGGCTAAGAAGCTAGGGTCTTTCCTTTTGCGCGAATAGTTGTCATGTCGTACCTTGGGTGTATTGTAACAAACTCTTACTCCTCCTTATTTAATATACGAGGCAAATCTTTTGCCTCCGTTTCAAAAAAATAAATTATGTGCATGTTTTGTAGTATTAGTGAAATATTTGTTTCTTTTCTCCCTTTACGGAGAGTCTTGCAGGGTTTGGAACCTGCAAACGAGGCCAACGCAAATCCGTTCCTACCTCCCCTCCTCTGCCACCAGCACAGCTCCAGGATGAGCTCCCAGCCATCGACCATGGCGGAGGCCGCAGCAGCCGGAGCCGGAGGAAGCGACGCCTTTCCTCCCAGACGAGATCGTCATCTGGGAGATCCTCGTCCACCTGGACCCGAGAACCCTCTTCCGCTGCCGCGTCGTCCGCCGGGCCTGGCACCTCGCCATCTTCACCCGCCGCTTCCTCCTGGCGCACCAAGCCCGCCAGCCTGCCCTCCCCACCTTCCCCGATGACGACCTTAGCATCCAGTACCATAGCATCCTTGCCTTCGACAACCGGGCCGCCGCCGACACCCAGCTCTACACCGTCGCCCGCTTTGACAAGGGCTTCGACCTCGAGGCCTCCCGCGAGAGCCTCCTCATCCTCTCCACACCGTCGCCCGGTTCGACCGCACGTCTCTCTCGGACCTTCTCCATCTGCAACCCGGCCACGCGTGAGCATGCCTACCTCAGGCTGCCGCCGTGGGGCTCATCAAGACCTTGGGGATGTACCCGGACCTAGGGATGTAAATCACAAATAAGTGGCGTCCACAGGTCCCGTTTATTTAGCTTTATCTAGCTCCATAGTTTATTTTCCTAAAAAAACAATTTTTTGAACTGTTAGATTATTAAATGGGACCCAGTTCCCATCCCTACCCGCACCGGCCTACCGGCGAGTACCGCCTCTTACTGCAGCGGATGCGGAGGGGCTTCATGGGCTCACCCAAAGACCAAACTTGCTGCTACATCTTTGCGCTAGGCTCCGACCGGTCGCCGAGGTCCATCGCGTGGCCTGAAACATTGTTGGCGCACCTCAACTTGTCTGCCCGGCTGCATGAGAGCCTGCACTGGCATCTAAGGTTTTATGATGCGTGCTCCATTTGTTCCCACCAACTCGTATATCTTTGAGATGAGTGACACGCTTAGTTTCTATTGCCAGAGCGACGCCACGGCATACGTTGATATATGGGTGTTGCAGAACTACAAAAGCGAGGTTTGGGAATTCAAATACCGAAGCGAATCGCCGGTTGTGGAATCCAGGGGGAAGTTTGGAGCTCGTGACGACCATCGGAATGTGGACGTTGTTTCGGTGGATGGTGATGTGCTCATGCTGGTCAGTGCTTATGGGTGGCTGCTTCATGTTGATTGTGATGGCAAATTGATTGCCAGTTTTCGCCGTGGCCACCGAAGCTTCTGTATGCCTGGAGCTCGGCTCGAGCAGAGTCTTGTTAAGCATACCTTCTTTCTGGCTCTGGGAGGCTATGCTATGAATGCTTCGCCTTTCATCTGACGCCTGTTGAGTTAGGTGTTTCTTCTTAACGGCCTAGCATGAGCACAACTTCCCCGGGACTGTAGGAAGAAACCCGAGGTTAATTATAACCTACAAGAAGGAGCAGCAAACACTTGGTGCTGCTCCTGTAGATGGCTCTATACTGGAGCATATTGTACTCGTAATAATTCATTTTTGTGATGCCATTTGTCTTCCCTTGTGCAAACAGATTCTAATATATGAGCAGGCATCTTGACTTGGTGGCATACACGTATTGCCTCGCTGGTTTTCTACTGGAGCCTCCGATGGATCTTCTGATCTGCCGGTGGTGGTTACTGTATCTCATTAGTTCGCTTTCTCACTTTGCAGCATTGATCGCCAAAGCTTGCAATTGAAAATCTCTTACGCTTGTAGACCTCAAAGACAATTGCTGGGATGGTACAATCTGATGCACTGAAATCACATGAGCATCTATTCATTTCATTGCGATCTCTAACTGAGCACCGGTTGTGCTATTTCAGAGTGATTGATTCGAGGTGTCGCTCTGTTGCAGTGTCCAGTCTGTTTCGCTCTGTTGTGGCGTCCAGTCTGTTTAGAGCATGAAAGGCCCCGCCCGTTGCCTTTGCGAATCTGCGAACACCGACCGACAAATATATATGTAGTTGTTGCGGGTCTCCATCTGCCCATGCATCATCATGCTTCTCTTTGCTTTCCCAAATGTATCAGTTTGCAGCATGTTTGTTCAGGTATCAGTGGTATTGGGGACACTGAAACCTCGTCGGATGCAGCATTCGGCGGAGGGCAGGAAGCAGAAGGGAGTTCCTTTGATTGATTTCACACGCGTGTAGGTTGCTTGCCTCCCGGTACAGTTTTAACACAGCCTCCCTTTTCATCTTGTTGTGGCATATCAAACAGTTTTAACATAGCCTCCCTTTCCACTGAGCTACTACCTCTTTTCTGAATAAAATTAGTTCAAGATTTTTTTAATCTAATTTATAAGAATTTGAATTCAAATTTCAATCATAAATTTCGTCCGATTTTTTTTTGGTATTTCTCGGTAACCGTGGTTACCGTGAATTCCGCCCACCCACGAGAAAATTTGCCCATTCGGGATCCAAAACCCTTGATCAAACTATGTCGCCCTTTTTTTTTTGACGAGGAACACAATGCATTCCATTCAACTAGTGGACGCGGCTAAATCGCCGGCCACAGCACAAATTACATCAAAGGGTAAATCAGTGAGCCAAACACGTTGACTGCCTGATTCTATACTCGCACCATGCCTAGCTAATAAATGTGCAGGCACATTACATTCACGGGGATTGAACTCAACCTTGTAGTCTATAAAACCCAACTGGAGTAGGAATTTTGTCTCACGAAAGAGGGTGCCAAGTTTTGCACGATCAGCATTGTTGGAGCACACGGCGACAGCGTACATGAGTGGGTGGCAATCAGTACTGAAAATAACACGGCCCATGCCAAAGCTCTCCGCCAACTGAATAGCCTTCATGAGGGCCATTGTCTCCGCTTGGAAAGCTTGAAAGATGCCTGATAAATTACCCGCTGCTGCAAATATAACCTCACCATCTGAATCCCGGCCAATACATCCCCATCCTCCCGTCCTCGACTCGCTGATGAAATTTGCATCGCTGTTGATCATCACCCAGTCCGTAGGGCCGTAGGGGGACCCTTCCATCTTGGCTGTGTATTTACTCTGATTTTCGGTTTTGTGCCATTTATTTCCATCCACTCACTAAGCAGAACAGAAGCTTGGCTCACAAGAGACTCTGGTGTGAGCCGTTGTTCTCCATGCCTGATCTTATTCCTTTCCGACCACCAACGCCACAGGAGACAAATGATTAGCAGCTTTTCCTTTTCAGGCATAGAAAAAATTCCTTCCAAAACCTCGAGTGGTGTTACAGCCTGCATAAGCGAGCACCTCTCCTTCTCTAAACCAGCCATCCTCCAAACGGCCTTTACACACTTACACTTACACCTGAAGAAAAAATGCCCCCCATCTTCAAAGTAGTGGCCACAAACAGCACAACGTGTGTCTAGCTGAACTCCTCTTCTCTCAATGTTCATATACAAAGGATGGCTGTTATGACTTATGCCACGAAAAATGGTGCACCTTCCCGGGACAATTCACTTTCCAGATAGCAGACCAAACAGCTCCAGTATGTGGCCCTTTAGCTTGGAAAGACAGCATTGTACCCGACCGGGCGCAAAAGAAAAGCATTGTGTTGCTTCAGTATCATCCTTTTGTAACGACCACGTACGGATCCAAGTTGTAGCTCTGTAGATAACCTACAAAAAATTAGTGAAGTTCGTCCCATTAAATATCAAATCATTTCTTGTGTTCCATATAGCCCAAAATAGTGCACATATCCCTATCCAAATGTGTTTCGCTGTATTTAATTCCACTCCATTGAGCCACGTCCCAAATAACATGTTTATGCTCGTTGGAGGATTAACGTTAAAAGCTATATGTATTGAGCACCATAATAATTTTGCTAATGGACAATCGAGAAAGAGGTGTTTAATCGTTTCATTGTTATCACAAAAACAACATCTGGAGCTACCAATCCAACTTCTTTTCACTAAGTTATCTTTGGTCAGTGTGACTCCTTTATGCACAAACCACATGAAACTTTTAATTCGAAGTGGGACTTTAATCTTCCAAATATGTAATGATCTTGATAGTGGTCCAGAGTCAATTAAGTCCAGATACATAGATTTCACCGAAAAAGTACCACTAGTAGCTAATTTCCAGTGAATTTTATCAGTCTGGTCAGATAGTTGAACATCCATCAACCTGCGAACCAGGTGCAACCAAGAGTCCCAACGTTCTCCCACTAGGGATCTCCTGAATTGGATATTAAGAGGCATCGAATTTAATACTGTAGCGACATACTCTTCCTTACGTTGCACAATATTATATAGGGAAGGGTATTGCAAAGCTAAGGGCGTCTCCCCTAACCAAGTATCCTCCCAGAATCTAGTAGTGGTACCGTTACCTACTACAAACTTCACCCGTTGGAAAAAGGTTACCTTCGTTCTCATTAACCCCTTCCAAAAAGGCGAGTCCGTAGGCCTCGCGGTAACCTGGGCCAAAGTACTTATTTCGCAAAATTTGTACCCACATACCCTCTGTCTCAACAGATAGCCTGTAAAGCCATTTGCTAAGCAAGCATCTATTCTTTACTTTTAAATTCTCGATCCCTAACCCACCTTGGTCCTTTGGTCTACAAATGATATCCCATCTAGCCAATCCGTATTTCTTCTTAGTCTCATCACATTTCCAGAAGAACCGGGATCGATAGAAGTCTAGCCTTTTCCGTACCCCTTTAGGCACTTCAAAGAAGGATAGAAGGAACATCGGCAGACTCGTCAAAACTGAATTTATCAAAACCAGTCGTCCTCCGTAAAACATTAGCTTGCCCTTCCAGCAGCTTAGTCTTTTTTCAAATCTGTCCTCTATACATTTCCATTCTTTATTCGCCAGTCGCCTATGATGAATTGGAATCCCTAGGTAACTAAACGGTAGAGATCCCATTTCACATCCGAATAATTGTCGGTAATCATCTTGTACCTCTTTCGCTCTCCCAAAGCAGAACAATTCACTTTTGTTAAAATTGATCTTTAGCCCAGACAATTGCTCAAAAAGGCATAACACGAGCTTCATATTTCTAGCTTTTGCAAGATCGTGTTCCATGAAAATGATTGTGTCGTCCGCGTATTGTAGTATGGAAACTCCCCCCTCAACAAGATGGGGAACAAGTCCTCCTACTTGGCCAATCTCCTTAGCCCGACCTATAAGGACTGCCAACATATCCGCTACTATGTTGAACAACACAGGAGACATGGAATCTCCCTGGCGTAGCCCCTTATGAGTCTGGAAATAATGACCTGTGTCATCATTTACTTTTATCCCAACACTACCCTTCTGAATGAAGGATTCCACCTGTGTCCTCCAGGACTCATTGAACCCTTTCATACTTAAGGCTTGCTGAAGAAAGGGCCATTTGACCTTATCATACGCTTTCTCAAAATCCACTTTGAAGATAACCCCAGCTAGTTTCTTTGTATGGATTTCATGAAGAGTTTCATGTAAGACAACAACCCCCTCTAGGATATGTCGCTCGGGCATGAAAGCTGTCTGGGTCGGTTGAACTACCGAATGGGCTATCCGCGTCAGCCTATTCGTGCCAACCTTGGTGAAGATCTTAAAACTTACATTGAGAAGACATATAGGCCTGAACTGCTCAATGCGAATAGCCTCTACCTTCTTTGGCAACAACGTTATCGTTCCAAAATTCATAAAAAGGCAAATATTTCACTAACACAAACTGAACACATAATTGTTAGTGTCTGTCTACATTGCCATACAATACATAGACCCAAAAAAACGCATGATTTGTTTATTTCCTTCAAGGAATCCGTTTTTTTAAGGGCTTACAAGGAATCTGTTGTAGTGTTTGGAGCATATAATATGCAAAGCAAACGAGGCCAGCTCAAGTCCGTTTCTATTTCCACCTTGAAAGATCTACCGTCCATATTATGCTACCCTACCCCTCCTCTCCGCTGCCACCAGCACACCTCCAGGAAGAGCTCCCAGTCCCAGCCGGCGACCATGGCAGAGGAGGCAGCAGCCGGAGGAGCGACGCCTTTCCTCCCAGATGAGATCATCATCTGGGAAATCCTCGTCCACCTGGACCCGAGAACCCTCTTCTGCTGCCGCGCCGTCCACCGGTCCTGGCGCCTCGCCACCTCCACCCGCAGCTTCATGCTAGCCCACCAAGCCCGCCAGCCCACCCTCCCCATCTTTCTCGTCGACGACCTTAGCGTCCAGCACCATAGCATCCTCGCCTTCGACCACCGAGCCTCCGCCGACGGCCAGCTCTGCACCTTAGCCCGGCTTGACAAGGGCTTCGATCTCGAGGCCTCCTCGTCCTCTCCAAGCATAACTACACGCCTTTCTCTCGAACCTTCTCCGTCTGCAACCCGGCTACGCGCGAGCATGCCTCCCTTAGGACCCCACGGGGAAACTTCAAGACCTTGGCCATGTACCCGCACCGGCCTACCGGCGAGTACCGCCTCTTACTGAAGCAGAGGATCTTTACGAGCTCACACGAAGACCAAACTTGCTGCTACATCTTCGCGTTGGGCTCCGACCGGTCGCCGCTGCCGAGGTCTATCACGGGGCCGGAGACATTGTTCGTGTGCCTCAGCTTACCTGTCCGGTTGCATGATAGCCTGCATTGGTGCCCGAAGCTGTATCCGGGTGACAACAAACGGGTAATAATAGTATTCGACACCATGGCTGAGTCGTTCCGAACGATGCGTGCTCCGATTGTTCCCACCACCTCGTGTATCTTTGAGATGAATGACACGCTTGGCATCCAAAGCAATGCCACGAAACATGTTGACATATGGGTGTTGGCGTGTTGCAAAACTACGAAACCGAGGTTTGGGAGTTGAAATACCGAATCGAGTTGCCGGTTGCGGAAATCAGGGAGAAGTTTGAAGGTCGTGACTGGGATGTGGACGTTGTTTCGGTGGATGGTGGCGTGCTCCTGCTGGTCAGTGGTTATCGGTGCCTTCTTCATGTTGATTGCGATGGCAAACTGATTGCCAGTTTCCATCATGGTGACCGAAGGTTCTGTATGCCTGGAGCTCGGCTCAAGCAGAGTCTTATTCAGCATACCTTCTTTCTGGCTCTAGATGGTGGTGCTTCTTAACGGCCTAGCTGTTGTATATCCAGAGTCTATGAATTTGATCGAGTATGAATGTATGATCCTGCTGGCCTCTTCTTCCTTTTGCATTGATGTATACAAATTATGATCGAAAGTTATGTGGTTGCATGAACTCTATGCTTGTCGTATGGTATCTTTTGGGCTGAAGTGACTAATGCTGTGTTGATGCTAAAATTTAAAAGTAATTTTGCTCTCCCTTGAAATAAGTGCCGACTGAACTGACTCATGTCTGTATTTTCTTTGTCGGAGGAATTGATTTTGATTTATTTAATTATCTAGTGGTCTTCTTAGTACAAAATTGTTAGCAATCTATATACCTTAATACCTCATGTTACTATTTCGGTATTTCCTGAACTGAAGAATTGAATTTGCCTTTTTATCTGGTGGTCTTCTTAATAGTCAGTATTTAGAGTGCTTTATTTTCTACCCTTTCTCGAAGCTGACGATGAACAGAGGCAGATTTTCTTCATTGTTGACTTCCAAGTTGCATCTGATTTTGAGAGACTTTGGAGCAGCACTCGTTAAATTAAATGATTCCATCATATTCAATTTCCCAAAGAAATCTTCTGTTATAAACTTATAATTGATTTTGCCTCATCAATCTACTATATCTGGTTTTAGGTATGCCTTATTTATGGACTAATTAGCTCATCATTATAGTGAGAACTGGACATGGTCATGATTGTCTCGTTCCGATGAGTTTGTGACTTTACATCTATATAAATTCTTTGCCTAGGTATATATCTCTTCGAGGCCATTGTATGCAGTCTTACTTAGTTACCTGACACTGATGTTATTTCAGTAGTTGAATGCAATTATCAGGAGGAGACTCTGCTCCACTCTGCACCTTGTTGGTAAACCAGCATGTTAAATAAGATATAGACTCATAGTTTACAAGTTGATACCAACCAGGGTCAGCAAAATGCAGAATACTGCACGGTTTTTTCACAAGAGAACCAAACCCAAAGTGCACGCTGCCAAAACTTCCCCATGACCGGAGGAAGAAACCCAAGGATAACTATTAGCCTATATAAAAAGGAACAGCAAATTCTTTAGGCTGCTCCTGTAGATGGTTTTCTACTGGAGCCCCCAATGGATCTTCTGATCAGCAGGTGCTCGTGTATTCCTGGTGCCAGTTTTATGAGACCTGTATTTCATCAGTTTGTTCACTCACTTTCCAGCATTCATTGCCGGAAGGTTGCGACTGAAAGTTTCTTATTCTTGTAGCCCTCAAAGACAATTGCTCGGATGCACTCAAAACAGAGATCAGGTTGGCACGGGGACGATACCCGGCTGTCGTGCCACATTGTCTTCGTCCAGCCGTATGTGGGCGGCCAGTTCAACGGCTTGTTAAGCAGCTTAGTCTGCGAAGGTGTCTTTCCTGATCTGGGCCTCATGGATGCTTCAGTCTGGTTCTGGTGGCGCAGTGGAGGCGGCGGCAACATGCGGTGGAAGACTGTTTGGCGAGGCGTCAATGACTTCATGGATGAAATTGTTTGAGGAACCTGTGTTTCTCCGTCTTAATAATATGGTTGCCACTAAAAAAAAAAAGAAAGACAGAGGAGGGTGCAAGTGCTGCTTTGTATGGGCCCATGCCATGGTTTGCTTATCACACCCTTCATCTAATTGCACCTATTCAGCGTGATGTGTTACTGAGCACCTCCCTCTTGTGCTCTTTCAGGGTGATTAATCCCAAGTGCATCGTCGGTGCAAATCTGGCATCAGTCGTCGATGCCCTGGCCACCGTACAGGCGTACCATACATGTAGATCTTCCAGGTCCCAATTGCTTAGATGCTCGACAAGCACCGGGCGACCAGCAGCCGCTGCGCGTATCATATCATACACGGCGAGACATGGACGTGGTTGGGGACAGCAGACTGTTAAACATAAGGGAAACGTTTAAAATCGGCGGACCGGCCGAAGCTTCCGCCAGTCGTGCCGCTTGCTCACGCAGCCGCTCGTTTTTCCCTTTCCACGCGCAGCCACGTGCTTGAGTCAGGCCCACACACCGTCTAACTGCTTCCTTATCCTCTCATACGCCGCTCATCTAGCACGCACCAACCCTTCCCCTTTTCTCTGCTACTCACACAGCGCCGCTGCGTCCCTCGCTACCGTCGAAGGAAGCAAAGGCGAGGTTCTAGCGAGCCACAAGCGCCTCGTCTTCTGCCTCGCGGTTCTCCACTTAGAGCAACCAATTTTTTCCTATTCCTCCATGGCAGCACGAGCAAGCGACATGAGCAGCCGTTTCCATGGCTGTGGCAAGCTCGGTTGTACTGCAGCGACTTCAATCGAGAAGGTAATTGCGTGCGTATCTAGTACCAGCAGGAATTTTTGCTGCAATCAGAGGCACGACTTACCAGCAGACATTTTTTTTGGTTCAAACTTTCAGACGTTTTTGCTCGAACCAACAGGGATCTGTGCTGGAACCAGCAGCCCGAATTACCGTCAGCCGATTTTTGCTGGAACCAGCATTTTTTTTGCTGGAACCTATGATGTAATTTGCTACAACCGCGGGGGCGGCGGAGAGTGTGGGTGCGTTGTGGTGATGAATTTTGCTAGAACCGTCTTCCGGTTTTGCTACTAGCGTCAAAAAATTTGCTACAAGGATTTCAATGGCGAAGCTACAACCACGACGGCGGTCACCAAGTTTTGCTACAACCGTAGCCGGATTTTGCTACGACCGGCGATAATTTTTGCTACAATGATTTCATGATGAAGCTGCAACCGCGATGGCGGTGACAAAGTTTCGCAACAACCGTAGCCGGATTTTGCTACGCCCGCCGAGGATTTTTGCTACAATGATTTCATGGTGAAGCTGCAACCGCGACGGCGGTGACGAAGTTTTTCTACAATCGTAGCCGGATTTTGCTACGACCGGCGAGGATTTTTGCTACAATAGGCGTTTGTGGCCGGCAGCGGCTACAACCACGACCGGGGAAGAAGCAACCACGACCACCAGCATTGCATTTTTTTGGGACGACGCCGATGATGCTACAACCTTCATCGGCGGATGCTAGAACCATCAAAGGTGGCAGCTACAAGCAGCGATGGCGAGATGGAAAGCCGTGACCATGGAGTCGATTTGCTGGGACGGGGGACGGCGGTGGTGGTGGAGGTGCAACGGCGGCTGGTGACGGTGGAGACGCGCGAGGAGGTGCTTCGAGGCTGGTCGTCCATGGCGGCTCGTTGGGGAATTTTTCTTAAAAGAAGAAGGCGTCAGAGGGAAGGAAGAAGGGAATCGTACGGCTCCTGGTTATTTAATCGTATGGTGCTGGTGCGACCGGCCCAAATTTGGGCCGGCGCGCCGGCGCCTAGCACTCGTCTAAACATAATGTGCGCCGACCCTTGTAACGTGACACATGGAGACTTGATGGAGATAGAGATAGAGTTATGGTTAGGTAGTTTGTTGTAATCTTCCCTTGTAACCGTACCAGTCATGTAATCTATCTCTGTACGCGCTATAGGGCGTCGCACCCCCGACTATAAACATGCAGCGCATCCCCTCGCACCGAGGTAAGATGCTTAAACCAATCTTCACACAGACACCATTATCATCTATGGATGCAAGTGGACTGGACCCACCTGTCTGCTCTATCTTTGCTTCGACAATGCACAAACCTCCAATTTCCAGTCTGCTTGTTTAGGCACATCATCGGAGACACTGAAAGTTCATTAGATGCACATCATGCGGTGGAGAACAGGAAGCAGCAGGCAGGCAGTTCCTGGTTTCCTGTTGTATTCTTCACCATTCATCTGTGCTGTGGTCCTCTGTGATGAGGCATTCAGCCGCAACCCATGTGGCGAATGGGCTGGCGGCTGCAGGGGAAGAGCAGATACGGCTAACGGCTTTGATCTCTGGACTGCTCACCTACAGTGGCGGATCCAGGACCCAGGCCGGGGGGGCCTGGGCCCCTGGCGTGCAGCTGAATCACTTCGTTACTGTAGCATATTTTCGAACGGTAGCAACACTGTAGCTTCCATGTAGCAGCCTGGGGCCCTGGGCTTGGTCGAATCCTGGGTCCGCCCCTGCTCACCTATGTTGGCATGTTTTGTCTCCTTCTGAACGGGAACGGATTTTTGAAAGTTTTGGACCATATCATGTATTCTTGTTGAAATCCTTTATTTTTGACTTGTATCTGGTATTATTTTTCAAAACGCTATTTGAAGTTTAGCACCCTATAATTTCTATTGCATTTGAAGGAGGCTGCCGCTATTTCTCTTAGCACGCTATTTTTTACATTGGTTGCAATGGATCTTCTTAAGCCTTTTATTGGCAACTTGCAACAAGTACAACATCTGCATTTGATTATCGCTGTGTTTTCTTATTTTACTTCAAGTTCCTTTCAACTTGTAACTTCCTGGTGTTCCGTTATCTTTGATAGTGGAATGCAGAGAAAGTGTTTGCCTTTGTATGGGAAGAAAAAACTTTACTTGCTGTTCTTGTCAGTTTTTAACAACGGTTCGTTTTCAATGAAAAGCAGATTTGAACCAGTTTCTCGTCACTTTCACTTTTACATAAATAATGTAGAACTGATGCACACATCTTACTAGAAAAGAAGATGGACTGATCAAGTCACCCAGCCTCTTTCTTTCATAATACCATCTTAGTTTCAGTAGAAGCTGCAAAACGCACCAGATTCAACAAAGCAGCACAGGTACAGTTTCAAGTTAATATATACGGTTTGCGCACGACCAATTCGGGCCTCGAGGACCCGTACCCCCCGCGCCGCCCCCCCCCCCCCCCCCCCCCGAGCGGGGCGACCGGGGCGGCCTCCCCTCGTCGCGCCGCCCAGCTCCTCCCCCCCGCGGCCCCCTCCCGCCGCCGCGGCCGGCTGGCGCGGCCGGGCGTTGCTCGCGCGGCGCCGTGGCTTGGCCGGCGGTGGCGGCTCGTGTTTTTTCCCGTCGCGGATCCCGGCTCGGGCGGCGTTTCCGGCGGCGGTGCTCCTCGGCTCGCGGCGCTCCGGTGATGGGCGGATGGTGGCGTGGCGGCGGTGGCGGCTGGCTGCGGGGCTTGGCCGGCGGCGCCCTGCGAGCCCAGATCTGGGTCGGGCCGGGCTGGTTTGTCCTCCGGCGTGTTGCCTCCGGCTGGGCTGCCGTGCAACGGAAGACGGGGGCGGCGGTTCTGTGCTGCGTTTGCTGCAGCGCGGCGGCGGAAGCTTAGCGGGCCCGATCCGGGCCTGGCTGGACAGTTGGTCCGGCGTGCTTCTGCTCCTGCGTCCGGTCTGCTACCGCGTGTGCCGATGGAGGTCGTCCCCTCCCACGTGGCCGCGGTACTGCCGGTCCCTATCTTCGGTGGCTTCGGTTTGGTCCGGCTGGCCTCGCTGCGTTTGCCATGGTGAGACGACGGTGGTGTTCCCGTGACCGTGGTGGCGCATGTTGGTGGACGGTAGGAAGGCGGAGCCGATGGTTGGTCCTGGGCTGTGGTTGTGAAGGGACGGGAGAAATCCCTGTCGGGGCTGGCCGACACCGATGTGGTGACGCCCATGGGCGCCATCTTCCTTCTTGAAGGGCGTCAGGAGTCCCTTCCCTCCGCTCCCCTCCGTGTACCGGGAGAAATCCTAGGATTCGTCCGGGCAGCAGCGTCGTCGTCGTCGCAGTCCTTCTTGAAGGTGTTGCTTGGTACGCGGCGACTCGGTGGCATTGGAGCGTGGTGGAATTTTCCGGTGGGCGCGGCGGTTGCGGGATACTACAGCTTTCGTTGATCCAGTGTTGCGAGCATTTTTTCTCTTGTTTTTCTCTTGTTTCTTCCTTTTGGGCGTGATTGTGCTGTCTGCCCCAGCGATGTGCTCCTTGTTGTATCGGGTGGTTGCTATATCAATATAGCGGGGCGAAAGCCTATTTCGAGAAGTTAATATACTGAAACTTTTGACGTAGCGGGCTATGGCAAATATCGGCGGACCTCCAAAAAGGCTATAGCGGATCTATAGCGGGCTATAGCGTGCATTTTGTACATGAGACCATTTAGTGACGCCCTACATGAGGCATTCAGTCAAGTCTTTTTTTTTTTTTGCTTTATAGTGGAGTGCGGGCTTTTGGTGGCCGCGCTACAGGCAGGCCGTTATCTCAGTCGTCTATATGGGCTTGCGATTTGGAAACCGTCAGACGACTGGCAGGCCTGTGGCAGGCCTACTCCCGCAAATACGGTCCGGATACCACCTATCGCAAGCATAGGCGTATATGTTTGGCACATCATCGTCCTCCTGTTCGTCTTCTTATACCGCCGCTGTGGCCTGGACCAAATCCCCTTGCCCATGGCGTTCGTTCGAATCAGCACACCAGAGAGAATCTGATGCTAGCCCCTTACACGCTGGTGATATCCTAACCCTCGTTCAAGAAGCCATAGCCACGGAACAGCTCTTCCTCTCGATCCCCTTTTCTCTTCCCTACGCGCATGGCGGCGCCGGTGCTATCCGGCGAGATGTCCAATGGTGTCGACTGCAACGGGTATGTATATTCGTGCCCCTCCTTTCTTCATGGGATTCTTAATCCCCATCGCGGATTTGGTATTTTTTTTTTAACTTAGATGGGTTGATTTGTACAACATCTTTGGCGGTCAGTCGGCTTGGAGTGGTTCCGTCCTACCTGTGGATGCTCGGGACTCCATGAGCGTCGTCAATGCGAGATGGGCGGCGTCGGCGAGACCGTAGAGCCATGTGGAGAGGCGGCCGGATATTGAGGTGTGCCCTGAAGCTACAAGTGTCCGGACAAGCAGGTTAGTGATGAAAAGTCTCGCTGATCCTTTTATCTGCTTACAGTGGTGTTTAGAAGTGTTGCATCTTAGCTAGGTGGGTAGTTAGTTGTGGGTGTGTTGATATTACCGAAAAAGACTTTCGCCCCGCTTTATATATAAAGCAACCATCATCAACATGCCGGTACAAACGCACGCCACCACAACACACGCACACACCCAAGGCAAGATACAAAGGTGTTTATCGCAGCAACACCACCCCTAGCACTACAAGAGCAACCGGAGAACTCAACCGTGAACATGCCACCGTGAAGAGATGAAGCCGCATACGACGAACCGTGGGCTCCAAGGCGGCGCCTTCAGGAAGGTTACGACACCGGAGCGTCACCACCGCCCGATCCGAGGATCAAAGTTTCCCCTGGAGCACCACGACGGGCAATGAGAGCCGTGACGACGGCTTCAAGAAGGGAACGAGCTTCGCCGCCGCCGGTCTGTCCGAAGATAGAACAGGTTTTCACCCCGGCCAATACTCACCGCCACCGAACGCCACACCCCGGCTACCACGCCGCCTACACGGCCATGGTCACCGGGCAACACCGAGCACAGGCTCTGCCCATGAGCACCGCGCTACCACCCCCAAGGCCACCGCCCCGGCATCCAGGACCCTGACACCACCGCACCCGAGACACGCCGCTACCCCAACCAAAGAGACGAGAGAAAGGAGCTGCCTTTCGTACCCCTGGACGGCCCCCAGCGCTAAGACCCAAAGGCCGGCCAAAACTGGCCTCCATCGACCCGTCCTGCCGTACCGGTCGCGAGACGAGCTCGGTCCTGCAGCACCGGGCGCGAGACGAGCTTGGTCCTGCTGCATCGGGCACGAGACAAGCTCGGTCCTGCTGCACCGGGCACGAGACGAGCTCAGTCCTGCTACTCCGGACACGAGACGGGGGATGGACCATAGCTGGGAGAGGCCCAGCTCTCCGGCGCACGTAGCAAGCACGTGACGAGAGGGTGAAGCGAGCATCGATACGGTACGCCCGCAGACAAGCCGACGCCGGAGTAAGCCGACCGTCGCCGCGGACAAAGCCGCCGAGCCACCGTGTAGCCGCCGCGCCACTGGGAGGCCATCGCCCGAGCCGGACCTCCACGCGCCGCCGCCACCCACGGCCGGAGCACCAGCCACGCCAGGCCGGTGCCCCACCCGCGCCGCCACGAGGTCAGGTCTGGCCGGGCCGCCGCGGCCGCCGTCCCCGACCCTTGGCCCGCACCGCCACCATACCGCTGCTGTCGCACCACCAGCCCACGCCGCCCACGGCCCGCGCCGCCAGTCGCAGCCATCCGCCAGATCTGGGCCGAGCTCAAGACGCCGCCACGACCGCCGCTGGCACGCCGCACCACCGAGACCACCAGACGCCGCCGCCCGGAGAAGCTCCGCCGCGCCGCCGCGACCCACCAAAACGCGGCGCCCAGGCCCGTCGAAGCCGGCCCGCACCAGCCCCCACACGCGAGGAGGCGAGAGGTCCTGGCGCCGGCCGAGCTTCGCTCGGAGCGCCCTGTGGCGGCGGGGGGGGGGGGGGGGGGGGGAGGGGGTGAGGGGAGGGGCGGGAGGGAGGTGCTACCCGGCGGCGGCTAGGGTTCCCTCCCCGTCGCCTGCGGGGGAGACGCGGGAGGGCTCGGGGGAAGGGGCCGAGTTCGTGTGTTGATATTCAGTATAGGAACGGCCTGTTTGGTGGATTTGTAGTATGATTGTTGGATTTTCCTACCTACCAAAGCAGCATTGAGGTACTAAAGTTGCTGCTTTCGTTGGATTTTACTTGATGTTGTGCTGCACAACCCCTTCATTAGTTAGTGTGGTTGTACACATGATGATGTTCAGTATGGGATTACTGGTATTAGGTTCCTGTGACGTAATTATTTGGGGTTCATGTGGAGCTGTGCACATATTTGCTGGAGATGCTTCAGTCCCAGGTTAAAAGAAAGCTGAGACATGGAACAAGGGATATTGGTCTCAATGATGTAGGTTCAGTCGATTGTTGTGCTGCACATTCCTGTATTGTTTACTGTGATGTAGCCAATTTATTTTATTGGCCGGTTGTGTTGTCCGCCGCAGTGGCAATCATCTTGGATTGCTTATGGATGATTTGGTACTAAACAGTGTTGTAATGTGCGGGGAAAGTGCTGTTGTTCTGCACCATAAATAAAACATCTCTCTCTGCTCCACAACTTATAATACAACACAAGAGAAAAAACAGGCACTCCCTGTCGTGTTAGTTGTTGGTGGAAAAATTGTATGCAATTTTGTGGTTGCTGCTATTAGCAAATTGTAGGGACTCACTTTTGTATTTGTTGGACGTTTTCAGGTAGTCCTCGTATCGTGCGGAGGGAGATATTTTTCCAAAATTTCATTGGACAGAAAAATGCCCATTTTGCAAATGCAGATGATTCTGCCTTGTGTCTGAATTTGACACAGGAAGAGTTAAATATACTCTTCGCATCTGCCAGTTTTATGATCACCTTCATCTGATATTCAATCGTGTCGTAATTTCTCTTGCCACTCTGGTATGTGCCAAATTTTCGTAGCACTTAGACAGTGAGGAGCAGGAGGTCAGCGGTGGACTTTAACCATGTACATGTCTCGGGAATTACTGGTACATGTCTGCGAATGAGTCAAATCTCTATGATATAACTAGTTTTGCACCAAGACATGGTACACAAAAAACTGCTTACCGAAAAAGGCTTTCGCCCCACTTTATATATAAAGCAACGACCAACAACAACCCGGTTTTGACCATAAGCGCCCACTTTATAATTTCAGTAATAGCCGTAATTTCTTCCGGAGGGCGATCAAAGCTCACACACGGGGTTCATACTCACTTCCATAGATTAACGACCAACAACAACAACAACAATCTCAGTAATAGCCGTAAGCGCCCACTTTATAATTTCTTCCGGAGGGCGATCAGAGATGGTTTTGACGGCGGCTTGCGGGGACTAACCGTACTAAACGAAGTGGTTGACAAGATCGGCGGTTTGATGAAGTTGCACCATGCATGTTCGGCCTGATAAGTTTTTCTGCACAAAAAACTGCTTCAGATTAACCATGAGTGATGTTTCATTGTTTGTTCCTTCCAGTGTTATTTAAGTTCATTTCTACATCTAATCTTGGTACAAATTACCTTTTCTGCCATACATGTGCGACGAGTTTTCTGTCAGCTGTAATCACAAAGCATTAAGAGTCAGACACATGTTCATTTACATGATGTGGAATTAGCTAGTAGATTGCGGGGGTGGTTCTGTTTTATCAACTTGTTTGTGGAACCTTCTAAACATGTTAATCCCTGGGGTGGTTTTAGGACTATGAAAATTGTGTGTAAACGGTATAACCATATGCTTATGTCTAGATCATACACCCCTGATCATAATGAATAGGCAAATTTATGAGGCATTAAGGTGATCATTTCATTCGATTCTTGCATGTCAACCTGTTAAAATTCTCATTCTGCGAGCGGTTGAAGGAAACTGTAAATGATTTCATATGTCGTGCTTAATCTATGGAAGTGTGTATGGACCCCGTGTGTGAGCTTTGATGCATTGGTGAGTCTTTGTTATCTTTGACAACGATGAAAGATATTTTCGTCCTAAAATTTATGTAGAGTAAGAGGCTAATCTTAACAGGAAGAGTGGGCTGGAATTGTCGATGAGATCATATGTGGATGCGGGAGATGGCCTAGTAGTCTAATGATTTATGTGACGGACTGTTTGTATCATCTATTCCTCTAGCAAAAATGTTGTTGATGACTTATTCCCGGTCACAACCACTCATTCTTTGTGTACTGTAAATCAATGGTTCAACTAAGGTTTTGGCTTGGTCGTTTTACTAAGAAATCGGTTCGTGGAGCTGGAGAGGAGTGTGAGTGGTGCCCATGCCTAGCGACAACACGCTGTCGTGAAAAGTGCAATGGCATGTGCAGTGCTGATCAAACTGTGGTAAGGTCACGTGACAACACACAAAATAATAGAGAAAAGCAACCGTTGTTCATCGTTGCACTTGTACCATTGCCATGTCTCGTGCGTAGTTGGTACGTGCCAGCTAAAGTGATTCATCTCTTCTTTAATTGTGGCTTTGTTTTTATGTTAAGTGATGAGATAATCTTGTGCCAATGTTTTGCTGCCCTTTATATGCTGAAGCACGCCATGTCATTGTGACTAATGGAGCATGGTTCTGGCAAAAGCTCGTTTCTAAATTTCTGTTTTACTTGGTTTGATGCTATCCTAATGCTAATACTTTTGAGTTTTGAACCATATCGTTAAACAAAAATTGTCCAAAAAATTGAAAGTGTACGTTAAATGGATGCCTCTTAGTCTAACTGTCTCTCCTAATGATGATCAACTATGTGACTAACTCTTTCAGGAACAAACTAAGTGCATGTTAAAACAACTGTTACTGGCTCGATTTCTCTAGCTTGCAAAACTGAAAAATAAATCATTAACAGATGCATCATAAACATTTCCACACAGCTATCTAAACGTGGAGCGTTTTGGTTGTGCAGCTGCATATATAGATCAAATTATTCTAGGTGAGCATAATGAAGGCTAGCTAATGGTAAACACGGTTACGCGCCCACTGGTCAGCATTGATCCACGTATGCGCTGGTAGAACTGGTGGCCAGCCAGGCAAGCTGGTGATGCTTCGTCAGTGGAGACACAGGGCATGGAGCAAGCTCTGACTTGTGCGTACATCTGGGACGAAATCACTGTTCTGACCTTATACCGAAAGAATTGCACAAAATGAACTCGTCTGGAAAGTATTTCACGATCTGACCCTTTTAGAAACGCCACAGCCCGCGGCGTTTCTGGTCAACTAAGAAACGCCGACCTATCTCGCGTTTCTGGACAACTATGAAACGCCGAGCTAATCCACGTTTCTGCCCACAGCCGAAACGCCAAGGACCCTGGCGTTTCTGGCCGATATTTGTAGGCCCCACCCTCCCATCGGCCGGTTCTTCCTCCTCCAGTCGCTGCAATAGAGGACGAGCAGGGCCTCTCTCCTCCTCCCGACCCCCCCCTTCGATCTTTCTCTTCCCTCAACCATTTTTGCGGATCTTTGGGGCAAATCGAAGAGGCCGGTAAGCTCCTTCAATCCCTCCAATCACTTTTTGCAATAACTTTGTATTTTTGGAGCTTTTTTTGGCACTAGGTGCAACCTAGGTTTTGAAGTAAAACAAAATTTGGTGATGATTTAGTTGGTTAGTGTCATATGATTTAGTAGTAAGGATGAGGGCCGGCTAAGGATGAGTGCATTGCGAAATATGATGTAAATTTGTGTATTTTCTATAGTTGCAAGTGTGATGGTGAATGCATATTACTTGATTGTTATATTTGCTATGTGTTCATCCTAAATATTTTGGACTACATAGATGTGTGCGTGCACACTTTGTATCATTTGGTACTTGTGAATTTGACATTTATAGGTAAAAAAAACATATTATGTTGAATCCTAAAATTATTTGTTCCTATTATGTAGGATGTTTGAGCCGGATAAATATCCGGGCCTTGATGATTTCTACGAGCAGAAGCATCGTGCGGTGCTAGTGGAAAGAGGGGAGGTAATTATCCGGGCCTTGATGATTATCTTTCTATATTGGTTGATTTTCATATTGTGACAAGTTGAGAGAAGTAACAAATTATGCGTTTGTTTGTTTAGGTTCCTCCACTACTTCGGTTGAGGGGGCACAACCCGAATGAATCTCTCGTATATGACCGTCGGTACGAGCCTTATTTTAGAAGAATGGATCTTCTTCAGTTTGTGCTCAACTTTAAAGGCACACCACCATGGTTGAACTCGACGGCCCTTACCGCCCTTACGGACCGTTGGAGGCCGGAGACGCACTCTTTTCACCTTGCTCTTGGTGAGATGACCATAACTTTGGAGGATATTGCTATGATCACCGGGCTTCCGATCGAGGGCAGGGCTCTTACAGGGAAGGTGAGGTCTGATGGGTGGCGACAACGGGTTGCAGCATTGGTTGGTGTTGAACCTGAGCCGTGGACTCATGAAACCAGGAAGGATCCTAGGCCATCCGGCGTGTTGTTCTCGTGGATACAGAAACATTTTCGCAAGTGCCCAAAGGATGCTAGTCCGGATGTTGTGGAGAGGTACGCCAGGGCTTACCTATGGAATCTTTTGACCCAAGTGGTGTTTCCGGATGGCACGGGGGACACAGCCTCGTGGATGTTCTTGGATCCTCTTCGTGACTGGGATGTTAAGTGGAGTTGGGGGTCGGCGGCACTAGCCTTCTTGTACCGTCAGGTGCTGCTTACTATGATGCATTTTCATTATATTAAATAGGTATTTGCGTGTGGTCGTTTAACGTGTGTGCAAATCTGCAGTTGGATGGAGCATGTATGAGGAGTAAGCCGACGTCCACTCTTGGTGGTTTCGTTTGGGCCCTACAGGTTTGGATGTGGGAGCGTATCCCTGTAGGCCGTAACGTCATCCTTCCTCCGGAAGAACCTTGGAGGTACCCTTTTGACGGGAATGAGGAGCGGTACCCCACTATCGCATACACATGGGCTAATGTCCAATGGTCGAGTATCGCAGCCATGGGGCGGTACAAGGCATACATAAGCGAGCTTGACATGCTGACTTATGAACAGGTAATTATCCAAATGCTTTGGCATCGTTTCTAAATTTTTTTCGTGCATGGGCGAGTGACTTGTTGTGATGTAGGTCAATTGGAGGCCGTACACGGTACTTAGGCAGTTCCCTCTGAGCTTGGCCATGCCCCTGGTCCACAAACGGACGGGCTTGTTAGGAGTACTCTGCAGGTTAGATGCCTTGAACCACCCGTTGCTTTCTTTTTCGTAGCTCTTTTAGCATATTAACTTCTCAATGTCTTTTCCTTGTGCAGAAGGTCGTCAATCGATGCCGCACACTAGCCGCTTTACTTTCTTGCCACGGTGGTTCATCCACCGATGTGCGGGCACGTGCTCAGTACAGAATGGATGTGCTTTCTTCCGCTCGTCCGTCTTCCAGCCGACCACGTGCTTCTTCCGCTCGTCCATCTTCTAGTGTAGCTCATGGTTCGTCGAGTCGAGCACATATTGAGGAAGATGAAGAAGAAGAGGAGACGGACAAAGAGACGGATCCGGACTACATGGAGTTTGGGGCTTCGCAGACGGAAGACGCTCCACAACCAACTCAACCTACTCAGTCGACAGAAGAAACACGCCGAGCTAGCTCAAGAAACATCCGACGTCCTACATGGCAGAACACTCCAGAGGGCTACGTCAACAAGGGCAAGATCCCTGCGAAAAGAGGGAAGAAGTGAAGTGATGACTACTATGTCGTTTGAACTTATGTCGTTTGTGAACTATCTATGTACTTCTACTTATGTCGTTTGAACTTGTCATGTGTGAACTATCTATGTACCCTTGACTTACGGAACTTTCTATGCGTTATGTTTTATCTGAATTTGTCATTTCCAACTGTTATTTGTGATGCTGTGAATATATGCTGTTAATATATATGTTGTGAATATATGCTGTGATCTTCTGAGTTTGTTGCTGGCTGTGGCAAAAGAGCAGCAACGCCAGGGGCAATGGCGTTTCTGTATAGAGTAGCAACGCCAGGGGAAATGGCGTTTCTGTATAGAGTAGCAACGCCAGGGTCAATGGCGTTTCCACTGAACATAGAAACGTTCCTACGCACTCACTCTGGTAGGTTCTGTTCTAAAGAAACGCCATCGTTTCTTTACAGAGCAGAAACGCCAGGGTCAATGGCGTTTCCAGTGAACATAGAAACGTTCCTACGCACTCTCTCTGATAGGTTCTGTTGTAAAGAAACGCCGGCGTTTCTTTACAGAGCAGAAACGCCAGGGGCAATGGCGTTTCTACCCCACATGCAAACGCCAAGGCCTGTGGCGTTTGAGGAACTCAGCCGACATTACAGAATCATAGCTCACATAGAGGACCATAGCAGAATCATAGCACATATCACACATAGCACATTTCAGATAACAGAATCATAGCACATATCACACATAGCAGAATCATAGCACAAGTAGAGTACACATAGGTCCACCACTAAATTAAAGTTCAAAGATCACATAGCAATTAAGAGTACACATAGAGGTCCATAGCAATGTAGAGTGCACATAGAGGTCCACCACTAAATTAAAGTTCAAAGATCACATAGCGATGAGAAGGTTCACAATAAAGTGCACAACATGATGAGAACGACGTTGCTCTATTGTGTAGAGCAAGGTCCAGGTCCCTTTCCCTTCTTCTTCTTCCTCTCTTCTTCTTCTTCTTCCTCCTCCCTTTTCCTTATGAGACAAGGGAACTTTGTGATCCCTACCGGTGTTTTTTGTATACCACTCCGCTTCTTTCTCAGTGAAGCCATCCTCGTCCAACTCATTCACCGGGCCTTCATCATCCGAGTCATCCACACAAGCACACTGATAGACAATGTCAGGATCCATGTCATCATGCCTTACTTGAGCCTCTACGTCACCAACAATGTTGTGGTGCCTCTCATACTCTTCGTCGGATTCATGACCATCATCTTTGATCGGTGCACTACCTCCGAACTCATATTGGGGATACTCATTGGCTTCCACTTCAACTTTATGCTCAACAATAGGTGGCACACTACTAATCGGGCTCAAATCATCTACTAAGGTTTGGTTCAAGTCAACATGAAAAAGAGGAGCCTTGACCACCATACTTGCAAACACTTCGAGTGACTTGACTACCGAGGATGCAACAACCTCCTTGTATGCAACCCAATGCAAATTGGACTTGATAGGCATTGTCTTCATTCGACACTTGTGTGCCGACCCAACATCATATCTTCCTAATAATTCAACTTGGTCACTTGGATCAACCCACTTCAATCTTATCCGCGTTTCTTCCACAACCTCTTCATAAGTAGGACTCTCAAGAAATACCAACACTTCCTCATACTTGTCAACAATATCAACATTCATGAATGCCTCTTTGTCAACATAATGAATATTCACAATCTTCTCCATCTAAAAAAGGGAACAAAAGTACCAATGCTAAGTATACCACATTCCTAAAAAAACAACTAAGAAACATCTATGTCCATCCAAATTAAGCATTAACCAAACCCTAACCCTAACCCTAACCCTAAATCTTAACAATAAGCATAACCCAACCAATACAATGCAACATTATTGGAACAACTATACTCATTACTCATTAGTATACACTAAGAACATCATATTTTGGAACAATGTTCAAAACTAGGGTTAGAAAACACATGAACAAAAAACCACCCAAATAGACAAATCCAACCAATAAAAATTTGTGAGATGAAGGAGATTACCTCAAGGAACGGAAATGACACCGGATCCACGGACCAAACCAATCCTTTTGGAAGGATTTGAGAGGGGAAAAGTGGGGGAGACAAAGGGGAAAAAGGGGGTGGAGCTCGGGATAGTGGTGGGGGAGACAAATGAGTGGTGGGTGAAACAAAAGGGGGACCACAGCCTAATAAGTATCTCAGGCAGAAACGCCAGGGTCCTTGGCGTTTCATAGTTGGCCAGAAACGCCAGGGTCCTTGGCGTTTCGGCTGTGGGCAGAAACGCGTATTAGCTCGGCGTTTCATAGTTGTCCAGAAACGCGAGATAGGTCGGCGTTTCTTAGTTGACCAGAAACGCCGCGGGCTGTGGCGTTTCTAAAAGGGTCAGATCGTGAAATACTTTCCAGACGAGTTCATTTTGTGCAATTCTTTCGGTATAAGGTCAGAACAGTGATTTCGGCCGTACATCTGAGAGACGACGTGACAAGCCTAGATTCCCTTGCATGTGGAGGGGCCTCGATGCCTAGATACGGCCCAAAAAGAAATCAAATACATACATAATACACTGACTGCACGGATTTCAATGGTGGTTGGACAGCCCAGATACCGGCCGACCTGATGCTCGGCCTCCATTGGCATTTTCCGGGCTATAGCGGGCTATTTAAAACTATGATAGACACCATATATAACAACATGACCTCAACATGTAAGAATCAGAAGCCCTATTAAAATTCCTAAAATGTACACCTGCCATTAAGGTTTCTTGTGCAGACTTTCAATTGCTAGCTAGTTCGAATCCTTATATCTAATTATTATAGTATCATGGTGCTTAATATAGACGACAATGGATATTATATATCCAACAGTTCTGCGCGATCCAGGCTGGACATTGGATTCTCATCTGCACAAGTGCATGAATGAAGGATGCATGTGCCCTCTTTATTTATTTATTTTGTTCTCTTTGGCTTGTGTGCAGTAACTTGGGGACCCTTCCTGAAGATGTTTCTATTGATATATGTTGTGCCATCAGTAGAACAGCTGAAACAATGCATCCGAGATCGTTTCCATGAGAAGTCCAGGTTCACTGAACTTCATATGTTCATGTAATGTAAGCATACGCTAGTTTACTTTACTGCCTATATTATATACTACAGTACTAAGATTTATGCTATCACAATTGACTTTACTTTCACGTGTTTTCTCACTTCACAGCGTTCGTTGCCAGGAGTTCCAAGTGAAACTTATTCTTGTAGATCTCAAAGGCAATTGTTGGAGTCATCAACAGGAAGTGGGCTTTGATATACTTGAAGCTGCTTTTGCTAGTCTTGGCCAAAGACACAATGGCGTATTTTGATCTGTTCAAAGTCCTCAATGGTATTAGAGAATCTTTAGCAGATCCCGTAAAGCACCACTTGTAAAAAATAGTATACATGCCCCTTAAAAATAATTTACGGTACTGCGAGGCATCGGACGGAACAGATCCCGTAAACCAGTACCGTAATCGTTCTTTTTTCTCCCCACGCTTCTTCTTCCCCGGGACGCTGACATGGACGAACTCGAACTCCGGCCAGCTAGAACGGCGTCGCTCTGGCCCACCTGATGTGGTATGCTGCCTGCTCCGGCGACGCTTCGGCGCGCCGTATGCTCCGGCCAGCCGCCGGCGATCGAGCTCCTCCGCCTGCTCTCTGCTCGTGTGCAGCGTCACGAGGCCCCCTACTCCGGCATTGATCACTTTACATGATCCTCCAAAAACGGTTGGAATCCTCCATATATGACGGATAGGACCTCGAATATAGGGGAGCCTGTAACTTCTTTTACGGGGTATGTTATTTTACAAGATCTATTCTGGACGTTTTTTCCAGCTTGTACCGTAAACAGTGAACCAGGGTGGACCAACAGTGTATTACTTTACATAAACATTTATTGTTTTCTTTTACTTCTTAGTTTTTTTCATTAGTATAAAAGTTGTTTCCAAATTTCAGGGTGGGCCATGGCCCACCCTGGCCACCCTTTACCTCCGCCACTAACCGTAAATACGAAGGTTTGACTGACTTTACGGGATATTCTAGAGATGCTCTTAGTCTCTTGATTGAAATGCATCAGAAACCTATCTGTACACAGAAATAATCGTCAAGGTGGACAAAATGCACATCTGCTGGTTCTTCTTTCCCCAGTATATCAAGTTGTTGTGTTTTTCTTTTCGGTTTTGCTAGAACTCATCTAGATGAGTTTTTGTTGTGTCTCATTCACCTATAGTCATTGAATGTGATACTTTAAGATGTGTGTGTGCTGACGTAGGTTGTAGTACTATTTTATATGTTTTTGTTTTCTAGGTGAATAAGACCAAATTATATCTCATCTAGATGAGTTCTAGGCATTCCCTTTCTTTTTTCCTTCTATGTCTATGATTGATGAATAGCTAACCAAAGTATCAAACAAGTGAGTTCACAAATGGCGATGTAATTTGACATCATCGAATTAATTTTTACTTGAGATCAATAGCTCTTTTTCAGGTATCTGAAGAAACTATTTGTCAGGTACACTAAAAAAACATTTCAATCAGTCACTTTATTTCCTGACCATCGGATCAACATCCAACAGATCCGGAATCATCTTCTTCCTCCAGCCGGCCGAGCCCTGTTCATCTTCTTCCTCACGCAGCTGCCGGCCGACCCAGCCCAATCGTCTGCCTCCGTCCCCCGCGGCCAGTGGCTACCACAGCCTTGCCCCTGACCTCCCCCACCGCCACGCTGTCCGCCACCCAACCAGCATCCCTCTAAGCCTCGCCACGATGCACAGCTCCCAGTTAAGTTTCTTCCTCATTCCGGCCGGCTATCGCCGGTTCCCGCTCGCACTCCGCACACCCTCCCCTCCCTTTGGCCTCCGCTACGCGAGAAAAAAAGTGACTGGCTAGTAGGCTCCGGTACAAACAATCATCCTCCTCTATGTTGGCACTCGAAATCGTCTACTTTTGGTAGCCCAAAATGGTGTAGATTGTCTGCAACATCGCCGGCACAATGATGAGCGCAACCACGGCGGCGAGCGAGACGGACACCCAGGGTGACGGGAGGAAGTGCAGTATCAAGTCCCCACACCATCTGCGTGCCCGCCTCCTCCTGTGCCGCTCCACATCGCTGATCATCTCGCCGTACTCTTCGGGCATGCGCACCCCGGCCGCCTCCGCGGCGATGTCACGGAAGAAATCCACCACCTCCTCGTCGGTGCACTTTACGCTGCCGAGGATCCACCGGCGGCGAAGCAGCGCCGCGTCCTGCGGGCACCGTATGAGGCCCTCCATCCGCTTGACGTGTACCGTCACGCAGGTGCCGTGCGCCCAGTGGAAGTGCTTCTCGAAGGCCACCATGGAATGGAGCAACGACGCGGTGTAGGCGAGGATGTGGAAGCTCGGGATGGTCATCACCGCAATCGGGCTCGCCGCCGCGCTCCGGAACTCCATGTTGAGGTCGCCGCCGGGACTCTCCGCGCCGTCCAGAGAGGGCTTCCGGAACCACACCGCCGCCCGATGCAGCTCTCTGGCGCAAGGCATGATCCACTCCGACTCCGATTCCTCCTTGGCCTCGAGAAACTTCAGTGGCACCGACAGGACGCGGTACTTGTTCTCCGGGACGCGCGACCAGTGGAAGAGGTGTAGGATGTGATAGAATCTCGCATACGTCGTCTCCGGAAGCAACAACTCGACCTTGCCGCGCGCCATGGTCGGGCAGATGCCGTTGAAGCAGCCGAGCACCAGCTCCTCGACGGAGCGGAGCTTCAGGCCGCGGCACGAGGCGGCGAGCAGCTTGACGACGGCGAAGGGGATCTGGTTCTCCAGCACGAGCAGGTCGAGCTTGATCTCGTCGGCGTACTGCGCCACGGCCGTGTGCAGTATGAATCGCTCCCTGGTGACGACGAACGCCGTCGCCCGTTCCTCCGAGCCGCCGGCCTTGCTGAACATGAGGCTGAAGACGAGGATAAAGCTGCTGTCCAGGAGGAGCATCTTCACGAACTTCTCCTCGTTCCGGAGCCAATCCGCGGCGACCGCGTCCGCGTCGTCCGCGAACTCGTTGCGGAAGCAGCCGCGCGCCGCCCCGAGGGCCGCGACGTACTCCTCGACGTCGAGCCCACACTTGTTCTGCAGATACCGCAGGAACGGCAGCTTGGCCTCGTCGTCAAAGGGGAGGTCTCGGTCGCCGCGGTGGTATGGGCCGATGGCTACCGCGCGCACCGTGTGTAGCGCCTTCAGGTCGACGCGCCGGGAGCGCGGCCGGAGGATGGTGGCCGCGCGCTCGCCGAGGTACCACAGCATCGGCGTTCGGCCGATGAGGTCGTTCAGGACGTCGGCGCTCCGTGATGCCGACGTGAGCTCGCGTAGCCATTCCGTGTGGATCTCGCCGCCGTTGCCGCTCTGATTTACAGCGCTCCTGCCGGTAGTTGGACTTGGAGTGATGTCAATGAGGTGGCCATCGTTGCTGATGCTCAGCTCATAGGTTGTGCTCATTGTGAATTTTTGGTTCATCACTCCGCGTGACCGTGTTCATTTGAAGCGTCATGGTATACAAATCTGACTTTGAGAATTTCACAGAAACAGCCGTGCAGCGCCACACTGAAAATTCTTCGACCAACCAGAACCAGGCCGTCAATTTGGCGGGTCATGCGGGCGTTCTTTTTTTGCCCTCGAAACAGCGCAATTGAGAAAAACATGAGGGAGTAAGCGGAATTGAACCCACGTGTCCTCGGTCTTACCTTAGAAAATCACGAGGGGGACAGGGTAGTAAACATGGTTGCTTTTTGACCAAAAGAAAACAACACATATGTCGTTTAGCTTGCCCGCGTACATGAATATACCTCCACCTACTAGCATATCAAATTTGTTTAGTAATTAATTAGGTGGGGTGAAGTCCAATACCGTGACACAAATTTGTGTGGGAGTTTGTACATTATTTTGGATTATTTGAACCTGTTGGAATAATTTTGTGTTTAACAGATAAAAAAATCAAAACATCTGCAGGTTATCTACAGATCCTCTAGATGGATCCATACGTGGTCCATTACTTCATCGTGCGGAAGCGAGGGACATTTATGGCATATGGGCGCAATCATTAGGAGACGGTAGCTGAGGCTACTCTTACAACCAATTTGGATGACGGTTCAGTACTATATGTGTAGGTATTTTATTCTATTTGTGCTAGTTGTGACATTTTTGTCTTGTAGCTTTTAACGAAAAAAATAAATTCCGAATGTTTGGATCAGCACCATCGATTTCAGATCATGTGGGCGTTCTTTTTCCCCCCTCGAAATAGTGCAATTGAGAAAAACATCAGGGGGGAGAGCAGGAATCGAACCCGCGCGTCCTCGGTCTTACCATAGAAAATCACGAGGGGGACAGGGTAGTGAACATTGTTGCTTTTTGACCAAAAGAAAACAACTCATATGTCGTTTAGCTTGCCCACTCACCAATTGATAACCCACAAGTATAGGGGATCACAATAGTCTTTACGGGCAGTATTTCACCCTGATTTATTGATTCGACACAAAGGGATCCAAAGCACATTTATTGTCCTTAGCAGTTGAGTTGTCAATTCAATCACACCTGGGATATCTCTCTGCAGCAAAGATTTAGTAGCACAACATTGTACTATTATTGGGAAATAATTTTAGTGGTACCGCCAACATGAGATAGGATGTTCTCGTTGTGAAATTCATTAATGGTGCTTTACTGCATGCTTCATATGCATCGTGCCATAATAACTGTTCTCCCTAGTGCATGGAAAACTGAAATCTAAAGGCGGAACTATAACTCTTCATCTTGCATCGAGAACAGAGAATATTGTACTACAGTTCTGTTTCTGCTTGTCACACAGAGAGTAGGATTCTAGATGCATGGTTTGTGAGTCTGCTCTATGCCTCTATGTAGTTATATGTATCTTACTGATGAATGGCTAAAAATACTAATAGCATGTTAGGTTTGGCGGGTGCTGGTTTATTGAGTCCGCTCTATGTAGTTACCTATGTATTTCACTGGTGAAAGGCCAAAATACCAATAGTGCATTTTGTTTGCTTGAGTGATCGGTGATCATTTCATTTCTCAGCATGCTGTACAATTTTTAAGAACTTTGTATTCGTATGCATGTCTACTTCTATTATTACATCTCTTCTCCAGTTCATGAGCCTATTGTACTCGTAATAATTCATTTTTGTGGTGCCATTTGTCTTCCCTTGTGCAAGCAGATTCTAGGATATGAGCAGGCATCTCGACTCGGTGGCACACACATGTTTCCTCGCTGGTTTTCTACTGGAGCCTCCAATGGATCTTCTGATCAGCAGGTGCTATTTTGTTCCTTGTGCCAACTTTATGGGTCCTGTGTTTCATTAGTTTGATTTCTCACTTCCCAGCATTGATTGCCAGAAGCTTGCAACTGAAAGTTTCTTATGCTTGTAGACCTCAAAGACAATTGCTGGGATGGTACAATCCGATGCACTGAAATCACAGGAGGGAGCCTCAGCGAAGGTCACAGCATTCAGCCCCGTGGAAGCAACCATTAGCAAAGCCAGAAGCAGCCCATTGACGCTCGAAAGCTTGAAAGTGAGGCGGACCGAGATAATGACAAAAGTCACGTTCTACATGATCCCGACTCTGCTCCTGGTGTCGAAGAACAGCATCAGCACTTCTCTCCTGATCGCGTCAGTGTACCATCAGGTCTACATGTTCCACAAGGAGATCCTCCTGGACTACGTCCACCACGACATCACCAGGAAGTGGGCCTTGATATACTTCAAGCTGCTCTTGCTAGTCATGGCCAAGGACACGATGCTTTACTTCGATCTGTTCTAAGTGCCTCCATGGTAGTAGTTTCTCGAGAGATGCCACCAGGAACCCTCCCATATCTGTACACTGGAATAATCATCAAGGTGGACAAAATGCCCAGACTGCTGGTTCTTCTTCTGTCTCCCGTATCAAGTTGCTGCGTTTTTCTGTTTCCTCGTATTATGGCTGTGATTGATTAATGGACAAGTAATGTTCAGTTGTCACAGAGTACTAGCTTGTACGGGAGCAACTTTTGCCCTAGTTTTGTAATAATGGTATATATCAACTTCTGACGTTCTGTCGTGTTGATTGCTCCTTTGCAAATTTGCCATCAGCCGGGTACCATATATGGAGATCTCCCAGGTCTACATGGCTCTCCTTGCTTTCGTGATTCACAAACCATGTTTGTTCAGGTATCAATTGCACTTGAGACACTGAAACCTCGTCGAGAACATGAAGCAGAAGGGAGTTCCTTTGATTTCGTGCGTAGGTTGTTTGTGTTCCAGTACAATTTTAACACGTCCTATTTTTTCTTGCTGTTGTCGCATATCAAGAATTGTTGCTCTTTACCTCGAAAAAGCATTGTTGCTTCTCTGTATCAGCCTTTTGCTCAGCAGTTTTTGGAGACGTGTTTTTACTACAACTTCACCATATATATGTAGCTAGTAGTACTTTATTGGTACATATAGTTGTTTTTTTTTCAGAAGTATGACTAAATTTGTAGCAAATTTGAAAATTATAGGGCGAAATGAAAAAATACCGAATATATGACCCCGTCGGCCTGCGGTGGGCCGAAAGGGGCCCTGTCGGCCAGCAGTGGGCCGAGCGCGTGCTGTCGGCCACCAGTAGGCCGACTGGTGCACTGTCGGCCACCAGAAGGCCGAAAGGTGGCTGTCGGCCTACCAGAGGCCGATAGGCCCGTAGACAGCCTGCCCAAACGTTTTCATGAATTTTTTTCAGAAATAGTACATATTTTTGGTATTCCCTTCGCCGAAGAGTGCATTTTCCCGCAAGTTTCCTTCCCGCCCTTCTTTCCCGCCAGTTTCGTTCCCGCCCTTCTTTCCCGCCAGTTTCGTTCCCGCCCTTTTTTCCCGCCATTCTCTCCCGCCATCTTCTCTTCTGACCCTATAAAACCCCCTCCGCAGCAGCAGGCAAGTGTAGTGTTTTTTTTTGTCACCGTTTCTTTGCAGGTAATGGCTTGCCCCTTCTGCCGAGCTCCAGGTGGCCCTTGTTCTTCCTTTGATTCTTGTGCGTCTGTCTTCACTGTGGTGCTGGATCGTCGCTGTTCAAGGCGTGTTGTAAGATTCTATATCTTGTTTATCTGATTGTGGCATACGGTTGATGTTGTTTAGGTTGGAATGTATTCTAATGCCTTTGTTTATATGATTATGATGTTTGCTTCCATTCTTTTTGTAGTATGTTCCGTGCAGTGTTAGATCACATCTTGCTCGGTACATTGAGGAGTGCAGAGCTTTAGCTATTCGGAGGGGTGACACAGATATTGATCTTGCTCTTCACAACAGTGAGGGTAACTTATACCATGTTCTGTTTACACATGGTCGGGTGAGCAGTAAATTCCATGGTCCTTCCTGGGAGGAACTTGTGAATGATTATGGTCTCCGTCATCGTGACATGATGACTGTTAGGCTTGAGCACTATGGAACATGGTGTAGTGTTGATTTTCATCGGGATGGCGTTATGTTGTTCCCTTTACCCTGTGTTGGTAAGTTTTTTATTTGAGTGATTTTAAGTTTTGTTTCAGCTTATACGATTTGCTGTTGTGCTCAATTTGTGAAATTATTTTTTTGTAGCTCTTGAGGATCTGAGTGAAGCTCAAAGGGAACTTGTTGACAGTTGTTTTTATAGTCGTGGTATCTTCGGTCTGAATTATCACCAAATGTTTGTCATGTCCCGACAGCTCTTTGATGACAACTACATATTGTGTACTCCTTTTGTTCATAGGATTGATTCCATGAATGTTAATGGTCAACATATGGTGAGCTTTGTTTTTGCCTACTGTTTATTTATTTGTTCTTTGCTGTACTATACTGTTATAAATTTGTTAGCTGAACATCATATAACTAGATGTTTTTTGTCAGGTTATTCCGCCCATGGTTGTGAGGAGTTTGAAGGAATTTTTGTCAATTCCTAGGACTGGTTCTTTAAGTCTTGAAATTATTTTGAATTCTGAAGATGATGATATATCTGTGAGCATTCCTTGTTCCTACTTTATTGGCTTGGGTGGTAGAATGGTGTTGAACAAGGAAGGTTTCGGTAATTTTCTTCTGGCATCGTCTATTGAAGTAAACAATTTGGTGCTCATAACCTTCAAAGAGCGTGATCAGGAGCTAGTTGTTGTTTTCAGCCATCTGCCACAGTGATCGTACTATCTCGCCCTACTATCCCCCCATTTTCTTTTCCCGCCCTACTATCCCGCCATATTCTTTCCCGCCATAATCTCCCGCCACTTTCTTTCCCGCCATTCTCTCCCGCCATTATCTCCCGCCATTTTCTTACCCGCCTTTCTCTCCCGCCATTTTCTTTCCCGCCTTTCTCACCCGCCATCTTCTCTTGTGAACCTATATAACCACATCCGCAGTAAGGTGGGTGAGCAGGCCCTTCTCTCACGCATTTCGCTCCCGCCATCCTTTCGTGGAGATGTCTCATCCTCATTATCCTTTTGATCGTAGTTTTCACTCTGGTATGTCCGATCGTCTTCTCAAACTAGCCGCCAATTTCAAGATGGATGATAGAGTAGTTCCATGGGAGGAACTCATCAGTAGTGACACCATAATGAATGAGTTGGCTCACTCATTAGCTAGGAGTGGGTGGCCTCCCAGGACATTTGAGGAGATACGGAAAGAACTTCTCAGGTTGCATGGCAGATGGCAGAAGGTCAAACTGCATAAGAGTGAATCTTACATCAGGCTTGCGAGGAATAATTCAGATTTATGGTCAGCAGACAGTGAGGACGAAGACGACCTCTTCATGCCGAGCACCAAGGTAAACAGTACCGCATCGTCGAAGGGCAAGAGCTCTACATCGACGAAGGGCAAGAGATCTGCATCGACGGAGGACGAAGAGGACATCTTCATGCCGAGCATTTAGTTGGATGTTTATTTCAGTTGTAATGTTTATTTCAGTTGGATGCATTTAGTTCGCAGTACAAGTGTTACCTCTCTAAACCAATTGCCACCGACGGCTTCTCACTCGGCCAGCTCGCTTTTACCTTGCTTTTTTCCATGCGCAGACGCTGATTCCGATGCCCACACTGTAGTGATTGGCAGACTGTAGTGATTGGCAAAATGCGCTGATTTCCACGGCAGACTGTAGTGATTGGCAGAATCGCACCGCGCTTATTTTTATGCAAAGATTCGGCCGAGCGCGCGGGTGTCTGCTTTGTCTGCTTTGTCTGATTCCTGCTGTCTGCTTTGTCTGATTCCTACTGTCTGCGGTGCAGTGTGGTGTTGTTGCTGCGGCGGACGCACGTGTTTTATTTTCTTCTACCGACAACACAGTGCTCCGCCTCTTTATATACGAGATGCCGTTGCCTGCTCTCTCACGCTCTTCTCTTTGTTTCTGCCCACACTGCTTGCTCTTTCTCACTCTCTTCTCCATCGTCCAGCCGCACTTCAAAACACCAACGCGCTAGTCATTATGAGTTTGCCTTGCTCGGATCAAAGCATTAGGCCTACGAAAATGAAGAGTGCAACTTTGCCTCGGGGGGTGGAAGTACTTCGTTGTTGGTGTGGCGATCTCTGCAAGGTGAAGGAGGTGACGGATTTTTCAGCTTGGTTGGGCATGAAGTTTTTCATGTGCGCAAATTATGAGGAAGATCGACCCGTTGCTACTTCACCGTACATCAGGCCTCCGGTATGTTTAAGTCACCAAGAATAAACACGTTGTTGATATTATTGTTGATTTGATATTTCTATTTCTATTTTTGTTGTAGTCTCCTCCGCCTCTGTGCATGTACTATCGTTGGATTGACACGAAAAAACCGGACTGGGCGGTGACCGAGATTCGTGAAAGAGGTCGTCGTGCATGGGCAAGCTTGGACGCGGAAGAGCGCCGCGCGAAGGCGGCAGCAGAGGAGAAAGCAGAGCAGGAGAGAGAGTGGCAAGAGTACTGTGTGAAGCAGAGGGCTTTTCTTGATGAGATGAAGCAGAAAAACCGAGAAGAGGGACTATGACTGGCGGAGGTTTACCGACAGCGACAGGAGGCCCGTGAGGCTGAGAGGCAGATGAAGAAAGAAAGGGCTCGTGCAGCCAAGGCAGCAGAAGAAGCTGGTGATGGAAAAGGAAAATATCCCCGTTGGACTCAGTAGATTTATGTTATTGTATCGTAACGTTCGCATTGCAGCAAGTCGTATCTTAAAATTCGCAGCAAGTTGTATCTTAATTTTTATGTATCTTATTTTATGCATGTTATTTTCGATGCATCTTAGTTATCTGTTGTAGTCTGGTTGGAAATGTATCTCGTACCGTTTAGACATATATTATCGTTTTGTGGGCATTATGTTTTATGTAAAGCGCGGCGTTGGATGCATTTAGTTCGCAGTACAAGTGTTATCTCTCTAAACCAATTGACCACTGAAATAAAACATGAATACGTCTCATACATAAGTAGATAGTAATTTGTCCCATACATAAAATAGACATATGTCTCATACATAATTAGATAGTCATGTCTCATACATAGATAACCATATCACTGCTGCGGACGGCGACGAATCTTCGGCTTCCTCGGACGAGGAGCGGAAGGCGATAAGCGCTCACGCGGTGGACGAGTCTCACGATGACCACGACCATAGGCCGCCTCGTCTGTCTGTGTCTGTGTCTCCTGCGTGTATGGTGGTGGTGGAGTGGCAAGAACTGTCTCCGAGAAATCATAGGTGTTTGCAGCTCGGTCATCATCGTCGCCGTCGCCGGCAAAGAACGAACCAGCACCAGTAAACATCGGTGACTGGACATTAGACTGCATGAACGGTTGCGACTGGCTGCCGACTGCGGTAAAGTAAAACATGTAAAATTGATTTGCGAACCTAGAATGTTTAAAAGAATGTACAAAGTAGTGTTACCTAGGTCCATCTGATTATGCCAGGAATAGCTCCCTGGTTGTGAAGGAGGTGGCTGCTGGTAGAAATAGCTCCCTGGTTGTGAAGGAGGTATCTGCTGCCATGAAGAGCTCATTGGTTGTGAAGGAGGTGTCTGTTGCCAGGAAGAGCTCCCTGGTTGTGAAGGAGGTATCTGCTGCCATGAAGAGCTCATTGGTTGTGAAGGAGGTGTCTGTTGCCAGGAAGAGCTCCCTGGTTGTGAAGGAGGTGTCTGCTGCCAGGAAGAGCTCCCTGGTTGTGAAGGAGGTGGTTCCGAACGGTGCACAGAGGTTCGAGGTTCTGAACGCTGGAGAGAGGGTCGTGGCGGACGATGTGCTGGACGAGGAATAGCAACATCCGAAGATCGTCTACATGTAACAGCTGCGTAAATCCCGCGTACCTTCTCATGAAGACCCCTCAACCATGAGACGTTCTCTCGCGGTGGGATATTATCTCCTCTCTCAAAGCGTTGCATTAAAGAGGAAACCTCCTCTAGCACCTCGCATGCCAAGTCACCCTGTACACGGAGAGTTAACCAATTAGATCATCGTTGTATGGAAGACAACACGAATAGTTAACCAATTGTATATGTTCAGGTTAAGAAGAAACTTAACATGTGAGAAACATAGCACGTACCGCGTGGTGTCTGGTCCCGACAATAGAGGCAGTTGGGAACAGATCGCTGGTGAGAGGGGCTTCGATCTGATCAGGAGCTGATGATGGAACCAAGTAGATCCTCGTGCTATGCCGGTAGCGCTGCAGATACAACCCGAACTTGTCCTAGTCAAAGGGCCGAACTTCATCCCAGATATTTGTGGGCGCAGTAGTCCATTCGTCCACGTAAGGGCTAATGTCACGAAGCCAAGAATCCTGGGACTTGTGTCCTCCTGAGCGAGTGTACCTGAGATTGAAATGCACGTTACATGATTAGTTATATTATGAATGCAGACATGACAACTAAAGTAGTATTACTTACTTGTGCACGTGATCTGGTAAGTGTGGAATAGCAGGAATGTCAGGCTCTTGTCATCGACCGAACTGTCTCATCACCCTATGAATAGCCATCTCCTCAACCGTCACGTCGAACACCAACCTGGCCTTGGTCATCCAATAATGCCGATCTCTAGTGCACATTCTAGAAATCCCATCTGCAAATCTGGAGGAAATAGCACGATCGGAGTATGGCTCCCAAATAACTTGATCCTTGTGCAAACTGTCAAACTGCGCCGTGAAGGAGGGGTAGCAGCCCCTCACCTGGCTATGCGCAAACTGTCTCTGTATTTGACAACAAACATTAGTAATACTATTGAATAGCGAAAAATAAACATTAGTAATTCATATTGTTACAAATTATGAAAATACCTCTCTCCGTGTCCAAACAGATCCCATAATAGGCAAGTCACCGATAGAAGGCACGTAAGTCCCAGCCATGTCCTCATTACCAAAAGATTTTTCAACGCTGACATAGGGTCGACCAATAGGGAATCTCTCATATGACCAGAGCTGCAACAATATTGGACATCCAACAAGACCTGATTTTCTAGACTTCAGCTGGCAAGCTTTGCACAGGCCTCTGTACGTAGCCGCTAACACAGCAGAACCAAAACTCCTCTGCACAATGTCCCCCGGGCAACGTGCATCAGCTATCTCTCGTGCAATACCGATGAGTCGTGCATCGACAGTGGTCACGTGGTTTTCTGTGAACATCGTCTTGCCGAACAACCACATAATATATGCCTCTAGGGATCGGTCAATCTGTGCCTCTGACAACTCAACATTGGGATATCCTAAGGAGACAATCTGAAACTAGCTCAACCACCTAAAAAGAGGCCCGTGACGATCGTTGCCTAGCACCGTAGTAGTTGGCACCGCAGCCAGAAAACGGGCATGCATCGATGCTAGCCAACCAGGTTCTGGCTCTAAAGGACCTATGGCAGCACCGGCCAGAGGTAATCCCAACAAGTAAGACACATCCTGTAATGTAGGCGCCATCTCTCCCCAGGGAAAGTGAAACGTATGTGTCTCTGGTCTCCATCTATCTACTAAGCAAGTAAGGAGTGACCTGTCGTAAGAGAAGCGTGTAACTTGCTTCTTGTGTAACTGCATTGGTTCACCTGCCTCATCCAATTCCGGATGATCAACCCACTCATCCAATGTACCCTCAACCAGCCGTGCCAAGGGTAGAAGTCCAGCCCAATTTAACCTACAAAATAAATAGAATGTAGCTTACAGTTAGCGGCTATCAAAAGGATGTTATTTTATAGTAAGTCATTATACCGACACATACCTATCAACCCATAAAGGGTGTATCATCCAGTTACGCTTTGGGGTGCGAGTGATCAACACGTCTAAGTTCTTTCCCGCTTCCATATCTGCGGCCCGGTGCCCTCTATCGATATTCCCATTAAGCAACGGATACGAAGCCATATCTGCAATTAAAACATAGCCCAGGCATATTATAAATTAAAACATAGTCCAGACATATTACAAATTATAACATCGTCCATACATATTACAGAATAAAACATAGTCCGTCATGTTACACATTAAAACATAGACCACACATATTACAGAATAAAACATAGTCCGTCATATTACACATTAAAACATAGTCTAGACATATTACAAAATAAAACATAGTGCGACACATTATATAGCTTCTGAGTTATTTCTTCCTTGTCCGCCCCTTCGGCCTCGACTTCCACGACCACCACGACTGCCACGACCACCACGACTGCCATGACCACCTCTTGCTACTGTTGCCGCAGTCGTCGATGTGGAAGCACTCGTCGATGTGGAAGCACCGTCTTTGTTCAGGTCGGGACAATATTTCATCCTATGCCCATAAGCCGCGCATAGCAAACATTGTCTGGTTGCTCCACCAGCTTCAGATTGGTCCATATCGTTTCGGATGCGCTTTACCTTGCGTCTGCCCCTGCTTGTTCGCCGAAGTCCTGGATCCGGGATGTATACTCTCTCACCATCGTTTACCTTGTTGAAATTGCCGACGACTCTAAACCCCGTCATCTCACCTGTCCAGACATTGAGTACTGCCTCTTTTTAATAGTACGGAGACACGAAGGAGATAGCGTCCAACTCAATCTGGCCACAGGCAGCCAACACATGTGAGCAAGGCAGGTGCAACAACTGCGGTTTGTTGCATGTACACTCACAAGTTGGATAAAATTCCGTTCCAATTTTAACCTCATGCGTCTTCACCTCATTTGCAGAACCAAAACCATCAGTAGGGAAGCTGAACCTCATACCTCCTTTCCTGATTACCTATGAGTGTGACAGTGTGCTTTTTTGCTTTCTTTATCTTCTGAGCCATGTACTCCATGACACGGCTACAATAAGGTGTGTTCTGATTAACTGCAATATGCTTCTTTGCTAACTCGTGCCTTTCTCTGAAATATCTCCAAGTGCCATGGAATACACCCTCCACAATAGCTGGCAGTGGCAATGCTCTATTCCCTCTGAGTACAAAGTTATACACCTCTGCAAGATTGGTTGTCATGTGGCCATACCTAGCTCCATGGGTGTCATGCAGCAAAGACCAATTCACTGGAGGCTCTTTCTCTATCCACTCAGAAAAATTCTTTATTGCCCTGCCCTTCTTTCTCTTAGTATTAGGAGGGTCAATTGCTGGCAAGTCACAAAGACCTACTGGCTCCTCTAGCTCCGCCATGAGTGTTGCTAATTTAACCTGATCTGCTTCCATTTTCTTCCTCGCGCGGACCTGCTTCTTAGTGAACTCATCAAGTTTTGACCAAATAAAATGGTATTTACGCTGCTGGTTCTGCTTGCATAATTTTTTAAACAAGTTCATCAACCGCTTGTTCTTGAACTGTGAGAAAAAATTAGCCCCAAGATGGCGCATGCACCACCGGCTCTGCAAGTCCTTCCAAGGTGTTGGTTCGTCAGCAGTTGGATTCCTTAGTGTCTTCACGGCCTTCAATATACCAGCATGTCTGTCATGAATGACACACACGTTTGGTCGGTCCTTCACGATCGCAATTTTAACTTGCCGGAAGAACCATACCCAGCTCGGAAAGTTCTCACCCTCCACAAATGCCATGGCTAGTAGGATGATTTGATTGTTCCCGTCCACACCAATAGCAGTCAGGATTTGCCCTTTGTACTGACCAGTCAGGAATGTACCATCCACAAACATCATAGGAGGATAATGCAGGAAAGCTTCGATGCACATAGCGAAAGAGAAGAATACTCGTTTCAACACCTTGTGATCTGGTAAAATGTCCAACCTCGTGTGTTGTATGTTAACATAAGTGCCGGGATTTCTCTCCTTCAGTATGTCAAGGAGACGGACAACATTATCATATGAGTCGAAGAACGTCCCAAACCTTTCCTCCATAGCCTTCTGCTTAGCCCTCCAAGCCTTCCCATATGGAATGTCATAATTCCATCTGACCTTCACTGCTCTCTGGATGTGTTTTGCTTCCATATCTTTCTTGTCTACTATCTCAGTATACATGAGTTGCGCAATGAGAGTTGAAGTCAGGTTTGGATGACTAACCAACAGGTTTTTCCTCACACAATTATGTGGGACCACATTGGTGACAAGCCAGTGGATGTCATACTTCGGCACGTGCCCGTGCACCTTCCCAGGACAACCTGGTTCAACACACTTCACGGTATAGTTTGTTGGACTCGATATGTGTGTCCGGAAAACCCTCTGCGTAGACATAGCCCACTTTATCACCGCATACTTCAATTTTTTCTTTGTCTCAAACATAGCCCCTATCTGGACTTGGTTCAGATTATATTGCCATGGAGTCTCATGGCCATCGTTGACAGTAAGGCCGGTGGATATGTCCTGATCCCATGCAGAAGGAATCGGTACCTCCACTTCATCCTCGGAATTTTCAGAATCCAGATCCTCTGCAAATCCATCCTCGTCATCTTCCTCCATCACCCTCTGCATTTCATCGCCTTCCTCATCCCCATCAGCAACACCAGAACCAGCTAATATTTTTGACTGAATACTCTGCCCAGTATCATGACCACAAACATTGTGTGACATGTAGTCTGACTCTTTCTCGGCTTGGCTAGCATCCACATCCGGTGGCTGTGACCCGGATAAATAATTCTCGTTAGCCACTTGACTACCCTGGCCTGGTTCATACCCCACGTGAAGTTGTAACGTATTCTCCTCCTTCGCCACTGGTTGCACTAGGGCATATGGGTGGATTCTTCGGTCTCGGCAACGACTTAACAGGGTCACCCAATGCTGGCTCCTATCTATCGGTATCAACTCCCACTTGACATTGTTACAGGATTTTGTCCACGGTGCATGAATACTGACGGAACATACTTCAGGATCTAGTCCAAAACTAGTAGTCAACCACTGCTTCAAATGTCTAATGTCCAGTGTGTCCGGGTGTGAAAGTGTCATGACGCCATTTTTAAACTCGCTAAGATCAACCCCCAACTCATTATATCGAACATTACCAGGGCCGTAGTAAACAGTCAAATTTACTGATTCAGACATTTTCACCTGTCAGGCATTGCCACCTTTCATTAATCGCAACGAACAAAATTATTACCGGCTACACTAACTATCCGCTAAAATTACTATGTACACTAAATAAACTCTACAGCACATACAAAATTATTACCGGCTACACTAACTTTCCCCTAAAATTACTATGTACACTAAAATGACTATGCACACTAAATAAAATGTACACTAAAACTACACGAACAAAAATATACCTTCGACGCGTGTGTCCCCTTCTTCTTCCTCTCCACACCACCACCTCCTCACCAGCCACACCTCCTCCACCCCACCACCTCCTCACCTCCTCCACCCCACCATGGCTCCTCCTCACATACGCACAAATAACTTTCCCATTGCAAAAAAAATGACCGTAGGACGCTGGAGAATGCTATGATCTATTGATTCTGCGGCTTGGAACGGAAAATCTGTGAAAGAATGAGTAGATCGGTGAGGGGGGGGAGAGTTTAGAGAGGAAACGAGAGAGAGGGAGAGCTGCTAGCGACCAGGAACGAGAAAGAGAGAGCGAGAGGAAGAAGAAAACGGTCGGGCGCCGACAGCCCGCTTTCGGCCAGCTGGTGGCCGACAGCCAGCTTTCGGCCTTCTGGTGGCCGACAGCGCCCCAGTCGGCCTACTGGTGGCCGACAGCACGCGCTCGGCCCATTGCTGGCCGACAGGCCCCTTTCGGCCCACGGCAGGCCGACGGGGTCATATATTCGGTATTTTTTCATTTCGTCCTATAATTTTCAAATTTGCTACAAATTTAGTCATACTTCTGAAAAAAAATCCATATAGTTATATATAGAGAGAGAAAAAAATCCTTTCTACATGTGTACATAAACTTTACGAAGTTGACAAGCCCCAGTTAGGTGACGTAGACTATATATATTGTTTCCATGGTATGAATTTTGGTAAGCGCGCTCAATCTGATCAATCCTTTGGTTAAACGCCTTGTTAGTTTGAAAAGATATGCAATTCACAATATGTTTGGGTTCTTATAAAATGTTAAAAGAACGCACTCTTTTTTTGTCTGAAGCTCTGAACCTTTTGAACATGAATCATGTGTTCATTTTGTATTAGAGAAATATTTGTTTTTCTTTTGTTTTTCTGACAAGGAATCTATTGTAGGGTTTGGAACTTGCAAACGAGGCCACCTCAAGTCCGTTTCTAATTTATTTTTTTCTGCGTGTAAAAGTCCGTTTCTATTTCCACCTTGAAAGATCTACCGTCCATGTTACTTAGGCCCTGTTCAGTATACCGCCGCTCCCCAACTCTGCTCCCGGAGTTGGAGGAGCTGCAGTTCAAAAAGACGGAGCTGCAGTTTTCCAGCTCCACGGATTCCGGGAGTTGGAGGAGTACCGAACAGGGTCTTATTATGCTACCCCTCCCCTCCGCCGTCACCAGCACACCTCCACGAAGAGCTCCCAGCCGGCGACCATGGCCGAGGAGGCAGCAGCCGGAGCAGCGACGCCTTTCCTCCCAGATGAGATCATCATCTGGGAAATCCTCGTCCACCTGGACCCGAGAACCCTCTTCCGCTGCCGCGCCGTCCACCGGTCCTGGCGCCTCGCCACCTCCAGCCGCAGCTTCATGCTAGCCCACCAAGCCCGCCAGCCCACCCTCCCCATCTTCCCCTGCGACGACCAGCACCATAGCATCCTCGCCTTCGACCACCGAGCCTCCGCCGGCGGCCAGCTCTGCGCCGTAGCCCGGTTTGACACGGATTTCGATCTCGAGGCCTCCTGCGACGGCCTCCTCGTCCTCTCCAAGCATGAATGCACGCCTTTCTCTCGAACCTTCTCGGTCTGCAACCCGGCTACGCGCGAGCATGCCTCCCTTAGGACCCCACGGGGAAACTTCAAGACCTTGGCCATGTACCCGCACCGGCCTACCGGCGAGTACCGCCTCTTACTGAAGCAGAGGATCTTTACGAGCTCACACGAAGACCAAACTTGCTGCTACATCTTCGCGTTGGGCTCCGACCAGTCGCCGCCGCCGAGGTCCATCGCGGGGCCGGAGACATTGTTCGTGTGCCTCAGCTTACCTGTCCGGTTGCATGACAGCCTGCATTGGTGCCCGAAGCTGTATCCGGGTGACAACAAACGGGTAATAATAGTATTCGACAACATGGCTGAGTCGTTCCGAACGATGCGTGCTCCCATTGTTCCCACCACCTCGTGTATCTTTGAGATGAATGACACGCTTGGCATCCAAAGCAATAATGCCACGAAATATGTTGACATATGGGTGTTGCAAAACTACGAAACCGAGGTTTGGGAGTTGAAATACCGAATCGAGTTGCCGGTTGCGGAAATCAGGGAGAAGTTTGAAGGTCGTGACTGGGATGTGGACGTTGTTTCGGCGGATGGTGGCGTGCTCTTGCTGGTCAGTGGTTATCGGTGCCTTCTTCATGTTGATTGCCATGGCAAATTGATTGCCAGTTTCCATCATGGTGACCGAAGGTTCTGTATGCCTGGAGCTCGGCTCAAGCAGAGTCTTATTCGGCATGCCTTCTTTCCGGCTCTAGATGGTTATGCTGTGAACGATTTGCTTTTCATCTGACGCCAGTTGAGTCAGGTGGTGCTTCTTAACGGCCTAGCTGTTGTATATCCAGAGTCTATGAATTTGATCGAGTATGATCCTGCTGGCCTCTTCTTCCTTTTGCATTGATGTATACAAATTATGATCAGATGTTATGTAGTTGCATCACTGACAGAATCAGGCTCGTTGCCGACGGCCTAAACTATGCCGACGACCCCGTAGGCATATATCACCCTATGCCGACCACTTGCGTCTAACCGTCGGCGTACAAAACACCGTCGGCGTAGATCAATCTATGCTGACGGCCACCGTCGGCGTACAAAGGCCGTCGGCATAGATCGATCTATGCCTACGGTGGGCGTCGGCATAGCCGCCCCGTCGGCATATCTGCGGGCCCGGCCACTCGATGGGTTACGCCCGTTTGATACCGTCAAAGATATGCCGACGGCCCTGACGGACACCGTCGGCATAGCTACGACGGTCCACGTCATCGATCCGCGGCAGGTGCCACGTCATCGATCCGAGGGAGCTGCCGATCCGGGAGCATAGCTATGCCGACGGTTATGCCGTCGGCATACATATTATTTTTTTTTGTAACCGTCGGCATAGGTACATTTTTATTTATTTTGGCTACGCCGATGGTGTAACCGTCGACATAGGTACATTTTTTTAAATCTTTTCCCTATATTAAAATTTGATTTACTTAGGAAGTCTATAGCCCATGTCCATGTTATATATAGTCTACACACAGTTTTTCCAATGCATCGTCTATTTAGCTGTGTGTATATGCGCTAAAATCATGTTATAGATAGTACTCTACACACAATCTTCACGGACGGCGCTGCCGCCGGCACCTTGAGGGGGGAAACGGTGGCGTCGGGTCGACACGGAGGGAATCTTGCGATGGGTTGGGCCCGGACCTTGTTATAATATGTTGCTATGGGATGGCCTATCATAGCCAGGTGAAAATGTCCCTCGGTCAAACCCCGTGCGGTGAAAGTCAAAGGGGTAGATCCGTCCGATCAACAGTGCCAGGGTTAGACGGGACGGGGTATTTGGGGAGGTGGCAATGCCGCCAGGTCTTGCACTGGGCCCTCTTACACGAATGGAACTGTGATGGCAGGTGCAAGCACCCGGGACGCGTCTCCGGAGTGTGACCCTCTTCACGGAAGCCGCAGCCGCCGGCACCTGGAGGGGGGAAACGGTGGCGTCGGGTCCACACGAAGGGAATCTTGCGGTGGGTTGGGCCCGGACCTTGTTCTAAGATGTTGCTATGGGCTGGCCTATCACAACCAGGTGAAAATGTCCCTCGGTCAAACCCCGTCCGGCAAAAGTCAAAGGGGTAGATCCGTCAGGTCAACAGTGCCAGGGTTAGACCGGACGAGGTACTTGGGGGGTGGCAATGCCGCCAGGTCTTGCGCTGGGCCCTCTTACACGTCTGGAAGTGTGATGGCAGGTGCAAGCACCTGGCACGTGGCTCCGTTGTGTGACCCTCCTCACGGACGTCGCTGCCGCCGTCACACGGAGGGTGGAAACGGCCACACCGGTGAGAATTTAGTATGAAATGACTAATTTTCATGTTCAGAACTTTTTCATTTGAGGCCATATTAATTACACTTTTTGTTACGTAAGAATTTAGTATGAAATGACTAAGGCGATGATCACATTCATTGCATATTTTATTATAATGTGCCCAAATTAGAAACATAGGTGCATCTTGCCATTTCAAACAATGTTGTCAAATAAAGTTTCCAACTTTTTGGTAAAAAAATATTTTTCCATTTTGTAAGCGTGGAAATTGTTTTTTTTAAGCAAGTACAAAAAATAGGGTGCAAAATGGCACCACTTTAATTTTCACAGTAAGTCGACCTTATTTTATGCACAATTCCCGAGTTTCATGGATTTTCTAGAGCTCTAGCTACTTTCGCGCATTTAAATGACTTTATGTCGATTTTCCGAAAGTAATTCAAATTTTAACTACAAGTGTGTGATGGATCTGTCCTAAAAATTAGCAAAAATATTTTTAGGTACACAAATAGTCATTATATGGAAGAACCACTTAAAGTTTTGAGAGATTCAACCCTTGCAATGAATAGCCATGTTGTCCATTTTGATCCCGTTTTCGAAAAAAGAAAGAGAAAGAATACAAGTTCAAAAAATGCAATCATTTTGCATGGAGTCCTTTTATGTGTACTAGTTGCGAGTAAAAATACCAAACTTTGAATATGACAAACTGGAAAGAAAATTCTTCACAAAATTGGCTATCATGTATGAATATTGATGGCTTTCAAGTCATATGACCAAGGTGATGGCCATATTCATTGCATAGTTTATTATAATGCTCCAACAATTGATACATAGGTGCATCTTGATATAACAAACAATGTTGCTAAATAGACTTTCAACTTTTTTGAACAAAAAAATCAATTTTCATTTTCTAAGTGTCAAAAATGATTTTTTTTGTGAAGCAAGTACAAAAAAAGGGTGCAAAATGAAACCATTCCATTTACCACAGGAAGTAGACCATACTTTATTCACAATTCTCCAGTTTCATGGATTTTCTAGTTTTCTAGCTACTTTCACGCATTTAAATGACTTTACATCGATTTTCCAAAAGTAATTCAAATTTGAACTGCAAGTATTTGATAGCTCTATCGTAAAATTAGCAAAAACATATTTTTAGGTAGACAAGTAGTCATTATATGGGATAACCACTGAGAGTTTTGATAGATTCAACCCCTTGCTATGAATAGACATGCCGGGCATTTTGACCCCGTTTTAGAAAAAATGAAAGAAAAAGAATACAAGTTCAAAAAATGCAATCCTTTCGCATGGAGTCCTTTTACATGTACTAGTTGTAAGGAAAAATACCAAACGTTCAATATGACAAATTTGAAAAAAAATTCTTCACAAAACGGCTTATCGTATATAAACGTTCGTGGCTTTCAAGTCAAATGATCAAGGTGATGGTCATATTCATTACATAATTTATTATAATATGCCCAAATTAGACACATAGTTGTATATTGACATTACAAACAATGTTGCCAAATAGAGTTTCCAACTTTTTTGTACAAAAAAACCATTTTCCATTTTCTAAGTGTGAGAAATGAGTATTTTTTGTGTGCCTGCCTCTGATTGGTTGGGGGCTAGTGCCACGGATCGATGACATGGCAAGCAGACAGCCACACATCTAGTATCTCCTACTCCCTCTCCATACATCAGAACCACACACGTCTCTATCACAAACAAACACAAACACACACATGCCTGCCACGCCCACGCACAGCCACGCACACCTTATCTCCCTATCATCTCTCCCCCCGTCTCACATCCACACTCTCTCACACAGGCACACATCCATGGAGAACTCGAAGCACGCCGGTGGAGGACTCGAGCAGCTGCACCAGCCTGCCGGTGTAGTGCTTGAGCACCTCCAGCTTCAGGCGCGCACCGTTCGTTCTCCGGCTCATCCGCATGCCATCTCTCAAGAAGCAAAGTAGGAGGAGCAGCTAGCAGCACGTGCGCCGGCCACCAAGCTCCTTCATGTACGTAGCAGCAAAGCAGCAGATGCCAGGCAGCTGCAAGCGGCAGCGGTAGCACATGCATGCAGCAGGAAGGAGCAGCCCACCAACCACACGCCGGCAAGCGGCGGCGCCCCCAACCGCGGAGGCCACGAGCCACGTGCGATGTCGACGGCGCCACCAAGAGCGGCGGCCAGGCTCATCTCGCATAGACGTGTTTTCTTGCAGACGAGCAGCACACGCACTCTCCGGTCAGCCAGCAACGGACTAGCCAACCTAGCGTAGCCTACCCCCAGGACGCACCAGCAGCTGCCACGTGGCAAGGCTATGCCGACGGCAACACCGTCGGCGTAGTTCCTGATGTATGCCGACGGTGTAACCGTCGGTGTAGCCTCGCCTCCGGGAGCACCAGGAGCTGCCACGTGGCAGGGCTACGCCGACGGCTACACTGTCGGCGTAGCTCCTGACGTATGCCGACGGTATAACCGTCGGCGTAGCCCTGCCACGTGGGTGTCTCCGGTTGGTTGACGTCCTCCGACGGCGCCGTCAACCGCCGTCATGTGAAAAAGGATACCGACGGCCTATCTACGCCGACGGTTGTACGGCCGGACGTCGGCATAGGAGCCTATGCCGACGAAACTGACCGGGTACGCCGACGCACGCGATCCCGACGGCCCTACGCCGACGGTGCCTGTCGGCATAGCCCTACGCCGACGGTGTTCGGGTCTACGCCGACGGATGCCGGCCGTCGGCATAGGAGGCGATTCTGGTAGTGCATGAACTCTTCTCATATGGTATCTTTTGGGCTGAAGTGACTAATGATGTGTTGATGCTTAAATTACAAAGTCATTTTGCCCTACTTTTGAAATATGTGCCGACTGAAGTGACTCATGCCTGTATTTTCTTTGTGGGAGGAATTGATTTTGCTTTATTTTAATTATATATCTTAGTACCAAATTGTTAGCAATCTATATGCCTCATGTTACTATATCAGTATTTCCTGAACTGAAGAATTGAATTTGCCCTTTTATCTAGTGGTCTTCTTAATAGTCGGTATTTAGGGTGCTTTATGTTTCTATGCTTTGTTGAAGCTGACGATGAACAGAGGCAGATTTTCTTCATTGTTGACTTCCATGTTGCATCTGATTTTTAGAGACCTTGGAGGACTACTCGTTAAATTAAATGATTCCATTATATTCAACTTCCCAAAGAAATCTTCTGTTATACTTTATTTTGCTTCATCAATCTAGCCACTATAGCTGGTTAGGTATGCCTTATTTATGGACTAATAAGCTCGCCATTATAGCAATAATTGTACAGGGTCATGATTGTCTCGTTCCGATGAGTTTTCTCACTTTACATCTATATAAATTATTTGCCTAGGTATATATCTCTTCGAAGTCATTATATGCAGTCTTACCTAGTTACCTGGCACTTATGTTATTTCAGTAGCTGAATTCAATTATCTGGACTCTACTCCACTCTGCATGCACCTTGTTGGTAAACCAGCATGTTAAATCAGATATATACTCATAATTCACAAGTTGATACCAACCAGGGTCAGCAAAATGCAGAATACCGCACGGTTTTATCACAAGAGAACCGTACCCAAAGTGCACGCTGCAGAAACCTTCCCCAGGACTGGAGGAAGAAACCCAAGGTTAATTATTAGGCTATATATACAAAAAGGAAGAGCAAACACTTTAGGCTGCTCCTGTATATGGTTTTCTAATGGCGCCTCCAGTGCCAGTCCAGTGGATCTTCTGATCAGCAGGTGCTGGTGTGTTCCTGGTGCCAATTGTATGCTGGGATGACAGTACAATCTGATGCACTGAAAACAGTAGAGGGGGCCGAGTGCTGCTCTGTGCGGGCTCACGCCGTGTTTTGTTTATCCAAGTGCACCTATTCAGTCAGTGTGATGTGTAACTGAGCACCTCCCTCTTGTGCTCTTTCAGAGTGATTAATCCCAAGTGACCAAGTGCATCGTCGGTGCAAATCTGGCGTACGTCAGTCGTCGATGCCCTGGCCACCGTACAGCCATACCATACATGTAGATCTTCCAGGTCCCAATTGCATAGATGCTCGACAGCCACCGGGCGACCATCAGCCGTGCAGGGCGTATCATATCATACACTGTGAGACATGGACGTGGTTGGGGACAGCAGACACCACTGTCATCTATGGATGCAAGTGGACTGGACCGGGGTGAAGATTACCCACCTGTCTGTCCATCGTCATTATCGTTGCTTTGACAGTGCACAAACCTGCAATGTCCAGTGCACAAACCTGCACATCATCGGAGGCACTGAAACTTCATTAGATGCACATCATGCAGTAGCGGTTGTGTTTTCTATGGTGCGTGTTCTTCCCCCATTCATCTGTGATGTGGTCCTATGTGACGAGGAATTCAGCCGCAAACCATGTGGTGAATGGACGAGCAGATACGGCTAACGGTTGCAATTAATCTCTGGACTGCTCACCTTTGCTGGCATGTTTGGTCTCCTTCTGAACCTCAACACACTACCAGAATAACCACCTATCCCGACGGCCTAAGGCCGTCGGCATAGGGCTACGCCGACGGCGGCCGTCGGCGTACCTCCGTCGGCAACTCGAACGTCGGCGTACCCCCGGGCGGCTGTCGGCATATAAAATCCGTCGGCATAGGCATGTACCCCGACGGCTTCCGTATAGCCGTCGGCGTAGATACCCTCTCGGCAACGAATTGGGACTGACGGCCGTTGACGGCGAAGCCGTCCATTCAGGCGCCGCCACTTGGCCCCTCCACGCAGCTCCCGGTGACCTTCTACGCCGACGGCCTTAGGCCGTCGGCATAGTTTTCTGTGTATCCCGACGGCCTAACCGTCGGCGTAGAAGGTCACCAGGAGCTGCGCACAGCGGCCACGTGGCCCACTACGCCGACGGCTAGGCCGTCGGCATATAGTGAAAGCTATCCCGACGGCATAACCGTCGGCGTAGAGGGTCACCAGGAGCTGCCAGGAGCTGCCACGTGGCGAAACCTGGTGCCTCGTGCCATCTATGCCGACGGTTATGCCGTCGGGATAGGTACCATAGAATTTTTTTTCCAAATTATTTGGTTCAAATACACAGCATATACACAACATATACAACAAATGCACATCATACACAGCATGACAAGTTCAAGGTAGGCAACATAGTTCAACATAATGACAAGTTCAACATAGGCATAGTTCAACATAATGACAAGTTCAACATAGGCATAGTTCAACATAATGACAAGTTCGACAAAGCCAACAACATCATCACCGCCAAAGGCTTAATAGCCATCACTTCCACCGCCAAAGGCTTAAGCGCCATCACTTCCACCACCAAAGCCGAGGTAGCCAAAGCCGAGGTCATCACCGCTAGCGCTACCACCACCGCCACCGCTAGCGCTAGCGCTACCGCCACCGCCACCGCCTCGCCAGACCGGAGTGACTGGGCTTTGTGACTCAGGAGTGGAACCATAAGTAGCACCACCACCGGCGGATGATCCACCGGTTCCCTGCATGTTTGAAAAGAGATGGGAGGGCAATATATGATTGTATTGAATAAACGGTATGTTGTGGTTGAATAGTTTGGTGATGTACTAACCGGAGTGCCATAGTGTTCTGCCAGGAATTGTTCAAACGTAGGCGGCACTGGTTGTGGTCCAGGAGGTGGTGGTGGTGGTGGCAGTGTAGGAATCTGCCCGGTTGCCATAGACGCAACCACAAGCTCCGTCATGCGACTGTTGTACTCAGTGGCTGCTGCAACTCTCTCGTTCCAGTCGAAGAGTTGCTGACGTACGAAGTCCATGTAGGCCTACAAATATGACATGATGGAACTCATAAAACATAGCAATGCGGAAAAGAAAGGTCGAAAGAAAGAAGATAAGAGGGAAAATACTTACAGAGTTCTGCTAGGCTAGGAGTGACAGTGTAGAGGACGCACTGGGGCGCGGGCGCTGGCTCGGCCTCGGGTCGGTAGCGCGGATCCGCCTGTAGGAGACAGAAGGGGTGATCACAGAATCCAAAATCGGATGCCGACCATGACTCTTCGGCCCTATGCTGACGGCGGCCCTCTCGTCGGTATCCACAGACAAGGGGTCTGATGTGCCAGGATTCCACTTCTGAAACTCCTTCGTGTATGACGTCAGGTTCTCCCTGGTATGGCCGTAGTACTCACTCTCGTCGGCCTTGGGATTAGGCCGCACACTGGCGAGCCTCCACGACTCGATGTCTGAGAGCGGCCGCTTCAATTTCTCCTCCTGCACCGCCAAACAGAGGTTAGTCATACATAATAACATACGGTAAAGAGAAGATCAAGAATGTTTCATGTACATAGATATACCTGAAGTTTCTTGTGGCGCCAGTGGTTTCGGTTTCCCTGACGGTGTGTTCCGTCGGTACCTCGATTAGCCTTGTTTATCTTGCTCTTGGCAGCAAACTCTGCGTCCTCGCCGACCCACAGATCCACCAATCCCTCCCATCCATCATTCTTTCCAAAGCACCAATCAGGACGCACCTACATAAGAAGCATAATGGCATGTGACCACGAAACAATAAAATTTACCACAAACGTCGTAATGAAAAGTCTGTTATACTTACCAACATGTACTGCTCCTTAGTCAAGGTAAGGTTATGCTCCTTCACGTCATCCTTGGTCACCTTCTCGTTACATACCTCGTGATAATAATGCGAGATGGCCACCCAGCACACCTCGTACTGCAACTGACGGGCCTGCTTCCTCGCAGCCCGCAGCAAGAACTCATCGGCCTCGGCCTTGTCCTCCTCAAGAACTCTATAGAATTTCTACAGTCATTCATGAAACCAGAATGGAACAAGCCATGAGTTAAACGATTTGATGATAAACTATGAAAGTAACTCAAGAATTGTGCTTCTCAAGAGAACTTACCCAAAACTTTGATATCACGGCCTTAGCGGCCATCACATGGGTTGGGTGGAAGGCCGCTTCGTAGTGCTCCCAGCACGTGGCTAAAATCTTGTGCTCCTCGTTGTCTCGGTCCGGAGCGAACATCCCCGGCCAAAGCTTCTTCAACAGGATAGTGAGGATGCCGTTTGGAACATGGGCACCTTGAGGATATTCCCAGCTACTGCAAAAGAATGAAAATATTAGCATGTATACAATCAAAATGATGCTATGTGTTTAAAATATTATTAAGGGGCACTTACCTTTTCCCCTTGGGCTTAATGAGCCACTTCATCTCCTCGGTATCAGGAGCTTTTGGGAGTCACGCACCACCACGTAGCCAACCCTTCTGCTTGCCACCCCCCTTCCCGCCACCACCATCATCACCGCCACCCCCCTCCCCGCCAGCACCCCCCTCCTCGCCACCATCCCCCTCCTCGCCACCACCCCCCTCCTCGCCACCATCCTCATCCTCCTCCCTAACCTCCTGCTCCTCCTCCTCCTCCCTAACCTCCTGCACCTCCTCCTCCTCCTCCCCAACCTCCTGCTCCTCCTCAGAGGTTACCTCACTAGAGAAGGGTCACGAAGACGACCCCCTATGTCGGTCACAGAGCGCAGTTTCTGGCCCCGAGACCGCCCCCCTGGGCCTCTCCCCCCACCACGTCCTCCTCTAGGGGCACCTCTCCCTCGACCTCCCTGTGAGAACTCATCGTCAAGTAGTCGGGAGGGGACATTACGGGGTCGACCACTCCGACTAACCTTCGCGGCGAGTTTGCTTAGCAAACCAGTACCATCGGCCTTGCCCTTTCCCATACTTAGCGAACACGGTCCCGGCACAACCCACCCCAAGATTCCCTCCGTGTCGGCCCGACGTGGCCGTTTCCCCCCTCCGTGACACGGCGGCAGCGACGCCCGTGAGGGGAGGCACACCCCGGAGCCGAGTGTCGGGTGCTTGCGCCTGCCACCACGCTTCCACAAGCGTAGGAGGGCCCACCGCAACACCTGGTGGCATTGCTACCCCCCCCCATGTACCCCGTCTCGTCTAACCCTGACACAGTCGACCGGCAGATCTAGCCCTTTGACTTTCGCCGGACGGGGTTTGACCGGTGGACCTTTTCACCGGGTTGTCATAGCCCAGCACATAGCTACACCCCCGAACACGGTCCCGGCACAACCCACCCCAAGATTCCCTCCGTGTCGGCCCGACGTGGCCGTTTCCCCCCTCCGTGACACGGCGGCAGCGACGCCCGTGAGGGGAGGCACACCCCGGAGCCGAGTGTCGGGTGCTTGCGCCTGCCACCACGCTTCCACAAGCATAGGAGGGCCCACCGCAACACCTGGCGGCATTGCTACCCCCCCCCCCCCATGTACCCCGTCCCGTCTAACCCTGACACAATCGACCGGCAGATCTAGCCCTTTGACTTTCGCCGGACGGGGTTTAACCGGTGGACCTTTTCACCGGGTTGTCATAGCCCAGCCCATAGCTACAGCCCCGAACACGGTCCCGGCCCAACCCACCCCAAGATTCCCTCCGTGTCGGCCCGACGTGGCCGTTTCCCCACTCTGTGACACGTGTAAGAGGGCCCAGCGCAAGACCTGGTGGCATTGCCACCCCCCAAGTACCCCGTCCCGTCTAACCCTGGCACTGTTGACCGGACGGATCTACCCCTTTAACTTTCACCGGACGGGGTTTGACCGAGGGAAATTTTCACCTGGCTGTGATAGGTCAGCCCATAGAAACATCTTAGAACAAGGTCCGGGCCCAACCCACCGCAAGATTCCCTCCGTGTCGACCCGACGCCACCGTTTCCCCCCTTCAGGTGCAAGCGGCAGCGCTGTCCGTCAAGACTGTGTGTAGACTATATATAACATGATTTTTTAACGGCTATACACACAGCTAAATAGTCGACGATGCATTGGAAAAACTGTGTGTAGACTATATATAACATGGACATGGGCTATAGATTTCCTAAGTAAACCAAATTTTAATATAGGGAGAAGATTTAAAAAAATGTACCAACGCCGAAAAAAAAAATTTAGCTACGCCGACGGTTACACCGTCGGCGTAGCCAAAATAAAAAAATATATGTAACTATGCCGACGGTTACACCGTCGGCGTAGCCAAAATAAAAAAATATATGTAGCTATGCCGACGGTTACACCGTCGGCGTAGCCAAAATAGGTATGCCGACGGCATAACCGTCGGCATAGCTATGCCCCCGGATCGGCAGCTCCCTCGGATCGATGACGTGGCATCTGCCGCGGATCGATGACGTGGACCGTCGTAGCTATGCCGACGGTGTCCGTCAGGGCCGTCGGCATATCTTTGACGGTGTCAAACGGGCGTTCCCGGTCGAGTGGCCTGGCCCGCAGATACGCCGACGGGGCGGCTATGCCGACAGCCACCGTAGGCATAGATAAATCTATGCCGACGGCCTTCGTACGCCGACGGTGGCCGTCGGCATAGATTGATCTACGCCGACGGTGTTTCGTACGCCGACGGTGAGACGCAGGTGGTCGGCATAGGGTGATATATGCCTACGGGGGCCGTCGGCATAGTTTAGGCCGTCGGCAACGAGCCTGATTCTGGTAGTGACAGATTTTTATTCGCAGCAAAAACGGTGTGTGATAAATGGTACACCAAGACCTCTATTACTCTAGTCCTTTTTGGATACTTTATAAGTTTGGGGTACAGTCTTGCAATGGATCTTCTTAAGCCTTTTATTGGCAACTTGCAACAAGTACAACATCTGCATGTGATTTTCTCTGTGTTTTCTTATTTTCCTTTCAAGTTCTTAGCAACTTGTAAATTCCTGGTGTTCCCTTTCATTGATAGTCTAACCTGGATAAAGTGTTTGCTTCGTATGGAAAAAAGAAACTTGTGTGTTCTTGCTGTTTTTGTCAGATTTTAACACCGGTTCGTTTTCAACGAAAATCAGATTTGAACAAGTTGGTAGCAACTAGTGCAGAATGTAGTACTCCCTCCATTTCTAATATAAGCCTTTTTAGAGATTTCAATATGAACTACATACACATGTATATAGACGTATTTTAGAGTATATAGATTCACTTATTTTGCTTTGTATGTAGTCTATATTGAAATATCTAAAAACGTATATATTTAGGAACAGAAGGAGTAGAACTGATGCATGCATCTTACTAGGAAGATGGACTGATTGAGACGTGTTCTTGCTTTCTTTCTTTCTTTCTCTCATCTTAGTTTCAGTAGAAGCCGCAAAAGGCACCAGATTCAACAAAGCAACACAAGTACAATGACAAGTTAATACACTAAAACTTTCGACGGTGGCTGGACACCATATACATACAACAACCTAACTTCAACTTGAAGAATCATCAACACTAGTATTAAAGTTCCTACAAAGTACACTTGCCGTTAAGGTTTCTTGCGCAGACTTTCAGTTGGTAGCTAGTTGGGATCCTTATCTAATTGTTGTAGTCCAGCAGCTTCCCTAACTAGCATATCCAACGGTTATGCTCGATCCAGGCTGGACATTGGATTCTCATCTGCACAAGGGCATGAATGATGCATGTGCCCTCTTCTTTATTCACTTTTGTTCTCTTTGGCTCCTGTGCAGTAACTTGGGCACCCTACCTGAAGATGTTTCTGTTGGTATATGCTATGCCATCAGAAGAACATCCGAACAGTGTATCTGAAATCATTTCCATGAGCAGTCCAGGTTCACTGAAGGTGATCTATTCACGTAAGTATACAATAGTTTACTTTACTATTGATATTATATACGCGCTCCCTTTCTCTTTATTCTGCATATAAGATTTGTCTTAAGTCGATCTTCATAAAGTTTTACCAAATTTATATTAAAATATATCAATACCTACTAAATAGATGACAGTCCGTAGATTCATCACATCGTAAAAGAAGCTAATTTAAGCATCAAAGAATCTTGCAGATAATTTTCAATCCTTCATAGAAAGTACACCTGCCATTAAATTCTTCTGAAGACTTTCAGTTACTTAGTTTGGATCCCTATCGTCTAATTATAATAGCTCAGCCACGTCCCCATCACTTCTGCACATCAATTGGAATGCTTGATAATGTGGATGGAAGTACATTTTAGTAAGCTATATCTTACATATGGACCTAGTATATCTCAGAATCCTGCATGATCCAGGCTGAAAGTTTGGCCCGTTGCCATGAGTTTTTATTTTCTCGTGGCAGTCACGGGAGTCGACAAAATGCGTGTGTTTCTTGAATTACCGTTTTTTCTTCATTACTTTTTGCTCTCTTTGGCTTTCGTGCAGTAACTTAGACACCCTGAAGATATTTCTGTTTATATCATGGTTTTAAATAGCGCGCTATAGCTCCGCTATAGCATTTAGAAGAGGTCTTGCGCTAAGAGTCTTTTGTCCAAACACATGAGCAAACATTTTAAATAGCGCGCTATAGCACGCTATATCATCGCTATAGCACGCTATAGCATTTTGAGGATGTCGTCCGCCGCTAAGAAGCTTAGCGTGCTATTTAAAACTTTGATTTATATGATATACTCCCTCCGTTCCTAAATTTAAGCCTTTTTAGATATTCCACTATGGACTACATACGGAACAAAATGAGTGAATCCACACTATAAAGTATGTCTATATGCATCCATATGTAGTCCGTAGTGAAATCTCTAAAAAGACTTATATTTAGAAACGAAGGGAGTAGTACATATGCTATCAGGAGAAGAGCTGAACAGTGCATCTGAGTTCATTTCCATGAGTAGTCCAGGTTCAGTGAGGTTGTTGCATTCATGCAAACTTAAACCATACAATAATTTACTACTATACATCTTTAGCCTGTCGGGGAACTTGGGATGGACTTTGTTTTCAAAAATAGGCTGACAAGATACATGTCGAGATCGAGCAGACTGACAGTTTGACTAATTTGTTTTGTTCAGTCAGTACAGGTTCTGAAATCAATGATTTGTATCTTAAGCAACTCAGGAAACACTTTCAGATCAAAACGCCCCCGCAGAGCAGAATGAAACCTTAATTTAGTGTCTGATCGATTTGTGACTAAACAAACAATACTGGATTCAGATTTGCAGTTTCCCATCCGTAGTGTGTGCGTGTGGGATGCAAGCAGTTCTGATAAAAGAAATATTGGGTTCAGATTTAGATCTCAGAGAGTATCTAACTGGACCCCTTGCTGCCAGTTGCACCTCTGATCCCTGGCATGGAGTTCGAGCAACTTGGATGCTGCTAGCCTGCAAAGGGTTGTATCCTATTCATGCGTTGCTGTCTAAATCATTCAGATTCTTCCAGCAATTAAATACTAGTACTGTAGTACTCCCTCCGTCCCAAAATAAGTGACTCAAAAGTGACCCAACTTTGTACTAACATGGCATCCCGGAAATCCAATTCGGCTCTCCTGTCCAATAAATTATTTTTTGCAAATGACAAAAAGAAATTTAATAGATGTGTTCATTGTCACATCAAAACGCTACCTGCAAATTTTTAGGAGGAAAGCTTAAGTATTTTGATCTGTCAAAAAAAAAACAAGTCGAACGACAAATTTTACCTTCAAATGTTACACATATTTTTGTTTTTTTTTACCAACGAAGTAGCGTCATCCCGTTTCGCATGAAAATTGTCAAGCACACTTGTTACACTACAAAAACATCTAAAAAAATCAGAATTTCAAAATTTTATTTACTATTTATTTTGAATTTGCTGTTCATCAGGAAGCATATGCACCCTAGAGCCAAAACAGCCCTCCCAATGGCATCCCCGGTTCTCTTTAAAAGAAAATGCTGACCTAATAACAGAATGATAATCTCCAAATTGGAGTAAAGTTTGTCACCATCTTGGAGAGACGGCCGTCATTCAGAGTCACGACCACAACAGGTTATTGAAAAACCATGGACGGCAGAAGGAACCCAATGATAATTCCCGACGATAACACCGGCTGGCTGCCTCATTTTCCTCAAGGACAGCATGGGGCTGAGGCTGGCATGGCATGTGACCAGCCCATATATAGCGCAACGTTCCTGCAAATGTTTTGCTGCCACTTCGATTCTTCTGAGTGTTCTATAACCAAGTATCTTCGCAACCCAGCCGAACAATCTTTTTGTTGGGAGATCATCCGATTTGTACTTCTTTCTTTTTTATGCAAAAGAAACATCACCCACTTTGGAGAAGCACGTGTAAGCAACAACTTGCTGCCAATTTGCCAGCACAATGGAACCACACTTATTTTCAAAGGGGAACTGAACTTACTTTTAAGATGTGACTTGATTTTTAATGGAACCTTTATGGATTTCCGGCCATGTGTGTGCCACAAAGAAAGTCCCTCTGGAAAACAAGAAAAGTTTGTCTTCTAGCTTTTGCATCGGATATGCACACAACCTACATGTACACACATGCAAGACGGAAACAAACTCGGTAAAAGTTTGAGTTGCTAGAAGAACAAGAAAAAAAAATTCATGGCGCCACTAGAAGGTTCATGATGGCAAAATGCACAGACCAAATCACCACCGATGAACAGTGACCCCGGCGATTTTTTTTCACCACCTACATGTACATGGCCACATGGGTATTAATTAACTATGAACCCAATAAAAAATCACGGCTGGGCCCATTAAATACCAATGCACAAGCCACACCTACCGACGCCTCAAGCCTGTCGTCTAACCGCTCCTCCGACTCATAATCTCCTCTTTGGTCTCCCCTCTTCGTCTGTCTCTCCGACGAAAGACGCCAGCAGCAAATCGAGAATGGCACATCGGCAGCGGCAAGCGGGCAGTGAGATCACGTCACCACATTTTCTCCCACTTATTTCTACCTGATATGCTTTCTTTAAGAGTTCGAGTGTTATATTCTTGTTAGTGGTATAAATTATACTTTACATTTAATTAGTTTATGCCAAACCCTAACAACAAGTCTATGAGCAAACCCATTGCCCAATTTTTCAGGCTTCGCCCAGGGCGACTAAGCACTTATATGTTGGGTGCAGATGATATCAATGACTATTGACGATCAAGTGGAGTTATACAAGTAATAAACTTCCTTGACCCAACAAAAGTTCACGGTTGAACCCATTGACTCCCTAGCCGCCCTTGTCAAAAGGCATTTGGCCCATATTCAGTGAAAGCAGAAATGGTTAGCCTTGTTGATAGCCCACAAGTACATTGAAGCAGTCCTATACCACACCCAAATAAAGACTTATATTGTCATACTCATGCTACTTTTTTAGCAGCTGGTAGGAGCGATGCCTTCACATAAAGAGGGGGAAAATATGTACATGGTGGAATGTTTAAAGGTGGGCATGCCGGAAACCCAAGGTAGACTAAAACCACATGTGAACTACTCTTGGATCTCCCCTCTCGCCTAAAAGCTAAATGTCGTTGGCAATCTCCTGGAAGGTGGACTTCGGGACACTTTCTCATCCACGTCTCGTCTCAGAACAAAAGGCACGCACCCAGTGCTAGGGTTTCGTTGCCTCCCGTCGCTCAGCGCCGGCCTACCTCATCTCCTCTTGCCTTGGGTCTATGAAGGCGTGGTGAATCCCGGTCCTTGTCGGCGGGAGGGTTGCGTTTTTAGTTATTTTTTAAGTTTTGGTAGGGTTTGTGTCCTGCTCGGGAAAGCAAGGCGACGACGGCTTCCTCAAGATGGAATAAGGTTTTCCTCTCATATCCCTAGTCCCGGTGGTGCTTCTAGCATCGTCGGAAGGCGTGTGGATATTTTTTCCCCGGTGGATATCACGGAATTAGGCAGACGTTTGTCTTCGTTGGATCCGCTCGCATCCGGTCTTCGTTCATCTATGTTCGTGCGTCTACATGTTCGATCCTTCCAATCTATGCTTCTCTTCATCGGCGACCATTTCTGTTCTGGTGTGCTGATCCTCTGGGGCCTTAGCACGATGACTTTTTGACTGTCTTGTACATGGTGGGATGTTTAATGGTTTGCCCGGCTCCGATGATGAAGGGATGATGACGACCGCACGCCGTCAGCTCGCTCCAGTGCTTCTAGTCGTCGCTAGATGGTCTACGAAACTGGATGCAATTTTTACTTCTGGTGTTCTTTGTACTACCTTGACGGTTGAAGAATAGATCAGAAGTTTTTCCCACAAAAAAAAATCTCCTGGAAGGTGAGATGGGCCACCTTGATATAATTTAATCTCGTGTCATTGAAAATGTAACAGTTCCTCTCCTTCCAGGCGTTCCACATAATGTAGATTAGGAGGCCACTTTGTTGCCTCCCTTGAGGCCTTTTGATATATTTGAGCCCTCCCTCCCACCATGTATCGATGGAGGTAAAAGTGGTCGTTGCTCCAAAAGCAGTCAAATGCCTACATGGCCTTGTTGGCTTCTCACTTGAGTCCTCACCTTCACGGCGAGACAGAAAGAAAAAAACAATTCTCAATATCTCGTCACCGTTCGCCCGGACTTCGATTGCCCAAAGCAACAGCCTCCCATTGCACCTCAAAATCCAAGTAGGAAAGCACATCCTCTTCCTCTTGTGCAAATAATGTCTAGCCCTAAGAGCATCTACATCCGGACCCCCTATATGCTCCTCAAATGCCCGGAACGCCCTCCCGGTCATTGACCGGTCACAAAAATGCAACCCAACCGGACCCCTCATATCCGTCTCAAACGCCCAGACTGACCGGCACCCCTCATATCCATCTCAAATATGAGGACGATATGAGGGCTCGCGGACGCGCCCGGGCACACCCGGTCAGTCCGCCACGTAGGACGCGACCCCACTCCGGACCACATTTTCTCTTTTTTTATTCATTATTTTATTTCTCTCTCTTCTTCTTCACCAATTACGTGCAAGTGACGGGACATATGAGAAAAAAAATGAAAAGTGTGGTTGCGCGGACCAAATTATAAGGGCTCAAAACGAACTGACCGGGCGCGTCCGCGGACATTTAAGAGGTCAAATTTGCTACGTCCGGCTATAGATGCTCTAAGCCCCTAATGTTGTGATTACTTTTCAGCGGACCTTGATTGATCTAGGTCATCTAATAAAAGGATGCAAGCACTTACAACGACACCCCTAAGAAGTCAGCAATCAAAATTCCTACTAGTAGTCTTCCAAAGCCTTCTATTTAGAGGGACATGGATTTAGATAAACCGGCTTCTGACCAAACTGATCAAAAAGGAATTTCGGAGTGCATCAATAATTGTAAAAAGTAAGATGAGATTTGGATAATCAAAAAGGAAACTTTGAAATGTGAGCGGATTTACATGTTTTGCTAAATGTACTTGTTTGCAACTAATGAAATTTAGATTTGATTTTTTGTCAATCTTTCCAAGAAGAATGAACCTGCCTATAAAGCTACAAACTTATTTTTATTAGTTTATTTGGAACATGTAAACAAGTGCTGTGAGGATTGCATTGGTATGTCTTTGCTCCTTTGTTAAATGTAACAACTCTACGTGATTTGATATATTTGTTGTTTATGCCATATTTGAATGTTATATAGGCAAACAACAAAAAACTCATCGAAGCCCTCCAAAATGTCTCAACTTCAGATTTCTTTCCAATTTTCACAAGCACATGATTATCCTATCTCGTGGCTCCAACCGCCTAACCGAGCCTCCTGTCGACTTCAATTTTCACAAACACGTGGTTTCTGGCGTTGTCGTGGAGGTTGATCAATAGCAGAGTAATTCCGGGCTGAAAGAAACAGAAAAGAAGAAGGCTAGTGTGTAGGGTAACGCAGCAGAAAACAAAAAATTTCCGACCTACGTACCAGCCCAGGATCACTATGGAGACTGCATACAAGGTTTGATCTTTTTCGTTACCGACTCGTAGCGCAGCGGAAGTAGAGTCGATAACGATCGGCGGTGCAGATCCCCGCAGCTAGGATTTACAACCTCCCAACCGCGAGGATGTATACCCTCATCCGCCCCCGGACAGCCCTCCGGGAGGCGGTCGGACAGTCCCTCGGACGGTGTCACGGACAACCCTTCGGGAGGACCATCGAAACTCGGACAGTCACTCGGACAGCCCTTCGGGAGGACCATCGAAACTCGGACAGTCACTCGGACAGCCCTTCGGGAGGACCATCGAAACTCGGACAGTCACTCGGACAGCCCTTCGGGAGGACCATCGAAACTCGGACAGTCACTCGGACAGCCCTTCGGGAGGCACTCTCAAACTAAGACCGAAACTACGATCTCTCTACAGAGTTCCTGCCGTAACCCAGACAGCCTTTCGGCTCTACGAAACTATTTCGCTGGGAGGGAGAGAGAAGCCAGACAAGTCTATGGCATGTGTATGAGAGCAAGGATGAGCTGATTTTTGGAGAGCTCTCTCCACCTCTATTTATAGGAGGAGCAAGGGGTAGAGAAAAGACCAAAAGGACCTTCCTAGGATCTTTCCACCACATGCCACATAAGGGTGTGTAGAAGATATCCACCATGAGGTGGAAGGACGCCTCAAGGAGGGCCCCCCCATGCCATGGCCGAAATTTGCAGCCCCCTTGGGGAGCTCCACCTCCCTTTCACACACCAAAAGTGGTTTTCTTCTAGAAGAAAAACCCCATTTGCAAATCATCCCAAAAAGTGCTTTTCACTATTTACGAACACATTTTTCTGCGTCTGTTAAAACCCAAATTATTTCTGTGTGCCTAGAATAATTCTAGCACCCACCAAAACAATTTTGAACGCATTCCGAAACAATTTCGGAACAATGTTTCTTCAGCGAAAAGCAACCAAAGTGGTTCCGGCTGCTCCGGAACATTTCCGGTTTTTGTCCTGGAAAATTCCCAGAAGTTTCCAGAACACTTGTGGCATCCTCCAAGAATTTCCAGGCGTGTGCCAGAACCAATTTGACTTAATGGAATACCCTGAAACAACTTTTCAGTTTCACCGGAACTATTCCGGTGTTCTCTCCGGAACGTTTCCGTTTCGTCCGAAACTTTTTTGGTGATATTCTCTCAGACTCCCCGTCTAGTATTCAGCAGATAGATGACCCTTAAGCGTGTGACCCTATAGGTTCGGTGAAGTATAGACATGACCGAAACTCTTTCCGATCAATGATCAACATCGGAGCCGTGGACACCCATATTGACCCCTATACCCACACGAATGAATATTCGAGTGAACCTCCAGTTGCCGTGTGCTATTCCTGTTGCTTCGCGATATGTTACAAATACCCTAGGTGAGAAACATCGGCATCCTCGTGGATCAACACTTGTCCACAATGCCAGTTACCTCGTTGCCGGTTTTTGTTCTCTTTTCTCGTTTCCGTGTTCCGGCATCCCTGTGATCAAATCACACTTGTGTCTGGCCAGACGATGATGGATACCGTAACACCGAGAGGGCCCGAGAATATCTCTCCATCGTCGGAGGAGCAAATCCCAATCTTGAGCTATCAAGTTACTTAACACACTTTTCCATGAACCCGTAAGCCGCCGTAATAGCCACCCATTTACGGATGACGTTTAACAAACCCCAAAGTTCATGAAGCAAGTATGAAGAAACTCAACACTCTCATGGTCTAAGGAATTATGCAAACATTAACTTCTCTGTGTTATTAACCATTAACTAGTGACGAATGTATCTCATAGCATAACATCAATTCGGGTCGATTCAACACAAGTGTTCTACCAACAATTGTGCCCTTAAAATTGCCGGCATAGTCATGCCCATGATCAGGAAAACAGGATCATCATGCAATACTTGAGCCAGTCATAGAGGCTTGACTAGGAATACATTTTACCGTTTATTATTCCACACGTGCATATGAGTCTTCCTTCGAGCCTCGTGGTTATTGTAGACTCGAGAACCATAACAGTTATAGCATGGAACATAAACCTAATTATGAACAGGGAGATAATCAATAACATTTATTATTGCCTCTAGGGCATATCTCCTACATAGTGGATGGGATTGTTGTTGGGTACGATGATGAACAGGTGAGACATTTACTAAGTTTTCCGTGCAATATGGGTACGCACAAATCATGTTGTTGGTGCCGCTGAACTTGGCATCTAGAACTTTGGTTCACAAGAGTGTGTGGGGGGGGCAAGGGAGGGGGTTAGTAAAAGATGCAAATAGGAGGTGGAGAAACAATAAAAATCCCATCGAAGCCCTCTAAAATTTCTCAACTTCACGCTTCTTTCCAAGGATGGGGGCAATGCCCCCCCCCCCCCCCCCCCAGTTCATATTCAAATACAAAATGCACCCATTGGAAACATTTCTTAGCTTCCGCCCGGAGAACACGGCCCTCACAACTGATGACTCACTCCTAGATTGGAATGCCGCATTGGCACAATGGTGCATACTCCCTTCGTCCTTCAAAAAGTGTACTTCCAACTTTATTGAAGGGTCAAACTATCTCAAAGTTTGACTGAGTTTGTGCAAAAATATATCATTGTTTGTGAAACCAAATAGGTATATGATGAAAATATATTTTTATCATGAATCTAATGCTACTAATTTGATGACATAAATGATGTATTATTGTATAAATACGGTTAAACATAAAAAAAAATTAACCTTTCAATAAAGTTGGAAGTACACTCTTTAAAGTACGGAGTGAGTACATTGAATTGACAATGATGTTGAACCGTTTTAGTGCAAATTCCTTCTGAAAGTGTCTCAGTAATCTTTGCAATGGGAAAACTGCGAACGCAATCATAAAGTTATACCATACGATCATTTTTGCCCTATAAGAACCCGGGAAAATATTATGTTGAACACACTATTGACCATAAGTGGTGCATTAATGGTATTTTTTTACTCTCGCTGTATTGTATAGACATGGATATGTTGGCTAAGTGTAGTTCCCGAACTAAATATGCCACAAGAATCTCATTTGAGACCAAAATGTGGAACATCCCAACCTAAAAAAATAATGGTTCTCTCTCATGAAACCAGCCTGAAATTGAGAACATTGTTCCAGAACGGAAACAAACGTATGCACTGCTTTTCTATATAGAAATGTTATTACAATACCAAGAGCTAGTCAAGACGATTGGAATGTGCACAAAAACGAGCAACAACGCCGACCATCGCCGTGGGCAACACAGAAAAACTACGAAAGAGGTTTTTTAATAGCAAAGTCTCCAAGAAATAAACGATGCATCTGGATCCAATCACTAAAAGCCAGATCATGAATTTTCAATCTAAAGAATGAGTCCGAGCAAACTCCAAATGATGCCTTCAAGAGGCATGCATTGCTATCAGGTACAAGACGTTGTGGGTGGGTCTGGGAAATCCATGCACCGAGGTGGATATGGCCCTTTTTTACGCTTCCACCGTCATCACCTTAGGCAACGGTGCAAAGACACCCTTCTGGGATGCTCCATGGTTGGGAGGGAAAAGGCCGAAGGATATTGCCCCTCTCATCTTCGCGGCCTGCTCACGCAAAAACTGGTTCGTTCGGGAGGCCATGCGAGACGATGCTTGGGTTCACAAGATAAACACCTCAACCATCCTTTCGGCCCAACATATTGTGGAATTCGTCGACCTGTGGATGCAGCTTCAAGGCACTCAGCTGGGATCGGATGTTGAAGACGACATCACATGGAAGTTTGAAGCAAACGGAGAATACTCGGCGAGCTCTGCGTACAGGGCACAATTTCTGGGATCCACGTCCACCACCATGAACAAGACCGTTTGGAAGGTTTGGGCGCCTCCAAAGGTCAAGTTCTTTTCTTGGCTGGCAATTCAGAATAGGATTTGGACGGCGGATAGACTGGAGAAGAGGGGCTGGGAGAACTGTGGCCTATGCTCCCTTTGCAAGAGGGCCAACGAGACATCGAGTCACCTCTTCTTCAAATGTCGATTCACACGGCGCATCTGGCGGATGGTAAAAACATGGCTGCGCTTGGAAGCTCTGGATGTTGATAGCTGGGGGACGGAAAGGAGCACCAAACATTGGTGGACAAATATGTCCAGACCAAATACACCTTACAGGAAGGCCATGGCATCTCTCACAATGCTGATATGTTGGGTTATCTGGAACGAGAGAAACGCGAGAGTTTTTCGTAAGAAGTCGACACCACCACACTACATTCTAAAACTTATCCAGGAGGAGGCCAAGACGTGGGTGACTGCAGGGGCTAGACATCTGAGTGCAATCATGCCGCGAGAGTAGTCATTTATTTATCTGTTGTTCCGTCGAGGGGCCTGGATGTAAGGCTGGCCACAATGTACTCTAAAAAACTCTTCTTCTTAATTAATGAATGAGGCAAATCTTTTGCCTCTCTTTCAAAAAAAAAAAAATGGCAGCAGAAAGTGAAAAATGTCAAATGCTTGGCCCAAAATTCATAAGCATGAAAAGTTAATTATCGACCCCCTCTTCCAAAACCCTGACCCCCGTGATAAAAAATAAAAAACTCTAGCCCGAGTAATGTTGAGCTCGCTCGTGCCGCACCGGCCGGCGGCCGCCGCTAGATGACATGACAGGTGCGTCGCATCATGCTGCCGGCTTTCCAGCCTATCACAGCCGGTCAAAGGAAAATCCCACATCGACAGCCAGGCGCGGGACATGACACCAGGGCAGGGCAGGGACCAGCCGCCGGGCCGGGCTGGGCCGGAGCGGCGCTCTCCTCTCCTGCGAGCGCGCACAACACACATGGGGCACGGGATCGGCATGGCGCGGCGCCCCCAGTTGCCACGCGGGGCCTGCGCACACTTTTGCCCATTCACTTCATTGCGCCCAGCCCATAGCTATCGGCTATCGCCAGCGCCGGCTAGCTGCTGCCGCGGTCACCCCGCCCCGATGGCATTGCCAACCGCGGCCGTCGCCACGCTGCGGCTGCGGCTGCTGGCCCGCCGTCCTGTCCGCGCTCTGCGTCGTGCCGGCTGCTGATGACGACAGAAGCTGCAAGTACGTACAATCACAAGCAAATGTACTGCAACTTTGGACAGTCTCTAGATTCACTGTAGACTGCACGATACAAGAACCCGACTTCAACATCATCAACAGTATTAGTAAAGCACCTAAAATGTCGAAAAGTCTAATGTGAGGACGAGCTCACATGCTCCCTTTGCTACAGTGCACACAAAAAAATATTTAAAAAGTTCAAAAAAATCTGAAATTTTTTGTCAAGAAACTTTGATGTTTTTTCTACATGCGTGCAAAATTTCGTGACAAAATGACATTCATGCAGGTCTCGGCAAAAAAAAACAAAATCGATGCTCCAAAATGCTTCCAAAAACAGTTTTTTTGGAGCATGATTTTGTTTTTTTTGCCGGGACCTCCACAAATGTCATTTCATCACGAAAATTGGCACGCATGTAGAAAAAACATCAAAGTTTCTTGACAAAAAATTTCAGATTTTTTTGAACTTTTTAAATATTTTTTTGTGTGCACTGTAGCAACGGGTGCATGTGAGCCTAAGCTCACATGCTCCACGTCCCTAAAATGTACATTATCTTTAGTCAAACTATCATGGTGCCTAATATAGATCACAACGTCTTGCCAAGTAATGTCTGCATGTGGATCTAGTGTGTCCAACAGCTCTGCACGATCCAGGCTGGAAGCTGGCATGCTGCCATGAGTAGTTATTTCTTTTCTAGTGACAGTCGTCATTGGATTCTCACCTGCACAGGGGCACGAATGAATGATGCATGTGCCCTCTTCTAGATTTATTTATTTTTTGTTCTCTTTGGTAATTGTGCACTACTTGCGCACCCTGAAAGATGTTTTTCTATACATATATGCTATCAGGAGGATAACAGCTGAAACAGTGCATCTGAGATCATTTCCATGAGCAGTCCAGGTTCGGACAAAATCACTATACATATATGCTTGGCGCCGGAGCATCTCGTCGCTGACTGTCATGGCCCTGCTAGATGCCTGGCATGTGGCTTTCCGGGCCATCGTGAACGTGGTTGCCCCTCGCGTCAGCCAATGGGGAAAGGTCCTTGCCTCCGTCCATGCTCGCCTTCGGCTTCCCTGTGTCGTTCGGGGGACCTGTCGGACAGCCAAGCTCCTCGCCACTACAACCACTCGACTCATGGATCTTCGTATCTGAATCGACGCACCTGGGCCTCGGTTGTAGCCCCTCCGGCTGCGACGGATCCCTGCACGTCTGTTGCTGCTGATTTGGGATTGCTCGAGCCTCTCCTTGCTACTCAGCTGGATGTGTTGCGTTCTGAGATGCAGACCTTGACAGTCTCTCATTTGGAGGAGGTGGTCCGACCCCTTCACGTCATGATGAGTGCTTTGCAGGGGTGGACGACTCTTGTCGGAGGATTCTTTGAGCGGATGGAGGTTGTTGTTGGCCAGCTGGGCTCGTCACCAGCGTTCCAGTCACCTGAGATGCCTACTGCAGGTTTTGTAGGAAATGTTGTTGGAGCCGAGGATTTCATCGAGGGCGGTGTGTCTAGTTGTTCGTCTGAGCTACTCGCTTCGGTGGCGCAGCTTGGGAGTGTGAGCCCTGTTCTTGTCTCGTTTCCGCCTTTGGAGGAGCAAGCTGAGACCATTACGACTGGGGCATGCATGAAGGATGCTCTTGGCATGCCTGTGCCTCCTGTGTCCCCGTTGCTCGAGCTACAGGTTGGTTTTGTGGATGGGCAGGAAACATGCCTCTATGGATGCTTCTCCCCACGTGCCCATCTTTGCACATCGCCTCTACCTATCATGCCAAGTGCCTTTGGGAGTGAGGTCGCCATTGAGGGTGTGGCTCCGGTGCTACAGAGTATTCCCGAGCTACAGGTGTCAAGTGTGGAACCCTCGTCGCCTATATCGATGGTGCTCTCGAAGGTGGTCTCGCATGGGGCGATGAGGGTTGGCTCAACGCACTCTCCACCTATGTTGGACTCTAGCCAGCCAGAATGTGCATATGCGGAGAGTGGTGGTCCCGACATGACTGACACGTGCTCGCTTGAACCCTCTAAATGTGTCGTACCTATGATTAATGAAATTGTTGTGGCCGGAGTATCGGTGCCTAAACTTGGAGTCCTTTTAGCCACCAAGATTTGTGAATTCCTCGCCAACTTGGACTCTGAAAATTCTGGAAAGACGATTGGATGCCTCTTGGAGGAAAAGGCTTCGAGGGAGAAACACAAGAAAGGTGGCTCTAAACGTAGATCTGGCATCCTCAAAGAGAACACTTGCAGGAGCAATAACAAGAAGTATAGCGCTAGAGGGGAGGTGCAAATGGTTCCATGATGGATGATTCTCGGCTTTCTGAGTTACAGATGTGGGCTCAGTCATGTGTATGGTTGTCATCGATGTGTTTTTCACGAGTTGCTTTGAGTCAATTGGTTTTCTTTTTTTATACCGGGACCCATATGTTGTGGGTTGCGGTCGTAGTGTGTTGGGTGCTTCGGTCCCGTGGCTACACGGTTTGGGAGTAGTTCACATGCGGATGGGTTCGTGCTTTTAAGCATGGTTGTGATGGTTTTCGCCCGGTTTTCCACAAATTAACTGGGCAACTCTCTTCTTCTCAATTAATATAGACGAGACAAAGCTTTTGCCTCCGTTTCAAAAAAAAAAAATAGTGTTTTCTAAAAGAGAAACCGATCACAGGAGAATCGCTGATCTTCTCCAGTTCTCCTACATGGTTGATGATCAGAAAAAACGTTGCTTGTGTTCCAAACAAGAACTATACTATTTTGATTTTTGAAGAACAAAAATCCGCTTGGTAAATCAATTGAGCCATAGTCGCTGGCAGAAATAAAATAATTCCCGTGCGCTGTCACCACCACTTGATCGATTTGTAAACGGCTAAGATGGGCCAATCAAGAAACGAAACGACGTCATCATGGTGTCTGGTCAAAGGATTTTTTTTTTCCGCTGGATTTCTGATGTTGAGCAAGCCGGGCTTCAGTTTCCATGGTATTCCCCAAGTCAACTTTACACACCATCATTTTCCAGATGAACACAGAGTGATGAATCACAAAATTCACAATGAGCACAAGCCATGAGCTGAGCATTAGCAACGAAAACGATCGCCACCTCATCGACATCGCTCCAAGTCCAACCATCGGCGGCGAGATCCACACGGAATGGCTGCGCGAGCTCACTTCGGCGTCACGGAGCACCGCCGTCCTGAACGAGCTCATCGGCCGTACGCCGATGCTGTGGTACCTCGGCCAGCGCGCGGCCACCATCCTTCGGCCGGGCACCCGGAGTGCCGACGTGAAGGCGCTACACACGGTGCGCGCGGTGGCCATTGGCCCGTACCACCGCGGCGACCGTGGCCTCGCCTTCGACGACGAGGCCAAGCTGCCGTTCCTGCGGTATCTGCAGGAGCGGTGCGGGCTGGACGTCGAGCAGTACGTCGCGGCGCTCGTGGCGACGCGCGGCAGCTTCCGCGACGAGTTCGCCGACGACGCGGACGCGGTCGCCGCGGAATGGCTCCGGGACGAGGAGAAATTCGTGCAGATGCTCCTCCTGGACAGCAGCTTCATCCTCGTCTTCAGCATCATGTTCAGCAAGACAGGCGGCGGGGAGGAACGGGCGGCGGCGTCCGTCACCAGGGAGCACTTCATACTGTACACGGCCGTGTCGCAGTACGCCGACGAGATCATGCTCGACCTGCTCGTGCTGGAGAATCAGATCCCTTTCGCCGTCGTCAAGCTGCTCGCCGCCTCGTGCCGCGGTCTCAAGCTCCGCTCCGTCGAGGAGCTGGTGCTTGGCTGCTTCGATGGCATCTGTCCGAGGAGGGCGCGCGGCAAGGTCATCGACTTGCCGCTCCGGCAAACGACGGACGCGAAATTCTATCACATCCTGCACCTCTTCCACTGGTCGCGCGTACCGGAGAACAAGTACCGCGTCCTCTCCACGCCATTGAAGGCTCTCGAGGCCAAGGCGGAGTCGGAGTGGCTCGTCCCTTGCGCCAGGGAGCTGCAGCGGGCGGCAGTGTGGTTCCGGAAGGCCAAGCTAGACGCGAGGGAGAGGCACGGCGGCGACCTCGACATGCAGTTCTGGAGCACGGCGGCGAGCCCGGTGGCGGTCATGGCCATCCCGAGCTTCCACATCCTCGCCTACACCGCGGCGTTGCTCCACAACATGGTGGCCTTCGAGAAGCACTTCCACTGGGCGAATGGTGTCTGCGTGACGGCGCACGTGGCGCGCATGGAGGGCCTCATACGGAGCCCGCAGGACGCGGCGCTGCTTCGCCTCCGGTGGGTCCTCGGAAGTGTAAAGTGCACCGACGAGGAGGTGGTGGATTTCTTCCGTGACATCAGTTCGGAGGCGGCGGGTGTGCGCATGCCCGAAGAGTACGGTGAGATGCTCAGCGAGGTGGCGCGCCACAGGAGGAGGCGGGCAAGCAGGTGGTATGGGGACTTCATGCTGCACTTCTTCCCTTCCCCATGGGTGGCCGTTTCGCTCGCCGTGGTGGCTGCGCTCATCATTGTTCCGGCGATGCTGCAGACAGTCTACACGATTCTGAGTTACCATAGGTAGATGTTCTTGCATCGACGGATTTGGTTCCGCAGAGACGGCTCTTAGCGGCTGGGTTGTTCGCTTGGTCTGTGCATGATTTCCACCGATGTCCACGTGTGCTTGCATTATCTTCGCTGGGGCATCAGCTCAGTGTGGATTATCGTTGCTTTTTTTTTTTTCACTCCACCAAGACATAGGTTTGGTCTTGTATAATTTTGTTTAATGTCCGCGTGATCCTTATGTCTGTGTTGTGTTGGTATCGGCCATGTACATCTTAGCTATATAGAGAACATATGTGCACATTGTATTTGTATCCTCTTAATGCCTCAGTTTAAGTTAATAAAATTGACAATTGTCAGGAAAAAAAAGTAGATGATCTGGGACTGCGTTGACTAAACTCACTGACGGATATTTGTTTCCTGGCTATTGTATCAGTTTATTGTTGGTTTAAGACAGATAAACTCTCATGCGGAACGGTGCCTATTGTATCAGCTCAAATTTACATGAATGCAAAAGTCGCTCATGAAAGTAGGATGTACGGTGTGTGTTCATAAAGATGGATGTGTGGGCATTTGTATTTGTACCGTGTTTTAATAAAACTGTAAGTGTTGGTTGAAGCAAACAAAATGCAAATTGAAAGGCGATATGGATGGTCCGTTGAAGTTGCTCTGTTTATGTGTAAGCATAGAACTAGCAAAAAGGTCTGTGCGTTGTAGCGTGACAAAAAAATACCACATGCTCTTAATTTACAAAAAAAAAGGTTTATAATCTGAGAATTTATAGCTACGCTTAAACAAAGATGGTCTTAGCCTACAAAAACACAGTTCAAGATTCCACAGGTATTCTATTTCAACACGGCTTGCATATAGATTTAATCTGTACAAAGAAAGGGGATGTACCAGTATGAAAGAAAGATGGGTGATGCATTATTGATTAAGATTGCGCCATAGATAGTATTTTTTAAATTGTTAACAGGTAAAATAACATCATATTTAGATTCTACATATTTTTCTAATCAAATTCCATATATAACATGTTAAATTTGGAGTTACAGTTTAAAAGATATGAGTATTTAAAAAAAGTATTAGATATGTACTACGGGTTTAATGTCATAAACATCGGTGAGGTTTGTATAAAATAGCATGACGGACTAAGAATACATATTTCCTTTATTAGAAGGTATAGAAAAATAACAGTGTTAATTGCACAGAAGTATCATAATTGGGGCAGTACGAGTGGATTGGTATCATTTTTCGTAATCTTTACATGTCAGTATGAAGTTTGGAGCTATCCGTTACAAAAAGGTCTAAGCCGGGAATAACATTGTATCTATCTGTTGGGGCCCGTCTGGTAGGTGCCCACATGGCATGGCTTTTTTAGAATAAACCCTAGCTTTATACTTAATCACATAAATGCCCATTATTTTGCGGAAAAAGGCTGTGAGAGAAAAAAAATAGTTCGCAAGTTTTCTCACCAAATAGGGACTCATTTGAAAGTTTCCGTCGCATCAGACAAATAAATAAAAGAAACACAAATACGTTTGCCGGTCAGGAATCGAACCTAGGACCTTCCGTTCGAGGACTGCACGCGCTAGCCACCACGCCACACGGGCGCTCGCGACAAATTACATGCGACAATGGGTGCGCCGAGGAGTTAATTGCATGATGTAATTTCTCTCGCTCATATTCAAATCCTGAGTGCACCCATTGAAAACATTTCCTGGCTCCGCCCCGGCCTTCAGGGGTGAGATGGCGCTCCTCTCTTGTGGCTCTAGCCGCCTGGGCGAGCCTCCTACCGGCTTCTCTTTTCAAAGACACATGGTTTCTGGCATTGTCGTGGAGGTTGATCAATATCATAGTAATTCTTGGCTGAAAGATACAGAAAAAAAAAGTCAGTGGATGAGATTATTGTCGGGTAGGTGATGACCAAGTGCCGCTTATGAAGTTTTTTTTGGCACAATGTGAGTAGGCGTAAATCATGTTGGGTGCCGCTGAACTTGGCGACTAGAACTTTGGTTCCGATCGGTGGGAGAATATAGCAAAATATGCAGATATGAGGTGGGCAAACAATAAGAATACATCGAAGCCCTCCGAATTATCTCAACTTCCCACTTCCTCCAAGAATGGGGGCAATGCCCCCCCCCCCCTCCCGCGCGCCCAAATACACATAGCACCGCTGTTGTTTATAGTCTTAGTATGAGATGGTCGGAGATTGTACCACAACTAATTTATACTCAAATCTTGAGTGCACCCATTGGAAACATTTCCTAGTTGTGCCCCTGAAAACACGATCCTCACAAGTGATGACTCGCTCCAACTGCATGTACACCATCACAAATTCAAGGACCAAGTATGAAACCAGTGTGTACAAAAATACATAACCTATGTCAGTCATGGATCACTCTTTTATCCCCTTTGCCAGACTCATAGCAAGGCACATATCAGATGGAGTACCCAACATGGCATACATTATAGATCCTATAGCTGAGGTATAGGGGACGACCTTCGTCCTTTCTCTTTCTTCTGCCGTGGTCGAGCTTTGAGTCTTACTCAACTTTACACCGTACAATACATGCAAGAACTCATTCTTTGACTGATCCATTTTGAACTCCTTCAAAATTTTGTCAAGGTGTGTACTCTGTGAAAGTCTTATCAACCGTCTTGATCTATCTCTATAGATCTTGATGCTCAATATGTAAGCAGTTTTACCCATGTCTTCCTTTGAAAAACTCCATTCAAACAACTCTTTATGCTTTTCAGAAATTCTACATCATTTCCAATCAACTATATGTCATCCACATATACTTATCAGAAATTTTATAGAGCTCGCACTCACTTTCTTGTAAATACAAGCTTCTCCAAACTTGTATAAACCCATAAGCTTTGATCACCCCATCAAAGCGAAGATTCCAACTCCGAGATGCTCGCACCAGCCCATAAATGGAACACTGGAGCTTGCACACTTTGTCAGCATTTTTAGGATCGACAAAACCCTCCGGCTGCATCATATACAACTCTTCCTTAAGGAAACCGTTAAGGAACGCAGTTTTGACGTCCATCTGCCAAATTTCATAATCGAAAAATGCAGCAATTGTGTCGTCGTTTTCTCACGACAGATGCCATGGGGAGGCTTATCGAGAGTGGTTGGGGCCGATGGACGCCGGTGGACTCCGGGAGCGAGATCGGGGACAAACGGTGCGGGACACACGATGTACCCAGGTTCAGGGCCCTCCGTGGGAGGTAATACCCCTAGTCCTGCCGGTCTGGTTGATGAACCAAAGGGGGCTACAATGGTGCTCCTTGAGCTGTATGGGTAGAGGAGGAAGAAGGGGCTAGCTTGCCCTTTCTGCCTCTCTACGTGGGTGCGTGTGTGTATGCTAGGGAAGAATCCTCGCCCCCTGCATGGGGGAGCTCCGGGGGGTTTTATAGGCCAACCCCCCGGAATACAATATGAGCAGAAGGCTCCGAAGGACCCCAGCTGGCGGTCTCTCTAGCCGGCCGTGGGGCCCCCGGCTGAGGGGTCTTGTCTTCGGTAGGGTCCGCCGGCTGCGGGGTCCCGTCGGGAGCCGGAGGGGACCCGCCTGGTGGGCCCTGGGGCCCGTCACACCGCGGCATGGGTCGTCCTTCGAGGCGTCGTCCAGCGGTGGCCGGCCGTGGTCAGCGGTACGGCCGGCCGCGCTGTAGCCATGCCGAGGCAGGTAATGGAGTGGTTGAGGGCGTGCCGGCACTGTGCCCCCGCCAGGTCGCAATCGGTCGGAGTCAGAGGCACTGTTGCCTCCACTGTGGCCATGCGGGCGCTGACCCCCGACGCGACGGGGGCCTCTGTAGCCACGCGTGCTCTGACCGTGGTACCCGCAGCACCGCCGGCTAGGGGGCTAGGCGTCTCCGCCCCTAGCTGGCCGATCGATGCAACCGGCCGCGCGGAGCCGGACCGCAGGGGGAGGCGGCTCGTCTTGCAGTTGTCCTGAAAAGTGGGGGTAAAGGCCCGGCTGAGGCTACCCCGGGTTATCCCCCCGTCAGTAGTCCCCGAAGCAGGGGAGGCCCGCCGGTGAACTGCGGCAAACTTCGCCGGCTTGAGTCTCGTGGTCTTGCATTGTGCGCGATCCAGGAGCCGGAAGACGCGGGGGCGCGGCGGCCGGCTCCGTAGCCGGCCGACACTTCGCCGGATGCCTCGAATGCCCCGACGGGCAGAGGAGGCGCGCCACGTGGGGAGGCGTAGCGGACTGCGGCCTGTCGAGCCACGCGGAGGACAAGACCGGGCCGTGGGGCGGAGCCCACTTCGGCCGCGGCCTCGGCCCGCGCGCACGGATCTTCTGCGGTCCGGGCCGTCGGTTGGCGTTCCCGGGGTGCATTAACGCCATCCCGAGCGCGGCGGAAGTAGTGGGGATCGCGCGCGATGGATCCGCTGCCCACTACCTCCGCGCGGGGGTTTAAATGGGGGGGAGAAGAGCTGAACGGCCTGTTCGCTCCCTCCGCCCCAGAGCTTCATCGTTGTCGTCCCTCCCCTCCCCGTTCCCAGAGAGAGAGAGAGAGGGAGCGAGAACCCGCAGGCCCGCCGCGCCGCCGTCCGCCGTCGCCGGGAGCCGCGCCAAAACCAAGCTCTCGAGCCCCGCCGCCGTGGCCACGAGACCTTTGAGGGCGATGGCGAGCAAGGGGGCATGGGACGGCAGCGACGTCGATGAGGACTTCATCGAGCACCTTCGCCACCGCCGCAAGCTACCGTCGGCGGAGCACCTGGAGGCGCGCATCGCCGAGGCGGAGAACGCGCCGACCCCGCGGGAGGGCGAGGTGGTGGTCTTCGCCGAGCACTTCCTCCGCGGGCTCGGCCTGCCGGCGAGCACGTTCTTCCGGCGGTTCCTCATGCATTTCGGGCTGCTGCCGCACCACCTAGCAGCCAACGCCGTCCTACAGTTGGTGGCGTTCGTCACCCTCTGCGAGGGCTTCGTAGGCGTGGAGCCGTGGCTTGACCTCTGGTGCCGGCTCTTCTACCTCAAGCGCCAGACGGTGAAGAACCCAGCGACCGTCCAGAACGACATGACCGCCTATGGAGCCGCCCTGATCCACTTCCCCGCCGGAGCCGGATTCCCGCAGCTCCCCTTGCAGGATTCGGTCAAGAACTGGCAGAAAGGGTTCTTCTACGTGAAGAACGTGAAGCCGGAGGCGGACTACATCAACCTCCCCGCCTTCGTTAATGAACCGCCGGTCGCGATGCAAAACTGGAGGACGAATCCGCCCCAGGCGTCCGAGACGGTGGACCGGCTCTGCGAGTGTCTGTTGGTGATGGCCAGGACGGAGGGGCTGAAGGCCGAGGACCTCCTGACCACAATGGTGGCGCGCCGGGTGCAACCGTTGCAGCGCCGGCCGCACCTCATCTGCCAGATGGGAGGGCGGCGCGACCCTTGCTGGCTCTCCACCAAAGAGCTGAAGGTGGTGCAGGTGGCGAAGAGGGTGAACGCCATCTCGGCCGCCAAGTTAAAGGAGGGCGAATGGCGATGGGGGAAGACCCCGTACAGCCGAGATCGTCCGGCTCCGCGGGTACGTGATGAGCCATCCCCCACCCTTTTCCTCTCTTGACACTGCCCCTCCCCCCTCGGACTGACGATGGAGGGCCTCCCTTGCACGCAGGTCTTCCCACTGCTATAGAACTACGGGGCGCCAGCTGCCGACGTGGCGGAGTCGGACCCCGAGGAGATCGAGGACGTGGACGACGTGGAGCCGGCCGAGCCGGAGCGAGCCAACGCGTCCGGCGACAGCGGGATGGAGACGGAGGCGACCGAGCCGGTGGGTGAGTTCCCTCCCCAATCACTTTTGCGGGACAGTACCGACGACGACGATGAATCGGAAGGGGTGCACCATGCAGCGGCCCCGGAGGACCCCGAGCCTTCAGGAGATGACACCACGGCGCCGAGGAGGCGCATTCGTCGCGCCGACCGTGAACCCAGCCGGGGCGACACAGCCGTGGGTGATAGGGGGAAAACAGCCGGCCGGCTCCGGGCCGGCCCCCAAACGAGCGGCCAGCGGACAGCAGCCGTGGAGGCGACGGGAAGAGGCCGCGGGTCGCTCGGGCGGGCCTCGCCAGGAGGGCGGTCCCCGTCACAGTCGGGTGAGTTGATCCTTCTAAGTATATGCTTGCTTTTTGGTTGGCTTCCCTTTCTCGTCCTTTTCATCCAGGGAGCCGCGCACCCTTGGGAGGGCGACAACTGCCGAGGCGGCGGGGGCAGCGCCGCCGCCCGCCGCGGAGGAAAGGGAGCGCGAGGCGTGGCGGGACCTCGAGGTGGCCGAGCGGGAGCGGAGCGAGGAGGAGCGCCGCCCGTGGGAGGAGGCGGCGAGGAAGCAGCCGCCGGGAAGGGCCGGCATGGAGGCGGCCGGCCAGTCGTGGGAGCCTTTTCCCCTTGTCCGGGGGAGGAGATCCAAGGACAGGCACGATCCCGCGCGACGGGAGGAGGCGGACGTGCGGGTCGAGGAGGAAGCGCGCGCGGCCGCAAGCGCGGCGAACGCCGCCGAAGGGGCGGAGCCGGGCAGTAACACGGCCCCGTCGGGGGCGGAGGACGTGCCGCCGGGGGCAGAGGAGCCCCCAGAGGTTATCGTCCTGGACGCGGAGGTCCCGGCTCCGGAGGCGAGCCGAGCCGGCGCCGCCAGAGGCGGAGCGCCGGAAAGCGAGACAGCGGTGCCCGGAGGGGCGGACGCCCCGGGCTCGTCAGCAGGGGCACCCGGAATCATGGCGCCGGGAGGGGCGGGCTCCCTGGTGACCACGGCGAAGGGCGCGTCCGGATCCGCCGACAGGGGTCGGCCGCAGTAAAACCGGGCCACGGCCGGAGGCGCGGCCATCAACGACGCGCCGAGCGCCCTTGGGGCCGCGGTGGGTGCCGTCGTCGCGGAGTTTGCCGCCTGCCGCGCCCAGGTGGCGCAAGATGCCCAGGCCGCCAGGGACCGGCTGGTGCACCTTGGGCAATCCGTCGCGGTAAGGGCTCGAAGCCTCGTATTTTGCTTTGGTTTTTTCCAGTGGGGGCGCGCCAGCGCACCCACTGGGTGTAGCCCCCGAGACTCGGGTCGGCCTGGGACGCAGGCGGGTCGAGTCTAATGGCGTCTTTGCTTCTGCGTTCTCTGCAGGCTGCACACGACCGTCGGGTGGCCGCGTACAACACGCTGCTAGGCTTGTACCGCGGGGCCGAAAACCGGCTGGCCGTCATGTCCGCGGATCTGCAAGGTAAGGAATCTCGCGAATTTCCAGTGGGGGCGCGCGAGCGCACCCACTAGGTGTAGCCCCCGGGATTCAGGCCAGCTGCTCCGGAGGCGGGCTGAATCCCTTTCTTCGTTTGCTTTCTGACAGAGGCGTCTTCGTCCCGAGCAGCCACCCACGCCGAGACGGTCCGCCTTCGATGCCAGGTGGTGCAGCTTGGCGAACAGCGGGGCCTCCTGACCGCGGAGTGCGACCGGCTCCGCCAGGAGGCGGATCGGGCGCAGGCGGAGAAGGATGGGCGCGAGGCGGCTCACCGCCGGGAGTTGGAGGAGCGGGAGGCGGCTTTCCAAGGGCGGTTGGAGGAGCGGGAGGCGGCTTTCCAACGGCGGTTGGAGGAACGGGAGGCGGCCCTTCGCCAGGAGCTGGAGGCCAAGGATGCCTTGCTGGCGAAGGCGGCCGGGGAGGCGCAGGCGGCCCGTGTCGAGTACGAGCGCCGGCTCCAGGAGTGGTCGGCCAGGGAGGCTAAGCAGCAGGAGGAGGCACTGGCGGGGGACCGGCTCCTGGCTGGTAGGTCTTGGTTGCCTTATTTGTCTTTGCACGTCGGCTTGGGGCCATCGTTTTCTTTGTCTTACATCATGCGTCCTTTTCTCCCTCAGAGGTTTTTCCGGGTACACAGGCGGCCACGGAAGCGGTCGTGGAGGCCCACCGCGAGGCTCAACGGGCGCTTGGAGTTCACGTTGGGGAGCTTGCCGCCTGGACCGTGGAGGAGGTGGGGATCGCCGGTAGGGCGTGTCTGGACGAGGTGGTCCGAGCCCTGTGGCGGCTCCAGGCGGTCGGCTTGGCGCTGGTTCGCACCCTCTGGCCGGACGCGGTGGATCCGGTCTCCATGAGCCGGCTGTCTAGGTCGCTGGAGGCCGGGTCCGCGCGGGTTAACGCCTGGAGGTCTTCCGCGGCGCGCGCCGGGGCGGCCATGGCGCTTCGGGTTGCGAGGTCATGGTACCCCGCGCTGGATTTGGGGTTGCTTGCGGCCCAGCGCGCCGGCACGGATGCGGAGCTGGAGGCAGCTGCCGACGTGCTGGCCGCGCAGGCCAGCGACCTCGCGTCCTTTGCCCCTTGGGACGAATATGTCCCGGAGCGGACGGCAGACGGCAAGGTGTTCCCGGAGGATCGGTTCGGGCTCGCCTTCGACGACCCGGAGGGCAGTGCCGAGGAGACGGACGACTAAACCGCCTAGTCCAGCACTGACAACTACGCCGACTCCGAGCCGATTCGCGACTTGGACCCGGAGGGCGATGCGGAGCCTGCCGCGACCAAGGACGGGGCTTCCACTTCAGCTGCCGTGGGGAGCGCAGGGGGGGAGGCGGTGCCGCCACTTAGTTAGGGTCCTTTTCGTTTCCTGTTTTTGTTAGACTGCAGTTCCACCCGCTGGGTGTAAGTGGGCGTAATGTAATGAACAAGTGGCCTTGGGCCTTTATGCTTTTTGTATGAACTTGTGCCTTTGGTTGCCAAATTTTTATGCGTGCCGACTCGACCATAGCCTTTTTGCCCTTTTGGCTCTGTCTACCCAAAGCCTTGTCCCCTTCGGCATTGGCCCCGCCAGCCGGACAGCCGGGAGCCGGTCTGTAGCTGGGACAGGGCATCCGCCTCGGGGGAGTCGGTCGTGAGTTTGAGAGCCGCGAGGATGTTTTGGCTAAGGTAAATGGCAGAGGCTGAAGAAAATTTCGGCTAGCCCTAGCCGGCGACCCCCTATGACCGTTTTCGTGTGTGTTACGTTCGCCGTCCCGAGAACCCACCAGCCGGACAGCCGGGAGCCGGTCTGTAGCTGGGAGGGGTGGTAGGGTGTTTCCTTAGTTCACATTACTTGACCGGCTTTGGGGAGCGACGTCAAGGCTAGCCGGCGAGCCCCCGAGACCGTGGTACCGGGTCCGGGAGCCGGTGAGCGAGGCGAACTGCTTTGGGAGGAAACGAAAGAGGTGTGCCCCAAGATCTGGCTTGGGGCACCCGTTGCATTCATAAGCCCAAAAAGGGGAGGTACATACATACGCTGGTCCTTCGCAGTAAAACGGACGGTGGAGCGCCGCGTTCCACGGGCGCTCCGTCTCCTCGCCGGAGGCGTCTCTCTTGCGCTTCTGCGGCTTCTGGGCGTCTATTAGATAGTACGCGTTGTTGTGCAGCGCCTTGCTGATGATGAACGGGCCCTCCCATGGGGAGGACATCTTGTGCTGGCCGGCGGTTCGCTGGATCCGCCTAAGCACCAGGCCCCCCTCGCGGAAGGAGAGGGGCCGGATGCGCTTGCTGTGGTAGTGCCAGAGCTTCTGCTGGTAGATAGCCGTTCGGCTCAGCACTAGCTCGCGGGCCTCCTCGAGGAGGTCGGCGCCGTCTTCTCTTGCCTCTCTTGCGTCCGTCTCCGTGTATAGGGTGACGCGAGGCGAGTCGAACTCGATGTCCGTGGGGATGATCGCCTCGGACCCGTACACGAGGAAGAAGGGCGTGAAGCCGGTTGATCGGTTGGGCGTGGTTCTGAGGCTCCACAAGATGGCCGGCAGTTCTTCGATCCAGCAGCCGGCTGAGCGGACGAGCGGTGCCACGAGCCGGGGCTTGATGCCGGCCAGGATTAAGCCGTTGGCCCTTTCGGCCTGGCCATTCGACTGCGGGTGGGCGACCGAGGCCAGGTCGAGCCGGATGCCTTGCTTGGCGTAGAAATGTGCTAGCGCGCCCTTGGCGAAATTGGTGCCGTTGTCGGTGATGGTGCTGTGCGGGACGCCGTAGCGGACCGTTATGTCTTCGATGAATCGGACGGCGGTGGGGCCGTCCAACTTCTTGATGGGTCTGGCCTCGATCCACTTGGTGAACTTGTCGACGGCTACCAGTAAATGTGTCATGCCGCCTCGAGCGGTCTTGAATGGCCCCACCATGTCGAGCCCCCAAACTGCGAAGGGCCACGACAGCGGGATGGTTTTGAGCGCCGTAGCCGGCAGGTGGCTTTGCGCGCGGAAGCGCTGGCACCCTTCGCATCTGTCGACGAGCTGCGTCGCCTCCTCTAGTGCAGTCGGCCAGTAGAAACCGTGGCGGAACGCCTTGGCCACCAGGGTCCTCGAGGCGGCGTGGTGCCCGCACTCGCCCTGGTGGATGTCTCGGAGGATCTCTTGGCCCTTCTCGGACTCGACGCAGCGTTGGTACACGCCAGTTGCGCTGCGGTGGACCAGCTCATGGTTGATGATGCTATAGGCGGGAGCACAGCGCTGGATCTGCCGGGCTTTGTCTTCGTTGGGGGGGAGCTCGCCGCGCAAGAGGAAATTCAAGATTGGTTGGGCCCACGATGGAGCCGATACCGAGGCCGGCTCCGGCACGGGTTGGAGATTCTGGGCAGCCGGAGCCCCCGGGTCCGTCGACGGAGCCCTCGGGACCGGCTCGCTAGGCTCGCTAGTCCCCGGGGCCGGCCGGTCGATAGCCATCATGACGGCCATGGGCTCGGGGCCGGCTGTCGCTGGAACGACAGCTGTCGGAGCCGGCGTGGTGGGCGTAGCCGGTGGAGCCGGTGGAAGCGTCGGAGCCGGTGAGGCCCCCGGGCCCGTCGAGGAGCCGGCGGGATCTGCGGGTACGAAGATGGACTCTGACTCGGCAGAGGGTTTGATCGACGGCTTGCGCAGCCGCTCGAGGGAGACACCAGCCGGGATGGCCTAGCGGGTGGAGCCGATTTTGGCCAAGGCGTCTGCCGCCTCGTTGTCCGCCCGGGGGATGTGATGGAACTCGCAGCCCTCGAAGGAGCCGGTAAGCTGCTGGATGAGGAAACGGTAGCTGGCCATGTTGGCGTCCCTGGCGTCCCATTCGCCAGAGACCTGCTGCACCACTAGGTCAGAGTCGCCGAAACACAAGATGCGCCGGATGCCGATCTCCTTGGCGAGCCGGAGGCCGTGGACGAGTACCTCATACTTGGCCACGTTGTTGGAGGCGGCGAAGTGGATTTGGAGCGCATACTTGAGTTGGTCTCCTTTCGGAGACGACAGGACGATGCCGGCTCCCAGACCGGTCCGCATCTTTGAGCCGTCGAAGTGCATGCGCCGGTGCGTGGAGTCCGGGGGAGGCGGCACGAACTGGGTCTCAGCCCAGTCGATGAGGAAGTCGGCCATCGCCCGCGACTTGATGGCGGTGCGCGGCTCATTTCGGATCTCGTAGTCGGCGAGGGCGATTGCCCACTTGGCGATCCGGCCGGTGGCGTCCCGCCCGCTCATGATCTCGCCCAGCGGCGCCGTGCTCACCACGGTGATGACATGCTCTTGGAAATACTGCTTGATCTTCTGGGCGGCGAAGTATATGCCGTAGCACATCTTCTGATAGTGGGGGTAGTTTTGCTTGGAGGCGGAGAGCACCTCGCTGAGGTAGTAGACGGGACATTGGACTGGCAGCGCTTTGCCATCCTCCGACCGCTCCACGACCAGGACGACACTAATGACGTGCGTGCTCGCCGCGACGTATGCGAGTAGGGGCTCCTACTCAACCGCCGCGGCCAGGATGGGCGCGCTGGTGAGGACTCGTTTGAGGTCGCGGAATGCCTCGTCCGCCTAGTCGGTCCACTCGAACTTGGCCGGCTGCCTGGTGGAGTCGGTGCCCGGCTCGATAAGCGCCGTCTTCCTCATGAGCTGGTAGAGGGGCAGGGCCTTCTCTCCCAGCCGGCTGACGAACCGGCTGAGCGAGGCGAGGCAGCCGGTGAACTTCTGGACGTCGCGGAGACGGGTCGGCTTGGGCATACGCTCAATCGCCCTGATCTTCTCTGGGTTAGCCTCGATGCCGCGAGCGGACATGAAGAAACCCAGGAGTTGGCCGGCTGGGACGCCGAAAACGCACTTCTCCGGGTTGAGCTTGACCTTGTACTCGCGTAGGTTGGCGAAGGTCTCCCGGAGGTCGTCAAGGAGGCTGAAATGCTTCTTGGTTTTGACGACGATGTCGTCAACATAGACGTGGACGTTCCTGCCGATCTGTGGCAGGAGGCACTTGTGCATGCAGCGCTGGAAGGTGGCGCCTGCATTCTTCAAGCCGAAGGACATGGTGATGCGAGAAATTTCAGCTGTACCAATTCCTAGAAGCATCTGTTCTGAAGCAGTAGGCCCCGAAGGGGGTGATGAAGGAGGTCTTCAGCCGGTCGGCCGGGTCCAGCTTGATCTGGTGGTAGCCTGAGTTGGCATCCAGGAAGGACAACAGATCACAGCCGGCCGTGGAGTCGATAACTTGATCGATCCGCGGCAGGGCGAACGGGTCCTTGGGACATGCCTTGTTCAGGCTCGTGTAGTCGATACACATGCGCCAAGTCTTGTTTTTCTTCAGCACCAGGACTGGGTTGGCAAACCAGTCCGGGTGGAACACTTCCATGATTAAGCCGGCTGCGAGCAGCCGGGCGATCTCCTCTCCTATGGTACACCGCTTCTCCTCGAAGAAGCGGCGCAGGGGTTGCTTGACCGGCTTCGCATCCGGCCTGACGTGAAGTTTGTGCTCGGCGAACTTCCTCGGAACACCCGGCATGTCTTTGGGAGACCATGCAAAGATGTCCCGATTCTCACGGAGGAAGTCGACGAGCTCGCCTTCCTATTTGCTGCTGAGGTTGGCGCCGATGGTGACGCACTGCTTGGGGTTAGCCGGGTCGAGCGGCACTTGCTTGGTGTCCTTGGACGGCTGGAACAACGCTTCGCTGGCCGACTGGGATGGAGGAGCCGGCACGGCCGGCTGGTCGGAGGCGTGAGCCACGAGCCGGTCGAGCTGCCGCCTCTCCTCCGCTATCTCCAAAGCCTCGGCCAGCCGGCTACCGTCGTGCGCGCACTCGATCGACATCTTGTAGTCGCCGGCGATGGTGATGATGCCCTTGAGGCACGACATCTTGAGCTTGAGGTAGGCGTAATGGGGGATCGCCCTGAACTTGACGAGGACCGGCCTGCCCAGCAGCGCATGGTAGGGACGTCGAGCTCAATCTTGCCGATGGGGGTGCAGGATTTTCCCGGCACGATGCCGTGGAAAACCGTCCGGCTCACTCGCAGGTCTTTCACCATGAGCCCCAGCTTGAGCATCGTGTCGCGATAGAGGATGTTGATACTGCTGCCCCCATCGATCAACACCCGCGAGAAACGGCAGGTGCGCCTCTCGGAGACGATGGTGGGATCGAGGACGAGGGCGTAGCTGCCCGGATTTGGCATCACGGCCGGGTGGTCCGCCCGGCTCCAGGTGACCGGCTTCTCAGACCAATACATGAACTGGGGGACCGAGGGGGCGGTGGCGTTCACCTCATGCCGACGCTGGTGCACGCTGTGCTTGTCGGTTCCTTCGCTGGTGAATACGACATAGGACCCGTCCTGGTTGGGGAATTGGTCGTGGAGGCGGCCGTCGTTGGCGGCCGGAGCCGGAGCCGGCGCGGGAGGAGCCAGAGGCGGAGGAACCGGAAGGCCCTCGCCTCGGGCCAGCCGCTGGGAGAAGCTGCACTGCCGGAGCGTGTGAGTGGCCGGCTTGGCCCCGGAGTGCATCTTGCAGGGTGCGTCGAGCATCTGCTCGAAGCTGAGCTTGGGCTGCCAGGCGTTCTTGCCGGTTCGCTGGCGCTGGCTGGAGCCCTGGGCAGCCGGCTGTTCTTCCTCGATGGTCGCGACCTGCCGGCTCCCGTAGCGGGGATCCGCCTGGTCGGCCTTGCGCTTGTTGTTCTGTTGTGGCCGGTTGTCGGCAGCCGCCCGCGGCGCGGCAGGCGGCGGGGCCGGCTTGGCTGGCATGGCGACCTTCATCCACATTGCGGAGTCGGCCGTGGCGTACTTGTCTGCCTTGGCCATTAGATCCGCCAGGGTAGCCAGCTCGGAGCACAACAGCTTGTGCTTGAGGTGGGTGCCATTGCGGCAACCCTCGATGAAATACTGGATGGCCTGCACCTCGTGCACTCCCTCGCAGGAGTTGCGCAGCTCGGTCCAACCCGTGAGGTAGTCGCGGAGGAGCTCCTCCAGCCCCTGGACACACATGGCCAGCTCGCGGGGCCGGCCGGGCCGCTTGTAGGTGCCGGTGAAGTTGCGGACGAACGCCTCCTCGAAGTCCGTCCATGTGTTGATGCTGTCGGCGGACAGGCTATTGAGCTAGGTCCGGGCCAAGCCGACCAGCATGAGGGGGACGTAGCGCACGGCTACACGCTTGTTCCCCCGGGCTATGCCGACTGCGGTGGTGTAGTCGACCAGCCAGTCCCCCGGCTTGGCTGTGCCGTTGTACTTCGGGGTGTCGCGAGGGAGCGTGAAGCCGGTCGGGAACGGCTCGTTGCGGATCCGAGGGCCGAAACACGCCGGGCCCATCGGACCCTCCTCCTCCAGAAGGGTGGATTACGCCAGCCGGTCGATGCGAGTCCGGGCGTCGTTCTCGCTTCGCGGGACGCGCAGGCCGAGCCGAGCGGCGAGCTCAGGACGGACGGCCGAAGCCGGCGAGCGCGCGCGCTCTCGCCGCGGGGGCGGGGTATGGTCCCGGCTGCGCCGGCTGCCGCCAGCCGGAGCGTCGTTGAGCCGGTTGTTGACGGCCGGCTGCTCATCTCGCAGCCGGGAGCGTCCGTTGTGAGACCCGGCGCCCCGCCGGCCGGAGCCGCGGGGGGAAGAGGCTTGCTGGACCGGCCGGCGCTGGCCAGCAGTTTGCAGGGCATCCCCCTCGGGGACGGGAATTTCGGAGCCGGCGTTGGCCCCATCGAGCCGGGCCTGCTGGGCATTGGCGGTGGCGATGAGGTCTTGGATGTGCCGGTCCTGCTGTTCTCGCGCCTCGCCCACCAGGTCGGCGAGGTCGGCATAGACCACGTGGGAGGCCCTCAGGTTGGCAGCCGGCGTGTCGTAGGTGGGGAGCCTGCCACCGAGGATCTCCGCGACCACACGACCGCGGTTGCGGATGTCGCCGCGCCGGCTGGGTTCGTTGTTGGCGGGGGTGAGGCCGTAGGCGGAGTTGTACTCGCGTTGCGCGGACTCCATCCGGCGCTTGGTAGTGGCGAGCGTGTTTGCCTCTGCAAGCCGCAGTCGGCGAGTGTCCTCCAGCTCGGACGTAGCCGTGGATGGGTCTGTCGTAGGCGCAACGGGGGTGCTGAGACCCCAGAGCACGGAGCCGAGGGGGGCGGAGGTGCCGGCGCGGGCGGCCGCGGCGGCTGCCTCCGCCTTCGCCCGGGCGCGGCCGGAAGTCGTGGAGGAGCCGGTGGCCATTACCCCTGCGCGGACGCGGGAGTTGTTGGCCTCGCCCGGGGTGAGTGCGCCCACAGACGAGGGCGGGTCGAGGCAGTCGAGTACCTGGCCAGGGTACTCGTCGGCAGCTGGCTCGTCGGCGAGGCTCAGCCTGACGACGCGCTCGGTGAGGACGATGATGTCGATCGGAGGGTCGCTGCCGAGGCACTCGTCGGAGAGGCCGGCAGCGTCGCCCGCAGGGCCGGCAGGAACGGGGTCCCGCCCTGCGAGAGCAAGCCTGCTACCTCTTGAGCTTGCGTTGGTTTTCCCTTGAAGAGGAAAGGGTGATGCAGCGAAGTAGATAAGTATTTCCCTCAGTTTGTTGAGAACCAAGGTATCAATCTAGTAGGAGGAACAAGCAAGGCACCAATATTTGCACCTACACAAACAATCAAACACTTGCACCCAACGCTATAAAGGGGTTGTCAATCCCTTCACGGTTACTTGCAAGGATGAGATCTGATAGAGATAGATATAAAAGATTGCCAAAAGTAAAACTAAAATAAAAGTAAATAAAATTGCAGCAAGGTATTTTTGGTATTTTTGGTTTATAGATCTGAAAATATAATATGGAAAATAGACCCGGGGGCCATAGGTTTCACTAGAGGCTTCTCTCATTAAGGAAAATAATACGGTGGGTGAACAAATTACTGTCGAGCAATTGATAGAAAAGCGCATAGTTATGACGATATCCAAGGCAATGATTATGCATATAGGCATCACGTCCGTGTCAAGTAGACAGAAACGATTCTGCATCTACTACTATTACTCCACACATCGACCGACTCCTGCCTGCATCTAGAGTATTAAGTTCATGAAGAACAGAGTAACGCATTAGGTAAGATGACATGATGTAGAGGGATAAACTCAAGCAATATGATGAAAACCCCATCTTTTTATCCTCGATGACAACAATACAAATACGTGCCTCGCTACCCCTACTTTGTCACTGGGTGAGGACACCGCAAGATTGAACCCAAAACTAAGCACTTCTCCCATTGCAAGAATTACCAATCTAGTTGGCCAAACCAAACCAATAACTCGAAGAGACTTGCAAAGATATGAAATCATGCATATAAGAATTCAGAAAAGACTCAAATAATATTCATAGATAATCTGATCATAAACCCACAATTCATCGGATCTCGACAAACACACCGCAAAAGAGTATTACATCGGATATATCTCCATGAAGATCATGAAGAACATGGTATTGAAGAACATAGAGATAGAAGAAGCCATCTAGCTACTAGCTATGGACCCGAAGGTCTGAGGTGAACTACTCACGCATCATCGGAGGGGCAATGGAGTTGATGTAGATGCCCTCCGTGATCGAATCCCCCTCCAGCAGATTACCGGAAAAGGCCCCAAGATGGGATCTCACGAGAACAGAGGCTTGCGGCGGCGGAAAAGTATTGTCGTGGCTCTTTTTGGTATTGGTGGAATATTTGGGAATTTATAGGCCGAAGAATAGGGTTAGGAGGCCTGCTGGGGGGCCACAAGCCAGGGGGGCGCCCCCCCTAGGGCGCGCCCATGTGGCTTGTCGCCTCCCGGCAGGTCTCCTGCCTTCATCTCCAAGTCTGGTAGGTTTCTTCTGGTCCAAGAAAAATCATCCCGAAGGTTTTATTCCGTTTGGACTCCGTTTAATATTCCTTATCTGCAATACTCAAAAACAAGGAAAAAACAGAAACTGGCACTAGGCACTAGATTAATAGGTTAGTCCCAAAAATAATATAAAATAGCATATTAATGCATATAAAACATCCAAAACAGATAATACAATAGCATGGAACAATAAAAAATTATAGATACGTTGGAGACGTATCAAGCATCCCCAAGCTTAATTCCTACTCGTCCTCGAGTAGGTAAATGATAAAAACAGAATTTTTGATGTGGAATGCTACCTAACATATTTATCCATGTAATATTCTTTATTGTGGCATGAATGTTCAGATCCATAAGATTCAAAACAAAAGTTTAATATTGACATAAAAACAGTAATGCTTCAAGCATACTAACAAACAATCGTGTCCTTTCAAAATAACATGGCCAAAGAAAGTTATCCCTACAAAATCATATAGTCTGGCTATGCTCCATCTTCCCCACACAAAGTATTTAAATCATGCACAACCCCGATGACAAGTCAAGCAATTGTTTCACACCTTTTATGTTCTCAAACCTTTTCAACTTTCACGCAATACATGAGCGTGAGCCATGGATATAGCACTTTAGGTGGAATGGAATATGGTGGAGGTTGCAAGGAAAGAAAGGAGAAGATAGTCTCACATCAACTAGGCGTATCAACGGGCTATGGAGATGCCCATAAATAGATATCAATGTGAGTGAGTAGGGATTGCCATGCAACGGATGCACTAGAGCTATAAGTGTATGAAAGCTCAAAAAGAAACTAAGTGGGTGTGCATCCAACTCGCTTGCTCATGAAGACCTAGGGCAATTTGAGGAAGCCCATCATTGGAATATACAAGCCAAGTTATATAACGAAAAATTCCCACTAGTATATGAAAGTGACAAAATAGGAGACTCTCTATCATGAAGATCATGGTGCTACTTTGAAGCACAAGTGTGGAAAAAGGATAGTAGCATTGTCCCTTCTCTCTTTTCTCTCGTTTTTTTATTATATTTTTTTATTTTGGTGGGCATCATCTTTGGCTTCTTCTTTTTTTTATTTGGGCTTCATTGGCCTCTTTTATTATTTGTAAAGTCCGAAGACTCATCCCAACTTTTGAGGGAATCATAGCTTCCATCATCCTTTCCTCACACGGGATAATGCTCTATAATGATGATCATCGCACTTTTATTTACTTACAACTCAAAAAATTACAACTCGATACCTAGAACAAAATATGACTCTAAAGCAATATGAAAATGATGGTGCGTGTCATAATAAACGGAACGGTGGAAGTTGCATGGCAATATATCTCGGAATAGCTATGGAAATGCCATAATAGGTAGGTATGGTGGCTGTTTTGAGGAAGGATATATGGTGGGTTTAATGCACCGGTGAAAGTTGCGCGGTACTAGAGAGGCTAGCAATGGTGGAAGGGTGAGAGTGCGCATAATCCATGGACTCACATTAGTCATAAAGAACTCACATACTTATTGCAAAAGCCTATTAGTTATCGAAGCATAGTATTAGACGCATGCTCCTAGGGGAGAGGTTGGTAGGAGTTAACCATCGCGCGCTCCCGACCCTCACACAAAGGATGACAATCATTAAACAAATCATGCTCCGACTTCGTTACATAACGGTTCACCATACGTGCATGCTACGGGAATCACAAACCTTAACACAAGTATTTTTACCAATCCACAATTACTCACTAGCATGAATCTAATATCACCATCTCTATATCTCAAAACTTTATGCAAGGAATCAAACTTCTCATGGTATTCAATGCACTTTATATGAAAGTTTTTATTATATCCCTCTTGGATGCCCATTATATTAGGACTAAATTCATAACCTAAACCAATTACCATGATGTTTAAAGACTCTCAAAATAATATAAGTGAGGTACGAGAGTTCAATTATTTCTATAAAATAAAACACCACCGTGCTCTAAAAAGATATAAGTGAAGCACTAGAGCAAAATTGCCTAGCTCAAAAGATATAAGTGAATCACATAGAGTATTCTAATAAATTCACGATTAATGCGGGTCTCTCTCAAAAAGATGTGTGCAGCAAGGATGATTGTGGCAAACTAAAAAGCAAAGACTCATATTATACAAGACGCTCAAAGCAAAACACATATCATGTGGTGAATAAAAATATAGCCTCAAGTAAATTTACCGATGGATTGAAGACAAAAGAGGGGATGCCTTCCGGGGCATCCCCAAGCTTAGGCTCTTTGGTATCCTTGAATATGACTTGGGGTGCCTTGGTCATCCCCAATCTTAGGCTCTTGCCACTCCTTATTCCATAGTCCATCAAATCTTTACCCAAAACTTGAAAACTTCACAACACAAAACTCAACAGAAAACTCGTGAGATCCGTTAGTATAAGAAAAATAAATCACCACTTTAGGTACTGTTGTGAACTCATTATTTATTTATATTGGTGTAGTATATACTGTATTCCAACTTCTCCATGGTTCATACCCCCCGATACAACCCATAGATACATCAAAATAAGCAAACAACACAAAGAAAACAGAATCTGTCAAAAATAGAACAGTCTGTAGCAATCTGTAGACTTCGAATACTTATGTAACTCCAAAAATTCTGAAAAATTAGTAAAATCTGGGAAATTTGTATATCAATCTTGTGAAAAAATTCAGACTCATTCGACGCTCTGGTAAATTTATAAAATTCCTGGACTGAGCGCAAAAGTTTCTGTTTTTCAGCAAAACCAAATCAACAATCACCGTAAACCATCCCAAAGGTCTTACTTGGCTCAAACACTAATTAAAACACCAAAAAACAATTACTACAGAGGTAATAATGTGTAAAGCACTCAAAAACAGAAGCAAAAACAGAAAAACAAAAAATAAAATTGGGTTGCCTCCCAACAAGCGCTATTGTTTAACGCCCCTAGCTAGGCATAACGATTTCAATGATGCTCACATAAAAAGTAGTAATTGAGATATGCAAAAGAGCATCATGAATAACATGAAAAACACATTTAAGTCTAACCCACTTCCTATGCATAGGGATTTTGTGAGCAAACAATTCATGGGAACAAGAATCAACTAGCATAGGGAGGCAAAACAAGCATAACTTCAAAACTTTAAACACATAGAGAGGAAACTTGATATTATTGCAATTCCTACAAGCATATGTTCCCCCCTCATAATGAATTTCAGTAGCATCATGAAGTAATTCAACAATATAACTATCACATAAATCATTCTATTCATATTTCACAAGCATAGAATTTTCATTACTCTCCACATAAGCTAATTCCTTATCATCCATGGTAGTGGGAGCAAACTCAACAAAATAACTATCATGAGACACTTGATTGACATAACCACATTGCAAATTAAAATCATGATGATAAGTTTCATGGTTATCATTACTCATTATAGCACACGTGTCATCACCATCACCATAAATAGGAGGCATGCAATCATCATAATAAATTTTCTCATCAAAACTTGAGGGACAAAAAATATCATCTTCATCAAACATAGCATCCCCAAGCTTGTGGCTTTGCATATCATAAGCATCATGGATATTTAGAGAATTCATACTAGCAACATTGCAATCATGCTCATCATTCAAGGGATTATCATGAATCACCTTATAAATTTCTTCTTTCAACACTTCATCAAAATTTTCAGATTCATGATTTTCAAACAAAACTTCATAGAGATAATCAAGTGCACTCAACTCACTAGCAATTGGTTCATCATAATTTGGCCTTTTGAAAAGATTAGCAAGTGGATGAGGATCCATATCAATAGATTTTTAGCAAGCGAAGATGCAAGCAAATAGAAGGCACATGGCAACACAAGCAAACAAAAAGAGATCCGGCGAGAAAAAGGCGAATAAAATGGCAATTTGGTAAAGTGGGGGAGAGGAAAACGAGAGGCAAATGGCAAATAATGTAAATGCAAGAGATGAGTTTGTGATGGGTACTTGGTAGGCTTGATGTGTATCCTCCCCGGCAACGGCGCCAGAAATCCTTCTTGCTACCTCTTGAGCTTGTGTTGGTTTTCCCTTGAAGAGAAAAGGGTGATGCAACAAAGTAGATAAGTATTTCCCTCAGTTTGTTGAGAACCAAGGTATCAATCCAGTAGGAGGAACAAGCAAGGCACCAATATTTGCACCTACACAAACAATCAAACACTTGCACCCAACGCTATAAAGGGGTTGTCAATCCCTTCACGGTTACTTGCAAGGATGAGATCTGATAGAGATAGATATAAAAGATTGCCAAAAGTAAAACTAAAATAAAAGTAAATAAAATTGCAGCAAGGTATTTTTGGTATTTTTGTTTTATAGATCTGAAAATATAATATGGAAAATAGACCCGGGGGCCATAGGTTTCACTAGAGGCTTCTCTCTTGAAGGAAAATAATACGGTGGGTGAACAAATTACTGTCGAGCAATTGATAGAAAAGTGCATAGTTATGACGATATCCAAGGCAATGATTATGCATATAGGCATCACGTCCGTGTCAAGTAGACCGAAATGATTCTGCATCTATACACATCGACCGACTCCTGCCTGCATCTAGAGTATTAAGTTCATGAAGAACAGAGTAACGCATTAGGTAAGATGACATGATGTAGAGGGATAAACTCAAGCAATATGATGAAAACCCCATCTTTTTATCCTCGATGGCAACAATACAAATACGTGCCTCGCTACCCCTACTTTGTCACTGGGTGAGGACACAGCAAGATTGAACCCAAAACTAAGCACTTCTCCCATTGCAAGAATTACCAATCTAGTTGGCCAAACCAAACCAATAACTCGAAGAGACTTGCAAAGATATGAAATCATGCATATAAGAATTCAGAAAAGACTCAAATAATATTCATAGATAATCTGATCATAAACCCACAATTCATCGGATCTCGACAAACACACCGCAAAAGAGTATTACATCGGATAGATCTCCATGAAGATCATGAAGAACATGGTATTGAAGAACATAGAGAGAGAAGAAGCCATCTAGCCACTAGCTATGGACCCGAAGGTCTGAGGTGAACTACTCACGCATCATCGGAGGGGCAATGGAGTTGATGTAGATGCCCTCCGTGATCGAATCCCCCTCCAGCAGATTACCGGAAAAGGCCCCAAGATGGGATCTCACGAGAACAGAGGCTTGCGGCGGCGGAAAAGTATTGTCGTGGCTCTTTTTGGTATTGGTGGAATATTTGGGAATTTATAGGCCGAAGAATAGGGTTAGGAGGCCTGCTGGGGGGCCACAAGCCAGGGGGGCGCCCCCCCTAGGGCGCGCCCATGTGGCTTGTCGCCTCCCGGCAGGTCTCCTACCTTCATCTCCAAGTCTGGTAGGTTTGTTCTGGTCCAAGAAAAATCATCCCGAAGGTTTTATTCCGTTTGGATTCCGTTTAATATTCCTTATCTGCAATACTCAAAAACAAGGAAAAAACAGAAACTGGCACTAGGCACTAGATTAATAGGTTAGTCCCAAAAATAATATAAAATAGCATATTAATGCATATAAAACATCCAAAACAGATAATATAATAGCATGGAACAATCAAAAATTATAGATACGTTGGAGACGTATCAAAGCCCCACGAGCGCGCGGTTCCGCCCAGACGCGGGGCGGCCGGGGGAGGTGGTGAAGGGTCCCTCCCGGAGCGTGACTCCGGCCGGCGCCGCGGACGGCCCCACGGTGGGCGCCAACTGTCGTCGTTTTCTCATGACAGATGCCATGGGGAGGCTTATCGAGAGTGGTTGGGGCCGATGGACGCCAGTGGACTCCGGGAGCGAGATCGGGTACAAACGGTGCGGGACACGCGATGTACCCAGGTTCAGGGCCCTCTGTGGGAGGTAATACCCCTAGTCCTGCCGGTCTGGTTGATGAACCAAATGGGGCTACAATGGTGCTCCTTGAGCTGTATGGGTAGAGGAGGAAGAAGGGGCTAGCTTGCCCTCTCTGCCTCTCTACGTGGGTGCGTGTGTGTATGCTAGGGAAGAATCCTCGCCCCCCTGCATGGGGGAGCTCCGGGGGGTTTTATAGGCCAACCCCTCGGAATACAATATGAGCTGAAGGCTCCGGAGGACCCCAGCTGGTGGTCTTTCTAGCCGGCTGTGGGGCCCCCGGCTGAGGGGTCTTGTCGTCGGTAGGGTCCGCCGGCTGCGGGGTCCCGTCGGGAGCCGGAGGGGGCCCGCCTGGTGGGCCCTGGGGCCCGTCACACCGCGGCACGGGTCGTCCTTCGGGGCGTCGTCCAGCGGTGGTCGGCCGCGGTCAGCGGTACGGCCAGCCGCGCTGTAGCCATGCCGGGGCAGGTAATGGAGTGGTTGAGGGCATGCCGGCACTGTGCCCCCGCCAAGTCGCAATCGGCCGGAGTCAGAGGCACTGTTGCCTCCACTGTGGCCATGCGGGCGCTGACCCCCGACGCGACGGGGGCCTTTGTAGCCACGCGTGCTCTGACCAGCACCGCCGGCTAGGGAGCTAGGCGTCTCCGCCCCTAGCCGGCCGATCGATGCAACCGGCCGCGCGGAGCCGGACTGCAGGGGGAGGCGGCTCGTCCTGCAGTTGTCCTAAAAAGTGGGGGTAAAGGCCCGGCTGAGGCTACCCCGGGGTTATCCCCCCGTCAAATTGCCAACATAATCCTAACAGACTTTAGCATCGCTATGGGTGAGAAAGTCTCATTGTAGTCAACTCCTTGAACTTGTCGGAAACCTTTGCGACAAGTCGAGCTGTATAGACGGTGACATTACCATCAACGTATGTCTTCCTTTTAAAGATCCATTTGTACTTAATGGTCTGCCGGTCATCGGGCAAGTCTACCAAAGTCCATACTTGGTTTTCATACATGGATCCTATCTTGGATTTCATGGTCTCTAGCCATTTGTCAGAATCCGAGGCCATCATTGCTTCCTCATACTTCGTAAGTTCACTGTTATCTAACAACATGACCTCCAAGACAGGATTACCGTACCACTCAGGGGCAGTCCGAGTCCATGTCAACCTACGAAGCTCGATAGTAACTTGATCCAAAGTTTCATGATCATCATCATTAGCTTCCTCTTCAACTGGTGTGTAGACATCACAGGAACATCTTTCTCTGTTGCGGCACTCTCCAATTGAAGTGAAGGTTCGATAACCTCATCAAGTTCTACCTTCCTCCCACTCACTTCTTTCGAGAGAAACTCCTTCACTAGAAAGGATCCATTCTTGGCAAAAAATACCTTGCCATCGGATCTAAGATAGAAGGAATACCCAATTGTTTTCTTAGGGTATCCTATGAAGACGTATTTCTCCGCTTTGGGTTTGAGTTTATCAGGCTGAAGCCTTTTGACATAAGCGTCGCAGCCCCAAACTTTAAGAAATGACAGCTTAGGTTTCTTGACAAACCATAACTCATACGGTGTCATCTCAACGGACTTAGATGGTGCTCTATTTAAAGTGAATGCATGTGACGCCCCCAATTTCGACCGTACGCTAATCATACACGCAATGCGTACGACCAAGATTAGGGACTCACTAATTAATATCACAACACAACTCTAGACACAAATTAAAGTCATACAGCTTCATATTACAAGCCAGGGGCCTCGAGGGCTCGAATACAAAGCTCGACAAGCACGAGTCAGCGGAAGCAATAATATCTGAGTACAGACATAAGTTAAACAAGTTTTGCCTTAAGAAGGCTAGCACAACACAAGCAACGGATCGAAAGAGGCGAGGCCTCCTGCCTGGGAGCCTCCTAACTACTCCTGAGCGTCGACACTCTCCACGTAGTAGTAGGCTCCGGCGGTGGTGTAGTAGTCGTCTCCGGCGTACTCCATCTCCTGGGCTCCATCGTCTGAACGCAACATTGTATCGAGGGAGAAAGAGAAAGCAAAGCAGCGGTGAGTACTCATCCAAAGTACTCGCAAGACTGACATCAGAACTATGCTAAGTATGCCTCAGTATCAAGGAATGGGGTCATATCTGGGCTGAATGCAGAAAGCAAGAATAGGGGGAAGGCCTAGTCCTATCGAAGACTAGCATCTTCAGCATCTTGCAGCATTAGAAGAGTGTAGATTGGTAAATCCTATGTAACAATATCATTGTAGCAATATTATTAAGTAACCACGCCCAGAGATTCTTCCCCGACTCCCTGCGAGGAAGCAATCTCGGAGCCAACATTCATTTCAAATTTAAGTCACAGTTATAGTTGTAGAAGGTCAAAGTACAACTCCAAGTCGTCCTGTTACCGTGGACACGGCTATTCGAATAGATGAATTCATCCCTGCAGGGGTGCACCGCATTTCCAACATGCTTGATCACCTCTGGCCGGACACACTTTCCTGGGTCATGCCCGGCCTCGGGATATCAACGCGTCGTCGCCCCACCTAGACTCAACAGAGAGGCCAGCCCGCCGGTCTAAATCCTAAGCGCGCAGGGGTCATGGGCCCACTCGCCCTTTGCACTCTTGCACGATGCGAACGCGGCCGAGGTCAGCCCTAGCACACTCTAGTCCAAGAGCTGTACCGTCCAGGCCACTCGGGCGCGCGCCGCTCCATTGCTGACGTCCGAAGAGCTTCGGCTGATACGACGACACTGAGTACCCATAACTTCTCCCACATGAAGGTTTGGTGCGTTAAAGGTCAATCGACCAACTCAGATCAAATACCCAACCCATTAGCATTTTATTAATGTGGGGCAAGCGCGACCCATGAAGTGCGGTCCCGTCGCCCCGTCTCGAGGATGTGTGGCAAGGGCCTCTCCTGCCCGTCCACGCCTCACCATCATCAAACCGTGGGTACCCATCAGGGCCGACCCATCACCAACATGTTTCTGTAACCAGGTCATAGTAACTGTGTGTATAAAACATCAAGACGGAACCTGAGGAATCACCCTCAAAGGATCCCGCTCGATGAAACCGTCAAGGTGGACTTAGAGGAATCACCCTCGAGGGTCCTACACTTGAGGGGTTGCACGACAGAGTCATCGTTGGGAGTGGTGAAGGAGGAATCACCCTCGATAACCACGACCGACTAGCTACACTACAGAGTTAGCATCATGAGTACTTCACAAGGTGTCACCCTCGGTACTCGATAGTAGCTCTGCAAAGTAGTACAACTAAGGGGTGTGCGGTGATGTGAGGGGCCTGGTTCGTCGGTCGGTTGACCGCGTCTTCGAGTCTTCGAGTCGTCGAGTCGTCGATGAAGAAGCAGGGGCAACTGGGACTAAGGGGGTCACAAGGGATTCATTGATCAACCTATGCTAAGCAGTTGATAAAATAGCAGGTGTAGTAACAGTTTATCAAAAGCAGGCTATGCATCAGAATTGGAGCTAGCTAATACAGTAGCAAAATCTAATGCAAGAATGAGAGGGAAAGAATTGGGCGATATCGGAATGCTCAAGGGGGTTTGCTTGCCTTGCTGCTCTGCCGCAAAGGCCTACCGGTAAGAAGAGGGGGCAGAAACAATAAATATAAAGCAGACAAATGCATCACGATGCATGGCATGGCAATATGCAGAGCTAGGCATGCACTAACGCAGTATTACACGTTGCAGACGGATCGGAAGAATATCTGACGATATTTTCCGGGTCTCGGGCTACTACCGGACAGACGAAAGCGATGGAAAAGTTCCATGTTCGTTATGATAGGAGCGCGTGACAGACGAACGGACAGCGTATTCGGATTCGTGGGATTTTTCTGAACAACTTTCATGTATAAAATATTTTCATCTGACTTACAGATTAATTCCTATGATTTTTCAAAGATTTAATCATTTTCTGAAATTGCAGAATTAAAATTAATTCGAAAATCCATTTATGACGTCATGCTGACATCATCACTGCATCAGCAGTCAGCAGTGGGGCTGACTGGTCAAACTGACCACTCGGCCCCAGCTTCATAGACTCATTTTTAAACCAGTGTTTATTAATTCAAAACCTGATTAATTAGCAATGGGGTCCACATGTCAGTGTCACATTAGCTTAATCTAATTATTTTTACAAATCTAATCACTAATTAAGCACCTGACAGCACTGGCCCACATGTCATACACACAGGGGGGGTTGGGACCCACCTGTCATTGACTAGGGCAGCCCAGTCAGCCTGTTGACCCTGGTCAACAGGTCAACAGGGGCCCGGGGGGCCATCGGCCAGTGACCCAGGGGTGGCCCCAGTCGGCCAGGTCAGCGGCTGCCGGCGTTTTGAATGCGGTGGCGCGCCGGAGTTACTCCGGCGAGCACCAGAATCGACGGCGACGCTCGGAAACGCAACTCCGCCCACTATTTCTAGCGCCGCGGCCATCTACGAGACCCTGGCGGTGGCGCGCGTCGATCTGGGCCGTCAGCAGCGCCGGGGGTGGTCGGGAACGGCAGGGCCGGCGAGGCTGAGCGGCGGCCGGAGCTTGGTCTCGGCCAAAATGTTGCGGGAGCAGCTCGGGGCCTAACTAGGGGTCGGGATCGACACAGGGGAGGCTCTGGAGCACGCCAGTGGCATGCGTGGGTGCTCAAGAGCACGTATGGCTCGTGCGTGACGACAATGGCGGCCGGCGGAGCTCGGCTACGGTGACAGCGTGCTAGCAGGCCTACGGGAGTCCGGAGAGGGAGGAGGCTACGAGAGGGAGCTCACGGTCGTTGCAGAGAGGGCCCGGGGAAGATGCTGACGCAGTGGAGGCGGCAAATCGAGGCGGTGGTCGCCGAAGCCTGAAGAGGAAGAAGCGAACGCAGGCAACGGCGATGCAGCTCCTCAGCTCCGATCCAGCGGTGAGGGAGAAGAAGCAGACTGCGACGGACCTCCTGGACAGGCCACGGAGGCGAGGGAACGGTTGTGGCTGCGAGCTCACCACAACATGGCCATGGCAGCGCTCAGTCGAGCTCAAATGCGAGGGAGAGAGGCACGGGAGGGGATTACTGCGGGCCCTAGGGTTTGCTGGGGGAGAGGGAGAGCGTCGGGGGGGGGGGGGTTCTTATCCGTGAGGAGAGCCGCTGGATGCACGCCAAGGAGCGCATTCTCGCATGGACGGCTCTGGCGCCATGGCCTCCCCCGCCTCTGTCGAGAGGTGGGAGAAAGGCCGCCCTTACTGGGCCGGGCCAGCCTGTAGCAGCTGGGCCTAAGTGCCCAGTGGGTTTCTCTTTCTTTTTTAATTTTCCTTTTTAGTTTTTATTTAAATCTTTCTGTTTTGAATTAGTTTTAGGACTAAATGACTTTTGTAAAATATGGGATAGGGCCCAATATTTGCAATGCAATATTTGGTACCGCCACAAAAAGTTTGGGGCCCTTTTGAAAAGTTTGGACATTTGAAAAATCAAAAAGGGCATTCAATAATTGATTTGGCCTCTGCTATTAATTGTTTAGAGGCACTTAAACAATTGATAAAAATGTTGCTTGCAATTTTATAAATACCAGGGGATTATTTGAAACCCAAACATGATTTTTCTTTTTAGGTTTGTAATATTTTTAAATCCACTTTTCAAATGAATTTGTATTGCAAAGAAAAATGAATTAGGATTTGATTCCAAAAGTGATCAAACTTTGATTCGCAAAATGGATTAGCTTAATCACCATGTTACTGTAGCTTGATTACAAGGATCACTGTAGCACTGAATCAAGGGTGTCACAATGCACCTGTCTCTAATGCATAACCCCAAAACGATAGTGGCAAATCAGTAAGAGACATCATAGATCGCACCATATCCAATAGAGTACGATTATGACGTTTGGACACACCATTACCCTATGATGTTCCAGGTGGCATGAGCTGTGAAACAATTCCACATTGTCTTAAATGCATACCAAACTCGTAACTCAGAAATTTACCACCACGATCACATCGTAGACATTTTATCTTACCGTTACGATAATTTTCAACTTCACTCTGAAATTGCTTGAACTTTTCAAACGTTTCAGACTTGTGTTTCATTAAGTAAATATCCCAATATCCACTCAAGTCATCCGTGAAGGTAAGAAAATAACGATATTCACCGCACGCTTCAACACTCATTGGACCGCATACATCAGCATGTATTATTTCCAATAAGTCACTTGCCCGCTCCATCGTACCGGAAAATGGGGTCTTAGTCATCTTGTCCATGAGGCATGGTCCGCATGTCTCAAGCGATTCGAAATCGGGTGAGTCCAAAGATCCGTCAGCATGGAGTCTCTTCATGCGCTTTACACCAATATGACCTTAGCGGCAGTGCACAAGTATGTGGTACTATCATTATTAACTTTGCACCTTTTGGAATTAATATTATGAACATGTGTATCACTACGATCGAGATTCTATAAACCATTCACATTGGGTGCATGACCATAGAAGGTATTATTCATGTAAACAGAACAACAATAAACACGATCTAATCATGTTCATGCTCAACGCAGACACCAAATAACATTTATTTAGATTCAACACTAACCCTGAAGGTAGAGGGAGCGTGCGATGGTGATCACATTAACCTTGGAAACACTTCCAGCACACTTCGTCACCTCGCCCTTAGCTAGTCATCGTTTATTCTGTAGCTTTTGTTTCGAGTTACCAATATTAGCAACTGAACTAGTATCTAATACCCAGGCGCTACTAGTAGTACTAGTAAGGTACACATCAATAACATGTATATCAAATATACTTTTGTTGGCATTGCCAGCCTTCTTATCTGCCAAGTACTTGGGACAGTTCCACTTCCAGTGACCGTTCCCCTTACAATAGAAGCACTTGGTCTCGAGTTTGGGTCCAACCTTGGGTTTCTTCACTAGAGCGGCAACTGGCTTGCCATTCTTGAAGTTTCCCTTCTTGCCCTTGCCCTTCTTAAAACTAGTGGTCTTGTTAGCCATCAACACTTGATGCTCTTTCTTGATTTCTACCTCCGCGGCCTTAAGCATCGCGAATAGATCAGGGATCATCATCTCTATCCCTTGCATGTTATAGTTCATCACAAAGCTCTAGTAGCTTGGTGACAGTGACTGGAGAACTCTGTCAATCACTTATTATCTGAAAGATTAACTCCCATTTGATTCAAGCGATTGTAGCAACCAGACATTCTGAGCACATGTTCAACGACTGAGCTATTCTCGTCCATCTTCTAGGCCAAGAAATAGTTAGAGGTCTCATACCTCTCAACACGGGCATGAGTCAGAAATGTTAATTTCAGCTCTTGAAACATATCATATGCTCCGTGGCGTTCTCCTGCGAGCGCGCACAACACACATGGGGCACGGGATCGGCATGGCACGGCGCCCAGTTGCCACGCGGGGCCTGCGCACACTTTTGCCCATTCACTTCGTTGCGCTTGCGCCCAGCCCATAGCTATCGGCTATCGCCAGCGCCGGCTAGCTGCTGCCGCCGTCACCCCGCCCCGATGGCATTGCCAACCGCGGCCGTCGCCACGCTGCGGCTGCTGCTGCCGGCCCGCCGTCCTGTCCGCGCTCTGTGTCGTGCCGGCTGCTGATGGCGACAGAAGCTGCAAGTACGTACAATCACAAGCAAATGTACTGCGACTTTCGACGGTCTCTAGATTCACTGTAGGATGCACGCTACAAGTGTTGGGGAACGTTGCATGGGAAACAAAAATTTTCCTACACACACACAAGATCTATCCATGGTGATGAAGATCTACGAGAGGGAGAGTAAATCTACATACCCTTGTAGATCGCTAAGCGGAAGCGTTAAGAAACGCGGTTGATGTAGTCGAACGTCTCTGCGATCCAAATCGCAAGTCGTCCCTCGATCCGATCACGAACTAGTGCCGAACGGACGGCACCTCCGCGTTCAACACACGTACGGCTTGATGACGCCTTCACCTCCTCGATCCAGCGAGCGATGATGAAGTAGTAGATGAGTTCCGGCAGCACGACGGCGTGGTGATGGTGGTGAGGAACAATCTCTGCAGGGCTTCGCCAAGCACTACGAAGATTATGACGGAGGAACTAGAGGGTTAGGGTTGCCGCACACGGCTTGGGGAAATCTTGATGTGTCCCGTGTGCTAGCCCTGCCCCTCTATTTATATGTTGAGCCTTGGGGTCTAAACTTGGAGTAAAAGCCTCCTCCAGGTCGGTTTTGCCCGCACGAGGTCGGTTTGGCCCGCAGGGAAAGAGTCCAACTCGGATTCCTGCAGTACCGCGCACAAGCGGTAGTACCGCTGCTACAGTAGCGGTAGTACCGCTTGACCAGCTTAAGCGGTAGTACCGCTGATACAGTAGCGGTAGTACCGCTTGACCAGCTTAAGCGGTAGTACCGCTGCTACAGTAGCGGTAGTACTGCCTTACCAGCTTAAGGCAGTAGCAAAACTTCCTTTTGCACTTTCCAATACCTCGTGGGCTTTATCCCTTTGGCCCATATAAAGTGTTGCTGCACCCGAACACTTCGGTAAACATCCGGAACCCCTTCCGGTGAATTCCGGAACCCTTCCGGAGATCAAAACACTATTATCACATATATCAATCTTTACCTCCGGACTATTCCGGAGATCCTCGTCATGTCCAGGATCTTATCCGGGACTCCGAACAACCTTCGGTCACCAACAAAATAACTCAACTATACTAATCGTCACCAAACGTTAAGTGTGTAGACCCTGCGGGTTCGAGAACTATGTAGACATGACCGAGACACCTCTACGATCAATAACCAATAGCGGGACCTGGATGCCCATATTGGCTCCTACATATTCTACGAAGATCTTTATCGGTCGAACCTCTATGTCAAGGATTCAGTTAATCCCGTATACTGTTCCCTTTGTTCTTCGGTATGTTACTTGCCCGAGATTCGATCGTCGGTATCTCTATACCTAGTTCAATCTCGTTACCGGTAAGTCTCTTTACTCGTTCCGTAATACAAGATCTCGTGGCTAACACTTTAGTCACATTGCTTGCAAGGCTCATTGTGATGTTGTATTACCGAGTGGGCCCTGAGATACCTCTCCGTCACACGGAGTAACAAATCCCAGTCTTGATCCATGCCAACCCAACAGACACCCTCGGAGATACCTGTAGAGCACCTTTATAGTCACCTAGTTACGTTGCGACGTTTGATACACACAAGGTATTCCTCCGGTGTCAGTGAGTTGCATGATCTTATGGTCAAAGGAACAGATACTTGACATGCAGAAAACAATAGCAATAAACTGACACGATCATATGCTACGTTTATAGTTTGGGTCTTGTCCATCACATCATTCTCCTAATGATGTGATCCCGTTATCAAATGACATCTCATGTCAATGGCTAGGAAACCTTAACCATCTTTGATCAACGAGCTAGTCAACTAGAGGCTTACTAGGGACACAGTGTTGTCTATGTACCCACACATGTATTTGAGTTTCCAATCAATACAATTATAGCATGGATAATAAACGATTATCATGAACAAGGAAATATAATAATAACCAATTTATTATTGCCTCTAGGGCATATTTCCAACAACAAGAACCTGACTTCAACATCACCAACAGTATTAGTAAAGCACCTACTATATGCCAATTAGCCTGATCCATGCCATCGCCAAAATCATTGCTAAGATCATGTCGCTTCGGCTGGCCCCCCACATGGATGACCTCATCTCCAACGCACAGAGTGCATTCATCAAGAGGAGAAGCATTCATGACAACTTCATGTATGTCAGAAGTTTTGCGAGGCATCTCCACAAGCGCAAGACTCCCACCCTTCTCTTCAAACTTGACATCAAGAAGGCTTTTGACTCGGTCCAGTGGGGTTATTTTCTCGACCTTCTCCAACATTTGGGGTTCCCCGCCAAGTTCCGGGATTGGATTGCCGCGCTTCTATCCTCGTCATCCTCGCGCATCATGCTCAATGGGGTGCCCGGTCCCCCTATCAAGCACGGGCAGGGGTTTCGGCAGGGGGACCCCCTCTCCCCCCTTTTGTTCCTCCTTGCAATTGATCCTCTACATCATATTCTTGACTTGGCGATCAGGAAAGGCCTCCTTCATAAGATTCGGGGACGCGGGTCCTTCATGAGAACTTCTCTATATGCTGATGATGCGGTGGTCTTTCTAGCTCCAGTGAAGAGGGACATTGACAACCTTGCTTCTATTATGCGATGCTTTGGCGAGGTGACGGGTCTTCACACAAACTTCCAGAAAAGCTCGGTTGTGCCAATCCGCTGCAATCACCTTAACCTTATGCACATTCTCCAAGGCATGCCGGCTGCTAGGGCATCTTTCCCCATGAAATACCTTGGCCTACCTCTCTCAGTGTGGCAACTAAGGAAGGTGGATTTCCAATATCTTGAAGACAAGGCTGCTAGTAAATTGGTCACTTGGGAAGGTCAAAACATCACAACCATCGGCTGCACGGCCCTCGTCAAGTCAGTCATCTCATCCCAAGCGGTGTTCTCCATCACGCCATTGATTGTCCCGCCAAGCACTCTTGATAGTCTCAATAAGATTGAGAGGGCTTTTCTTTGGTCCGGCTCGAACAAGACGACCGGGGCCCAGTGCAAGGTTAACTGGGAAACGGTGTGTCAACCAAAGGAATATGGGGGTCTAGGGGTTCTCAACACCGACAAGTTTGCTCGTGCTCTTCGTCTTCGGTGGCTTTGGTATGAATGGAAGGAACCTCAAAAGCTTTGGGTGGGTCTTGGCAATCCATGCACCGTCGACGACCGCGAGTTCTTCTATGCTTCTACTTCTATCACTGTTGGAAATGGCGCCAAAACGCCATTCTGGGACGCCCCTTGGCTTCTTGGTCGCAAGCCAATGGATATTGCACCGCTCATCTTTGGTGCTTCGACGAGAAAAAATTGGAAGGTGCGCGAGGCCCTCAGGGGGAACGCATGGATCCTCAAGATCAAGAATGACATCATGATATCCATTGACCATATCCGAGAATTCTTCACTCTTTGGATGCTTGTTCACGACTACCAACTCAATGAGCATATTGAAGATGATATTATTTGGAAGCACTCCAATGATGGTATCTACACGGCATCCACCGCGTACAAAGCTCAATTTCTTGGCTTGGTGCTATCCCCCATGGACCTCATGGTATGGAAGGTTTGGGCACCTCCAAAAGTGAAATTTTTTGCTTGGTTGGCTTTGCAAGGTAGGATTTGGACAGCCGACCGGTTGGAGAAGCGTGGTTGGGCAAATTGTGGCCTTTGCCAACTATGCAAACGGGAGCAAGAAACGGGTGCGCACCTATTCTTCAAGTGCCGCTACACGATTAGGCTTTGGAAATCAATCATCGAGAAACTTGACCTTGTTCACATGGACACCTCCACTTGGCATCTTGCGGACTCCGTCCGAGAGTGGTGGGAAAAGAGAACCGACAAGTCCAACCCCAATAGACAAGCCATGTCCTCCCTCACCATGCTTGTGTCTTGGACTATTTGGAACGAAAGAAATGCTAGGGTCTTCCGACACAAGTGTGTGCCGCCGCCCGTTCTTCTCGACATCATCCTAGAAGAGGCCAAACTTTGGGTCATCGCGGGTGCTAAGAAGTTAGGGAGTATTATTTTGCGTGAGTAATTGTCATGCGGTGAAAGTGGGTTGCTTGTAACACTCTAAACTCTCTTCTTATTTAATGGATGAGGCAAATCTTATGCCTCCGTTTCGAAAAAAAAAATGTACACCTGCCATTAAGGTTTCTTGCGCAGACTTTCAGTTGCCAGCTATCCGGGGTTCTTATCTAATTATAGTTCAGCATCCTCCCCATCTTTAGTCAAACTATCATGGTGCCTAATATAGATCACAACATCTTGCCAAGTAATGTCTGCATATGGATCTAGTGTGTCCAACAGCTCTGCACGATCCAGGCTGGAAGCTGGCATGCTGCCATGAGCATTTCTTTTCCAGTGACAGTCATTGGATTCTCACCTGCACAGGGTCACGAATGAATGATGCATGTGCCCTCTTCTTTATTTATTTTTTGTTCTCTTTGGTAATTGTGCAGTACTTGGGCACCCTGAAGATGTTTTTCTATTGATATATGCTAGTATCAGGAGGAGAACAGCTGAACAGTGTATCTGAGATCATTTCCATGAGCAGTCCAGGTTCAGTGAAGTTGATCTATATGTAAGCATACAATAGTTATTTTACTTTACTGCTGATGATATTATATACTACTGGAGGCTAGTATAGCTGATGTTGGGGAACTCAGAATTGACTTTGCTTTCACGGATGTGGACATGAGTGTCTGAAACATAAATGTGTAGAAAACTCAGTCATGGTAACTTGGACTTGAGCTAACCGTACGGTGCTAGATTGAACAGACAGTTTGACTAAATTTAATTGTTTTCTACAGAACAAGTACTGAAATTAGTGATGCGTGTGTTAAGCAACTCAGAAAACAGTCAATCTGTTTCAGGGAAACACACCATGTTCGAACTGCACTCTCAGATCAAAACACTCTTCTGTAGTGTGTGCTTATGTATATGTATGGGCAAGCAAATTCTGATAAAATAATAAATATCGGATTCATATTTGGATCTTGTCTGAGGGAGGAGTATTTAACTGGACCCCTTGCTGCCTGCCTGCTGCATAGAATTTGGGCAACTTGCATGCTGCTAGCCTGCAAAGAGTTGTAGAGATTGCGCATTGCTGTCTGAATCATTTAGATTTGCTCGACTTGATGTCTGAATCATTTAGATCAACCCAATTTCCACTGCATGGTTCGGAAAAAAAAAATCATGGCTCTAGAAAATAAATGAAGGCTCAGTCAGAATGGAAATGCAAATGCAAATGAAAATGAAAATGAAATGGCTCGCTAGAGGATCTGAAAGTGGTAAAGCGAGAGGATACCAAATCAAAGACGTAAAAACCCTTGAAATTCAAACTGACCTCGTCTTGGACATGTTTTCGGTTGATTTTGAAAACATCATGAAGCAATGAAGGAGGAGCCCGGGTACTTCGCCGTGCTGGTATACCAGCCGGCCAGGGCACCTCGTTTTCCTCAAGGTCCGAGCCGAGGTTGGGCATGTGTGATGACGCGATAATGTACTTTGCACGATACAGGATCCTTCTTTTTCTAATAAAGCAAGTATCTTCACGACCAACCGAATATACATGCTGGCTGTCACGAGATGAGACGAGGCTGCCCAATTTGCACTAGTTTATCCAGGAAGTATCTGGAAGCAGGTACCAAAACAGGGCAACCCTGCGCCGCCGTCATGCCGCTCCGGCCGGCCGGCCGGCCGCCGCTAGATGCCAACTGCACGATGCAATCATCCTTGCTCGATCGAGTCTCCAGCCTATCACAGCCGGGTCAAAGCAGCCTGTGGGTGGTCCCTTGTCCCACGTTGACAGCTAGCCGAAGGTCAGGACAGCCACCGGGCCGGGCCCGCGCACGACCGGGTCCCGCCCCCAGCTGCCCCATGGCGGAACCGCTCGCCCGGTGAGGAAGACGACGACGACGGCGACCCGTTCGTTCGTTTCACCTTCTTCACCGCCCTGGCCGCCGCGGTGAAATGCTTCCGCTCCACGTGCATGCGCGGCGCGGCGCGGCATGGCGGGCGTCCAAGTTGCCATGTGCCGATGTGCATTCATTTCTTCTTATCGCCCACACCACCTGCTGCGTCTTCTTGGCCTGGCTCTAGCGGCTCTAGCCTAGCTGCTCTGCTCCCCGCTGTTCCTCCTCTGATTGCGTACCAGCTACCAGTAGCTAGCCCAGTTGCGTCCATCCCTCCCGTCGTGCTCTCCTCTTTAAAACACCCAGCACAGCCGAGCCGTCATCTCGCAGCTTGTGGCCGCCGATTCCCTACGATTTTTGGTCGGTCCGGTCGGCTTGCTCGAAGGGCAGTCGCGAGCTCCGTCGCCGCATTGATGAATGCCGAAGCTATAGCGGCCCTCCGTCGTCGCTCTTCCCAGGTCAGCACTGCGCCGCCGGGAGCATCCGGGGCACGGATTCTCGATCGACCGGCGACTGATCCTGTCTTGTCTTGGTTTGCGTGCGCGCAGGGATGCCACGGTCGCCCGGATCATGGCATTGCCAACCGCGGTCGTAGCCAGCGTTGCCGCGTCCGTCGCCGCGCTGGTGCTGCTGGCGGTCGCCGCCGCGCTCTGCTGGTGGCGGCTCGGGGCGCGCCGTAGCCGGACCTCAGACACCGCCTCCGACGAAACTCCTCCCACGCTAGGTACTTACCTGACACAAGCAAATTATATGTCCTGCTGCAAGTTTATCTGCATCTGCCGTGCCCCGTGCGTGACCGAGCTGTTGTTTGGCTCAGCCGAGTGGGGCGGGTGCGGCCGGACGTCGTCGGCGCCGGACTACCAGGGCGCCAGGCGGTTCACGCTGGAGGAGATGTCCCACGCCACCAAGAACTTCAGCGACGCCAACCTCGTCGGCGCCGGCACCTTCGGCAAGGTGTACATGGGCCTGCTGCTCGACGGCACCGTCGTCGCCATCAAGCGCCGCGTCGGCGCGCCGCGCCAGGACTTCGTCGACGAGGTAACCAGAAGAACCATCTGAAACTCTCTGAACCTCTGCCAGTTCATGATTCATGGCCGGCTGCCTGCATCGCATCATTTCTCATTTAGTCTAGAGTTCATGAAACACCTGAGACTCTGAACTGGCTGTATTTTTTGTTGCCACAAGGAAGAAATTGCCTCTGTACTTACCCGAGAGCTTAGAGTTCATGAACTGTACTTGACTGAATTTCCCCTTGTGCAATGCTGCTGCTGCTGCAGGTGAGGAGGCAGTCGGAGATCTGGCACCGGAACGTGGTGACCCTCATCGGCTACTGCCAGGACGGGGGTCTGCAGATGCTCGTCTTCGAGCACCTGCCCAACGGCAGCGTCTGCGGCCATCTATACGGTAATTTGCAGTTGCACAGCTCCATTCCTGTCAGACCAATTCCAGGCAGCAAACAGCCGAGCGCTAATGCAGCAGACGATACATCAATTCACCAGATACGGGCAAAGAGTCCATGACAAGGCTGGAGTTCAAGCAGAGGCTCTCGATCGCCATCGGAGCGGCCAAAGGTGAGAAGATTCACTGTGCTTGTTTCTGACGGCGACTGACCGAGTGTGAGAAACAGAGTGTCTGAACTCTGAACTGCATTGCCATTGCAGGCCTGGACCATCTGCACAGCCTCGCGCCTCCGTTAATCCACAAGGGCTTCAAGACGAGCAACGTGCTGGTGGACGAGAACTTCATCGCCAAGGTGTCCGACGCCGGAGTCGACCGGCTGCTCAGAGGGCTCGAGGACCCCGGTTCGCCGCTCAATGGGTTCCGTTCCGGCGTCTACCAGGATCCAGAGTACGTCTGTCTGTGTGAACCCTGAACATTACTATTCTGCAGTGTGTGTGTGTGTGTGTGTGCTGCGTCCTGTAATCACCACCATTATCTGACTGTTACACACCTGCGTTTCTCTGTACGCGCTCGTTCATTCTCAGGGCACATTCCCTGGCGCAGCTCTCTGCGAGCAGCGACGTATACAGCTTTGGGGTTTTTCTTCTGGAGCTCATCACCGGCAGGGAGGCCGCAAGCTTGGTTTCTCCAGAATCATCCGAATCTCTCGCTCACTGGGTAATTAATCAGTGATGATACCAATTTTCAGTATATTTTCATTTCAAGTTTTCAGCTAAATATAGTAATACTACCTCCGTCCCATTTGAACTAAAACCACATCACTTATTTTGAAATGGAGGGAGTATTTGTTTGTAGTTTGTTTTTTACAAAAGCAATATCATAGATTTCTTCTGGCAAAAGTAATATTAGTTGATGTTTGGTCCAAAATTAAGCCAAATCCACCTACATTATATTGATGCTAGTTTCCTGCTGAATGTGTTAGCTGGAGGCGTCGGGAGACGAGGTGGCGGACCCGAGGCTCGGGGGCAGCTTCACCTCGGAGGGCATGAAAGAACTGGTCGGCCTGACCTTGCGGTGCCTGAGCTCGGCGGCGGTGAGGAGGCGGCCCAGGATGCGGCTGGTCGCGGCGGAGCTCGACCGCATCCTGGAGAAGGAGATGACCCTGACGACCGTCATGGGCGACGGCACCACCATCATCACCCTCGGGAGCCAGCTCTTCACGTCATGATCATCCTACATTGGTTGCCACGGTCGAATTTTTTTTGTGTTTCACGGTTGCTAAACTTTAGTTGCCTCAAAACGAATTGTGCGTCAGTTCAATTCCCCAAGCATCAAGTTGGAAATGAAGACGATGTGGCACCGTCCACACAGGGGAGTCTGAGGATTGATGGATGTGGGTGCGGTACAAGAGGATTTCGCCGGCGTTCAAAATGTGGGGGAGGAGGGTTAGAGGGATAACCAGGATGACGGCGGACCGGCATAAAAGTTGGCTCAAGCAGGGCGGGACGGCGAGGCGACACCAGCTACAGATGCCGGTGGTTAGGCCCATTGAGAAAGGCCGCTCGACAATGGAAACGGTCTTCGGCAATGGGGGTGAAGGGGAAAATCGACCTATGTGTTTTTTTTCCTAGGCAACTGACATTTAGCAAGTCCATTTTCATTTGTACATTTGCATATAAAGCAACTGGCCGTGTACATTCTCTATACTCGACATAAAAGTCGGGAGATAATAAAGATTGTTTCTTTGGGGAAAGTAAGGGCATCTGCATGCAAATTTGACCCTCAAATGTTCACGGGCTCGTTCGGTCAGTGTCTCGACATGTCCATTTCAAGCTTTCGTTTGTGCATGCATGCAACCATGTCATCTACTTTGTCTTCGAATTGTCAGATTACATGCATGTGATTAATTGGGATGAAGAGAGAAACAGAAAAAAAAAGAATTAAATAAAGAGAAAAGATGGTTCGGGGTGGGCCGCATCTTACGTGGAGGACTGCCCGGACATGCCCGAACATCCCTATATCCTACACATATATGGGCTGAGTATGGGGATTTGTTGACAACAAGGACGTATCGGGACAAAATGGGAGCCAGTTAGATGTTTTTTCCTTCTCTCCTGTACGGGTAGTGATTGTGAGGTCCGGCCGAAAGTTTGCGAAGGATAAGATAGGTCCGATTGTAGACGCTATAACAAAGTTTCTCATCCCACAGACTATCAACTCTCTGGGCCTGGATTCCCTTAAAAAAAGGTCTTCAGGCCGGCAAACTTCCCCTTTGTGTTTTGTCGGTGGCAACAAGGTATAAGATTACATACATGCATGGAGCAACGGGTTAATGATGCAAATTGCAGGAAATTGAGTTCATTTTTGTAATTGATCCATGTAAACTTATTATTAAAGTTGCACTCCCGCATAAAACAAGTTGCACTACTTTTATTTTGGTTGCTTACCACATGGGCAAAATAATAAGTTGCACTAGTCCCCTTGTAAGTTGCACTGGTTCGTACGTATTGTTGCATAGTTCGAAAGACTACAAGTTTTGTTTAACATGTGTTTGAATGGCCATTCTTTATTTATTTCTGGTTATCAAAATGCCTATAATATTTTAATTTTCATGTAATGCTTTGATTTGCGACGAATTTTGCTTATGTGCCAAAAGTCGTCACATTAGTTGGCCATCTCACTTTGAACAAGCATTTTAATGAGCAATGAGCCGTAGCAGAAGGTCAAGCACACTACATTAGAAAAATGTGACTGAAACATATTATTTTCATGCAACTTACAAGGGTGTGGGACTGTAGGGTTTTCCCGGCAATTTTTTCATCGAAATGAAGCCAATAGAAAACACATCAAATGGTTCCTTCCAACGACATGAAGCTGCCTGTCAAAAAAAGAAAAAACGACATGAAGCTACCTATCACAGACCACAAGGCCAGGCTTATTTCTGCAGCCGGTAAAAAGTAAAAACCCATACACTGGATTGTTATCTCATCGCTGTTCTGAAAAATTAGACTTCCAGTCCAGCCATTGCTCGACTGCTGCTCCACGGGGTCTTCGTCCGGCCCGAACCAATTTGTGAGTAGCAAGCGTTGTTGGAATTTGGAGGCTACTAGTATATTCGACCAATTTTATAAGACAAGCAGGTCAAGCCTCTTGGCTGGAAACTTGCCCTTTGGGGTTTTGGTGGCGGCGACGAGGTACATGATCCTATCGCGGCGGCACATCGGGCACGTCGACCGCCGGTGTGGAACCACGGCAGGAGGCACCGGCAGTGGAAGGCGTGCGAGCACGGCAGCATCAGGGCGTCGGGACCGCCGACCTCGTGCGCCTTCAGATCCTCCATGCACACGCAGCACTCTGAGGCGGCGGCCGGGACCGCTCGTGCCGCCGTGACCTGCTTGCACGCGAGGAGCAGCGCCCTGGGCTCGCTGTACACGGCGCTCACCCGGACGTCCACGAACACGTCGACGCTGCCGTGGGGCGGGGCAACGCCCATGTTTCGGTCCGTCGCGCGTCGGTGCAAACCCACTATAAAGGTGGCCAGACGGTGCGGCAGGAAGTCGTCCCAGTTGTCGGCGGCGAGGTCGAACTCGCCGACGACGGGCGTCTGGGCGAGCATCTGGTGGATGATCTGGCCGCAGACCGGGTAGCTCCGGAAGAAGGCTTCGGGGTCGTAGAGGTAGAACACCTTGTCGAACGGCCGGGGCGGGTCCTCGTGCACCAGCTTTGGTGCCGCGCTGGAGCTGCCCACCGCGCGGAGGAGGTATTCGACGACGACGTGGCCGTGCAGGCGCACGCAGGGCTGGTGGCCGGAGCCTGCGGTGGTCTCTTTCCTGTCGACTCGGGACTCTAGGGTTAGGAGACGGCACTCGGTCGCCGCGGCTGCCAGCGGCGGCATGGTCCTCAACAGCGGATGCATCGGTCGTCGTCGATCCGGTCCGGTGGCAGGGGTCGACAGCCGGTCTCTCTGTGCCTGTGGATGCATATGTAGACGGGGAGGGGGCACTGGCCGAGCAGGATTCGGATTGCGTACGAAGGACCTGCGTGCCGGGCGGTGAGCAACGGGGACGTACGCACGCAAGTCGATCGCATCAAAAGGACGCACGGTGCACGCCTCGGCTGTTCTAACGAGTCCGTCGTGATTAGACTCGTCACGCCTGAGATTAAGCACAGGTGGAAAAATCAAGGGCCATATCCACCTCCCCCCTCCCCTCCTCCCGTATCGCTCCCGCGTGCGACCGGGGGAAACCCTAGCGGCGCCGGGCCCGCTCCTCTCCTCCGACCTCTCCTCCTCGTCGCCGCCGGGGCGCGCCGCCGGGCAAACGATATGTAGACACGGACGGCCACGGCGGGATCCTACGCGTGCCGCGCGCCCGCGGTGTCTCCTGGCGGCTGCGCAGGGGGCTGCTTGGCACGCGCCCATGGCGGCCTGGCGGCGCGGGCTGGCGAGGCCAGATCTGGCCGCCGGCGCCTGCGGTGGCGTGGGGCTGGCCTCCAGCGGCGACTGTCGGCCCTGGCAGTGGCTCCCCTATGACGGCTGGCTCTGGCCTTGGCTGGCCTTAGTGGGGGATCTCCGGTGCCTGTGTTGAGTTGCTGGTGGTGGTTCGGGGGTGCACAGGCTGCTGAGGTGGGCACGGCATGGCGTTTGCTTCTTGGCAGCGGGGTGCGGGTGGCAGTGTCAACCTCCCTTCTCCTGGGTTCGGGCCAATGGCGTGCGCGTCGAACTGGCTTCGACCTAGGGTTTGTGCCCGGGCGGACCGGATCTGGGCTCGAGGCAGATAGGAGAGCTTGCTCCGGGTAGGTGAGGTTGGTTGCGGTCCGGGATGTGCTTGCGGGTGGTGCTATGGCCCTCCTCGCGGGTGCGGTGGCCGGCGGTGGTGGTCGTGATACCGTTGCGTTGCTGGGCGGATCGGCGTCGGTGGCCACGGAATTGGCGTCGTGCGTGCTAGCTAGGGCTAGGGCATGGGCTTCTCGCCGATGGCCGTTGGCAGTCACAGAGTCGTGTCCTCCCTAATCCACCGGGATTGGCTGGGGACGCAGGCGTGGGCGCCTCCTACGGTGGAGGCGCCTACCCAGGCTTTGTGACTGATGCCGGGCAAGCAGTAGGGGGGGTGCCTCTGCTCTTCCTACCATGGCTGAGTGCGCTGTGAAGTGGGCGGTGGATGGTGTCTCGCGACAGGGATGCCGGGGCGGCGGCCCCGGATGGCGGTCCGCATGGTTTGCTTGTCAGCAGGCACCATTGCGGCGGCGGTGGCTCTCCTTCATGGTCGTGTGGGCGACGGGAGGTGTAGCGGTGGGTGGCTCGGGCGTTCCTCCTCTGGGGTGTCGCCCTGATCTGGATCTGGGGATCTAACCTCGTCGCGCTTGTCCTGGCGGCCTCATGGTGGTGCGGGTGAGTTGCCGAGCGAAAGCTCCGCGCCCTTGGCGCCGGCGACGGCGACACCCGTGGGTGCCGCATTCTTCTTGAAGACGTCGTCTTGGTTCTTCTCTCTGTGCCAGGGCTTCGGGTGAAGACTTTTGTCCGTTGTGGACTCGGCAGCGGCAACGCTCGGCGCCATTCTCCCTCTTGAGGGCGTTGTCGTGGGGCCTAGGAATAGTAGGTTGTAGCGTGGCGGTGTGTTTTGATCTTCCTGTGTTCTCTGTTGGTAGCGTGGCGGTGTGCGTTGCGTGATCTGATTATCCTGCGATCGGCTTTGTAAGAGGGCGACCTCACCTCCTTGTATCATTCGACCATGGTTTTTCTTCGGTTGTTGCTTTATCAATAAAGCGGGGTGAAAGCCTGTTTCGAGAGAGACTTGTCACGCCTCGGACCACGCAGGTGTATGTGCACGTACATTTTGCTTGACAGGGATTTGGCAGGGATTGATGGGGATTTAATTCTCTACAAGTCAAAATCCCTTCCAATCCACCTCAATCCCCTTGGGGAGGGGGTGTGATCGAACAAAGCGTGAGTGAGAGGGAATGAAGAGGTGTGTGCGGTGCGGCGACCCCTCATCCTTAGCGGAGGTCGCGCTGGAGCCAACCTCCTGCTCCTGCCAAAGCCGGCACGCGTCGCCTGGTTCGTCCTGAGCGCGTGGGACCTCGGCCGGGAGTCCGCTGCGAAGCTCATCTAATAAAATAACTAATAAAATACATTGAGATAACAAAATCATTGGATTTTTTGCAAAAAAAAACGTTTAATAAACATTTGAAGGAAAATGAATTTAAACTAAAAAATTGAAACAGTTACTTAAAACAGTTATTTTTCAAATTCTGAACATTTTTTCAGAAAGAAACATAAAGTTTGAAAAGAAGGAAATTGAATGAGCCACAAAAGAGAAGAACAACGAAAAAAACGCTCCAACCAGGACACGACACCGCTCCCGTGAGTTGCTTGCTGGACCGGCTGAAGCGTTCGCGGATCTTCTATATCAAAATAGCTGGGCCCCACTAACTAATTCTCTCAGCATGCAAGAATGTCACATCATTCACAAACTACATGAGAAAAGGCCCACGCCCATTATTATATTTCTCTCAATATGCAAGTATGTCACTTCATCATTAATCATGTATGAAAAAAAAACTCATCTCAACATACAAACATTCATAAGAATTTTCATTCTATTATGCTATTCATATTTAATTAACATTTTACAGCTATATAGTAATCGAACATAATAAATTATATGTATTTTCAGTCTTATATTTTTATATTATTACTTCAAATATTCATGTTTAATACAACGAATCACATTGGAATATCTTGCAAAAATATTCTCGCAACAACATGCATGGTATCATCTAGTTTGAAAAAAATGTTTACTAAAAAGTGGCAAAAAGCATTCCCCGTTTGGCAACCTCAGATTCATTGCCATTTCTTTCCGGTTTTGGGACCTTCTAGGAGGTTCCTAAACCATGTTTTTTTCTTTTCTTTTATTTTTTTTATTTATCTTCTCCCTTATTTTATGTTATATTTTTTTATTTTATTTGAATTTTTTTTCTGTTTATTGTTTCCATTATTCATAAATTCCGTAATTTCACAATTTCAAATTTTGGTTTGGAAATTGTAATATTTTATGTTTTCAATTTTTTTCTCATTTATAAAAAATGTTCATATTTTCAGAAAAATATTAAAAATGTTGAATGTTTTCATGTTCCGGCAAGGGGGTGTAACATACGGCGTATACGTTCCGGCATGTGATCCATCATATACCTACGTAATTGTGTACGATTTGCCAAAGGTCAATATCCCCTTTATACATTTAGTAGTGAGGGGGGTTGTACCGGAGCGGGGCTCAATCACAACAACCCAACTTAAAATACACTGATATTAGTTTAACTACTCTTAGATGGTTCAAACAATAATAAACCTAAACAAGTGAGACTTTTATGTCATCTGAATTAGCACCATCTGAGTTGGAACTGAAAATAGTTACAGGCAGCAGCAATCTTGTGAAGACCACAGGGGATATGAGCCTCCAGCCTCAGATACGAGATAGGCAGTACCAATCTCGCAAAAACCACAGGGTCTACGGGCCTCCATCCTCAGATACGAGACAACATTGTTTTGAAGGATGCAATCTTGGGTCCTGGCTGTGGAAGCAATGAGAAGAAGCCATCCAGCGGGAACGAGAGCCATAAATTGCCGTCAGCATCGGTCCTCAGTTCTTGTTTCATCCGTATATACCCTTCAGCAAAAGCATAAAGGATGGTTAGTGATGCTTTGGAAGTTCAATTTTGTAAACCATCAGTGGGTGAAAACTGTTAAATCACCTCCTTTGTCACAGCTTTCGCAGATGGGCTACACAGCTTATTACAATTGACTTATTGCCCTAGCAAGTTTGCACTTCTCCTTAGATTTATGTTTTCGTCCCTTCAGACACGTCGCACTGAACCGTAGCACGGTTTTTATATAAAGTTGAATGACTGTTGCCATTGCTAAATAATTCTTTGTTCATATAACCTGCTCCTCTTATCTATTTAGCAGATCAACTACAGGATGTAGTTTCTACATGCTTTTTTGTTACTTCAATAATGTCACTGTTGATAAAGATGCTAAATATATAGGATATTCAGTACTCCCTCCATCCAAATATATTTTTCAAATCTGGGTGGTAAAGGGAGCTACTTAAGTCGCAACTTGAAAAATGATCCCTTTACATTACGCATAACATCTGCACGGGAAGTTTGGTCACCCTCACAACCAAGGTGCAAAGATTTTGCAATAGACCTTTCAACGGCCAGTAAAAAGAAGAGCACCATAGCGCAAAAATTGTCAATATTTATTTACCTGATCCTGATGCCATCAAGATGGAATCCAGGTACTCTATTAAACTGGTCTGTTGTACTTGTACATCAGCAGATTCAGGACTCGGTGGCTGTACACGAGTAGTTAATTGTTAGTGAATGGAGATGGCAAGATGGACACATCTACAACGAAACGATCAATACAGCATACCAGATTGTTCTCCCCAAAATCCCCAGCTCCACTTGGCGCAGATGTGTCTTTCCCAGCACATGACCTTAAGCGAATGGCAAGAAAAATGAAGATACCAAATGTTATCCGGCATAATAAGTAGCGGAAAACTACGAAAATAGGCAGTTACATTGAGAAATCACTATCATTGGTTCTAGAAAGTTGTACAAACACACTAGAACTTACCATGGGTCGTAAGGTATATCTAGTTCAGGTACAGAGGAATCGCCATCCACCTACACAAAAATAAAAATTAATAGTTAAGTGGTACAAATTCTTCAAAACGATGAAGAAAGCAGGTCACCTACTGTTGCATTGTTGCTGGTCTTATCTGAGTGGTTTATCAATGTGGGCGAAAAATCACCTGCAACATGATTAAAAACATTAACAAAACTCAAAAGGTCAATACAGTTGTCATCCAGGACTTTTGCAGAAAATAGCACAGCTAATTTAGCAAATTATTTCAAAAGTGCAGTCCAGGCCTGTTTGAATGCCCAGCATATTTGGAGTTCTCTTGGAAAACCAAGGTTTCTGAGAGAAAGAGACAGTTTTAAATACTTTGACGAGTTTGGAACTTCGGCTACTACTCACTCCGTCCGTAAAGAAATATAAGAGCGTTTAGATCACTACTTTAGTGAATTAAATGCTCTTATATTTATTTACAGAGAGAGTACTTCAATTTACATGGTTTATTAGGTTTTTCATGGCCGATCATGAACCCTAACAGTATAAGTAAAGCACATGAAAAGGGAATAGCTGGAAGCAGCATAAGCACTGTTAGGTACAGAACCAACTAGATAGGCAAACGTAGCTAGTGGCAAGAAGCATTATTCATGTGAGAGTGAGATGCTCAGATGCACATCTAACTCTAAGTAATGTCAGCTGCTCAATAAATACCTGGACTTGTATTCAGATAATAGGAGAATGTAGAGGGAACAAAGGCTGGTCGGATACAGGCATATCCCAGGTCATCATAAGGTTGGATTAGTTTCACCATCTTCTCCTCGAGGTCAACACCAACAATCCATGTGTTGTCATCATCAGATTTCACCTTGGATAGCAGGTAGACAAGGGTGTCCCCAGGAACGCCAAAGGTCGGGCAAAGTGTTGTGAGGTTCCTCAACGTCGTTTCCTGATCCTGAGCACAAGCATCCCACATCTGAGGGAACGATATCGTAGAATCCACCGCCAAGTCATCAACATGAACAGCGTGTGCTCTGAACCAAAATTCGCATGTATCAATCCTATAGCATGTCCGGATCACCCAACCATCAGGGACGGTAGCACCTTCGTCCATTACATGACCATGGATGGGCTTGGAATCATGGATGATACTACTAACAACAATGACTGGTCTGCAAAAATGATGCATCTCGATGAACTTGAAGACCCCATTGTCGTAGTCGTAGGTGACATCCCGGATCAACCCCGGTTCGCGTTGCAGGACGGCGACGTCGGGTTTGGGGAGAGGGATGAGCCGGAGAAGCGGGTCTTTGTCAAGCACCTTGCAGGCGACGATGCCACACCAGAGGTCCACCCAGCCCACATCGTCTCCTCCAAGCCCGATCACCTTGTGGAATTCACGAGGCAGGTCGTCGTCGTTTCCCCCGATGGCAGGAGATGCCGGCAGCTGCAGCGACGGCGTGGTGCTCCACTCGCCCGTCTTGGACGAATAAACGTGGAGGTCGTAGTGCCCAAGGTCACCTCCCACAGAAAGATCGGCGAGGACATAGCTGTCGTCGTCGCAGGGGCAGGGCACGACGCTCACGCATGTCGAATCCCTGTTGCTACCTACTAGAGGATTGGCCGGGATGGGTTCGAGCGACGGGCTGCCGCGGCCGGCGCCGGCCTTGTAGATGAGGTACTGGACGAGATTGCTGCCGTCAACGGCCCGAGTGATGAAGAGGAAACGAAAGAGGACGAGGTCCTTGGCTGAGAAGAGCAACAAGGGCTCGAAGTCGAAGTCGAAGTCGTCCTCGTCCTCGAGCTTCGAGAGGTGGACGCAGAAGTAGGAGACGACCGGCGGAGGCTCAAGGTCCAAGGCCACCTTGACGTCGCGGCCGGCGATTGTCCTGCACGAAGCGCTGGTGGCGTCGTCGGGGTCGTCGTCGTAGCCCACCTTCTCGATGAGAACCCAATGAGGATACGTGAGAACGGCGGCGGAGGGGGGCGGCAAGGAGCTATCCATGTATGCTGGGCAGCGGGTCGGATATGGGACCTAGGAAGGTTTTGTTAGGACTAGGCACGTCTTTTTTGCACAGCTCCGTCACCATGTCCTGACCGAGCACGTCTTCAAAGATAAAGTGATCCAACAAATTAGAGATGTTACAAAAGGGGGCTGCTACGCGTCTCAGGGTGGACGCGGTCCGGGCCGGTCCGGTCTTTGACCGAGCCTTGCTTTGGACCGGCCGCGGCCGGTCCGGACCGGACCGGACCGAACTGTCGAGCGGTCCATTTTCTCAAGACCGGACCGGCAGCACCCCAGCTCGGTGAGGCCCGAGAGGACCGAATGGACCGGCTGCTGGATCGATTCATTTGAAGCGTACGTGCAAGCTAGCAGAGTAGCAGGCAGTTGGATCGATTTATTTGAAGCAGTACGTGCAAGCTAGCAGAGTAACAGGCAGCTGGATCGATTCATTTGTACGTGCAAAGCTAGCCTCAAGCAGGCAAGCACACAGCTTAATTGATGAACAGTGCCGTAGCACATGCACGCCTAGCCGGACGTACGTGTACGTACTCGAACTTGGCTTCACTAGCGACGATAGGATCGATCGATCTCGACGGGAACCCTCGGCGTCTCGGCGAAACACTGTGATACTTGGCGACGGAAGAAACGGATCTTTCTTTGTTGCTTTTTCTCTGGTACAGATTACAGGGGGCTATGTACAGAAGACAATGAACAGGAGACTCGCAGCTTCGCTTATTTCACTAACTGAAGAAAATCTTAACTGACGAAACTGAACTTTAACAGCTCGTCTGACGAAACTGAATTTTAACAGCTTGTCTGACGAAACTGAACTTTAACACCCGGGCACCTCGCCGCCGTGGACGTGCAGTTACTCGCTGAGCGCGCCGTTATCGGCGAACTTGAACACCACTCGAGGTTCACCTCGACAGCAGCTCCCACGTCGCCGGGCACGCCCTTCATGGTTGTCCTGTTCTCGATCGGCGGGTACGCGGCCAACTCAATCCAGTTCATGCCGCGGTGGATGGTGCCGTGGACATGGACGGCGAGGGTGTCCGGCTCGACAAGGAGCAGCATCCCCGAGCTCTCTCCATGGCCGGAGGGGGAGGAAACGGGCGACGGCGCCGGCGGCAGTTCTCGGTCCGCTCGGTCGGACCGGGCGAAATCCGGACCGGACCGGTGGTGTTTTCGGGCCGAATTATACAGACCGGACCGGCCAAATATGCCAGCGGGCTGGGACCGTTCGGTCCGGTCCTTAGCGGGCCACGAGCGGGCCAAAAAGCCCGCTCGGTACGTCCACCCTGATACGCGTCCGCCGGTAGATGAATTGGAAACATCGGCCGCCTCCTTCGTCGTTGGATTGAGGCACAAATAGCCGTCGGATCTTCCCTGATGTGTGCGTCGCGAATTGCAACAAGGTAGATATTGCATAGCTCGCTCTGCAACAACTGCTTTGTTGCGAAACCATCAAAGTGCTAGACTATGTTTTGTTGCAACAAACATCTTGTTGCAGAAACATTTACAATAGAGGCGGTGTTGCAGATTTTTTTTTGTTTTCGTCTTGACTATTTTTTGCAACATAGATGATGTTGCGGTAGGATTTTTGCAACAAAGGTGGTGTTGCGGATATTTTTTATTTGGTTTCGTATAAGTTTTTTTTTTGCAACATAGATGATGTTGTTGGAGGACTTTTGCAACATGAACGATGTTGCAGGATTTATTTAAAAGATCCGCCGCCTCGCACGCCGTCCGATTGTATGACATGAGTCGTCTGTTCCTCTTTTCTATTTTCCTGTCACAAGCGCCTTGTTGCAAACCTCATTCCCGCAACAAGATCCTAGTTGCAAAACTTGTTCTCCTTTTTCCTGCAGCAAGACTCTTGTTGCAAATATAATTCCTGCAACAAGATTTCAGTTACAAAATTTGCAAATATGTCCAACCTCTTCTTTGTATTCTTGCAAAAAGACCATTGTTGCAAAATTGACAACAGCATCTCCGACCTCTTCTCGGTATTCATGCAACAAACCCCTTGTTGCAATTTTATTCACCAGAAGAACATATTGCAGAAAAATTCACCGCGTCCCAGCTGCCATTCCAACAACGTCGTTGTTGCAGGAACTGTTGCTGCGCGTGGTACTGGCTTTTGCAGCTGACCTTGAGGAAGTGGCAGCCATGCCTGTCCACACCTGTGTTCCTCCAGGACGGTGACGATGGTGCTCCGGCACCGGTGTGCCTCACAGAGGAAAGAGAGAAAGGAGGAGGGAGGAGAAGAGTAGAGGCGCGGGTGACGGAGCAACGGCGTTTGGTTTGATGAGGTAGGAGAAAAGGTTGGGGAAGAAGATGTCGACGGGGTCTGTTCGTTGGAGATAAGAAAGAAAAAGGTGAGCGGTGGTGCAGGCTCATGTGGGCAGTGGCACGTGGCGCACAGGGAAGATGGTGGACATTTCGTGCGGGATCCGTCGGATGATCAGAATCTTTTCCCGTTACAAAAACAAAAAGAAGATTTGCCATGAAATTAAAAAAATCATGAAAATTTGCTTTCTAATGCGTGGCAAATTTAGAATTTTTGTGTACTGATCACATGGCAAGTTTAGGCAAAATTTACAATCTAGATCATGGAAAATTTATGAATCGTGGTAGATTTAATGTTTTTCGGTACTAGTAAATGGCAAGCTTAGGATATTTGGTCATGGCTTAGAAATTTCATATGTGGTCATGGGAAAAAAATCTTTAAATTAAGGGAAATGATATGGTTCAGCCGGAGGATTATTACGCTCGCGTCCATTGCCTTGATAGCACGCAACGCGTCTCACGTGATGCGGTGGACTTGGCTCCCATGATCTGTACTTTCTGCAACAAGGCCTTTGTTGCAAGAAAAAACCGTACATGACCTTTGTTATAAAAATATTAAAATTGCAGCAAGGCCTCTGTTACAGAGAAAAAAATTGTAACAAGACCGCTATTGGAAAAAAAATTGCACCATGACCCCGTTGCAAAAAAAACTTGTAACAAGGCCTGTGTTACGGAGAAAAAAAACTATAACAAGACCGCTATAGATAAGAAAATTGCAACATGACCCTGTTGCAAAAAAAAAACTTGTAACAAGGCCTCTGTTGCAAAATAAAATTACAACTTTAATTATGTTTTACTAAAATTTCTGCAACATGACCCATGTTCCAAAATATTACTGCAACACAACCTTTGTTGCAGTGGTAATGGATAACACACGGTCGCTCGTTCCGCCTGATCCTACGTCTTGAGAGGCGGCGGATCTTGTAAAAGCATAGCAGTGCCCTTAAATAAAACTTTTTGAAAGGGATAACTGGAGGTGTATTTGGTTGGCATGCAAAAAAGAAATTAAATTGTCAAAAAGGCATGAAAAATGAATCTTGATTGAAAAAAATGTAGATGAAACATGGCAATTTTACTTTCATTTTTTACATGGACATGAATATGTGAAAAAATGCCATGTGTCATCAAACGAAATTGCCATGTATTATGGGAAACGTTTACGTTCAGCCGGCAGATCGCACGCGAGCGATCCGCTGGCTCCTCTGTGCAACGCGTGTCTCTCTTTCTTTAACTTTACCTGTGTTGTAAAATTGTCCCCCGTAACAACACACATGTTGCAAAAAATAAAAACGAAGAAAAATTGGAAAAAAAAAATCTGCAACATTGTCAGTGTTGCAATTTTTTCCGAAACAACACCCATGTTGCAAAAATATATAATCCGCAACACAATCTCTGTTGCAAAAAAGTTCCGCCACACAATCTCTGTTGCACAAAAATTTCATAACACATTCTTTGTCATAAATGTTTCCGCAACAAGGTCTTTGTTGACAAATAGAAGAAATGTTCATCTCGCCACATCCTACGGCTCGCGAGGCGGTGGATCTTTTAAAAAGATCCGCCGACCGACGCGTAGCAGTCCCCATGTATTATTGAAAAACTCTAGACTTTTTTATCCCTACATTTGTCATGACCCATAGACCAATATATTAAGAAATTGTCATATATATTCTACGTTGTATCCTAAATTTGTCATCAACCTTAAAACACCAAAGGATATATAAAATTTGCCATGTGACATGTTAAAAAAATATAGATTTGCCACATCGACATTACGAAGATTTGCACAATTTTCCATGTTTTGGAACATAATGTTAGTGAATTTTCCATACGACTAGGTATGAATTTGCCATGTAATGAAGAAAATATCCCTAAACTTCCTACAAAATAATGTATAATTTTCATGACCATCATTTAATGTATAAAATTGATGGTAACTTATTAATTTTCATGACCACTAGTCTAATTACTAAATTGGCCATGGGCTAATTATTAAATTTTCCATTGTCTAATTATAAAACTTGCCATGTTTGGAAAATTTCCATGGTCTAAACTAAATTTGCCACGATCGGTAAACTAAATTTGATGTGGTCGAGAAAAGCAAATTTGCCATGATCAATAATTTAAATTAGGCATGGTTAAGTAAGAAAAAACATAAAGATTGTCATGGGAGTGTTGCAAAAAATACCTAAATTTTCCATGTTTGGAATACAAAAAATGTTGTGAATTTGCCGTGTGAATTTAAAAAACATTTCATGGGTAGAAATAAACTTGACATGTGAACATTACAAGAAAATTGTTTAAAAGTTCCATTTGACAAGTTTTAAATATTGTCATATCAACATTCCCCAAGTATTTTACCATGGTCTAATTACTAAATTTGCCATGGCATAATTAAATTATTTGCCATGTTTGGAAAATTGCCATAGTGCTAGATTTGCGTGACCACCTCTAAATTGTTTATGTGTTTGCCATGGTCTAATTAATAAAATTGCCATTCTTTAAATAGTAAATATTTACATGGTACCTAAATCTAAACTAGTAAAAATACCGCGTGAAAAGGTTAAAAATCCATATATTTTCCCTGAGTACATTCGAAAATTTATACAATTTGCCATGCTTTTGAAAGCAAAGTCCTATGAGTTTGCCTTGTGCAAAGATGAGAATTTCCCATGTGCAAACATAATAGTTTGCCATGTTATGAACATGCACATCAAAAATAACATTAACCATGGCAACCTATATAAAAATTCTATAAAGAAAACATGGCAAATTTGCCATGGGGTAAAAACCTATTGTCCGACTTTCCTGTTAGTTGTGTGTGTGTTCACAGTTGGGACATATAAACTTGACAAATCAACAACAGTATTAATTAACCATGGTTAAATGGGGCAAAATTGCTTGCATTGCAGCAGTACATCCTTACCGCTAGTAATCTACTGTGGCATTTCTTCGGATTCAGTCCAATGCATACATCCTAGTAGCACCAGCAGAAGCTCCAATGCCAGACTGAAATGAACCACAGGCTGCTCTAGTTGCTCTAGTTCTTGATGGTACCATTTTGGATGGCCCCACAGGCTGCTTGCATCTACATCTCGAACTCTCGAAGAATCGAATACTCAGATGACTACATATATTAGCCTTTCATCACTCCATTAAACTTTTACTCAAAGAAATGACAGGAAACAACATAACTCAGAAATAACATTTTGTCTAATTCAAACTTTTACCCCCACATAAGAGTTGACTTGGCACAAACAACAGGTCTGAATAGTAACAGTAGTCTTGTAGCACAAAGAGGCAAGAGGCAGGGTGCTACTAATTAACTTACAGATATCCTTTCTGCTTTGTAGTAGTACTTGAGATCAAAAGGGTCAGCAAACCCAAAATCAGAAGCTAGTTCGTGGGAGTAAGCTGGACCGGACCCCTCCTCCAATGGGCTCCTAAAGAGCTGCAGTTTGCAAGCTTTGCTCGACCATTTTGCACTGATCAGAGGCTTCAGTCTGGCATTCACAAAACCCGACCCCGAAGAGAAACATTCGCTGGCTATCACAACGACCATCTGCTCCAGCACCCGCCCTCTCTCCGCGATGAACTTGAGGAAAACAACCTCGCTTCTCGACCCTCGGAACTCATAGAAAAACACCTTCTTCATGCTCTGCACAACACATTTAATGGGGCCGCCCTCCTGCCAGAACTTGGTGCTGACCTTGCCAGTGGGCTCTTCAGATATGGTGGGGGACTGCAGATGAAATCGGCGCATACATAGTAGTTCAGGATATGTCATGCAGCAGCAGGCCATCAATCATATAATTGACCTCAGGAGCAGATGCTAGATATATAATAGGCACTAACTATTATTGCCAAATTGCCAATGCAGCAATCGTATCTTGTATTGCAAAATCATAAAACCAATTTTACCTGAACATGGAGCGTCTCCAGGTTAGGGAAGCATCTGAGAAAACCAGGCACTTTCTTGACAGCATTGCGGACACCGAACTGCACCTCTATGGCCAAAATTTGGACACTAGGGACAATGCTTTCCTTTGTTCCAGCCTGCAATGCACCCAGGGACAGATAAACCAATTGAGGTGATTAATTGACACAGCACAGCTACACATGCAAATCAAATTAGGGATAATGCTCTGCTTGTTACCAGCCTGCAAATGCACATGCACATATATTGACATAGAAACTAATTCAGATCATATTGACATAGAAACTAATTCAGATCATATATTGACATTGCAGGTATACACATGCAAATTAAATTAGCAGTAGAAGCGAGCTGCATACCATGATGATGGTGTTGCTAACCGCCAACTCTTGCTCTCCTGGCTGAAGATATCCCAGCACATGCAGGTTAGGCGCACGCCCAATCTTGATCCTGGAAGAGCAGTTCATACCGGAGAGGCTGGTGGCAGTGAGCTCGCTCTCAAGAAAAGTTGTACACTGGAAGAGCCTCTCCAGGCGAGGGGCATCCACCACGTCGATGTCTTCCAAGTGGGTATAGCCCAGCTGAACGCACCGCAGTCTCTGGCTGACGAGGCGTAGGCGCACTCCGGTCTGGCTGGCCATGATGACGAGGAACTCCAGGACGGGGCTTCTTTCAAGCATGAATGCCAGATCACGGTCCTCCATGACATTCATGCAGAGGCCGAGCTCCCGGAGTTTGGGGAAGTTTGCGCCGCGCGGCACGGCGGCCATGTCCGGGAGCCTCCAGACGCCGAGGTAGAGGCGGGTGAGGGTGGAGCAGCTGAAGAGCGTGGCGGGGAGGCGCAGGTCTAGCGGCCAAGGTCGGTTGACAAAGACGAGCTCCTCGACCCCCTTGGCGGCGAGGATGTCCAGCCAGCGGGTCATCTCGCCCCGGTGCTCGTCCATCGTGGTGCAGGTGAGGTGGACGCAGCGGAAGGGGCCCGGGTGCGCCGCGAGGATGCGGGACACCGCAGCGGTGACGGCGCGGGGAGAGGGCGCGCCGATGGTGAACGGATCGGCGGCGCCGCCGTCCGGAAGCAGGTGGCTGTCGACAAGAGCGAGGGGCGCCGTGCGCCAGAGCGGGCGCCAACGCGAGGAGAGGGCGGCGGTGCGCGCGGCGTCCTTGACGGGGAGGCGGGAGATGATGTTGCGGAGTAGCACATCGGGGAGGCTGCTGATGCGTTCGACGCCGTCGGGGACCCAGGAAGCGCCGGCGAGCGAGAGGGTGGCGGTGGGGGAGACGGGCGGGTCCGGGAGGTAGTCGTACACCAAGTAGAGGAACAGCTTTATGCCGAGGTCCAGCATCTCGAGGTCCTCGCGCTCCATCCTGGCGAGCATACGGCTCCTGGAGGTGCCGATGATGAACTGCGGGTCGTCCATGGCCGCCGGTGGAGTGGGGTGACGGCGAGGATTCTGGTCTTGCGGAGTAGCCAGGGATGATTGAGGAATGGAGGCGAGGGTTTCGTCATGTTGCTACCGAGGAATATTGGGCCGAATGTCTTAATCGGATCTCTCCTCGGCCCATGAGACAGCTTCTCTTCAATTCCCCAACGTCCGAATCAGTTTGTGGCGATGGCCACATTCCAAATACAGCATCCGCTTCCATTTACAATGTAGCTCACTTATTTTTTACTTGATTTTATCTACTACCTTTGTAAACAAATATAAGACCACTTAGATTCTTATATTTCTTCACAATTGGAGTACCACTTCAAAAAAATGACCCGGATAAGGGCATCGCTAACACCGACCCCCAAAACAGATACGACATCCATTCGCGGACTGGCCTGGAACCGGTCCGGTGGCATAGATGCAGGAGTCGGCCATCAAACTGCATCCCCTAGACGTCCGGCCAGGTCCGGCCAATTTGAATTTTAAATGCATAGCACCCGATCACAACCGATAAGAGACTAATGTTCATAGTTTTTACATGCCCGATCACAAAAGTATCTCAGTACAGTGGATTTTTTGCCATGTTGGACCGGCTATCCGAGCATCCATGCTCACTCTATCACCGACTCCTCCTCGCCATCCACCTCTTCTCGGCCGCATCCATCTCGGTCTCCTCCTTCTTCGCTGTCTCCTGCTAGGCCTTCAAGCACTTCAACATCCTAAAACGGATGGCTTTGCATGATCATCATTGCATCGTCATCCAACTCCTCCATCATCAAGGTCAACATCTTTGAATCTTGTGAAGCGGCTGTGATCAACCTTCCGCCCTTCAAGTCTGGTTCTCTTCTCTTTCTGTTTGAGCTTCTTATCGGCCTCCGCCATCAACATGTTAAACCTCTTGGCCAGGACGCCGTGTGCATGGACGATGACGGCGACGGTGCCCACCCGCCCCCTACACAACGCCCTTCCCTTGCACCCCGCTCGCCGCCCTTCTTTTTGAGTGGCGCCTCCTTTGCCTTCTGCTTGAGGTGACGGGCTTGTAGTGTCGCCGGATTGATCTTTTGGGCAGACGCCTTTGCCCGATCCTCCACCTCTGTTGTCTCCGGCAGCTTTTCGTACGGGTTAATTCGGTTGCGGTGGCGGCGAAAAAGGGAGGGGATTAGGGTGGAGAGCTGCGGGATAGTAGCGAAGAGGGTTGAGAAGGGGGGGGGGGGGGGTTGGTACTGAGACAGTGCGGCCAACTCCAAATGCGTGAGCTCCGCCTCAATTTCGGGTGGACCGAGAGTGTCGATGTTGTACGTGGCGGGTGTCTGTATTCCTGCAAAGACCCCTGGTTTTGTTTTTGGTTTGCGGGAAACAGACCCCGGGATTGGTCCGCGGACAAATGTGAGACACCGTCGATCGGATGGCTTGCGGCGTCCGGACATCTCCGAACACTTGTAGGAGGTTTGAAGGCCCCCGCGTTGGAGATGCCCTAATTGTCATGGTTTGGTGTTAGATGGTCTAGGGTGTGTGCGAATTTGTTGTTTTCACAACAAGGGTCTCTTGAACATGGTATGGTTGTTGGATCTCTCTAGAAAACCAGTGGAATCACCATGTGCAATCCCACACTAGCATACATGTCGAAACGCAATTGACAACCATATTTTTTGCCATCACAACTTTTGTTTAAAAATGCCATAGTAGTTAGTAACAATTTGTCATGTTGGATACTAAATATTTGCCAGGGTTAATGTGTTAAATGGGGATCCTTATGTCTCATAAAAATTGTTTTCCTTTTAGCAATCCTGACATTAGAAGTGGCACATTTTTCGGGGTTTTTCCATAGTTTTAAATAGCCGGCTATAGCCCCGCTATAGCCTTGCTATAGCCTTTTCAGCAGGGTGCCGCTAAATGATGTCATGTACAAATTGGCCGCTATAGCCCGCAATAGCTCCGCTATAGCTTATTTGGAGGTCCGCCGCTATTTGGCATAGCCCGCTATTTAAAACATTGGGTTTTTCGCGTCACAGCCGATTACTCCGTTTTTTTCATTAAGAACTACTCCCTTTGTCCCATAATATAAGAACGCTTTTGACACGTACCAATGGTGTAGTAAAGTGCCACGTGGCTAAAATTGTCATGTACTATATTCAGGGCAAAAGGGTCATAGTATGGAAAGCAGGTATGAAATTGACATGTGATTGTGAAACAATATATACTACATGTATGATATTTTCCAAGTTGATAGTAAGAAACAATTTGCCACTGCATGCAGAAACAAATGTTTAGAAAAAATATTGGGTAACGATCCCATGGTGGATTCAGTGCATGATGTGCGGACTGTTCTGCTTATATCCATCTACGGATCTATAAACTCTTCTTCTTCGGGAACGGAATATATGAGCTGCTGCTCATCTGTGTCCGCTGGGCCGACGAGGTGAGCACCATGGGCTAAGAAACCCATGACTCGATCAGGCTCATCTTGGCCGCCACGTCCTCCGTGAACTGCTCGGGCGGCGCCGATGATCTTACGAAGCTGAAGCACTCCATGATGTCACACAGGCAGGTCGGGCACGTCGGCGCCTGGTGGAACCACGTGAGGATGCACCCACTGTGGAAGGCATGGGAGCACGGCAGCGTGACGGTCTCCTCGTCCACTATATATACATATGGCGCACGGCTCGCCGGACTCACGGCGGCGCTCACTAGTACATAGCAGGGTTTTCGTCACAGCTCAATCTACACATTAGTCCCGGTTGCATTACGAACCGGGACTAATGTGAGCATTAGTCCCGGTTTGAGCGGCTAGGGCGCCGGTCGGGCATCAGTCCCGGTTCAAATGGGACCTTTAGTCCCGGTTGGAGACACCAACCGGGACTAAAGGGGCCGATACCCTTTAGTCCCGCCTTTAGTCCCGGTTGGAGACACCAACCGAGACTAAAGGGGTTGAGGCTTTAGTCCCGATTCTACTGTAGATAGCTTTTTTTTTTTTTTTTTTTTTTTTTTCTGTTTTTACATTTGTTTTCTGTTTTTAGTTTCTGTTTTAAATTGCTTATATCTTTTAGGATATTTGATGTTTTTGAGTGATTCTTTTTGCATTAGATTCAAAATTTTGTTTAGTTTCTGTTTGTGCCATTAGTTTTTAAATTTGAATGGTTTAAATTTGAATTTGTTCAAATTTGCTTCAAACCCTAGATTATGAATAACTTGAGTTTACAAATAGTTTTTAATTTAATTCTTTTTGCTCCTAGTCACGTGTTAGATTGTTGTCACAGTAAGATTTATTTGTTTAATTTTAGAATAATTTAAATTAGGATTTTAATTAAAACAATATTGTTTTGCTTATATAGTTGTTTTAGTCATTTAATTGTTGTTTTTTATTAATTTTAGTTAGTTTTTTCTGTAGATTTTAACATGTTATGTGGGTGAAATGATGATACCATGCCAAGTTTTAACCTTTTCAGAGTTCATTTGTAGGGCCTTTCAATTTCAGGGTCATTTAGCTCAAAAAAAATCATTGAATGCATGAAAAATAGCAAATGAAGTTAGAAAGGGTTGAAATTTAAGGATGTGGCTTTGAATGGTGCATATTGAATGCACAAAAAGTCTGGAGTTGAAATAAGTTAAACAAAATGAAATGCCTTTGTAACAGATGGGTTTTCGTCGGAAACCTTGATACTTCGAAGGAGATGGTCCAGTTTGTACACGAAGTACATCCAGTTTTTGCCGTAACCCTCTCAACTTTTTAGCACATACTATGTGGGTGAAATGATGATACCATGCCAAGTTTCCACCTTTTCAGAGTTCATTTGTATGGCTTTTCAATTTCAGGGTCATAGGGGTTCTGAAATTTTCAAACTCTACCCCCCCCCCCCCCCCCCCGTGGACCGCCTTTTTTAGGTTTGTAGAAAATAAACAAAAATGATAAAATCTTCAAAAAATACAATCCTTTGAGATGTAGTTAGGTTTTAGTGTCTAGTTGGTATAGAAATTTTGAAATATGAATTTTGACCGTTTCTGCAAAAAAAGGGAAAAAAAATGTAAAACGGCCATAACTTCTGCATACGATGTCGAAAAAAAAAGTTTAATATATCAAAAAAAAACTAGAGAAAAATTGGGACTCAATTTCACCTGGGTTTACCCGGTGAAGTTTTCTCAGATTCTCGAAATTCCAAAAGTAAAAAAAGTTATTTCAAAAAGAAGATTTTTTCCTACAAAATCAAAAATAATAATTTTAAAAATTAATTTTATTTAAAAATAAATAAATGATGTCATATTTGGATTCCTCACATTTTTCTGATAATAATGGATATATTATTTGTTGAATTTCAATTTACATATTTAAAGATATTAATTATGCCATATTAATTGAATAAATGGCAAAAAATGAATAAAATAATATTATTACTTATTTTATTTTCATTGAAATTCAATATTATTATTACTTATTTTGTTTAATTTAATAATTGTTTGGAATTCAAAAAATTAAATCATGTGACATCAAGACCTAAGGGTTAATAGGATTGATAGCTTACTATTGTCAGGAAAACAACAAGTGCAGACTTGAAAACTAGGGGCGATAGAACAGGAAGTTAAGCGTGCTGGGGCTGGAGCAGTGAGAGGATGGGTGACCGGCTGGGAAGTTAGACGATTTGGAATGAGTGCTCCACGCTGGAGCAGTGAGGATGGATGATTAGATATTAAATTGTCAAATAATTCAAAGATTTGAAAATCGGAATAAAACTTAAAAACAAATCAAAAAATGGTCAAAAAAAATTCAAATTTTTTTTCTTCTAAAAATTCCTTTAGTCCCGGTTGGTAACACAACGCCACGTGGAGGGCCTTTGGTCCCGGTTCGTAAGCAAACCGGGACTAAAGGTTTTGGGTATTAGTCCCGACCCTTTAGTCCCGGTTCCAGAACCGGGACAAATGGCCCTCTGGAACCGGCACAAATGGCCCTTTTTCTACTAGTGGCTTTAGGCCGGGAGCCGGAGCCCCGGCAGCTGCCTCGGTCTTCACGGCGGCGGCGGCCTCTTTGCAGGCGAGGAGCAGCGCCTTGGGCTGGCTGTAGACCAAGGTTACACGGAGCTCGGGCATCTGGACGTCGAAGTCGAGCTCGGGCATCTGTGATATTTTCAACTTAGGACTTCGTCTTAAAATTGTATTATTTGAACGAGTACAGGCGAGCTGAAATTAGGACTTTGGGCTGCAGCTCAAAACTCAGGCCCTGTTTGATAGCAAAGTATTGAAAAACTTAAGTATTTGAAAACTACAACATTTTAACCTATAGGTAGAAAATACCACAGTTTTGACATACATAAATTTTCTAGAGTATTGAGAATATAGTAAACATGTTTGGTGTTGCTTGGGTAAAACATAAATACTATAGTTTTCTCACCGTGCCGGTTTTCTCACCTTGCTCAGTTTTAAAAAAGAGGTCTCGGGTTCTTTTTATTATGCAGAGAAAATACTATGGTTTGGCAAATACTCTAGTATCAAAACTACAGTTTTTAGGCGCAGCCAAATAGTCCAGTGTAAATAAAACCACAGTAATCTGAAAAATTATAGTATTCTTAGAATACTTTGAAAATACTTTGCTATCAAACGGGCCCATCCGCTAATATTTTAACACAGAGACGTACGATAGTAGAGAAAATAACGCCAACGGTTTTATATACAACTTGTCAAACGCGTTTGGGACTTGTGTGAATGTCCTAATCTATAGGTGCTGACTCAGAAGTTCTTGTTCGTTGAAAATTATTTTCAAAAATTCACAACGCATGTGGCTATTAAAATTCAGTTAGTAGACGTACATATAATTTGAAGTAAATTTTGTATGTTTAGTTCTTATGTTTATCCATAAACATGTGGCAATTAAAATTCAGTTAGTAGACGTACATATAAATATAGAATGCTATATAGCCTACAAATAAGAAATTACTTGGGGCATCTCCAGCGCTGACCCTCAAGTCTGCAACCATCTGGACCGCGTGGTCCGGACGTGTTTTTTCATCCAACGTGGTCGGGCATCGGTCCGCGGGGCAGTACGGAGTTGTTTTTTCCCGCAAACCGGAGACAAAGTGGGGAGGGGGGGCTTTGTCCGCTTTCGGAATGCTGCCACGCCCGCTTCTGACGACCAGCGGCAGCTGTCGGCATTCACGCCGTTGTAGATCGGCTGCCCCGTATTGACGCCTACCTAGTGCGGATGTGACCTCTCACTGGCTCCGGCATTAAAGCAAGACGCGGTCCGAGGGTGCCACCCGTGACGCATCCCCGTTGTCCGCGCCTGTTCAATGACGGAAACGCACTTGTTGGACAAGACGAGACGTATATCTACCATGCCCGTTCAATGCCCGTCCATCCGTATGCCACCATTAAGCAGACTGACCGGCCAAGAAAGCCACTCCAACACCGCGCATTGACAAACCCGAGCGCTTGGCCTCACCAGAATCCGCTATTTAAAGGTGACCACACCCAGCTAACTTCACACCATAACACAACCGCTCCACATCCTCCTTCCTTGCACCACATCTGTCATGACTGCGAGCGGCAATGCTCCGTGGGAAAGCCTATCAACAGAGATGAAGCACGAAGTGGCCGTCCTTGTGGCCGCCTGGCAGAGCTGCCATGCCAGTCACATCGAGGCTGGCATGCCGGCTAGCTCCCCGAGGTCTCCGACGACGACCCAGCTCCGATGATGATTTAGTGCGGGATCCTGCACCGGTGCATGTCGGTCTGACTGTGGAGAGCAGGCGCAGGCGCACTTCAACGCCGCCATGCCGGAGGAGCAACCTGCGTCGGTGTTCCAGCAAGCGCATCAAGAATAGCGGTACAACATGTTCCTAATCGATCAGCACTGTCTGGCAGAGGGTCAAATCGACGGCGAGCACGCGAGCAAGGAGGCCGTGGGGCCATGGCCACGGCGAACCCCAACTTTGTCGTGGAGCAGCGTGCAATCTACGAGGCCGCCCACGCTCAAGCCGCCGCTTGCAACGAACAGGAAGCCATGGAGGCGGCACTGGCTGTGCAGGCGATCGCGGACGAGAACAGCGCCAACTGTGTGTCCACCTGCGACGGACAGGTAGCGGACTCCTCTAAGGATGAGTAGGGCATGGGAGGCGGCAGGGCCTTGTGTCCCATGTGGGACGGTCCGTCTCCCATGTTCTACTCTTCCTCGTCGATGACCGCACCTTCACTTCACTGGTCTTATCGCCGGCACTCATGGACAAGGCGGATGAAGGACGCGATTGCAACAAGGGAACAACGGATTGGACGACGGACACCGCCGTAGTCTAGGTTGTGCCCCCCCCCCCCCCCCCCCCCCCCCAAATAAAAATTATCCGAAATGGAATGAATGTGCTCCCATTTGTATGAATATCATCCGGATTGCATGAGTTTCATCTGGTTTGTTGGAAACGTCTTTAAAATGTATGCAGGCATCATTGGATCGCGAACCCCAGCATCACGGACTGGTCCCTCTGCCCATGGACGGATGTGGAAGCAAATTTGCGGTTCTACGTTGGGATACCCTTACCTCTTTGCCGAGAATTATCAGAAAGAAAAAGATCCAACGTTTCACTAATATAGTATATTTGAAGATTGGCGTTACCGTATGAAAGGAAGTCGCGCTGTGTGGACATGAGCACAGAATGCCACCCAGGGCCTTAAGTTTGGTGAGTCAACGGTTAGTTCTAACGGTCAAACATTGCTGTTTTTCTCTCCGCGTATTCGACGAACCTCTCAATCGATTGTTGGGTGGCATTGTTTATTTATTCATTTGCAACAACTCAATAGCCAGTCGAGGCAGGTTCCTGGTCGCTGGATGCTTTTGTACATATCGATAAGTTCAGTTGCAGTAGATGATTCAATACACTTCCTCGTCCTGCAGATGCTCTAAATAAAGGCATTAGCCTTCTTCAGCCAACTCTCCTCAAACCTGCCCCTTCCCTCTGCTTGCTTGCTTGCTTGCTTCGCCGCTCGCCTCTTCGGCGATTCTCCTGATCCATACAATCAAGGATCAGCACCTCTCGAAACCTGCAGGTCCTGGATCTTTAGGTATGTTTTTGCATGTCAGTTAGTTGGTGCTTTGTTAAGTTTACACTTCATGCATTCGCTGTTAATTGTGAAAACCAGAGAGTTGATTCGGTTTGGCCTTCTTAGCTTTCTAGATCAAATCTCTAGGTTAATCCGCTATGATAGGATCCAAAGTAACCTGCAAAGTATTTTATTTATGCGAAAATTGACACTGAGCTTTTATCGCGTTCAAAAGCGTTACCAGCATCAAGTATGATACAAAGCATGCTTATTAATTCGATTCTTCTCAATTCTTGTTTTCTTGTTTTATAAACTCTCTGGCGTATGCATAGATTCAATAACCAGTATAGTATTCTACTGTTTTTCTGCCGGATGAGGCTGCGTTGGAATAGTTTGCGTGAAAGACTTCAACTTGGGGGGCGCCTTCAGTTACTACTCCCTCGTCAGTTCCTACATAAATGATGTATAAGATAGCTTGCTGTTTCCAACTCTCATTTTGAACAAATTTATCTGCATATTAGAGGAAATTTGAATTATTTTTACAACAATTATTGAAATTATAGTATTACCACCTCAAAATTCTAGCTAGTTTAGTAATATCAGTATCCACAACTTGTTATGGGTACTAGACTTGCTGGTTTAGACTACTTGGTTTGATTGATTTCTGAAATGAGGTGTACAGCAGCAACACATGTACTTCCTCGGTCTTCGAACAAATTGATATTTAAATTTTCACTCGCTTTATTGAAGGAAAAAAAGCACAAATATTTAAGACACTAAGCTAGAAACATTATATTTGTTACAAAATATATTTTATATTGTATTTATTCGTCATCATAAATATTAATATTATTTCATGCAAATTTGGTCGTACATACGGTTGTTAGACTAAGGACAAAACCATCAGTCAACTTAATTTGGAAATAAAGAAAGTACTCCCTCCGTCCCATAATATGAGTATTATACTATTGAGTATATAAGAAAAAATTTGGTTAATTTAATCCAGGAATAAAATCACTAGCATGACATAAACAATACTAATCACATACTAATACTTGATCATATAATCACGTACTAGACATATAGTACAAACATCTACACAAATCGCTACCACTGCACAAATAATCAGGAGTGGGATAAGCGAGTATAACCTCGAGTAGGCCATGACAAAGCCGTGGCGGTGTCGGCGGCAGCGTCCCCAATGGCCTTCTTCTCGGCTAAAAGTTTCTCGGCGGCGAGTCGGTCGGCTTCGGTGGCCATGGCGGTGACGAAGACGGCGCAGATGCAAATGATGCAGTGAACGTACGCAAACGGCTGCGAGGTGTCGCGTAGGAGACGCACCCCAAAAAACTAATCGCCCTCTCCCGTACAGGATCTGAATATGCGGGGTTTCGGAGGCCTGCTCTTCCGTCAATCGTGCATGCGGTGGATGAGATGGGATCACCGACGGCAACAGCAGTAAAAGGAACAGCAAGGATGGTGCGCGTGGAGGCAGAGCAGATGAGATATGTTCTTCCGGTGGCGGCTAGGGTTGATCGACAAAAATAAGTGCATAGGTGAGCAGGAGCGGGCGGAACCACTTCTCTTATCGAGCTCCAATAGCATGAGAAAGAGAATCCTTTATAAAAAGGTCCAACTCCTTTTCCAAATCCGGGGTGGGTCTAAACTTCCACGACTTCCCTTGTCATGACACTCCTTAGAGATTTTTTAAAATTGTTGGTTGGGCCTAAAGCCCACCCCATATTTCATATACTACTATATTGACCAAGGTCAATAAGAACAAAACCAAGGTCAAGAGCAAATCAAATACATCAAACTGCAAGCATAGTGCATCATCAACACAAAGCAAATTGCATCATCTGTTCATTACAACACAAACATGAAGAAACACTTGCACTCAGTTGTAATGGAATTCACATGGCAAAATAGCACAAAACAGAGCAATTGAAAAAGAAAAAGTAAAAAATGTCACCTTGGAGGAATTCCGTCGAACAACTGCTGCGCACCACGATCAACTATGGCCGGAGTTGTGCTGGACAGTGGTGGAGCATATATGACGGAGGGGACTAGTAGGATGGGGAGGAGGTTGTGGCTGCGATGGGGAGCTAGAGCCAGGCCCCTGACTGCTCGCCTGAACGGTCGCCCCTCCTGCCCTGCGCCTGCGCGTGAGTTCCAGGTCGTTCGAATCCAAAAATGCTATTCACCCGAGTATGAGAATATTGCAGGTTATTTCTTGGCTTTTCATCTGGGGAATTGGATACACCTATTTTTTCTCAGGATTGAACATGCTTGTAAATATAATCTATTAACACTATTTTGTGCTCATAGCTTAGTTAACAATAAACCTCGTTCCCCCGCAAAAAAAAAACCCAATAAACCTCGTTCATCTATAATAATTGTAAATATAATATATGAATACTATTTTGTGCTCAAGGATTACTTAACAATATAAACCTCGTTTGTCTATAATAATAATAATCATTATCGTCATTATTATGTATCGTTGTGTGGTTACCGTGAAACCACTCACTTGGGAGATGCCACCGGGCACTATGTTTTGTGGAAGGCCAACAAATATTTGCTCACGTGTGGAAATGTTAGTGCATGCAGGACAATAAAATGGGAGGCAAGTCTAGCAAATATGGCAACAATCTGGTGCAGGACAATAAAATGGGTGGCAATTGTAGCGAATATGACAACAATCTGGAGTTGATGTTATGTGACCAAACATCACTACCACCAAAGTTACCATTTCAGTATCTGAAAATGATCACAAACAACTTCTCTGATGAGTATGCTCTCGGTAGTGGTGGTTCGGGTGTGGTATACAAGGTATATTTAAACCCAGATAGCAATACCTATATGACCCTATCAACATATTAATAAGATATTTTAAACAGGGAAGGATGAGTAATGGAGAAGTCATTGCTGTGAAGAAACTTCAACTGGCATTGCCCAGCGTTCAGAAGCAGTTTGAGAATGAGGTGTATCGTCTGATGTACCTTAATCACCCGAATGTAGTGCGACTTCGAGGGTATTGCTACGAAACACAGAATGTATGTGTAGAGCACAATGGGAATTTCGTCTTTGCGGAAATGTCAGAAAGGCTGCTTTGCTTGCAATATTATCCTAACGGAAGCCTTGCTGGTTATATTTCAGTTATAACAATTCAACACGGGCATATGTTGCGTGTGTGTCTGTGTTTATATGTTCAGTTGCGTACGACTTTTTATTTTGATAATATCTACACCATAATTTTGAGATCCTTAAGATATTCAGCAGTTAATGATGAATTCGACGTCTTCACCATATTTTTGGCTGGGACAGTAGGGGTTAGGATAACTTAATTTGCATCTACACAATGTGGCCGTTTTAGTTTTCAGCTTAATTATGGGTATGCAATAAACACATCGGTCATGACGAAGGAGAACCCGATTTGAATCTGCAGTGTTTTCATATATTATCCACAGGGCAAAATAATTTTTTGCATAATTTGTCTAAAAAATATTATTTCTTTTCGTAAAAATGTAGATGAATCTTCGGGACTTGAGTGGGACACCCGCTATAACATAATTGTCAGGATTTGCTATGCTTTAAAGTACCTTCATGAGGAAAATGATAAGCCCGTGCTCCATATGGACCTAAAGCCGGCCAACATATTTCTGGATGATGCTATGAGGCCAAAGATTACAGACTTCGGTCTTTCAAGACTACTTGATCCACAGCAAACTAAAATCACTTCAAGTCGTGATGGAACACTGTAATTACCCATTATATTTTATTGGTTTACAAAATATTTCCCCTACACAACGTTGCTATTTTGTATCTTCAAAATTCACATACTTAGCCTTGTGATGTAGGGGTTACATGGCACCAGAATACCTACATGGAGGTACGGTCACAGCTAAATCAGACATATTCAGTTTGGGTGCAATAATTTTGGAGTTAATAACAGGAAACAAGGACTACCCAGATGTTACGAGAACATCCTCTGAGAGATTTATGGAGCTTGTAAGAAATCGATGTCCTTTTTCCACAGAGAGCATATTACATTTTACTTTTGCATACTGGTAACACTATATTCATTTTTCGATTACTCAGACACTTGATAAATGGAGGTCGAGAAATCCATTGAACAAATCACCAGGCTATATACCGAAAATAAGAAGATGCATTGAGATAGGTCTAGCCTGTGTGAATCCTGAGCGGAAGGGAAGGCCAACAACTGGCGAGCTTATCAAGTTGCTAGAAGGAAGACTGATGTTAGACGAGGTATAGTAATTAACTTTTTTTGGATAACTTAATCAAAATGCATGTAAATGTCATCAAAACACCTTGAAGATAACAAATTGTGCACATTCAAATAAGGTACACCTGGAATGCATCCGATCTGTCCTAACCGCGATCACTATCAGGAAAATATTGTCATAGTTAACCGGTGGAATATATATACCATACAGATTGCAGTGTCTAGAACGGATGCAACCTATTTCCCGCCGGACCTAACTGCCATCCATGAGATTCTAGAGAGGGAGGGATACAAACAAGACGAAGAGATTCCATCTGAGGTAATTAAAGAGAACTATTCCCTCTGTTCCAGATTATAAGACGGAGGTAATGCATTCTTGTTTCACAATTTTTATTTTATTTTTTATTCAGTGGGCTTACATCTTCATCATCCTCCATGCTGCAGCTATCTTTCCAAATGTGAACAAACCAAATGCAAGATGATTTGACGAAAAAGAAAAAGGGCGACGTTGCATTCCGAGCTGGAGACTTTCAGGTAGCATTGGATGGTTTTACTGAGGTAATGCCTTGAATTTTTCATCAGGAGATATTTGGCGTTCTGGACAAAATCACTGCAATATGCCCTGATTCATCATTTTCCTGTCATCCTTTCACAGTTTATTGATACTGGGACAATGGTTTCACTGGTTGTTTATGCCAGACGTAGCTTGTGCTACCTTATGTTTGACCAACTTGATGCTGCCCTCCACGACTTGAAGATAATAGAGAGTATCATTGATACATGCAACCTTAAGAAATGGCCCACGGCACTCTACATGGAGGAAGTTGTGGTTTCAATGCTAGACAAGCATGTAAGATTTGGTGGAAGCGTTCCTACTCTCCATAACAGGGAGAGCCGCATGTATTTATATTGACTTGATCGAGAGGGATAGGTCTCGTGGCCTGTTACAAAGATCTGGTAGTTGGCTACCGAGAGAGAGAGATACATTGGGGAGGTTAGAGATAAGAGAGAATAAAGTTAAAACAAACTCTATCTCTAACAACTACACAAGATTATGTTTAACACTCTCCCTTAATCACAACTACACAAGTTGAGATTACGCTTAAACTCCTCTAGGCCTCTAGCAGGAAGTGCTTTAGTAAATCCATCAGCAAGTTGATCTCTTGAGGGAATAAACCTGATTTCCAATTCTCTGTTTGCAACTCTTTCTCTAACAAGGTGAAAGTCTATCTCAATATGCTTGGTCCTGGCATGAAAAATGGGATTAGCAGACAAATATGATGCACCAAGATTATCACACCAAAGACAAGGAGTTTGAAGTTGTGGCACCCTAAGCTCATTGAGTATTGACTGAACCCAAATGACTTCAGCTGTTGCATTTGCTAATGCTTTGTATTCTGCTTCTGTGCTAGACCTGGAAACAGTAGCTTGTTTCTTTGCACACCAAGAGATCAAGTTAGGTCCATAAAAGATAGCAAAGCCCCCTGTGGACCTTCTGTCATCTAGGCATCCAACCCAATCAGCATCAGAGAAGGCACTAATACGAGTGGAGGATGATTTGTTGATTGCTAAACCAATGCCAACCGTATCCTTTACATACCTCAGAATACGTTTTGCTGCTGTCCAGTGAGCTGTAGTGGGTGCATGAAGAAACTGACACACTTTATTAACTGCAAAGCAAATGTCAGGCCGAGTAAGAGTTAAGTACTGAAGTGCACCAACTATGCTCCTGTAACTTGTACTATCTTCCTGGTTTAGGAGTTCTCCCTGTGTTAGAGACAATTGTTCTGAGCTAGATAAAGGAGTTGGAGAAGATTTACAACCTTGCATGCCAACTCTGCTTAGCAAGTCAGTTGCATACTTTTGTTGTGAAAAATGAATTCCACTACTTGTTTTCTTTACCTCAATTCCTAGAAAGTAGTGCAAGTCTCCCAAGTCCTTCAAGGCAAATTCAGACCTTAAATCCTTTAGGAGCCCTGTTATTGCTTCATTTGATGAACTAGTAACAATGATGTCATCAACATAAATGAGAACAAATATAGTTGTTTGAAATTTGTTGTAAATGAAGAGTGATGTATCAGACTTTGATGGAACAAAACCAAGTGCTTGCAGTTTCATACTTAACCGTGAGTACCATGCCCTTGGAGCTTGTTTCAACCCATACAAAGCCTTGTCAAGTTTGCAGACATGAAACGGTGCATTTTTATTTTCAAACCCAGGAGGTTGTTTCATGTATACCTCCTCTTCCAGAACACCATGAAGAAACGCGTTCTGCACGTCTAGCTGTCTGAGACTCCACCCCCTGGAAACAGCAATGGACAACACAAGACGAATGGTTGCAGCTTTGACAACGGGACTGAAAGTTTCCTCATAATCAATGCCATACCTTTGTTTGAAACCTTTTGCAACTAACCATGCTTTGTAACGATCAATAGTGCCGTCAGATTTTCTCTTGGTTCTATACACCCATTTGCAATCAATTAAATTTATACCTGACGGACGTGGGACTAGGTGCCATGTTTTGTTTCTCTGGAGTGCATTGTACTCTTCTTCCATTGCAGTTCTCCATTTTTCATCTCCAAGTGCTTCACCTACTGTTTTTGGTTCACCTGATTCACTGGTCAAACAAGTTAACCCATAGCGAGAAAGATTCTGATAATTTATTCTGTTTATTACTCCCTTTTGCAACCTGGTGCGCGGTGGTGTAGAAACAGCTGCAGGGCAGGAGTCCTGCACACTGGTAGCACCTGATCCCACTGCGCCTGGGGAAACAAATCCCGATGCAGATCCGGTCGTGGCAGGGGAGGCAGAGTCCAGCAGTTGGCGCTGATCTCCCGCGGGCGCTGGCGAGGCCGCGTCCTGTCTGGCCTCGGGAACCGGCGGGTTGGCCACTGCAACGCGGGTCGCGGGTGTTGGGCCCTCCTGAGGACGAGTGGCGCTCGGTGGTTGGCGCGAGGGACGTGCAGAAGGGCCGACGCGGCTGGGGCCTGCACCAGGTGAGGAGTCCGATCCCGAGGAGGATTCTGCTGCTGCACCTGTTGTACCTGACGACGGCAATCCCGAGGATGATGCTGCTGCATTTTCTGTGCACATGAAATGTCGCTCAGAATTTTCAGGTGCTGCCAAATTTCCATCAGTGTATGAACCATCTGCTGTCCTGTTTTTTTCTGCAACGATATTCTCAGGCAAAGCGTTAGGAGAGTTAGGCAAATATTGATCATCACAATTATCTTCATCCCCATTGGAAAGATGTGGAGGCAAAAGAAGAATTTCCTTGCGAAGGAGTGCACCGGCATTAGGATGGAGTGTGGCAAAAGGAAATTTAGTTTCATCGAAAACAACATCACGAGATATGTAGACGCGACCAGTGGACACATCAAGGCACTTAACCCCTTTGTGTTGCATACTGTAGCCAAGGAAAACACATTGCTTGGATCTAAACATGAGTTTGCGATTATTATAGGGACGAAGGTTGGGCCAACATGCACACCCAAAGACTCGAAGGGGGGTGTAATCTGGTTTGATATGAAGAAGACGTTCTGTGGTACCTCCTGTTGGACCAAGCATCTTGCTACCACTACTAGCAACGAGTTGTTGTGAGAAATGAGTAGCGTGAGGTCTAAAGAACTAATGGCAGCGGCGTAACTGAACATTACTTGAAGGATTGCAAACAATTTAGAATTGCAAACATATTTTCTAATTCTGGACGTTTTCAAAACCTGTGAAGAAATTTTAAAATTCCTGATTTTTTGAATTTGTAAACAAAACTTGAAAATGATAACATATTTTAAAATTCTGAATATTTTTTGAAAATGTGATTTTTTTAATTAGTGAACACAATTTTTAAAGCGAAGATTTTTAAAATTCCTAAACTTTTTTTGAAAACACAAACATTTTTGAATTGGTGAACAAACTAGCCTACGGCAGGAACTCAAAAGTGTGTATCTTATTTCTATACAATTGTATGATTTTCAGAAAAGCTTTTGCCGTGTCTTCTGTTTGAGGCGGCAGGTTTGCCGTGTCGCCGAGTTGATCTTTTGGCCAGCCTCCTTTGCCGGATCCCCCACCTTCACCGTCTTCGGAAACTTTTCGTACTGGTTCGCGATGGCGAAAAAGGGCGGGGATTAGGATGGAGAGCGGCGGGATGGTAGCAGAGAGGGTTGAGAAAGGGGGGTTTTGGTACCGAAACAGTGCGCCCAACTCCAAATGCGTGGGCTCCGCCTCAATTTTGGATGGACCGGGGGGTGTCGGGGTCGTACATGGTTTTGTTTTCGGTTTGCGGGAAAACAGACACCTGGACACAAACGCGGGACACTGTTGGATGGCTTGTGGCGCTTGAAAACCTCCGAACACTTGCGGGAGGTTTGAAGGTCTGCGTTGGAGATGCCCTCATTGCCATTGATTTGGTGTTAGATGATCTAGGGTGTGTGCGCATTTGTTGTTTTGATAACAAGGGTTTCTTGAAAATGGTATGGTCGTTGGATCTCTCTTAGAAAATCATTGGAATCACCATGTATGGTAATCCCACACTAGCATACATGTGCAGTGCATGTGAAAAAAGGAAATGCAATTGACAACAATATTTTTTGCCATCACATTTTTTGTGCCATGTTGGATACTAAATATTTTCCATGGTCAAATGTGTTAAATGGGGATTCTTATATCTCATAAAAATTGTTTTCCTTTTAGACATTAGAAGTGGAACGTTTTACTGGTTTTTCATGTCACAACTAATTACTCCTTTTTTCCAGAACTAGTGTAGTAAACTGCCACGCGACTAAAATCGTCATGTACTCCCTCCGGTCTTTTTTAGTCTGCATATATAAGTTTTTTCTGAAGTCAAAGTACCTCTAGTTTGACCAAATTTATAAAATAAAAAAGTATCAACATTCATAATACCAAATCAATATCATTAGATTCATTATAGAATGTAGTTTCATATTATCAATATTTGGTATTATAGATGTTGGTTGTTTTTTAAGATAATTTGGGTCAAAGTTTGCAAAGTTTGACTCGACACAAATGTTATATGCGGAGTAAAAATGACCGGACGAAGTATATATATCCGGGCAAAAGGGTCATAGTATGCAAAGCTGGTATGAAATTGGCATGTGATTGTGTAACAATATATTACATGTATGATATTTGCCAGGTTGATAAGAAACAATTTGCCACTGCAGATTTAGTAAAACAAATGTTTAGAAAAATACATTGGATAACGATCTCATGGTGGACTCAGTACATGATGTGGGGACTGTTCTGCCCATATCCAGCTATGGATCTATAAGCTCTTCCTCTTCGGAATCTGTGAGCTGCTGCTCATCTGTGTCCGCGGGGCCGACGAGGTGCTCACCATGGGCTAAGAAACCTATAACGCGATCAAGCTCATCTTCTTCGGCCACGTCCTCCGTGAACTGCTCTGGCGGCGGCGATGATCTGACGAAGCTGAAGCGCTCCATGACATCACACCGGCATGTCGGGCACGTCGGCGCCCGGTGGAACCACGTGAGGATGCACCCACTGTGGAAGGCGTGGGAGCACGGCAGCGTGACGGTCTCCTCGTCCCTGGCAATGGCATCCTCGTCCACCATACAGATGGCGCACGGCTCGCCGGACTCACGGTGCCGCTTTCTGCCTGTCACCGGAGCCCCGGCAGCCTCGGTCTTCACGGTGGCGGCGGCGGCCTCCTTGCAGGCGAGGAGCAGCGCCTTGGGCTCGCTGTAGACCAAGGTTACCCGGAGCTCGGGCATGTGGACGCCGAAGTCGAGGCTCGGGGCGACGCACCCCATGTCGACGATGTTGGGACAAACCCGGTCGAACCTCTCTCACACACTCAGACGAAGGTGGAAGAAGGAGCACACTGGACACAAGTTTTTCCGGCGCACAAACGCCCCGCCGCACGAACGGCCTTACTTTACTGGGCACATACCCCGGCTCGGCTCATACCGTCACCGTGGCTCGGCAACACACCGGCGCAATCAACCAGTACACAGGGGGATGGGTTTTATACCCAATGCCGCTGCTGCTCCTTCCGACCCTCCGCACTGTGATAGGTCGTGCCTGCTTCCATCCGGCGCTGCTCGCTGTTTGTCTTCCGCTGCATGGATCTGATCTGCTGCGTGCAAGTCCTACGAATCCTGTGAAGGCTACGTATACATGCAACTGTAGCACGAGGTGATTGTATTGGCATCTGAGAGTTGGATGCTAGCTTGATGTTCTGACGAGGGAGTTCCCTGCCAGACATATTGTCCCCTAGCGTTATAACTAGGGTTCGCTGTCCTCCGGCGGCTCCAGCTGTCCGAGAGTTTTTTGTTCATCAGTCGCCGTCGTCTCCGGCGACCGGACGCAATGAAGCTAATCAGTTGGAACTGCCGTGGAATGCTTTCGCCCACGGCAGTTCGAGAGCTCTTGGATCTTCAAGGGCGTGTGAAAGCGGATGTGATTTTCTTGTCTGAATCACATCTGAATACAGCTAAGGCAACTGAGCTAAGGGTGAAGCTAGGCTTTGATCTTTTTCATATTATTGAGAGTGATGGCCGTTCAGGAGGTCTTGTACTGTTGTACAACCTTTCTAATGAAGTGGTTTTAAATTATTCTTCACCCAACTTTATAGATGGTTTAGTCATGGAAGAGAACAATGTGGCCTGGTGTCTAACTGGGTTCTATGGTGAACCGAGTTGGGAGATGAAGCACTTGTCATGGACATATATGAGAACTCTCCATAATAATGCAGCAGGACCATGGATGATCTTTGGGGATTTCAATGAGATACTTATTGCCAGCGAGAAGGAGGGTGGGAATACTAGACCGCAACATTTCATGCAAAATTTCAGAGATTGTGTGGATGATTGTGGGCTACAGGAAATCATGACAATTGGAGATAACTTTACTTGGAGTAGGGGGGTGATCAGAGAAAGACTTGATAGAGCCTTATGTAACGAAATATGGGCTGAAAAGTTTCCTTATGCAGCCGTTATACATGAACACCATGTACACTCCGACCACAGGCCAATCGTGGTGGACACGGAGTATTTCTCTGCTGTTATGGGACAACAACAGAAAGGTGAAAGAAGGTTCGAAGCAAGATGGTTGAGCGAAGCTACGGTAGACGAAGTTGTTAAAAGTGCATGGGAAAAGGCGAAGCTAGCAGGGATCGGACCCTCTCTTGCGGACCGAACCAAGGCGGTGAAGGATGACCTTTTCATTTGGGACCGAGACACGCTGAAAGGTCCAAAAAAGAGAATAAACAAACTGAAGAAAGATTTAGAGAAACTGAGAAGAGGCACGCTGACGGTAGAAGTGAGGCAGAAAATCAAAGAGTCACAGCTTCTCATTGAAAATTTGTTGGACCAGGAGGAGTTGCTCTGGTTGCAGCGGGGCCGTGCTAAGTGGTTACTCCATGGTGACAGGAATACGTCGTACTTCCATAAAGCAGCAACAGCTCGAAAGAAAAGAAATTGTATTAAAAGGTTACTAGATGATACAGGAGTGTGGAAGGAAGGAAGTGATGATTTAAATAGCATCATTACGGGTTACTTTAAGGAGCTCTATACTTCCCAGGTGTCTATGCCAGAGAACAATGTGTTGAATAAAGTCCAGCGCCGAGTGTCAGAAGCGATGAACATCTCCCTCATGGCACCATATACTGCGGAGGAGGTGAGAAAGGCTCTATTCTCCATTGGTGATTTTAAGGCACCAGGCCCGGATGGCCTCCATGCAGTTTTTTATAAGAGGTTCTGGCCTATGCTCGGCGATGATTTAGTTATGGAGGTGCTGAATGCTGTCAACTCTCGGGTTATGCCACAAGGGTGGAATGATACTACTATTGTCATGATCCCAAAGGTAAATTCCCCGGAGAAAGTTACGCAATTTAGACCAATTAGCTTATGCAACGTGGTGTATAAGGTAATCTCTAAGATGATAGCAATGAGACTTAAGGTGCTGCTACCAGAAATCATTAGCCCAACACAGAGCGCCTTTGTCCCTGGAAGGCTTATTACTGACAATGTGTTGATTGCTTATGAAAGTTTACATTCAATCAAGCAAAAGAAAGTGGGCAAGGATGGTTGGTGTGCAGTGAAACTTGATATGCACAAAGCGTATGACAGGGTTGAGTGGGTCTTTCTGGAGGCAATTTTGTTGAAGCTGGGATTTCATGAGGAGTGGGTGAAGATGATAATGTTGTGTGTTTCTTCCGTGGAATATAAGGTGAGATATAATTCAGTGCAAACAGAATCCATCAAACCTTCTCGGGGACTCCGACAGGGAGACCCATTGTCCCCGTATTTATTTCTGCTATGCACGGAGGGGTTGACAGCACTGTTATCTCATGCGGAACAGTATGGAGATTTAATGGGAGTCAAAGTGTGTAGAGATGCACCGGCGGTAACAAATCTCCTCTTTGCTGATGACTCTTTAATACTAATGAAAGCTAATGTTCAGAATGCAATGTGTTTGAAGTCTATACTTGACATGTACTGTGCTGCTTCAGGGCAATTAGTGAGTATGAACAAATCAAGTATATTCTTCAGTCCGAGTACTGAGGTGAATATGAAAGCCCAAGTTTGCTCTTGTCTGAACATAATGACCGAGGCCTTGAATGACAAGTATTTGGGGCTACCTACTACTCTTGGATTGGATAAAAGCGAGAGCTTTCAATATTTGATAGATCGTTTAATTATGAAACTTACAGGATGGAAAGAGAAGTGTCTTTCTTCAGGAGGTAAAGAGGTTCTAATTAAGTCTGTTGCTCAAGCAATACCAACTTATGCGATGTCGGTCTTCAAAATTCCTAAAAACATTTGCAAAGGAATCACAGATGCGATATCTCGTTTTTGGTGGGGCGATGACGCAACACATAAGAGGATGCATTGGTTTGCGTGGTGGAAGATGTGTATCCCTAAGAAGAAGGGGGGCATGGGATTCAGAGATATTCACTGCTTTAATCTTGCACTTTTGGCAAAACAGGCTTGGCGCCTTATTGACAATCCTGACTCCTTGTGTGCACTGATACTCAAAGCAAAATACTTCCCTGATGGTGATATTTTTAATGCAACCTTGAAACAGAAAGCTTCATATACATGGCAAAGTATAATGGCTGGTGTTGATACGCTAAGACGTGGATATGTCTGGAGAGTTGGAAACGGTGAAAATATTAGAATATGGGAGGACCCGTGGATACCGCAAAGCCCAACCAGGAAGGTGATCTCACCTAGAGGAACAAACATCCTCTCTAGGGTTAGTGACCTTATTGATCCGGTGTCTGGGAATTGGGATGAACAGATTGTGAACCAAACGTTTTGGCCATTGGATGCTCGAAGAATCTTATCAATTCCACTCCCACTACATGAGATGGCAGACTTCTTGGCATGGAATATGACAAGGACAGGGGTTTTTACAGTACGCTCAGCCTACCATACAGAATGGAACTTTCAATTCGGGCATAAGATGATACAGGCATCAGAATCTTCGGATTCATCAACACTTTGGGATTCGGTGTGGGATTTAGTGTGCCCGGCTAAAATCAAGATATTCATCTGGAGGGCACTACAATGTGCTATCCCGTGCCGCTCTATCCTAGCTAACAAGCATTTGAAAATAAATCCAAGTTGCCCTGCGTGCGACCAGGGACCAGACGACATTAGACATCTGCTTTTCGAATGTAAGGTAGCTATGGAAGTTTGGGAGTTATTAGGGCTCAAGGAACTAATCAAACATGCGCTGAAAGTTGAAAGGACAGGCGAGCTGGTCCTGTCCAATCTGTTGTGCCTCCCTGAACAAGAAGTCCATGTACTTGGGTTACCGAAAGTGAAAGAAACAGTGGCAACAGCGGCTTGGTACTTGTGGTATGAACGACGCAAATTGACACACAATGAAGAGACCCAGAATGCAACTGAAATCAGTATGGCAGTGAGGGGTCTAGCAGCTAATTATATTATCTCTTATAGCCCCAAGGCTCGAGTTCGTCTGAATTCTTGGACGAGACCAAGACATGGTTACTTCAAAATAAATGTGGATGCAGGATTTGATAGTGACACGCTGGCAGGAACAGTTGGAGCGGTGATCCGAGACCATCATGGCAAATTCATTGCGGCTGCAAATGAGAAAATTGATCTTTGCTTTGATTCGTTTACAGCAGAATCCATTGCAGTAAGGTTCGGCCTGAACCTAGCTACTACAGTTGGTTGCAGTAAGCTGGAGATTAATTCGGACTGTGTGGAGGTGGTGACTGCGTTGAATGAGGGCTATTCTTCTTCAGTGGCTTCTGCCATCATTGATGATTGTTATTATATGTCCCTAGATTTTAATCATGTCATTTTTGATCATTATATTAGAGAATGCAATCAAGTAGCCCATGAACTAGCTAGGTTAGCTAGATTTTCTCCTCCGAGTGTTTGGATGGATAACGCGCCTAGTGATGTTATCCCAATCCTTGTATCTGATGCTACACTACTACTGAATGAATAAAGGAGGTGATGATTATCAAAAAAAAAGCTAGCTACCACGCCTAAGGTGACCACGCACGCACGCATGACCCGGCCACCACCGGCCACTAACTCAACTAACCCACGCACGCATGGCCGGCTAACAACCACGGTCACTAACCGCATGCATTGGCTACTCCTACATGCACGTACGGGTTGGCCAAGCTAACAAACTCTTGACTTGATCCAACCAACTCAGCACACATGCAGCTAGCTAACTTGGCCGGCACACTCGCCACGGCCATCGACGCGGCCACGCACCGGCGCCTGGCTCGACGCGCACACACACGCGTGGCTTATGTCTAACAGACGAGCCCGTCGATCTCCTCGCGGACGTAGGTGACGATGGCGATGGCTATGTCGAGGGGCGTGTGGTCCGTGGAAGAATCCATCCAGTTGTCGGCGGCGAGGTCGTACCCGGCGGTCACCGGCGCCTCGGCGAGCATGTCGTGGATGAGGTCGCTGCAGGCCTCCAAGCGACGGAGGACGGCCGCGTCGGCGACCCAGATCCGGTGGTCGAGCGCCCTGGCGACGGGGTCGGTGGTCACGCCGACGTAGCGGCCGTCGACGCCGCGCAGCCCGTGGGACAGGATCAGGTCGCTGCGGAGGCGCACGGTGCACGGCTGGTTGCTCGGTTTTTCCTTGGCTGTGATGGTGTATTTCCCACAGAAACGGACGTGGGTCTCCGTCGCCGCCGCCGGGTGCGGCCACGGCGGCAGTACTGCTGCCATGGCAGCCGCCGATCTGTGTGTGCGCCGGCTGATCGAAGAAGAGAGAACACACAAACGGACGGAGTGCAATCGAGGCTATGTTTTATGAACGCACGGCACGGGGCACTGTCCGAGTCGGAGTTGGAGTCGGGCCGCGTGAAGGACATGAGTCGGGCCTCGAACTAAAGTGGGCCTATTAATCCTTTCCTGCACTGAGTGTATTATTGATAGGGGTTTATCTGGCTCTCTTTCGACGTGGTAGCAAAAAGAAAAGGAGATCTCGGAAAAAGGGGATCTCGTACAGAGGCGAAAGGAGGCGACGCGACTGCCTTTGCGTACCGCCGGCGCTGCCGCTGGTTCCCTCTCCCTTCGCCGGCCGCTCCGGTGGCGGGAGGGAGGGGGAACCTCGGATCTATGCGTGGGTGGATTCGCAGTAGAGTTAAGGTTGTGGGAGACGCTGCCGAGGCCGTTGCGGCGGCGTCGCGTCTGAATAAGTTTCCTCGGGCTTTTGTTGCGGTCAGACGGAGCTCTTGCTTTCGTCTAGGAGCCAGCGGGGTGGGGGATCCCCGGATCTCTTCGAGGTCGCGGGCTATGGTGTCTGGAGGTCAACCGGCACTGGCCGGTTGGATCCTTGGTTGGGAGGTGTTTGTGTGGAGACGGAGATGCTTCTTCCTCCTTGTCGGTATGATTTTCCGCTGCTGCTCTTCTTCTTTCTTTGTGCTACTGCTGGAGGGATGTCCTGATTTGCCCGGGCGGTTGGCCCGGCCGCGGCGTCGGAACCGGATCTTAGTTCTCTTCCATCTGGAAGGGGCACATATAGCGGTACTCAAAGCCATAGATGGCGAAGGCTGGTGCAGGCGTGTTGGATGCACACCTGCGTCCTTGTCCTTTCAGCGCCGGTGCAAAGAAAAAGGGGAGCAGCGTGGCGATGATTATTTCATGGTTGAAGACGATGACCTGCTTGTGGCTGGTTGCAAATTCTTATTTTGCAGGGGTTTTCTCACAATATTAAGGAATGATGACACTGAGCTCCGGAGATCTTCGTGTTTTATTGGTTGTATTAGAATGCTCTATGTTTTTCTCGTTCTTTATGTGTGTGTTAGGGTCTGCTTGTATGGGTCAAAGACTTTGTATTATTTCGTGATTTGAATACAAGCATACTTTCTCAAAAGCAAAAAGAAAAGGAGACTGATCTGCGCCGGCGGAGCGGACCGGCGTAACGGTTCGGCCGGTCAGCGCGCGCACGTTGGATCAAGACGCCCTGCGTCGTTAGATTTCCTCGTGCCTCCGTCCTGAACACAGGCAAACAAGAAAAAGGAAAAAAATACCGCACAACTTGCCGTTCTAACGCGCCGCACGCTCTTGCCGGCCACCGGCGCTCGATCTTGACTAGCCGTGCCGCCCGCACTCACCCGACATCACGCTCCGTGTTGGATTTAGAACGTAGATCAAATCCTCGGAGTATAGGTCCTACGTGCAAAGCTAACTTTCAAGCAAGCAGGCAAGCAGCTTAATTGATCTACAGTACCGATGCACAATGAGCTAGCTTCAACTGGTTCGAGTCTGATCGTTGAAAACTCCAGGCGGAAGCTCTCGTAAACAGACCTGGGCTAGCAACAACAAAATAACTTGGTTGCAGCTTTTTTGCACGCTGGTCATAGCTTCTGGGCTCGTCGGTGGTAGCTTTTTTATCACCAGTTGTAGCTTCCATGCTCGACGGCCGTAGCTTTTTTCGTCGCTGGTCACAAATTTTTTCATGCCAGTTTGTAGCTACAAATTGCACGGTTGCACCTTCGCCATCGCCGACCGAAGCATCATTGTCGGCTGTAGCACCCGCCAACGCCGGTTGCAGCTTCCGTGGAAATACGGGCCTCTATAATGCCTTTTTCCATTGTCGGCCATTGGTTGAAGCTTTTTTCATCTACGGTTGAAACTTTTTATATCAATGATTGTAACTTTTTCTGTTGGACACTGTTTGGTTGAAGCTTTTTTCATCTACGGTTGCAACTTTCTCTGTTGCACACTGTTTGGTTGAAGCTTTTTTGTCAACGGTTGCAACTTTTTTCATGCACGGTTGAACCTTTTTCTGTCAACGGTCGCAACAATTGCCACCCCAGCTTATGCTATATCCGGTTGAACCTTTTTCTGTCAACGGTCGCAACAATTGCCACCCCAGCTTATGCTATATCCGGTTGAAGCTTTTTCGTGGACGATTTTAGCTTTCTCAGGTGCCGGTTGAAGCTTTGCGGTTGGACAGATCTGGTTGTAGCACACAAGCATAAAAATAAAGCAACACTAATTCCAGCAAAAATTGCCACCGGTTGCAGCAAGAGATCTCTCCGGTTGTAGCAATTCTCATCGCCTGGCCGTAGCAAAATCCGACGAAGGTTGAACCAAAATCATTGTTGCCTCCGTTGCGAGTCGCATCATCAACGTGAATAGTTGTAGCAATTCTCATCGCCGGTCGTAACAAAAGCTGACAAAGGTTGAAGCAAAATCGCCGTCATTGTCATCGCGGGTCATAGGTCATGGCATCGACATCAATGGTTGTAGCAATTCCTATCGCCGGTTGTAGCAAAGACCGACGACAATTGAAGCAAGAAATTGTCATTGTCGCTAACGACATGAATGGTTCCAACAATTTTTATCGTCCTCGTAGCAAAGGCTGACAACGGTTGCAGCACCAGGACTCGCCAATTGTAGCTTTGTCCGTGGATGACGAAGGAGCAAGGGATGACTGGGTTGCGTGAGAGAGAGAAAAACAAGGCAAGAGGAAGAAGGAAAAAAGAGAAAAAATATGTCAAAGAGATAAGAAAAGAAACGTCTCGCTAGAGGCCCACGAACACCCCTGGCCCAGTCCGCTTCTGAGGCGAGCGAGGGACGACCGGCCGAGCGCTCGGCCGGTCGTCCGGAGGGAAACGATTCCCAAAAGAAAAACACAAAAAAATGAGTGTTTCAATCCTACACGAACGAGTATAAATAAAAAATTCAATTTGTCTCAAAAAATAATTAGTGAAAAATGTTGAGATTCCTTTGGAAAAAATGCCATTGAGTCCTTCAATTCCTCTCGTCGCAAAAAAAAAAAGAGTCCTTCAATTACTCAAAATATAACCTACAATAAAACGAAAACCATGCAAACAATAATGGATTTGATAATTCTATTCCAGATGAGTTTTACTTATGTCATATTTAAGTTATCCACCACATGAACAATGTACTTCATCTCTCATGGTGCATTGAAGAAGTACTAACGTTGCGGAGCGCTCATCAGACCATGCGAGCGCTCCTTTGCGGAGTGATCGGATCGGCGGATCCCGATCGGGCGCGTTCGGCGGATGGTCGGAGGAGAGTCGGAGGGCGCTTCTGGGAGCTGGCGGAGGAGGACGGAGATGAAGAGGACGACGGTGGAACGGTGGCCGGTGCCTCGCCGGGGGAACAGTCACCAACGCCGTCTGATGAGGTATGTCAACTATTGATTGATGGATATGAAGATGAGGACGTGGCGGCAATCATCGACGATCTGCTGCCGCCGGCGGATCGGGCTAGGAGCGGTCTGCTGCCGGAGGAGAAGGTGGAGATGGTCCGGCGGGTGGCGCACCGGCGAATGGCGGCGACGGCCACTCGTCCATGGATCGGGCCTTTGCCTAAGGTACGTCTACCTCAACTTAAACTAGTGGATCTTGTCCGGCCGGAGATGTGGACGACTGTGGTTAATCGGAAGAAGGGTCGCCGGCCGCCGGCGGCGTCGGCGCCGCCGCGATCTTCGGCCGATATTGAGGCGGCGAGATCAAGGCGTTTGAATTTCCTTCTGGGCTTGGACGGGCCAGAAGTCTCTGCGGGCTCAGGGCATGCGGCCCATACTGAGTTGCGGCGGGGACGGGAGGAGGTCGCGCGAGCTGAGCAGGTGGCCACGATCGTGAATCCGGTGTTGGGCTTGAGGGGTTCCCAGCCCAACATGGGGTTGCCTGTAGCACCGTCATGCTTGGGCTCGAGATGCGCTCGGCCCAACATGGCGCCTACTAGGTCAAGACCAGAGCGTGCGTCGCCTGGCTTTCGTTCGATCGGGGAGGGAAGAGCTCCGCGCATCTGGGTGTCGACGGCAGCAGGAGACTCGCGCTCCTTTGCGGCGGCGCTAATGGATTCGGGCGGAGGAAGTGGTTTGCCGGCTAGCAGGGCCGCCGGCAGCAGCAACGTGCCGGCGCGGGTTGAGGCCGGCGGGAACCGCGGCGGCGCCACGGGCGGTCAAGGCGCGGCAAGGGGAGGAGCTAATGGCGCTGTAGGCGGCGGGACGGTGCATGCGGCCGCTGCTGGCCGGCAAGACGGCGGGCCAGCGCGGGCCAAGCAGCATGCCGGCGGCGGCGGCGGCGGTGGCCGTGGAGGTTACCGCTCGGGCTTTGCTCCGGGCTTCAATGGAGGATATGGTCACAACGGCGGCGGCGGTTTTTCTGGAGGTCGCTCGAACTGGAATAATCAATGGGGTGATGACGGGTTTGGAGCATATGGCGATGGACAGTATTTTGGTTCCTCGTCGGGTGGTCAGTTTCATGGTCCGGTTGGAGGATTTGTGGAGGGTCCTGCTGGGCCGCAGCAATACCAACCTCGTCGTGGTGGTCCGGCAGGCAAGGGCGGCCGGTTCGGGAGGTTTGGCGGGCGGAATCCTCGCCCAACCTTCCCGAGGAGGGATCTTCCTCCGCCACGGCGTGACCCGGTGTTGGTGCCTACTTCTACGGCAGCGGACGCTGGTACGGTGGCCGTGGTGAGTGCGGCCTCGACGGGGGCTCCCCTTGCGGCGGCGGTGCCCGCTGTTGCTGCTGTGGCTGCGGGCTCGACGGCGGCCACGGAGTCGACAGTTGTAACGACGACGTCCGGGGCTGGTGCGGCAATGCTATCAGGGACTGCCATGGCTGCGGTGGCTGCTCTTGCTGCCGTGCCGGTGGAAAAGGTGAAGAGCAATGCGGACAAAGGAGACAAAACAAATCAGCGCAAAAAGGAGAAATTTTACTGCTACAGATGCGGCGAGCCGGGCCATTACTCGATTGGGTGTACCACGGAGTTGTGTGATATTTGTCAGAAGCCAAAGCACGAGACGGCTTGTCCCCTTCTGTCAGTACCGGTGCCGGCGGTGTCTATCTATGGAGTGTGTGATGCAGCACTCATGTTTTTCGAGACGCCGGTGATGCACTCTTGCAGGCCTCGTTTGGAAAATGCCAGGACGGGTCTGGTTCGAGTAACTCATGGTACGTTGGCTGAGGACCAGATTATTGCTCAGCTTAGGCGACTGGTCTCGAGTTCTTTTCAGTGGGCACTGGAGAGGATTGGGGACCAAGTGTACAAGGTGGATTATCCTACTAAAGTTGATCTGGATAGGATCAATAATTTTGGCATGTGCAAGGTTCCAGGAAGCTCCTGCCGCCTAGAGTTTGATGAGTGGAAACAGAACGAGCCGGTTGGAGTTCCTCTCATGAAAATATGGGTGAGAATCTCGGGAGTTCCTCCTAAGGCACTGAATGAGTATCTTGTGGTGGCGAGTCTTGGGTCTCTGATAGGCAAAACTGAGGAGGTCGATATGGTTTTCACGCGTAAACATGGTATTGCGAGGCTGCGAGTGGGAGTGATTGATGTGGATTTAGTGCCAGCTAAGTTACCGTGGTTCTATGATGGCTTGGGTTATGATCTAAAACTGGAGATTGAGGGTCAACCCATGGTTTTGGATGAGGACAGAGCTAGGGGGCCTGAGGATGGCGCGGATGATTAGGATGAGCGTCGGGATGATTTGATGGACCATGATAAGAGAGGGGATCCACCTCCGTCATTTGGAGGGGCAGGACAGTCAGATTTTACTCCAGGGACGGTAGCTCCTGTGCCTGTGTCGACGCCCATGACGGGGCTTCGCTTCGGGTCATTTGGGGTGGTTTCGGCGCCTGCTCGCCTTTGGGCGGATAGGGTGGACGCGACAGACCCGGAGGAGCTTGAGCTGCCGCCGTTGTCACCGGTTCGCTTCTCTTATGCGATGGGAGGCGACAGTGCATCTCCTAGATCGCCGCGAGAGGGGAGCCCAGGACGGGTGGTGTCCCCTGTTGCGCCCATATGTCCTACGGTTTCTTTGGCGCCTGCTGTTGACATCTCTACTCCATCACCACAGGAGGTGGACATGGGGGGAGAGATGACGCCGGCTCGTGCGCACTCGTCGCCGACTATGGCTCGGAGGGCTTCTCCTTCACCTGTGTGGGTGTCACAGGAGGTGACTCCCGTACAGGAGGATACTCATGCGCAGTTACAGACTACACTACTCTCACCGCAGGAGGCGGCGAGGGTGGTGCCTCTGGGGCCTTCGGTCCCGCCGCTTGTTGCTGACCGACAGATGACAGAGGTCTCCGTCGAGGAGGTGGTAGCGTTTGGTGGCATCCCGGATCCGACATCTGGGGGGAGGCGGAGCAGCAGGCGCATTCAGGAGCAGCCGGATGCGGATGACTTTCAGATGGGGCGAGCCATGCGGGCTGCCAAGCTTCGAGATGTCGAGGCCTCCTCAGGTTTGTCAGTTAACACTGAGTTTTCAGTTTTGCATTTTTCCGAGAATGATATTATGCATAGGGCTGATAGTTTAGGTATTTCTTTGGGTAGTAGCAAAAATGACATTGCAACTTCCATTAATGAATTACTTGATCTAGAGGCTGATAGGGCGTTGAATATGCTTAAGAACATTGCAGCGGTCAAACCAATGAAAGAAAGTGAAATTAGTGACCTAGGGGTTAATGAGTTGGAGGTGTTATGTGAGGATTTGGTTCCGAGTAATTTATTAGATGGAGAGACCGTGGAGGTAGATGGGCATGCGGCCGATCTACAACCATATGATGGTCTTGGTGACGATCACGGTCATGCGGACTGTGAGCTCGAGCCATCAGCACCAAGGCGTAAACGGCAGAAGAAGCAATATGATCTTTCTGCGGTTCGTCGAAGTGTTCGAGTTAGGGCTAGAAAGAAATTTCATGATGAAAAATGAAAGGCATATTCTGGAATAGCAGAGGTCTGAGGGACTTGGCTAAACGCAGATTTCTAGCAGATGCATCTAGGGAGCACAAGCTTGATTTTGTTGCGTTGCTAGAGACAGGGCGTGACAATTTCACTTCACATTTTTTGGGGACGATATCAGGTGGGCTGGACTTCGACTGGCATTGCCTGCCACCTCGGGGAAGATCTGGAGGGATCCTCCTTGGAGTCAATTGCGAGACTCTTGAGGTGATAAATGTTTTCATGGGAGAATTTGCTGTTAAATTCCACGTCCGGTCTAAGGTTGACGGGTTCAGATGGGCTCTTGTGGCTGTGTATGGTGCGGCACAGCCAGAGCTCAAACCAGATTTCCTTACCGATCTAGCTAGAATTTGTGGAGGCGAGACTCTACCGATTCTGGTAGGCGGGGACTTTAACATCATTAGAAGACGAGAGGAGAAAAATAATGATAATTTTGATGCCCGATGGTCCTTTATGTTTAATGCGATCATTGAAAGCTTGGACCTACGTGAGATTGAGCTCACTGGTAGACAATTCACTTGGGCAAATAATCTTCCATCTCCTACTTATGAAAAGCTTGATCGGGTTCTCATGAGCACTGAATGGGAACAAAAATTTCCTCTAGTTTCTGTGATGGCGATGCCTAGAGGGGTTTCTGATCATACGCCACTTCTTGTGGATTCAGGTGAGGCAGTTCACTTGGGTAACAAGAGTGTTTTCTCTTTCGAAACTGCATGGTTCGAGAGAGAGGACTTCCTTGAATTGGTTGATAGGGAGTGGGCGGTAGAGCAACGGGGCACATCTAATATTGAGAGATGGCAATACAAAATTAGACACCTTAGACAGTTCTTGAGAGGCTGGGCTAAGAATATTAGTGGAGTTTATAGACTTGAGAAGGAAAGACTACTCAAGTTGATAGATGATCTAGACATTAAGGCAGAAAGTATGAATCTAGACATCAATGATCGGGTTGCTAAGAGAGAAGCTGAGGTCAGTCTGGCGAAGCTTCTTAGAGAGGAAGAAATGAAGTGGGCGCTTAGAGCAAAAGTGCGGCGCGTTGTGCAAGGGGATAACAACACGCAATTTTTCCATATGATTGCAAATGGAAAACATAGGAAAAAGAAAATAATCCAACTTGAACAGGATGAGGGTACGATTGTAGGTCATGAGAACCTAAAGCTGTACATCACTAACTACTATAAACAATTGTTTGGGGATCCAGTTGAGAATTTTGTCAGCCTGGATGAGGCAAGAGTAGATGATATTCCTCAACTTCGGAATGACGAGAATGAGATCCTCACAGCTCCTTTTTCTGAGAAGGAGGTATATGAGGCGATTGCTCAAATGAAAAACAATAAAGCACCTGGTCCGGATGGTTTTCCAGCTGAATTCTATAAGAAGTGTTGGGGTATCATTAAAGGAGATTTGATGCCTATGTTTCATGATCTCTTTAATGGGCACTTACAACTTTTCAAATTAAATTTTGGAACTATCACTTTATTGCCAAAGAAGGAGGAAGCAATCCGCATTGAGCAATTTAGACCGATATGTTTACTCAATGTGAGTTTTAAAATTTTCACGAAAGTTGGCACAAACCGTCTTACACAGATTGCGCATACGGTGGTTCAGCCAACGCAGACTGCTTTCATGCCAGGGCGACATATCCTAGAAGGGGTGGTTGTCCTACATGAGACCCTTCATGAAATCCACTCGAAGAAACTCGATGGAGTGATTTTCAAGGTGGATTTCGAAAAGGCTTATGATAAAGTCAAATGGCCTTTTCTGCAACAGGCCTTGCGCATGAAAGGATTTGACGAAGCCTGGAGAAAGCAGGTTGAATCCTTTGTGCAGGGAGGCAGCGTTGGTATTAAAGTGAATGATGATATTGGTCATTACTTTCACACGCTTAAGGGATTAAGACAAGGTGATCCCATGTCTCCAATTATGTTCAATGTTGTTGTCGACATGTTGACCGTTCTTGTTAATAGGGCGAAACAAGAAGGCCAAGTAGGAGGGCTAATCCCACATTTGGTGGATGGTGGGGTTTCCATCCTACAGTATGCGGATGACACAATTATTTTTATGGATCATGACCTTGCGAAAGCAAGGAACATGAAGTTAGTGCTTTGCTTGTTCGAACAACTATCCGGACTTAAGATTAATTTTAATAAGAGCGAATTGTTCTGCTTTGGACGCGCCAAGGAGGAACAAGAAAGCTATAAACAGTTGTTCGGATGTGAATTAGGTGCGCTTCCCTTTACGTATCTAGGGATACCAATTCACCATCGCAAACTAACTAACAAAGAATGGAAGTGTATTGAGGATCGATTTGAGAAGAAACTAAGTTGCTGGAAAGGCAAACTTTTATCTTATGGAGGAAGATTAATTCTTATTAACTCGGTTCTGACTAGCCTGCCGATGTTCCTCCTTTCTTTCTTTGAAGTACCAGTAGGAGTACGGAAAAGATTAGACTTTTACCGATCCAGATTCTTTTGGCAAATGGATGAGAACAAGGCTAAATATAGGCTTGCCAGGTGGGATATAATTTGTAGACCGAAGGACCAGGGTGGCTTGGGTGTTGAGAATTTAGAGGTAAAAAACAGATGCTTGCTGAGTAAATGGTTATATCGTCTTTCAGTAGAGACAGAGGGTGTGTGGCTCCAGTTATTGCGTAACAAATACTTATATGCGAAGTCTTTGGCTCACGTAACGGCACAACCCACCGACTCACCGTTTTGGATAGGACTTATGAGGACGAAAGTTGCTTTCTTTAACAGAGTGAAATTTAGAGTAGGGAATGGGCAAGGAACTAGATTCTGGGAGGATACCTGGTTAGGGGACACTCCATTAGCGTTGCAGTATCCAAGTTTATATAACATTGCACAACGGAAAGAGGTTTCGGTTGCTTCAGTGTTACAGTCTATTCCACTCAATATTCAATTTAGACGGGCACTTGTAGGTCCACGTTGGGATACATGGTTGCATCTTGTGCGTAGATTAATGGATATTAATCTGTCGGATGCCAATGACACGATAGTTTGGAAGTTAACGGTGTCAGGAGTCTTCACGGTTAAAACTATGTATACGGATTTAATCAATACCGGAGACATCCCAAGGTCGGGCCATATTTGGAGGATTAAAGTGCCGTTGAAAATAAAAGTGTTTATGTGGTTTGTTCACAAAGGTGTCATTTTAACAAAAGATAACCTAGCCAAACGTAATTGGGTAGGGAGTTCACGTTGTTGCTTTTGTGATCAAGACGAAACAATTGAACATTTGTTTATCAAATGTCCGCTTGCTAGGTTACTCTGGAGAACTATTCATGTGGCTTTTAATGTCAATCCGCCAACTTCAATATCACAATTCTTTCATAACTGGCTGAACGGGGTGAGACCTCAGACAGCAGCACAAATCAGAGTCGGAGCATGTGCGTTGCTTTGGGCTATATGGAATTGTCGGAATGACATGGCTTTTAACAGACAACACATTACTAATTTTTTGCAGGTCATCTTCAGAGCGTCTACATGGATCCGTACGTGGTCCTTGCTAAGCCATACGGACCACAGGGCGCACCTGGCTATTGGGTGCAACCGATGGGAAACGGTTGCACGGGATACATACAACCGATATGGATGGCGGTCCAGTAATAGGTTACGTGTGTAGGCATCTTAATCTATTATAGCCGGTTGTGGCTTTTTTGTTTTGGCCGCGTGTGGCATTGGTTTCTTTATGATATTTTGAGAGTGCTTGAGGAGACTTTTGGACCTCTTTGATTATTAATAAAATGGCTGTGTGCATCAATGTGATGCAGAGGCCGGGGGTTATGCCTCCTTTTCAAAAAAAAAAAATGAACAATGTACTTCTTTTATGTTTGGTTCTTTCTTGGGTTTCACGGTATTCATTGGTTTTTCTCTTTCTTTTTCAATTTTTCTTTTCGCTATGTGGTTTTCTTCGGTTTCTCAAAGATTTTCTTTGATTTTTTTCTATTTTTTCAACACATGTCTACTTTTTTCAATTCACATTGTACATTTTTTCTTTATACACACTTTTGTACGCATGTTGAATATATATTTTTAAACACATGATGTAATTTTTCCAAATACATGTTTTTGAGAAAAAATGAATACACGTTTAACATTAACATTTTATTATTACTGGCACGAAACATCTTGTACATTGTATAAACATTTTCTTTAGTGTCATGGATATATTTTAGAAACACATGAACATTTTTTTAAATATCATGTGTATTTTTCTAATTGTATGATTTTTTTTCAATTACACAAACACCTTTTAACATTGTATGAACATTTTTTTGAAATGTGTAACATTTTTTTTCAAAATGACAAGCACATTTTTGAATGGCATAAAACATTTTTCTGAATTACATGATTTTTTAAAAAATATATATAAACTTTTTTAAAACAAATGGTCATAATGTCACATCTAGATGAGCCTTAGACACACCACAATGATTGGTTACATACACGAGCCGTTCATCACCCCTTTATCCTTTTGCGCACAATAAGGTGAAGGCTCACTGAACAAACTTCTAAAGGAACAAACTTAGAAACTGGTGTACCAATATTTTGTCAATCTCGAACTGTTACCCACACATAAGACTTGACTTGGCACAAACAACATCCTCATGCAGAAATTCAGGTGTGAACAATAACTGTAGTTTTGCAGCACAAGAGGCAAGAGGCAGGGTGCTAGTACTAATTAACTTACAGATATCCTTTCTGCTTCACAGTAGTACTTGCGGTCAAAAGGATCGGCAAACTCAAAATCAGAGGCTAGTTCATGCTCCACAAATTGTACTCCCTCCGTTCCATAATGTAGTGCATATAGATTTTCTGAAAAGTCAAACTTTACAAACTTTGACCAAGTTTGTAGAGAAAACTATTTATATCTACAATACCAAATATATACAATATGAAAGTACGTCTTGTGATGTATCTAAGAATGTGTATTTGGTATTCTAGATGTGCATGGTTTACTCTACAAACTTGGTCAAAGTATATAAAGTTAGACTTCCCAAAAAATCTATACGCACTACATTGTGGAACGGAGGGAGTAGTAGTTTATCTTCTGATACCAGAGTTGTACCAGTAAATATGATGTTGTAGCTACATACATTGAATGATCTTATTGAGATGAAAGGGACATACACATAGAATTTAGCATTGGCCACTGAATAGTCCGGTTATATTCGTTTTGCAGTTCACATGGTCTATGTTTCCACATGGGTGTTTTGCAATTCTTGTTTGTTTAAACCATTCTCCTCAAGAAAACAAAGATGTCTATCTATACTGCATTGCTAAACATTGAAACAAAGTAACAGATATCAGTACATACACTTTGCAACAAGACTGTACATATTGGAAGTAGCAAATTATGCATGTTGCTCATGCACATGCACTTTTTATGCCATGTCCTGAAGAAGTATACATGCATCATTACAGTTGTTGCAAAATTTATTTTAAAATGCATAGAAATCAAAGAAATGACATAAATGGTCTCAAATGCATAGAAACACATCGTTATCACATCACAACTAAAAACAAGTTAGCACATGAACATATCTGATTGCATATATCTAATTTCCTCTGTTGCCTTTCATTGAAGAAGAACGGGGCGGCAAGGCACGCGTTCCCATCTAGTTTACGTTGATGCGGCTATCCCATCAGAAAATAGGTGCAAGTGCAGCCATCTGTAGAGAGAAATGATCAAGGTAAATAGTTGGCGTACTGTGAGCTCTTCTCTCAGGCCGCTGATTAATGTTTGCAAAGGATCTGGCCACTGATTGCATGGTCACTGTTTACCATCTGAAGGAGAGATATCTTGGTCCGTCGAGCATTATCATCAGATATACTCCCTCCGTCTCAAAATAAGTGTCGTACATTTAACACTAAATTAGTATAGATTTTGTACTAGAGCAACGACACTTATTTTGGGACGGAGGCTAAGGTCCTTGGCGGCTGCTGATATTGTTCATGAGGGAAGAGAAGCTAACTTCCCAGCACACGATCTTGCAAAAGCGGTGACACCACTAGCTGCTGGAAGGCATGTTTGGCTATCCACCATACCAGACATTATCCATGTAATTGACGTTATTGAGGTTTGAATAAAGTGTGGTGAAACTCCAAACAAAAAACGTGTCCCAGCCCAACACAAACATGTAAAAATATACTACTAAAGTCAATAATGTTGGAATTCCTTTGACACAAAAATGTCATCAAGTACTTGAATTCCTCCAAAAAATTCTACAAAAATCACACAAAAATAAGGATTGCAATTTTGGGGACAAAATGACAGGATACTATTAGGTGATGGCCCACTAAACAGACTTAGAAAAGGAACAGACTACTAAAGAAGACTAGACCTGGCACAAACAACATCATCATGCAGAAATTCAGGTCCGAATAGAAACAGTAGTCTTGCAGCACAAGAGGCAAGAGGCAGGGTGCTACTAATTAACTTAGAGGGATCCTTATTGCTTCATAATAGTACTTGAGATCAAAAGGATCGGCAAACTTAAAATCAGAAGCTAGTTCTTGGCAGTGAATTGGACCGTCCACCGCGTCGCGTGGGCTCTTGAAGAGCTGTAGTTTGCAAGCTTTACTCGACCATTTTGCATTGATCAGAGGCTTCAGTTTGGCACTGACATTACCCCCAGACGAGAACCATTCACTGGCCACCACGACAACCATCTGCTCCAGCGCCCGACCTCTCTCCGCAATGAACTTGAGGAAAACAACCTCGCTTCTCGACCCACGGAACTCATAGAAAAACACCTTCTTCATGCTCTGCACAACACACTTAATGGGGCCGCCCTCCTGCCAGAACTTGATGTTGACCTTGCCAGTAGAATCTTCATCTACGCTGGACTGCAGATGAAATCGGCACATACATAGTTCAGAACATATATCAGGCCAGCAACCATATGATTAAGCTGATTCATTTACGTACATTTCTGACTTTCTAACCATGTTAGATATATGGGCACAAACTAGTATTGCAAAAATTGCCAATGCAGTTAAGTGTATCTCATTCAAAGTTAACCAATATTACATGGACATGGAGCGTCTGCAGGTTGGGGAAACATCTGAGCAACCCAGGCACTTTCTTGACAGCATTGCGGACACCGAATTGCACCTCTATGGCCAAAATCTGCACACTAGGGACAGTGTTCTCCTTGCTCCCAGCCTGCAATGCACCCAAGGAACAGAGAAACCAATTGAGATCATAAATTGGCATTACTAATTGACACTACACATGCAAATTATAGTAGGGTGGTGTTGCTAACCGCCAACTGTTGCTCTCCTGGCTGAAGATATCCCAGCACACGCAGATTAGGTGCACGCCCAATCTTGATCTTGGAAGAGAGGTTTGGGGTAATGTCAGTGAACTCGCTCTCCGGAAGAGTATCCCGCTGGAAGAGCCTCTCCAGGCGAGGGGCATCCACCACGTCTATGTCCTCCATGAAGGTATGGCTAAGCTGAACACACCGCAGGCTTTTGCTGACGAGGCGGAGCCGCAATCCGGTCTGGCTTCCCATGATGACGAGGAACTCCAGAACGGGGCTTCTTTCAAGCATGAAGGCCAGATCACGGTCCTCCATGACAGTCATGCAGAGGCCAAGCTCAAGGAGGTTGGGGAATTTGGCGCCGCGCGGCACGGCGGCGGTGTCCGGCAGCCTCCAGACGCCGAGGTAGAGGCGGGTGAGGGATGCGCAGCGGAAGAGCGTGGCGGGGAGGCGCAGGTCAATCGGCCAAGGGCGGTTGACAAAGACGAGCTCTTCGACTCCCTTGGCGAAGAGGGTGTCGAGCCAGCGCGACATCTCGCCCCGGTGCTCCTCCATCGTGCTGCGGGTGAGGTGGACGCAGCGGAAGGGCCCCGGGTGCGCCGCGAGGACGCGGGACACCGCGGAAATGACGGCGCGGGGAGAGGGGGCGCCGATGATGAATTGCCCGGCCGCGCCGCCGTCCGGAAGCAGGTGGCTGTCGACGAGGGTGAGCGGCGCCGTGCGCCAGAGGGGGCGCCAGCGCGAGGCGAGGGCGGCGGTGCGCGCGGCGTCCTTGGCGGGGAGGCGGGAGATGATGTCGCGGAGGAGCACATCGGGGAGGCGGCTGATACGGTCGACGCCGTCGGGGACCCACGACGCGCCGGCGAGCGAGAGGGTGGCGGTGGGGGAGACGGGCGGGTCCGGGAGGTAGTCGTACACCAAGTAGAGCAGCAGGTTTGTGCCGACGTCCAGCGTCTCGGGATCCGCACCCTCACGCTGCAAGTCGGCGAGCATATCTCTCCTGCTGACGCCGATCATCGGGTCCATGGCCGCCGGTGGAGGGGCAAGAGGGGGGGGGGGGGGGGGGGGGGGGGGGGGGGCGGGTGACGGCGGCGGCGGCGGCGAAGGTGTTGGTCCGTGGAGGTGGAGTAGGGACGAATGGTTGAGAAATGGGGGCGAGCTTCTTCGGAGGCTTCGCCTGGGCCAAATGTGGGAAGCAGCGATTTTCTTGGCCCATGAAAGAGCACCCGTCACCCTCTATTTTCAATTTGGATGACTTTCTAACCCTCAAAAAATAAAATAAAATTGGATGACTTTCTTTTCTTTTTTTGTAAATAAACCGGACCTTTATTCTTTTTTTTTTGAACACAGTACAGACGCAAGCGCTCATATACACGCGCATACACTCACCCCTATGAACGCACACACGCACACCCTACCCCTATGAGCACCTCCGAAAGACTGAGCCGACATATCATCTTGAAATTTACGAAGTCACCATAGGCGCCTCGTCGTCGACGGGAACGTCTCCTCCCACTGAATGCACATCGCCGGAAATCCTGAAATAAATCCAGGAATAAATGCGAGCACCAGGATTTGAACCCTGGTGGGCTGGGAATACCACAGTCCCTCTAACCATCCAACCACAGGTTGATTCGCAAACCCGACCTTTATTCATTCGCAATAACAGTTACATCGTTTGTGAGGAGTATTACAATTTCATTAAGAGGTTCCTCAAACCATTCATGGACTAAAGCTCAAACCATTCATGGACTAAAGAAAATCTAGCTAGTCTAGCAAGCTCATGCGCTACTTTATTTGCTTCTCGATTACAGTGTTCAAATCTAGTGGTAATAAAATCACGGGCGTAATGATAACAGTCATCAAAGATTGCCGCCGCCGCTCCTGCTGATTGTCCTCCGTCCTGCATGGTCTCAATAACCTCCATATTATCCGAGTTAATAATAAGGCGGTTACATCCCGCCCTTTGTGCCAGAGTAATACCAAATCTGAGGGCTGTAGCTTCTGCCGTCAGAATGTCCAAGCAAAAATCAATCTTTCCATTCCCTCCAGCAATAAACCTGCCTTTGTCATCTCTTAGAACCGCCCCCATCGAACCGCTAAGCAGGTCATGGTTAAAGGAAGCGTCAACGTTAAGTTTTACAAAACCCCTCAGGGGACAGGACCAACCCCCCTTTTTATATTAACCTTTGGTGAAGAGGCAATGGCGAAGTTTGATGTAAGGGCTAAGATCCCCATTGAGACCTGATGAGCATTTTGTGTTACCTCCTTATGCACCAATTTTTGTCTTTCCCACCATAAATACCATGCGGAGACCGCAATCATTTCCCGCACATTGTTATTGCCCATAATCCACAATTCTTGGTCTGGCAAAAGTAACAAATACTCCAAAACCGCCTCTCCTGCACGGTCCACCCCGCAAGCTTTTTCAATAATATCCGCCAACCCTAACCTTCTCCAAACCTCTTTTGCTTTTCTACACTGAAACAACATGCGCTTTGTATCTTCTAACCCCTCTGAGCAAGTAGGAAAAATGGGTGAGATCTTCATATGTCTATTTGCGAGCGTAACCCGACAAGGAAGTGTGCCGTGTAGAGTGCGCCATGTAAATTTTTTGACTTTTGTCGGGCAAGCTAACTTCCATATCTGACTCCAAATAGGATTAATTGTTGTTCGACCAATCCCATTAGAATGTCTAAGCTTACTCCCATATTGGTGATCCCACTCCAGAGAGTAAGCAGACCGAATCGAGAATATACCATTTTTTGTGAAACTCCAAGCAATGAAATCAGGCATGTCATGTTGCGAGAGTGGAATTGAAAGGATTCGTTGTACATCAATTGGCCACATAGATTGTATAATTAGGTCTTCATCCCAGATATTGAAGATAGGATCAATAAGATCACCCACTTTGGATAACAGTTGTCTTCCCTTAGGCGTCACAATTTTCCTTGTTGCACAATTTGGTATCCAGGCATCTTCCCAAATGTCGATATTTTGTCCATTCCCCACTCGCCAAATATAGCCACGTTTTAGAGAAATTATACTTGCCATAATACTTTGCCAGGTAAAGGAAGAGCCTTTCTTCAGCTTAGTGTTCAAAAAATCGCCATTAGGATAGTAATTTGCCCTTAAGATAGTGGCGCACAAGGAATCAGGCTTATCAAGGAGGCGCCACGCCTGTTAGCGAGCAATGCCAGGTTAAAACAGTGAATATCACGAAATCTCATCCCTCCTTTGTTTTTAGGAACGCATATTTTCCACTAGGCCATCCAATGCATCCTCTTCTGGTTCTCCTCGTCTCCCCACCAGAAATGCGCCATCGCGTCAATAATTCCTTTACAAATTGTTTTTGGAATTTTAAAGACCGACATTGCATAGGTGGGTATGTCTTGGACAACAGCCTTAAGCAGGATCTCCTTCCCCCCGGCAGATAGTAATCTTTCTTTCCATCCACTGATTCTCTTAACAATACGTTAAATCAAAAATTGAAAACAGTCTGTTTTATCTAACCCCACATTTGCTGGCAACCCCAAATATTTGTCACTGAGAGCCTTAGTCATTATATCCAGTGTTGTACAAATTTGGATGACTTTCTTCATAACGAAATGAGATCTAGTTCGGTTAAAAACAATGATGATCCGGTTCGCTTCAATTTATATTGTGTAGTTTTCTTTTTCCAGGTTTTTTTCATTTCATCTCTCATTAGAAAATCAGCAAAATATGATGTATACACAAGCATTTATGGCCAGCAGTTTCACGAGCCAACAAGTGAAGTGACATCCCTCTCAACCCTCATGAAATAGGCTCGCGCCCCGCTTTATAAATAAAGCACAAATCACAGCACACGGTCGAACGATACAAAGTGGTGAGGTAACCCTCTTACAAAGCAGATCCTGAGATAACATGACAACTTATGCTGCCCAACAGTAACAAAGGAAGGCCTGCAACTACGACATGACACGCCCTTGGCCGCCTAAGCTCCACGACAATGCCCTCAGGAGGGGGAACGCCGCGAAGCGTCGTTGCCGTCTAGTCCACAAAAGACAAGGGCTTTCACCCAGAACCCTGGCACGGAGAGGAGAACCACAACGACGTCCTCAAGAGGAAAGCAGCACCCACGGGTGTCGCCGCCGTCGGCGCCAAAGCGCGGAGCTTTTGCTCGGTAGCTCACCCGTATCACCATGAGGCACCCAAGACATCTGCGACGAGTACAAGCCTCCAGGTCCGGATCCAGGCATCTCCACTGTGAAGGGGAGGGAGCCCGAGTCACCCGCCGTTACACCCCTCGTCGCCCAAACGACCAAGAGGCATAACCACCACCGCCGCCATGATGCCCACCGTAGAGCCAACCATGCGGACCGCCGTCCAGGAGCCGCCGCTCCGGCGTCCTTGACCCTAGACACCGCCACCCGCCTGCTTCACAATGCACCAACCACGATAGGAGAAATGAAAGGTATCTCCTTCCACTCCTAGACCGGCATCAGCCATCGGGTCTGGGTCGACACCTCCACCGTAGGAGGCATCCACACCTGCGTCCCCAGTCGGTCCTGGTGGAGCGAGGGGGATACGACCCGATGACTGTCGGCGGCCGGCGCCAAGCGGGGATCTCGCACGCCGCCACATCCATAGCCATCGACACCGATCCGCCTGACGGAGTAGCAACGCCCGGAGGGTCTGCCTCGGACCGACGTCACAAACCCGCAAGCAAGAGGCACAACGCGCAGGCTAGCACCCGCATGGACTCAGTCGGCCCCGGTACCTTCACGCCGTAGAACGCCATCCACCACCACATACCAGATCTGCGCTGCTTGTGGAAGCCAGCTACCAACGCCCCATCGCCACCCGGAAACCCCGAGCCGCGGCATCGCGCCGGGCCTACGCCGTCCCGCAGGAGCCGCACCGGACCGGCACCAACAGCACACGCCCGCCGCACCCTCTGCATCTAGCCCTGCACCGCACACCGGCCTTCCAGCGCCAGATCTGGCCAGAAACCGGCCTGCCCGCCGCCACCAGAGGAGGACGCGCCGCACCAGCCCCTGGCCACCGGGCTCCAAGCAGCCTCCGCCAGAGCACCACCAGGGAGCCACAGCACAAAGGCACCGCCGGCGGGAACCCCGCGCCGCCCGCAGCAACGGCGACCAGATCTGGCCGATCCAAATCGAGCCGGCACCGCCGCCACGTGGGCGCCTCGCGCGCAGCCCTCCACGCCCAGGGTGGCCGCCGGCAGAGGCAGCACGCAAGCCGCGCCACCGCCAGCCACCAGCCACTTTGCCGCCGCGCCCCGCCATCAGCGCGCTGCCATCGCTCGAGGAAGCCATCCCGTGCAGCTACCAATTCGCGAGGGGAGAGGAAGCCCCGCCGCCGCGGACGCCGACAGGGCTTTGCCCGGCGGCGCGCCCCCGCGATGGCGAGGAGGGGTTGGGGAGGAGGAGGCCGAGGCCGGCGGCGCTAGGGTTGGCCCTCCCGGTCGCCACACGGAAGCGACGCGGGAGGGGGGAGGGTTCCGTGGAGAACCACCGAAGGGGATTTCATCCCTCTCAACCCTTATGCGTAAAATTTCCTTTTAAATACTCATTACCAATATTTCAAGTGAGATCAACGTTTGTGAGCATAATATGAGTTAAGCCAACGAAGGATTTTTCCTTTAAAACGCTCTTTTCAAAATGACGCTCGCAATTTCATTTGTGATTCACATGTTTTGGCGTGTTTTCTCTATGATTTGTTGGTACCATGAGGTGCGATTTAGAGGTACCATGAGGTGTAGGGACATCTCCTATATATTAGTACATCGTTATAACATGTCAAGTTTGCAAATACTAATGGTTTTACACCCGCAAAATCACCTATGTCACACAATTACTTGGATAAACAGACCTTGTCCTTTAATAAAATATCGGTGGCCTAGCCTTCTTTCTAGAGAAAAGGCATCAGCCCGACTTTATAAATAAAGCCAACACGAGAGAGATCCAACAACGTATGGAATAACAATGATAAGGGAAGAAAGTCTAATACAAACCACACATGGTCAAGGATTAGGCGCGCAGGCCGAAGGAAACAAGCAAAAAAACATAAACTAATATCCGGGTCTGGAAGTTCAAGTGTCAACGGCGACAACAGAGACGCGGATCTTGGAGATGATCTCAAACAAAGAAATCAAGTTTGTGGCCTTAGCGAGAGGCATCCACCACTAGTAGAAAATAGGCCTTCCGTTTCAACCTTTAGTCCCGGTTTTGCTTTGGACTGGGACTAATGTGTCCATTAGTCCCGGTTCCAACGGCTAGGAGCTGTCAGGGGGTACGGGCCCCATTAGTCCCGGTTCATTTTGGACATATAGTCCCGGTTTGTATCACAAACCGGGACTAAAGGAGTGGTGGCAGGCTGGTGTCAGCCTGGGGCCCCCACGAGCCCTTTTAGTCCCGGTTTGTGATACAAATCGGGACTATAGATGGACCTTTAGTCCCGGTTTGTATAACCAACCGGGACTAAAGCTCTCCCTATATAAACCCTTCGTCCAGCCCGAATCCATTTCTCTATTTCTCCATTCGAATTCCCCTCTCTGTTCTTTCCCTAGCTTGAGCTCCTCCCTCCATTTTTGCCAAGATTTGTCAAGATTTGAGGCACCCCAATCCATCCAAGTGTCCACAAAGGTTAGCAACTTTGTCCTTTCATCTCTTATTGCTAGATCAGCTCGTGCTATGCTTTATAAGTATAGTGATTTGTGGGTTTTAGTTTGGGTGTAATTATGTGGTATTTTTTTATTTATATGAAATTTGAGCTCAAATTAACTCCTTAGTTTGCATATGTGTAGGTGTGGTTTACTTAGTGTGCCTTCCCGTCCCCGTCCTAACCACCGTCGATCGACCGCACCGTCCCGTCGCCGGCACCACCTTGGTGAGCCTCTTCTTGTGTTCTTATCATTTTTATAAATAAAATCGTATTTGTATGATTTAGATAGTTACTTGCATAGTTTTCTTACTTGTATGATTGTTGTTATATATAGTGCCATGGTTATAATATCCGTGCCCGTCGGCCCTCGTCCGGTTTACGATTCAGATGTGGTATATTCTCTTTTATAACTATTTGTTGCATTTCATGTTAATGACAATTATGCCCATCAAGTTGACATAGATATTTTTATCTAGGAGGTAGTTGAACCGGAAATGCCAACAGACCCTATTGTCGAGAAGTTAAATTTAGTTGAAAAAGAAAACGAGGATTTGAAAGAAAAATTGAAAAGAGTTGAAGAAGAGAAGATGAAATTGGAGTTGTACGTTGTCGATGTCGTCGATGATCACAAGATCAAGATGGATGCAATTCGCTTGAAGATTAGAAAGATTAGAAAATATGCCATTAATAAAGAGGCTTGGTATCATTATGCTGTTGGATCAATTTTTACCTTAGTTGCGATTTTGATCGCATTTGTTGTTGCATTTAAAATGTTTTAGCTAGATAGTTTTATGTTGTTTTATGAGAATAAGTGTGTATGAACTGTATGTATGAACTTGTATTAATTTGGTCTTCTCGGTGTTGTGTAATGAAGATGAACCGGCAATGGATGTACGTTGACCGACGCTCTCCCCAGTTCATTAATGGCGTGCAGAGTTTTTTGCGTGCGGCTGAGGCAAACAAGCGGGATGGTTTTATGTGTTGTCCATGTGGTGTGTGTAAGAATAATAATACTTACTCTAGTTCAAAATAGATTCACGTCCACCTGTTTACGTCCGGTTTCATGTCCGGCTATAATTGTTGGACCAAGCACGGAGAAAGAGGGGTTCTAATGGAAGAGAATGAAGAAGAAGAGGATGACGACAACTATCATGGGTGTCCTGAATATGATGGTAGTACAATGGGGGAAGAGAATGAGGAAGAAGAAGCTGAAGCATCAGATGAGCCCGCTGATGATCTTGGTCGGGCCATTGCTGATGCAAAGAAAAACTGCGAAAATGGAAAGGAGAAGTTGAAGTTGCAGCGCATGTTAGAGGATCACAAAAAAGCATTGTACCCAAATTGCGAAGATGACAACACAAAGCTCGGTACCACACTCGAATTGTTGCAATGGAAGGCAGAGAATGGTGTAGCTGACAAGGCATTTGAAAAGTTGTTGAAAATAATGAAGAATAAGCTTCCAAAGGACAACGAATTGCCCAACAGTACATACGAAGCAAAGAAGGTTGTCTGCCCTCTAGGATTGGAGGTGCACAAGATACATGCATGCCCTAATGACTGCATCCTCTACCGCGGTGAGTACGAGAATTTGGATGCATACCCGGTATGCAATGCATTGCGATATAAGATCGGTCGCGATGACCCTGTTGATGATGTTCAGGGCGAGCGCCCCGGGAAGAGGATTCCTGCCAAGGTGATGTGGTATGCTCCTATAATACCACGGTTGAAACGTTTGTTCCAAAACAAAGAGCATGCCAAGTTGTTGCGATGGCACAAAGAAGACCGTAAGAAAGACGGGAAGTTGAGAGTACCCGCTGATGGGTCGCAGTGGAGAAAAATTGAGAGAGAGTGGCCGGACTTTGCAGATGACCCAAGGAACGTATGGTTTGGTTTAAGTGCAGATGGCATTAATCCATTCGGGGAGCAGAGCAGCAAGCATAGCACATGGCCTGTGACTCTATGTATCTATAACCTTCCTCCTTGGTTGTGCATGAAGCGGAAGTTCATTATGATGCCAGTGCTCATCCAAGGCCCTAAGCAACCCGGCAATGACATTGATGTGTACCTAAGGCCATTAGTTGATGAACTTTTACAGCTGTGGAATAAAAAAGGTGTGCGTGTGTGGGATGAGCACAAACAGCAGGAATTTGACCTGCGAGCGTCGCTCTTTGTAACCATCAATGATTGGTCTGCTCTTAGTAACCTTTCAGGACAGACAAACAAGGGATACCATGCATGCACGCACTCTTTAGATGATACCCAAAGTATATATTTGGACAAATGCAAGAAGAATGTGTACCTGGGACATCGTCGATTTCTTCCGGCCAAGCATGCCTTAAGAAAGAAAGGCAAGCATTTCAAAGGTGAGGCAGATCACCGGAAGAAGCCCGTCCTCCGTACTGGTGATGACATACTTGATATGGTCAAGGATTTACAAGTAATATTTGGAAAGGGTCCTGGCGGACAATCTGTTCCGACTGACGCTGAGGGACGCGCACCCATGTGGAAGAAGAAATCTATATTTTGGGAGCTAGAATATTGGAAAGTCCTAGAGGTCCGCTCTGCAATAGACGTGATGCACGTGACGAAGAATCTTTGCGTGAACCTGCTAGGATTCCTGGGCGTGTATGGGAAGACAAAAGATACACCGGAGGCACGGGAGGACCAGCAACGTGTGCACGAAAATGACGGCATGCATGAGCAGTATGAAGGTCCTGCCAGCTACGCTCTTACCAAAGCAGAGAAGGAAATCTTCTTTGAATGCCTGCTCAGTATGAAGGTCCCATCTGGCTTCTCGTCGAATATAAAGGGAATAATAAATATGGCGGAGAAAAAATTTCAGAACCTAAAGTCTCATGACTGCCACGTGATCATGACGCAATTGCTTCCGGTTGTGTTGAGGGGGCTTCTACCAGAAAATGTTCGATTAGCCATTGTGAAGCTATGTTCATTCCTCAATGCAATTTCTCAAAAGGTAATCGATCCGGAAATCCTACCAAGCTTACATAATGATTTGGTCCAATGTCTTGTCAGTTTCGAGTTGGTGTTCCCACCATCCTTCTTTAATATTATGATGCACATCCTTGTTCACCTAGTCGAAGAGATTGCCATTCTGGGTCCTGTATTTCTACACAATATGTTCCCCTTTGAGAGGTTCATGGGAGTCTTAAAGAAATATGTTCGTAACCGTGCTAGGCCAGAAAGAAGCATTTCCAAGGGCCATGAAACAGAGGAGGTTATTGAGTTTTGTGTTGACTTTATTCCTGACATTAAGCCGATTGGTGTTCCTCAATCGCGGCATGAGGGGAGACTGCGTGGAAAAGGCACGCTTGGACCAAAATCAATAATATGTACGGACGGGCATTCTTGGGCGCAAGCACACTACACAGTTCTACAGAATTCTACCTTGGCCACCCCATATATCGAGGAACACATGGATATTATACGCTCGAAGAACCTGGAGAAGTCTGACCCCTGGATTCAACGTACACACATTGAGGCTTTCGGTGGTTGGTTGCGAACACATCTCATGAATGACGACAATGTTGAAGATGACTTGTACTTGTTGGCCAAGAGACCATCTTCGACTATATTGACTTTCCAGGGGTACGAGATAAATGGGAATACATTTTACATGATCGCCCAAGATAAAAAGAGCACCAACCAAAACAATGGTGTTCGCTTTGACGATGCGGCAAACACTAAGGAAAAGGACACATATTATGGTTACATAGAGGAGATATGGGAACTTGACTATGGAGGTGATGTGAAGGTCCCTTTGTTCCGGTGCAAATGGGCCAATCTGACTGGAAGAGGGGTAATGGTAGACCCGCAGTACGGAATGACAACAGTGGATCTCAACAATCTTGGGCACACAGACGAACCATTCGTTCTAGCCAATGATGTGGCGCAAGTTTTCTATGTGGAGGACATGTCTACCAAACCGAAAAAAGGAAAGATAAGAAAGCGGATACATCATACGATGAGCCAAAGCGCCACATAGTTCTTTCTGCGAAAAGAAACATCGTGGGAGTGGAGGACAAGACAGACATGTCAAGAGATTATGAAAAGTTTGATGAAATTCCTCCCTTCGCAGTGAAGACTGGCCCAAGCATCATGTTAAATGATGAAGATTGTCCATGGTTACGGCGCAATAATCAAGGGACACACGCGAAGAAAAAGTTTTATACACTACTGGAATCAGCTTCTTTGCCATCTGCCAGCTCTTTGCCGTCTGCTGGCAGATGGCAAACAGGTTGTTTGCCGTCTGCTTTGGCAAAGCAGACGGCAAAGATCTGGCTGATGGCAAAGATGGTCTTTGCCATCTGCACTTCTTTGCCGTCTGCTGGCAGACGGCAAAGAACAAAGTGGGCCCCACGGGGCACGGCACTGGCTAGGTCAAGCTCTTTGCCATCTGCCACTTCTTTGCCGTCTGCTGGCAGACGGCAACGATTTCTTTGCCGTCTGCCAGCAGACGGCAAAGAGGTGAGGGTGGGGCCCGCAATGTCATGGCGGGGGCGGGCTAACGGTTACCCTCTTTGCCGTCTGCCAGCAGACGGCAAAGAAATGAACTTAACTTTCGGCCCCGCGCCCCGCGCCTCTCTCTCTCTCACATCTCTCTCTCCCTCTCTCTCTCAGCGCCGCCGCCCCGCCCTCCCGCCGCCGCCCCCTCCCCGCAGCCCTCCTCCACCACCGCCCCCTCCCCGCGGCCCTTCTTCACCACCGCCGGAGCCAGGCCGCGGCGCCGCCCGCCCCCTCCCCGCAGCCCTCCTCCACCACCTCGGCCCCGTCGCCCCCGCCGCCCCCTGCCCCGCCGCTCCGCCGCGTCGGGTTGCCGGCGAGCAGGCACCCCCGACGACCCAGCTCCGCCCCTCCCCCTCCGCCGCCCCGCGCCACCGCCTCGACCCCCCCTCCGGTGAGCTCCACCCTCCCCCCCTTTTTATGTTTTTTTTTCTGTTTTTATTAGTTCATATTAGTTAGTTTATATTAGTTAGTTATTAGTTCATATTAGTGAGTATATATTAGGTAGAAAAAACTTAGATAGAAAAGAAGAAAAGAAAAAACCTAGAAGAAAAAAAAGAAGAAAAGAAGAAGAAAAAAAAGGAAAAGAACAAAAAATAAGAAGAAGAAGAAGAAACAGAAGAAGAGGAGGAGGAGAAGAAAAAAGAAGAAGAAGAAGAAGAAGAAAAAAAGAGGAGAGGAGGAGAAGAAGAAGAGGAAAAAAGGAAAGGAAGAAGAAGAAGAGGAGGAGGAGGAGAAGAAAAAAGAAGAAGAGGAAGAAGAAGAAGAAAAAAGAGGAGAGGAGGAGAAGAAGAAGAGGAAAAAGGAAAGGAGGAAGAAGAAGAAGAAGAAGGAAAAAAAAGGAAGAAAATGAAGAAAAGGAAGAAGAGGAAGAAGAAGAAAAGAAAAAAAGAGGAAAAACCCCGACGACCTCCCCGTGTGAATTATGAGTTAGGTCATATAATTTCCGATTTTGTTATGAAAAACATCATATATATTTGTGTTGATCGGGTGGATTTAAATGTGCAGTTGTTTTGTCGCTGCGAGGGTTTGGTGTTCGACGACCTCCCCATGCGTTCGACGAGCTCCGCCCCTGCGTTCGTGGGTGAGCACAAATGACATCTCCTCCCCCCCTTCATTTGCTCTGTTCCGGTCTTCGTGCCGATGAAACTTGCTAGCTGTAGGTAGATTGAATCATCAGTATGCGTGACCACTATGCGTCTCCCGTTCGAAAGGGTTACATCTATAAATATGCATGCATTTGCATATTTATAACCGTGATTCTTTCGAATTGTCCAACGTTATCCATGGACAGCCCGAGTATGTGTAGATTGGGTTCGTTTTCCCATATGCTCTACTCCGGATCCGATGCAGAATTTCGCCAGTGCCTCCCTGTTGTTCTCCGGGTACACATCCTCTCTGCTTATTGCCGAGACGTGTATCAAGAGAACAGCGGGGAGGTGCTGCCGAAATTTTGCGTCGGATCCGGAGCAGAGCATGGGAAAACGAACCCAATCTACACATACTCGGGTGGAATTAGGACCTATCTTTACCTACTAGCGTCTAGGTTGCATGGACATAATAAAACTGACAAACTCTATTAACTGATGAATATGGTTTGCTGAATTATGTATATATTTCTTGTATGTTTAGTAGGTAGGCAAGATGAGTGATCGTGCTTGGATGTACACCGGTCACCCTAGTCAGAAAGAAATGACCATTGAATGGTTAACAAAAACCAAGGGGTTTCTGAGCGCCGCATTTGCAAATGGCCAGGAAATAACCTGGTGCCCCTGTGTCCGGTGCGACAACCATAAAAAGTGGACACGGGATGAAATGGGTAAACACTTGCAGAAGTGGGGTTTTACGACTGATTATACGGTGTGGAGATTTCATGGTGAGTCTGCCCAACGTGCCAGAGCTGAGGTGGTTCGTCGTCGCACCGACGAGCATGGTACCGGGATCGAAGACATGGTGCAAGACTTTGATGATGCTCGGGATTCGGACGATGAGATGGAGGAATCTGCAAAGGCCTTCTATGAAATGTTGGAGTCTTCAAAACGTCCTCTCCACGAGCACACTGAGCTTTGTCAGCTGGATGCCATCACGCAAGTAATGGCTCTCAAGGCTCAGTTCAACCTGGGCAGAGAATGCTACGACGCGATGATGACGATATTTGGACGCTTTCTACCCAAAGGCCATGTATTGCCAGCAAACCTGTACCAGTCGGACAAAATCCTACGTGCGCTTAAGATGCCCTATGAGAAGATAGATGCCTGTGAGAATGGATGTGCCTTATTTAGGCTTGAGTATGCGGGCTTCAACTATTGTCCCATTTGCAAGTCTTCCAGGTATGTTGTGGTAGACAACGGTATGGGTGAGAAGAGTCAGACCAAAATCCCAGTTAATGTTCTTCGGTATATGCCAATCATACCAAGACTTCAACGTCTTTTCATGGTCGAAGAGACGGCCAGACAGATGACGTGGCATAAATTGGGAAAAAGAACCGAACTAGATGCAGATGGGAATCCGATGTTGGGACACACTTCAGACGCTTTTGCGTGGAAGCACTTCGATGCTTTACATAAGGACAAAGCGGCAGATCCAAGGCATCCTCGAGTCACCATCAGCACGGATGGGTTCCAAGTGTTTGGTATGACGGCAACCCAATACAGTTGCTGGCCTGTATTTGTCATTCCACTCAATCTCCCCCCGGAGAGATTATGAAAAGAAAGAACATTTTCTTGACATTGATAATTCCAGGGCCCAACTATCCGGGGAAGAATATGAATGTGTACATGCAGCTGCTTAAGGATGAATTGCAAGAAGCTTGGGATAATGGGATCAAGACATATGCCGCCGCTACAAAACAAAACTTCAAAATGCATGTGTGGTACATGTACTCGACGCATGACTTGCCGGCGTATGCGCTATTCGTTGGCTGGTGTGTGCATGGAAGGTTCCCGTGCCCCACATGCAAGGCAGCTCTTCAGTTCCGTTGGCTGCAGGTGGGTCGCAAGTATTCTTGCTTCGACTTGCATAGACAGTTCCTGGATCCTGGCCATAAGTTCAGAAAATACAAGAAAGATTTCATGAAAGGTAGAGTTATCAAAAACTCTGCACCACCTGCATTGACAGGCCAACAGACCCTGGATCAGTTAAACGCTCTCGAGCCTAATCCAGAGCGTCCAGGATATTTCAAAGGGTATAATTCGGAACACGCCTGGACTCACAAGATATGCTTGTGGGATCTGCCTTACTTTAAAGACCTCATTTGCCCACACAACATCGACGTGATGCACACTGAAAAGAATATCGCCGAGGCCCTTTTTGGTACATTGTTCGGCATAGAGGGGAAGTCAAAGGATAACCCTAAGGCTAGAGTCGATCAAGAGGCTCTATGTGATAGACCGTTACAAAACATGCGACAACCGAAAGGAAAGAAGAACTGGAGGAAGCCAAAGGCATGGTTCAATCTTGGAAGGCCAGCTATGAGGGAAATGATCTTGTGGGTGAAAATGCAGTTGATGTTCCCCGATGGGTATGCAGCGAATCTAAAGAGGGGAGCGAGTCTTGACAAATTGAAAATATTTGGTATGAAGAGTCATGATTGGCACATATGGCTTGAGCGGGTAATGCCGGTGATGTTGCGTGGCTTTATCCCTGAGGATGAATGGCTAGTACTGGCAGAGCTGAGCTATTTCTTCCGTGCTCTTTGTGTGAAAGAACTATCGCCTGACGTGCTAGACGAACTGGAAGAGTTGGCGCCGGAGTTGATCTGCAAGTTAGAAAAGATCTTTCCACCGGGATTCTTTAATCCAATGCAGCATTTGATTTTGCATCTCCCGACCGAGGCAAGATTGGGGGGGCCCGTGCAAAATCGTTGGTGCTTCGCAACTGAGAGGATGCAGAAGACGCTTCGAGCAAAATGTAAAAATAAACGTAGAATTGAAGCATCGATGGCCGAGGCATTCATTACTGAGGAGGCCGCAAACTTCGTGACATCACACTACAAAGCCAAGAATCGTCATTTGCATAATCCGAAGCCTCGGTACAATGATGGCGACCGTGAAAAAGGTTGATCCAACCTCAGCCTATTCAAAGGGAAGCTCGCACCAGCCGGTGCTTCGAAAGCAATACCGTTGGATGTCGAAGAATGGCGGACCATTTCGTTGTATATCTTCAACAACCTACCAGAAGTGTGGCCGTACATCGAGTAAGTTCTCGGTACATTGTTTCGCAACTTCTAATTCCTTTGAAATGCTCTTATTCCCGGATATGTGATATAGTCGATACGTCGCCAAATTTTCGGATGGAGCGGTGATCCAAAAGGATTCCATCGAAGAGTATGAGCTTCTGGCAAAGCATGGAGGAGGCTATCCCGGTTTCATCTCTTGGTTCAAACAAACGGTAATTTCCATTAGACCATTTCATTTCTTTGTCTAGTTTGCGGCTAATGCAACAATCCTTTCGTATTAAACTTGTAGGCTAATGCAGATTCTATGGACTCCGAATTGAGACAAGTCGCAAATGGTTTTGACTATAAGGTCCGTTCATTTGACAAATACGACATCAGCGGGTATCGCTTTCGTACTTTTGGCAAAGAGCTATCTATGGCCGACCGAAAGTCTACAAATTGTTGTGTCTCCGCTGTCGGCGAAGGAGGGGTCGAGTATTATGGAAGAGTTGAAGCAATTTATGAACTTACATTCTTTGGTGAAAACCCACCAAACGTCGTAGTCTTCAAATGTTATTGGTTCCAGCCAAAGGAGACTAGAAGGACTCATGAACATATAGGGCTAGTCGAAATCAAACAAAGCACCCATTTAGATGTTCCCGATATCTATATTACGGCTCAACAGGCGACCCAAGTTTTCTATCTACCGTGGGCCTGCCAAACTGATCCAAATCTGAATGGTTGGGATGTCGTTTATGATGTGCCGCCACATTTTAGACCACCTCCCCTCAATGAAGATGATTATGACCCTCACATTAACCCAGACACATATGAAGGAGAATTCTTCCAAGAAACACGTGTTTCCAAAAAACGTTTCAAGAACCGCTCTACTTCACCCCAGAACATTGAGGTAGACAGCGACAGTGAATCCGACTTCACCCCTGAGCCGGAACAAGATGAGACGGAAGAAGAAGAGGTTACTGCTGCGGATGACCTGTCAATGCTTGACCGATTACATAAAGAAGGCCTTCCACATGTTAATGCATTTATTGATGATGCTGATGAGCACGTCATTACTGATAGTGATGATGATTCTGCATTTATTGATCCCAGAGCATATATAGACGATGAAGATTAATATTAGTAATGGCAGGTATTCAATTATTATTATGTACATATATATTATTAATTAGTTCATGTTATTAGGTATTCAACAAAATGACATTGACTTAGCTTATTTTCCTCGAAAATGACATAATAACCTTACTTAGCTCCAAACTGACATACTTTACCTAGGATAGCTATAAAATGACCTATACTTAGCATTTTTCCTCCTAAATGACTTAATATGCTTAGTTAGCTAAAAAATGGCATAACTACCTAGGATAGCTCCAAAATGACCTATACTTAGCTTCTTTAGTTCATTTATGACATACTTAGCATACTTAGGTAAAAAATGGCATGATAATCTTGGTTTAGCTCCAAAATGACATTGACTTAGCTTATTTTCCTCCAAAATGACAAAATAACCTTACCTACCTCCAAAATGACCGATTTTAACTAGGATAGCTCTAAAATGACCTACACTTGCCATTTTCTTGTATGATTGTATGATTTATATAGTTACTTGTATAATTTTCTTACTTTGTATGATTGTTTCTTATACATAGTGCCATGATCTTGAAATCCGTCCCCGTCGGCCCTCGCCCGCTTTATGATTCGGATGTGGTAAATTCTCTTTTATAACTATTTGTTGCATTTCGCATTTATGACAATTATGGCCATCAAGTTGACATAGAGATATTTTAATCTAGGAGGTATGTGAACCGGAATTTGCAACCGACCCTCTTGTCGAGAAGTTAAATTTAGTTGAAAAAGAAAATGAGTATTTGAAAGAAAAAATTAAAAGAATTGAAAAAGAGAAGATGACATTGGAGTTGTATGTTGCCGATGTCGTCGATGATCACAAGATGAAGATGAATGCAATGCGCTTGAAGATGGATGCAATGCGCTTGAAGATTAAGAAGATTAGAAAATATGCCATTGATAATGAGGCTTGGTATCATTATGCCGTTGGATCAATTGTTACCTTAGTTGCGATCTTCATCGCATTTGTTGTGATGAGGGTACGTTTTCTCTATACTTAGCTTATTTTCCTCCTAAATGGCATAATTACCTAAGTTAGATAAAAAATGAGCTATACTTACGTAAGTTGGCTCAAAAATGGCATCATCCTCGAAAATGACATAATAACCTTACTAAGCTCCAAAATGACCTATTTACCTAGCTTAGCTCTAAAATGACCTACACTTAGCATTTTTTCCTAGCTTAGCTAAAAAATGACATTTTTACCTACCTTAGTTAGAAGAAGAAGAAGATAAAGAAGAGGAGAGGAGAAAAAGAAAGTGAAGAAAAATTCTTCTTCTTCTTCTTCTTCTTCTTCTTCTAGTCTTCTTCTTCTTCTTCTTCTTCTTCTAGCTAGTCTTCTTCTTCTAGTCTTCTTCTTCTTCTTCTAACTTTCTTCTTTCCCAATTTGCAGATTTGCTTTTGATGAGGAAGCTTGCGTTGATGGAGTCTACTATTCTTCTTGTGCTTCCTTTTTGTTTTGATTTTGTAGGATGAACAATGTGAAACTTGCTACCTATATATGTATGTATGGATGAAACTATATGGACCTTTTGCTTAATTGTTGGATATGTTGGACTTTTCATTTGGTGTATATATGTGTTGGATGATCATATCCATATGGCAGGGATATGTTGGCTATATATACTTGTTGAAATATTTTGAAATGAATATATATATATATATATATATATCTGTGAAATTGATTGAATTTAAGAAAAAAAAACAGTGGCAATATAGCCACTTTGCCGTCTGCTAGCAGACGGCAAAGAGGTTTGCCGTCAGCTAGCAGACGGCAAAGAGGACACGTGGCAGCAGCCTGTGCAACCTGGGCTGGCCTATTTGGCCTCTTTGCCGTCTGCTGGCAGACGGCAAAGACCTTTGCTTCTTTGCCGTCTGCTGGCAGACGGCAAAGAGCCTGCGTTGGCCCAGCTGACGCCTGATGTCAGCTGACGTCAGCTGCAGCTCTTTGCCGTCTGCTAACAGACAGCAAAGAGCGCCGTTAGCCCCCTAACGGGGCTGGCACCTTTTGTCTGCCGTCCAGGGTCTTTGCCGTCTGCCGGCAGACGGCAAAGGGGCCTTTGCCGTTAGCTGTTCGGCCGGACTGTTGGCCGTCTGCTGGCAGACGGCAAAGGCTTTGCCGTCCGCCAGGCATGCCTTTGCCGTCTGGTATGGCAGACGGCAAAGAAGCTGATTCCAGTAGTGATACCCCAAGATCCCACTCTGGGATGTGACTGGCTGTACCGTCATCACTTTTCTTCTCTAGTGAGTAGCCGGGATGGTTCAGTTTGTACACGAAGTGCATCCAGTTTTTGTTGTAACCCTCTCAATTTTTTAGCACATGCTATGTGGGTGAAATTATGATACCATGCCAAGTTTCAACCTTTTCAGAATTCATTTGTGGTGCTTTTTAATTTCAGGGTCATTTAGCTCAAAACAAATCATTAAATGCATGAAAAATAGCAAATGAAGTTAGATAGGGTTGAAATTTTAGTATGTGGCTTCTAATGGTTCATATTGAATGGACAAAAAGTCTAGAGTTGAAATAAGTTAAGAAAATTGAAATCCTTTTTGTAACAGACGAGTTTTCGTCCGAAACCCCGATACTCCGAAGGAGATTGTCCATTTTGTACACGAAGTGCATTCAGTTTTTGCCGTAACGCTCTCAACTTTTTAGCACATGCTATGTGGGTGAAATGATGATACCATGCCAAGTTTCAACCTTTTCAGAGTTCAGTTGTGGTGCTTTTTAATTTCAGGGTCATTTAGCTCAAAACAAATCATTAAATGCATGAAAAATAGCAAATGAAGTTAGATAGGGTTGAAATTTTAGTATGTGGCTTCTAATGGTTCATATTGAATGTACAAAAAGTCTGGAGTTGAAATAAGTTTAAAAAAATTGAAATCCTTTTGTAACAGACGAGTTTTCGTCCGAAACCCCGATACTTCGAAGGAGATTGTCCATTTTGTACACGAAGTGCATCCAGTTTTTGCCGTAACGCTCTCAACTTTTTAGCACATGCTATGTGGGTGAAATGATGATACCATGCCAAGTTTCAACCTTTTCAGAGTTCAGTTGGGTGATTTTGATTAAAACAAATGAAGGTATAAAACTAAAAGAGGTAAACAGAATCTGATTTTGATTAAAATACCTATTTAAATTATCCTAAAAATTCCCAACTTTAACATAATGATAAAACATACTAATATTAAACAACAGGAAAAACAATCACTCAAAAATCTATTTTTAAACTAAAGTTATTCACAAATTACTGTTTCAGACAAATTTCAAATGAATTCAAATTTAAACTATTTCAATTTGAAAACTACTAGCACTAACAGAAAGTTTGTAATTGTTTTGACCTAAAGCAAAAAGATTCATTAAAAAACTATAAATATTCTAACAGTTATTCCAAATATAAAAACAGAAATTAGAAAAACAAAACAAAACAAAAAACAGAAAATACAGCTGTAGTCCCGGTTAGTGCTACCAACCGGGACTAAAGGTCCCTTCCCGCGCGTAATTTGGGCCGCCGAAAAGGAGAGACCTTTAGTCCCGGTTGGTGATAGCAACCGGGACTAAAGGACCTTTAGTCCCCGTTGGTGACACCAACCGGGACTAAAGGTGTGGGTGTATTTAACAACGGCTTCTTCCTCCTCAGTTTCTCCCCCGACGCCACACTTTACTCTACGCCGCCAGGCTGCCCAATTTTGCCCCGACTCCGTCGCCGTCGCCGTCGCCGCTCCTCGCAGGTCTCCTCCGTCGCTCCGTCGTCATCGCCGCTCCTCGCTGGTCTCCTCCCTCGCCGTCGCCGCTCCTCGCCGGTAAGGCTCCCCATTCTCTCTGTCCCCGTCGGCCCCGCGCGCCTCTGCCGCTCGCCCCCACCCACCGCAGCACTGCCGCCGGCCCCGACTCCGCCCACCGTAGCACCGCCGCTGGCCCCGCGCGCGTCTTCGGCGACCCCGCAGCGCCGCCCGACTCTGTCCCGTGCGATGCCCGTGCGTTGAACCAAGATATCAAGTAGATGATGTTAGAATCATATATGAAAGTAGTGTATTTGTTTATTTATTTGGAAATGATGTTAGAATCGTATGTGAACTCACCACCAACTCCAATCTTTTTAGTGTTATGAAAATTTTTGTGGTTGGTATGCAACATTTTTTCATTAAACAATGTGTTAAGAAAATTGTAGTAGATGGATAAGTAGATTGATATTGTTAGATGATTTTGTTTATGATGCTTTTTATGTTTTAATTGTTTTATGTTTTAGTTAATTAGGAGTCCTAGGAAAAATTAGTATGTGTATGTTAGATTAGAGAAAAATTCTTGGGTTTTGAAAAATTCTTGGGTTTTGAAAAAATTAGTGATTAAACGATAAGAAAATGTTCTCATAGGAATTTGTCTCGACGTCGACGATGCCTGGCCCGCATGCTAGTCGTCGTCGAGTCGGCGTCGACATCCTTGAGAGGCGCAATGTCCGGGACTGGGCTCCGCCGGGCTGGCACTGGGAGGTGCTACCTTCCCGGGCTCGGAGCTTGGTGAGGAATCCTGGTCTCGTCGTCGACCTAGAGCTTCTTTGGTGGCGGTCACGTGGGCCACTTTCGGTGCAGAGGGAGCGGACCCCCGGGGAGGTGGTACGTCGCCGTGTCAGGGAGGAGGACGAGCACGTCCATCGCTACATGGCGGCGTTGGACGCCAGGTTCAACAATACCTGGCAGATTCTTCAGGGATCTCACCCGAGTTATGATCCCGTGATGGTTCCTTATCTTTGGGTGTCCACCACCCACGACTCAGGAACCGCTAGTGACTTAGATTATTCGATAGTATTCGATCTGTATTAGTGATATTATATGATAATATTCGAGATGTATTAGTTAATATTTGATGATGCATTAACTGGATTATTCGAGATGATGTATTAGTGATATTATATTCGAGTTCATTATAAATGTATTAGTGATATTTTATCGGTATAATGCGTGTGTGACTTTCGGTCTGTCGTTGCTCCTTGTGTGACTTTCATGTATGTTCTTGATGAAGGAATCCCGACTGTTGTCGTGGGGGGCGCCTCCTCTTCTTCTCTTCTTTGCGATATATTCGTCTGTATAATGCGCAAGAAGAGAAGAGGGGGGGCGTCCATCACCGACGGTCGAACTATTACTGTGAGAGTGTCCACCAACATATATACACCACCATATCAGTGTGAGAGAGTGCGCACCAACACACCATGAGATATGAGAGTTATTTAAGGAAAGCCTCGACGGACCGAAAGTCACACACGCATTAGGATCCAAGCATGCCGTAATTCTTGAATCATGAACACAGGAAATGTCGTCGTCATCTCACGACGATAGGATCCAAGCGTGCAAACTTTGCGATGAAGATAAGGGTCTTTGCGACCAGCCTGGGCTGCGAGACGGTAGGTTCTTCACCATGAAGCTTTACGAGGACTTTGATATTGCTACGGTACGCAACGATGACAACTGTTTTTTCGTAATTAAGCATGACTTCTGTTTCTTTCCTTCAATGCGTAATTTCTATTTTATACAATTCGACTAGTTCATCCCCTATCATGCAAGACGGTATTTCTTGGAGAGGCTCGGTTTCGAAGAGCACGAGAGTTTCGAGACGAGGACAGCCAACCTGAGGACTAAACATGGTCACACATTTCTGGTGAAAGTAATGAATGCACCTGATAACACAGAATTAGGGTGCTCAAATTGGGAAGCTCTTTGCAAGGCATATGGATTTCAGGAGGATATGGAAATAACCTTCGATCTTCGTCCTGAAGATCATATTGAAGGAAACATCGACATTTGGGTGGATGTCGATATGCTTCCTGTTTTACCTCCATGTGAGTTTGTCAACCATGCATATTTGTCAAGTAATTTGCATTCTATATTTAAAAATATTTGGTGTTCATCCATACTAAATTTGTTAATTTATAATTTACAGCTTATTTCGTTTCTTCGAGTGAAACACAGAACATAATCGACACGACACACTACACTTATGGATCACATCTAACTTGGGAGGAGAAGGATGATCTTATCAACTTTGTTATTGGTGTCCTAGTTGGTAGGGAGATCTTCCCGTATAATTTGGGTACTGGCCCAAATTATACATTGTACAGGACACTAGTGCATAGGTTGAGGGCGGATGACAATCGCCGAAATATCTTGGTAAGAGTTGCTAATTAAGTACACTAGTACTGTTGCGTAAATGGTATTGATTACATTGCTAACTAGGCTACTATTATGTTCTTCAACAGAAACTGCCAAATGAAGTTGTGCCTCCGTTGATGCAACTCGAAGGTAATATGACAATTAAAAGCCCCTTCCAGCCCGAGTTCTCTTTTGCATACTCGACTGAGCGCAAACCACCAAGACGGCTCCAAATTGAAGCATGGGGACAAATAAAGAAGGATCGCAAGCCACAAGTTGGAGACCGTTGGATCTCTTTGCTTCATCATGGAGACATAGGTGTTATTCTGTTTTATGTCATTTTACCTAGGAGGGAGGACTAGGTCCTATGAGAGAGAAGTGTTTCTAGTTTATATTAACTTGCATGATCGATTAGGATGATTAGTATTATGATGTTTTTGTGTTTTATGAGATTTTAACTTGTTATGATTAAGATGATGATGAGTTGTTAGATGAGTAAGATGATGATGAGTTATATGACATATATTTGATTAAAGTGGATGGATGCAAGTGATCATGTTGAATTAGAGGAAAAAATTAAATGGAAAACACAAAATGAAAAGGAAAATAAACAATGAAGCCTTAACCGCTAAACCTTTAGTCCCGGTTGGTGTTACCAACCGGGACCAAAGGACCCCATGCCCTGGCGCGCGCTTCCGGCCATGTGGCCAGGGTTTAGTCCCGGTTCGTAGCCAACCGGGACTAAAGGCTTGGACCTTTAGTCTCTATACTTTAGTCCCGGTTGGGGAACCGGGACTAAAGGCCCTTCCCAACCGGGACTAATGTCATGTTTTCTACTAGTGCACTGCTGTAGAAGACCAACCATTTTGAAGAGGCAATTAACAGAATGGTTCGAAAAGATGCTCAATAGTAAATTTATTGCTAGTGGTCAAGAAAAGCCCAGAGAAACCAACAATGGCATGCCGAAATAACCAACAAAACTTAGTTGTAGTACCCTGCAAGTAGGCATATAACTCATCAAACTTATTCGAGTTCCAGCCGACATTCTACCACGATCGAAAACAGCTCCATCCCAGCTTAGTAAGGACACAACTAAAAATAATATGCTCGGTGTTTTCCATCTCCACACAAAGAGCAACCCTAAAAAATAATATGTTCACTGTTGTCCATCTCCCCACAAAGAGCACATCCTACCGAGGCATTGCCATGCCGCTTAATAATTTGGTCACTAGCAGGAAGGCGGTGCTATCGCTTGCCAGAGGAAGATTATGATTTTTAGAGGAATACATGCTCGCCAAACACCCTTGTAATGAGAGGAAGGAAGACACTGGATTAACTTAAGATGGAGATTGGGGCCACAAGGAGAATGGGGCCAGGAGAGGCGTTCTGCGTCATCGAGAGAGATGAAAAAATGGCAGTGAGGTCCGGCTAGTTGGCCAGCTCTGCAGGTGACAACGATCGCCTAAAACATAAATCCCAATTCCCGGTCGCACCTTCGACATGGAGATCAATCGGTCCGAGCAATACTAAAAAATCGGGAAGGAGTGGCAAAGAGGGCCATCCTCAAGCCGGTAATTGAGCCAAAAACGCCCCATAGAGCTGCTACTTCTCGAGCATGCGTTGGTTTCCGTGAAGAGGAACGGGTGATGCAGCAAAGTAGATAAGTATTCCCCTCAGTTGTTGACTTGATTATTTGTGTAGGTACATCCATTGGTGACTTGCTTGTATCTCCTACTGGATTGATACCTTGGTTCTCAACAACTGAGGGAAATACTTATCTACTTTGCTGCATCACCCGTTCCAGTGTTTGATTATTTGTGTAGGTACATCCATTGGTGACTTGCTTGTATCTCCTACTGGATTGATACCTTGGTTCTCAACAACTGAGGGAAATACTTATCTACTTTGCTGCATCACCCGTTCCTCTTCACGGAAACCAACGCATGCTCGAGAAGTAGCACGGACCTCTAGGTATTTCCAATAGGGTAGGTCCCAAAATATAGATTTCTTCTTCCACATGGGTGTGTGTCCCTCAGCGTCATTCGGAACAGATTGTCTGCCAGGACCCTTTCCAAAGATTACTTTTAAATCCTTGACCATATCAAGTATATCATCACCAGTACGGAGGACGGGCTTCTTCTGGTGATCTGCCTCACCTTTGAAATGTTTGCCTTTCTTTCTTAAGGCATGCTTGGTCGGAAGAAATCGACGATGTCCCAGGTACACATTCTTCTTGCATTTGTCCAAATATATACTTTGGGTATCATCTAAACAGTGCGTGCATGCATTGTATCCCTTGTTTGTCTGTCCTGAAAGGTTACTAAGAGCAGGCCAATCATTGATGGTTACAAACAGCAACGCTCATAGGTCAAATTCCTCTTGTTTATGCTCATCCCACACACGTACACCTTTTCCATTCCACAGCTGTAAAAGCTCTTCAACTAATGGCCTTAGGTACACATCAATGTCGTTGCCGGGTTGCTTAGGGCCTTTGATGAGCACCGGCATCATAATGAACTTCCGCTTCATGCACAACCAAGGAGGAAGGTTATAGATACATAGAGTCACGGGCCATGTGCTATGCTTGCTGCTCTGCTCCCCAAAAGGATTAATGCCATCTGCACTTAAACCAAACCATACGTTCCTTGAGTCACCAGCAAAGTCCCCCCACTTTCTCTCGATTTTTCTCCACTGCGACCCGTCAGCGGGTGCTCTCAACTTCCCGTCTTTCTTACGGTCTTCTTTGTGCCATCGCAACAACTTGGCATGCCCTTTGTTTCTGAACAAACGTTTCAACCGTGGTATTATAGGAGCATACCACATCACCTTGGCAGGAACCCTCTTCCTGGGACGCTCGCCCTCAACATCACCAGGGTCATCTCGTCTGATCTTATACCGCAATGCACCACATACCGGGCATGCGTTCAATTCCTCATACTCACCGCGGTAGAGGATGCAGTCATTAGGGCATGCATGTATCTTCTGCACCTCCAATCCTAGAGGGCAGAGAACCTTCTTTACTTCGTACGTACTGTCGGGCAATTCGTTATCCTTTGGAAGCTTGTTCTTCATTATTTTCAGTAGCGAACCAAATCCCTTGTCAGATACACCATTGTCTGCCTTCCATTGCAGCAATTCCAATATGGTACCGAGCTTTGTGTTGTCATCTTGGCAGTTTGGGTACAACCCTTTTTTGTGATCCTCTAACATGCGATCGAACTTCAACTTCTCCCTTTCACTTTCGCATTCTCTCTGTGCATCAACAATGACCCGTCCAAGATCATCATCGGGCACATCGTCTGGTGCCTCTTGATCTTCAGCTTCCCCCGTTGCAGTATCACCGTATTCAGGGAACATAGGATAGCTGTCATCATCCTCTTCTTCTTCGTTGTCTTCCATCATAACCCATCTTTCTCCGTGCTTGGTCCAAACATTATAGTGTGGCATGAAACCCTTCTCAAGCAGGTGGGAGTGAAGGGTTTTCGAGTTAGAGTAATCCTTCGTATTCTCACAGACAGTACATGGACAATACATAAAACCATTCTTCTTTTTTGCCTTAGCCACTTCGAGAAATTTATGTAGGCCCTCAATGTACTCGGAGGTGCGTCGGTCACCATACATCCATTGCCGGTTCATCTGCGTCCATTAGATAATTAAGTATATCAAAAACCATTACAGAACATCATGAATAGAGAAGTCACCAAATTAATACAAGTATCTATGTAAATCATACAAGTAATAATTTTTTTCTTTTAAAAAGAAGATAAGAACAAGAGGCTCACCACGGTGGTGTCGGCGACGAGATCGGCGCGGGCGATCGACGACGGTGAGGACGGGGACGGGAACGGCACCCTACACATGTGCAGACTCTAAGAAGTTAATTTCAGCTCTAATTGTGCGTCTAAATCAAAAGAACTCCCACATACACTCCTCCACTAAAACCCACAAACCACACTCTACTTCTAGAGCATTTGAAATGAGCTAAACTAGCAGTGAGAGATGAAACGATGAAGTCGTTAACCTTTTAGAACACTTGTGTAGTTGGTGCACCGCCAAACCTAAACAAATCTTGGGGAAAATGTAGCTTGGAGGTCGAGCTTGGAGAGGAGAAAGCTTAAGTGTGGCTACGGCATTTCATCGAACACCTCATGTGCATAGGAGGTGAGAACAGAGAGCAGCACACCTCCCACACGCCGGCCGGCCAAAAAACAGGGGAGTGAGCGGGAAGGGGCGAGCATATATATAGGCAACTCTTAAGTCCCGGTTGGTGGCTAGCACCGGGACTAATGATGTCTCTTTAGTCCCGGTTGGTGGCTAGCACCGGGACTAAAGGGGCTGGGCCAGGAGCGAGGCCCTTTAGTCCCGGTTCGTGTATGGAACCGGGACTAACGGGGTCAAACGAACCGGGACTGGTTCGTGCCGAGGCCCGGCCGGCGCCCTGGCCGCTCGAACCAGGACTGATGCACCCATTGGTCCCGGTTTGTAACAGAGCCGGGACTAATGCTCTGATCTGACCCGGATCAAAGCCCTGTTTTCTACTAGTGATTAACCGGTTTCTAGAATTGTGAGCCTCCACTGGGATTGGAATTGAGAGGGGCTGAGGAGGGGACGTATTTGTCTTTGCATCGGGTTATGTGGATTTCCATAACGACTCGTAAGAGATACTTTTTATGAAAGGTGAGCATCTTGGCCACGACAAATACATCACAAGCAGGGGCGGACGAGAAACATTTTGGCATGTTGCAAATGATGTGAATGGGAGAATTTGGGTATATATTTAGAAGATGTTTATTTTTATAAATTTAAACAAAATTCAATGAATTTTTGGGAATTGAATAGGTGTGCCTCACTAAGCTCAACATTGGTTTGTCGCTGACCATAGGTGATCTTTTTCGTTCTGTATGTGGCATGGGACAAAGCACATGGGCCTAACACCGTTATGGGGGATGCTAATTGCTGAATTTTGTAGCCGTATACTGTACGCAATGAGCAGGATACATCACAAAATATAGACAACAAAATGACATTATTACCTCACATTCATCATTTCACAACTCATTTGTCACAGAAACCACAAATATAATATCACTAACATTTCACGTACAGTTAAGTGCCAATTTAAAATCAACAAATTAACACAAAGGTGTTACATAAGTCTGAAAGTTTAAAATAAAGCTAACTTTGGTAAAATAACATTTGGGGTACAATATTCTCATAATACCTTGATCACCCGACAGCTTAACTTAGCCATTGTGTGAACCATATTCATGTGATGGAGAAGAATGTAAAGATGCTCATTGTGCATGATCAAAGATGTAAAACCACATTAAATATTATTTTTCTCAAAAGAAGCCTAATCTATAGTTTGTTACTCTATTCATAATTATTTGTGAAGGTTTATCTGATTTGGAGATGCTTTCCCAATGCTAAATCTGTTTAATTGGACTTCTGATCCTTAAATAAGAGACAAGCTCGTAGAGGTCCATTGTACATGCACTTATTGCTTACCATCTTGTGCATTTGTGTTTTGGTTGCACTCTGTTAGCTTAAAATTCAGTTCGAAGTCAACAAGTTCTCTTTCTGACATCATACCTTATCGATGGTGCTAATTTCTTTACCGCCACAGTTTTTGTTATTTTGTTGGTGAAAATGCAAATATATATATTATTTACAAACTTAGGGATTACTAAATTTATATCCCTAGCTTTCTTCAGGGTAGATGCAATTTTATTTCTTACGTTAGTGCTTCTTCCTTGAACTATCACTGGCTTTTTCATCCTCTCAACTTTTCAGTTAGCGCCTTTGATTTTGGAATCTTGATTGAATAAGCCAAACTTTCCAGTTATACCATCTAGGTTATTTCCTGATTTGTATAGGTCTGTTCAAAATGTAATAAAACAATATGATAATTATATTTGTATGGTGTAGTGATCCTTGATGTTAAAACTTGAACAATGTTTTTGTCAAGCCAATATAGGGAAATCCTATATCTCAGTGGCGAAGCCACGTTAAGAGGAGTGTGGTCAATTGACCACACAGGTTTTTGGCAAATCCTTTGTACACAAGTAGAAATCATGTATTTTTTATATAAATTTAGTGAAAACACATGTATTTGACATCAGAGATTTGAAATGACATCACAGACTTGTGATCCTGGCACCGCCACTGCTATATCTTAAAAGTATGCGAAATTACAAAAGTGAACTAATGGTACGTCAGTTATCTTATGTTTGCCCAAATTTGGGTATGACAAAACTTAACAGCCAATAAATCAGGCTCGACGGCATGGAAGTAGATAATGCATATTTGAATTGGAATTTTCTCCATCACTTTAAAAGTAGCACAATTGTCGTAGATACATGACTTATTATATATGGCTTGAAGCAAGTTGTTGTGTTTGGTGTTCTCGATTGCGCTATGCAGTTGGGAGCCAGCAAAGTTGTATTTGTCCCCCTGAACGAGCTGCCTGCCTCAAAAGTGCTAGATGTAAGAGTCTTTATGGGATCCTACAAGCTCCTCAATTTAATAAACTTTCCCCCCTAAATTTCATGGGGTGCCCCCCTTCCCCAACTAACATCCAAACATAAACTGCCATGTTAAATCAATCGCTAAAACCCATGTAAACACTTTGTATGTGCAGCATTGTTGTTGCCTCCCCTCCTCCCCATGCTCTGGATGACCACTTCACCCCTCACCCCTAATACACTTGGCTCGTGCACCAAGGTCTGATGACTACTTGTTACAGCCTCTCATGTGTGAACCACTGTGACATGCCTGAATATCCTCTGGGTTTGAGCACAAAAGAAGGATGTTGGACATGGAGAGGCCAGGTAATGGGACATAACTTTATTATGTTGTCAAATGCCTATCTTTCCCCTGCTCTAATTATCAACAAATCTCCAGGAGGTACTCTTGGGTATGTTTGGTTCAAGCCATAGCATGCACTACCAAATTTCACCACCATTCACTAACCAAAGTATTGGACAAAGATTCCTTGATCCTTTGTTACCAAATATTGTCAAGATTTGTGACGGAATGTGAGAAGAGTTGGCAAGATTTCATACGAGACAAAATTATAAAACCAGCCAAGTGAAAACCAAATTATCATAGGTTGCCAATATTTTGGTAGCCTAAATTTGTACACCAACCAAATATATCCTCTATTTGTGTAAGGAGGCACGGGTGGTACCTCACATGAACTCCCAAGCACCGTAGAATCACCCATCGACCATGGGCTCGAGGGGAGATGACATTAAGGGGGTATTGACCACTCGCAAACAAAGCTAACAAGGGCCGCCATCATCCATTGAGGTCTAAATTAGTACTCTCTTCTTAACACCTATAATATATTTTGGTACTAAGATGAAAAAAAATCAAGTTACGTTTAGTTTAAAAATGTACTAATATCTATAAAGTGTAATGTGAAGATATGTTTTCTGGTGTAAAAAGCTAATTAAGTGTTACGAATGTTGGTATATGTTTTTAGAGAAAATGTTGTCCGCTTACATAAAGCAACAAGATCCAACTTGGGAACACCAACGAAGTCAGGTGCATCAATAAACTTGCAAACCAAACTGAACCATCAGACCAAACCATGTGCATGAATTCCTTGAACAGCAAAACATAACAAAGAAAAACCATGTTCGTATAATTTTCTACAAACGTGATTAAATACTTGGATTTAAAGCAGTTTGATTCAATACAAAGCAAGAACATCTTATAATCCGGAAAGGGTAAGGTAGTAGTTATACCGTGTAACCACTAACCACGAGTCGAGGGTGGTCGCTCGCTCAAGACTACTCCCTCCGTTCAGAACTAGATGAGGTGGTTTTAGTTCAAATTCCGAACGGTAGGAGTAGTAAATTTCCTGTACATATGAACATAGAAAAAAACTTTATATTTTGTCTCTCAACTAAGCAAGAAGTGCGGGTTTCCTCCTCCAACTCAAACAAGACAAGTTGCACCCTGAACTTTCAAAACTGGACACTTTAGTCCCTCCTCTAACTCAAAGTGATATGTACATTGAGTTGGCATGCTTTTGACCCATGTTCTGAGTTGACCGCCACCTCATCATTCTCTCTCTCTCTCTCTCTCTCTCTCTCTCTCTCTCTCTCTCTCTCTCTCTCTCTCTCTCTTATATTCTCTCTGACTCTATGGGTGGTAGGAATTTAATCAAGCACCTTGTGCACCACCATGTCCCTGTGCATACCGTCACCGCTGGAAGCCCTCTTGCGGCGCAACGCCTTGGCGGCTACCACGCCCATCTTTCGAACGTACCTGCCACCGAGCCGCCGTACCAGCTTCCACAACGACAATGGGAGCATGTTGTGGGCGTGTCCATGGGGTGCGCCAACGCCACACTCCGGGAAGACGATGGCCAGGCAGCCCGGTGGACCACCAAACACCAACGTGGTCATCGTGTCGAACGTCAGCTTGAGGAGCAGGTCTTGCTGGTGTAGTGGTCTTGATCGTGCTCGACCTTGCGGCAGCTACAGCAGAGTCTGGGACACGAGGGCCCAACGATGCTGCTCGAGCGAGCAGCCGGAGCGGTGAGACGCGCTTCCGGCACCGGAGAGTGCGCTGCTCGAGCGGCAGGGCGTGAGCACGCCCTCCCTCGTCGGCACCGACACGAAGGACGAGGGCCACCAACTTCGTTTTCATGTGCTCTGGCGGTCTGGGCGCCGTCGTCTCGGCCACTGCCGCTGGAACGATCAGCGGACCAGTTGGCTCGCGCACCAATATCTGCATCTGCGGGCTCACTACCATTAACATTCCACAGATATATATTAGGATCAACTCCATGCACGCGATGTCACGTCCTGTATGCCGGGGCCCACCAATCAATACAAATGCATGCCCAACTTTATTTATGGTGGTTGGTCAAGCAATTCTATTCCTTTGTTTCATGAGCTGGTGTCAAAAAATTGTATTCAAGGTGCAAACTACATGTAAGAGCTAAACCAGAAAAAACAGATAACAAACATATATTTTTTGAATTTTGCAAACGTGTTACATGTGCGAATTATTCAGTAAATCCTAAACTAGCTTGTACATGCATACACGCCGTGCTACATTAAAGCGGATGCTCTATATATCATGGTTATCATGGTGCGCCAGCTCCGACAAACACACGTAAGTCTCTTTCGGACGAGCCCTAGCGGCAGCATCCGTCGCAGTATAGTACCAACGACATGGCAAAAGTAATGTCCTTGTGCCGCTGCCCAGGGAAGTCCATGCTTTCCTCGTACAACGCGACATGCCCTAAGATTATGGTTTTATGGGCAACAAAACCAGTGGCATCCACGAGGTTTTCAATATCACGAGTCACAGTGTCGATCGTATGCGCAAAGCTGGAAGTGCGATGTGGCAAAGGTTGGAAGATGTGCTTCTGTGAAGAGGATGCGTCGGCCATTATCGATCGTGGCAACTGGGCTGATTCCGTACCAGTTGTAGATGAACATGTAGGCCACTGGTGACACCGTGTCTGGGTCTATTTGACGATGCAAATCCCAGGTGCCAGCTTCATGACAGCGCAGTATCCACATGTTTTTTTTGAAACGGAGGCAAAAGCTTTGCCTCATCCATTAAATAAGAGAGAAAAGAGTTTGTTACAAGTCACCCAATTACACGGCATGCGGATTATTCTCGCAAAATTAAAGACCCTAGCTTTTTTGCACCGGCGACGATCCAAAGGTTGGCCTCAGTAGAGATGGAGGAGAGCAAGATTGTCGGTGGAGCGCTCTTATGTTTGAAAACTCTTGTGTTACGCTCGTTCCAAATTGTCCATGACACGAGCATGGTGAGGGATGCCTTGGCTTGTCGGTTTGGCGTGCCGTCGGCGCAAGTACTCGTCCACCAATCTTTAACCAATTCAAAGAAGGGCCAAACGGAAGTGTCTAGCCCGAGTATGAGGAATTTCTCGATGACCAATGACCAAAGCCTTCGAGTATAGCGGCATTTGTAGAAGAGGTGAGGTCCGCATTCTTGCACCCTCTTGCAAAGAGGGCAAAGATCGCAATTTGGCCACCCACGCTTTGCCAACCTATCGGCGGTCCAAATTCTATCTTGGAGCGCCAACCAAGCAAAGAATTTGATTTTTGGAGGTGCCCAAGCCTTCCAAACCATCTTATCCATGGGTGAGAGGACCATCCCTAGGAATTGCGCCTTGTATGCTGAGGCCGCCGAGTATTGCCCACTAGCCGTATGTTTCCAAAGGATGTCGTCCTCGGTGAGATCGTCGAGATGGACCTCAAGGAGGAGCATCCAAAGAGCGAAGAATTGCGTGATGTGCTCAACGGAAACGGCGGTGGGGGGTTTGATCTTGAGGATCCACGCGTTGTGCTTGAGCGCCTCCCGCACCTTCCAATTTTTTCTCTTGAAGGCCTCGTAGATGAGCGGAGCAATAGGCTTGCGCCCAAGGAGCCAAGGAGAGTCCCAGAAAGGGGTCTTCCCGCCGTTACCAACGATGATGGTGGTGGAAGCATAGAAAAAGTTGAGGTCCTCGTCGTCGCATGGGCTTCCCATCCCCACCCACATCTTGGTGGGCTCCTTCCATTCATACCACGGCCACCGCAACCTGAGAGCCCGAGTGAACTTGTCGGTGTTGAGAACCCCAAGCCCCCCATACTCAAGAGGCCGGCAAACAATCTCCCAATTCACTTTGCATTTTGCCCCCGTCGTCTTGTCCGAACCGGACCATAAGAAAGCTCTCTCGAGCTTGTTCACATTGAGAAGGATGGTTGGTGGAATGACCAGTGGGGTGACGGGTTAGACCACTTGGGATGTGATCACGGACTTGACAAGGGTCGTTCGCCCGATGGTGGTGATGTTTTGACCATCATAAGATGATAACTTGCTCGCAACTTTGTCCACGAGAAATTGGAGGTCCATCAACTTGAGCTTCCAAATGGAGAGGGGCAGCCCCAAGTATCGCAAGGGGAACGAAGCCCATGTTGCCGGCAAACTTTGGGTTAGGCGGCCCAAATCAAGATGGTTGCAGCGAATGGGCACCATAGAGCTCTTCTGGGAATTGGTGCAAAGGCCCGTAACCTCTCCGAAACCCCTCAAAATGCTTGCAAGGTTGTCCACATCCTTTTTGATCGGGGCCAAGAAGACGGCTGCGTCATCCGCGTACAGAGAGAGGTCCTCATCATGGCTCCCCTGCCCCGAATTTTATGGAGGAGCCCCTTTCTCGTAGCTACATCTAGAATTCTTTGGAGTGGATCAATGGCGATGACGAAGAGAAGCGGGGAGATGGGATCTCCCCGCCGAAAACCTTTTCCATGCTTGATGGGACACCCGGCAATACCATTGAGAATGATCCTCGAGGATGAAGAGCTAAGGAGGGCCGCGATCCAGTCCCGGAATTTACTTGGGAAGCCTCGCCGTTGGAGAAGATCAAGCAAATACTCCCACTTAACAGAGTCGAAGGCCTTGCGAATATCAAGCTTGAAAAGGAGGGAAGGTGTCCTCCTCTTGTGGAGGCGCCGAGCGAGATTGCGAACATACAAAAAGTTGTCGTGGATGCTTCTTGTTTTGATGAAGGCACTTTGGGCATTTGAGATGAGGTTTGTCATGTGTGGGCCGAGCCTCATGGAGAGCACCTTCGTGATAATTTTCGCGATTGCGTGGATGAGACTGATGGGTCTATAGTCGGCGATCCCCTCTGCCCCTTCCTTCTTAGGCAGGAGCACCACGTTTGCAGAGTTTAGCCACTGGAGGTTTGCAGTGTGTAGGGAGTCAAAGCGCGTGATAACCCTCATGAGGTCGTGCTTGATAATGGCCCAACATTTCTTGAAGAAGAGGCCTGTGAAACCATCCGGCCCCGGAGCCTTGTCACTTGGCATGTCGTTGATCGCTTCGAGAACCTCACTCTCAGACATAGGGGAGTCCAGGCCATGCAAATCGAGAGGTTCAAAATTTAGTTCCTCCCAATTGAAATCTTTGCGGCTTTTAGGGCCTCTGCTCATGACATTTGAAAAGTGGTCATGGATTAGCTTCTCTTTGGCATCGTGCTCGGTGACCCAACCAAGCTCGTTCTTGATTCTATGTATATGGTTTTTTCTTCTCCTTGCATTAACACGGCGGTGGAAGAACTTGGTATTGGCGTCCCCTTCTTTGAGATTGAAAATATTGTTTCTTGCGAGATCTTTCGAGCGCACCTAAGGCGATGACCCTTCTCTTGACCCTGGCTCGGAGCTCGAGCTCTTCGGTGGAGAGAAGCCTATCCTCTTGGGCAATGTCAAGGCGTAGAATCACCAAAAGCGCTGCTTGGAGGTGAATTTTAGCCTTTGAGAAAAGGCCCCTATTCCACTCGGAGAGGCGAAGCGCCGTCTTCTTGAGCTTGTGATGTAGGATTTGGTATGGCTCAGTGTGTTCTACCCTCTCATTCCACGCCTTTTGGACCACCACGTTGAAACCGGGCATGGATGCCCAATTGTTTTCAAATTTAAAGACCCGAGGTCTTCTTGGTCCCTTGTCGTCGGCAAGAAGTAGCGGACAGTGGTCGGAGAGGGAGGAGGAAAGCGCATTAAGGACATGGGTGTTGAAGGTTGTGTCCCACCCGGCGTTGCAAAAGAACGAGTCTAGTTTGCACAAGGTAGGATTTGCCCTCTCATTGCTCCACGTAAATCTCCGGTTTTGGAGGTGAATTTCTTTGAGCTCACAGCTCTGAAGCGTTGCCCTGAAACGATTGATCCTGCTGCGGTTAACATTCCTCTTGTTTTTATCTCTAGCCCGGTATATTTGGTTGAAATCTCCGGTGGCAAGCCACGCCGTCCCCGGTGGCGGCTTCTCTGCCAGCAGCTCGGCAAAGAAAGCATCTTTGCAGGAGTAATCCGTGGGGCCGTAGACGGAAGTGATCTTGAAGAGGACGTCGGCCCCTCTCACCCGGACCATGGCGGAAAGGCAGTACGTAGTGGAATTAATGCAGGAAACATCAACAAGCAGATCATCCCAAAGCATCAAGATGCCACCCCTGGTACCAGTTGCTGGTCTCTGCGCGAAGCTATGCAGCCTATGCCCGCCCAGGAAGGCTGCCGTGAACTGATCGACATGCTAGAGCTTTGTCTCTTGGAGGCAAACGACATGAAAGGACGAGGAGGCGATCGTGGCATTGACAGTGGAGCGTCGATCCGGGCAGTTGAGACCCCTCACGTTCCAGCTCAAGAAATTGATCGGTTGTTCTATCATAATGAAACCAGGAGCACCTTGAATCCTGGCCACTTGGCGGAGGTGGCCGAAGCAGCAGCAACAGGGGCATGAACATGTTTGGGGTGTACATAGAACAGCCAGCAAGGTTTGAAAGTTGCACATACAGCAGAACATTTCCATCCAGAGGAAACAATACGTAGCCCACTAAGGATACATGGCCGCCGGCCAACATACAGACTACTCCAAACACACAGAGCGCCCTTACACATGGACCAAACACCTAGCAGTTCATGATTTTGTATTAACATATTGAGACTGAGAACTCCAGCTGGACAGAGCCAACGAGTAGTCAGGTGGCCGCCTGCTGAGCCGCGGTGCCGGCGTCGTTTGCCTCCAGATCGAGAGCACCTCCCCCTCCATGCGCAATGAGGGCCTCCTCAACATCCGTCGCGCTGTCGTTGTCGAGCTTAAACAGCCCTCGCATGGCCACGATCACGTCAGGCGGTAGCTGCTCCTTGAATCGCTCCGCGAAGGCATCCAGCGCGGCGGCAGTGACGTCTTCCCCATCCTTGACAATGCCTAAGGTGCGGCAGACTAGCAGCTCAGCCGCCCTGGCCGCCGGTTTGCTGATGGAGAAGCCTCCACCGGTCTTGGAGATGTTGATCCCAGCCATTGTTTTCCGACGAGCCACTGGCGTCCTGACAGGCGATGGGGGAGGGGAGGGCAGGATGGCGTCCTGGTGCTCTTCGAAAAGTGGCGCGAGGTACTGCAAGCCCACCGCACCACCAGCAGCAACAACACCCCTGCGCAGCCGCACCGGCGATGGTGTGCACCGCAGCGGACCACTGGACATCAGGGGAGGCGTCGGAGAGGCCTCGAATCTTGGCAGCCTGGCAGGCGAGAGCAGAGGAGCTTGGAGCATGACCGGAGAGTAGAGACGGGGCAACTCGACGCTTGGGAGTGCCTGCGAGGGCGGTGAAGGGCGTTCATCACTTCTCTTGGAGCATGGCGATGGCGGGAGCACAGTTGTGGGCGACATAGGAGGTGAGGCTGGCGGCGTGGCGTCTTCCCGGCAGTGGCGACGCGCAGAGCGCGGTGAGGGCTGGTGCGCCGAGCTCCGGCCGCGCCCAGCAGTGGCCAAAGGAGGGGCAATCACAGGCAGCGATTCGACGGCGCGTGCCGCGTCCCCACTTGCAGAGCCAGAGCCCAGGAGCACCGCGGCATGCCCCACAGCCAGGGCAGGCTCGGCAGTGCGGCGACGGGACACCGCAACCTTATCAGCAGTAGGGTAGCAGTCATCCTCGGCTGCATTCGCAGTAGAATCAGCCACCAACATGGTCGACAGAGGCGTTTGCTTGGGCGGGGAAGAAACATGAGAGACTGCATGATCGGCAACAACATTGTTCACAAACTGACGGACCACCCTGATATCCGCGATGCTCGCGCCTATCACGGAAGCAAGGGCCATAGCCACGGCCTTGCAAGAAGCATCGGACTGCGCCCCCGCGAGCCAAACACTCGCCGCGTGACCTGAGCAAAGAGGTGCTTGCTGCAGCGCATCCGGAGCAGCGGAACCTCCCACCCGTAGAGCAGCGGCACCGAGCTGCGGCCATGCCGACGAGGGCGGCGTCTGGGCATGCGGAGGAGCAGGCCAACCACGAGCCGGTGGCCGGGGAGCGAGGGGAGCCACTGGTGGTGATGCCGCAGGCCGCTGCAGGGTCTTCAAGTCGTTGAGCGGACGCCAAGCACTGGTGCATCCTCGAGCATGATGACCTGGCCGGAGGCAGCGGGAGCACCTGAAGGGATCCCGGCAGTCCACAGCACGATGACCTGGAAAGAGGCAGCGGCAACATCGTCCGTGCATCCAGGCCGGAAGGGGACTCCGAGCGGGGGCTGGGGCAGGAGGAGGCGGGAGGCGCGGGCCACGCCGGGAGCACACGAGTTGCCATCCCTCGCCGGCCGCATCGGCATCACGCCTCGCATCCGCCGAGGAGCCGCTGCAGGAGGAGGACGAGGCGCCATGGCCGCGAGATGACGGGGTGACGATGATGGAAGCCAGCCGCGGCTGAGCTCCCCGGAGCTCGAGCGGCGTCTCCGGGACCATCCCCTCCGGCGCATCCTCCGGGATCTGGCCTTGGGGCGGAGACGAACGGACCGGCGACCTGGATCTGGCGCCCACCTGACCCGGCAGCGAAGACACGCCTGCAGAAACAACCTGCGGGATGAAATCCAGCGGGAGGCAAGCCGGAGGAGGCGGCAGCAGGCAAGGGCGCGGGGGGCTGGTGGCCGCCATGGCCGGCGCCGCGAAGGGATGGTGGGGCGGCTGGGTTGGGGACGGGTCTAGCGCAGCATGCATAAGATGCACGGAACGCGCCCCGCGTGCAGTTTCCACATGTGATAGCATTGTGGCCGCACATTGTGTATGTCTACACGAAGGAGGCACAAGCATCCGTCAAGCTCTGTTAAATGGTGGTTTTGCATAACGAGATCATTTTTCTCGCAGCTAAGCGGCACGGCAGTGCCATTGACCCAATTTTTTCGGTATCGAGGGAGAAGAATAAGATGTTCTTCCGGAGCGGTAACTTTTGGTTCGGCTAGACTAGCCAATAGATATGTCCATGCGCGAAGACGCTTCTACCATATTTGTCTGCCCAACCCGCCGGTTTCTCATGGGTGCCTCCCTTAGGAGGTCTCCATAGCCCCGTGGAATTCACCACATAGACCTCGCATCCGGCAGATACGGGCTTCCCGGCACTGCAACCACGGTAGTAGATGCGCACAACTTTGTGCTTCCTGGTGCACGAGTCATAGCCAAGCCCTAAGTTGGCATAGCGGTGCTAATTCGACTCAATGTTGTGTTCTTGGCTGCCCGTCGGCTGGCCTTCCGGGAGGGCAGCCATTTGACTGGTAGACGGGTTGCACACCTAGTAAAAGTCCGAGGCGGTGGTAGCTGAGGATGACGTGGCCCCGACATGGCTGTGTAACCAGGCGCGGGACGTGGTGGCCTATAGTATTGGATGACAAGTGGACGGGCGCGAGATCACGCGGGATGTCCATGAGCGTTGCACCGCCGGGGTGCTCCGGCGACCACAAGTGCATCTCGGCGGGTCCATGGTGGGCCGATTCTTGTCGTTGTAGGAAGAGGATCTTGGGGCAGCTGCGGCGGTTGGCCAGCCGGAAGTGGAGATCCGCGAAGTCCTCCGACGAGAGCGCGGCGTCCCATGTGCAGGAGAGGCAGCGCGCGGACTTCTTTTTTTTTTTGAGAAACAAGAGTTACAAACTCAAGTAACGGGGCAGTATTTAGACTGCATCAACTCTCTAAGTCTATCAGGGACTCCTGCAATAATCCGAAAATTTCCTTGCATCCTCGCCTCAATCGCCAGCTCATGAGCCAATCCATTGCTCTTTCTTCCAGCAAAACACACTTTGTATGAGGCGAATCCCTCAAGCAGTTGCTTAATATCCTGTATCACTGCATAGCAAGGGGCCAAGCACGCCTCCTCCGTATTTAAATATTCAGCAACTGATTTGCAGTCCAGCTCCAATTCGATCGGTCCATTATAGACATTGGCCAGCGATTGTAACCCAAACAGAGCAGCCCTTGCCTCGGCTTCCTCCACGCTCGCCGAGACAGGTAGCAGGCTTCCAGCCGACAAGAAGACGTAGCCTCGGTGGTCTCTGGCAACAGCGCCTGCCCAACCCTGACCACTGTCTAGGTTGAAGCCAGCGTCTGAATTAATTTTTGCTATCCCCGGGGTTGGAGCTGCCCAAAGCATGCGTCGCCGGTAATTGCGCCAGGATGTCTTCTATCAGATGGTCCGGTAGCATAGGGCTACATGGCCCCGCCGCCATAGGTTTGAGCTCTGCACGCATGACCAACCGAGAGACCAATCGAGCAACGTGAAAGCGTCAGATCGACGCGTGTTCTTATTATACAGACAGCACACGGACCGGTCTACAACTCGGAGTCTGACTTTCGCGGGATAAGGAAACCTTAAGGGCTTGTTCAGTTAATCCCATTCAGGAGGGGATTGGAGGGGATTGAGCACCTCAATCCCCTCCAATCCCCTTCAAATCTGAAGGAAACCGAACAAGGCCTTAGCTGATCAGATCATGCTCCAAGTTTAATATATTTTGAAGGCTTATGGGATCCGTTTACTGGAGTAACAGTATCTCTCTAAAATACTATTTTCTGGACACATGTGCAGAAAACCAAATGCATGAGTATGATTTAAGCAGAGGGGTCATGCACCAGATGCCCCCAGGTGCAGTGCAAAACAACCCTAACTGAGTTCTCAAAATTTCCACTTATTAGTTCAGCGTACGCACGGCACGACGTAGCAGCAGCAAGGTGGTCGTCATGGGCGACCCGGGTCGGTGCCTGCGGCGAAGCGACCATCACGATGAACAACTTTTTGGCCTCTCTTGCCATCGCCATCGCCACCGCTACAATCATCAACAACGACGACACGCTCGCGAGCCAGCTCCTGGAGCACAGGGTTCTGCTCGAGAAAAAGAAGGACGTACGTGCTGCGGATCGAACTACTCAACGAGATGAGAAGCACCACCATGGTAGGGAGCATGGTAGAGAGCAGAAAGGCGCCCACGGCCACGAGAGAATATGCCAATATATATACTTTTAACACAATACGTATAGTCATTCTTATGAACACACACGTATATTCTATCCCTATAAGCATCTTTGAGAGACTGAGACGACATATCATCTTGAGATTTATGAAGTCACCGTAGACGTTTTGTAGTCGACGAGAACGTCTCCTCTCACTGAACGCGCATCGCCAAAAATACCGAAATAAATCCAAGATAAATGCGAGCACCAGGACTCGGGATACCAGTGTCCTCCAAACCATTCAACCACTCGTCATGCTATTTTACAAAAAATATATTCTGTTAATCAACATGTACTTATATCTTAAGTCAATTTTTTTTACTTTCGTAGAAACCGCCTGATGTTTTTGATAATCAAACCATAACCCAGTTTCAAGTCAGATTTTCGTTTTTGCAGGAAACCCTTGATACTTGGGTTAATCAACCTGTAGTATATATCAAATGATTCTTTTAATACCACATATTTTAAACCCTAAATCCAAATTTAACATGTTATATATAAAATTTAATTAAAAAAATGTGTAGAATCTGAATATAATGTCAGTCTACATGTTAAACCGTTTGAAAATGTAATTTAAGGTGCAAACTTAATCAATAGTGCATGATCCCTCTATCTTTTATAACTGTGTCGATTCAGATTGAAAATGAATACCTCAGCAAAAGCTGGATAGGAGACGAAAGAAATCATCTGTAACCATACATGCACACCTCGCGAAACCTCGCAAGAAAACAAAGCAGATTTCCCATCTTATGCCGAGAGAGACATATCTTAGGATTGACATCATTCAAATGCATCATGATCACTAGTGCAGAATCGGCCTATAGTGCCGGTTCGTAGGGCCTTTAGTGCCGGTTCTCCAACCGGCACTAAAGGGTGGGGACGAAAGCCCCCCCCCCCCCCTTTAGTCCCGGTTCAACACGGCCCGGTACTAAAGGCCCACCACGTGGCACCTGCCGGCGCCGTGGGCTGGGGGACCTTTAGTCCCGGTTGGTAACACCAACCGGCACTAAAGGCCCACCACGTGGCACCTGCCGGCGCCGTGGGTTGGGGGACCTTTAGTCCCGGTTGGTGTTACCAACCGGGACTAAAAGTATTTAATTCTTTTAATTTTGGTTTATTTTTCCTTTTAATCCTTTAGGGGTTTATGAATTAATTATGGTTTATTTTTCCTTTTAATCCTTTAGGGGTTTATGAATTAATTATGGTTTATTTTTCCTTTTAATTTTGTGTTTTCCATTTAATTATTTTTCATAGAATTTCTCGTAGAACCGATCATCTATATATATATCATCGAATTTCTCGTACGACGACCATTCACATACATATATATATACAATTTGGTATATACAATTTCTCCTACAATTTGCGGATCATTACATATGCAGGGCATTACTGCTTGATCTTGTAATGGTAGTCTCCTTTGGGATCTATCACCTGGTCGAGCAGAAATCCAGCTATTTTCTCTTGACTTGCTCGTACGCGATCCGTTGGTAGGAGCTGGCCCCGCATCTCCATCAGCTATAATCAGGAGATCAAGATGAATATATTAGTTGTGTGTATATATATTAGCTAGACCATGATAAAAAAATTATGGATAGTATTCTGGCAAACGTACCCAGAGATTTCTTTCATCTCTGCTCCTTTCAGACGTGATCATGCGAATGTTCTCGCAAACGTAGTATGCGCATAAAGGATCCCCCTGCTCCTGCTTCATGCACTTTACGAGAATAAAATCCAATCAGGTAATAATTAATCAAGCATGATAATGGTATTGAAACTAGAATTAAAGAGATGCACGGACGTAGCTAGCTAGTACTACTTAATTACCTTGGGTCGCACCCATTTCAGCTGTTGTTTCCATTCGCCGGGGACCTCTTTGATGAACTTTTGCCAACCCCTGCCCGCCGGCAAAGAAAATGAATAAAGGAGTTATTAACTAGTTGATATCAGGAAATGAAGTAAAGAGGCCGACATAGTGCGATAATGATTGAAATTACCTGTCGACCATCCCCCTCACGGTTGCATATTCGGATGGATGCTTATATAGTGAGTCCAGTACTTCAACTTTTCCCTTGTCAACTTCAATGATTAACAAGATCCAGTGGTAACTGCATGCGCACACGTTTTTTCTAAATAAGCGGGCATGTGCATAACTCATCAACTACACTTATTAACATATCTAGTAAGGAAAAAATAGAATTTGTAGTACAAGATATAGTAACACTCACCCGAAGTTGTAAGGAAGTAGTATTTCTGGTTGGGTGTTTAGTTGCTTCAGAAACTGTAGCAGGAATCTCTCTGTGTCTTTTCTCAAATATTGATCTTCCCATATCGCCTGATTAACCGTATTTGGGTCAATGAACCCAATGCCATAGCGTCCAGCTTTTTTCATTTCATACATCTTCATTCTGCATAATACCACAGAAAAGAATATAGTGAGGATAATTACAGGTAATAAACGAGAGCACATCTAGCTAGCTAGCTAGAGACTTAAATTACAGAAAGAAATCACTTACAGACAATAGCAACTGACGATAGATTTGTCGAGTGCGTCTTGTTGGAATAACTAAAACAACTCTGAATAATGAATCCACAAATCTTTTTTATGGAAGTAATGCTTTCTCATGACTTTCACCATGAGGGACTCTTCATTGGTATTTATTGTTTCTTGCATGTACCACATATGCAAATTGTACATTCTCGTTGGTAGAAGCTTGACTTCGTCAGGCTTGACCAGAGGTTTGCCGCGGACATATTGGTATTTTACTTCCTCCTCTGTAATCCCGGGGATTTCCTCAAGGCCTAGGAGTTGTTCAACAGTGACACTGGCCTCTTTAGCCTGCCTTCTAAGATCGTCGGTTATTACCAGCCGATCGGCGGTACTCACATGTGTTTGTACAATGAGCGGGGGGATCGATTGCACTGCCTGTTCTCCCAGCTGGGGAACAGTTTTCCCACTTTTTTTCCAACTGCTTGGCTCGAGCTCGAGCTCGACTCCTTTTGCCCTGCTAAATATGACTTCTTGATAGACCGCACATAGTCGGAGTCCTTCTGATTGTCAGCCGGTCGAGCCATATCAATAAAGTGTTGTGAGACATTCTCAGGTACTTTCTCCTTTGGCGGCGCGGGCGGTTTTGGTGCAAAATGGGCCTTCAATTGGGCATCACATGCGTCGTCGAGTTCCTCCTGAGTCTGGTGGTAAGACAACTTTGGAAGAGGCTTGAGGCTTGGACCATATTTGGATCTCTTGTCTGTTGTACCGCTAGCCGTCGTAGCTGCTGCCTCTCTCTTCCGCTGTTGCTTAGGCTGACGCCGTGCCGGACTTGGAGGAGGAGTCGGCTGACGCGGTGCCGGCGGACTTGGAGGAGGAGGAGTTGGCTGACGCCGTGCCGGACTTCGAGGAGGAGTCGGCTGACGCGGTGCCGGACTTGGAGGAGGAGGAGTCGACTGACGCGGCGGCGGACTTGGAGGAGGAGGAGTCGGTGGCCTTGGAAAGACGATGCAATCCTTTTTCCATAGAATGATACGATGTATGGCCTCTCCCAGTGTTCTCTCCTCGTCACCTCCAAGAATGTCAAGTTGTAGCTCGTGATATCCTGACATCACTTCATCAACCCCGACACAAGCATAGCCAGCAGGAATGGGATTGCAATGGAAGGTTGCTTCAGGGGGATTTGCTAAAGCATAGCCGTCCGCCACCTTCATGGATAAGTTCTTCACTTTCATGTGTAGCTCATAGTTAGTCCTGTCTTTGATATCATCCACAGGGTAGCTAGCTAGTAGTGCATTATTGATATCGGCCGGGGCGGAACCCACGCTGCTTCTCGGCATAGATGGGACGGTGCTATCCAATGCTGGATCGATCTGCTCATGCTGCCGCTGAGATGCCCTTTCCTGGCTGAGTGAGTCGATCTGCTCCTGCTGCCGCCTGACAAATCGTTCTAACTCCAGGTGCTTTGATTCTAGGCCTTCAAGGCGGAGTGCTTCCTCCTCCTTCTTCTTCTCCTCCTGCATCTTCTTTCTCGCACGGCTTCTATAGTCGTCGTTCCAATCCGCAAACCCCTCAAACCACAGAACAACGCCTTTGCCTTGTGTTCTTCCTGGGTGTTTAGCATTCTTCAGGGCGCGCATAAGCTCGTCGTTCTCTCTGTTGGGCGTGAACACCCCCGTTCGAGCTTCTTCTATTGCAATAAGTATGTCGTCTGTCGCTTCTTTAAGACTTGCCTTCACCATAACCAGCCCTGTCTCTGGGTCCAACTTCCCCCCATGCGCATAAAACCATGTCCTGCACCTGGGGGGCCATGTCAATGTAATTGGACTGACCCCTTTACTAATCATCTCTTGCTCAGATTGAGCCCACTTAGGCAGGGCCACCTGGTAGCCACCTGACCCCAGATGATGGTGCCACTTCTTTTTCGCAGCATTAATCTTGTTTTTTCTCGACCGTTCCTTAGCTTCTTCTGATTCCTTGAACTTCACGAAAGCGTCCCAGTGATCTTTGGCCTTCACCAGTGCTCCCGTGAATTCTGGAGTCTTCTTTTTTGATTTGACGTACTTAGTCCATGCATTTTTCTTGAAGGTGTTGAATGCGATCGCCATCTTTTTAAGAGCATAGTTTCTGACTTTTTTCAGATCTGCATCTGTCAAATTATCTGGTAGGGTGAAATGTTCCATGAGCGTAGTCCAAAGCACATCTTTTGCTCTTTCGTCGACAAAAGTAACTCCTGCTCGATCTCCCTTTGCTGGCTTTTTTCCAATCTTGAACGGAGATCGGGATTTGGTCCCTGACAATAACTCCGCATTGATTCTTGAACTTGGTCGCATTTTTCCTAGGTTCAAGCGGTTCGCCAGTTGATGTATTGATGGAATCGATGTTGAACTTTACGCCTTTGTCCAACTTTTTGGCCGGGCCTCGAACTACCCTGTCGCTTGTAGAAGATTTGCTCGATCCGGAGGCCTAAAAGAAGAAAGATCGATTCGTTAATACATACAAATCAATTAAGACATGTAATGATCACCGGATGGCTTATATATTAAATATACCTCGCCGGTTTTTGTTATTTGAAGAACATTTTCTTCGTCAACATCGTTGTCGTCACCTTCATCTATTCGTTCGTCTTCATCAAATATCATACAACACTCACCGGAATTGTTCAGATATTGCGAGCCGTCATCATCTTCAGGTTCATGCTCTGGGCTCGTGGAGCGTATGATGTCGAACAGAGCCTCTTCTCCTTCTCTGCCGGTATTGTCCATAGCTTTTATTTAACTAATCCAGAAGAAAGATAAAACAATTTAGTATTCAAATTAGAATGCATGCAATCAATAAGGAAAAACTGAATCATAGTACATAATATGCATCTCGAATAATTCATATAATATGCATCATCGAATATAATCTCGAATAAATCGTCTCGAATATTATCGAATATAATCTCGAATACATCTCGAGTATTATCACTAGCTAATACAGATCGAATATTATCGAAGAATCTAGTTCACTCGCGGTTCCTGAGGCGCGGGCGGTGGACACCCAAAGAGAAGGAACCATCACAGGATCATAGCTCGGGTGAGATCCCTGAAGAACCTGCCAGGTATTGGAGAACCTGACGGCCAACGCATCCATGTAGCGACGGACGTGCTCGTCCTCCTCACTGACACGGCGACGTACCACCTCCGACGGGGCCGACTGCCTCCGCACCGAAAGTGGCCCACGCGAACGCCACCAAAGAAGCTCCGGGTCGACGACGGGACCCGGGGCCGGGTTCCTCACCAAGCTGCGCGCCCCTGAAAGTAGCACCTCCCAGTGCCAGCCCGGTGGAGCCCAGTCCTGAACGTTGCCCCTCTGAAGCAGGACGTCATCGCGAACGAGTCGACGACGAGGATGCGGGCCGGGCATCGTTGACTCCGAGAAGAAATTCTATGCAAATTTAACATTTTTTAAATGCTTGATTGTGATTTCTTATATACGAGGAACCTTCAGAATCATAACAGATTCTCTTAACCTTTAAGGGATTTAACAAAATGACGCCATTGTGGATGTGCAGAAAATGGTCCATATTTTTCCTGATCTCATCTACCCTTCTATATGTCACGTTGTCTAGCTAGTGTCAAAGGAAGAAAACCATGGCTTCATCATTAGCCGGAAGTAACAGGCGCATGATGGTACGAAGCTGTCCAAAGTTGTTTTGGAACGGAGTCCCGGATAGGATAATTAGCTTTTTGGTACGAAGTTCAGCAAGAGCCTTCCGAATATCGCTATTTGGAAGGCCTTTTTGCTGAACTTCGTACCAAAAAAGCTAATTATTCTATCAAGAACTCCGTTCCAAACCAACTTTGAAAAGCTTCGTACCATCATGCGCCTGTTACTTCCGGCTAATGATGAAGCCATGGTTTTCTTGAATCCTTTGACACTAGCTAGACAAAACGTGACATATAGAAAGGTAGATGCATGAGATCAGAAAAAAATTGGATCAACTTGTGCACATCCATAATGGGGGCATTACTGATAAATCCCTTAAAGGACTAAGAAAATCTATTGCAAATACAACATTAAAATATGCAACTTTTGCAAATACTAATTGCTATACATTGGATCAAATGTCAAAATTCCTCAACGTTTTAATATCTAACATTTATCTAGCTATAACTAAAAGTATAAAAAACTAAAAAACATTCATCTAACATTTATATATCTAACATTCATCTAGCATTTCTATAACTAAAAGTATAAAAAACTAAAAAACATTTCTTTAACTTTTTTATATCTAACATTTATCTAGCTATAACTAAAAGTATAAAAAACTAAAAAACATTCATCTAACATTTCATCTAACATTTATATATCTAACATTTCATCTAATATTTCTATAACTAAAAGTATAAAAAAACTGGAAAACAGAAAAACAGAAAAGAATGTGTGTGTGTGTGTGTGTGTGTGTGTGTGTGTGTGTGTGTGTGTGTTGTGTGTGTGTGTGTGTGTGTGTGTGTGTTCATATGCATGTGTGTGTGTCTGCGGGCTCGATGGGAGGGGCGGCCATGGCGCGCGGCAGGGAGAGGAGAGGGGGGGGGCTCACAGCGGGGCGACGGCGAGGCGAGGCGAGTCGACGGCGAAGGCGACGGCGACGGCGACTGCGACAGCGACGACGACGGCGACGACGCGCGAGAGGTCGAGGAGGAGATCGAAGGGGGCGTCGAGGTCAACGCGCGACGGCGATGGCGATTTGACGACGATGGCGACGGCGAGGCAAGTCGACGGCGACGGCGGCGGGATGGTGATCCGGCAGCCTGGGGGCATCCTGTTCGGCGTCGTCGAGGAGGGAAGAGCAATGAGTTCTGAAATTTTGCAAACTGCCGCTTATATACAAACACCTATAGTCGCGGTTGGTGGTTCCAACCGCGACTAAAGACCCCCCTTTAGTCGCGGTTGGAGCCACCAACCGCGACTAAAGGTGAATTTCACCAGCCGAAGCGGCGGGAAGCGACCCCCTTTAGTCGCGGTTGGTGGCTCCAACCGGGACTAAAGGGGAGCCTTTAGTCGCGGTTGGTGCCACCAACCGCGACTAAAGACCTGGCTTCCCGTATTGAAATGTTTAGTCCCACCTCGCTAGTTGAGGGGAGCTCGCACCGGTATATAAGCCCCGCCGCGGCTACCATGTCGAGCTCCACTCTAATGCAGGCCTACTGGGCCTACCACACCTCTGCCGCCCTGTTGGGCCTACTGGGCCTGCTTCCTGGCCCAATACGCCGTGGTTGCCCAGTAGGCGGGCATTTCTTATTTACTTTTCAGTTTTTTTAATTTCTGTTTTATTTATTTTCTTTTGTGTCTGAGTTTTTTTTTTTGCTTTATTTAGAATTAATGAGTGAATCTTTTTGTGTTAGGTCAAAAAATTTATAAACTTTCTGTTAGTGGCAGTAGTTTTCAAATTTGAATAGTTTAAATTTGAATTATTTGAAATTTGTGTGAATCACTAGTTTGTGAATAACTTTACTTTAAAAATAGATTTTGCAGTGATTCTTTTTTCTGCTGTTTAATATTAGCGTGTTTTATCATTATATTCAATTTGGTAATTCTTAGGTTATTTAAAAAATGAAATGCCTTTGTAACAGACGAGTTTTCGTCTGAAACCCTAATACTTCGAAAGAGATTGTCCATTTTGTACACGAAGTGCATCCAGTTTTTGCCGTAACCCTCTCACCTTTTAGCACATGCTATGTGGGTGAAATGATGATACCATGCCAACTTTCAACATTTTCAGAGTTCATTTGTAGTGCTTTTCAATTTTAGGGTCATTTAGCTAAAAAAAAATCAGTAAATGCATGAAAAATAGCAAATGAAGTTCGAAAGGGCTGAAAATTGATGACGTGGCTTCGAATGGCGCATACTGAACACACAAAAAGTCTGGAGTTGAAATAAATTTAAAAAAATGAAATGCCTTTGTAACAGACGAGTTTTCGTGTGAAACCCTGATACTTCGAAAGAGATTGTCCATTTTGTACACGAAGTGCATCCAGTTTTTGCCGTAACCCTCTCAACTTTTTAGCACATGCTATGTGGGTGAAATGATGATACCATGCCAACTTTCAACATTTTCAGAGTTCATTTGTAGTGCTTTTCAATTTTAGGGTCATTTAGCTCAAAAAAATCAGTAAATGCATCAAAAATAGCAAATGAAGTCAGAAAGGGTTGAAAATTGATGACGTGGCTTCGAATGGTGCATACTGAACACACAAAAAGTCTGGAGTTGAAATAAGTTTGAAAAAATGAAATGCCTTTGTAACAGACGAGTTTTCGTCTGAAACCCTGATGCTTCGAAAGAGATTGTCCATTTTGTACACGAAGTGCATCCAGTTTTTTCCGTAACCCTCTCAACTTTTTAGCACATGTTATGTGGGTGAAATGATGATACCATGCCAACTTTCAACATTTTCAGAGTTCATTTGTAGTGCTTTTCAATTTTAGGGTCATTTAGCTCAAAAAAATAAGCAAATGCATGAAAAATAGCAAATGAAGTCAGAAAGGGTTGAAAATTGATGATGTGGCTTCGAATGGTGCATACTGAACGCACAAAAAGTCTGGAGTTGAAATAAGTTTAAAAAAATGAAATGCCTTTGTAACAGACGAGTTTTCGTCTGAAACCCTGATACTTCGAAAGAGATTGTCCATTTTGTACACGAAGTGCATCTAGTTTTTGCCGTAACCCTCTCAACTTTTTAGCACATGTTATGTGGGTGAAATGATGATACCATGCCAACTTTCAACATTTTCAGAGTTCATTTGTAGTGCTTTTCAATTTTAGGGTCATTTAGCTCAAAAAAATCAGTAAATGCATGAAAAATAGCAAATGAAGTCAGAAAGGGTTGAAAATTGATGACGTGGCTTCAAATGGTGCATACTGAACACACAAAAAGTCTGGAGTTGAAATAAGTTTAAAAAAATGAAATGCCTTGGTAACACACGAGTTTTCGTCTTAAACCCTGATACTTCGAAAGAGATTGTCCATTTTGTACACGAAGTGCATCTAGTTTTTGCCGTAACCCTCTCAACTTTTTAGCACATGCTATATGGGTGAAATGATGATACCATGCCAACTTTCAACATTTTCAGAGTTCATTTGTAGTGCTTTTCAATTTTAGGGTCATTTAGCTCAAAAAAATCAGTAAATGCATGAAAAATAGCAAATGAAGTCAGAAAGGGTTGAAAATTGATGATGTGGCTTCGAATGGTGCATACTGAACACACAAAAAGTCTGGAGTTGAAATAAGTTTAAAAAAATGAAATGCCTTTGTAACAGACGAGTTTTCGTGTGAAACCCTGATACTGCGAAAGAGATTGTCCATTTTGTACACGAAGTGCATCCAGTTTTTGCTGTAACCCTCTCAACTTTTTAGCACATGCTATGTGGGTGAAATGATGATAACATGCCAACTTTCAACATTTTCAGAGTTCATTTGTAGTGCTTTTCAATTTTAGGGTCATTTAGCTAAAAAAATCAGTAAATGCATCAAAAATAGCAAATGAAGTCAGAAAGGGTTGAAAATTGATGACGTTGCTTCGAATGGTGCATACTGAACACACAAAAAGTCTGGAGTTGAAATAAGTTTAAAAAAATGAAATGCCTTTGTAACAGACGAGTTTTCGTCTGAAACCGTGATACTTCGAAAGAGATTGTCCATTTTGTACACGAAGTGCATCTAGTTTTTGCCGTAACCCTCTCAACTTTTTAGCACATGTTATGTGGGTGAAATGATGATACCATGCCAACTTTCAACATTTTCAGAGTTCATTTGTAGTGCTTTTCAATTTTCGGGTCATTTAGCTCAAAAAATCAGTAAATGCATGAAAAGTAGCAAATGAAGTCAGAAAGGGTTGAAAATTGATGACGTGCCTTCGAATGGTGCATACTGAACGCACAAAAAGTCTGGAGTTGAAATAAGTTTAAAAAAATGAAATGCGATTGTAACAGACGAGTTTTCGTCTGAAACTGATACTTCGAAAGAGATTGTCCATTTTGTACACGAAGTGCATCCAGTTTTTGCCGTAACCCTCTCAACTTTTTAGCACATGCTATGTGGGTGAAATGATGATACCATGCCAACTTTCAACATTTTCAGAGTTCATTTGTAGTGCTTTTCAATTTTAGGGTCATTTAGCTCAAAAAATCAGTAAATGCATGAAAAATGGCAAATGAAGTCAGAAAGGGTTGAAAATTGATGATGTGGCTTCGAATGGTGTATACTGAACACACAAAAAGTCTGGAGTTGAAATAAGTTTAAAAAAATGAAATGCCTTTGTAACAGACGAGTTTTCGTCTGAAACCCTGATACTTCGAAAGAGATTGTCCATTTTGTACACGAAGTGCATCTAGTTTTTGCCGTAACCCTCTCAACTTTTTAGCACATGCTATGTGGGTGAAATGATGATACCATGCCAACTTTCAACATTTTCAGAGTTCATTTGTAGTGCTTTTCAATTTTAGGGTCATTTAGCTCAAAAAAATCAGTAAATGCATGAAAAATAGCAAATGAAGTCAGAAAGGGTTGAAAATTGATGATGTGGCTTCGAATGGTGCATACTGAACGCACAAAAAGTCTGGAGTTGAAATAAGTTTTAAAAAATGAAATGCCTTTGTAACAGACGAGTTTTCGTCTGAAACCCTGATACTTCGAAAGAGATTGTCCATTTTGTACACGAAGTGCATCTAGTTTTTGCCGTAACCCTCTCAACTTTTTAGCACATGTTATGTGGGTGAAATGATGATACCATGCCAACTTTCAACATTTTCAGAGTTCATTTGTAGTGCTTTTCAATTTTAGGGTCATTTAGCTCAAAAAAATCAGTAAATGCATGAAAAATAGCAAATGAAGTCAGAAAGGGTTGAAAATTGATGACGTGGCTTCGAATGGTGCATACTGAACACACAAAAAGTCTGGAGTTGAAATAAGTTTAAAAAAATGAAATGCCTTTGTAACAGACGAGTTTTCGTCTGAAACCGTGATACTTCGAAAGAGATTGTCTATTTTGTACACGAAGTGCATCCAGTTTTTGCCGTAACCCTCTCAACTTTTTAGCACATGCTATATGGGTAAAATGATGATACCATGCCAACTTTCAACATTTTCAGAGTTCATTTGTAGTGCTTTTCAATTTTAGGGTCATTTAGCTCAAAAAAATCAGTAAATGCAAGAAAAATAGCAAATGAAGTCAGAAAGGGTTGAAAATTGATGACGTGGCTTCAAATGGTGCATACTGAACACACAAAAAGTCTAGAGTTGAAATAAGTTTAAAAAAATGAAATGCCTTTGTAACAGACGAGTTTTCGTCTGGAACCCTGATACTTCGAAAGAGATTCTCCATTTTGTACACGAAGTGCATCCAGTTTTTGCCGTAACCCTCTCAACTTTCTAGCACATGTTATGTGGGTGAAATGATGATACCATGCCAACTTTCAACATTTTCAGAGTTCATTTGTAGTGCTTTTCAATTTTAGGGTCATTTAGCTCAAAAAAATCAGTAAATGCATGAAAAATAGCAAATGAAGTCAGAAAGGGTTGAAAATTGATGACGTGGCTTCGAATGGTGCATACTGAACACACAAAAAGTCTGGAGTTGAAATAAGTTTAAAAAAATGAAATGCCTTTGTAACAGACGAGTTTTCGTCTGAAACCGTGATACATCGAAAGAGATTGTCCATTTTGTACACGAAGTGCATCCAGTTTTTGCCGTAACCCTCTCAACTTTTTAGCACATGCTATATGGGTGAAATGATGATACCATGCCAACTTTCAACATTTTCAGAGTTCATTTGTAGTGCTTTTCAATTTTAGGGTCATTTAGCTCAAAAAAATCAGTAAATGCATGAAAAATAGCAAATGAAGTCAGAAAGGGTTGAAAATTGATGACGTGGCTTCGAATGGTGCATACTGAACACACAAAAATTCTAGAGTTGAAATAAGTTAAAAAAAATGAAATGCCTTTGTAACAGACGAGTTTTCGTCTGAAACCCTGATACTTCGAAAGAGATTGTCCATTTTGTACACGAAGTGCATCTAGTTTTTGCCGTAACCCTCTCAACTTTTTAGCACATGCTATGTGGGTGAAATGATGATACCATGCCAACTTTCAACATTTTCAGAGTTCATTTGTAGTGCTTTTCAATTTTAGGGTCATTTAGCTCAAAAAAATCAGTAAATGCATGAAAAATAGCAAATGAAGTCAGAAAGGGTTGAAAATTGATGATGTGGCTTCGAATGGTGCATACTGAACGCACAAAAAGTCTGGAGTTGAAATAAGTTTAAAAAAATGAAATGCCTTTGTAACAGACGAGTTTTCGTCTGAAACCCTGATACTTCGAAAGAGATTGTCCATTTTGTACACGAAGTGCATCCAGTTTTTGCCGTAACCCTCTCAACTTTTTAGCACATGTTATGTGGGTGAAATGATGATACCATGCCAACTTTCAACATTTTCAGAGTTCATTTGTAGTGCTTTTCAATTTTAGGGTCATTTAGCTCAAAAAAATCAGTAAATGCATGAAAAATAGCAAATGAAGTCAGAAAGGGTTGAAAATTGATGACGTGGCTTCGAATGGTGCATACTGAACACACAAAAAGTCTGGAGTTGAAATAAGTTTAAAAAAATGAAATGCCTTTGTAACAGACGAGTTTTCGTCTGAAACCCTGATACTTCGAAAGAGATTGTCCATTTTGTACACGAAGTGCATCCAGTTTTTGCCGTAACCCTCTCAACTTTTTAGCACATGCTATATGGGTGAAATGATGATACCATGCCAACTTTCAACATTTTCAGAGTTCATTTGTAGTGCTTTTCAATTTTAGGGTCATTTAGCTCAAAAAAATCAGTAAATGCAAGAAAAATAGCAAATGAAGTCAGAAAGGGTTGAAAATTGATGACGTGGCTTCGAATGGTGCATACTGAACACACAAAAAGTCTAGAGTTGAAATAAGTTTAAAAAAATGAAATGCCTTTGTAACAGACGAGTTTTCGTCTGGAACCCTGATACTTCGAAAGAGATTGTCCATTTTGTACACGAAGTGCATCCAGTTTTTGCCGTAACCCTCTCAACTTTTTAGCACATGTTATGTGGGTGCAATGATGATACCATGCCAACTTTCAACATTTTCAGAGTTCATTTGTAGTGCTTTTCAATTTTAGGGTCATTTAGCTCAAAAAAATCAGTAAATGCATGAAAAATAGCAAATGAAGTCAGAAAGGGTTGAAAATTGATGACGTGGCTTCGAATGGTGCATACTGAACACACAAAAAGTCTGGAGTTGAAATAAGTTTAAAAAAATGAAATGCCTTTGTAACAGACGAGTTTTCGTCTGAAACCCTGATACTTCGAAAGAGATTGTCCATTTTGTACACGAAGTGCATCCAGTTTTTGCCGTAACCCTCTCAACTTTTTAGCACATGCTATATGGGTGAAATGATGATACCATGCCAACTTTCAACATTTTCAGAGTTCATTTGTAGTGCTTTTCAATTTTAGGGTCATTTAGCTCAAAAAAATCAGTAAATGCAAGAAAAATAGCAAATGAAGTCAGAAAGGGTTGAAAATTGATGACGTGGCTTCGAATGGTGCATACTGAACACACAAAAAGTCTAGAGTTGAAATAAGTTTAAAAAAATGAAATGCCTTTGTAACAGACGAGTTTTCGTCTGGAACCCTGATACTTCGAAAGAGATTGTCCATTTTGTACACGAAGTGCATCCAGTTTTTGCCGTAACCCTCTCAACTTTTTAGCACATGTTATGTGGGTGCAATGATGATACCATGCCAACTTTCAACATTTTCAGAGTTCATTTGTAGTGCTTTTCAATTTTAGGGTCATTTAGCTCAAAAAAATCAGTAAATGCATGAAAAATAGCAAATGAAGTCAGAAAGGGTTGAAAATTGATGACGTGGCTTCGAATGGTGCATACTGAACACACAAAAAGTCTGGAGTTGAAATAAGTTTAAAAAAATGAAATGCCTTTGTAACAGACGAGTTTTCGTCTGAAACCCTGATACTTCGAAAGAGATTGTCCATTTTGTACACGAAGTGCATCCAGTTTTTGCCGTAACCCTCTCAACTTTTTAGCACATGCTATATGGGTGAAATGATGATACCATGCCAACTTTCAACATTTTCAGAGTTCATTTGTAGTGCTTTTCAATTTTAGGGTCATTTAGCTCAAAAAAATCAGTAAATGCAAGAAAAATAGCAAATGAAGTCAGAAAGGGTTGAAAATTGATGACGTGGCTTCGAATGGTGCATACTGAACACACAAAAAGTCTAGAGTTGAAATAAGTTTAAAAAAATGAAATGCCTTTGTAACAGACGAGTTTTCGTCTGGAACCCTGATACTTCGAAAGAGATTGTCCATTTTGTACACGAAGTGCATCCAGTTTTTGCCGTAACCCTCTCAACTTTTTAGCACATGCTATATGGGTGAAATGATGATACCATGCCAACTTTCAACATTTTCAGAGTTCATTTGTAGTGCTTTTCAATTTTAGGGTCATTTAGCTCATAAAAATCAGTAAATGCATGAAAAATAGCAAATGAAGTCAGAAAGGGTTGAAAATTGATGACGTGGCTTCGAATGGTGCATACTGAACACACAAAAAGTGTAGAGTTGAAATAAGTTAAAAAAAATGAAATGCCTTTGTAACACACGAGTTTTCGTCTGAAACCCTGATACTTCGAAAGAGATTGTCCATTTTGTACACGAAGTGCATCTAGTTTTTGCCGTAACCCTCTCAACTTTTTAGCACATGCTATGTGGGTGAAATGATGATACCATGCCAACTTTCAACATTTTCAGAGTTCATTTGTAGTGCTTTTCAATTTTAGGGTCATTTAGCTCAAAAAAATCAGTAAATGCATGAAAAATAGCAAATGAAGTCAGAAAGGGTTGAAAATTGATGATGTGGCTTCGAATGGTGCATACTGAACGCACAAAAAGTCTGGAGTTGAAATAAGTTTAAAAAAATGAAATTCCTTTGTAACAGACGAGTTTTCGTCTGAAACCCTGATACTTCGAAAGAGATTGTCCATTTTGTACACGAAGTGCATCCAGTTTTTGCCGTAACCCTCTCAACTTTTTAGCACATGTTATGTGGGTGAAATGATGATACCATGCCAACTTTCAACATTTTCAGAGTTCATTTGTAGTGCTTTTCAATTTTAGGGTCATTTAGCTCAAAAAAATCAGTAAATGCATGAAAAATAGCAAATGAAGTCAGAAAGGGTTGAAAATTGATGACGTGGCTTCGAATGGTGCATACTGAACACACAAAAAGTCTGGAGTTGAAATAAGTTTAAAAAAATGAAATGCCTTTGTAACAGACGAGTTTTCGTCTGAAACCCTGATACTTCGAAAGAGATTGTCCATTTTGTACACGAAGTGCATCCAGTTTTTGCCGTAACCCTCTCAACTTTTTAGCACATGCTATATGGGTGAAATGATGATACCATGCCAACTTTCAACATTTTCAGAGTTCATTTGTAGTGCTTTTCAATTTTAGGGTCATTTAGCTCAAAAAAATCAGTAAATGCAAGAAAAATAGCAAATGAAGTCAGAAAGGGTTGAAAATTGATGACGTGGCTTCGAATGGTGCATACTGAACACACAAAAAGTCTAGAGTTGAAATAAGTTTAAAAAAATGAAATGCCTTTGTAACAGACGAGTTTTCGTCTGGAACCCTGATACTTCGAAAGAGATTGTCCATTTTGTACACGAAGTGCATCCAGTTTTTGCCGTAACCCTCTCAACTTTTTAGCACATGTTATGTGGGTGAAATGATGATACCATGCCAACTTTCAACATTTTCAGAGTTCATTTGTAGTGCTTTTCAATTTTAGGGTCATTTAGCTCAAAAAAATCAGTAAATGCATGAAAAATAGCAAATGAAGTCAGAAAGGGTTGAAAATTGATGACGTGGCTTCGAATGGTGCATACTGAACACACAAAAATTCTGGAGTTGAAATAAGTTTAAAAAAATGAAATGCCTTTGTAACAAACGAGTTTTCGTCTGAAACCGTGATACATCGAAAGAGATTGTCCATTTTGTACACGAAGTGCATCCAGTTTTTGCCGTAACCCTCTCAACTTTTTAGCACATGCTATATGGGTGAAATGATGATACCATGCAACCTTTCAACATTTTCAGAGTTCATTTGTAGTGCTTTTCAATTTTAGGGTCATTTAGCTCAAAAAAATCAGTAAATGCATGAAAAATAGCAAATGAAGTCAGAAAGGGTTGAAAATTGATGACGTGGCTTCGAATGGTGCATACTGAACGCACAAAAAGTCTAGAGTTGAAATAAGTTTAAAAAAATGAAATGCCTTTGTAACAGACGAGTTTTCGTCTGAAACCCTGATACTTCGAAAGAGATTGTCCATTTTGTACACGAAGTGCATCCAGTTTTTGCCGTAACCCTCTCAACTTTTAGCACATGCTATGTGGGTGAAATGGTGTTACCATGCCAACTTTCAATCTTTTCAGAGTTCATTTGTAGTGCTTTTCAATTTCAGGGTCATTTAGCTCAAAAAAATCAGTAAATGCATGAAAAATAGCAAATGAAGTCAGAAAGGGTTGAAAATTGATGACGTGGCTTTGGACATAATATTTCTTCGCGTTTCGAATGACAAAACACATAAGTACACTACTATTACAAAAATTCCCTCCGGTTTGTCCGAAGTGGGACTTTCCAGATATATAAGTCTGGAAACTAACTAGAGAAGCCGGTCACATCCCAGAGTGGGATCTTTGGATATAAAACTTTTTCTTCGCGTGTGTCCCGTTGCGCCGTAACCATGGACAATCTTCATCGTTTAACTTGATGCTTGGGTCAACATTCACTGTGAAGGGAGCAATTTCATGAAACTTTTCATATTCTTCTGACATGTCTGTCTTGTCCTCCACTCCCACGATGTTTCTTTTCCCTGAAAGAACTATGTGGCGCCTTGGCTCATCGTATGATGTATTCGCTTCCTTATCTTTTCTTTTTCTCGGCTTGGTAGACATGTCCTTCACATAGAAAACATGTGCCTCATCATTGGCTAGGACGAATGGTTCGTCTGCGTACCCAAGATTGTTGAGATCCACTGTTGTCATTCCGTACTGCGGGTCTTCCTTTACCCCGCCTCCTCTCAGATTGACCCATTTGCACCGAAACAAAGGGACCTTCAAACCAAGTCCATAGTCAAGTTCCCATATCTCCTCTATGTAACCATAATATGTGTCCTTTGGCCTATTGGTGTTTGCTGCATCAAAGCGGACACCACTGTTTTGGTTGGCGCTCTTTTTATCTTGGGCGATCGTGTAAAATGTATTCCCATTTATCTCGTACCCTTTGAAAGTCAATATAGTCGAAGATGGTAACTTGGACAACAAGTACAGGTCATCTGCAATAGCGTCGTCATGCATGAGACGTGTCTGCAACCAACCGGCGAAAGTCACAGTTTGTTCATGTGTAATCCAGTCGTCAGACTGCTCCGGGTGTTTGGAGCGTAGAATATTCTTGTGTTGCTCGATATACGGAGCCACCAAGGCGGAACTTTGTAGAACTGTGTAGTGTGCTTGCGCCAAAGAATGCCCGTCCCGGCATATTACCGAATTCTTTCCTAGCGTGCCTTTTCCAACCAGTCTGCCCTCATGCCGCGATTCAGGAACACCAATCGGCTTAATGTCAGGAATAAAGGCAACACAAAACTCAATGACCTCCTCTGTTTCATGGCCCTTTGAGATTCTTCCTTCTGTCCTAGCACGATTATGAACATATTTCTTTAAGACTCCCATGAAGCTCTCAAAGGGGAACATATTGTGTAGAAATACAGGACCCAGAATGGCAATCTCCTTGACTAGGTGAACAAGGAGGTGCGTCATGATATTGAAGAAGGATGGTGGGAACACCAACTCGAAATTGACAAGACATTGCACCAAATCATTCTCTAACCTTGGTAGGATTTCTGGATCGATTACCTTCTGAGAGATTGCATTGAGGAATGCACATAGCTTCACAATGGCTAATCGAACGTTTTCCGGCAGAAGCCCCCTCAATGCAACCGGAAGCAGTTGCGTCATAATCACGTGGCAGTCATGAGACTTCAGGTTCTAGAACTTTTTCTCTGCCATATTTATTATTCCCTTTATATTCGACGAGAAGCCAGACGGGACCTTCATACTGAGCAGGCATTCGAAGAAGATTTCCTTCTCTTCTTTGGTAAGAGCGTAGCTGGCATGACCCTGAAACTGCTTTGGATCCATGTCGTCTTCTCCGTGCATACATTGCTGGTCCTCCCGTGCCTCCGGTGTATCTTTTGTCTTCCCATACACACCCAAGAAGCCTAGCAGGTTCACGCAAAGATTCTTTGTCACGTGCATCACGTCGATTGCAGAGCGGACCTCTAGGTCTTTCCAATAGGGTAGGTCCCAAAATATAGATTTCTTCTTCCACATGGGTGCGCGTCCATCAGCGTCATTCGGAACAGATTGTCCGCCAGGACCCTTTCCAAAGATTACTTTTAAATCCTTGACCATATCAAGTATATCATCACCAGTACGGTGGCGAGGCTTCTTCCGGTGATCTGCCTCACCTTTGAAATGCTTGCCTTTCTTTCTTACGGGATGCCTGCTCTGAAGAAATCGACGATGCCCCAGGTACACATTCTTATTACATTTATCCAAATATATACTGTCGGTATCATCTAAACAGTGCGTGCATGCGTGGTATCCCTTGTTTGTCTGTCCTAAAAGGTTACTGAGAGCAGGCCAATCATTGATGGTTACAAACAGCAACGCTCGCAGGTCAAATTCCTCCTGTTCTTTCTCATCCCACGCACGTACACCTTTTCCATTCCACAGCTCCAAAAGTTCTTCGACTAATGGCCTTAGGTACACATCAATGTCGTTGCCGGGTTGCTTGGGGCCTTGGATGAGCACTGGCATCATAATGAACTTCCGCTTCATGCACAACCAAGGAGGAAGGTTATAGATACATAGAGTCACAGGCCAGGTGCTATGATTGCTGCTCTGCTCCCCAAAAGGATTGATGCCATCTGCACTTAAACCAAACCATACGTTCCTTGCGTCATCTGCAAAGTCCTTCCACTTTCTCTCGATTTTTCTCCACTGTGATCCGTCAGCGGGTACTCTCAACTTCCCGTCTTTCTTACGGTCATCTTTGTGCCATCGCATCAACTTGGCATGCTCTTTGTTTTGGAACAAATGTTTCAACCGTGGTATTATAGGAGCATACCACATCACCTTGGCAGGAATCTTCTTCCTGGGGCGCTCGCCCGCAACATCACCAGGGTCATCGTGGCCGATCTTATAGCGCAATGCACAGCATACCGGGCATGCATTCAAATCCTCGTACTCACCGCGGTAGAGGATGCAGTCATTAGGGCATGCATGTATCTTCTGCACCTCTAATCCTAGAGGGCAGACGGCATTCTTTGCTTCGTACGTACTGTCGGGCAATTCGTTGTCCTTTGGTAGCTTATTCTTTATTATTTTCGGCAACTTTTCAAATGCCTTGTCAGGTACACCATTCGCTGCCTTCCATTGCAACAATTCCAGTGTGGTACCCAGCTTTTTCTTGTCATCTTCGCAATTTGGGTACAACAATTTCTTGTGATCCTCTAACATGCGCTGCAACTTTAGCTTCTCCTTTTCACTTGCGCAGTTTCTCTTTTCATCGGCAATGGCCCGACCAAGATCATCAGCGGGCTCATCTGATGCCTCTTCTTCAGCTCCTTCCCGCATTTCCGGCTCAGCTTCTTCCCCCATTGTTGTACCATCGTATTCATGGAACCCATGGCCAGGATAGCTGTTGCCATCCTCTTCTTCTTCATTCTCTTCCATTAGGACCCCTCTTTCTCCGTGCTTGGTCCAACAGTTATAGCCGGACATGAAACCGGACTCAAACAGGTGGACGTGATCTTGAGTTAGAGTAATTTCGATCATTCTTACAGCCAGCACATGGACAATACATAAAACCATCCGCCCGCTTGTTTGCCTCAGCCGCAACCAGAAAAGTATGCACGCCATTAATGAACTGGGGAGAGCATCGGTCATCGTACATCCATTGCCGGCTCATCTTCATTACACAACACCGAAAAGACCAAATTAATACAAGTTCATACATAAAGTTCATACACACTTGTTCTCATAAAGCAACATACAAACTCTCTAGCTAAAGCATGTAAATGCAACAACAAATGCGATCAAGATCGCAACTAAGGTAACAATTGATCCAACAGCATAGTGATACCAAGCCTCACTATCAATGGCATATTTTTTAAATTTTCTAATCTTCAAGCGCATTGCATTCATCTTGATCTTGTGATCATCGACGACATCGGCAACATACAACTCCAGTTTCATCTTCTCTTCTTCAACTCTTTTCAATTTTTCTTTCAAATACTCGTTTTCATTTTCAACTAAATTTAACTTCTTGACAAGAATATCTATGTCGGTTGTAATTTCCGGTTCACATGCCTCCTAGATAAAATATCTATGTCAACTTGATGGGCATAATTGTCATAAACACGAAATGCAACAAACAGTTATAAAAGAGAGTATATACCACATCCGAATCATAAACCGGACGAGGGCCGACGGGGACGGATATCAAAACCATGCCACTATGTATAACAAACAACCATATAGGTAAGAAAACTATACAAGTAACTATCTAAATCTTACAAACATGATTTTTTTTATAAAAAGGATAAGAACAAGAGGCTCACCAAGGTGGTGCCGGCGACGGGACGGTGCGGGCGATCAACGGTGGTTAGGACGGGGACGGGAAGGCACTAAGTAAACCACACCTACACATGCAAAGTAAGAAGTTAATTTGAGCTCAAATTGCATATAAATCAAATGAACTACCACATATAAATACTCCCAAACTAAAACCCACAAATCACTATACTTATAGAGCATTGCAAGAGCTAATCTAGCAATGAGAGATGAAAGGACAAAGTTGCTAACCTCTGTGAACACTTGGATGGATGGGGTGCCTCCAAATCTTGACAAATTTTGGCAAAAATGGAGGATGAGCTCGAGGAAGAGGAAGAACAAAGGAGGGGAAGAAGGGGGAAAACAGGGTGGAGTACTGTGCTCGGGCTGGCCGAATTCATATAGGGGATCTTTAGTCCCGGTTCGTAGCACGAACCGCGACTAAAGGTGAGCCTATAGTCCCGGCTCGTGCCACGAACCGGGACTAAAGGTAATCGTGGGGCCCCAGGCTGACACGAGCCTGGCACAACCCCTTTAGTCCCGGTTCGTGCTACGAACCGGGACTAAAGGTCCGGAACGAACCGCGACTAATGATGCCCGTCCCGAACCGGGACTAATGGTCACATTAGTGCCGGTTCGAAACCAGACCGGGACTGATGCTTTGGACAAAAGGTCTGTTTTCTACTAGTGGATTGTGTGAGTATTGGCGCCACGATCAACGAGGGTGTGAAGGAGGATACGTGTCAACATATAGATAGAATGTTATGTGTTGAATAAATTATGTGGATCTATTGGGCTCCCGAGCCATGGTTATTCTGTTAGGAGAGTGTGGTATTTTTCTCTCCCGTTGCAAAGCACAATTTCTTTTGCTAGTATACTATCTAGACATATTTCTATGTTGGGTTTAATTAAAATAATTATGTGTTATTAAATAAACAAAATGTCATACAATCTGCTTTTCTTGAAAACAACTGGTTCCAGCTGCAAACACCAATAAACTCATGTACATCAACATTCCACTGTTAGAACGAACCATGCTTACGAAGGCACTGAATAGCAACTCATGCAAAAGAGAAACGATGCTAGTATCGTAAATTTGAAAATTTGATCATATAAAAGTTGAATTAGGATCAATTCCACACAAAGAAACGATGAGACAAGGATGGAGGCTCAAGACTAACTTAGTCAATTTCCTGTATATCGATATAGCATACCATAAATATAGAAATTTGATCAAATATTTAAAAGTTGAATCAGCATTAGCCCCATGCGCGCCTAAATGTCTCATATATTTATATCTGGAGCACACCGATCAATATAGATGGATATCCAACTTTATTTCTCGTAGTTGGCGAGGCGGTCCTACTTTGTTTCATGACCTGATGTCGAATTTTGTATTCAAAGGTGACAACTACATGTATGAGCTAAATTATAAAAGCCAGAGAAAAAATATATTATTTTTTATTTTGCAAACTTGGTAGTACATGTGTGAATTATTCAGTCATTACTAAACTTGGTACATGTACATTGAGCTACATGAAAGCGGTTGCTCTTTATCATGGCACACTATGAGAAAGAGCAACCACTTTAATGGTGTCGGCGGGGGTGCGACACGTGAGTGGGGTGGTTGAGGCAGCGGAGGATAGTTTTTTTTTCCTCCAAGCGATAGCGGCCAAGTAAATATAGGTGTGGGATAAGCAGCGGGGGATAAATTATCCTTCTCTATTGCTTTCAGGGATCGGCTAGGTGCCGGTTAGAGGAGTTTCCTCTAGAGCCAGATAAGGGATGGGTTAGAGTTGGCCTTATATGTTCAAAAGAACTGTAGTATGTGGGGATACAAGGATAAGATATATTTTTTAAGGACAAGGATATAAGTTTGACTTTGTTTATGAAATATGTAGTAAAATATCCACAATAACAAGTAAATATACTATGAAGATATATTTTTATGTTAGGTTTAATCAAACAAATTATGTTTTATTATTTAGAGAAAATGTCATACAACCTGGTTTTCTTGAAAGCAACGAGTTCCAGCTGGAAACACAAACAAAGCCACGTACATCAACATTCCACTATCAGAACAAACCATGCTTACGAAGGCACTGAATAGCAAGCCATGCAAAAGAGAAACCATGCTAGTATCATAAATTTGAAAATTTGATCATTTAAAAGTTGAATTAGGATCAATTCCATACAAAGAAACAATGAGACGAGGATGGAGGCTCAAGACTAACTTAGTCAATTTCCTGTATATATATAGATATATAGCATACCATAAATATAGAAACTTTATCAATGATTTAAAATTTGAATTAGGATTAGTCCCATGCACACCTCAATGTCTCCTATATTTCTGTCTAGGGCACACCGATCGATATAGATGGATATGGAAATTTATTTCTAGTAGTTGGTGAAGCGGCCCTACTCTGTTTCATGAGCTGATGTCAACATTTATATTTAAGGTGAAAACTACATGTATGAGCTAAACTATAAAAGCCAGAGAACAAATATATTATTTTTGGGTGTGTCTAAGGCAAATCTAGATATGCCAGAGTTATTGCACATCTAAATGACTTGATCAAGCATAAAAAAAAAGGAAAAAAGGGAAAAGAAAATACCCACACAATCTAAGTGTAAGATCAATGAAGGACTTAGATGTGCAATACATATTATTTTTTATTTTGCATACTTGATAGTACATGTGCGAACAGCAATTACTAAACTTGATACATGTACGTTGCGCTACATGAAAGCGGTTGCTCTTTATCATGGCGCACCAGCTCTGGTCGCGTCACCAATGACATGGCCAAAATGACGTCCTTTGCTGCTGCCAGGGGAGTCCATGCTTTCCTGGTACAATGCAGCATGTCTTAAGGTCATGGTTTTATGGGCAACGAAACTAGCAGCATCCATGAGATTCTCAATATCATGAGTCACGGGGTCATATGCGCAAAGCTTGAAGCTCGGCGTTTGAGAAGGTGCAAAGCGTGCTTGTATGAAGATGATGCGTCGACCATTATCAATTGTGGCAATCGGGACGATTCCATACCCGTTGTACAAGAACATGGAGGCCTCCGGCGACACCCTTGCCAGGTCAATTTGACAATGCAAATCCCAGGTGCGAGCTTCATGCCCACGTAGCAGCCATATGTGATAGCGCAATGGTGATTTGTCGTGCATATGTGCGCGAAAGAGGCATAGGTATCCATCAAGCTCCGTTAAACGATGTTTAACTAAAAGATTCTTCCCCATGCTAACCGGGGGCGGTGCCACGGTCCCAAATCTCTCGTTAGAGAGGGAAAAGGATACGATGGACATCTCCTTCGGCGACAACGAGAACTCGAGCTTCGGTTGGGCTAGCCAATATATATAGCCATGCGCAAAGACGCTTCTTTCGGATTTGTCTACCCAATCCGCCGGTTTCTCATGGACGCCTCCCTCCGATGGTCTCCAGAGCCCGGTGGAATTCACCACGTAAACCTCGCATCCAGCAGATATGGAATGGTTCTCCGCGGCGTTGCAACCACGGTAATAGATGCGCACAACTTTGTGCTTCCTGGTGCACGAGTCATAGCCAAGCCCTAGGCTCACATAGTGATCAAACTCCATGTGTCCTCGGCCGCCTGTTGGCCGGCCTTCCGGGAGGGCTGCCATTCGGCCGGTGGACGGGTTGCACACGTAGTAAATCTCCGAGTCGGTGCCGGTGCCGGTGCCTTGCAGGACAACAAGGCAACGGCATGGCTGTGTAAGGAGGCGCGGGACGTTGTGGTATACGGTGTTGCGTGAGAAGCTTTTTCGCACGAGATCACGCGGGATGTCCATGAGCGTTGCGCCGCCAGGGTGCTCCGGCGACCACATGTGCATCTTGGGTCCATGGTACAGCGAGTCTTGTAGGAGGAGGATCTTGGGGCAGCTGCGGCGGTTGGCCAGCTTGAGGTGCCGGTCGGCGAACGCGTCCGACGAGAGCGCGGCGGCCCATGCGCGGGAGAGGCAGCGGCACCTGTGCGCGGACTTGGCCGGTAACCGCGCGAGGATGTCCTCTAGCAGATGGTCCGCCAGCACAGGGCGACATGGCTCCGCCGCCATAGGTTTCAACTTTGCACGCATGAATCAACAATTGAGAGATCGAGCAACGTGAAAGCGTAAGATCGATGCGTGTACTTATTATGTTATGCAGGCAGCACACGGGCTGATATACAACTCGGATTCTGATTTGCGCGAGACAAGGAAACCTTAACCGACTTCTATCCGATCTCCCAACTTTCCAATTATTGGTTCAGCGTACGCACGGCACGTGGTAGCTTGCTAGCAGGTGCGCCATGGCAGCAGAAGGATGGTCGTCACGGGCGGCGGCGACTGAGACCCGGGTCGGTGCCTGCAGCGAAGTAACCATCACGATGAAGGAGACAGAACAGTACAGCCCGTGCTCCGTGCGCGTACACGGCCAGGTGATCGTGTCCCACGAGTCGCTCAGGATTGGGGACATCAGAGACCGGGGAAGGCCCGGTTCCAGCCCGAGCAGGACCTCGGCTCCGGGGCTTTGACCACCGGGGCCAGGTCACCGACCATACCTGGCCATAGGCAGCCCGGCCCGGACGGCCCGACCCGACCCGGCCCGAAAATCCTGGGCCGGGCCGGGCCTAATCATGTCATCGGGCCGCGCTCAGGCCTAGAAATTGTGCCCAACGGTCGGGTCGGGTCGGGACAGGTTCAGGCCTATGGAAAACTGAATTTTAGCCATAGTTGGGCCGGGCCGATCGGACCGCGTCGGGCTTTTTCGGGCTCGGGCCGGGTTCAGTCCTGATTTATTAGGCCCGACGGCCGGGTCGGGCCGGGCTTGGGCCTGGGTTTTTAGCATTGGGCTTTTTTTGGCCCGGCCCGGCCCGACATATGGCCAGGTATATCACCGACCCTCTGAACTCTTCCGGAGCTACATGGCCTGCCGCGACCTCAATCACGGCGTGCTCTCCGACGCGCCCGTGACCAGCGAGTACGTTGCACCCATGCGCGGGAGAGGCAGCAGCACCCGGAGCCGTCTGACGAATCATCCCCTGGTCCATACTCACACGACTTAGGGTTTTGAGTCATCTCATGTTGATACAATTTTAATGTGAAGCACTTGTTGATTTGTGTTATTTCGGTCAATATCTTGATTATGCGACTTTTAATTTGCTACGTAGATCTAAAAAAAATATGCATCCCAATCTCGGGGGTGATATTAATTTTTGTTGCAAATTTAAATTTAATTTCATGCTTCCATGGAAGTCTAGTTCTGTTCCCAAAGTATCATGTTTGTGCTTCTTTGTTATGTCAGATCTAAATTGCAGTCCAGACGCTTCCAGACTCTAAATAATTTGTCATCCCTTCATTACCCACAATATTAGTTTTCTTCAATTTTCATTGTTGTATGCTTCCATTTGAGCTCCTGTGTATTGTTGCCAAACGAAGTGCCTGGACCCTGGAGGTTTGAACTGCGGTCAAGAAAACCAGGAGTAGCCTCCGATCCTTTTGCCCCACAAGTCCTTCCTCTGAATCAAAGGTATTGCATTGCCTGAATCGACTCCATTCCATCATCATATGTCCCCCACGCACAAATTATTATCAATATGATGTTTCCAGTTACCAGATTTGTAAGCATCAGATATTGATCGACTCCATTGCCTTAATTTCCCAGTTTGTTTGCGTCGATTGATGAAATTGGTTTGTAGATCACAAATTGATCGATGTACACAGTGGCGGAGCCAGGAAATAAGTATTAGGGGGGGGGGGGGGGCAAATGCTACTGAAACAGTTGGGGAGGGCCAAACTGTTGAAAAATAATTTTTTAGAAGCAAATTAGTACTAATTTTGCCACTGTTTATAGCAAATTAGCAACAAAATCCTGATGTTAGGGGGGGGGGGGGTGGGGGCAGGGCCCCTGCTGCCCCCCTGTCTCCGCCACTGGATGTACACACATGTTTGGCACATTCATTGCAAGTTTCTAGTTACAAAATTATATGCTCCCGCTAGGTATGAATTACGTTGTGATAACAACAAAATGATACTTCTTAATATATATATGGACCTTTATAACTACCAAACGTTCGGATTTTAGCAATAGGCAAAAACGATCCTTATATCACTCTAATTATATACATGCATGCATTAGAATGATTAATTTCCCTTCCATGTACACTTCTCCTTCTAATTACATGCATATATGCACTAGAGGACGAAAAGCTGATGTCATCCTAGATTCTTTCTTTTTTCAAACTTTAAAATGTTTTGTAGCTCAAACCGTTGCTCCGATTGAAAAACCGTTTTCACAAAAAAATTGTGACGATGAGATCTTCGAAACTAGATCCCATGTTGATATGTTCCGATGACTTTTTTTTTGGACCAAAAATTACCACATCTGGGCTACGTAAGTTATCACGTCCGTCGTACATAAGTTACCATGCATGTCATTTACATAAAAGTTTCCGGGATATGTTTTCAACAAACTTTTATCCCAGGGTCAAAAAGTGATTATGATGTTTGCAGTGAGTTATCAGATTTGTTGTGTAGAAGTTATCGGGGTATATTTTTCAATAACCCATGTTGCATAGAAGTTATCGGGGTATATTTTTCAATAATTTCCATTCCCTCGGCCAAAAAATTACCGCGGTATTTGTATATGAGTTATCAGCTCTCATGTGTGTGTATTATCATGTTGTTTACACATGAGTTATTGAAAGGGTATGTTTTTCAACAAAATTTTATCCCGTGATCATTTTTCAACAATTTTTCCTCGGGGTCCAAGTTATAATGGTGTTCGTACCTAAGTTATCATGTATATGTTGTGTTATTACCATGATGTTTAAACAAAAAGTTATCGGGATACATTTTTGATAACTTTTTTCTTTCAGGGCAAAGTTGATGCGAATGTTTGTGTCTAAGTTATCAGGGTGTCATGCAGAAATTACCGTGTAGTTTACACATAAATTACTGGGGAGATGTTTTAATAATTTTTCACCCCTGGTCGAAGTTACCATGACATTTATACGTAAGTTATCGGGTCCCGGTGCACAAATTATCATGCCATTTGCACAGAAGTTACCGGGGTATGTTTCAATCCAAAAACTCCTACACAGGACCCCATCTCGTCCGTCCGTGTTCGTTTGTGTCCAACAAACAAAAAATATGCTCCAACCGCAGACCCCATCGCACTAATTTGTCCATTTTGTGTCCGTTCGACCCTATTCGTTGACCAAATTTGGTCGCGATTTAGGTCGAAAGCGGACATAAAGCAAATGTTTTCTGCGTCCCGATGCCCGCCCGCGTCTGCTACATGCAACTCATGGCCCATTTGTCATCCAAACAAAAAGGGACCCACCGCCCCACGCCACCTCTCTCTCTCACCTTCATTTTCACCCACCACCGCACACCACACCAGTGGCTACGGTGAGGCGTGGCGCTCGATACTCGCGGGCAGGCGTGCAGACGAGCATGGGCGGGAAGGCAAGGTCTACGAGCATGGGCGGTGCACCGACGAGCAGCAACGATGAAAGAAAATGATGTAGTAGAGAAGGCCAACAAGCAATAAAGAAAGGGACGGCTTTTCTTTTGCTGCGCTATCGGGTTTAAGAAAGGTCATATTGGTATTTTCCAATTATGAATCATGAAAATTGTATTAGGTGAGTTGGTCGTTGCTGTAATATAGAAGCTAGCAGGCCTGGGTTCGAGCCCTGCTGGACGCAAAAAAAAAATTGGAGCGAAAAAAAGACAGTTACCGAATATAGGGAGAAAATCACGGGAGCAAAAAAAAATGACAGTTACGAATATAAGGAGAAAATCACGGGAGTTTCCGCTCGATGCTGATAGTAAAAACGTCGTTCGGATCTATTCTCAAGATCCAAACGTTTGGAAATTACAAATCTCATATATAATGCTTCCTAACTTTATTGTATTGTTTTCTCCAGTCTAGATAGTTTGGGGCACTAGAAACACGCTTCTACTATTTACTGTACTTGCTATTGCATTGTCGAGAGAATTCTTTGTATTTAAACACTTTTATCATGCTTCTTATATTTCATAAATATGCTGACAGGGGCAAGCCAAAAATATTCGTTTTTCAGTGTTAAATAATACCAAATCGAATCCAAAAACAAGGATGGCGCCATAGCATGAAGAGTGCATGCTTCCTTACATGGGAATGTGGGATTCTCTATTTCTCTGTGCCATACATGTAATACCCGTTGTTGACTCATGCCATCTATACTTAGAGCATCTATAGCTGGACCTAGCAAATCGGACCCCTTAAACGCCCGCGGACGCGCCCGGTCAGTGACCGGGCGTGTCCGTTTTGAGCCCCTATAATTAGGTCCGCGCAGCCATACTTCTCATTTTTCTTATCATATGTCCGGTCACTTGCACGTGATTGGTGGAGAAGAAGAGAGAGAAAGAAAAATAATGAATAAGAAAAGAGAAAAGATGGTCCGGAGTGGGGTCGCATCCAACGTGGTGGACTGACCGGGCGTATCCGGGCGCGTCCGCGAGCCCTCATATCGTCCCCATATTTGAGATGGATATGAGGGGTGCCGGTCAGTCCGGGCGTTTGAGACGAATATGAGGGGTCCGGTTGGGTCGCATTTTTGTTACCGGTCAGTGACCGGGAGGACGTTCCGGACGTTTGAGAAGCATAAAGGGGGTCCGGCTGTAGATGCTCTTATGCACCATGTCTAATGGATGCATATTTTTAAGCAGTTGTGTGCTGGCTTTTATGCCGATGGGCATAACCAGAGATATATGGAGGCTGTTGAGTATCGTGATTGTTTAGAAAACATAGATAGACTAGGATTGTTCCTGCCTTGACTTGTACTCCAAGATGATCATGTACTCCTATATATATGCCTATGAGACTCAAGCAATACATCAACTATTCCACCAAATCCCTCTCTCCCCTTCAACATGGTATCTGTCGCAAGTTCCTAGACCTAGCCACCGTCCGCCGCTTCCACACCGCGCGCCGCCCCCGGGGCGGCCGGCCTCCATGGCCGTCGCTGGGGGCCGCGTCGCCCGTACCTAGGGTTCATCCACCGGTCGTGTTGACCGGCTGCCCTAGAGAGTCTTTTTCCCGATCTCTTGATCCGGGGTTTTCTCTCTTTCGCCGGTCGCATTGATCGGCGTTTTTCTTTTTGGTTTTCCAATCTAAGATCGGTTTGCGTCGCCCGTCGCTGCCGTCGACACCCGCGCCTCTACTCCGACATCGCCGTCGACTCTACACCGGCAACTTCGTCATCCACCACGCGACAAGGCTAGACGACACGCCCAAGCGACGCCTTCGTGCGTCGCTGTCGGCCGCTCGTCCGCGTGGTCTTCATTCCCGGTCCATCTTCGTCGTCATCGCCCGGGACATTCTCGACAACGTCGCCATCGACTCCGATCTGCGCGTCGTCCCCGCCATGGCACGTACAGTGCCGCCATCGGTTTGATCAACTGATCTCGCGCCTGTCTTCGCCAAGCCCGTCCCTGAGCACGCGCCTACCGCCGATCGAGCCACAGGTTGCCATCGCGTTGTCGCCTCGGACCGTTGCGTCGCCGCCCCGAGGTCCTCCAGCCAGCAGCCCCGACCCGCGCGCCGCGCCTGCCGACGCCCCTTCGGGAGACCGCCATGCACAACGCGGTCCACGCCCCCGTCTGAGGATCCTCCCGCCGGCTACCCCCGTGGCTGCCGCCGCCTTTGCATCTCCCCATCGGGCTGTGGCACCGCGGAACGCAGTACACGCAGTTGTTGGAAATATGCCCTAGAGGCAATAATAAATTGGTTATTATTATATTTCCTTGTTCATGATAATCGTTTATTATCCATGCTATAATTGTATTGATTGGAAACTCAAATACATGTGTGGGTACATAGACAACACTGTGTCCCTAGTAAGCCTCTAGTTGACTAGCTTGTTGATCAAAGATGGTTAAGGTTTCCTAGCCATGGACATGAGATGTCATTTGATAACGGGATCACATCATTAGGAGAATGATGTGATGGACAAGACCCAAACTGTAAACGTAGCATTTGATCGTGTCAGTTTATTGCTATTGTTTTCTGCATGTCAAGTATCTGTTCCTTTGACCATGAGATCATGCAACTCACTGACACCGGAGGAATACCTTGTGTGTATCAAACGTCGCAACGTAACTGGGTGACTATAAAGGTGCTCTACAGGTATCTCCGAGGGTGTCTGTTGGGTTGGCATGGATCAAGACTGGGATTTGTTACTCCGTATGACGGAGAGGTATCTCAGGGCCCACTCGGTAATACAACATCACAATGAGCCTTGCAAGCAATGTGACTAAAGTGTTAGCCACGAGATCTTGTATTACGGAACGAGTAAAGAGACTTGCCGGTAACGAGATTGAACTAGGTATAGTGATACCGACGATCGAATCTCGGGCAAGTAACATACCGAAGAACAAAGGGAACAGCATACGGGATTAACTGAATCCTTGACATAGAGGTTCGACCGATAAAGATCTTCGTAGAATATGTAGGAGCCAATATGGGCATCCAGGTCCCGCTATTGGTTATTGGCCGTAGAGGTGTCTCGGTCATGTCTACATAGTTCTCGAACCCGCAGGGTCTACACACTTAACGTTTGGTGACGATTAGTATAATTGAGTTATTATGTTGGTGACCGAAAGTTGTTCGGAGTCCCGGATAAGATCCCGGACATGACGAGGATCTCCGGAATAGTCCGGAGGTAAAGATTGATATATGTGATAATAGTGTTTCGATCTCCGGAAGAGTTCCAGAGTTCACCGGAAGGGATTCCGGATGTTTACCGAAGTGTTCGGGTGCAGCAACACTTTATATGAGCCAAAGGGATAAAGCCCACAAGGTATTGGAAAGTGCAAAAGTAGTTTTGCTGCCGCGTAAGCGGTACTACCGCTTGGTGAAGCGGTACTACCGCCCGAGCGGTACTACCGCTTGTGTGAAGCGGTACTACCGCCCAAGCGGTACTACCGCTTGTGTGAAGCGGTACTACCGCTTGTGCGCGGCTGTGCACGGTTCGGCAGGGATCCGAGTTGGACTCTTTTCCTGCGGGCCAAACCGACCTTGTGCGGGCAAAACCGACCTAGAGGAGGCTTTTACTCCAAGTTTAGACCCCAAGGCTCAACATATAAATAGAGGGGCAGGGCTAGCACACGGGACACATCAGGATTTCCCAAGCCGTGTGCCGGCAACCCTAGCCCTCTAGTTCCTCCGTCATAATCTCCGTAGTGCTTGGCGAAGCCCTGCAGAGATTGTTCCTCACCACCATCACCACGCCGTCGTGCTGCTGGAACTCAACCACTACTTCACCATCGCTCGCTGGATCGAGGAGGTGAAGGCGTCATCAAGCCGTACGTGTGTTGAACGCGGAGGTGCCGTCCGTTCGGCACTAGATCGGAAGGATCGTGATTGGATCGCGGGACGCTCGGCGATTTGGATCGCGAAGACGTTCGACTACATCAACCGCGTTTATTAACGCTTCCGCTTAGCGATCTACAAGGGTATGTAGATTCACTCTCCCTCTCGTAGATGCTCATCACCATGGATAGATCTTGCGTGTGCGTAGGAAAATTTTTGTTTCCCATGCAACGTTCCCCAACAGTGGTATCAGAGCTAGGTCTATGCGTAGATGAGATCTCGAGTAGAACACAAACGAGTTGTGGGCGTGGGTGTATACATATTGCTTGCCGTTACTAGTTGATATTTGATTCGGCAGTACTGTGAGATGAAGCGGCCCGGACCGACATTACGCGTACACTTACGCGAGACAGGTTCCTTCAACTAACATGTAACTTCGTTGCATAAAGATGGCTAGCGGGTGTCTGTCTCTCTCACTTTAGTTGAATCGATTTCAATGAAGAGGGTTCTTTTAGAAGATCAAAAAGCAATCACTACACCACGTTGTGGTTTTGCGTAGGTAAGAACGGTTCTTGCAAACCCGTAGCAGCCACGTAAAATTTGCAACAACAATTAGAGGACGTCTAACTTGTTTTTGCAGGGTATGATGTGATATGATATGGCCAATTACATGATGAGATATATGTGATGTATGAGATGATCATGTGTTGTATAGAATATCACGACTTGCATGTCGATGAATATGGCAACTGGCAGGAGCCATAGAGTTGTCTTTAATTATTGTATGACCTGCGTGTCAATCATTAAGCGCTATGTAATGCTTTACTTTATCGCTAAACGTTAGCAATAGTCGTGGAAGCAACAGTCGGCGCGACAACCTTATGGCGACACGTTGATGGAGATCAAGATGATGGAGATCATGGTGTCATGCCGGTGACGATGGAGATCATGCCGGTGCTTTGGAGATGGAGATCAAAAGCACAAGTTCATGGCCATATCATGTCACTTATGATTTGCATGTGATGTTAATCCTTTTATGCATCTTATTTTGCTTAGGACGACGGTAGCATTATAAGGTGATCCCTCACTTAAATTTCAAGATAAATTGTGTTCTCCCCAAGTGTGCACCGTTGCGAAAGTTCGTCGTTTCGAGACACGCCGTGATGATCGGGTGTGATAGACTCTACGTTCGCATACAACGGGTGCAAGCCATGTTGCACGTGCAGAACACTCGGGTTAAACTTGACGAGCCTAGCATGTACAGACATGGCCTCGGAACACAAGAGACCGAAAGGTCGAACATGAGTCATATAGTAGATATGATCAACATGAAGATGTTCACCATTGAAACCACCTCAACTCACGTGATGATCGGACTTGAGTTGGTGGATTTGGATCATGTTACACTCGAATGATCGGAGGGATGTCAATTTGAGTGGGAGTTTTTTAAAATATGATTAACTAAACTCATTATCTAAGAACAATAGTCTAAGTTGTCTTTGCAATATTTATGTTGTAGATCATGGCTCGCGCAGTAGCACCCCTGAATTTTAATGCGTTCCTAGAGAAAGCTAAGTTGAAAGATGATGGAAGTAACTTTGTGGACTGGGCCCGTAATCTAAGGATTATCCTTACGGCTTCCCAGAAGGCTTATGTCCTTGATGCACCGCTTGGTGATCCACCCGCTCCAGTTGAGTCTCTAGACGTTGTGAACGCCTGGCAGGCTCGTTCTGATGATTACTCAATAGTTCAATGTGCAATGTTGTATGGCTTAGAACCGGGACTTCAAAGACGTTTTGAACGTCATGGAGCATATGAGATGTTCCAGGAGTTGAAGTTTATCTTTCAGAAGAATCCCCGGATCGAGAGATATGAGATCTCCGATAAGTTCTATGCTTGCAAGATGGAGGAGAACGGGTCTATCAGTGATCACGTGCTCAGAATGTCTGGGTACTCCACCCGTCTGGCTGAGTTAGGGATGCCCCTTCCGCCAGAGGCTATCACTGACAGAGTTCTTCAATCATTGCCACCTAGCTACAAGAGCTTCGTGTTGAACTATAACATGCACGGGATGAACAAGTCAGTCGCCGAGCTGTTTGCGATGCTGAAAGCCGCTGAGTCTGAAATTCAGAAGGAGCATCAAGTGTTGATGGTCAATAAAACCACTAGTTTCAAGAAAAATGGCAAGGGTAAGAAGGGTAACTCCAAGCAGAGTGGCAAAGCAGTCGCTCCTCTCGTGAAGAAACCCAAGGCTGGACCCAAACCAGAAACTGTGTGTTTTCATTGCAAGGGAACTGGACACTGGAAGCGGAATTGCCCCAAGTATTTGGCTGACAAGAAGGCGGCCAACAACAAACAAGGTATATATGATATACATGTTATTGATGTGTACCTTACCAACTCTCGTTGTAGTGCCTGGGTATTTGATACCGGTGCGGTTGCTCATATTTGCAACTCAAAACAGGAACTGCGGAATAGACGGAGGCTGGCAAAGGACGAAGTGACGATGCGCGTGGGAAATGGTTCCAAGGTTGATGTGATCGCCGTCGGCACGCTCGCTCTTCGATTACCGTCGGGATTAGTGATGAACCTAAATAAGTGTTATTTGGTGCCTGCGTTAAGCATGAACATTATATCTGGATCTTGTTTATTGCGAGACGGTTACTCATTTAAATCAGAGAATAATGGTTGTTCTATTTATATGAGTAATATCTTTTATGGTCATGCACCCAATGTGAGGGGTTTATTCTTATTGAATCTCGATAGTAATGATACACATGTTCATAACATTGATGCCAAAAGATGTAGAATTGATAATGATAATACCACTTTCTTGTGGCACTGCCGTTTAGGTCATATTGGCGTAAAACGCATGAAGAAGCTCCATGCTGATGGACTTTTGGAGTCACTTGATTTTGAATCACTTGACACATGTGAGCCATGCCTCATGGGCAAGATGACTAAAACGCCGTTCTCTGGAACAATGGAACGGGCAAGTGACTTATTGGAAATCATACATACTGATGTGTGCGGTCCGATGAGTATTGAGGCGCGCGGTGGTTATCGTTACTTTCTCACCTTCACTGATGACTTAAGTAGATATGGGTATATTTACTTAATGAAACACAAGTCTGAAACATTTGAAAAGTTCAAACAATTTCAGAGTGAAGTTGAGAATCATCGTAACAAGAAGATTAAATTCCTACGATCTGATCGAGGAGGAGAATATCTGAGTTATGAGTTTGGCAGTCACTTAAGACAATGTGGAATTGTTTCACAACTAACACCGCCTGGAACACCACAGCGTAATGGTGTGTCCGAACGTCGTAATCGAACTTTATTGGATATGGTGCGATCTATGATGTCTCTTGCCGATTTGCCACTATCGTTTTGGGGTTATGCATTAGAGACAGCTGCATTCACTTTAAATAGGGCACCATCGAAATCCGTTGAGACGACGCCATATGAACTTTGGTTTGGCAAGAAGCCAAAGCTGTCGTTTCTTAAAGTTTGGGGATGTGATGCTTATGTCAAAAAGCTTCAGCCTGAAAAGCTGGAACCCAAAGCGGAGAAATGCGTCTTCATAGGATACCCAAAAGAGACAGTTGGGTATACCTTCTATCTCAGATCCGAAGGCAAAATGTTTGTCGCTAAAAACGGAACATTTCTTGAGAAAGAGTTTCTCTCGAAAGAATTGAGTGGGAGGAAGATAGAACTTGATGAGGTTGTTGAACCTTTACTTCAACCTGAGAGTAGCGCAGCGCAGAAAGTTGTTTCTGTGGAGCCTACATTAGCTGAAGAGGAAGTTAATGATGATGATCATGAAGCTTTGGATCAAGTTGCTATCGAACCTCGTAGGTCGACAAGGACGCGTACTGCTCCTGAGTGGTACGGCAACCCTGTCTTAGAGGTCATGTTGTTAGACAACGATGAACCTACGAGCTATGGAGAAGCGATGATGAGCCCGGATTCCGAGAAGTGGTTAGAGGCCATGAAATCCGAGATGGGATCCATGTATGAAAACAAAGTATGGACTTTGGAAGTATTACCTGAAGGGCGTAAGGCCATTCAGAACAAATGGATCTTTAAGAGGAAGACGGACGCGGACGGTAATGTCACCGTCTATAAAGCTCGACTTGTGGCAAAGGGTTTTTCACAAGTTCAAGGAGTTGACTACGATGAGACCTTCTCACCCGTAGCGATGCTTAAGTCCGTCAGAATCATGTTAGCAATAGCTGCCTTTTTCGATTATGAAATTTGGCAGATGGATGTCAAAACAGCGTTCCTTAACGGTTACCTTAAGGAAGAGTTGTATATGATGCAGCCAGAAGGTTTTGTCGATCCAGAGAATGCTGACAAAGTTTGCAAACTCCAGCGATCCATTTATGGACTGGTGCAAGCATCTCGGAGTTGGAATCTTCGTTTTGATGATGTGATCAAAGCGTTCGAGTTTATACAAGTTTACGGAGAAGCTTGTATTTACAAGAAAGTGAGTGGGAGCTCTATAGCGTTTCTAATATTATATGTGGATGACATATTGCTGATTGGAAACAATATAGAAATGCTGGAAAGCGTAAAGGAATATTTGAACAAGAGTTTTTCAATGAAGGACCTAGGAGAAGCTGCTTTCATATTAGGCATCAAGATCTATAGAGATAGATCGAGACGCTTAATAGGACTTTCACAAAGCACATACCTTGACAAAGTTTTGAAGAAGTTCAAAATGGATCAGTCCAAGAAGGGGTTCTTGCCTGTATTGCAAGGTGTGAAGTTGAGTAAGACTCAATGCCCAGTGACTGCAGAAGATAGAGAAAAGATGAGTGTCATCCCCTATGCTTCAGCCATAGGCTCTATCATGTATGCAATGCTGTGCACAAGACCCGATGTCAGCCTTGCCATAAGTATGGTCGGAAGGTTTCAAAGTGATCCAGGAATGGAACACTGGACGGCGGTCAAGAATATCCTGAAGTACCTGAAAAGGACTAAGGACATGTTTCTCGTTTATGGAGGTGATCAAGAGCTCGTCGTAAAGGGTTACGTCGATGCAAGCTTTGACACTGATCCGGATGACTCTAAGTCGCAAACCGGATACGTATTTATTCTTAATGGGGGTGCGGTTAGCTGGTGCAGTTCCAAGCAAAGCGTGGTAGCTGATTCTACATGCGAAGCGGAGTACATCGCTGCCTCGGAGGCGGCGAAGGAAAGTGTCTGGATGAAGGAGTTCATGACAGATCTTGGAGTAGTGCCTAGTGCACTTAACCCAATGACTCTGTTTTGTGATAATACTGGTGCCATTGCTCTAGCCAAGGAACCAAGATTTCACAAGAGGACCAGACACATAAAGCGACGTTTCAATTCCATCCGCGATTACATCAAGGAGGACGACATAAATATTTGCAAAGTACACACGGATCTAAATGTTGCAGATCCGATGACTAAACCTCTTCCAAGGGCTAAACATGAACAACACCAGAACTGCATGGGTGTTCGATTCATTACAATGTAAATCACATAGTGATGTGAACTAGATTATTGACTCTAGTGCAAGTGGGAGACTGTTGGAAATATGCCCTAGAGGCAATAATAAATTGGTTATTATTATATTTCCTTGTTCATGATAATCGTTTATTATCCATGCTATAATTGTATTGATTGGAAACTCAAATACATGTGTGGGTACATAGACAACACTGTGTCCCTAGTAAGCCTCTAGTTGACTAGCTTGTTGATCAAAGATGGTTAAGGTTTCCTAGCCATGGACATGAGATGTCATTTGATAACGGGATCACATCATTAGGAGAATGATGTGATGGACAAGACCCAAACTGTAAACGTAGCATTTGATCGTGTCAGTTTATTGCTATTGTTTTCTGCATGTCAAGTATCTGTTCCTTTGACCATGAGATCATGCAACTCACTGACACCGGAGGAATACCTTGTGTGTATCAAACGTCGCAACGTAACTGGGTGACTATAAAGGTGCTCTACAGGTATCTCCGAGGGTGTCTGTTGGGTTGGCATGGATCAAGACTGGGATTTGTTACTCCGTATGACGGAGAGGTATCTCAGGGCCCACTCGGTAATACAACATCACAATGAGCCTTGCAAGCAATGTGACTAAAGTGTTAGCCACGAGATCTTGTATTACGGAACGAGTAAAGAGACTTGCCGGTAACGAGATTGAACTAGGTATAGTGATACCGACGATCGAATCTCGGGCAAGTAACATACCGAAGAACAAAGGGAACAGCATACGGGATTAACTGAATCCTTGACATAGAGGTTCGACCGATAAAGATCTTCGTAGAATATGTAGGAGCCAATATGGGCATCCAGGTCCCGCTATTGGTTATTGGCCGTAGAGGTGTCTCGGTCATGTCTACATAGTTCTCGAACCCGCAGGGTCTACACACTTAACGTTTGGTGACGATTAGTATAATTGAGTTATTATGTTGGTGACCGAAAGTTGTTCGGAGTCCCGGATAAGATCCCGGACATGACGAGGATCTCCGGAATAGTCCGGAGGTAAAGATTGATATATGTGATAATAGTGTTTCGATCTCCGGAAGAGTTCCAGAGTTCACCGGAAGGGATTCCGGATGTTTACCGAAGTGTTCGGGTGCAGCAACACTTTATATGAGCCAAAGGGATAAAGCCCACAAGGTATTGGAAAGTGCAAAAGTAGTTTTGCTGCCGCGTAAGCGGTACTACCGCTTGGTGAAGCGGTACTACCGCCCGAGCGGTACTACCGCTTGTGTGAAGCGGTACTACCGCCCAAGCGGTACTACCGCTTGTGTGAAGCGGTACTACCGCTTGTGCGCGGCTGTGCACGGTTCGGCAGGGATCCGAGTTGGACTCTTTTCCTGCGGGCCAAACCGACCTTGTGCGGGCAAAACCGACCTAGAGGAGGCTTTTACTCCAAGTTTAGACCCCAAGGCTCAACATATAAATAGAGGGGCAGGGCTAGCACACGGGACACATCAGGATTTCCCAAGCCGTGTGCCGGCAACCCTAGCCCTCTGGTTCCTCCGTCATAATCTCCGTAGTGCTTGGCGAAGCCCTGCAGAGATTGTTCCTCACCACCATCACCACGCCGTCGTGCTGCTGGAACTCAACCACTACTTCACCATCGCTCGCTGGATCGAGGAGGTGAAGGCGTCATCAAGCCGTACGTGTGTTGAACGCGGAGGTGCCGTCCGTTCGGCACTAGATCGGAAGGATCGTGATTGGATCGCGGGACGCTCGGCGATTTGGATCGCGAAGAAGTTCGACTACATCAACCGCGTTTATTAACGCTTCCGCTTAGCGATCTACAAGGGTATGTAGATTCACTCTCCCTCTCGTAGATGCTCATCACCATGGATAGATCTTGCGTGTGCGTAGGAAAATTTTTGTTTCCCATGCAACGTTCCCCAACAACAGTTGCCCGTCGGACCGTCGCCACCGGCTAGTGGTTCTCCTCACGGCTGCCCCGATCCGTGCGCTACCGCTGCGTCGCCCCTTCGGGCCGTAGTGTCGCAGCCCGCGGTCTACTGCCGCCCCGAGGCCGTCCTCTCCAGGTCGTCCTCGTCACTGCACCGACCCTCGCGCTGCCGCTGCATCGCCCCATCGGGCCGTAGTGAGCGTGGCACACGGTCTCCGCCGCCGCCCGAGGCCGTCCCCGCGGCTACATCGACTGGCCCGCCGCCGCTGTGTCTCCCCTTAGGGCCATCGTGCCGTGGCACGCGGTCCACGCCGCCGTCCCGAGTTTTTTCCGCCGTCGCCCGACCTGCGCGCTGCCGCTTCATCGCCCCTTTGGGCCGTAGCGCCGCGGCGCGCGGTCCACTCCGCCGTCCCCCCGCGTTGACTTCCTCTGGTATGCGCCGTGCCGCCTTCCTCGGCGCGGGAACGACATCATCCGCGCCGGTCTTCGTTACGCTGTCGGGTTCTTCTGCGCCTACTTCGAGCATCGCCGCCGTGCTCCTGGCCAGCCGCAGCCGCCGCTACTCTTTGGCGTCGCTGCGGCTCGCTCACCCGAGCTACGCCGCGCCTCTCCGGCGCCGCTGTAGCTCGCCGACCTGAGCCGCGCCGCCCGTCCACCCCCTTCGTCATCCGTCCAGTACCAACTCATCGCCAGCGTCGCCGTCATCTACCCCGACCACTTCATCTACTCCGACCACCGCGGGCGACATCGGCCCCTTGCCGATTTGCGCCGCAACTGTCGTCGAGTCCTTCTCTGCTATCCTCCTCGACATGGCGTACCAGTTTGTGCAGGTCTCCGTCTACGCATGCCCGGTGCTGGCAACACCGACGCGTGCCTTCGTCCCCGGTGTGTTCCCAGGCCAGGCAAACCTGGAGCGACTCATCGTCAACATCGACTTCGTCCGTCTACGCATGCCCGGTGCTGGCAACACTGATGCGTGCCTTCGTCCATGATGTGTCCCCGGGCTTGGCAATCCCGGCGCGACGGATCGTCAACAACATCTTCTCCCCGGCGCACCACTACTTCGACACCACTGCGCCCATGCTAACTCGGCGCCTCCTTGTGCCCGCGGCTCCACGGCGACTTCCTCGACACCGGCTACCCCGACTCGACATCGACCACGGCATTCTTCGCACGGCTACCTCGACCACGGCTACACCACCCTACGCTCTCGGTTACCTCGACATCGACACAAAGGGCTACCGCCTTGCTTGAGCAACCTCGTCGGTATGCTTCCTGAAGATCATATTGAAGGAAACATCGACATTTGGGTGGATGTCGATATGCTTCCTGTTTTACCTCCATGTGAGTTTGTCAACCATGCATATTTGTCAAGTAATTTGCATTCTATATTTAAAAATATTTGGTGTTCATCCATACTAAATTTGTTAATTTATAATTTACAGCTTATTTCGTTTCTTCGAGTGAAACACAGAACATAATCGACACGACACACTACACTTATGGATCACATCTAACTTGGGAGGAGAAGGATGATCTTATCAACTTTGTTATTGGTGTCCTAGTTGGTAGGGAGATCTTCCCGTATAATTTGGGTACTGGCCCAAATTATACATTGTACAGGACACTAGTGCATAGGTTGAGGGCGGATGACAATCGCCGAAATATCTTGGTAAGAGTTGCTAATTAAGTACACTAGTACTGTTGCGTAAATGGTATTGATTACATTGCTAACTAGGCTACTATTATGTTCTTCAACAGAAACTGCCAAATGAAGTTGTGCCTCCGTTGATGCAACTCGAAGGTAATATGACAATTAAAAGCCCCTTCCAGCCCGAGTTCTCTTTTGCATACTCGACTGAGCGCAAACCACCAAGACGGCTCCAAATTGAAGCATGGGGACAAATAAAGAAGGATCGCAAGCCACAAGTTGGAGACCGTTGGATCGCTTTGCTTCATCATGGAGACATATGTGTTATTCTGTTTTATGTCATTTTACCTAGGAGGGAGGACTAGGTCCTATGAGAGAGAAGTGTTTCTAGTTTATATTAACTTGCATGATCGATTAGGATGATTAGTATTATGATGTTTTTGTGTTTTATGAGATTTTAACTTGTTATGATTAAGATGATGATGAGTTGTTAGATGAGTAAGATGATGATGAGTTATATGACATATATTTGATTAAAGTGGATGGATGCAAGTGATCATGTTGAATTAGAGGAAAAAATTAAATGGAAAACACAAAATGAAAAGGAAAATAAACAATGAAGCCTTAACCGCTAAACCTTTAGTCCCGGTTGGTGTTACCAACCGGGACCAAAGGACCCCATGCCCTGGCGCGCGCTTCCGGCCATGTGGCCAGGGTTTAGTCCCGGTTCGTAGCCAACCGGGACTAAAGGCTTGGACCTTTAGTCTCTATACTTTAGTCCCGGTTGGGGAACCGGGACTAAAGGCCCTTCCCAACCGGGACTAATGTCATGTTTTCTACTAGTGCACTGCTGTAGAAGACCAACCATTTTGAAGAGGCAATTAACAGAATGGTTCGAAAAGATGCTCAATAGTAAATTTATTGCTAGTGGTCAAGAAAAGCCCAGAGAAACCAACAATGGCATGCCGAAATAACCAACAAAACTTAGTTGTAGTACCCTGCAAGTAGGCATATAACTCATCAAACTTATTCGAGTTCCAGCCGACATTCTACCACGATCGAAAACAGCTCCATCCCAGCTTAGTAAGGACACAACTAAAAATAATATGCTCGGTGTTTTCCATCTCCACACAAAGAGCAACCCTAAAAAATAATATGTTCACTGTTGTCCATCTCCCCACAAAGAGCACATCCTACCGAGGCATTGCCATGCCGCTTAATAATTTGGTCACTAGCAGGAAGGCGGTGCTATCGCTTGCCAGAGGAAGATTATGATTTTTAGAGGAATACATGCTCGCCAAACACCCTTGTAATGAGAGGAAGGAAGACACTGGATTAACTTAAGATGGAGATTGGGGCCACAAGGAGAATGGGGCCAGGAGAGGCGTTCTGCGTCATCGAGAGAGATGAAAAAATGGCAGTGAGGTCCGGCTAGTTGGCCAGCTCTGCAGGTGACAACGATCGCCTAAAACATAAATCCCAATTCCCGGTCGCACCTTCGACATGGAGATCAATCGGTCCGAGCAATACTAAAAAATCGGGAAGGAGTGGCAAAGAGGGCCATCCTCAAGCCGGTAATTGAGCCAAAAACGCCCCATAGAGCTGCTACTTCTCGAGCATGCGTTGGTTTCCGTGAAGAGGAACGGGTGATGCAGCAAAGTAGATAAGTATTTCCCTCAGTTGTTGACTTGATTATTTGTGTAGGTACATCCATTGGTGACTTGCTTGTATCTCCTACTGGATTGATACCTTGGTTCTCAACAACTGAGGGAAATACTTATCTACTTTGCTGCATCACCCGTTCCAGTGTTTGATTATTTGTGTAGGTACATCCATTGGTGACTTGCTTGTATCTCCTACTGGATTGATACCTTGGTTCTCAACAACTGAGAGAAATACTTATCTACTTTGCTGCATCACCCGTTCCTCTTCACGGAAACCAACGCATGCTCGAGAAGTAGCACGGACCTCTAGGTATTTCCAATAGGGTAGGTCCGAAAATATAGATTTCTTCTTCCACATGGGTGTGTGTCCCTCAGCGTCATTCGGAACAGATTGTCTGCCAGGACCCTTTCCAAAGATTACTTTTAAATCCTTGACCATATCAAGTATATCATCACCAGTACGGAGGACGGGCTTCTTCTGGTGATCTGCCTCACCTTTGAAATGTTTGCCTTTCTTTCTTAAGGCATGCTTGGTCGGAAGAAATCGACGATGTCCCAGGTACACATTCTTCTTGCATTTGTCCAAATATATACTTTGGGTATCATCTAAACAGTGCGTGCATGCATTGTATCCCTTGTTTGTCTGTCCTGAAAGGTTACTAAGAGCAGGCCAATCATTGATGGTTACAAACAGCAACGCTCATAGGTCAAATTCCTCTTGTTTATGCTCATCCCACACACGTACACCTTTTCCATTCCACAGCTGTAAAAGCTCTTCAACTAATGGCCTTAGGTACACATCAATGTCGTTGCCGGGTTGCTTAGGGCCTTTGATGAGCACCGGCATCATAATGAACTTCCGCTTCATGCACAACCAAGGAGGAAGGTTATAGATACATAGAGTCACGGGCCATGTGCTATGCTTGCTGCTCTGCTCCCCAAAAGGATTAATGCCATCTGCACTTAAACCAAACCATACGTTCCTTGAGTCACCAGCAAAGTCCCCCCACTTTCTCTCGATTTTTCTCCACTGCAACCCGTCAGCGGGTGCTCTCAACTTCCCGTCTTTCTTACGGTCTTCTTTGTGCCATCGCAACAACTTGGCATGCCCTTTGTTTCTGAACAGACGTTTCAACCGTGGTATTATAGGAGCATACCACATCACCTTGGCAGGAACCCTCTTCCTGGGACGCTCGCCCTCAACATCACCAGGGTCATCTCGTCTGATCTTATACCGCAATGCACCGCATACCGGGCATGCGTTCAATTCCTCATACTCACCGCGGTAGAGGATGCAGTCATTAGGGCATGCATGTATCTTCTGCACCTCCAATCCTAGAGGGCAGAGAACCTTCTTTACTTCGTACGTACTGTCGGGCAATTCGTTATCCTTTGGAAGCTTGTTCTTCATTATTTTCAGTAGCGAACCAAATCCCTTGTCAGATACACCATTGTCTGCCTTCCATTGCAGCAATTCCAATGTGGTACCGAGCTTTGTGTTGTCATCTTGGCAGTTTGGGTACAACCCTTTTTTGTGATCCTCTAACATGCGATCGAACTTCAACTTCTCCCTTTCACTTTCGCATTCTCTCTGTGCATCAACAATGACCCGTCCAAGATCATCATCGGGCACATCGTCTGGTGCCTCTTGATCTTCAGCTTCCCCCGTTGCAGTATCACCGTATTCAGGGAACATAGGATAGCTGTCATCATCCTCTTCTTCTTCGTTGTCTTCCATCATAACCCATCTTTCTCCGTGCTTGGTCCAAACATTATAGTGTGGCATGAAACCCTTCTCAAGCAGGTGGGAGTGAAGGGTTTTCGAGTTAGAGTAATCCTTCGTATTCTCACAGACAGTACATGGACAATACATAAAACCATTCTTCTTGTTTGCCTTAGCCACTTCGAGAAATTTATGTAGGCCCTCAATGTACTCGGAGGTGCGTCGGTCACCATACATCCATTGCCGGTTCATCTGCGTCCATTAGATAATTAAGTATATCAAAAACCATTACAGAACATCATGAATAGAGAAGTCACCAAATTAATACAAGTATCTATGTAAATCATACAAGTAATAATTTTTTTCTTTTAAAAAGAAGATAAGAACAAGAGGCTCACCACGGTGGTGTCGGCGACGAGATCGGCGCGGGCGATCGACGACGGTGAGGACGGGGACGGGAACGGCACCCTACACATGTGCAGACTCTAAGAAGTTAATTTCAGCTCTAATTGTGCGTCTAAATCAAAAGAACTCCCACATACACTCCTCCACTAAAACCCACAAACCACACTCTACTTCTAGAGCATTTGAAATGAGCTAAACTAGCAGTGAGAGATGAAACGATGAAGTCGTTAACCTTTTAGAACACTTGTGTAGTTGGTGCACCGCCAAACCTAAACAAATCTTGGGGAAAATGTAGCTTGGAGGTCGAGCTTGGAGAGGAGAAAGCTTAAGTGTGGCTACGGCATTTCATCGAACACCTCATGTGCATAGGAGGTGAGAACAGAGAGCAGCACACCTCCCACACGCCGGCCGGCCAAAAAACAGGGGAGTGAGCGGGAAGGGGCGAGCATATATATAGGCAACTCTTAAGTCCCGGTTGGTGGCTAGCACCGGGACTAATGATGTCTCTTTAGTCCCGGTTGGTGGCTAGCACCGGGACTAAAGGGGCTGGGCCAGGAGCGAGGCCCTTTAGTCCCGGTTCGTGTCTGGAACCGGGACTAACGGGGTCAAACGAACCGGGACTGGTTCGTGCCGAGGCCCGGCCGGCGCCCTGGCCGCTCGAACCAGGAATGATGCACCCATTGGTCCCAGTTCGTAACAGAGCCGGGACTAATGCTCTGATCTGACCCGGATCAAAGCCCTGTTTTCTACTAGTGATTAACCGGTTTCTAGAATTGTGAGCCTCCACTGGGATTGGAATTGAGAGGGGCTGAGGAGGGGACGTATTTGTCTTTGCATCGGGTTATGTGGATTTCCATAACGACTCGTAAGAGATACTTTTTATGAAAGGTGAGCATCTTGGCCACGACAAATACATCACAAGCAGGGGCGGACGAGAAACATTTTGGCATGTTGCAAATGATGTGAATGGGAGAATTTGGGTATATATTTAGAAGATGTTTATTTTTATAAATTTAAACAAAATTCAATGAATTTTTGGGAATTGAATAGGTGTGCCTCACTAAGCTCAACATTGGTTTGTCGCTGACCATAGGTGATCTTTTTCGTTCTGTATGTGGCATGGGACAAAGCACATGGGCCTAACACCGTTATGGGGGATGCTAATTGCTGAATTTTGTAGCCGTATACTGTACGCAATGAGCAGGATACATCACAAAATATAGACAACAAAATGACATTATTACCTCACATTCATCATTTCACAACTCATTTGTCACAGAAACCACAAATATAATATCACTAACATTTCACGTACAGTTAAGTGCCAATTTAAAATCAACAAATTAACACAAAGGTGTTACATAAGTCTGAAAGTTTAAAATAAAGCTAACTTTGGTAAAATAACATTTGGGGTACTATATTCTCATAATACCTTGATCACCCGACAGCTTAACTTAGCCATTGTGTGAACCATATTCATGTGATGGAGAAGAATGTAAAGATGCTCATTGTGCATGATCAAAGATGTAAAACCACATTAAATATTATTTTTCTCAAAAGAAGCCTAATCTATAGTTTGTTACTCTATTCATAATTATTTGTGAAGGTTTATCTGATTTGGAGATGCTTTCCCAATGCTAAATCTGTTTAATTGGACTTCTGATCCTTAAATAAGAGACAAGCTCGTAGAGGTCCATTGTACATGCACTTATTGCTTACCATCTTGTGCATTTGTGTTTTGGTTGCACTCTGTTAGCTTAAAATTCAGTTCGAAGTCAACAAGTTCTCTTTCTGACATCATACCTTATCGATGGTGCTAATTTCTTTACCGCCACAGTTTTTGTTATTTTGTTGGTGAAAATGCAAATATATATATTATTTACAAACTTAGGGATTACTAAATTTATATCCCTAGCTTTCTTCAGGGTAGATGCAATTTTATTTCTTACGTTAGTGCTTCTTCCTTGAACTATCACTGGCTTTTTCATCCTCTCAACTTTTCAGTTAGCGCCTTTGATTTTGGAATCTTGATTGAATAAGCCAAACTTTCCAGTTATACCATCTAGGTTATTTCCTGATTTGTATAGGTCTGTTCAAAATGTAATAAAACAATATGATAATTATATTTGTATGGTGTAGTGATCCTTGATGTTAAAACTTGAACAATGTTTTTGTCAAGCCAATATAGGGAAATCCTATATCTCAGTGGCGAAGCCACGTTAAGAGGAGTGTGGTCAATTGACCACACAGGTTTTTGGCAAATCCTTTGTACACAAGTAGAAATCATGTATTTTTTATATAAATTTAGTGAAAACACATGTATTTGACATCAGAGATTTGAAATGACATCACAGACTTGTGATCCTGGCACCGCCACTGCTATATCTTAAAAGTATGCGAAATTACAAAAGTGAACTAATGGTACGTCAGTTATCTTATGTTTGCCCAAATTTGGGTATGACAAAACTTAACAGCCAATAAATCAGGCTCGACGGCATGGAAGTAGATAATGCATATTTGAATTGGAATTTTCTCCATCACTTTAAAAGTAGCACAATTGTCGTAGATACATGACTTATTATATATGGCTTGAAGCAAGTTGTTGTGTTTGGTGTTCTCGATTGCGCTATGCAGTTGGGAGCCAGCAAAGTTGTATTTGTCCCCCTGAACGAGCTGCCTGCCTCAAAAGTGCTAGATGTAAGAGTCTTTATGGGATCCTACAAGCTCCTCAATTTAATAAACTTTCCCCCCTAAATTTCATGGGGTGCCCCCCTTCCCCAACTAACATCCAAACATAAACTGCCATGTTAAATCAATCGCTAAAACCCATGTAAACACTTTGTATGTGCAGCATTGTTGTTGCCTCCCCTCCTCCCCATGCTCTGGATGACCACTTCACCCCTCACCCCTAATACACTTGGCTCGTGCACCAAGGTCTGATGACTACTTGTTACAGCCTCTCATGTGTGAACCACTGTGACATGCCTGAATATCCTCTGGGTTTGAGCACAAAAGAAGGATGTTGGACATGGAGAGGCCAGGTAATGGGACATAACTTTATTATGTTGTCAAATGCCTATCTTTCCCCTGCTCTAATTATCAACAAATCTCCAGGAGGTACTCTTGGGTATGTTTGGTTCAAGCCATAGCATGCACTACCAAATTTCACCACCATTCACTAACCAAAGTATTGTCAAGATTTGTGACGGAATGTGAGAAGAGTTGGCAAGATTTCATACGAGACAAAATTATAAAACCAGCCAAGTGAAAACCAAATTATCATAGGTTGCCAATATTTTGGTAGCCTAAATTTGTACACCAACCAAATATATCCTCTATTTGTGTAAGGAGGCATGGGTGGTACCTCACATGAACTCCCAAGCACCGTAGAATCACCCATCGACCATGGGCTCGAGGGGAGATGACATTAAGGGGGTATTGACCACTCGCAAACAAAGCTAACAAGGGCCGCCATCATCCATTGAGGTCTAAATTAGTACTCTCTTCTTAACACCTATAATATATTTTGGTACTAAAATGAAAAAAAATCAAGTTACGTTTAGTTTAAAAATGTACTAATATCTATAAAGTGTAATGTGAAGATATGTTTTCTGGTGTAAAAAGCTAATTAAGTGTTACGAATGTTGGTATATGTTTTTAGAGAAAATGTTGTCCGCTTACATAAAGCAACAAGATCCAACTTGGGAACACCAACGAAGTCAGGTGCATCAATAAACTTGCAAACCAAACTGAACCATCAGACCAAACCATGTGCATGAATTCCTTGAACAGCAAAACATAACAAAGAAAAACCATGTTCGTATAATTTTCTACAAACGTGATTAAATACTTGGATTTAAAGCAGTTTGATTCAATACAAAGCAAGAACATCTTATAATCCGGAAAGGGTAAGGTAGTAGTTATACCGTGTAACCACTAACCACGAGTCGAGGGTGGTCGCTCGCTCAAGACTACTCCCTCCGTTCAGAACTAGATGAGGTGGTTTTAGTTCAAATTCCGAACGGTAGGAGTAGTAAATTTCCTGTACATATGAACATAGAAAAAAACTTTATATTTTGTCTCTCAACTAAGCAAGAAGTGCGGGTTTCCTCCTCCAACTCAAACAAGACAAGTTGCACCCTGAACTTTCAAAACTGGACACTTTAGTCCCTCCTCTAACTCAAAGTGATATGTACATTGAGTTGGCATGCTTTTGACCCATGTTCTGAGTTGACCGCCACCTCATCATTCTCTCTCTCTCTCTCTCTCTCTCTTATATTCTCTCTGACTCTATGTGTGGTAGGAATTTAATCAAGCACCTTGTGCACCACCATGTCCCTGTGCATGAGAAAGAATGGAAAAGGCCTTCGATCGGTCAAGACGGGGCCCTGTCCCCTCCTCTCGTCCCCTCCTCTCGTCCCCGCGTGGCGACGGGTGGGGAAAACCCTAGCCGCCGCCAACCGCCGCCCTCCCCACCTCTCCCTCTCCTCCCCCGCCGCCCCAGGGCGCGGCCGGTCAAAGCCGGGCCGTCGCCGGCGGCAGGGGAGGCATCCTCGTCCCCTCACGCGATGGATCGGCGCGGGCCGACTTCTTCGAGCCGGGGTGTGGTGTGGCCGGGCACCATGGCGTGGTGGCTCCTCCGGCGCGCCTGGAGCAGCTGCGGCGTGGCGGATCGGCGCGGTGGTCTGCGCCTTGGAGGGGCGGCGGCTTCGGCCCCGATCTCTAGGCGGCAAGGAGGTGGATGGCACCGGATCTCCTGGCTGTGCGTGCACCTTGGGGGATCTGGGGCCCGGTCTTGGGGGCTGGCGGCGGTGGATCTGGGGCCCCCGGCCCTGATCCGATCTCCTCCGGCGGCGGTCCTAGGGTTCCAACTCGCGCCGAGATTTTGATCGACCGGATGCATGTCCCCATCGATCTGGCTGCAGTGTCCTGTTCCGGAAGGCTCCGCCGGGAACTCCCTTGGGCGATTCATGCCTGGAGATTGCTGGATCGGGTGGGATTCGGTCGTGCGCACCCGTGTTTTTCTCTGACCGTTTGGTTTCAGAGGGAGCGCTGCGAAGCTCTGCTGGCTGTTACCATCATGGGGTATGCTTTCTCGTTCCATGGTGAAGTCAGCTGGCGGAGAATGTCATGGAAGCTGAGATCTGAGGACTAGCAATGGTGATTCGAGTCTCTGTGGCGATGAGGAATTGGCTTGGTGATTCGTGACTTGGAGCAGCGGCATGCTAGTGGGGGCGACTGCACAGGAGAAGTCCAAAGTCTTTCTTTCAGGATGAAAATCCAAGGTCTGGCCTTAATTGGTTGTGCCTGGCAATGGCCTTGTTGAAGGCATTGTTTTTCAGAGCGAGGACTTTCTTCAGGGTGAAAACCTAAGATCGATGATCGGGCGACGACGGTGTTTGTGCACTGTTCCCTTAATGGAGGCGTCGCTTTTGGAGAAGCTGGACTTCTGGTGCTGTCTTGGTGATGTTAGTGCTGCTGTTTCAGGGAATAGATCATTGCAGCGGGACTTTTCTTTTTCGTAATTCTTCTTTCTTTTTTTTGCTGTGTGCATCCGTAATGTCGCTAGGGCATTGCGTTGTTGCAGAGGCTGGGTGTAATTGGTATCTCCACGATATTAATATATGCTCTTTGTCGAAAAATGTCCCTGTGCATACCGTCACCGCTGGAAGCCCTCTTGCGGCGCAACGCCTTGGCGGCTACCACGCCCATCTTTCGAACGTACCTGCCACCGAGCCGCCGTACCAGCTTCCACAACGACAATGGGAGCATGTTGTGGGCGTGTCCATGGGGTGCGCCAACGCCACACTCCGGGAAGACGATGGCCAGGCAGCCCGGTGGACCACCAAACACCAACGTGGTCATCGTGTCGAACGTCAGCTTGAGGAGCAGGTCTTGCTGGTGTAGTGGTCTTGATCGTGCTCGACCTTGCGGCAGCTACAGCAGAGTCTGGGACACGAGGGCCCAACGATGCTGCTCGAGCGAGCAGCCGGAGCGGTGAGACGCGCTTCCGGCACCGGAGAGTGCGCTGCTCGAGCGGCAGGGCGTGAGCACGCCCTCCCTCGTCGGCACCGACACGAAGGACGAGGGCCACCAACTTCGTTTTCATGTGCTCTGGCGGTCTGGGCGCCGTCGTCTCGGCCACTGCCGCTGGAACGATCAGCGGACCAGTTGGCTCGCGCACCAATATCTGCATCTGCGGGCTCACTACCATTAACATTCCACAGATATATATTAGGATCAACTCCATGCACGCGATGTCACGTCCTGTATGCCGGGGCCCACCAATCAATACAAATGCATGCCCAACTTTATTTATGGTGGTTGGTCAAGCAATTCTATTCCTTTGTTTCATGAGCTGGTGTCAAAAAATTGTATTCAAGGTGCAAACTACATGTAAGAGCTAAACCAGAAAAAACAGATAACAAACATATATTTTTTGAATTTTGCAAACGTGTTACATGTGCGAATTATTCAGTAAATCCTAAACTAGCTTGTACATGCATACACGCCGTGCTACATTAAAGCGGATGCTCTATATATCATGGTTATCATGGTGCGCCAGCTCCGACAAACACACGTAAGTCTCTTTCGGACGAGCCCTAGCGGCAGCATCCGTCGCAGTATAGTACCAACGACATGGCAAAAGTAATGTCCTTGTGCCGCTGCCCAGGGAAGTCCATGCTTTCCTCGTACAACGCGACATGCCCTAAGATTATGGTTTTATGGGCAACAAAACCTGTGGCATCCACGAGGTTTTCAATATCACGAGTCACAGTGTCGATCGTATGCGCAAAGCTGGAAGTGCGATGTGGCAAAGGTTGGAAGATGTGCTTCTGTGAAGAGGATGCGTCGGCCATTATCGATCGTGGCAACTGGGCTGATTCCGTACCAGTTGTAGATGAACATGTAGGCCACTGGTGACACCGTGTCTGGGTCTATTTGACGATGCAAATCCCAGGTGCCAGCTTCATGACAGCGCAGTATCCACATGTTTTTTTTTGAAACGGAGGCAAAAGCTTTGCCTCATCCATTAAATAAGAGAGAAAAGAGTTTGTTACAAGTCACCCAATTACACGGCATGCGGATTATTCTCGCAAAATTAAAGACCCTAGCTTTTTTGCACCGGCGACGATCCAAAGGTTGGCCTCAGTAGAGATGGAGGAGAGCAAGATTGTCGGTGGAGCGCTCTTATGTTTGAAAACTCTTGTGTTACGCTCGTTCCAAATTGTCCATGACACGAGCATGGTGAGGGATGCCTTGGCTTGTCGGTTTGGCGTGCCGTCGGCGCAAGTACTCGTCCACCAATCTTTAACCAATTCAAAGAAGGGCCAAACGGAAGTGTCTAGCCCGAGTATGAGGAATTTCTCGATGACCAATGACCAAAGCCTTCGAGTATAGCGGCATTTGTAGAAGAGGTGAGGTCCGCATTCTTGCACCCTCTTGCAAAGAGGGCAAAGATCGCAATTTGGCCACCCACGCTTTGCCAACCTATCGGCGGTCCAAATTCTATCTTGGAGCGCCAACCAAGCAAAGAATTTGATTTTTGGAGGTGCCCAAGCCTTCCAAACCATCTTATCCATGGGTGAGAGGACCATCCCTAGGAATTGCGCCTTGTATGCTGAGGCCGCCGAGTATTGCCCACTAGCCGTATGTTTCCAAAGGATGTCGTCCTCGGTGAGATCGTCGAGATGGACCTCAAGGAGGAGCATCCAAAGAGCGAAGAATTGCGTGATGTGCTCAACGGAAACGGCGGTGGGGGGTTTGATCTTGAGGATCCACACGTTGTGCTTGAGCGCCTCCCGCACCTTCCAATTTTTTCTCTTGAAGGCCTCGTAGATGAGCGGAGCAATAGGCTTGCACCCAAGGAGCCAAGGAGAGTCCCAGAAAGGGGTCTTCCCGCCGTTACCAACGATGATGGTGGTGGAAGCATAGAAAAAGTTGAGGTCCTCGTCGTCGCATGGGCTTCCCATCCCCACCCACATCTTGGTGGGCTCCTTCCATTCATACCACGGCCACCGCAACCTGAGAGCCCGAGTGAACTTGTCGGTGTTGAGAACCCCAAGCCCCCCATACTCAAGAGGCCGGCAAACAATCTCCCAATTCACTTTGCATTTTGCCCCCGTCGTCTTGTCCGAACCGGACCATAAGAAAGCTCTCTCGAGCTTGTTCACATTGAGAAGGATGGTTGGTGGAATGACCAGTGGGGTGGCGGGTTAGACCACTTGGGATGTGATCACGGACTTGACAAGGGTCGTTCGCCCGATGGTGGTGATGTTTTGACCATCATAAGATGATAACTTGCTCGCAACTTTGTCCACGAGAAATTGGAGGTCCATCAACTTGAGCTTCCAAATGGAGAGGGGCAGCCCCAAGTATCGCAAGGGGAACGAAGCCCATGTTGCCGGCAAACTTTGGGTTAGGCGGCCCAAATCAAGATGGTTGCAGCGAATGGGCACCATAGAGCTCTTCTGGGAATTGGTGCAAAGGCCCGTAACCTCTCCGAAACCCCTCAAAATGCTTGCAAGGTTGTCCACATCCTTTTTGATCGGGGCCAAGAAGACGGCTGCGTCATCCGCGTATAGAGAGAGGTCCTCATCATGGCTCCCCTGCCCCGAATTTTATGGAGGAGCCCCTTTCTCGTAGCTACATCTAGAATTCTTTGGAGTGGATCAATGGCGATGACGAAGAGAAGCGGGGAGATGGGATCTCCCCGCCGAAAACCTTTTCCATGCTTGATGGGACACCCGGCAATACCATTGAGAATGATCCTCGAGGATGAAGAGCTAAGGAGGGCCGCGATCCAGTCCCGGAATTTACTTGGGAAGCCTCGCCGTTGGAGAAGATCAAGCAAATACTCCCACTTAACAGAGTCGAAGGCCTTGCGAATATCAAGCTTGAAAAGGAGGGAAGGTGTCCTCCTCTTGTGGAGGCGCCGAGCAAGATTGCGAACATACAAAAAGTTGTCGTGGATGCTTCTTGTTTTGATGAAGGCACTTTGGGCATTTGAGATGAGGTTTGTCATGTGTGGGCCGAGCCTCATGGAGAGCACCTTCGTGATAATTTTCGCGATTGCGTGGATGAGACTGATGGGTCTATAGTCGGCGATCCCCTCTGCCCCTTCCTTCTTAGGCAGGAGCACCACGTTTGCAGAGTTTAGCCACTGGAGGTTTGCAGTGTGTAGGGAGTCAAAGCGCGTGATAACCCTCATGAGGTCGTGCTTGATAATGGCCCAACATTTCTTGAAGAAGAGGCCCGTGAAACCATCCGGCCCCGGAGCCTTGTCACTTGGCATGTCGTTGATCGCTTCGAGAACCTCACTCTCAGACATAGGGGAGTCCAGGCCATGCAAATCGAGAGGTTCAAAATTTAGCTCCTCCCAATTGAAATCTTTGCGGCTTTTAGGGCCTCTGCTCATGACATTTGAAAAGTGGTCATGGATTAGCTTCTCTTTGGCATCGTGCTCGGTGACCCAACCAAGCTCGTTCTTGATTCTATGTATATGGTTTTTTCTTCTCCTTGCATTAACACGGCGGTGGAAGAACTTGGTATTGGCGTCCCCTTCTTTGAGATTGAAAATTCTTGCACATTGTTTCTTGCGAGATCTTTCGAGCGCACCTAAGGCGATGACCCTTCTCTTGACCCTGGCTCGGAGCTCGAGCTCTTCGGTGGAGAGAAGCCTATCCTCTTGGGCAATGTCAAGGCGTAGAATCACCAAAAGCGCTGCCTGGAGGTGAATTTTAGCCTTTGAGAAAAGGCCCCTATTCCACTCGGAGAGGCGAAGCGCCGTCTTCTTGAGCTTGTGATGTAGGATTTGGTATGGCTCAGTGTGTTCTACCCTCTCATTCCACGCCTTTTGGACCACCACGTTGAAACCGGGCATGGATGCCCAATTGTTTTCAAATTTAAAGACCCGAGGTCTTCTTGGTCCCTTGTCGTCGGCAAGAAGTAGCGGACAGTGGTCGGAGAGGGAGGAGGAAAGCGCATTAAGGACATGGGTGTTGAAGGTTGTGTCCCACCCGGCGTTGCAAAAGAACGAGTCTAGTTTGCACAAGGTAGGGTTTGCCCTCTCATTGCTCCACGTAAATCTCCGGTTTTGGAGGTGAATTTCTTTGAGCTCACAGCTCTGAAGCGTTGCCCTGAAACGATTGATCCTGCTGCGGTTAACATTCCTCTTGTTTTTATCTCTAGCCCGGTATATTTGGTTGAAATCTCCGGTGGCAAGCCACGCCGTCCCCAGTGGCGGCTTCTCTGCCAGCAGCTCGGCAAAGAAAGCATCTTTGCAGGAGTAATCCGTGGGGCCGTAGACGGAAGTGATCTTGAAGAGGACGTCGGCCCCTCTCACCCGGACCATGGCGGAAAGGCAGTACGTAGTGGAATTAATGCAGGAAACATCAACAAGCAGATCATCCCAAAGCATCAAGATGCCACCCCTGGTACCAGTTGCTGGTCTCTGCGCGAAGCTATGCAGCCTATGCCCGCCCAGGAAGGCTGCCGTGAACTGATCGACATGCTAGAGCTTTGTCTCTTGGAGGCAAACGACATGAAAGGACGAGGAGGCGATCGTGGCATTGACAGTGGAGCGTCGATCCGGGCAGTTGAGACCCCTCACGTTCCAGCTCAAGAAATTGATCGGTTGTTCTATCATAATGAAACCAGGAGCACCTTGAATCCTGGCCACTTGGCGGAGGTGGCCGAAGCAGCAGCAACAGGGGCATGAACATGTTTGGGGTGTACATAGAACAGCCAGCAAGGTTTGAAAGTTGCACATACAGCAGAACATTTCCATCCAGAGGAAACAATACGTAGCCCACTAAGGATACATGGCCGCCGGCCAACATACAGACTACTCCAAACACACAGAGCACCCTTACACATGGACCAAACACCTAGCAGTTCATGATTTTGTATTAACATATTGAGACTGAGAACTCCAGCTGGACAGAGCCAACGAGCAGTCAGGTGGCCGCCTGCTGAGCCGCGGTGCCGGCGTCGTTTGCCTCCAGATCGAGAGCACCTCCCCCTCCATGCGCAATGAGGGCCTCCTCAACATCCGTCGCGCTGTCGTTGTCGAGCTTAAACAGCCCTCGCATGGCCACGATCACGTCAGGCGGCAGCTGCTCCTTGAATCGCTCCGCGAAGGCATCCAGCGCGGCGGCAGTGACGTCTTCCCCATCCTTGACAATGCCTAAGGTGCGGCAGACTAGCAGCTCAGCCGCCCTGGCCGCCGGTTTGCTGATGGAGAAGCCTCCACCGGTCTTGGAGATGTTGATCCCAGCCATTGTTTTCCGACGAGCCACTGGCGTCCTGACAGGCGATGGGGGAGGGGAGGGCAGGATGGCGTCCTGGCGCTCTTCGAAAAGTGGCGCGAGGTACTGCAAGCCCACTGCACCACCAGCAGCAACAACACCCCTGCGCAGCCGCACCGGCGATGGTGTGCACCGCAGCGGACCACTGGACATCAGGGGAGGCGTCGGAGAGGCCTCGAATCCTGGCAGCCTGGCAGGCGAGAGCAGAGGAGCTTGGAGCATGACCGGAGAGTAGAGACGGGGCAACTCGACGCTTGGGAGTGCCTGCGAGGGCGGTGAAGGGCGTTCATCACTTCTCTTGGAGCATGGCGATGGCGGGAGCACAGTTGTGGGCGACATAGGAGGTGAGGCTGGCGGCGTGGCGTCTTCCCGGCAGTGGCGACGCGCAGAGCGCGGTGAGGGCTGGTGCGCCGAGCTCCGGCCGCGCCCAGCAGTGGCCAAAGGAGGGGCAATCACAGGCAGCGATTCGACGGCGCGTGCCGCGTCCCCACTTGCAGAGCCAGAGCCCAGGAGCACCGCGGCATGCCCCACAGCCAGGGCAGGCTCGGCAGTGCGGCGACGAGACACCGCAACCTTATCAGCAGTAGGGTAGCAGTCATCCTCGGCTGCATTCGCAGTAGAATCAGCCACCAACATGGTCGACAGAGGCGTTTGCTTGGGCGGGGAAGAAACACGAGAGACTGCATGATCGGCAACAACATTGTTCACAAACTGACGGACCACCCTGATATCCGCGATGCTCGCGCCTATCACGGACGCAAGGGCCATAGCCACGGCCTTGCAAGAAGCATCGGACTGCGCCCCCGTGAGCCAAACACTCGCCGCGTGACCTGAGCAAAGAGGTGCTTGCTGCAGCGCATCCGGAGCAGCGGAACCTCCCACCCGTAGAGCAGCGGCACCGAGCTGCGGCCATGCCGACGAGGGCGGCGTCTGGGCATGCGGAGGAGCAGGCCAACCACGAGCCGGTGGCCGGGGAGCGAGGGGAGCCACTGGTGGTGATGCCGCAGGCCGCTGCAGGGTCTTCAAGTCGTTGAGCGGACGCCAAGCACTGGTGCATCCTTGAGCATGATGACCTGGCCGGAGGCAGCGGGAGCACCTGAAGGGATCCCGGCAGTCCACAGCACGATGACCTGGAAAGAGGCAGTGGCAGCATCGTCCGTGCATCCAGGCCGGAAGGGGACTCCGAGCGGGGGCTGGGGCAGGAGGAGGCGGGAGGCGCGGGCCACGCCGGGAGCACACGAGTTGCCATCCCTCGCCGGCCGCATCGGCATCACGCCTCGCATCCGCCGAGGAGCCGCTGCAGGAGGAGGACGAGGCGCCATGGCCGCGAGATGACGGGGTGACGATGATGGAAGCCAGCCGCGGCTGAGCTCCCCGGAGCTCGAGCGGCGTCTCCGGGACCATCCCCTCCGGCGCATCCTCCGGGATCTGGCCTTGGGGCGGAGACGAACGGACCGGCGACCTGGAGCTGGCGCCCACCTGACCCGGCAGCGAAGACACGCCTGCAGAAACAACCTGCGGGATGAAATCCAGCGGGAGGCAAGCCGGAGGAGGCGGCAGCAGGCAAGGGCGCGGGGGGCTGGTGGCCGGCGTGGCCGCCATGGCCGGCGCCGCGAAGGGATGGTGGGGCGGCTGGGTTGGGGACGGGTCTAGCGCGGCATGCATAAGATGCACGGAACGCGCCCCGCGTGCAGTTTCCACATGTGATAGCATTGTGGCCGCACATTGTGTATGTCTACACGAAGGAGGCACAAGCATCCGTCAAGCTCTGTTAAATGGTGGTTTTGCATAACGAGATCATTTTTCTCGCAGCTAAGCGGCACGGCAGTGCCATTGGCCCAATTTTTTCGGTATCGAGGGAGAAGAATAAGATGTTCTTCCGGAGCGGTAACTTTTGGTTCGGCTAGACTAGCCAATAGATATGTCCATGCGCGAAGACGCTTCTACCATATTTGTCTGCCCAACCCGCCGGTTTCTCATGGGTGCCTCCCTTAGGAGGTCTCCATAGCCCCGTGGAATTCACCACATAGACCTCGCATCCGGCAGATACGGGCTTCCCGGCACTGCAACCACGGTAGTAGATGCGCACAACTTTGTGCTTCCTGGTGCACGAGTCATAGCCAAGCCCTAAGTTGGCATAGCGGTGCTAATTCGACTCAATGTTGTGTTCTTGGCTGCCCGTCGGCTGGCCTTCCGGGAGGGCAGCCATTTGACTGGTAGACGGGTTGCACACCTAGTAAAAGTCCGAGGCGGTGGTAGCTGAGGATGACGTGGCCCCGACATGGCTGTGTAACCAGGCGCGGGACGTGGTGGCCTATAGTATTGGATGACAAGTGGACGGGCGCGAGATCACGCGGGATGTCCATGAGCGTTGCACCGCCGGGGTGCTCCGGCGACCACAAGTGCATCTCGGCGGGTCCATGGTGGGCCGATTCTTGTCGTTGTAGGAAGAGGATCTTGGGGCAGCTGCGGCGGTTGGCCAGCCGGAAGTGGAGATCCGCGAAGTCCTCCGACGAGAGCGCGGCGTCCCATGTGCAGGAGAGGCAGCGCGCGGACTTCTTTTTTTTTGAGAAACAAGAGTTACAAACTCAAGTAACGGGGCAGTATTTAGACTGCATCAACTCTCTAAGTCTATCAGGGACTCCTGCAATAATCCGAAAATTTCCTTGCATCCTCGCCTCAATCGCCAGCTCATGAGCCAATCCATTGCTCTTTCTTCCAGCAAAACACACTTTGTATGAGGCGAATCCCTCAAGTAGTTGCTTAATATCCTGTATCACTGCATAGCAAGGGGCCAAGCACGCCTCCTCCGTATTTAAATATTCAGCAACTGATTTGCAGTCCAGCTCCAATTCGATCGGTCCATTATAGACATTGGCCAGCGATTGTAACCCAAACAGAGCAGCCCTTGCCTCGGCTTCCTCCACGCTTGCTGAGACAGGTAGCAGGCTTCCAGCCGACAAGAAGACGTAGCCTCGGTGGTCTCTGGCAACAGCGCCTGCCCAACCCTGACCACTGTCTAGGTTGAAGCCAGCGTCTGAATTAATTTTTGCTATCCCCGGGGTTGGAGCTGCCCAAAGCATGCGTCGCCGGTAATTGCGCCAGGATGTCTTCTATCAGATGGTCCGGTAGCATAGGGCTACATGGCCCCGCCGCCATAGGTTTGAGCTCTGCACGCATGACCAACCGAGAGACCAATCGAGCAACGTGAAAGCGTCAGATCGACGCGTGTTCTTATTATACAGACAGCACACGGACCGGTCTACAACTCGGAGTCTGACTTTCGCGGGATAAGGAAACCTTAAGGGCTTGTTCAGTTAATCCCATTCAGGAGGGGATTGGAGGGGATTGAGGTGGAATCCTCAATCCCCTCCAAACCCCTTCAAATCTGAAGGAAACCGAACAAGGCCTTAGCTGATCAGATCATGCTCCAAGTTTAATATATTTTGAAGGCTTATGGGATCCGTTTACTGGAGTAACAGTATCTCTCTAAAATACTATTTTCTGGACACATGTGCAGAAAACCAAATGCATGAGTATGATTTAAGCAGAGGGGTCATGCACCAGATGCCCCCAGGTGCAGTGCAAAACAACCCTAACTGAGTTCTCAAAATTTCCACTTATTAGTTCAGCGTACGCACGGCACGACGTAGCAGCAGCAAGGTGGTCGTCATGGGCGACCCGGGTCGGTGCCTGCGGCGAAGCGACCATCACGATGAACAACTTTTTGGCCTCTCTTGCCATCGCCATCGCCACCGCTACAATCATCAACAACGACGACACGCTCGCGAGCCAGCTCCTGGAGCACAGGGTTCTGCTCGAGAAAAAGAAGGACGTACGTGCTGCGGATCGAACTACTCAACGAGATGAGAAGCACCACCATGGTAGGGAGCATGGTAGAGAGCAGAAAGGCGCCCACGGCCACGAGAGAATATGCCAATATATATACTTTTAACACAATACGTATAGTCATTCTCATGAACACACACACACGTATATTCTATCCCTATAAGCATCTTTGAGAGACTGAGACGACATATCATCTTGAGATTTATGAAGTCACCGTAGACGTTTTGTAGTCGACGAGAACGTCTCCTCTCACTGAACGCGCATCGCCAAAAATACCGAAATAAATCCAAGATAAATGCGAGCACCAGGACTCGGGATACCAGTGTCCTCCAAACCATTCAACCACTCGTCATGCTATTTTACAAAAAATATATTCTGTTAATCAACATGTACTTATATCTTAAGTCAATTTTTTTTACTTTCGTAGAAACCGCCTGATGTTTTTGATAATCAAACCATAACCCAGTTTCAAGTCAGATTTTCGTTTTTGCAGGAAACCCTTGATACTTGGGTTAATCAACCTGTAGTATATATCAAATGATTCTTTTAATACCACATATTTTAAACCCTAAATCCAAATTTAACATGTTATATATAAAATTTAATTAAAAAAATGTGTAGAATCTGAATATAATGTCAGTCTACATGTTAAACCGTTTGAAAATGTAATTTAAGGTGCAAACTTAATCAATAGTGCATGATCCCTCTATCTTTTATAACTGTGTCGATTCAGATTGAAAATGAATACCTCAGCAAAAGCTGGATAGGAGACGAAAGAAATCATCTGTAACCATACATGCACACCTCGCGAAACCTCGCAAGAAAACAAAGCAGATTTCCCATCTTATGCCGAGAGAGACATATCTTAGGATTGACATCATTCAAATGCATCATGATCACTAGTGCAGAATCGGCCTATAGTGCCGGTTCGTAAGGGCCTTTAGTGCCGGTTCTCCAACCGGCACTAAAGGGTGGGGACGAAAGCCCCCCCCCCCCTTTAGTCCCGGTTCAACACGGCCCGGTACTAAAGGCCCACCACGTGGCACCTGCCGGCGCCGTGGGCTGGGGGACCTTTAGTCCCGGTTGGTAACACCAACCGGCACTAAAGGCCCACCACGTGGCACCTGCCGGCGCCGTGGGCTGGGGGACCTTTAGTCCCGGTTGGTGTTACCAACCGGGACTAAAAGTATTTAATTCTTTTAATTTTGGTTTATTTTTCCTTTTAATCCTTTAGGGGTTTATGAATTAATTATGGTTTATTTTTCCTTTTAATTTTGTGTTTTCCATTTAATTATTTTTCATAGAATTTCTCGTAGAACCGATCATCTATATATATATCATCGAATTTCTCGTACGACGACCATTCACATACATATATATATATACAATTTGGTATATACAATTTCTCCTACAATTTGCGGATCATTACATATGCAGGGCATTACTGCTTGATCTTGTAATGGTAGTCTCCTTTGGGATCTATCACCTGGTCGAGCAGAAATCCAGCTATTTTCTCTTGACTTGCTCGTACGAGATCCGTTGGTAGGAGCTGGCCCCGCATCTCCATCAGCTATAATCAGGAGATCAAGATGAATATATTAGTTGTGTGTATATATATTAGCTAGACCATGATAAAAAAATTATGGATAGTATTCTGGCAAACGTACCCAGAGATTTCTTTCATCTCTGCTCCTTTCAGACGTGATCATGCGAATGTTCTCGCAAACGTAGTATGCGCATAAAGGATCCCCCTGCTCCTGCTTCATGCACTTTACGAGAATAAAATCCAATCAGGTAATAATTAATCAAGCATGATAATGGTATTGAAACTAGAATTAAAGAGATGCACGGACGTAGCTAGCTAGTACTACTTAATTACCTTGGGTCGCACCCATTTCAGCTGTTGTTTCCATTCGCCGGGGACCTCTTTGATGAACTTTTGCCAACCCCTGCCCGCCGGCAAAGAAAATGAATAAAGGAGTTATTAACTAGTTGATATCAGGAAATGAAGTAAAGAGGCCGACATAGTGCGATAATGATTGAAATTACCTGTCGACCATCCCCCTCACGGTTGCATATTCGGATGGATGCTTATATAGTGAGTCCAGTACTTCAACTTTTCCCTTGTCAACTTCAATGATTAACAAGATCCAGTGGTAACTGCATGCGCACACGTTTTTTCTAAATAAGCGGGCATGTGCATAACTCATCAACTACACTTATTAACATATCTAGTAAGGAAAAAATAGAATTTGTAGTACAAGATATAGTAACACTCACCCGAAGTTGTAAGGAAGTAGTATTTCTGGTTGGGTGTTTAGTTGCTTCAAAAACTGTAGCAGGAATCTCTCTGTGTCTTTTCTCAAATATTGATCTTCCCATATCGCCTGATTAACCGTATTTGGGTCAATGAACCCAATGCCATAGCGTCCAGCTTTTTTCATTTCATACATCTTCATTCTGCATAATACCACAGAAAAGAATATAGTGAGGATAATTACAGGTAATAAACGAGAGCACATCTAGCTAGCTAGCTAGAGACTTAAATTACAGAAAGAAATCACTTACAGACAATAGCAACTGACGATAGATTTGTCGAGTGCGTCTTGTTGGAATAACTGAAACAACTCTGAATAATGAATCCACAAATCTTTTTTATGGAAGTAATGCTTTCTCTTGACTTTCACCATGAGGGACTCTTCATTGGTATTTATTGTTTCTTGCATGTACCACATATGCAAATTGTACATTCTCGTTGGTAGAAGCTTGACTTCGTCAGGCTTGACCAGAGGTTTGCCGCGGACATATTGGTATTTTACTTCCTCCTCTGTAATCCCGGGGATTTCCTCAAGGCCTAGGAGTTGTTCAACAGTGACACTGGCCTCTTTAGCCTGCCTTCTAAGATCGTCGGTTATTACCAGCCGATCGGCGGTACTCACATGTGTTTGTACAATGAGCGGGGGGATCGATTGCACTGCCTGTTCTCCCAGCTGGGGAACAGTTTTCCCACTTTTTTTCCAACTGCTTGGCTCGAGCTCGAGCTCGACTCCTTTTGCCCTGCTAAATATGACTTCTTGATAGACCGCACATAGTCGGAGTCCTTCTGATTGTCAGCCGGTCGAGCCATATCAATAAAGTGTTGTGAGACATTCTCAGGTACTTTCTCCTTTGGCGGCGCGGGCGGTTTCAGTGCAAAATGGGCCTTCAATTGGGCATCACATGCGTCGTCGAGTTCCTCCTGAGTCTGGTGGTAAGACAACTTTGGAAGAGGCTTGAGGCTTGGACCATATTTGGATCTCTTGTCTGTTGTACCGCTAGCCGTCGTAGCTGCTGCCTCTCTCTTCCGCTGTTGCTTAGGCTGACGCCGTGCCGGACTTGGAGGAGGAGTCGGCTGACGCGGTGCCGGCGGACTTGGAGGAGGAGGAGTTGGCTGACGCCGTGCCGGACTTGGAGGAGGAGTCGGCTGACGCGGTGCCGGACTTGGAGGAGGAGGAGTCGACTGACGCGGCGGCGGACTTGGAGGAGGAGGAGTCGGTGGCCTTGGAAAGACGATGCAATCCTTTTTCCATAGAATGATACGATGTATGGCCTCTCCCAGTGTTCTCTCCTCGTCACCTCCAAGAATGTCAAGTTGTAGCTCGTGATATCCTGACATCACTTCATCAACCCCGACACAAGCATAGCCAGCAGGAATGGGATTGCAATGGAAGGTTGCTTCAGGGGGATTTGCTAAAGCATAGCCGTCCGCCACCTTCATGGATAAGTTCTTCACTTTCATGTGTAGCTCACAGTTAGTCCTGTCTTTGATATCATCCACAGGGTAGCTAGCTAGTAGTCCATTATTGATATCGGCCGGGGCGGAACCCACGCTGCTTCTCGGCATAGATGGGACGGTGCTATCCAATGCTGGATCGATCTGCTCATGCTGCCGCTGAGACGCCCTTTCCTGGCTGAGTGAGTTGATCTGCTCCTGCTGCCGCCTGACAAATCGTTCCAACTCCAGGTGCTTTGATTCTAGGCCTTCAAGGCGGAGTGCTTCCTCCTTCTTCTTCTTCTCCTCCTGCATCTTCTTTCTCGCACGGCTTCTATAGTCGTCGTTCCAATCCGCAAACCCCTCAAACCACGGAACAACGCCTTTGCCTTGTGTTCTTCCTGGGTGTTTAGCATTCTTCAGGGCGCGCATAAGCTCGTCGTTCTCTCTGTTGGGCGTGAACACCCCCGTTCGAGCTTCTTCTATTGCAATAAGTATGTCGTCTGTCGCTTCTTTAAGACTTGCCTTCACCATAACCAGCCCTGTCTCTGGGTCCAACTTCCCCCCATGCGCATAAAACCATGTCCTGCACCTGGGGGGCCATGTCAATGTAATTGGACTGACCCCTTTACTAATCATCTCTTGCTCAGATTGAGCCCACTTAGGCAGGGCCACCTGGTAGCCACCTGACCCCAGATGATGGTGCCACTTCTTTTTCGCAGCATTAATCTTGTTTTTTCTCGACCGTTCCTTAGCTTCTTCTGATTCCTTGAACTTCACGAAAGCGTCCCAGTGATCTTTGGCCTTCACCAGTGCTCCCGTGAATTCTGGAGTCTTCTTTTTTGATTTGACGTACTTAGTCCATGCATTTTTCTTGAAGGTGTTGAATGCGATCGCCATCTTTTTAAGAGCATAGTTTCTGACTTTTTTCAGATCTGCATCTGTCAAATTATCTGGTAGGGTGAAATGTTCCATGAGCGTAGTCCAAAGCACATCTTTTGCTCTTTCGTCGACAAAAGTAACTCCTGCTCGATCTCCCTTTGCTGGCTTTTTTCCAATCTTGAACGGAGATCGGGATTTGGTCCCTGACAATAACTCCGCATTGATTCTTGAACTTGGTCGCATTTTTCCTAGGTTCAAGCGGTTCGCCAGTTGATGTATTGATGGAATCGATGTTGAACTTTACGCCTTTGTCCAACTTTTTGGCCGGGCCTCGAACTACCCTGTCGCTTGTAGAAGATTTGCTCGATCCGGAGGCCTAAAAGAAGAAAGATCGATTCGTTAATACATACAAATCAATTAAGACATGTAATGATCACCGGATGGCTTATATATTAAATATACCTTGCCGGTTTTTGTTATTTGAAGAACATTTTCTTCGTCAACATCGTTGTCGTCACCTTCATCTATTCGTTCGTCTTCATCAAATATCATACAACACTCACCGGAATTGTTCAGATATTGCGAGCCGTCATCATCTTCAGGTTCATGCACTGGGCTCGTGGAGCGTATGATGTCGAACAGAGCCTCTTCTCCTTCTCTGCCGGTATTGTCCATAGCTTTTATTTAACTAATCCAGAAGAAAGATAAAACAATTTAGTATTCAAATTAGAATGCATGCAATCAATAAGGAAAAACTGAATCATAGTACATAATATGCATCTCGAATAATTCATATAATATGCATCATCGAATATAATCTCGAATAAATCGTCTCGAATATTATCGAATATAATCTCGAATACATCTCGAGTATTATCACTAGCTAATACAGATCGAATATTATCGAAGAATCTAGTTCACTCGCGGTTCCTGAGGCGCGGGCGGTGGACACCCAAAGAGAAGGAACCATCACAGGATCATAGCTCGGGTGAGATCCCTGAAGAACCTGCCAGGTATTGGAGAACCTGACGGCCAACGCATCCATGTAGCGACGGACGTGCTCGTCCTCCTCCCTGACACGGCGACGTACCACCTCCGACGGGGCCGACTGCCTCCGCACCGAAAGTGGCCCACGCGAACGCCACCAAAGAAGCTCCGGGTCGACGACGGGACCCGGGGCCGGGTTCCTCACCAAGCTGCGCGCCCCTGAAAGTAGCACCTCCCAGTGCCAGCCCGGTGGAGCCCAGTCCTGAACGTTGCCCCTCTGAAGCAGGACGTCATCGCGAACGAGTCGACGACGAGGATGCGGGCCGGGCATCGTTGACTCCGAGAAGAAATTCTATGCAAATTTAACATTTTTTAAATGCTTGATTGTGATTTCTTATATACGAGGAACCTTCAGAATCATAACAGATTCTCTTAACCTTTAAGGGATTTAACAAAATGACGCCATTGTGGATGTGCAGAAAATGGTCCATATTTTTCCTGATCTCATCTACCCTTCTATATGTCACGTTGTCTAGCTAGTGTCAAAGGAAGAAAACCATGGCTTCATCATTAGCCGGAAGTAACAGGCGCATGATGGTACGAAGCTGTCCAAAGTTGTTTTGGAACGGAGTCCCGGATAGGATAATTAGCTTTTTGGTACGAAGTTCAGCAAGAGCCTTCCGAATATCGCTATTTGGAAGGCCTTTTTGCTGAACTTCGTACCAAAAAAGCTAATTATTCTATCAAGAACTCCGTTCCAAACCAACTTTGAAAAGCTTCGTACCATCATGCGCCTGTTACTTCCGGCTAATGATGAAGCCATGGTTTTCTTGAATCCTTTGACACTAGCTAGACAAAACGTGACATATAGAAAGGTAGATGCATGAGATCAGAAAAAAATTGGATCAACTTGTGCACATCCATAATGGGGGCATTACTGATAAATCCCTTAAAGGACTAAGAAAATCTATTGCAAATACAACATTAAAATATGCAACTTTTGCAAATACTAATTGCTATACATTGGATCAAATGTCAAAATTCCTCAATGTTTTAATATCTAACATTTATCTAGCTATAACTAAAAGTATAAAAAACTAAAAAACATTCATCTAACATTTATATATCTAACATTCATCTAGCATTTCTATAACTAAAAGTATAAAAAACTAAAAAACATTTCTTTAACTTTTTTATATCTAACATTTATCTAGCTATAACTAAAAGTATAAAAAACTAAAAAACATTCATCTAACATTTCATCTAACATTTATATATCTAACATTTCATCTAATATTTCTATAACTAAAAGTATAAAAAAACTGGAAAACAGAAAAACAGAAAAGAATGTGTGTGTGTGTGTGTGTGTGTGTGTGTGTGTGTTGTGTGTGTGTGTGTGTGTGTGTGTGTGTTGTGTGTGTGTGTGTGTGTGTGTGTGTGTGTGTGTGTGTGTGTTCATATGCATGTGTGTGTGTCTGCGGGCTCGATGGGAGGGGCGGCCATGGCACGCGGCAGGGAGAGGAGAGGGGGGGGGGGCTCACAGCGGGGCAACGGCGAGGCGAGGCGAGTCGACGGCGAAGGCGACGGCGACTGCGACAGCGACGACGACGGCGACGACGCGCGAGAGGTCGAGGAGGAGATCGAGGGGGGCGTCGAGGTCAACGCGCGACGGCGATGGCGATTTGACGACGATGGCGACGGCGAGGCAAGTCGACGGCGACGGCGGCGGGGTGGTGATCCGGCAGCCTGGGGGCGTCCTGTTCGGCGTCGTCGAGGAGGGAAGAGCAATGAGTTCTGAAATTTTGCAAACTGCCGCTTATATACAAACACCTATAGTCGCGGTTGGTGGTTCCAACCGCGACTAAAGACCCCCCTTTAGTCGCGGTTGGAGCCACCAACCGCGACTAAAGGTGAATTTCACCAGCCGAAGCGGCGGGAAGCGACCCCCTTTAGTCGCGGTTGGTGGCTCCAACCGGGACTAAAGGGGAGCCTTTAGTCGCGGTTGGTGCCACCAACCGCGACTAAAGACCTGGCTTCCCGTATTGAAATGTTTAGTCCCACCTCGCTAGTTGAGGGGAGCTCGCACCGGTATATAAGCCCCGCCGCGGCTACCATGTCGAGCTCCACTCTAATGCAGGCCTACTGGGCCTACCACACCTCTGCCGCCCTTTTGGGCCTACTGGGCCTGCTTCCTGGCCCAATACGCCGTGGTTGCCCAGTAGGCGGGCATTTCTTATTTACTTTTCAGTTTTTTTAATTTCTGTTTTATTTATTTTCTTTTGTGTCTGAGTTTTTTTTTTTGCTTTATTTAGAATTAATGAGTGAATCTTTTTGTGTTAGGTCAAAAAATTTATAAACTTTCTGTTAGTGGCAGTAGTTTTCAAATTTGAATAGTTTAAATTTGAATTATTTGAAATTTGTGTGAATCACTAGTTTGTGAATAACTTTACTTTAAAAATAGATTTTGCAGTGATTCTTTTTTCTGCTGTTTAATATTAGCGTGTTTTATCATTATATTCAATTTGGTAATTCTTAGGTTATTTAAAAAATGAAATGCCTTTGTAACAGACGAGTTTTCGTCTGAAACCCTGATACTTCGAAAGAGATTGTCCATTTTGTACACGAAGTGCATCCAGTTTTTGCCGTAACCCTCTCACCTTTTAGCACATGCTATGTGGGTGAAATGATGATACCATGCCAACTTTCAACATTTTCAGAGTTCATTTGTAGTGCTTTTCAATTTTAGGGTCATTTAGCTAAAAAAAATCAGTAAATGCATGAAAAATAGCAAATGAAGTCAGAAAGGGCTGAAAATTGATGACGTGGCTTCGAATGGCGCATACTGAACACACAAAAAGTCTGGAGTTGAAATAAATTTTAAAAAATGAAATGCCTTTGTAACAGACGAGTTTTCGTGTGAAACCCTGATACTTCGAAAGAGATTGTCCATTTTGTACACGAAGTGCATCCAGTTTTTGCCGTAACCCTCTCAACTTTTTAGCACATGCTATGTTGGTGAAATGATGATACCATGCCAACTTTCAACATTTTCAGAGTTCATTTGTAGTGCTTTTCAATTTTAGGGTCATTTAGCTCAAAAAAATCAGTAAATGCATCAAAAATAGCAAATGAAGTCAGAAAGGGTTGAAAATTGATGACGTGGCTTCGAATGGTGCATACTGAACACACAAAAAGTCTGGAGTTGAAATAAGTTTAAAAAAATGAAATGCCTTTGTAACAGACGAGTTTTCGTCTGAAACCCTGATGCTTCGAAAGAGATTGTCCATTTTGTACACGAAGTGCATCCAGTTTTTTCCGTAACCCTCTCAACTTTTTAGCACATGTTATGTGGGTGAAATGATGATACCATGCCAACTTTCAACATTTTCAGAGTTCATTTGTAGTGCTTTTCAATTTTAGGGTCATTTAGCTCAAAAAAATAAGCAAATGCATGAAAAATAGCAAATGAAGTCAGAAAGGGTTGAAAATTGATGATGTGGCTTCGAATGGTGCATACTGAACGCACAAAAAGTCTGAGTTGAAATAAGTTTTAAAAAATGAAATGCCTTTGTAACAGACGTGTTTTCGTCTGAAACCCTGATACTTCGAAAGAGATTGTCCATTTTGTACACGAAGTGCATCTAGTTTTTGCCGTAACCCTCTCAACTTTTTAGCACATGTTATGTGGGTGAAATGATGATACCATGCCAACTTTCAACATTTTCAGAGTTCATTTGTAGTGCTTTTCAATTTTAGGGTCATTTAGCTCAAAAAATCAGTAAATGCATGAAAAATAGCAAATGAAGTCAGAAAGGGTTGAAAATTGATGACGTGGCTTAAAATGGTGCATACTGAACACACAAAAAGTCTGGAGTTGAAATAAGTTTAAAAAAATGAAATGCCTTGGTAACACACGAGTTTTCGTCTTAAACCCTGATACTTCGAAAGAGATTGTCCATTTTGTACACGAAGTGCATCTAGTTTTTGCCGTAACCCTCTCAACTTTTTAGCACATGCTATATGGGTGAAATGATGATACCATGCCAACTTTCAACATTTTCAGAGTTCATTTGTAGTGCTTTTCAATTTTAGGGTCATTTAGCTCAAAAAAATCAGTAAATGCATGAAAAATAGCAAATGAAGTCAGAAAGGGTTGAAAATTGAAGATGTGGCTTCGAATGGTGCATACTGAACACACAAAAAGTCTGGAGTTGAAATAAGTTTAAAAAAATGAAATGCCTTTGTAACAGACGAGTTTTCGTGTGAAACCCTGATACTTCGAAAGAGATTGTCCATTTTGTACACGAAGTGCATCCAGTTTTTGCTGTAATCCTCTCAACTTTTTAGCACATGCTATGTGGGTGAAATGATGATACCATGCCAACTTTCAACATTTTCAGAGTTCATTTGTAGTGCTTTTCAATTTTAGGGTCATTTAGCTAAAAAAAATCAGTAAATGCATCAAAAATAGCAATTGAAGTCTGAAAGGGTTGAAAATTGATGACGTTGCTTCGAATGGTGCATACTGAACACACAAAAAGTCTGGAGTTGAAATAAGTTTAAAAAAATGAAATGCCTTTGTAACAGACGAGTTTTCGTCTGAAACCCTGATACTTCGAAAGAGATTGTCCATTTTGTACACGAAGTGCATCTAGTTTTTGCCGTAACCCTCTCAACTTTTTAGCACATGTTATGTGGGTGAAATGACGATACCATGCCAACTTTCAACATTTTCAGAGTTCATTTGTAGTGCTTTTCAATTTTCGGGTCATTTAGCTCAAAAAATCAGTAAATGCATGAAAAGTAGCAAATGAAGTCAGAAAGGGTTGAAAATTGATGACGTGCCTTCGAATGGTGCATACTGAACGCACAAAAAGTCTGGAGTTGAAATAAGTTTAAAAAAATGAAATGCGATTGTAACAGACGAGTTTTCGTCTGAAACTGATACTTCGAAAGAGATTGTCCATTTTGGACACGAAGTGCATCTAGTTTTTGCCGTAACCCTCTCAACTTTTAAGCACATGCTATATGGGTGAAATGATGATACCATGCCAACTTTCAACATTTTCAGAGTTCATTTGTAGTGCTTTTCAATTTTAGGGTCATTTAGCTCAAAAAAATCAGTAAATGCATGAAAAATAGCAAATGAAGTCAGAAAGGGTTGAAAATTGAAGATGTGGCTTCGAATGGTGCATACTGAACACACAAAAAGTCTGGAGTTGAAATAAGTTTAAAAAAATGAAATGCCTTTGTAACAGACGAGTTTTCGTGTGAAACCCTGATACTTCGAAAGAGATTGTCCATTTTGTACACGAAGTGCATCCAGTTTTTGCTGTAATCCTCTCAACTTTTTAGCACATGCTATGTGGGTGAAATGATGATACCATGCCAACTTTCAACATTTTCAGAGTTCATTTGTAGTGCTTTTCAATTTTAGGGTCATTTAGCTAAAAAAAATCAGTAAATGCATCAAAAATAGCAATTGAAGTCAGAAAGGGTTGAAAATTGATGACGTTGCTTCGAATGGTGCATACTGAACACACAAAAAGTCTGGAGTTGAAATAAGTTTAAAAAAATGAAATGCCTTTGTAACAGACGAGTTTTCGTCTGAAACCCTGATACTTCGAAAGAGATTGTCCATTTTGTACACGAAGTGCATCTAGTTTTTGCCGTAACCCTCTCAACTTTTTAGCACATGTTATGTGGGTGAAACGATGATACCATGCCAACTTTCAACATTTTCAGAGTTCATTTGTAGTGCTTTTCAATTTTCGGGTCATTTAGCTCAAAAAATCAGTAAATGCATGAAAAGTAGCAAATGAAGTCAGAAAGGGTTGAAAATTGATGACGTGCCTTCGAATGGTGCATACTGAACGCACAAAAAGTCTGGAGTTGAAATAAGTTTAAAAAAATGAAATGCGATTGTAACAGACGAGTTTTCGTCTGAAACTGATACTTCGAAAGAGATTGTCCATTTTGTACACGAAATGCATCCAGTTTTTGCCGTAACCCTCTCAACTTTTTAGCACATGATATGTGGGTGAAATGATGATACCATGCCAACTTTCAACATTTTCAGAGTTCATTTGTAGTGCTTTTCAATTTTAGGGTCATTTAGCTCAAAAAATCAGTAAATGCATGAAAAATGGCAAATGAAGTCAGAAAGGGTTGAAAATTGATGATGTGGCTTCGAATGGTGAATACTGAACACACAAAAAGTCTGGAGTTGAAATAAGTTTAAAAAAATGAAATGCCTTTGTAACAGACGACTTTTCGTCTAAAACCCTGATACTTCGAAAGAGATTGTCCATTTTGTACACGAAGTGCATCCAGTTTTTGCCGTAACCCTCTCAACTTTTTAGCACATGCTATGTGGGTGAAATGATGATACCATGCCAACTTTCAACATTTTCAGAGTTCATTTGTAGTGCTTTTCAATTTTAGGGTCATTTAGCTAAAAAAAAATCAGTAAATGCATGAAAAATAGCAAATGAAGTCAGAAAGGGCTGAAAATTGATGACGTGGCTTCGAATGGCGCATACTGAACACACAAAAAGTCTGGAGTTGAAATAAATTTAAAAAAATGAAATGCCTTTGTAACAGACGAGTTTTCGTGTGAAACCCTAATACTTCGAAAGAGATTGTCCATTTTGTACACGAAGTGCATCCAGTTTTTGCCGTAACCCTCTCAACTTTTTAGCACATGCTATGTTGGTGAAATGATGATACCATGCCAACTTTCAACATTTTCAGAGTTCATTTGTAGTGCTTTTCAATTTTAGGGTCATTTAGCTCAAAAAAATCAGTAAATGCATCAAAAATAGCAATTGAAGTCAGAAAGGGTTGAAAATTGATGACGTGGCTTCGAATGGTGCATACTGAACACACAAAAAGTCTGGAGTTGAAATAAGTTTAAAAAAATGAAATTCCTTTGTAACAGACGAGTTTTCGTCTGAAACCCTGATGCTTCGAAAGAGATTGTCCATTTTGTACACGAAGTGCATCCAGTTTTTGCCGTAACCCTCTCAACTTTTTAGCACATGTTATGTGGGTGAAATGATGATACCATGCCAACTTTCAACATTTTCAGAGTTCATTTGTAGTGCTTTTCAATTTTAGGGTCATTTAGCTCAAAAAAATAAGCAAATGCATGAAAAATAGCAAATGAAGTCAGAAAGGGTTGAAAATTGATGATGTGGCTTCGAATGGTGCATACTGAACGCACAAAAAGTCTGAGTTGAAATAAGTTTTAAAAAATGAAATGCCTTTGTAACAGACGTGTTTTCGTCTGAAACCCTGATACTTCGAAAGAGATTGTCCATTTTGTACACGAAGTGCATCTAGTTTTTGCCGTAACCCTCTCAACTTTTTAGCACATGTTATGTGGGTGAAATGATGATACCATGCCAACTTTCAACATTTTCAGAGTTCATTTGTAGTGCTTTTCAATTTTAGGGTCATTTAGCTCAAAAAAATCAGTAAATGCATGAAAAATAGCAAATGAAGTCAGAAAGGGTTGAAAATTCATGACGTGGCTTAAAATGGTGCATACTGAACACACAAAAAGTCTGGAGTTGAAATAAGTTTAAAAAAATGAAATGCCTTGGTAACACACGAGTTTTCGTCTTAAACCCTGATACTTCGAAAGAGATTGTCCATTTTGTACACGAAGTGCATCTAGTTTTTGCCGTAACCCTCTCAACTTTTTAGCACATGCTATATGGGTGAAATGATGATACCATGCCAACTTTCAACATTTTCAGAGTTCATTTGTAGTGCTTTTCAATTTTAGGGTCATTTAGCTCAAAAAAATCAGTAAATGCATGAAAAATAGCAAATGAAGTCAGAAAGGGTTGAAAATTGAAGATGTGGCTTCGAATGGTGCATACTGAACACACAAAAAGTCTGGAGTTGAAATAAGTTTAAAAAAATGAAATGCCTTTGTAACAGACGAGTTTTCGTGTGAAACCCTGATACTTCGAAAGAGATTGTCCATTTTGTACACGAAGTGCATCCAGTTTTTGCTGTAATCCTCTCAACTTTTTAGCACATGCTATGTGGGTGAAATGATGATACCATGCCAACTTTCAACATTTTCAGAGTTCATTTGTAGTGCTTTTCAATTTTAGGGTCATTTAGCTAAAAAAAAATCAGTAAATGCATCAAAAATAGCAATTGAAGTCAGAAAGGGTTGAAAATTGATGACGTTGCTTCGAATGGTGCATACTGAACACACAAAAAGTCTGGAGTTGAAATAAGTTTAAAAAAATGAAATGCCTTTGTAACAGACGAGTTTTCGTCTGAAACCCTGATACTTCGAAAGAGATTGTCCATTTTGTACACGAAGTGCATCTAGTTTTTGCCGTAACCCTCTCAACTTTTTAGCACATGTTATGTGGGTGAAATGATGATACCATGCCAACTTTCAACATTTTCAGAGTTCATTTGTAGTGCTTTTCAATTTTCGGGTCATTTAGCTCAAAAAATCAGTAAATGCATGAAAAGTAGCAAATGAAGTCAGAAAGGGTTGAAAATTGATGACGTGCCTTCGAATGGTGCATACTGAACGCACAAAAAGTCTGGAGTTGAAATAAGTTTAAAAAAATGAAATGCGATTGTAACAGACGAGTTTTCGTCTGAAACTGATACTTCGAAAGAGATTGTCCATTTTGGACACGAAGTGCATCTAGTTTTTGCCGTAACCCTCTCAACTTTTAAGCACATGCTATATGGGTGAAATGATGATACCATGCCAACTTTCAACATTTTCAGAGTTCATTTGTAGTGCTTTTCAATTTTAGGGTCATTTAGCTCAAAAAAATCAGTAAATGCATGAAAAATAGCAAATGAAGTCAGAAAGGGTTGAAAATTGATGGGATGGCTTAGAATGGTGCATACTGAACACACAAAAAGTCTGGAGTTGAAATAAGTTTAAAAAAATGAAATGCCTTTGTAACAGACGAGTTTTCGTCTGAAACCCTGATACTTCGAAAGAGATTGTCCATTTTGTACACGAAGTGCATCTAGTTTTTGCCGTAACCCTCTCAACTTTTTAGCACATGTTATGTGGGTGAAATGATGATACCATGCCAACTTTCAACATTTTCAGAGTTCATTTGTAGTGCTTTTCAATTTTAGGGTCATTTAGCTCAAAAAAATCAGTAAATGCATGAAAAATAGCAAATGAAGTCAGAAAGGGTTGAAAATTCATGACGTGGCTTAAAATGGTGCATACTGAACACACAAAAAGTCTGGAGTTGAAATAAGTTTAAAAAAATGAAATGCCTTGGTAACACACGAGTTTTCGTCTTAAACCCTGATACTTCGAAAGAGATTGTCCATTTTGTACACGAAGTGCATCTAGTTTTTGCCGTAACCCTCTCAACTTTTTAGCACATGCTATATGGGTGAAATGATGATACCATGCCAACTTTCAACATTTTCAGAGTTCATTTGTAGTGCTTTTCAATTTTAGGGTCATTTAGCTCAAAAAAATCAGTAAATGCATGAAAAATAGCAAATGAAGTCAGAAAGGGTTGAAAATTGAAGATGTGGCTTCGAATGGTGCATACTGAACACACAAAAAGTCTGGAGTTGAAATAAGTTTAAAAAAATGAAATGCCTTTGTAACAGACGAGTTTTCGTGTGAAACCCTGATACTTCGAAAGAGATTGTCCATTTTGTACACGAAGTGCATCCAGTTTTTGCTGTAATCCTCTCAACTTTTTAGCACATGCTATGTGGGTGAAATGATGATACCATGCCAACTTTCAACATTTTCAGAGTTCATTTGTAGTGCTTTTCAATTTTAGGGTCATTTAGCTAAAAAAAAATCAGTAAATGCATCAAAAATAGCAATTGAAGTCAGAAAGGGTTGAAAATTGATGACGTTGCTTCGAATGGTGCATACTGAACACACAAAAAGTCTGGAGTTGAAATAAGTTTAAAAAAATGAAATGCCTTTGTAACAGACGAGTTTTCGTCTGAAACCCTGATACTTCGAAAGAGATTGTCCATTTTGTACACGAAGTGCATCTAGTTTTTGCCGTAACCCTCTCAACTTTTTAGCACATGTTATGTGGGTGAAATGATGATACCATGCCAACTTTCAACATTTTCAGAGTTCATTTGTAGTGCTTTTCAATTTTCGGGTCATTTAGCTCAAAAAATCAGTAAATGCATGAAAAGTAGCAAATGAAGTCAGAAAGGGTTGAAAATTGATGACGTGCCTTCGAATGGTGCATACTGAACGCACAAAAAGTCTGGAGTTGAAATAAGTTTAAAAAAATGAAATGCGATTGTAACAGACGAGTTTTCGTCTGAAACTGATACTTCGAAAGAGATTGTCCATTTTGGACACGAAGTGCATCTAGTTTTTGCCGTAACCCTCTCAACTTTTAAGCACATGCTATATGGGTGAAATGATGATACCATGCCAACTTTCAACATTTTCAGAGTTCATTTGTAGTGCTTTTCAATTTTAGGGTCATTTAGCTCAAAAAAATCAGTAAATGCATGAAAAATAGCAAATGAAGTCAGAAAGGGTTGAAAATTGAAGATGTGGCTTCGAATGGTGCATACTGAACACACAAAAAGTCTGGAGTTGAAATAAGTTTAAAAAAATGAAATGCCTTTGTAACAGACGAGTTTTCGTGTGAAACCCTGATACTTCGAAAGAGATTGTCCATTTTGTACACGAAGTGCATCCAGTTTTTGCTGTAATCCTCTCAACTTTTTAGCACATGCTATGTGGGTGAAATGATGATACCATGCCAACTTTCAACATTTTCAGAGTTCATTTGTAGTGCTTTTCAATTTTAGGGTCATTTAGCTAAAAAAAAATCAGTAAATGCATCAAAAATAGCAATTGAAGTCAGAAAGGGTTGAAAATTGATGACGTTGCTTCGAATGGTGCATACTGAACACACAAAAAGTCTGGAGTTGAAATAAGTTTAAAAAAATGAAATGCCTTTGTAACAGACGAGTTTTCGTCTGAAACCCTGATACTTCGAAAGAGATTGTCCATTTTGTACACGAAGTGCATCTAGTTTTTGCCGTAACCCTCTCAACTTTTTAGCACATGTTATGTGGGTGAAATGATGATACCATGCCAACTTTCAACATTTTCAGAGTTCATTTGTAGTGCTTTTCAATTTTCGGGTCATTTAGCTCAAAAAATCAGTAAATGCATGAAAAGTAGCAAATGAAGTCAGAAAGGGTTGAAAATTGATGACGTGCCTTCGAATGGTGCATACTGAACGCACAAAAAGTCTGGAGTTGAAATAAGTTTAAAAAAATGAAATGCGATTGTAACAGACGAGTTTTCGTCTGAAACTGATACTTCGAAAGAGATTGTCCATTTTGTACACGAAATGCATCCAGTTTTTGCCGTAACCCTCTCAACTTTTTAGCACATGATATGTGGGTGAAATGATGATACCATGCCAACTTTCAACATTTTCAGAGTTCATTTGTAGTGCTTTTCAATTTTAGGGTCATTTAGCTCAAAAAATCAGTAAATGCATGAAAAATGGCAAATGAAGTCAGAAAGGGTTGAAAATTGATGATGTGGCTTCGAATGGTGTATACTGAACACACAAAAAGTCTGGAGTTGAAATAAGTTTAAAAAAATGAAATGCCTTTGTAACAGACGAGTTTTCGTCTAAAACCTTGATACTTCGAAAGAGATTGTCCATTTTGTACACGAAGTGCATCTAGTTTTTGCCGTAACCCTCTCAACTTTTTAGCACATGCTATGTGGGTGAAATGATGATACCATGCCAACTTTCAACATTTTCAGAGTTCATTTGTAGTGCTTTTCAATTTTAGGGTCATTTAGCTCAAAAAAATCAGTAAATGCATGAAAAATAGCAAATGAAGTCAGAAAGGGTTGAAAATTGATGATGTGGCTTCGAATGGTGCATACTGAACGCACAAAAAGTCTGGAGTTGAAATAAGTTTAAAAAAATGAAATGCCTTTGTAACAGACGAGTTTTCCTCTGAAACCGTGATACATCGAAAGAGATTGTCCATTTTGTACACGAAGTGCATCCAGTTTTTGCCGTAACCCTCTCAACTTTTTAGCACATGCTATATGGGTGAAATGATGATACCATGCCAACTTTCAACATTTTCAGAGTTCATTTGTAGTGCTTTTCAATTTTAGGGTCATTTAGCTCAAAAAAATCAGTAAATGCATGAAAAATAGCAAATGAAGTCAGAAAGGGTTGAAAATTGAAGATGTGGCTTCGAATGGTGCATACTGAACACACAAAAAGTCTGGAGTTGAAATAAGTTTAAAAAAATGAAATGCCTTTGTAACAGACGAGTTTTCGTGTGAAACCCTGATACTTCGAAAGAGATTGTCCATTTTGTACACGAAGTGCATCCAGTTTTTGCTGTAATCCTCTCAACTTTTTAGCACATGCTATGTGGGTGAAATGATGATACCATGCCAACTTTCAACATTTTCAGAGTTCATTTGTAGTGCTTTTCAATTTTAGGGTCATTTAGCTAAAAAAAAAATCAGTAAATGCATCAAAAATAGCAATTGAAGTCAGAAAGGGTTGAAAATTGATGACGTTGCTTCGAATGGTGCATACTGAACACACAAAAAGTCTGGAGTTGAAATAAGTTTAAAAAAATGAAATGCCTTTGTAACAGACGAGTTTTCGTCTGAAACCCTGATACTTCGAAAGAGATTGTCCATTTTGTACACGAAGTGCATCTAGTTTTTGCCGTAACCCTCTCAACTTTTTAGCACATGTTATGTGGGTGAAACGATGATACCATGCCAACTTTCAACATTTTCAGAGTTCATTTGTAGTGCTTTTCAATTTTCGGGTCATTTAGCTCAAAAAATCAGTAAATGCATGAAAAGTAGCAAATGAAGTCAGAAAGGGTTGAAAATTGATGACGTGCCTTCGAATGGTGCATACTGAATGCACAAAAAGTCTGGAGTTGAAATAAGTTTAAAAAAATGAAATGCGATTGTAACAGACGAGTTTTCGTCTGAAACTGATACTTCGAAAGAGATTGTCCATTTTGTACACGAAATGCATCCAGTTTTTGCCGTAACCCTCTCAACTTTTTAGCACATGATATGTGGGTGAAATGATGATACCATGCCAACTTTCAACATTTTCAGAGTTCATTTGTAGTGCTTTTCAATTTTAGGGTCATTTAGCTCAAAAAATCAGTAAATGCATGAAAAATGGCAAATGAAGTCAGAAAGGGTTGAAAATTGATGATGTGGCTTCGAATGGTGTATACTGAACACACAAAAAGTCTGGAGTTGAAATAAGTTTAAAAAAATGAAATGCCTTTGTAACAGACGAGTTTTCGTCTAAAACCCTGATACTTCGAAAGAGATTGTCCATTTTGTACACGAAGTGCATCTAGTTTTTGCCGTAACCCTCTCAACTTTTTAGCACATGCTATGTGGGTGAAATGATGATACCATGCCAACTTTCAACATTTTCAGAGTTCATTTGTAGTGCTTTTCAATTTTAGGGTCATTTAGCTCAAAAAAATCAGTAAATGCATGAAAAATAGCAAATGAAGTCAGAAAGGGTTGAAAATTGATGATGTGGCTTCGAATGGTGCATACTGAACGCACAAAAAGTCTGGAGTTGAAATAAGTTTTAAAAAATGAAATGCCTTTGTAACAGACGAGTTTTCGTCTGAAACCGTGATACTTCGAAAGAGATTGTCCATTTTGTACATGAAGTGCATCCAGTTTTTGCCGTAACCCTCTCAACTTTTTAGCACATGTTATGTGGGTGAAATGATGATACCATGCCAACTTTCAACATTTTCAGAGTTCATTTGTAGTGCTTTTCAATTTTAGGGTCATTTAGCTCAAAAAAATCAGTAAATGCATGAAAAATAGCAAATGAAGTCAGAAAGGGTTGAAAATTGATGACGTGGCTTCGAATGGTGCATACTAAACACACAAAAAGTCTGGAGTTGAAATAAGTTTAAAAAAATGAAATGCCTTTGTAACAGACGAGTTTTCGTTTGAAACCGTGATACTTCGAAAGAGATTGTCCATTTTGTACACGAAGTGCATCCAGTTTTTGCCGTAACCCTCTCAACTTTTTAGCACATGCTATATGGGTGAAATTATGATACCATGCCAACTTTCAACATTTTCAGAGTTCATTTGTAGTGCTTTTCAATTTTAGGGTCATTTAGCTCAAAAAAATCAGTAAATGCAAGAAAAATAGCAAATGAAGTCAGAAAGGGTTGAAAATTGATGACGTGGCTTCGAATGGTGCATACTGAACACACAAAAAGTCTAGAGTTGAAATAAGTTTAAAAAAATGAAATGCCTTTGTAACAGACGAGTTTTCGTCTGGAACCCTGATACTTCGAAAGAGATTGTCCATTTTGTACACGAAGTGCATCCAGTTTTTGCCGTAACCCTCTCAACTTTTTAGCACATGTTATGTGGGTGAAATGATGATACCATGCCAACTTTCAACATTTTCAGAGTTCATTTGTAGTGCTTTTCAATTTTAGGGTCATTTAGCTCAAACAAATCAGTAAATGCATGAAAAATAGCAAATGAAGTCAGAAAGGGTTGAAAATTGATGACGTGGCTTCGAATGGTGCATACTGAACACACAAAAAGTCTGGAGTTGAAATAAGTTTAAAAAAATGAAATGCCTTTGTAACAGATGAGTTTTCGTCTGAAACCGTGATACTTCGAAAGAGATTGTCCATTTTGTACACGAAGTGCATCCAGTTTTTGCCGTAACCCTCTCAACTTTTTAGCACATGCTATATGGGTGAAATGATGATACCATGCCAACTTTCAACATTTTCAGAGTTCATTTGTAGTGCTTTTCAATTTTAGGGTCATTTAGCTCAAAAAAATCAGTAAATGCAAGAAAAATAGCAAATGAAGTCAGAAAGGGTTGAAAATTGATGACGTGGCTTCGAATGGTGCATACTGAACACACAAAAAGTCTAGAGTTGAAATAAGTTTAAAAAAATGAAATGCCTTTGTAACAGACGAGTTTTCGTCTGGAACCCTGATACTTCGAAAGAGATTGTCCATTTTGTACACGAAGTGCATCCAGTTTTTGCCGTAACCCTCTCAACTTTTTAGCACATGTTATGTGGGTGAAATGATGATACCATGCCAACTTTCAACATTTTCAGAGTTCATTTGTAGTGCTTTTCAATTTTAGGGTCATTTAGCTCAAAAAAATCAGTAAATGCATGAAAAATAGCAAATGAAGTCAGAAAGGGTTGAAAATTGATGACGTGGCTTCGAATGGTGCTTACTGAACACACAAAAAGTCTGGAGTTGAAATAAGTTTAAAAAAATGAAATGCCTTTGTAACAGACGAGTTTTCGTCTGAAACCGTGATACATCAAAACAGATTGTCCATTTTGTACACGAAGTGCATCCAGTTTTTGCCGTAACCCTCTCAACTTTTTAGCACATGCTATATGGGTGAAATGATGATACCATGCCAACTTTCAACATTTTCAGTGTTCATTTGTAGTGCTTTTCAATTTTAGGGTCATTTAGCTCAAAAAAATCAGTAAATGCATGAAAAATAGCAAATGAAGTCAGAAAGGGTTGAAAATTGATGAACTGGCTTCGAATGGTGCATACTGAACACACAAAAAGTCTAGAGTTGAAATAAGTTTAAAAAAATGAAATGCCTTTGTAACAGACGAGTTTTCGTCTGAAACCCTGATACTTCGAAAGAGATTGTCCATTTTGTACACGAAGTGCATCTAGTTTTTGCCGTAACCCTCTCAACTTTTTAGCACATGCTATGTGGGTGAAATGATGATACCATGCCAACTTTCAACATTTTCAGAGTTCATTTGTAGTGCTTTTCAATTTTAGGGTCATTTAGCTCAAAAAAATCAGTAAATGCATGAAAAATAGCAAATGAAGTCAGAAAGGGTTGAAAATTGATGATGTGGCTTCGAATGGTGCATACTGAACGCACAAAAAGTCTGGAGTTGAAATAAGTTTAAAAAAATGAAATGCCTTTGTAACAGATGAGTTTTCGTCTGAAACCGTGATACTTCGAAAGAGATTGTCCATTTTGTACACGAAGTGCATCCAGTTTTTGCCGTAACCCTCTCAACTTTTTAGCACATGCTATATGGGTGAAATGATGATACCATGCCAACTTTCAACATTTTCAGAGTTCATTTGTAGTGCTTTTCAATTTTAGGGTCATTTAGCTCAAAAAAATCAGTAAATGCAAGAAAAATAGCAAATGAAGTCAGAAAGGGTTGAAAATTGATGACGTGGCTTCGAATGGTGCATACTGAACACACAAAAAGTCTAGAGTTGAAATAAGTTTAAAAAAATGAAATGCCTTTGTAACAGACGAGTTTTCGTCTGGAACCCTGATACTTCGAAAGAGATTGTCCATTTTGTACACGAAGTGCATCCAGTTTTTGCCGTAACCCTCTCAACTTTTTAGCACATGTTATGTGGGTGAAATGATGATACCATGCCAACTTTCAACATTTTCAGAGTTCATTTGTAGTGCTTTTCAATTTTAGGGTCATTTAGCTCAAAAAAATCAGTAAATGCATGAAAAATAGCAAATGAAGTCAGAAAGGGTTGAAAATTGATGACGTGGCTTCGAATGGTGCTTACTGAACACACAAAAAGTCTGGAGTTGAAATAAGTTTAAAAAAATGAAATGCCTTTGTAACAGACGAGTTTTCGTCTGAAACCGTGATACATCAAAAGAGATTGTCCATTTTGTACACGAAGTGCATCCAGTTTTTGCCGTAACCCTCTCAACTTTTTAGCACATGCTATATGGGTGAAATGATGATACCATGCCAACTTTCAACATTTTCAGTGTTCATTTGTAGTGCTTTTCAATTTTAGGGTCATTTAGCTCAAAAAAATCAGTAAATGCATGAAAAATAGCAAATGAAGTCAGAAAGGGTTGAAAATTGATGAACTGGCTTCGAATGGTGCATACTGAACACACAAAAAGTCTAGAGTTGAAATAAGTTTAAAAAAATGAAATGCCTTTGTAACAGACGAGTTTTCGTCTGAAACCCTGATACTTCGAAAGAGATTGTCCATTTTGTACACGAAGTGCATCTAGTTTTTGCCGTAACCCTCTCAACTTTTTAGCACATGCTATGTGGGTGAAATGATGATACCATGCCAACTTTCAACATTTTCAGAGTTCATTTGTAGTGCTTTTCAATTTTAGGGTCATTTAGCTCAAAAAAATCAGTAAATGCATGAAAAATAGCAAATGAAGTCAGAAAGGGTTGAAAATTGATGATGTGGCTTCGAATGGTGCATACTGAACGCACAAAAAGTCTGGAGTTGAAATAAGTTTAAAAAAATGAAATGCCTTTGTAACAGATGAGTTTTCGTCTGAAACCGTGATACTTCGAAAGAGATTGTCCATTTTGTACACGAAGTGCATCCAGTTTTTGCCGTAACCCTCTCAACTTTTTAGCACATGCTATATGGGTGAAATGATGATACCATGCCAACTTTCAACATTTTCAGAGTTCATTTGTAGTGCTTTTCAATTTTAGGGTCATTTAGCTCAAAAAAATCAGTAAATGCAAGAAAAATAGCAAATGAAGTCAGAAAGGGTTGAAAATTGATGACGTGGCTTCGAATGGTGCATACTGAACACACAAAAAGTCTAGAGTTGAAATAAGTTTAAAAAAATGAAATGCCTTTGTAACAGACGAGTTTTCGTCTGGAACCCTGATACTTCGAAAGAGATTGTCCATTTTGTACACGAAGTGCATCCAGTTTTTGCCGTAACCCTCTCAACTTTTTAGCACATGTTATGTGGGTGAAATGATGATACCATGCCAACTTTCAACATTTTCAGAGTTCATTTGTAGTGCTTTTCAATTTTAGGGTCATTTAGCTCAAAAAAATCAGTAAATGCATGAAAAATAGCAAATGAAGTCAGAAAGGGTTGAAAATTGATGACGTGGCTTCGAATGGTGCATACTGAACACACAAAAAGTCTGGAGTTGAAATAAGTTTAAAAAAATGAAATGCCTTTGTAACAGACGAGTTTTCGTCTGAAACCGTGATACATCAAAAGAGATTGTCCATTTTGTACACGAAGTGCATCCAGTTTTTGCCGTAACCCTCTCAACTTTTTAGCACATGCTATATGGGTGAAATGATGATACCATGCCAACTTTCAACATTTTCAGTGTTCATTTGTAGTGCTTTTCAATTTTAGGGTCATTTAGCTCAAAAAAATCAGTAAATGCATGAAAAATAGCAAATGAAGTCAGAAAGGGTTGAAAATTGATGAACTGGCTTCGAATGGTGCATACTGAACACACAAAAAGTCTAGAGTTGAAATAAGTTTAAAAAAATGAAATGCCTTTGTAACAGACGAGTTTTCGTCTGAAACCCTGATACTTCGAAAGAGATTGTCCATTTTGTACACGAAGTGCATCTAGTTTTTGCCGTAACCCTCTCAACTTTTTAGCACATGCTATGTGGGTGAAATGATGATACCATGCCAACTTTCAACATTTTCAGAGTTCATTTGTAGTGCTTTTCAATTTTAGGGTCATTTAGCTCAAAAAAATCAGTAAATGCATGAAAAATAGCAAATGAAGTCAGAAAGGGTTGAAAATTGATGATGTGGCTTCGAATGGTGCATACTGAACGCATAAAAAGTCTGGAGTTGAAATAAGTTTAAAAAAATGAAATGCCTTTGTAACAGACGAGTTTTCGTCTGAAACCCTGATACTTCGAAAGAGATTGTCCATTTTGTACACGAAGTGCATCCAGTTTTTTCCGTAACCCTCTCAACTTTTTAGCACATGTTATGTGGGTGAAATGATGATACCATGCCAACTTTCAACATTTTCAGAGTTCATTTGTAGTGCTTTTCAATTTTAGGGTCATTTAGCTCAAAAAAATCAGTAAATGCATGAAAAATAGCAAATGAAGTCAGAAAGGGTTGAAAATTGATGGGATGGCTTAGAATGGTGCATACTGAACACACAAAAAGTCTGGAGTTGAAATAAGTTTAAAAAAATGAAATGCCTTTGTAACAGACGAGTTTTCGTCTGAAACCGTGATACTTCGAAAGAGATTGTCCATTTTGTACACGAAGTGCATCCAGTTTTTGCCGTAACCCTCTCAACTTTTTAGCACATGCTATATGGGTGAAATGATGATACCATGCCAACTTTCAACATTTTCAGAGTTCATTTGTAGTGCTTTTCAATTTTAGGGTCATTTAGCTCAAAAAAATCAGTAAATGCAAGAAAAATAGCAAATGAAGTCAGAAAGGGTTGAAAATTGATGATGTGGCTTCGAATGGTGCATACTGAACACACAAAAAGTCTAGAGTTGAAATAAGTTTAAGAAAATGAAATGCCTTTGTAACAGACGAGTTTTCGTCTGGAACCCTGATACTTCGAAAGAGATTGTCCATTTTGTACACGAAGTGCATCCAGTTTTTGCCGTAACCCTCTCAACTTTTTAGCACATGTTATGTGGGTGAAATGATGATACCATGCCAACTTTCAACATTTTCAGAGTTCATTTGTAGTGCTTTTCAATTTTAGGGTCATTTAGCTCAAAAAAATCAGTAAATGCATGAAAAATAGCAAATGAAGTCAGAAAGGGTTGAAAATTGATGGGATGGCTTAGAATGGTGCATACTGAACACACAAAAAGTCTGGAGTTGAAATAAGTTTAAAAAAATGAAATGCCTTTGTAACAGACGAGTTTTCGTCTGAAACCGTGATACTTCGAAAGAGATTGTCCATTTTGTACACGAAGTGCATCCAGTTTTTGCCGTAACCCTCTCAACTTTTTAGCACATGCTATATGGGTGAAATGATGATACCATGCCAACTTTCAACATTTTCAGAGTTCATTTGTAGTGCTTTTCAATTTTAGGGTCATTTAGCTCAAAAAAATCAGTAAATGCAAGAAAAATAGCAAATGAAGTCAGAAAGGGTTGAAAATTGATGACGTGGCTTCGAATGGTGCATACTGAACACACAAAAAGTCTAGAGTTGAAATAAGTTTAAAAAAATGAAATGCCTTTGTAACAGACGAGTTTTCGTCTGGAACCCTGATACTTCGAAAGAGATTGTCCATTTTGTACACGAAGTGCATCCAGTTTTTGCCGTAACCCTCTCAACTTTTTAGCACATGTTATGTGGGTGAAATGATGATACCATGCCAACTTTCAACATTTTCAGAGTTCATTTGTAGTGCTTTTCAATTTTAGGGTCATTTAGCTCAAAAAAATCAGTAAATGCATGAAAAATAGCAAATGAAGTCAGAAAGGGTTGAAAATTGATGACGTGGCTTTGAATGGTGCATACTGAACACACAAAAAGTCTGGAGTTGAAATAAGTTTAAAAAAATGAAATGCCTTTGTAACAGACGAGTTTTCGTCTGAAACCGTGATACATCAAATGAGATTGTCCATTTTGTACACGAAGTGCATCCAGTTTTTGCCGTAACCCTCTCAACTTTTTAGCACATGCTATATGGGTGAAATGATGATACCATGCCAACTTTCAACATTTTCAGTGTTCATTTGTAGTGCTTTTCAATTTTAGGGTCATTTAGCTCAAAAAAATCAGTAAATGCATGAAAAATAGCAAATGAAGTCAGAAAGGGTTGAAAATTGATGAACTGGCTTCGAATGGTGCATACTGAACACACAAAAAGTCTAGAGTTGAAATAAGTTTAAAAAAATGAAATGCCTTTGTAACAGACGAGTTTTCGTCTGAAACCCTGATACTTCGAAAGAGATTGTCCATTTTGTACACGAAGTGCATCTAGTTTTTGCCGTAACCCTCTCAACTTTTTAGCACATGCTATGTGGGTGAAATGATGATACCATGCCAACTTTCAACATTTTCAGAGTTCATTTGTAGTGCTTTTCAATTTTAGGGTCATTTAGCTCAAAAAAATCAGTAAATGCATGAAAAATAGCAAATGAAGTCAGAAAGGGTTGAAAATTGATGATGTGGCTTCGAATGGTGCATACTGAACGCATAAAAAGTCTGGAGTTGAAATAAGTTTTAAAAAATGAAATGCCTTTGTAACAGACGAGTTTTCGTCTGAAACCCTGATACTTCGAAAGAGATTGTCCATTTTGTACACGAAGTGCATCCAGTTTTTTCCGTAACCCTCTCAACTTTTTAGCACATGTTATGTGGGTGAAATGATGATACCATGCCAACTTTCAACATTTTCAGAGTTCATTTGTAGTGCTTTTCAATTTTAGGGTCATTTAGCTCAAAAAAATCAGTAAATGCATGAAAAATAGCAAATGAAGTCAGAAAGGGTTGAAAATTGATGGGATGGCTTAGAATGGTGCATACTGAACACACAAAAAGTCTGGAGTTGAAATAAGTTTAAAAAAATGAAATGCCTTTGTAACAGACGAGTTTTCGTCTGAAACCGTGATACTTCGAAAGAGATTGTCCATTTTGTACACGAAGTGCATCCAGTTTTTGCCGTAACCCTCTCAACTTTTTAGCACATGCTATATGGGTGAAATGATGATACCATGCCAACTTTCAACATTTTCAGAGTTCATTTGTAGTGCTTTTCAATTTTAGGGTCATTTAGCTCAAAAAAATCAGTAAATGCAAGAAAAATAGCAAATGAAGTCAGAAAGGGTTGAAAATTGATGATGTGGCTTCGAATGGTGCATACTGAACACACAAAAAGTCTAGAGTTGAAATAAGTTTAAGAAAATGAAATGCCTTTGTAACAGACGAGTTTTCGTCTGGAACCCTGATACTTCGAAAGAGATTGTCCATTTTGTACACGAAGTGCATCCAGTTTTTGCCGTAACCCTCTCAACTTTTTAGCACATGTTATGTGGGTGAAATGATGATACCATGCCAACTTTCAACATTTTCAGAGTTCATTTGTAGTGCTTTTCAATTTTAGGGTCATTTAGCTAAAAAAAAATCAGTAAATGCATGAAAAATATCAAATGAAGTCAGAAAGGGTTGAAAATTGATGACGTGGCTTCGAATGGTGCATACCGAACACACAAAAAGTCTGGAGTTGAAATAAGTTTAAAAAAATGAAATGCCTTTGTAACAGACGAGTTTTCGTCTGAAACCGTGATACATCGAAAGAGATTGTCCATTTTGTACACGAAGTGCATCCAGTTTTTGCCGTAACCCTCTCAACTTTTTAGCACATGCTATATGGGTGAAATGATGATACCATGCCAACTTTCAACATTTTCAGAGTTCATTTGTAGTGCTTTTCAATTTTAGGGTCATTTAGCTCAAAAAAAATCAGTAAATGCATGAAAAATAGCAAATGAAGTCAGAAAGGGTTGAAAATTGATGACGTGGCTTCGAATGGTGCATACTGAACACACAAAAAGTCTAGAGTTGAAATAAGTTTAAAAAAATGAAATGCCTTTGTAACAGACGAGTTTTCGTCTGAAACCCTGATACTTCGAAAGAGATTGTCCATTTTGTACACGAAGTGCATCCAGTTTTTGCCGTAACCCTCTCAACTTTTAGCACATGCTATGTGGGTGAAATGATGTTACCATGCCAACTTTCAATCTTTTCAGAGTTCATTTGTAGTGCTTTTCAATTTCAGGGTCATTTAGCTCAAAAAAATCAGTAAATGCATGAAAAATAGCAAATGAAGTCAGAAAGGGTTGAAAATTGATGACGTGGCTTTGGACATAATATTTCTTCGTGTTTCAAATGACAAAACACATAAGTACACTACTATTACAAAAATTCCCTCCGGTTTGTCCGAAGTGGGACTTTCCAGATATATAAGTCTGGAAACTAACTAGAGAAGCCGGTCACATCCCAGAGTGGGATCTTTGGATATAAAACTTTTTCTTCGCGTGTGTCCCGTTGCGCCGTAACCATGGACAATCTTCATCGTTTAACTTGATGCTTGGGTCAACATTCACTGTGAAGGGAGCAATTTCATGAAACTTTTCATAATCTTCTGACATGTCTGTCTTGTCCTCCACTCCCACGATGTTTCTTTTCCCTGAAAGAACTATGTGGCGCCTTGGCTCATCGTATGATGTATTCGCTTCCTTATCTTTTCTTTTTCTCGGCTTGGTAGACATGTCCTTCACATAGAAAACATGTGCCTCATCATTGGCTAGGACGAATGGTTCGTCTGCGTACCCAAGATTGTTGAGATCCACTGTTGTCATTCCGTACTGCGGGTCTTCCTTTACCCCGCCTCCTCTCAGATTGACCCATTTGCACCGAAACAAAGGGACCTTCAAACCAAGTCCATAGTCAAGTTCCCATATCTCTTCTATGTAACCATAATATGTGTCCTTTGGCCTATTTGTGTTTGCTGCATCAAAGCGGACACCACTGTTTTGGTTGGCGCTCTTTTTATCTTGGGCGATCGTGTAAAATGTATTCCCATTTATCTCGTACCCTTTGAAAGTCAATATAGTCGAAGATGGTAACTTGGACAGCAAGTACAGGTCATCTGCAACAGCATCGTCATGCATGAGACGTGTCTGCAACCAACCGGCGAAAGTCACAGTTTGTTCATGTGTAATCCAGTCGTCAGACTGCTCCAGGTGTTTGGAGCGTAGAATATTCTTGTGTTGCTCGATATACGGAGCCACCAAGGCGGAACTTTGTAGAACTGTGTAGTGTGCTTGCGCCAAAGAATGCCCGTCCCGGCATATTACCGAATTCTTTCCTAGCGTGCCTTTTCCACCCAGTCTGCCCTCATGCCGCGATTCAGGAACACCAATCGGCTTAATGTCAGGAATAAAGGCAACACAAAACTCAATGACCTCCTCTGTTTCATGGCCCTTGGAGATTCTTCCTTCTGGCCTAGCACGATTATGAACATACTTCTTTAAGACTCCCATGAACCTCTCAAAGGGGAACATATTGTGTAGAAATACAGGACCCAGAATGGCAATCTCCTTTACTAGGTGAACAAGGAGGTGCGTCATGATATTGAAGAAGGATGGTGGGAACACCAACTCGAAATTGACAAGACATTGCACCAAATCATTCTCTAACCTTGGTAGGATTTCTGGATCGATTACCTTCTGAGAGATTGCATTGAGGAATGCACATAGCTTCACAATGGCTAATCGAACGTTTTCCGGCAGAAGCCCCCTCAATGCAACCGGAAGCAGTTGCGTCATAATCACGTGGCAGTCATGAGACTTCAGGTTCTAGAACTTTTTCTCTGCCATATTTATTATTCCCTTTATATTCGACGAGAAGCCAGACGGGACCTTCATACTGAGCAGGCATTTGAAGAAGATTTCCTTCTCTTCTTTGGTAAGAGCGTAGCTGGCATGACCCTGAAACTGCTTTGGATCCATGCCGTCTTCTCCGTGCATACATTGCTGGTCCTCCCGTGCCTCCGGTGTATCTTTTGTCTTCCCATACACACCCAAGAAGCCTAGCAGGTTCACGCAAAGATTCTTTGTCACGTGCATCACGTCGATTGCAGAGCGGACCTCTAGGTCTTTCCAATAGGGTAGGTCCCAAAATATAGATTTCTTCTTCCACATGGGTGCGCGTCCGTCAGCGTCATTCGGAACAGATTGTCCGCCAGGACCCTTTCCAAAGATTACTTTTAAATCCTTGACCATATCAAGTATATCATCACTAGTACGGTGGCGAGGCTTCTTCCGGTGATCTGCCTCACCTTTGAAATGCTTGCCTTTCTTTCTTACGGGATACCTGCTCTGAAGAAATCGACGATGCCCCAGGTACACATTCTTATTACATTTATCCAAATATATACTGTCGGTATCATCTAAACAGTGCGTGCATGCGTGGTATCCCTTGTTTGTCTGTCCTAAAAGGTTACTGAGAGCAGGCCAATCATTGATGGTTACAAACAGCAACGCTCGCAGGTCAAATTCCTCCTGTTCTTTCTCATCCCACGCACGTACACCTTTTCCATTCCACAGCTCCAAAAGTTCTTCGACTAATGGCCTTAGGTACACATCAATGTCGTTGCCGGGTTGCTTGGGGCCTTGGATGAGCACTGGCATCATAATGAACTTCCGCTTCATGCACAACCAAGGAGGAAGGTTATAGATACATAGAGTCACAGGCCAGGTGCTATGATTGCTACTCTGCTCCCCAAAAGGATTGATGCCATCTGCACTTAAACCAAACCATACGTTCCTTGCGTCATCTGCAAAGTCCTTCCACTTTCTCTCGATTTTTCTCCACTGTGATCCGTCAGCGGGTACTCTCAACTTCCCGTCTTTCTTACGGTCATCTTTGTGCCATCGCATCAACTTGGCATGCTCTTTGTTTTGGAACAAATGTTTCAACCGTGGTATTATAGGAGCATACCACATCACCTTGGCAGGAATCTTCTTCCTGGGGAGCTCGCCCGCAACATCACCAGGGTCATCGTGGCCGATCTTATAGCGCAATGCACAGCATACCGGGCATGCATTCAAATCCTCGTACTCACCGCGGTAGAGGATGCAGTCATTAGGGCATGCATGTATCTTCTGCACCTCTAATCCTAGAGGGCAGACGGCATTCTTTGCTTCGTACGTACTGTCGGGCAATTCGTTGTCCTTTGGTAGCTTATTCTTTATTATTTTCGGCAACTTTTCAAATGCCTTGTCAGGTACACCATTCGCTGCCTTCCATTGCAGCAATTCCAGTGTGGTACCCAGCTTTTTCTTGTCATCTTCGCAATTTGGGTACAACAATTTCTTGTGATCCTCTAACATGCGCTGCAACTTTAGCTTCTCCTTTTCACTTGCGCAGTTTCTCTTTTCATCGGCAATGGCCCGACCAAGATCATCAGCGGGCTCATCTGATGCCTCTTCTTCAGCTCCTTCCCGCATTTCCGGCTCAGCTTCTTCCCCCATTGTTGTACCATCGTATTCATGGAACCCATGGCCAGGATAGCTGTTGCCATCCTCTTCTTCTTCATTCTCTTCCATTAGGACCCCTCTTTCTCCGTGCTTGGTCCAACAGTTATAGCCGGACATGAAACCGGACTCAAACAGGTGGACGTGATCTTGAGTTAGAGTAATTTCGATCATTCTTACAGCCAGCACATGGACAATACATAAAACCATCCGCCCGCTTGTTTGCCTCAGCCGCAACCAGAAAAGTATGCACGCCATTAATGAACTGGGGAGAGCATCGGTCATCGTACATCCATTGCCGGCTCATCTTCATTACACAACACCGAAAAGACCAAATTAATACAAGTTCATACATAAAGTTCATACACACTTGTTCTCATAAAGCAACATACAAACTCTCTAGCTAAAGCATGTAAATGCAACAACAAATGCGATCAAGATCGCAACTAAGGTAACAATTGATCCAACAGCATAGTGATACCAAGCCTCACTATCAATGGCATATTTTTTAAATTTTCTAATCTTCAAGCGCATTGCATCCATCTTGATCTTGTGATCATCGACGACATCGGCAACATACAACTCCAGTTTCATCTTCTCTTCTTCAACTCTTTTCAATTTTTCTTTCAAATACTCGTTTTCATTTTCAACTAAATTTAACTTCTTGACAAGAATATCTATGTCGGTTGTAATTTCCGGTTCACATGCCTCCTAGATAAAATATCTATGTCAACTTGATGGGCATAATTGTCATAAACACGAAATGCAACAAACAGTTATAAAAGAGAGTATATACCACATCCGAATCATAAACCGGACGAGGGCCGACGGGGACGGATATCAAAACCATGCCACTATGTATAACAAACAACCATATAGGTAAGAAAACTATACAAGTAACTATCTAAATCTTACAAACATGATTTTTTTTTATAAAAAGGATAAGAACAAGAGGCTCACCAAGGTGGTGCCGGCGACGGGACGGTGCGGGCGATCAACGGTGGTTAGGACGGGGACGGGAAGGCACTAAGTAAACCACACCTACACATGCAAAGTAAGAAGTTAATTTGAGCTCAAATTGCATATAAATCAAATGAACTACCACATATAAATACTCCCAAACTAAAACCCACAAATCACTATACTTATAGAGCATTGCAAGAGCTAATCTAGCAATGAGAGATGAAAGGACAAAGTTGCTAACCTCTGTGAACACTTGGATGGATGGGGTGCCTCCAAATCTTGACAAATTTTGGCAAAAATGGAGGATGAGCTCGAGGAAGAGGAAGAACAAAGGAGGGGAAGAAGGGGGAAAATAGGGTGGAGTACTGTGCTCGGGCTGGCCGAATTCATATAGGGGATCTTTAGTCCCGGTTCGTAGCACGAACCGCGACTAAAGGTGAGCCTATAGTCCCGGCTCGTGCCACGAACCGGGACTAAAGGTAATCGTGGGGCCCCAGGCTGACACGAGCCTGGCACAACCCCTTTAGTCCCGGTTCGTGCTACGAACCGGGACTAAAGGTCCGGAATGAACCGCGACTAATGATGCCCGTCCCAAACCGGGACTAATGGTCACATTAGTGCCGGTTCGAAACCAGACCGGGACTGATGCTTTGGACAAAAGGTCTGTTTTCTACTAGTGGATTGTGTGAGTATTGGCGCCACGATCAACGAGGGTGTGAAGGAGGATACGTGTCAACATATAGATAGAATGTTATGTGTTGAATAAATTATGTGGATCTATTGGGCTCCCGAGCCATGGTTATTCTGTTAGGAGAGTGTGGTATTTTTCTCTCCCGTTGCAAAGCACAATTTCTTTTGCTAGTATACTATCTAGACATATTTCTATGTTGGGTTTAATTAAAATAATTATGTGTTATTAAATAAACAAAATGTCATACAATCTGCTTTTCTTGAAAACAACTGGTTCCAGCTGCAAACACCAATAAACTCATGTACATCAACATTCCACTGTTAGAACGAACCATGCTTACGAAGGCACTGAATAGCAACTCATGCAAAAGAGAAACGATGCTAGTATCGTAAATTTGAAAATTTGATCATATAAAAGTTGAATTAGGATCAATTCCACACAAAGAAACGATGAGACAAGGATGGAGGCTCAAGACTAACTTAGTCAATTTCCTGTATATCGATATAGCATACCATAAATATAGAAATTTGATCAAATATTTAAAAGTTGAATCAGCATTAGCCCCATGCGCGCCTAAATGTCTCATATATTTATATCTGGAGCACACCGATCAATATAGATGGATATCCAACTTTATTTCTCGTAGTTGGCGAGGCGGTCCTACTTTGTTTCATGACCTGATGTCGAATTTTGTATTCAAAGGTGACAACTACATGTATGAGCTAAATTATAAAAGCCAGAGAAAAAATATATTATTTTTTATTTTGCAAACTTGGTAGTACATGTGTGAATTATTCAGTCATTACTAAACTTGGTACATGTACATTGAGCTACATGAAAGCGGTTGCTCTTTATCATGGCACACTATGAGAAAGAGCAACCACTTTAATGGTGTCGGCGGGGGTGCGACACGTGAGTGGGGTGGTTGAGGCAGCGGAGGATAGTTTTTTTTTCCTCCAAGCGATAGCGGCCAAGTAAATATAGGTGTGGGATAAGCAGCGGGGGATAAATTATCCTTCTCTATTGCTTTCAGGGATCGGCTAGGTGCCGGTTAGAGGAGTTTCCTCTAGAGCCAGATAAGGGATGGGTTAGAGTTGGCCTTATATGTTCAAAAGAACTGTAGTATGTGGGGATACAAGGATAAGATATATTTTTTAAGGACAAGGATATAAGTTTGACTTTGTTTATGAAATATGTAGTAAAATATCCACAATAACAAGTAAATATACTATGAAGATATATTTTTATGTTAGGTTTAATCAAACAAATTATGTTTTATTATTTAGAGAAAATGTCATACAACCTGGTTTTCTTGAAAGCAACGAGTTCCAGCTGGAAACACAAACAAAGCCACGTACATCAACATTCCACTATCAGAACAAACCATGCTTACGAAGGCACTGAATAGCAAGCCATGCAAAAGAAAAACCATGCTAGTATCATAAATTTGAAAATTTGATCATTTAAAAGTTGAATTAGGATCAATTCCATACAAAGAAACAATGAGACGAGGATGGAGGCTCAAGACTAACTTAGTCAATTTCCTGTATATATATAGATATATAGCATACCATAAATATAGAAACTTTATCAATGATTTAAAATTTGAATTAGGATTAGTCCCATGCACACCTCAATGTCTCCTATATTTCTGTCTAGGGCACACCGATCGATATAGATGGATATGGAAATTTATTTCTAGTAGTTGGTGAAGCGGCCCTACTCTGTTTCATGAGCTGATGTCAACATTTATATTTAAGGTGAAAACTACATGTATGAGCTAAACTATAAAAGCCAGAGAACAAATATATTATTTTTGGGTGTGTCTAAGGCAAATCTAGATATGCCATAGTTATTGCACATCTAAATGACTTGATCAAGCATAAAAAAAAAAGGAAAAAAGGGAAAAGAAAATACCCACACAATCTAAGTGTAAGATCAATGAAGGACTTAGATGTGCAATACATATTATTTTTTATTTTGCATACTTGATAGTACATGTGCGAACAGCAATTACTAAACTTGATACATGTACGTTGCGCTACATGAAAGCGGTTGCTCTTTATCATGGCGCACCAGCTCTGGTCGCGTCACCAATGACATGGCCAAAATGACGTCCTTTGCTGCTGCCAGGGGAGTCCATGCTTTCCTGGTACAATGCAGCATGTCTTAAGGTCATGGTTTTATGGGCAACGAAACTAGCAGCATCCATGAGATTCTCAATATCATGAGTCACGGGGTCATATGCGCAAAGCTTGAAGCTCGGCGTTTGAGAAGGTGCAAAGCGTGCTTGTATGAAGATGATGCGTCGACCATTATCAATTGTGGCAATCGGGACGATTCCATACCCGTTGTACAAGAACATGGAGGCCTCCGGCGACACCCTTGCCAGGTCAATTTGACAATGCAAATCCCAGGTGCGAGCTTCATGCCCACGTAGCAGCCATATGTGATAGCGCAATGGTGATTTGTCGTGCATATGTGCGCGAAAGAGGCATAGGTATCCATCAAGCTCCGTTAAACGATGTTTAACTAAAAGATTCTTCCCCATGCTAACCGGGGGCGGTGCCACGGTCCCAAATCTCTCGTTAGAGAGGGAAAAGGATACGATGGACATCTCCTTCGGCGACAACGAGAACTCGAGCTTCGGTTGGGCTAGCCAATAGATATAGCCATGCGCAAAGACGCTTCTTTCGGATTTGTCTACCCAATCCGCCGGTTTCTCATGGACGCCTCCCTCCGATGGTCTCCAGAGCCCGGTGGAATTCACCACGTAAACCTCGCATCCAGCAGATATGGAATGGTTCTCCGCGGCGTTGCAACCACGGTAATAGATGCGCACAACTTTGTGCTTCCTGGTGCACGAGTCATAGCCAAGCCCTAGGCTCACATAGTGATCAAACTCCATGTGTCCTCGGCCGCCTGTTGGCTGGCCTTCCGGGAGGGCTGCCATTCGGCCGGTGGACGGGTTGCACACGTAGTAAATCTCCGAGTCGGTGCCGGTGCCGGTGCCTTGCAGGACAACAAGGCCACGGCATGGCTGTGTAAGGAGGCGCGGGACGTTGTGGTATACGGTGTTGCGTGAGAAGCTTTTTCGCACGAGATCACGCGGGATGTCCATGAGCGTTGCGCCGCCAGGGTGCTCCGGCGACCACATGTGCATCTTGGGTCCATGGTACAGCGAGTCTTGTAGGAGGAGGATCTTGGGGCAGCTGCGGCGGTTGGCCAGCTTGAGGTGCCGGTCGGCGAACGCGTCCGACGAGAGCGCGGCGGCCCATGCGCGGGAGAGGCAGCGGCACCTGTGCGCGGACTTGGCCGGTAACCGCGCGAGGATGTCCTCTAGCAGATGGTCCGCCAGCACAGGGCGACATGGCTCCGCCGCCATAGGTTTCAACTTTGCACGCATGAATCAACAATTGAGAGATCGAGCAACGTGAAAGCGTAAGATCGATGCGTGTACTTATTATGTTATGCAGGCAGCACACGGGCTGATATACAACTCGGATTCTGATTTGCGCGAGACAAGGAAACCTTAACCGACTTCTATCCGATCTCCCAACTTTCCAATTATTGGTTCAGCGTACGCACGGCACGTGGTAGCTTGCTAGCAGGTGCGCCATGGCAGCAGAAGGATGGTCGTCACGGGCGGCGGCGACTGAGACCCGGGTCGGTGCCTGCAGCGAAGTAACCATCACGATGAAGGAGACAGAACAGTACAGCCCGTGCTCCGTGCGCGTACACGGCCAGGTGATCGTGTCCCACGAGTCGCTCAGGATTGGGGACATCAGAGACCGGGGAAGGCCCGGTTCCAGCCCGAGCAGGACCTCGGCTCCGGGGCTTTGACCACCGGGGCCAGGTCACCGACCATACCTGGCCATAGGCAGCCCGGCCCGGACGGCCCGACCCGACCTGGCCCGAAAATCCTGGGCCGGGCCGGGCCTAATCATGTCATCGGGCCGCGCTCAGGCCTAGAAATTGAGCCCAACGGTCGGGTCGGGTCGGGACAGGTTCAGGCCTATGGAAAACTGAATTTTAGCCATAGTTGGGCCGGGCCGATCGGACCGCGTCGGGCTTTTTCGGGCTCGGGCCGGGTTCAGTCCTGATTTATTAGGCCCGACGGCCGGGTCGGGCCGGGCTTGGGCCTGGGTTTTTAGCATCGGGCTTTTTTTGGCCCGGCCCGGCCCGACATATGGCCAGGTATATCACCGACCCTCTGAACTCTTCCGGAGCTACATGGCCTGCCGCGACCTCAATCACGGCGTGCTCTCCGACGCGCCCGTGACCAGCGAGTACGTTGCACCCATGCGCGGGAGAGGCAGCAGCACCCGGAGCCGTCTGACGAATCATCCCCTGGTCCATACTCACCCGACTTAGGGTTTTGAGTCATCTCATGTTGATACAATTTTAATGTGAAGCACTTGTTGATTTGTGTTATTTCGGTCAATATCTTGATTATGCGACTTTTAATTTGCTACGTAGATCTAAAAAAAATATGCATCCCAATCTCGGGGGTGATATTAATTTTTGTTGCAAATTTAAATTTAATTTCATGCTTCCATGGAAGTCTAGTTCTGTTCCCAAAGTATCATGTTTGTGCTTCTTTGTTATGTCAGATCTAAATTGCAGTCCAGACGCTTCCAGACTCTAAATAATTTGTCATCCCTTCATTACCCACAATATTAGTTTTCTTCAATTTTCATTGTTGTATGCTTCCATTTGAGCTCCTGTGTATTGTTGCCAAACGAAGTGCCTGGACCATGGAGGTTTGAACTGCGGTCAAGAAAACCAGGAGTAGCCTCCGATCCTTTTGCCCCACAAGTCCTTCCTCTGAATCAAAGGTATTGCATTGCCTGAATCGACTCCATTCCATCATCATATGTCCCCCACGCACAAATTATTATCAATATGATGTTTCCAGTTACCAGATTTGTAAGCATCAGATATTGATCGACTCCATTGCCTTAATTTCCCAGTTTGTTTGCGTCGATTGATGAAATTGGTTTGTAGATCACAAATTGATCGATGTACACAGTGGCGGAGCCAGGAAATAAGTATTAGGGGGGGGGGGGCAAATGCTACTGAAACAGTTGGGGAGGGCCAAACTGTTGAAAAATAATTTTTTAGAAGCAAATTAGTACTAATTTTGCCACTGTTTATAGCAAATTAGCAACAAAATCCTGATGTTAGGGGGGGGGGTGGGGGCAGGGCCCCTGCAGCCCCCCTGTCTCCGCCACTGGATGTACACACATGTTTGGCACATTCATTGCAAGTTTCTAGTTACAAAATTATATGCTCCCGCTAGGTATGAATTACGTTGTGATAACAACAAAATGATACTTCTTAATATATATATGGACCTTTATAACTACCAAACGTTCGGATTTTAGCAATAGGCAAAAACGATCCTTATATCACTCTAATTATATACATGCATGCATTAGAATGATTAATTTCCCTTCCATGTACACTTCTCCTTCTAATTACATGCATATATGCACTAGAGGACGAAAAGCTGATGTCATCCTAGATTCTTTCTTTTTTCAAACTTTAAAATGTTTTGTAGCTCAAACCGTTGCTCCGATTGAAAAACCGTTTTCACAAAAAAATTGTGACGATGAGATCTTCGAAACTAGATCCCATGTTGATATGTTCCGATGACTTTTTTTTTGGACCAAAAATTACCACATCTGGGCTACGTAAGTTATCACGTCCGTCATACATAAGTTACCATGCATGTCATTTACACAAAAGTTTCCGGGATATGTTTTCAACAAACTTTTATCCCAGGGTCAAAAAGTGATTATGATGTTTGCAGTGAGTTATCAGATTTGTTGTGTAGAAGTTATCGGGGTATATTTTTCAATAACCCATGTTGCATAGAAGTTATCGGGGTATATTTTTCAATAATTTCCATTCCCTCGGCCAAAAAATTACCGCGGTATTTGTATATGAGTTATCAGCTCTCATGTGTGTGTATTATCATGTTGTTTACACATGAGTTATTGAAAGGTATTTTTAACAACATTTTTCCCTGGTCAAAAAGTTACCACGTCAGTATTAAGTAAGTTATCAGCACTGTTGTATGTATATTATCAGCACCATGTTATTTACACGCAAGTTATCAGGGTATGTTTTTCAACAAAATTTTATCCCGTGATCATTTTTCAACAATTTTTCCTCGGGGTCCAAGTTATAATGGTGTTCGTACCTAAGTTATCATGTATATGTTGTGTTATTACCATGATGTTTAAACAAAAAGTTATCGGGATACATTTTTGATAACTTTTTTCTTTCAGGGCAAAGTTGATGCGAATGTTTGTGTCTAAGTTATCAGGGTGTCATGCAGAAATTACCGTGTAGTTTACACATAAATTACTGGGGAGATGTTTTAATAATTTTTCACCCCTGGTCGAAGTTACCATGACATTTATACGTAAGTTATCGGGTCCCGGTTCACAAATTATCATGCCATCTGCACAGAAGTTACCGGGGTATGTTTCAATCCAAAAACTCCTACACAGGACCCCATCTCGTCCGTCCGTGTTCGTTTGTGTCCAACAGACAAAAAATATGCTCCAACCGCAGACCCCATCGCACTAATTTGTCCATTTTGTGTCCGTTCGACCCTATTCGTTGACCAAATTTGGTCGCGATTTAGGTCGAAAGCGGACATAAAGCAAATGTTTTCTGCGTCCCGATGCCCGCCCGCGTCTGCTACATGCAACTCATGGCCCATTTGTCATCCAAACAAAAAGGGACCCACCGCCCCACGCCACCTCTCTCTCTCTCACCTTCATTTTCACCCACCACCGCACACCACACCAGTGGCTACGGTGAGGCGTGGCGCTCGATACTCGCGGGCAGGCGTGCAGACGAGCATGGGCGGGAAGGCAAGGTCTACGAGCATGGGCGGTGCACCGACGAGCAGCAACGATGAAAGAAAATGATGTAGTAGAGAAGGCCAACAAGCAATAAAGAAAGGGACGGCTTTTCTTTTGCTGCGCTATCGGGTTTAAGAAAGGTCATATTGGTATTTTCCAATTATGAATCATGAAAATTGTATTAGGTGAGTTGGTCGTTGCTGTAATATAGAAGCTAGCAGGCCTGGGTTCGAGCCCTGCTGGACGCAAAAAAAAAAATTGGAGCGAAAAAAAGACAGTTACCGAATATAGGGAGAAAATCACGGGAGCAAAAAAAAATGACAGTTACGAATATAAGGAGAAAATCACGGGAGTTTCCGCTCGATGCTGATAGTAAAAACGTCGTTCGGATCTATTCTCAAGATCCAAACGTTTGGAAATTACAAATCTCATATATATATATATATATATATATATATATGCTTCCTAACTTTATTGTATTGTTTTCTCCAGTCTAGATAGTTTGGGGCACTAGAAACACGCTTCTACTATTTACTGTACTTGCTATTGCATTGTCGAGAGAATTCTTTGTATTTAAACACTTTTATCATGCTTCTTATATTTCATAAATATGCTAACAGGGGCAAGCCAAAAATATTCGTTTTTCAGTGTTAAATAATACCAAATCGAATCCAAAAACAAGGATGGCGCCATAGCATGAAGAGTGCATGCTTCCTTACATGGGAATGTGGGATTCTCTATTTCTCTGTGCCATACATGTAATACCCGTTGTTGACTCATGCCATCTATACTTAGAGCATCTATAGCTGGACCTAGCAAATCGGACCCCTTAAACGCCCGCGGACGCGCCCGGTCAGTGACCGGGCGTGTCCGTTTTGAGCCCCTATAATTAGGTCCGCGCAGCCATACTTCTCATTTTTCTTATCATATGTCCGGTCACTTGCACGTGATTGGTGGAGAAGAAGAGAGAGAAAGAAAAATAATGAATAAGAAAAGAGAAAAGATGGTCCGGAGTGGGGTCGCATCCAACGTGGTGGACTGACCGGGCGTATCCGGGCGCGTCCGCGAGCCCTCATATCGTCCCCATATTTGAGATGGATATGAGGGGTGCCGGTCAGTCCGGGCGTTTGAGACGAATATGAGGGGTCCGGTTGGGTCGCATTTTTGTTACCGGTCAGTGACCGGGAGGACGTTCCGGACGTTTGAGAAGCATAAAGGGGGTCCGGCTGTAGATGCTCTTATGCACCATGTCTAATGGATGCATATTTTTAAGCAGTTGTGTGCTGGCTTTTATGCCGATGGGCATAACCAGAGATATATGGAGGCTGTTGAGTATCGTGATTGTTTAGAAAACATAGATAGACTAGGATTGTTCCTGCCTTGACTTGTACTCCAAGATGATCATGTACTCCTATATATATGCCTATGAGACTCAAGCAATACATCAACTATTCCACCAAATCCCTCTCTCCCCTTCAACATGGTATCTGTCGCAAGTTCCTAGACCTAGCCACCGTCCGCCGCTTCCACACCGCGCGCCGCCCCCGGGGCGGCCGGCCTCCATGGCCGTCGCTGGGGGCCGCATCGCCCGTACCTAGGGTTCATCCACCGGTCGTGTTGACCGGCTGCCCTAGAGAGTCTTTTTCCCGATCTCTTGATCCGGGGTTTTCTCTCTTTCGCCGGTCGCATTGATCGGCGTTTTTCTTTTTGGTTTTCCAATCTAAGATCGGTTTGCGTCGCCCGTCGCTGCCGTCGACACCCGCGCCTCTACTCCGACATCGCCGTCGACTCTACACCGGCAACTTCGTCATCCACCGCGCGACAAGGCTAGACGACACGCCCAAGCGACGCCTTCGTGCGTCGCTGTCGGCCGCTCGTCCGCGTGGTCTTCATTCCCGGTCCATCTTCGTCGTCATCGCCCGGGACATTCTCGACAACGTCGCCATCGACTCCGATCTGCGCGTCGTCCCCGCCATGGCACGTACAGTGCCGCCATCGGTTTGATCAACTGATCTCGCGCCTGTCTTCGCCAAGCCCGTCCCTGAGCACGCGCCTACCGCCGATCGAGCCACAGGTTGCCATCGCGTTGTCCCCTCGGACCGTTGCGTCGCCGCCCCGAGGTCCTCCCGCCAGCAGCCCCGACCCGCGCGCCGTGCCTGCCGACGCCCCTTCGGGAGACCGCCATGCACAACGCGGTCCACGCCCCCGTTTGAGGATCCTCCCGCCGGCTACCCCCGTGGCTGCAGCCGCCTTTGCATCTCCCCATCGGGCTGTGGCACCGCGGAACGCAGTACACGCAGTTGCCCGTCGGACCGTCGCCACCGGCTAGTGGTTCTCCTCACGGCTGCCCCGATCCGTGCGCTACCGCTGCGTCGCCCCTTCGGTCTACTGCCGCCCCGAGGCCGTCCTCTCCAGGTCGTCCTCGTCACTGCACCGACCCTCGCGCTGCCGCTGCATCGCCCCATCGGGCCGTAGCGAGCGTGGCACACGGTCTCCGCCGCCGCCCGAGGCCGTCCCCGCGGCTACATCGACTGGCCCGCCGCCGCTGTGTCTCCCCTTAGGGCCATCGTGCCGTGGCACGCGGTCCACGCCGCCGTCCCGAGTTTTTTCCGCCGTCGCTCGACCTGCGCGCTGCCGCTTCATCGCCCCTTTGGGCCGTAGCGCCGCGGCGCGCGGTCCACTCTGCCGTCCCCCCGCGTTGACTTCCTCTGGTATGCGTCGTGCCGCCTTCCTCGGCGCGGGAACGACATCATCCGCGCCGGTCTTCGTTACGCTGTCGGGTTCTTCTGCGCCTACTTCGAGCATCGCCGCCGCGCTCCTGGCCAGCCGCAGCCGCCGCTACTCTTTGGCGTCGCTGCGGCTCGCTCACCCGAGCTACGCCGCGCCTCTCCGGCGCCGCTGTAGCTCGCCGACCTGAGCCGCGCCGCCCGTCCACCCCCTTCGTCATCCGTCCAGTACCAGCTCATCGCCAGCGTCGCCGTCATCTACCCCGACCACTTCATCTACTCCGACCACCGCGGGCGACATCGGCCCCTTGCCGATTTGCGCCGCAACTGTCGTCGAGTCCTTCTCTGCTATCCTCCTCTACATGGCGTACCAGTTTGTGCAGGTCTCCGTCTACGCATGCCCGGTGCTGGCAACACAGACGCGTGCCTTCGTCCCCGGTGTGTTCCCAGGCCAGGCAAACCTGGAGCGACTCATCGTCAACATCGACTTCGTCCGTCTACGCATGCCCGGTGCTGGCAACACTGATGCGTGCCTTCGTCCATGATGTGTCCCCGGGCTTGGCAATCCCGGCGCGACGGATCGTCAGCAACATCTTCTCCCCGGCGCACCACTACTTCGACACCACTGCGCCCATGCTAACTCGGCGCCTCCTTGCGCCCGCGGCTCCACGGCGACTTCCTCGACACCGGCTACCCCGACTCGACATCGACCACGGCATTCTTCGCACGGCTACCTCGACCACGGCTACACCACCCTACGCTCTCGGCTACCTCGACATCGACACAAAGGGCTACCGCCTTGCTTGAGCAACCTTGTCGGTATGCTTCCTGAAGATCATATTGAAGGAAACATCGACATTTGGGTGGATGTCGATATGCTTCCTGTTTTACCTCCATGTGAGTTTGTCAACCATGCATATTTGTCAAGTAATTTGCATTCTATATTTAAAAATATTTGGTGTTCATCCATACTAAATTTGTTAATTTATAATTTACAGCTTATTTCGTTTCTTCGAGTGAAACACAGAACATAATCGACACGACACACTACACTTATGGATCACATCTAACTTGGGAGGAGAAGGATGATCTTATCAACTTTGTTATTGGTGTCCTAGTTGGTAGGGAGATCTTCCCGTATAATTTGGGTACTGGCCCAAATTATACATTGTACAGGACACTAGTGCATAGGTTGAGGGCGGATGACAATCGCCGAAATATCTTGGTAAGAGTTGCTAATTAAGTACACTAGTACTGTTGCATAAATGGTATTGATTACATTGCTAACTAGGCTACTATTATGTTCTTCAACAGAAACTGTCAAATGAAGTTGTGCCTCCGTTGATGCAACTCGAAGGTAATATGACAATTAAAAGCCCCTTCCAGCCCGAGTTCTCTTTTGCATACTCGACTGAGCGCAAACCACCAAGACTGCTCCAAATTGAAGCATGGGGACAAATAAAGAAGGATCGCAAGCCACAAGTTGGAGACCGTTGGATCTCTTTGCTTCATCATGGAGACATAGGTGTTATTCTGTTTTATGTCATTTTACCTAGGACGGAGGACTAGGTCCTATGAGAGAGAAGTGTTTCTAGTTTATATTAACTTGCATGATCGATTAGGATGATTAGTATTATGATGTTTTTGTGTTTTATGAGATTTTAACTTGTTATGATTAAGATGATGATGAGTTGTTAGATGAGTAAGATGATGATGAGTTATATGACATATATTTGATTAAAGTGGATGGATGCAAGTGATCATGTTGAATTAGAGGAAAAAATTAAATGGAAAACACAAAATGAAAAGGAAAATAAACAATGAAGCCTTAACCGCTAAACCTTTAGTCCCGGTTGGTGTTACCAACCGGGACCAAAGGACCCCATGCCCTGGCGCGCGCTTCCGGCCATGTGGCCAGGGTTTAGTCCCGGTTCGTAGCCAACCGGGACTAAAGGCTTGGACCTTTAGTCTCTATACTTTAGTCCCGGTTGGGGAACCGGGACTAAAGGCCCTTCCCAACCGGGACTAATGTCATGTTTTCTACTAGTGCACTGCTGTAGAAGACCAACCATTTTGAAGAGGCAATTAACAGAATGGTTCGAAAAGATGCTCAATAGTAAATTTATTGCTAGTGGTCCAGAAAAGCCCAGAGAAACCAACAATGGCATGCCGAAATAACCAACAAAACTTAGTTGTAGTACCCTGCAAGTAGGCATATAACTCATCAAACTTATTCGAGTTCCAGCCGACATTCTACCACGATCGAAAACAGCTCCATCCCAGCTTAGTAAGGACACAACTAAAAATAATATGCTCGGTGTTTTCCATCTCCACACAAAGAGCAACCCTAAAAAATAATATGTTCACTGTTGTCCATCTCCCCACAAAGAGCACATCCTACCGAGGCATTGCCATGCCGCTTAATAATTTGGTCACTAGCAGGAAGGCGGTGCTATCGCTTGCCAGAGGAAGATTATGATTTTTAGAGGAATACATGCTCGCCAAACACCCTTGTAATGAGAGGAAGGAAGACACTGGATTAACTTAAGATGGAGATTGGGGCCACAAGGAGAATGGGGCCAGGAGAGGCGTTCTGCGTCATCGAGAGAGATGAAAAAATGGCAGTGAGGTCCGGCTAGTTGGCCAGCTCTGCAGGTGACAACGATCGCCTAAAACATAAATCCCAATTCCCGGTCGCACCTTCAACATGGAGATCAATCGGTCCGAGCAATGCTAAAAAATCGGGAAGGAGTGGCAAAGAGGGCCATCCTCAAGCCGGTAATTGAGCCAAAAACGCCCCATAGAGCTGCTACTTCTCGAGCATGCGTTGGTTTCCGTGAAGAGGAACGGGTGATGCAGCAAAGTAGATAAGTATTTCCCTCAGTTGTTGACTTGATTATTTGTGTAGGTACATCCATTGGTGACTTGCTTGTATCTCCTACTGGATTGATACCTTGGTTCTCAACAACTGAGGGAAATACTTATCTACTTTGCTGCATCACCCGTTCCAGTGTTTGATTATTTGTGTAGGTACATCCATTGGTGACTTGCTTGTATCTCCTACTGGATTGATACCTTGGTTCTCAACAACTGAGGGAAATACTTATCTACTTTGCTGCATCACCCGTTCCTCTTCACGGAAACCAACGCATGCTCGAGAAGTAGCACGGACCTCTAGGTATTTCCAATAGGGTAGGTCCCAAAATATAGATTTCTTCTTCCACATGGGTGTGTGTCCCTCAGCGTCATTCGGAACAGATTGTCTGCCAGGACCCTTTCCAAAGATTACTTTTAAATCCTTGACCATATCAAGTATATCATCACCAGTACGGAGGACGGGCTTCTTCTGGTGATCTGCCTCACCTTTGAAATGTTTGCCTTTCTTTCTTAAGGCATGCTTGGTCGGAAGAAATCGACGATGTCCCAGGTACACATTCTTCTTGCATTTGTCCAAATATATACTTTGGGTATCATCTAAACAGTGCGTGCATGCATTGTATCCCTTGTTTGTCTGTCCTGAAAGGTTACTAAGAGCAGGCCAATCATTGATGGTTACAAACAGCAACGCTCATAGGTCAAATTCCTCTTGTTTATGCTCATCCCACACACGTACACCTTTTCCATTCCACAGCTGTAAAAGCTCTTCAACTAATGGCCTTAGGTACACATCAATGTCGTTGCCGGGTTGCTTAGGGCCTTTGATGAGCACCGGCATCATAATGAACTTCCGCTTCATGCACAACCAAGGAGGAAGGTTATAGATACATAGAGTCACGGGCCATGTGCTATGCTTGCTGCTCTGCTCCCCAAAAGGATTAATGCCATCTGCACTTAAACCAAACCATACGTTCCTTGAGTCACCAGCAAAGTCCCCCCACTTTCTCTCGATTTTTCTCCACTGCGACCCGTCAGCGGGTGCTCTCAACTTCCCGTCTTTCTTACGGTCTTCTTTGTGCCATCGCAACAACTTGGCATGCCCTTTGTTTCTGAACAGACGTTTCAACCGTGGTATTATAGGAGCATACCACATCACCTTGGCAGGAACCCTCTTCCTGGGACGCTCGCCCTCAACATCACCAGGGTCATCTCGTCTGATCTTATACCGCAATGCACCGCATACCGGGCATGCGTTCAATTCCTCATACTCACCGCGGTAGAGGATGCAGTCATTAGGGCATGCATGTATCTTCTGCACCTCCAATCCTAGAGGGCAGAGAACCTTCTTTACTTCGTACGTACTGTCGGGCAATTCGTTATCCTTTGGAAGCTTGTTCTTCATTATTTTCAGTAGCGAACCAAATCCCTTGTCAGATACACCATTGTCTGCCTTCCATTGCAGCAATTCCAATGTGGTACCGAGCTTTGTGTTGTCATCTTGGCAGTTTGGGTACAACCCTTTTTTGTGATCCTCTAACATGCGATCGAACTTCAACTTCTCCCTTTCACTTTCGCATTCTCTCTGTGCATCAACAATGACCCGTCCAAGATCATCATCGGGCACATCGTCTGGTGCCTCTTGATCTTCAGCTTCCCCCGTTGCAGTATCACCGTATTCAGGGAACATAGGATAGCTGTCATCATCCTCTTCTTCTTCGTTGTCTTCCATCATAACCCATCTTTCTCCGTGCTTGGTCCAAACATTATAGTGTGGCATGAAACCCTTCTCAAGCAGGTGGGAGTGAAGGGTTTTCGAGTTAGAGTAATCCTTCGTATTCTCACAGACAGTACATGGACAATACATAAAACCATTCTTCTTGTTTGCCTTAGCCACTTCGAGAAATTTATGTAGGCCCTCAATGTACTCGGAGGTGCGTCGGTCACCATACATCCATTGCCGGTTCATCTGCGTCCATTAGATAATTAAGTATATCAAAAACCATTACAGAACATCATGAATAGAGAAGTCACCAAATTAATACAAGTATCTATGTAAATCATACAAGTAATAATTTTTTTCTTTTAAAAAGAAGATAAGAACAAGAGGCTCACCACGGTGGTGTCGGCGACGAGATCGGCACGGGCGATCGACGACGGTGAGGACGGGGACGGGAACGGCACCCTACACATGTGCAGACTCTAAGAAGTTAATTTCAGCTCTAATTGTGCGTCTAAATCAAAAGAACTCCCACATACACTCCTCCACTAAAACCCACAAACCACACTCTACTTCTAGAGCATTTGAAATGAGCTAAACTAGCAGTGAGAGATGAAACGATGAAGTCGTTAACCTTTTAGAACACTTGTGTAGTTGGTGCACCGCCAAACCTAAACAAATCTTGGGGAAAATGTAGCTTGGAGGTCGAGCTTGGAGAGGAGAAAGCTTAAGTGTGGCTACGGCATTTCATCGAACACCTCATGTGCATAGGAGGTGAGAACAGAGAGCAGCACACCTCCCACACGCCGGCCGGCCAAAAAACAGGGGAGTGAGCGGGAAGGGGCGAGCATATATATGCAACTCTTAAGTCCCGGTTGGTGGCTAGCACCGGGACTAATGATGTCTCTTTAGTCCCGGTTGGTGGCTAGCACCGGGACTAAAGGGGCTGGGCCAGGAGCGAGGCCCTTTAGTCCCGGTTCGTGTCTGGAACCGGGACTAACGGGGTCAAACGAACCGGGACTGGTTCGTGCCGAGGCCCGGCCGGCGCCCTGGCCGCTCGAACCAGGACTGATGCACCCATTGGTCCCGGTTCGTAACAGAGCCGGGACTAATGCTCTGATCTAACCCGGATCAAAGCCCTGTTTTCTACTAGTGATTAACCGGTTTCTAGAATTGTGAGCCTCCACTGGGATTGGAATTGAGAGGGGCTGAGGAGGGGACGTATTTGTCTTTGCATCGGGTTATGTGGATTTCCATAACGACTCGTAAGAGATACTTTTTATGAAAGGTGAGCATCTTGGCCACGACAAATACATCACAAGCAGGGGCGGACGAGAAACATTTTGGCATGTTGCAAATGATGTGAATGGGAGAATTTGGGTATATATTTAGAAGATGTTTATTTTTATAAATTTAAACAAAATTCAATGAATTTTTGGGAATTGAATAGGTGTGCCTCACTAAGCTCAACATTGGTTTGTCGCTGACCATAGGTGATCTTTTTCGTTCTGTATGTGGCATGGGACAAAGCACATGGGCCTAACACCGTTATGGGGGATGCTAATTGCTGAATTTTGTAGCCGTATACTGTACGCAATGAGCAGGATACATCACAAAATATAGACAACAAAATGACATTATTACCTCACATTCATCATTTCACAACTCATTTGTCACAGAAACCACAAATATAATATCACTAACATTTCACGTACAGTTAAGTGCCAATTTAAAATCAACAAATTAACACAAAGGTGTTACATAAGTCTGAAAGTTTAAAATAAAGCTAACTTTGGTAAAATAACATTTGGGGTACTATATTCTCATAATACCTTGATCACCCGACAGCTTAACTTAGCCATTGTGTGAACCATATTCATGTGATGGAGAAGAATGTAAAGATGCTCATTGTGCATGATCAAAGATGTAAAACCACATTAAATATTATTTTTCTCAAAAGAAGCCTAATCTATAGTTTGTTACTCTATTCATAATTATTTGTGAAGGTTTATCTGATTTGGAGATGCTTTCCCAATGCTAAATCTGTTTAATTGGACTTCTGATCCTTAAATAAGAGACAAGCTCGTAGAGGTCCATTGTACATGCACTTATTGCTTACCATCTTGTGCATTTGTGTTTTGGTTGCACTCTGTTAGCTTAAAATTCAGTTCGAAGTCAACAAGTTCTCTTTCTGACATCATACCTTATCGATGGTGCTAATTTCTTTACCGCCACAGTTTTTGTTATTTTGTTGGTGAAAATGCAAATATATATATTATTTACAAACTTAGGGATTACTAAATTTATATCCCTAGCTTTCTTCAGGGTAGATGCAATTTTATTTCTTACGTTAGTGCTTCTTCCTTGAACTATCACTGGCTTTTTCATCCTCTCAACTTTTCAGTTAGCGCCTTTGATTTTGGAATCTTGATTGAATAAGCCAAACTTTCCAGTTATACCATCTAGGTTATTTCCTGATTTGTATAGGTCTGTTCAAAATGTAATAAAACAATATGATAATTATATTTGTATGGTATAGTGATCCTTGATGTTAAAACTTGAACAATGTTTTTGTCAAGCCAATATAGGGAAATCCTATATCTCAGTGGCGAAGCCACGTTAAGAGGAGTGTGGTCAATTGACCACACAGGTTTTTGGCAAATCCTTTGTACACAAGTAGAAATCATGTATTTTTTATATAAATTTAGTGAAAACACATGTATTTGACATCAGAGATTTGAAATGACATCACAGACTTGTGATCCTGGCACCGCCACTGCTATATCTTAAAAGTATGCGAAATTACAAAAGTGAACTAATGGTACGTGAGTTATCTTATGTTTGCCCAAATTTGGGTATGACAAAACTTAACAGCCAATAAATCAGGCTCGACGGCATGGAAGTAGATAATGCATATTTGAATTGGAATTTTCTCCATCACTTTAAAAGTAGCACAATTGTCGTAGATACATGACTTATTATATATGGCTTGAAGCAAGTTGTTGTGTTTGGTGTTCTCGATTGCGCTATGCAGTTGGGAGCCAGCAAAGTTGTATTTGTCCCCCTGAACGAGCTGCCTGCCTCAAAAGTGCTAGATGTAAGAGTCTTTATGGGATCCTACAAGCTCCTCAATTTAATAAACTTTCCCCCCTAAATTTCATGGGGTGCCCCCCTTCCCCAACTAACATCCAAACATAAACTGCCATGTTAAATCAATCGCTAAAACCCATGTAAACACTTTGTATGTGCAGCATTGTTGTTGCCTCCCCTCCTCCCCATGCTCTGGATGACCACTTCACCCCTCACCCCTAATACACTTGGCTCGTGCACCAAGGTCTGATGACTACTTGTTACAGCCTCTCATGTGTGAACCACTGTGACATGCCTGAATATCCTCTGGGTTTGAGCACAAAAGAAGGATGTTGGACATGGAGAGGCCAGGTAATGGGACATAACTTTATTATGTTGTCAAATGCCTATCTTTCCCCTGCTCTAATTATCAACAAATCTCCAGGAGGTACTCTTGGGTATGTTTGGTTCAAGCCATAGCATGCACTACCAAATTTCACCACCATTCACTAACCAAAGTATTGGACAAAGATTCCTTGATCCTTTGTTACCAAATATTGTCAAGATTTGTGACGGAATGTGAGAAGAGTTGGCAAGATTTCATACGAGACAAAATTATAAAACCAGCCAAGTGAAAACCAAATTATCATAGGTTGCCAATATTTTGGTAGCCTAAATTTGTACACCAACCAAATATATCCTCTATTTGTGTAAGGAGGCACGGGTGGTACCTCACATGAACTCCCAAGCACCGTAGAATCACCCATCGGCCATGGGCTCGAGGGGAGATGACATTAAGGGGGTATTGACCACTCGCAAACAAAGCTAACAAGGGCCGCCATCATCCATTGAGGTCTAAATTAGTACTCTCTTCTTAACACCTATAATATATTTTGGTACTAAAATGAAAAAAAATCAAGTTACGTTTAGTTTAAAAATGTACTAATATCTATAAAGTGTTATGTGAAGATATGTTTTCTGGTGTAAAAAGCTAATTAAGTGTTACGAATGTTGGTATATGTTTTTAGAGAAAATGTTGTCCGCTTACATAAAGCAACAAGATCCAACTTGGGAACACCAACGAAGTCAGGTGCATCAATAAACTTGCAAACCAAAATGAACCATCAGACCAAACCATGTGCATGAATTCCTTGAACAGCAAAACATAACAAAGAAAAACCATGTTCGTATAATTTTCTACAAACGTGATTAAATACTTGGATTTAAAGCAGTTTGATTCAATACAAAGCAAGAACATCTTATAATCCGGAAAGGGTAAGGTAGTAGTTATACCGTGTAACCACTAACCACGAGTCGAGGGTGGTCGCTCGCTCAAGACTACTCCCTCCGTTCAGAACTAGATGAGGTGGTTTTAGTTCAAATTCCGAACGGTAGGAGTAGTAAATTTCCTGTACATATGAACATAGAAAAAAACTTTATATTTTGTCTCTCAACTAAGCAAGAAGTGCGGGTTTCCTCCTCCAACTCAAACAAGACAAGTTGCACCCTGAACTTTCAAAACTGGACACTTTAGTCCCTCCTCTAACTCAAAGTGATATGTACATTGAGTTGGCATGCTTTTGACCCATGTTCTGAGTTGACCGCCACCTCATCATTCTCTCTCTCTCTCTCTCTCTCTCTCTCTCTCTCTCTCTTATATTCTCTCTGACTCTATGGGTGGTAGGAATTTAATCAAGCACCTTGTGCACCACCATGTCCCTGTGCATACCGTCACCGCTGGAAGCCCTCTTGCGGCGCAACGCCTTGGCGGCTACCACGCCCATCTTTCGAACGTACCTGCCACCGAGCCGCCGTACCAGCTTCCACAACGACAATGGGAGCATGTTGTGGGCGTGTCCATGGGGTGCGCCAACGCCACACTCCGGGAAGACGATGGCCAGGCAGCCCGGTGGACCACCAAACACCAACGTGGTCATCGTGTCGAACGTCAGCTTGAGGAGCAGGTCTTGCTGGTGTAGTGGTCTTGATCGTGCTCGACCTTGCGGCAGCTACAGCAGAGTCTGGGACACGAGGGCCCAACGATGCTGCTCGAGCGAGCAGCCGGAGCGGTGAGACGCGCTTCCGGCACCGGAGAGTGCGCTGCTCGAGCGGCAGGGCGTGAGCACGCCCTCCCTCGTCGGCACCGACACGAAGGACGAGGGCCACCAACTTCGTTTTCATGTGCTCTGGCGGTCTGGGCGCCGTCGTCTCGGCCACTGCCGCTGGAACGATCAGCGGACCAGTTGGCTCGCGCACCAATATCTGCATCTGCGGGCTCACTACCATTAACATTCCACAGATATATATTAGGATCAACTCCATGCACGCGATGTCACGTCCTGTATGCCGGGGCCCACCAATCAATACAAATGCATGCCCAACTTTATTTATGGTGGTTGGTCAAGCAATTCTATTCCTTTGTTTCATGAGCTGGTGTCAAAAAATTGTATTCAAGGTGCAAACTACATGTAAGAGCTAAACCAGAAAAAACAGATAACAAACATATATTTTTTGAATTTTGCAAACGTGTTACATGTGCGAATTATTCAGTAAATCCTAAACTAGCTTGTACATGCATACACGCCGTGCTACATTAAAGCGGATGCTCTATATATCATGGTTATCATGGTGCGCCAGCTCCGACAAACACACGTAAGTCTCTTTCGGACGAGCCCTAGCGGCAGCATCCGTCGCAGTATAGTACCAACGACATGGCAAAAGTAATGTCCTTGTGCCGCTGCCCAGGGAAGTCCATGCTTTCCTCGTACAACGCGACATGCCCTAAGATTATGGTTTTATGGGCAACAAAACCAGTGGCATCCACGAGGTTTTCAATATCACGAGTCACAGTGTCGATCGTATGCGCAAAGCTGGAAGTGCGATGTGGCAAAGGTTGGAAGATGTGCTTCTGTGAAGAGGATGCGTCGGCCATTATCGATCGTGGCAACTGGGCTGATTCCGTACCAGTTGTAGATGAACATGTAGGCCACTGGTGACACCGTGTCTGGGTCTATTTGACGATGCAAATCCCAGGTGCCAGCTTCATGACAGCGCAGTATCCACATGTTTTTTTTGAAACGGAGGCAAAAGCTTTGCCTCATCCATTAAATAAGAGAGAAAAGAGTTTGTTACAAGTCACCCAATTACACGGCATGCGGATTATTCTCGCAAAATTAAAGACCCTAGCTTTTTTGCACCGGCGACGATCCAAAGGTTGGCCTCAGTAGAGATGGAGGAGAGCAAGATTGTCGGTGGAGCGCTCTTATGTTTGAAAACTCTTGTGTTACGCTCGTTCCAAATTGTCCATGACACGAGCATGGTGAGGGATGCCTTGGCTTGTCGGTTTGGCGTGCCGTCGGCGCAAGTACTCGTCCACCAATCTTTAACCAATTCAAAGAAGGGCCAAACGGAAGTGTCTAGCCCGAGTATGAGGAATTTCTCGATGACCAATGACCAAAGCCTTCGAGTATAGCGGCATTTGTAGAAGAGGTGAGGTCCGCATTCTTGCACCCTCTTGCAAAGAGGGCAAAGATCGCAATTTGGCCACCCACGCTTTGCCAACCTATCGGCGGTCCAAATTCTATCTTGGAGCGCCAACCAAGCAAAGAATTTGATTTTTGGAGGTGCCCAAGCCTTCCAAACCATCTTATCCATGGGTGAGAGGACCATCCCTAGGAATTGCGCCTTGTATGCTGAGGCCGCCGAGTATTGCCCACTAGCCGTATGTTTCCAAAGGATGTCGTCCTCGGTGAGATCGTCGAGATGGACCTCAAGGAGGAGCATCCAAAGAGCGAAGAATTGCGTGATGTGCTCAACGGAAACGGCGGTGGGGGGTTTGATCTTGAGGATCCACGCGTTGTGCTTGAGCGCCTCCCGCACCTTCCAATTTTTTCTCTTGAAGGCCTCGTAGATGAGCGGAGCAATAGGCTTGCGCCCAAGGAGCCAAGGAGAGTCCCAGAAAGGGGTCTTCCCGCCGTTACCAATGATGATGGTGGTGGAAGCATAGAAAAAGTTGAGGTCCTCGTCGTCGCATGGGCTTCCCATCCCCACCCACATCTTGGTGGGCTCCTTCCATTCATACCACGGCCACCGCAACCTGAGAGCCCGAGTGAACTTGTCGGTGTTGAGAACCCCAAGCCCCCCATACTCAAGAGGCCGGCAAACAATCTCCCAATTCACTTTGCATTTTGCCCCCGTCGTCTTGTCCGAACCGGACCATAAGAAAGCTCTCTCGAGCTTGTTCACATTGAGAAGGATGGTTGGTGGAATGACCAGTGGGGTGGCGGGTTAGACCACTTGGGATGTGATCACGGACTTGACAAGGGTCGTTCGCCCGATGGTGGTGATGTTTTGACCATCATAAGATGATAACTTGCTCGCAACTTTGTCCACGAGAAATTGGAGGTCCATCAACTTGAGCTTCCAAATGGAGAGGGGCAGCCCCAAGTATCACAAGGGGAACGAAGCCCATGTTGCCGGCAAACTTTGGGTTAGGCGGCCCAAATCAAGATGGTTGCAGCGAATGGGCACCATAGAGCTCTTCTGGGAATTGGTGCAAAGGCCCGTAACCTCTCCGAAACCCCTCAAAATGCTTGCAAGGTTGTCCACATCCTTTTTGATCGGGGCCAAGAAGACGGCTGCGTCATCCGCGTACAGAGAGAGGTCCTCATCATGGCTCCCCTGCCCCGAATTTTATGGAGGAGCCCCTTTCTCGTAGCTACATCTAGAATTCTTTGGAGTGGATCAATGGCGATGACGAAGAGAAGCGGGGCGATGGGATCTCCCCGCCGAAAACCTTTTCCATGCTTGATGGGACACCCGGCAATACCATTGAGAATGATCCTCGAGGATGAAGAGCTAAGGAGGGCCGCGATCCAGTCCCGGAATTTACTTGGGAAGCCTCGCCGTTGGAGAAGATCAAGCAAATACTCCCACTTAACAGAGTCGAAGGCCTTGCGAATATCAAGCTTGAAAAGGAGGGAAGGTGTCCTCCTCTTGTGGAGGCGCCGAGCAAGATTGCGAACATACAAAAAGTTGTCGTGGATGCTTCTTGTTTTGATGAAGGCACTTTGGGCATTTGAGATGAGGTTTGTCATGTGTGGGCCGAGCCTCATGGAGAGCACCTTCGTGATAATTTTCGCGATTGCGTGGATGAGACTGATGGGTCTATAGTCGGCGATCCCCTCTGCCCCTTCCTTCTTAGGCAGGAGCACCACGTTTGCAGAGTTTAGCCACTGGAGGTTTGCAGTGTGTAGGGAGTCAAAGCGCGTGATAACCCTCATGAGGTCGTGCTTGATAATGGCCCAACATTTCTTGAAGAAGAGGCCCGTGAAACCATCCGGCCCCGGAGCCTTGTCACTTGGCATGTCGTTGATCGCTTCGAGAACCTCACTCTCAGACATAGGGGAGTCCAGGCCATGCAAATCGAGAGGTTCAAAATTTAGCTCCTCCCAATTGAAATCTTTGCGGCTTTTAGGGCCTCTGCTCATGACATTTGAAAAGTGGTCATGGATTAGCTTCTCTTTGGCATCGTGCTCGGTGACCCAACCAAGCTCGTTCTTGATTCTATGTATATGGTTTTTTCTTCTCCTTGCATTAACACGGCGGTGGAAGAACTTGGTATTGGCGTCCCCTTCTTTGAGATTGAAAATATTGTTTCTTGCGAGATCTTTCGAGCGCACCTAAGGCGATGACCCTTCTCTTGACCCTGGCTCGGAGCTCGAGCTCTTCGGTGGAGAGAAGCCTATCCTCTTGGGCAATGTCAAGGCGTAGAATCACCAAAAGCGCTGCCTGGAGGTGAATTTTAGCCTTTGAGAAAAGGCCCCTATTCCACTCGGAGAGGCGAAGCGCCGTCTTCTTGAGCTTGTGATGTAGGATTTGGTATGGCTCAGTGTGTTCTACCCTCTCATTCCACGCCTTTTGGACCACCACGTTGAAACCGGGCATGGATGCCCAATTGTTTTCAAATTTAAAGACCCGAGGTCTTCTTGGTCCCTTGTCGTCGGCAAGAAGTAGCGGACAGTGGTCGGAGAGGGAGGAGGAAAGCGCATTAAGGACATGGGTGTTGAAGGTTGTGTCCCACCCGGCGTTGCAAAAGAACGAGTCTAGTTTGCACAAGGTAGGATTTGCCCTCTCATTGCTCCACGTAAATCTCCGGTTTTGGAGGTGAATTTCTTTGAGCTCATAGCTCTGAAGCGTTGCCCTGAAACGATTGATCCTGCTGCGGTTAACATTCCTCTTGTTTTTATCTCTAGCCCGGTATATTTGGTTGAAATCTCCGGTGGCAAGCCACGCCGTCCCCGGTGGCGGCTTCTCTGCCAGCAGCTCGGCAAAGAAAGCATCTTTGCAGGAGTAATCCGTGGGGCCGTAGACGGAAGCGATCTTGAAGAGGACGTCGGCCCCTCTCACCCGGACCATGGCGGAAAGGCAGTACGTAGTGGAATTAATGCAGGAAACATCAACAAGCAGATCATCCCAAAGCATCAAGATGCCACCCCTGGTACCAGTTGCTGGTCTCTGCGCGAAGCTATGCAGCCTATGCCCGCCCAGGAAGGCTGCCGTGAACTGATCGACATGCTAGAGCTTTGTCTCTTGGAGGCAAACGACATGAAAGGACGAGGAGGCGATCGTGGCATTGACAGTGGAGCGTCGATCCGGGCAGTTGAGACCCCTCACGTTCCAGCTCAAGAAATTGATCGGTTGTTCTATCATAATGAAACCAGGAGCACCTTGAATCCTGGCCACTTGGCGGAGGTGGCCGAAGCAGCAGCAACAGGGGCATGAACATGTTTGGGGTGTACATAGAACAGCCAGCAAGGTTTGAAAGTTGCACATACAGCAGAACATTTCCATCCAGAGGAAACAATACGTAGCCCACTAAGGATACATGGCCGCCGGCCAACATACAGACTACTCCAAACACACAGAGCGCCCTTACACATGGACCAAACACCTAGCAGTTCATGATTTTGTATTAACATATTGAGACTGAGAACTCCAGCTGGACAGAGCCAACGAGCAGTCAGGTGGCCGCCTGCTGAGCCGCGGTGCCGGCGTCGTTTGCCTCCAGATCGAGAGCACCTCCCCCTCCATGCGCAATGAGGGCCTCCTCAACATCCGTCGCGTTGTCGTTGTCGAGCTTAAACAGCCCTCGCATGGCCACGATCACGTCAGGCGGCAGCTGCTCCTTGAATCGCTCCGCGAAGGCATCCAGCGCGGCGGCAGTGACGTCTTCCCCATCCTTGACAATGCCTAAGGTGCGGCAGACTAGCAGCTCAGCCGCCCTGGCCGCCGGTTTGCTGATGGAGAAGCCTCCACCGGTCTTGGAGATGTTGATCCCAGCCATTGTTTTCCGACGAGCCACTGGCGTCCTGACAGGCGATGGGGGAGGGGAGGGCAGGATGGCGTCCTGGTGCTCTTCGAAAAGTGGCGCGAGGTACTGCAAGCCCACCGCACCACCAGCAGCAACAACACCCCTGCGCAGCCGCACCGGCGATGGTGTGCACCGCAGCGGACCACTGGACATCAGGGGAGGCGTCGGAGAGGCCTCGAATCCTGGCAGCCTGGCAGGCGAGAGCAGAGGAGCTTGGAGCATGACCGGAGAGTAGAGACGGGGCAACTCGACGCTTGGGAGTGCCTGCGAGGGCGGTGAAGGGCGTTCATCACTTCTCTTGGAGCATGGCGATGGCGGGAGCACAGTTGTGGGCGACATAGGAGGTGAGGCTGGCGGCGTGGCGTCTTCCCGGCAGTGGCGACGCGCAGAGCGCGGTGAGGGCTGGTGCGCCGAGCTCCGGCCGCGCCTAGCAGTGGCCAAAGGAGGGGCAATCACAGGCAGCGATTCGACGGCGCGTGCCGCGTCCCCACTTGCAGAGCCAGAGCCCAGGAGCACCGCGGCATGCCCCACAGCCAGGGCAGGCTCGGCAGTGCGGCGACGCGACACCGCAACCTTATCAGCAGTAGGGTAGCAGTCATCCTCGGCTGCATTCGCAGTAGAATCAGCCACCAACATGGTCGACAGAGGCGTTTGCTTGGGCGGGGAAGAAACACGAGAGACTGCATGATCGGCAACAACATTGTTCACAAACTGACGGACCACCCTGATATCCGCGATGCTCGCGCCTATCACGGACGCAAGGGCCATAGCCACGGCCTTGCAAGAAGCATCGGACTGCGCCCCCGCGAGCCAAACACTCGCCGCGTGACCTGAGCAAAGAGGTGCTTGCTGCAGCGCATCCGGAGCAGCGGAACCTCCCACCCGTAGAGCAGCGGCACCGAGCTGCGGCCATGCCGACGAGGGCGGCGTCTGGGCATGCGGAGGAGCAGGCCAACCACGAGCCGGTGGCCGGGGAGCGAGGGTAGCCACTGGTGGTGATGCCGCAGGCCGCTGCAGGGTCTTCAAGTCGTTGAGCGGACGCCAAGCACTGGTGCATCCTCGAGCATGATGACCTGGCCGGAGGCAGCGGGAGCACCTGAAGGGATCCCGGCAGTCCACAACACGATGACCTGGAAAGAGGCAGCGGCAGCATCGTCCGTGCATCCAGGCCGGAAGGGGACTCCGAGCGGGGGCTGGGGCAGGAGGAGGCGGGAGGCGCGGGCCACGCCGGGAGCACACGAGTTGCCATCCCTCGCCGGCCGCATCGGCATCACGCCTCGCATCCGCCGAGGAGCCGCTGCAGGAGGAGGACGAGGCGCCATGGCCGCGAGATGACGGGGTGACGATGATGGAAGCCAGCCGCGGCTGAGCTCCCCGGAGCTCGAGCGGCGTCTCCGGGACCATCCCCTCCGGCGCATCCTCCGGGATCTGGCCTTGGGGCGGAGACGAACGGACCGGCGACCTGGATCTGGCGCCCACCTGACCCGGCAGCGAAGACACGCCTGCAGAAACAACCTGCGGGATGAAATCCAGCGGGAGGCAAGCCGGAGGAGGCGGCAGCAGGCAAGGGCGCGGGGGGCTGGTGGCCGGCGTGGCCGCCATGGCCGGCGCCGCGAAGGGATGGTGGGGCGGCTGGGTTGGGGACGGGTCTAGCGCAGCATGCATAAGATGCACGGAACGCGCCCCGCGTGCAGTTTCCACATGTGATAGCATTGTGGCCGCACATTGTGTATGTCTACACGAAGGAGGCACAAGCATCCGTCAAGCTCTGTTAAATGGTGGTTTTGCATAACGAGATCATTTTTCTCGCAGCTAAGCGGCACGGCAGTGCCATTGACCCAATTTTTTCGGTATCGAGGGAGAAGAATAAGATGTTCTTCCGGAGCGGTAACTTTTGGTTCGGCTAGACTAGCCAATAGATATGTCCATGCGCGAAGACGCTTCTACCATATTTGTCTGCCCAACCCGCCGGTTTCTCATGGGTGCCTCCCTTAGGAGGTCTCCATAGCCCCGTGGAATTCACCACATGGACCTCGCATCCGGCAGATACGGGCTTCCCGGCACTGCAACCACGGTAGTAGATGCGCACAACTTTGTGCTTCCTGGTGCACGAGTCATAGCCAAGCCCTAAGTTGGCATAGCGGTGCTAATTCGACTCAATGTTGTGTTCTTGGCTGCCCGTCGGCTGGCCTTCCGGGAGGGCAGCCATTTGACTGGTAGACGGGTTGCACACCTAGTAAAAGTCCGAGGCGGTGGTAGCTGAGGATGACGTGGCCCCGACATGGCTGTGTAACCAGGCGCGGGACGTGGTGGCCTATAGTATTGGATGACAAGTGGACGGGCGCGAGATCACGCGGGATGTCCATGAGCGTTGCACCGCCGGGGTGCTCCGGCGACCACAAGTGCATCTCGGCGGGTCCATGGTGGGCCGATTCTTGTCGTTGTAGGAAGAGGATCTTGGGGCAGCTGCGGCGGTTGGCCAGCCGGAAGTGGAGATCCGCGAAGTCCTCCGACGAGAGCGCGGCGTCCCATGTGCAGGAGAGGCAGCGTGCGGACTTCTTTTTTTTTTGAGAAACAAGAGTTACAAACTCAAGTAACGGGGCAGTATTTAGACTGCATCAACTCTCTAAGTCTATCAGGGACTCCTGCAATAATCCGAAAATTTCCTTGCATCCTCGCCTCAATCGCCAGCTCATGAGCCAATCCATTGCTCTTTCTTCCAGCAAAACACACTTTGTATGAGGCGAATCCCTCAAGCAGTTGCTTAATATCCTGTATCACTGCATAGCAAGGGGCCAAGCACGCCTCCTCCGTATTTAAATATTCAGCAACTGATTTGCAGTCCAGCTCCAATTCGATCGGTCCATTATAGACATTGGCCAGCGATTGTAACCCAAACAGAGCAGCCCTTGCCTCGGCTTCCTCCACGCTCGCCGAGACAGGTAGCAGGCTTCCAGCCGACAAGAAGACGTAGCCTCGGTGGTCTCTGGCAACAGCGCCTGCCCAACCCTGACCACTGTCTAGGTTGAAGCCAGCGTCTGAATTAATTTTTGCTATCCCCGGGGTTGGAGCTGCCCAAAGCATGCGTCGCCGGTAATTGCGCCAGGATGTCTTCTATCAGATGGTCCGGTAGCATAGGGCTACATGGCCCCGCCGCCATAGGTTTGAGCTCTGCACGCATGACCAACCGAGAGACCAATCGAGCAACGTGAAAGCGTCAGATCGACGCGTGTTCTTATTATACAGACAGCACACGGACCGGTCTACAACTCGGAGTCTGACTTTCGCGGGATAAGGAAACCTTAAGGGCTTGTTCAGTTAATCCCATTCAGGAGGGGATTGGAGGGGATTGAGGTGGAATCCTCAATCCCCTCCAAACCCCTTCAAATCTGAAGGAAACCGAACAAGGCCTTAGCTGATCAGATCATGCTCCAAGTTTAATATATTTTGAAGGCTTATGGGATCCGTTTACTGGAGTAACAGTATCTCTCTAAAATACTATTTTCTGGACACATGTGCAGAAAACCAAATGCATGAGTATGATTTAAGCAGAGGGGTCATGCACCAGATGCCCCCAGGTGCAGTGCAAAACAACCCTAACTGAGTTCTCAAAATTTCCACTTATTAGTTCAGCGTACGCACGGCACGACGTAGCAGCAGCAAGGTGGTCGTCATGGGCGACCCGGGTCGGTGCCTGCGGCGAAGCGACCATCACGATGAACAACTTTTTGGCCTCTCTTGCCATCGCCATCGCCACCGCTACAATCATCAACAACGACGACACGCTCGCGAGCCAGCTCCTGGAGCACAGGGTTCTGCTCGAGAAAAAGAAGGACGTACGTGCTGCGGATCGAACTACTCAACGAGATGAGAAGCACCACCATGGTAGGGAGCATGGTAGAGAGCAGAAAGGCGCCCACGGCCACGAGAGAATATGCCAATATATATACTTTTAACACAATACGTATAGTCATTCTCATGAACACACACGTATATTCTATCCCTATAAGCATCTTTGAGAGACTGAGACGACATATCATCTTGAGATTTATGAAGTCACCGTAGATGTTTTGTAGTCGACGAGAACGTCTCCTCTCACTGAACGCGCATCGCCAAAAATACCGAAATAAATCCAAGATAAATGCGAGCACCAGGACTCGGGATACCAGTGTCCTCCAAACCATTCAACCACTCGTCATGCTATTTTACAAAAAATATATTCTGTTAATCAACATGTACTTATATCTTAAGTCAATTTTTTTTACTTTCGTAGAAACCGCCTGATGTTTTTGATAATCAAACCATAACCCAGTTTCAAGTCAGATTTTCGTTTTTGCAGGAAACCCTTGATACTTGGGTTAATCAACCTGTAGTATATATCAAATGATTCTTTTAATACCACATATTTTAAACCCTAAATCCAAATTTAACATGTTATATATAAAATTTAATTAAAAAAATGTGTAGAATCTGAATATAATGTCAGTCTACATGTTAAACCGTTTGAAAATGTAATTTAAGGTGCAAACTTAATCAATAGTGCATGATCCCTCTATCTTTTATAACTGTGTCGATTCAGATTGAAAATGAATACCTCAGCAAAAGCTGGATAGGAGACGAAAGAAATCATCTGTAACCATACATGCACACCTCGCGAAACCTCGCAAGAAAACAAAGCAGATTTCCCATCTTATGCCGAGAGAGACATATCTTAGGATTGACATCATTCAAATGCATCATGATCACTAGTGCAGAATCGGCCTATAGTGCCGGTTCGTAGGGCCTTTAGTGCCGGTTCTCCAACCGGCACTAAAGGGTGGGGACGAAAGCCCCCCCCCCCCTTTAGTCCCGGTTCAACACGGCCCGGTACTAAAGGCCCACCACGTGGCACCTGCCGGCGCCGTGGGCTGGGGGACCTTTAGTCCCGGTTGGTAACACCAACCGGCACTAAAGGCCCACCACGTGGCACCTGCCGGCGCCGTGGGCTGGGGGACCTTTAGTCCCGGTTGGTGTTACCAACCGGGACTAAAAGTACTTAATTCTTTTAATTTTGGTTTATTTTTCCTTTTAATCCTTTAGGGGTTTATGAATTAATTATGGTTTATTTTTCCTTTTAATTTTGTGTTTTCCATTTAATTATTTTTCATAGAATTTCTCGTAGAACCGATCATCTATATATATATCATCGAATTTCTCGTACGACGACCATTCACATACATATATATATATACAATTTGGTATATACAATTTCTCCTACAATTTGCGGATCATTACATATGCAGGGCATTACTGCTTGATCTTGTAATGGTAGTCTCCTTTGGGATCTATCACCTGGTCGAGCAGAAATCCAGCTATTTTCTCTTGACTTGCTCGTACGAGATCCGTTGGTAGGAGCTGGCCCCGCATCTCCATCAGCTATAATCAGGAGATCAAGATGAATATATTAGTTGTGTGTATATATATTAGCTAGACCATGATAAAAAAATTATGGATAGTATTCTGGCAAACGTACCCAGAGATTTCTTTCATCTCTGCTCCTTTCAGACGTGATCATGCGAATGTTCTCGCAAACGTAGTATGCGCATAAAGGATCCCCCTGCTCCTGCTTCATGCACTTTACGAGAATAAAATCCAATCAGGTAATAATTAATCAAGCATGATAATGGTATTGAAACTAGAATTAAAGAGATGCACGGACGTAGCTAGCTAGTACTACTTAATTACCTTGGGTCGCACCCATTTCAGCTGTTGTTTCCATTCGCCGGGGACCTCTTTGATGAACTTTTGCCAACCCCTGCCCGCCGGCAAAGAAAATGAATAAAGGAGTTATTAACTAGTTGATATCAGGAAATGAAGTAAAGAGGCCGACATAGTGCGATAATGATTGAAATTACCTGTCGACCATCCCCCTCACGGTTGCATATTCGGATGGATGCTTATATAGTGAGTCCAGTACTTCAACTTTTCCCTTGTCAACTTCAATGATTAACAAGATCCAGTGGTAACTGCATGCGCACACGTTTTTTCTAAATAAGCGGGCATGTGCATAACTCATCAACTACACTTATTAACATATCTAGTAAGGAAAAAATAGAATTTGTAGTACAAGATATAGTAACACTCACCCGAAGTTGTAAGGAAGTAGTATTTCTGGTTGGGTGTTTAGTTGCTTCAAAAACTGTAGCAGGAATCTCTCTGTGTCTTTTCTCAAATATTGATCTTCCCATATCGCCTGATTAACCGTATTTGGGTCAATGAACCCAATGCCATAGCGTCCAGCTTTTTTCATTTCATACATCTTCATTCTGCATAATACCACAGAAAAGAATATAGTGAGGATAATTACAGGTAATAAACGAGAGCACATCTAGCTAGCTAGCTAGAGACTTAAATTACAGAAAGAAATCACTTACAGACAATAGCAACTGACGATAGATTTGTCGAGTGCGTCTTGTTGGAATAACTGAAACAACTCTGAATAATGAATCCACAAATCTTTTTTATGGAAGTAATGCTTTCTCTTGACTTTCACCATGAGGGACTCTTCATTGGTATTTATTGTTTCTTGCATGTACCACATATGCAAATTGTACATTCTCGTTGGTAGAAGCTTGACTTCGTCAGGCTTGACCAGAGGTTTGCCGCGGACATATTGGTATTTTACTTCCTCCTCTATAATCCCGGGGATTTCCTCAAGGCCTAGGAGTTGTTCAACAGTGACACTGGCCTCTTTAGCCTGCCTTCTAAGATCGTCGGTTATTACCAGCCGATCGGCGGTACTCACATGTGTTTGTACAATGAGCGGGGGGGTCGATTGCACTGCCTGTTCTCCCAGCTGGGGAACAGTTTTCCCACTTTTTTTCCAACTGCTTGGCTCGAGCTCGAGCTCGACTCCTTTTGCCCTGCTAAATATGACTTCTTGATAGACCGCACATAGTCGGAGTCCTTCTGATTGTCAGCCGGTCGAGCCATATCAATAAAGTGTTGTGAGACATTCTCAGGTACTTTCTCCTTTGGCGGCGCGGGCGGTTTCGGTGCAAAATGGGCCTTCAATTGGGCATCACATGCGTCGTCGAGTTCCTCCTGAGTCTGGTGGTAAGACAACTTTGGAAGAGGCTTGAGGCTTGGACCATATTTGGATCTCTTGTCTGTTGTACCGCTAGCCGTCGTAGCTGCTGCCTCTCTCTTCCGCTGTTGCTTAGGCTGACGCCGTGCCGGACTTGGAGGAGGAGTCGGCTGACGCGGTGCCGGCGGACTTGGAGGAGGAGGAGTTGGCTGACGCCGTGCCGGACTTGGAGGAGGAGTCGGCTGACGCGGTGCCGGACTTGGAGGAGGAGGAGTCGACTGACGCGGCGGCGGACTTGGAGGAGGAGGAGTCGGTGGCCTTGGAAAGACGATGCAATCCTTTTTCCATAGAATGATACGATGTATGGCCTCTCCCAGTGTTCTCTCCTCGTCACCTCCAAGAATGTCAAGTTGTAGCTCGTGATATCCTGACATCACTTCATCAACCCCGACACAAGCATAGCCAGCAGGAATGGGATTGCAATGGAAGGTTGCTTCAGGGTGATTTGCTAAAGCATAGCCGTCCGCCACCTTCATGGATAAGTTCTTCACTTTCATGTGTAGCTCACAGTTAGTCCTGTCTTTGATATCATCCACAGGGTAGCTAGCTAGTAGTGCATTATTGATATCGGCCGGGGCGGAACCCACGCTGCTTCTCGGCATAGATGGGACGGTGCTATCCAATGCTGGATCGATCTGCTCATGCTGCCGCTGAGACGCCCTTTCCTGGCTGAGTGAGTCGATCTGCTCCTGCTGCCGCCTGACAAATCGTTCCAACTCCAGGTGCTTTGATTCTAGGCCTTCAAGGCGGAGTGCTTCCTCCTTCTTCTTCTTCTCCTCCTGCATCTTCTTTCTCGCACGGCTTCTATAGTCGTCGTTCCAATCCGCAAACCCCTCAAACCACGGAACAACGCCTTTGCCTTGTGTTCTTCCTGGGTGTTTAGCATTCTTCAGGGCGCGCATAAGCTCGTCGTTCTCTCTGTTGGGCGTGAACACCCCCGTTCGAGCTTCTTCTATTGCAATAAGTATGTCGTCTGTCGCTTCTTTAAGACTTGCCTTCACCATAACCAGCCCTGTCTCTGGGTCCAACTTCCCCCCATGCGCATAAAACCATGACCTGCACCTGGGGGGCCATGTCAATGTAATTGGACTGACCCCTTTACTAATCATCTCTTGCTCAGATTGAGCCCACTTAGGCAGGGCCACCTGGTAGCCACCTGACCCCAGATGATGGTGCCACTTCTTTTTCGCAGCATTAATCTTGTTTTTTCTCGACCGTTCCTTAGCTTCTTCTGATTCCTTGAACTTCACGAAAGCGTCCCAGTGATCTTTGGCCTTCACCAGTGCTCCCGTGAATTCTGGAGTCTTCTTTTTTGATTTGACGTACTTAGTCCATGCATTTTTCTTGAAGGTGTTGAATGCGATCGCCATCTTTTTAAGAGCATAGTTTCTGACTTTTTTCAGATCTGCATCTGTCAAATTATCTGGTAGGGTGAAATGTTCCATGAGCGTAGTCCAAAGCACATCTTTTGCTCTTTCGTCGACAAAAGTAACTCCTGCTCGATCTCCCTTTGCTGGCTTTTTTCCAATCTTGAACGGAGATCGGGATTTGGTCCCTGACAATAACTCCGCATTGATTCTTGAACTTGGTCGCATTTTTCCTAGGTTCAAGCGGTTCGCCAGTTGATGTATTGATGGAATCGATGTTGAACTTTACGCCTTTGTCCAACTTTTTGGCCGGGCCTCGAACTACCCTGTCGCTTGTAGAAGATTTGCTCGATCCGGAGGCCTAAAAGAAGAAAGATCGATTCGTTAATACATACAAATCAATTAAGACATGTAATGATCACCGGATGGCTTATATATTAAATATACCTCGCCGGTTTTTGTTATTTGAAGAACATTTTCTTCGTCAACATCGTTGTCGTCACCTTCATCTATTCGTTCGTCTTCATCAAATATCATACAACACTCACCGGAATTGTTCAGATATTGCGAGCCGTCATCATCTTCAGGTTCATGCACTGGGCTCGTGGAGCGTATGATGTCGAATAGAGCCTCTTCTCCTTCTCTGCCGGTATTGTCCATAGCTTTTATTTAACTAATCCAGAAGAAAGATAAAACAATTTAGTATTCAAATTAGAATGCATGCAATCAATAAGGAAAAACTGAATCATAGTACATAATATGCATCTCGAATAATTCATATAATATGCATCATCGAATATAATCTCGAATAAATCGTCTCGAATATTATCGAATATAATCTCGAATACATCTCGAGTATTATCACTAGCTAATACAGATCGAATATTATCGAAGAATCTAGTTCACTCGCGGTTCCTGAGGCGCGGGCGGTGGACACCCAAAGAGAAGGAACCATCACAGGATCATAGCTCGGGTGAGATCCCTGAAGAACCTGCCAGGTATTGGAGAACCTGACGGCCAACGCATCCATGTAGCGACGGACGTGCTCGTCCTCCTCCCTGACACGGCGACGTACCACCTCCGACGGGGCCGACTGCCTCCGCACCGAAAGTGGCCCACGCGAACGCCACCAAAGAAGCTCCGGGTCGACGACGGGACCCGGGGCCGGGTTCCTCACCAAGCTGCGCGCCCCTGAAAGTAGCACCTCCCAGTGCCAGCCCGGTGGAGCCCAGTCCTGAACGTTGCCCCTCTGAAGCAGGACGTCATCGCGAACGAGTCGACGACGAGGATGCGGGCCGGGCATCGTTGACTCCGAGAAGAAATTCTATGCAAATTTAACATTTTTTAAATGCTTGATTGTGATTTCTTATATACGAGGAACCTTCAGAATCATAACAGATTCTCTTAACCTTTAAGGGATTTAACAAAATGACGCCATTGTGGATGTGCAGAAAATGGTCCATATTTTTCCTGATCTCATCTACCCTTCTATATGTCACGTTGTCTAGCTAGTGTCAAAGGAAGAAAACCATGGCTTCATCATTAGCCGGAAGTAACAGGCGCATGATGGTACGAAGCTGTCCAAAGTTGTTTTGGAACGGAGTCCCGGATAGGATAATTAGCTTTTTGGTACGAAGTTCAGCAAGAGCCTTCCGAATATCGCTATTTGGAAGGCCTTTTTGCTGAACTTCGTACCAAAAAAGCTAATTATTCTATCAAGAACTCCGTTCCAAACCAACTTTGAAAAGCTTCGTACCATCATGCGCCTGTTACTTCCGGCTAATGATGAAGCCATGGTTTTCTTAAATCCTTTGACACTAGCTAGACAAAACGTGACATATAGAAAGGTAGATGCATGAGATCAGAAAAAAATTGGATCAACTTGTGCACATCCATAATGGGGGCATTACTGATAAATCCCTTAAAGGACTAAGAAAATCTATTGCAAATACAACATTAAAATATGCAACTTTTGCAAATACTAATTGCTATACATTGGATCAAATGTCAAAATTCCTCAACGTTTTAATATCTAACATTTATCTAGCTATAACTAAAAGTATAAAAAACTAAAAAACATTCATCTAACATTTATATATCTAACATTCATCTAGCATTTCTATAACTAAAAGTATAAAAAACTAAAAAACATTTCTTTAACTTTTTTATATCTAACATTTATCTAGCTATAACTAAAAGTATAAAAAACTAAAAAACATTCATCTAACATTTCATCTAACATTTATATATCTAACATTTCATCTAATATTTCTATAACTAAAAGTATAAAAAAACTGGAAAACAGAAAAACAGAAAAGAATGTGTGTGTGTGTGTGTGTGTTGTGTGTGTGTGTGTGTGTGTGTGTGTGTGTGTGTTGTGTGTGTGTGTGTGTGTGTGTGTGTGTGTGTGTGTGTGTGTGTTCATATGCATGTGTGTGTGTCTGCGGGCTCGATGGGAGGGGCGGCCATGGCGCGCGGCAGGGAGAGGAGAGGGGGGGGGCTCACAGCGGGGCGACGGCGAGGCGAGGCGAGTCGACGGCGAAGGCGACGGCGACTGCGACAGCGACGACGACGGCGACGACGCGCGAGAGGTCGAGGAGGAGATCGAGGGGGGCGTCGAGGTCAACGCGCGACGGCGATGGCGATTTGACGACGATGGCGACGGCGAGGCAAGTCGACGGCGACGGCGGCGGGGTGGTGATCCGGCAGCCTGGGGGCGTCCTGTTCGGCGTCGTCGAGGAGGGAAGAGCAATGAGTTCTGAAATTTTGCAAACTGCCGCTTATATACAAACACCTATAGTCGCGGTTGGTGGTTCCAACCGCGACTAAAGACCCCCCTTTAGTCGCGGTTGGAGCCACCAACCGCGACTAAAGGTGAATTTCACCAGCCGAAGCGGCGGGAAGCGACCCCCTTTAGTCGCGGTTGGTGGCTCCAACCGGGACTAAAGGGGAGCCTTTAGTCGCGGTTGGTGCCACCAACCGCGACTAAAGACCTGGCTTCCCGTATTGAAATGTTTAGTCCCACCTCGCTAGTTGAGGGGAGCTCGCACCGGTATATAAGCCCCGCCGCGGCTACCATGTCGAGCTCCACTCTAATGCAGGCCTACTGGGCCTACCACACCTCTGTCGCCCTGTTGGGCCTACTGGGCCTGCTTCCTGGCCCAATACGCCGTGGTTGCCCAGTAGGCGGGCATTTCTTATTTACTTTTCAGTTTTTTTAATTTCTGTTTTATTTATTTTCTTTTGTGTCTGAGTTTTTTTTTTTGCTTTATTTAGAATTAATGAGTGAATCTTTTTGTGTTAGGTCAAAAAATTTATAAACTTTCTGTTAGTGGCAGTAGTTTTCAAATTTGAATAGTTTAAATTTGAATTATTTGAAATTTGTGTGAATCACTAGTTTGTGAATAACTTTACTTTAAAAATAGATTTTGCAGTGATTCTTTTTTCTGCTGTTTAATATTAGCGTGTTTTATCATTATATTCAATTTGGTAATTCTTAGGTTATTTAAAAAATGAAATGCCTTTGTAACAGACGAGTTTTCGTCTGAAACCCTGATACTTCGAAAGAGATTGTCCATTTTGTACACGAAGTGCATCCAGTTTTTGCCGTAACCCTCTCACCTTTTAGCACATGCTATGTGGGTGAAATGATGATACCATGCCAACTTTCAACATTTTCAGAGTTCATTTGTAGTGCTTTTCAATTTTAGGGTCATTTAGCTAAAAAAAATCAGTAAATGCATGAAAAATAGCAAATGAAGTCAGAAAGGGCTGAAAATTGATGACGTGGCTTCGAATGGCGCATACTAAACACACAAAAAGTCTGGAGTTGAAATAAATTTAAAAAAATGAAATGCCTTTGTAACAGACGAGTTTTCGTGTGAAACCCTGATACTTCGAAAGAGATTGTCCATTTTGTACACGAAGTGCATCCAGTTTTTGCCGTAACCCTGTCAACTTTTTAGCACATGCTATGTGGGTGAAATGATGATACCATGCCAACTTTCAACATTTTCAGAGTTCATTTGTAGTGCTTTTCAATTTTAGGGTCATTTAGCTCAAAAAAATCAGTAAATGCATCAAAAATAGCAAATGAAGTCAGAAAGGGTTGAAAATTGATGACGTGGCTTCGAATGGTGCATACTGAACACACAAAAAGTCTGGAGTTGAAATAAGTTTAAAAAAATGAAATGCCTTTGTAACAGACGAGTTTTCGTCTGAAACCCTGATGCTTCGAAAGAGATTGTCCATTTTGTACACGAAGTGCATCCAGTTTTTTCCGTAACCCTCTCAACTTTTTAGCACATGTTATGTGGGTGAAATGATGATACCATGCCAACTTTCAACATTTTCAGAGTTCATTTGTAGTGCTTTTCAATTTTAGGGCCATTTAGCTCAAAAAAATAAGCAAATGCATGAAAAATAGCAAATGAAGTCAGAAAGGGTTGAAAATTGATGATGTGGCTTCGAATGGTGCATACTGAACGCACAAAAAGTCTGGAGTTGAAATAAGTTTTAAAAAATGAAATGCCTTTGTAACAGACGAGTTTTCGTCTGAAACCCTGATACTTCGAAAGAGATTGTCCATTTTGTACACGAAGTGCATCTAGTTTTTGCCGTAACCCTCTCAACTTTTTAGCACATGTTATGTGGGTGAAATGATGATACCATGCCAACTTTCAACATTTTCAGAGTTCATTTGTAGTGCTATTCAATTTTAGGGTCATTTAGCTCAAAAAAATCAGTAAATGCATGAAAAATAGCAAATGAAGTCAGAAAGGGTTGAAAATTGATGACGTGGCTTCAAATGGTGCATACTGAACACACAAAAAGTCTGGAGTTGAAATAAGTTTAAAAAAATGAAATGCCTTGGTAACACACGAGTTTTCGTCTTAAACCCTGATACTTCGAAAGAGATTGTCCATTTTGCACACGAAGTGCATCTAGTTTTTGCCGTAACCCTCTCAACTTTTTAGCACATGCTATATGGGTGAAATGATGATACCATGCCAACTTTCAACATTTTCAGAGTTCATTTGTAGTGCTTTTCAATTTTAGGGTCATTTAGCTCAAAAAAATCAGTAAATGCATGAAAAATAGCAAATGAAGTCAGAAAGGGTTGAAAATTGATGATGTGGCTTCGAATGGTGCATACTGAACACACAAAAAGTCTGGAGTTGAAATAAGTTTAAAATAATGAAATGCCTTTGTAACAGACGAGTTTTCGTGTGAAACCCTGATACTTCGAAAGAGATTGTCCATTTTGTACACGAAGTGCATCCAGTTTTTGCTATAACCCTCTCAACTTTTTAGCACATGCTATGTGGGTGAAATGATGATACCATGCCAACTTTCAACATTTTCAGAGTTCATTTGTAGTGCTTTTCAATTTTAGGGTCATTTAGCTAAAAAAAATCAGTAAATGCATCAAAAATAGCAAATGAAGTCAGAAAGGGTTGAAAATTGATGACGTTGCTTCGAATGGTGCATACTGAACACACAAAAAGTCTGGAGTTGAAATAAGTTTAAAAAAATGAAATGCCTTTGTAACAGAGGAGTTTTCGTCTGAAACCCTGATACTTCGAAAGAGATTGTCCATTTTGTACACGAAGTGCATCTAGTTTTTGCCGTAACCCTCTCAACTTTTTAGCACATGTTATGTGGGTGAAATGATGATACCATGCCAACTTTCAACATTTTCAGAGTTCATTTGTAGTGCTTTTCAATTTTCGGGTCATTTAGCTCAAAAACTCAGTAAATGCATGAAAAGTAGCAAATGAAGTCAGAAAGGGTTGAAAATTGATGACGTGCCTTCGAATGGTGCATACTGAACGCACAAAAATTCTGGAGTTGAAATAAGTTTAAAAAAATGAAATGCGATTGTAACAGACGAGTTTTCGTCTGAAACTGATACTTCGAAAGAGATTGTCCATTTTGTACACGAAGTGCATCCAGTTTTTGCCGTAACCCTCTCAACTTTTTAGCACATGCTATGTGGGTGAAATGATGATACCATGCCAACTTTCAACATTTTCAGAGTTCATTTGTAGTGCTTTTCAATTTTAGGGTCATTTAGCTCAAAAAATCAGTAAATGCATGAAAAATGGCAAATGAAGTCAGAAAGGGTTGAAAATTGATGATGTGGCTTCGAATGGTGTATACTGAACACACAAAAAGTCTGGAGTTGAAATAAGTTTAAAAAAATGAAATGCCTTTGTAACAGACGAGTTTTCGTCTGAAACCCTGATACTTCGAAAGAGATTGTCCATTTTGTACACGAAGTGCATCTAGTTTTTGCCGTAACCCTCTCAACTTTTTAGCACATGCTATGTGGGTGAAATGATGATACCATGCCAACTTTCAACATTTTCAGAGTTCATTTGTAGTGCTTTTCAATTTTAGGGTCATTTAGCTCAAAAAAATCAGTAAATGCATGAAAAATAGCAAATGAAGTCAGAAAGGGTTGAAAATTGATGATGTGGCTTCGAATGGTGCATACTGAACGCACAAAAAGTCTGGAGTTGAAATAAGTTTTAAAAAATGAAATGCCTTTGTAACAGACGAGTTTTCGTCTGAAACCCTGATACTTCGAAAGAGATTGTCCATTTTGTACACGAAGTGCATCCAGTTTTTGCCGTAACCCTCTCAACTTTTTAGCACATGTTATGTGGGTGAAATGATGATACCATGCCAACTTTCAACATTTTCAGAGTTCATTTGTAGTGCTTTTCAATTTTAGGGTCATTTAGCTCAAAAAAATCAGTAAATGCATGAAAAATAGCAAATGAAGTCAGAAAGGGTTGAAAATTGATGACGTGGCTTCGAATGGTGCATACTGAACACACAAAAAGTCTGGAGTTGAAATAAGTTTAAAAAAATGAAATGCCTTTGTAACAGACGAGTTTTCGTCTGAAACCGTGATACTTCGAAAGAGATTGTCCATTTTGTACACGAAGTGCATCCAGTTTTTGCCGTAACCCTCTCAACTTTTTAGCACATGCTATATGGGTGAAATGATGATACCATGCCAACTTTCAACATTTTCAGAGTTCATTTGTAGTGCTTTTCAATTTTAGGGTCATTTAGCTCAAAAAAATCAGTAAATGCAAGAAAAATAGCAAATGAAGTCAGAAAGGGTTGAAAATTGATGACGTGGCTTCGAATGGTGCATACTGAACACACAAAAAGTCTAGAGTTGAAATAAGTTTAAAAAAATGAAATGCCTTTGTAACAGACGAGTTTTCGTCTGGAACCCTGATACTTCGAAAGAGATTGTCCATTTTGTACACGAAGTGCATCCAGTTTTTGCCGTAACCCTCTCAACTTTTTAGCACATGTTATGTGGGTGAAATGATGATACCATGCCAACTTTCAACATTTTCAGAGTTCATTTGTAGTGCTTTTCAATTTTAGGGTCATTTAGCTCAAAAAAATCAGTAAATGCATGAAAAATAGCAAATGAAGTCAGAAAGGGTTGAAAATTGATGACGTGGCTTCGAATGGTGCATACTGAACACACAAAAAGTCTGGAGTTGAAATAAGTTTAAAAAAATGAAATGCCTTTGTAACAGACGAGTTTTCGTCTGAAACCGTGATACATCGAAAGAGATTGTCCATTTTGTACATGAAGTGCATCCAGTTTTTGCCGTAACCCTCTCAACTTTTTAGCACATGCTATATGGGTGAAATGATGATACCATGCCAACTTTCAACATTTTCAGTGTTCATTTGTAGTGCTTTTCAATTTTAGGGTCATTTAGCTCAAAAAAATCAGTAAATGCATGAAAAATAGCAAATGAAGTCAGAATGGGTTGAAAATTGATGAACTGGCTTCGAATGGTGCATACTGAACACACAAAAAGTCTAGAGTTGAAATAAGTTTAAAAAAATGAAATGCCTTTGTAACAGACGAGTTTTCGTCTGAAACCCTGATACTTCGAAAGAGATTGTCCATTTTGTACACGAAGTGCATCTAGTTTTTGCCGTAACCCTCTCAACTTTTTAGCACATGCTATGTGGGTGAAATGATGATACCATGCCAACTTTCAACATTTTCAGAGTTCATTTGTAGTGCTTTTCAATTTTAGGGTCATTTAGCTCAAAAAATCAGTAAATGCATGAAAAATAGCAAATGAAGTCAGAAAGGGTTGAAAATTGATGATGTGGCTTCGAATGGTGCATACTGAACGCACAAAAAGTCTGGAGTTGAAATAAGTTTTAAAAAATGAAATGCCTTTGTAACAGACGAGTTTTCGTCTGAAACCCTGATACTTCGAAAGAGATTGTCCATTTTGTACACGAAGTGCATCCAGTTTTTGCCGTAACCCTCTCAACTTTTTAGCACATGTTATGTGGGTGAAATGATGATACCATGCCAACTTTCAACATTTTCAGAGTTCATTTGTAGTGCTTTTCAATTTTAGGGTCATTTAGCTCAAAAAAATCAGTAAATGCATGAAAAATAGCAAATGAAGTCAGAAAGGGTTGAAAATTGATGACGTGGCTTAGAATGGTGCATACTGAACACACAAAAAGTCTGGAGTTGAAATAAGTTTAAAAAAATGAAATGCCTTTGTAACAGACGAGTTTTCGTCTGAAACCGTGATACTTCGAAAGAGATTGTCCATTTTGTACACGAAGTGCATCCAGTTTTTGCCGTAACCCTCTCAACTTTTTAGCACATGCTATATGGGTGAAATGATGATACCATGCCAACTTTCAACATTTTCAGAGTTCATTTGTAGTGCTTTTCAATTTTGGGGTCATTTAGCTCAAAAAAATCAGTAAATGCAAGAAAAATAGCAAATGAAGTCAGAAAGGGTTGAAAATTGATGACGTGGCTTCGAATGGTGCATAATGAACACACAAAAATTCTAGAGTTGAAATAAGTTTAAAAAAATGAAATGCCTTTGTAACAGACGAGTTTTCGTCTGGAACCCTGATACTTCGAAAGAGATTGTCCATTTTGTACACGAAGTGCATCCAGTTTTTGCCGTAACCCTCTCAACTTTTTAGCACATGTTATGTGGGTGAAATGATGATACCATGCCAACTTTCAACATTTTCAGAGTTCATTTGTAGTGCTTTTCAATTTTAGGGTCATTTAGCTCAAAAAAATCAGTAAATGCATGAAAAATAGCAAATGAAGTCAGAAAGGGTTGAAAATTGATGACGTGGCTTCGAATGGTGCATACTGAACACACAAAAAGTCTGGAGTTTAAATAAGTTTAGAAAAATGAAATGCCTTTGTAACAGACGAGTTTTCGTCTGAAACCGTGATACATCGAAAGAGATTGTCCATTTTGTACACGAAGTGCATCCAGTTTTTGCCGTACCCCTCTCAACTTTTTAGCACATGCTATATGGGTAAAATGATGATACCATGCCAACTTTCAACATTTTCAGAGTTCATTTGTAGTGCTTTTCAATTTTAGGGTCATTTAGCTCAAAAAAAATCAGTAAATGCATGAAAAATAGCAAATGAAATTAGAAAGGGTTGAAAATTGATGACGTGGCTTCGAATGGTGCATACTGAACACACAAAAAGTCTAGAGTTGAAATAAGTTTAAAAAAATGAAATGCCTTTGTAACAGACGAGTTTTCGTCTGAAACCCTGATACTTCGAAAGAGATTGTCCATTTTGTACACGAAGTGCATCCAGTTTTTGCCGTAACCCTCTCAACTTTTAGCACATGCTATGTGGGTGAAATGATGTTACCATGCCAACTTTCAATCTTTTCAGAGTTCATTTGTAGTGCTTTTCAATTTCAGGGTCATTTAGCTCAAAAAAAAATCAGTAAATGCATGAAAAATAGCAAATGAAGTCAGAAAGGGTTGAAAATTGATGACGTGGCTTTGGACATAATATTTCTTCGCGTTTCAAATGACAAAACACATAAGTACACTACTATTACAAAAATTCCCTCCGGTTTGTCCGAAGTGGGACTTTCCAGATATATAAGTCTGGAAACTAACTAGAGAAGCCGGTCACATCCCAGAGTGGGATCTTTGGATATAAAACTTTTTCTTCGCGTGTGTCCCGTTGCGCCGTAACCATGGACAATCTTCATCGTTTAACTTGATGCTTGGGTCAACATTCACTGTGAAGGGAGCAATTTCATGAAACTTTTCATAATCTTCTGACATGTCTGTCTTGTCCTCCACTCCCACGATGTTTCTTTTCCCTGAAAGAACTATGTGGCGCCTTGGCTCATCGTATGATGTATTTGCTTCCTTATCTTTTCTTTTTCTCGGCTTGGTAGACATGTCCTTCACATAGAAAACATGTGCCTCATCATTGGCTAGGACGAATGGTTCGTCTGCGTACCCAAGATTGTTGAGATCCACTGTTGTCATTCCGTACTGCGGGTCTTCCTTTACCCCGCCTCCTCTCAGATTGACCCATTTGCACCGAAACAAAGGGACCTTCAAACCAAGTCCATAGTCAAGTTCCCATATCTCCTCTATGTAACCATAATATGTGTCCTTTGGCCTATTGGTGTTTGCTGCATCAAAGCGGACACCACTGTTTTGGTTGGCGCTCTTTTTATCTTGGGCGATCGTGTAAAATGTATTCCCATTTATCTCGTACCCTTTGAAAGTCAATATAGTCGAAGATGGTAACTTGGACAGCAAGTACAGGTCATCTGCAACAGCGTCGTCATGCATGAGACGTGTCTGCAACCAACCGGCGAAAGTCACAGTTTGTTCATGTGTAATCCAGTCGTCAGACTGCTCCAGGTGTTTGGAGCGTAGAATATTCTTGTGTTGCTCGATATACAGAGCCACCAAGGCGGAACTTTGTAGAACTGTGTAGTGTGCTTGCGCCAAAGAATGCCCGTCCCGGCATATTACCGAATTCTTTCCTAGCGTGCCTTTTCCACCCAGTCTGCCCTCATGCCGCGATTCAGGAACACCAATCGGCTTAATGTCAGGAATAAAGGCAACACAAAACTCAATGACCTCCTCTGTTTCATGGCCCTTGGAGATTCTTCCTTCTGGCCTAGCACGATTATGAACATATTTCTTTAAGACTCCCATGAACCTCTCAAAGGGGAACATATTGTGTAGAAATACAGGACCCAGAATGGCAATCTCCTTGACTAGGTGAACAAGGAGGTGCGTCATGATATTGAAGAAGGATGGTGGGAACACCAACTCGAAATTGACAAGACATTGCACCAAATCATTCTCTAACCTTGGTAGGATTTCTGGATCGATTACCTTCTGAGAGATTGCATTGAGGAATGCACATAGCTTCACAATGGCTAATCGAACGTTTTCCGGCAGAAGCCCCCTCAATGCAACCGGAAGCAGTTGCGTCATAATCACGTGGCAGTCATGAGACTTCAGGTTCTAGAACTTTTTCTCTGCCATATTTATTATTCCCTTTATATTCGACGAGAAGCCAGACGGGACCTTCATACTGAGCAGGCATTCGAAGAAGATTTCCTTCTCTTCTTTGGTAAGAGCGTAGCTGGCATGACCCTGAAACTGCTTTGGATCCATGCCGTCTTCTCCGTGCATACATTGCTGGTCCTCCCGTGCCTCCGGTGTATCTTTTGTCTTCCCATACACACCCAAGAAGCCTAGCAGGTTCACGCAAAGATTCTTTGTCACGTGCATCACGTCGATTGCAGAGCGGACCTCTAGGTCTTTCCAATAGGGTAGGTCCCAAAATATAGATTTCTTCTTCCACATGGGTGCGCGTCCGTCAGCGTCATTCGGAACAGATTGTCCGCCAGGACCCTTTCCAAAGATTACTTTTAAATCCTTGACCATATCAAGTATATCATCACCAGTACGGTGGCGAGGCTTCTTCCGGTGATCTGCCTCACCTTTGAAATGCTTGCCTTTCTTTCTTACGGGATGCCTGCTCTGAAGAAATCGACGATGCCCCAGGTACACATTCTTATTACATTTATCCAAATATATACTGTCGGTATCATCTAAACAGTGCGTGCATGCGTGGTATCCCTTGTTTGTCTGTCCTAAAAGGTTACTGAGAGCAGGCCAATAATTGATGGTTACAAACAGCAACGCTCGCAGGTCAAATTCCTCCTGTTCTTTCTCATCCCACGCACGTACACCTTTTCCATTCCACAGCTCCAAAAGTTCTTCAACTAATGGCCTTAGGTACACATCAATGTCGTTGCCGGGTTGCTTGGGGCCTTGGATGAGCACTGGCATCATAATGAACTTCCGCTTCATGCACAACCAAGGAGGAAGGTTATAGATACATAGAGTCACAGGCCAGGTGCTATGATTGCTGCTCTGCTCCCCAAAAGGATTGATGCCATCTGCACTTAAACCAAACCATACGTTCCTTGCGTCATCTGCAAAGTCCTTCCACTTTCTCTCGATTTTTCTCCACTGTGATCCGTCAGCGGGTACTCTCAACTTCCCGTCTTTCTTACGGTCATCTTTGTGCCATCGCATCAACTTGGCATGCTCTTTGTTTTGGAACAAATGTTTCAACCGTGGTATTATAGGAGCATACCACATCACCTTGGCAGGAATCTTCTTCCTGGGGCGCTTGCCCGCAACATCACCAGGGTCATCGTGGCCGATCTTATAGCGCAATGCACAGCATACCGGGCATGCATTCAAATCCTCGTACTCACCGCGGTAGAGGATGCAGTCATTAGGGCATGCATGTATCTTCTGCACCTCTAATCCTAGAGGGCAGACGGCATTCTTTGCTTCGTACGTACTGTCGGGCAATTCATTGTCCTTTGGTAGCTTATTCTTTATTATTTTCGGCAACTTTTCAAATGCCTTGTCAGGTACACCATTCGCTGCCTTCCATTGCAGCAATTCCAGTGTGGTACCCAGCTTTTTCTTATCATCTTCGCAATTTGGGTACAACAATTTCTTGTGATCCTCTAACATGCGCTGCAACTTTAGCTTCTCCTTTTCACTTGCGCAGTTTCTCTTTTCATCGGCAATGGCCCGACCAAGATCATCAGCGGGCTCATCTGATGCCTCTTCTTCAGCTCCTTCCCGCATTTCCGGCTCAGCTTCTTCCCCCATTGTTGTACCATCGTATTCATGGAACCCATGGCCAGGATAGCTGTTGCCATCCTCTTCTTCTTCATTCTCTTCCATTAGGACCCCTCTTTCTCCGTGCTTGGTCCAACAGTTATAGCCGGACATGAAACCGGACTCAAACAGGTGGACGTGATCTTGAGTTAGAGTAATTTCGATCATTCTTACAGCCAGCACATGGACAATACATAAAACCATTCGCCCTCTTGTTTGCCTCAGCCGCAACCAGAAAAGTATGCACGCCATTAATGAACTGGGGAGAGCATCGGTCATCGTACATCCATTGCCGGCTCATCTTCATTACACAACACCGAAAAGACCAAATTAATACAAGTTCATACATAAAGTTCATACACACTTGTTCTCATAAAGCAACATACAAACTCTCTAGCTAAAGCATGTAAATGCAACAACAAATGCGATCAAGATCGCAACTAAGGTAACAATTGATCCAACAGCATAGTGATACCAAGCCTCACTATCAATGGCATATTTTTTAAATTTTCTAATCTTCAAGCGCATTGCATCCATCTTGATCTTGTGATCATCGAAGACATCGGCAACATACAACTCCAGTTTCATCTTCTCTTCTTCAACTCTTTTCAATTTTTCTTTCAAATACTCGTTTTCATTTTCAACTAAATTTAACTTCTTGACAAGAATATCTATGTCGGTTGTAATTTCCGGTTCACATGCCTCCTAGATAAAATATCTATGTCAACTTGATGGGCATAATTGTCATAAACACGAAATGCAACAAACAGTTATAAAAGAGAGTATATACCACATCCGAATCATAAACCGGACGAGGGCCGACGGGGACGGATATCAAAACCATGCCACTATGTATAACAAACAACCATATAGGTAAGAAAACTATACAAGTAACTATCTAAATCTTACAAACATGATTTTTTTTTATAAAAAGGATAAGAACAAGAGGCTCACCAAGGTGGTGCCGGCGACGGGACGGTGCGGGCGATCAATGGTGGTTAGGACGGGGACGGGAAGGCACTAAGTAAACCACACCTACACATGCAAAGTAAGAAGTTAATTTGAGCTCAAATTGCATATAAATCAAATGAACTACCACATATAAATACTCCCAAACTAAAACCCACAAATCACTATACTTATAGAGCATTGCAAGAGCTAATCTAGCAATGAGAGATGAAAGGACAAAGTTGCTAACCTCTGTGAACACTTGGATGGATGGGGTGCCTCCAAATCTTGACAAATTTTGGCAAAAATGGAGGATGAGCTCGAGGAAGAGGAAGAACAAAGGAGGGGAAGAAGGGGGAAAACAGGGTGGAGTACTGTGCTCGGGCTGGCCGAATTCATATAGGGGATCTTTAGTCCCGGTTCGTAGCACGAACCGCGACTAAAGGTGAGCCTATAGTCCCGGCTCGTGCCACGAACCGGGACTAAAGGTAATCGTGGGGCCCCAGGCTGACACGAGCCTGGCACAACCCCTTTAGTCCCGGTTCGTGCTACGAACCGGGACTAAAGGTCCGGAACGAACCGCGACTAATGATGCCCGTCCCGAACCGGGACTAATGGTCACATTAGTGCCGGTTCGAAACCAGACCGGGACTGATGCTTTGGACAAAAGGTCTGTTTTCTACTAGTGGATTGTGTGAGTATTGGCGCCACGATCAACGAGGGTGTGAAGGAGGATACGTGTCAACATATAGATAGAATGTTATGTGTTGAATAAATTATGTGGATCTATTGGGCTCCCGAGCCATGGTTATTCTGTTAGGAGAGTGTGGTATTTTTCTCTCCCGTTGCAAAGCACAATTTCTTTTGCTAGTATACTATCTAGACATATTTCTATGTTGGGTTTAATTAAAATAATTATGTGTTATTAAATAAACAAAATGTCATACAATCTGCTTTTCTTGAAAACAACTGGTTCCAGCTGCAAACACCAATAAACTCATGTACATCAACATTCCACTGTTAGAACGAACCATGCTTACGAAGGCACTGAATAGCAACTCATGCAAAAGAGAAACGATGCTAGTATCGTAAATTTGAAAATTTGATCATATAAAAGTTGAATTAGGATCAATTCCACACAAAGAAACGATGAGACAAGGATGGAGGCTCAAGACTAACTTAGTCAATTTCCTGTATATCGATATAGCATACCATAAATATAGAAATTTGATCAAATATTTAAAAGTTGAATCAGCATTAGCCCCATGCGCGCCTAAATGTCTCATATATTTATATCTGGAGCACACCGATCAATATAGATGGATATCCAACTTTATTTCTCGTAGTTGGCGAGGCGGTCCTACTTTGTTTCATGACCTGATGTCGAATTTTGTATTCAAAGGTGACAACTACATGTATGAGCTAAATTATAAAAGCCAGAGAAAAAATATATTATTTTTTATTTTGCAAACTTGGTAGTACATGTGTGAATTATTCAGTCATTACTAAACTTGGTACATGTACATTGAGCTACATGAAAGCGGTTGCTCTTTATCATGGCACACTATGAGAAAGAGCAACCACTTTAATGGTGTCGGCGGGGGTGCGACACGTGAGTGGGGTGGTTGAGGCAGCGGAGGATAGTTTTTTTTTCCTCCAAGCGATAGCGGCAAAGTAAATATAGGTGTGGGATAAGCAGCGGGGGATAAATTATCCTTCTCTATTGCTTTCAGGGATCGGCTAGGTGCCGGTTAGAGGAGTTTCCTCTAGAGCCAGATAAGGGATGGGTTAGAGTTGGCCTTATATGTTCAAAAGAACTGTAGTATGTGGGGATACAAGGATAAGATATATTTTTTAAGGACAAGGATATAAGTTTGACTTTGTTTATGAAATATGTAGTAAAATATCCACAATAACAAGTAAATATACTATGAAGATATATTTTTATGTTAGGTTTAATCAAACAAATTATGTTTTATTATTTAGAGAAAATGTCATACAACCTGGTTTTCTTGAAAGCAACGAGTTCCAGCTGGAAACACAAACAAAGCCACGTACATCAACATTCCACTATCAGAACAAACCATGCTTACGAAGGAACTGAATAGCAAGCCATGCAAAAGAAAAACCATGCTAGTATCATAAATTTGAAAATTTGATCATTTAAAAGTTGAATTAGGATCAATTCCATACAAAGAAACAATGAGACGAGGATGGAGGCTCAAGACTAACTTAGTCAATTTCCTGTATATATATAGATATATAGCATACCATAAATATAGAAACTTTATCAATGATTTAAAATTTGAATTAGGATTAGTCCCATGCACACCTCAATGTCTCCTATATTTCTGTCTAGGGCACACCGATCGATATAGATGGATATGGAAATTTATTTCTAGTAGTTGGTGAAGCGGCCCTACTCTGTTTCATGAGCTGATGTCAACATTTATATTTAAGGTGAAAACTACATGTATGAGCTAAACTATAAAAGCCAGAGAACAAATATATTATTTTTGGGTGTGTCTAAGGCAAATCTAGATATGCCATAGTTATTGCACATCTAAATGACTTGATCAAGCATAAAAAAAAAGGAAAAAAGGGAAAAGAAAATACCCACACAATCTAAGTGTAAGATCAATGAAGGACTTAGATGTGCAATACATATTATTTTTTATTTTGCATACTTGATAGTACATGTGCGAACAGCAATTACTAAACTTGATACATGTACGTTGCGCTACATGAAAGCGGTTGCTCTTTATCATGGCGCACCAGCTCTGGTCGCGTCACCAATGACATGGCCAAAATGACGTCCTTTGCTGCTGCCAGGGGAGTCCATGCTTTCCTGGTACAATGCAGCATGTCTTAAGGTCATGGTTTTATGGGCAACGAAACTAGCAGCATCCATGAGATTCTCAATATCATGAGTCACGGGGTCATATGCGCAAAGCTTGAAGCTCGGCGTTTGAGAAGGTGCAAAGCGTGCTTGTATGAAGATGATGCGTCGACCATTATCAATTGTGGCAATCGGGACGATTCCATACCCGTTGTACAAGAACATGGAGGCCTCCGGCGACACCCTTGCCAGGTCAATTTGACAATGCAAATCCCAGGTGCGAGCTTCATGCCCACGTAGCAGCCATATGTGATAGCGCAATGGTGATTTGTCGTGCATATGTGCGCGAAAGAGGCATAGGTATCCATCAAGCTCCGTTAAACGATGTTTAACTAAAAGATTCTTCCCCATGCTAACCGGGGGCGGTGCCACGGTCCCAAATCTCTCGTTAGAGAGGGAAAAGGATACGATGGACATCTCCTTCGGCGACAACGAGAACTCGAGCTTCGGTTGGGCTAGCCAATAGATATAGCCATGCGCAAAGACGCTTCTTTCGGATTTGTCTACCCAATCCGCCGGTTTCTCATGGACGCCTCCCTCCGATGGTCTCCAGAGCCCGGTGGAATTCACCACGTAAACCTCGCATCCAGCAGATATGGAATGGTTCTCCGCGGCGTTGCAACCACGGTAATAGATGCGCACAACTTTGTGCTTCCTGGTGCACGAGTCATAGCCAAGCCCTAGGCTCACATAGTGATCAAACTCCATGTGTCCTCGGCCGCCTGTTGGCCGGCCTTCCGGGAGGGCTGCCATTCGGCCGGTGGACGGGTTACACACGTAGTAAATCTCCGAGTCGGTGCCGGTGCCGGTGCCTTGCAGGACAACAAGGCCACGGCATGGCTGTGTAAGGAGGCGCGGGACGTTGTGGTATACGGTGTTGCGTGAGAAGCTTTTTCGCACGAGATCACGCGGGATGTCCATGAGCGTTGCGCCGCCAGGGTGCTCCGGCGACCACATGTGCATCTTGGGTCCATGGTACAGCGAGTCTTGTAGGAGGAGGATCTTGGGGCAGCTGCGGCGGTTGGCCAGCTTGAGGTGCCGGTCGGCGAACGCGTCCGACGAGAGCGCGGCGGCCCATGCGCGGGAGAGGCAGCGGCACCTGTGCGCGGACTTGGCCGGTAACCGCGCGAGGATGTCCTCTAGCAGATGGTCCGCCAGCACAGGGCGACATGGCTCCGCCGCCATAGGTTTCAACTTTGCACGCATGAATCAACAATTGAGAGATCGAGCAACGTGAAAGCGTAAGATCGATGCGTGTACTTATTATGTTATGCAGGCAGCACACGGGCTGATATACAACTCGGATTCTGATTTGCGCGAGACAAGGAAACCTTAACCGACTTCTATCCGATCTCCCAACTTTCCAATTATTGGTTCAGCGTACGCACGGCACGTGGTAGCTTGCTAGCAGGTGCGCCATGGCAGCAGAAGGATGGTCGTCATGGGCGGCGGCGACTGAGACCCGGGTCGGTGCCTGCAGCGAAGTAACCATCACGATGAAGGAGACAGAACAGTACAGCCCGTGCTCCGTGCGCGTACACGGCCAGGTGATCGTGTCCCACGAGTCGCTCAGGATTGGGGACATCAGAGACCGGGGAAGGCCCGGTTCCAGCCCGAGCAGGACCTCGGCTCCGGGGCTTTGACCACCGGGGCCAGGTCACCGACCATACCTGGCCATAGGCAGCCCGGCCCGGACGGCCCGACCCGACCTGGCCCGAAAATCCTGGGCCGGGCCGGGCCTAATCATGTCATCGGGCCGCGCTCAGGCCTAGAAATTGAGCCCAACGGTCGGGTCGGGTCGGGACAGGTTCAGGCCTATGGAAAACTGAATTTTAGCCATAGTTGGGCCGGGCCGATCGGACCGCGTCGGGCTTTTTCGGGCTCGGGCCGGGTTCAGTCCTGATTTATTAGGCCCGACGGCCGGGTCGGGCCGGGCTTGGGCCTGGGTTTTTAGCATCGGGCTTTTTTTGGCCCGGCCCGGCCCGACATATGGCCAGGTATATCACCGACCCTCTGAACTCTTCCGGAGCTACATGGCCTGCCGCGACCTCAATCACGGCGTGCTCTCCGACGCGCCCGTGACCAGCGAGTACGTTGCACCCATGCGCGGGAGAGGTAGCAGCACCCGGAGCCGTCTGACGAATCATCCCCTGGTCCATACTCACCCGACTTAGGGTTTTGAGTCATCTCATGTTGATACAATTTTAATGTGAAGCACTTGTTGATTTGTGTTATTTCGGTCAATATCTTGATTATGCGACTTTTAATTTGCTACGTAGATCTAAAAAAAATATGCATCCCAATCTCGGGGGTGATATTAATTTTTGTTGCAAATTTAAATTTAATTTCATGCTTCCATGGAAGTCTAGTTCTGTTCCCAAAGTATCATGTTTGTGCTTCTTTGTTATGTCAGATCTAAATTGCAGTCCAGACGCTTCCAGACTCTAAATAATTTGTCATCCCTTCATTACCCACAATATTAGTTTTCTTCAATTTTCATTGTTGTATGCTTCCATTTGAGCTCCTGTGTATTGTTGCCAAACGAAGTGCCTGGACCCTGGAGGTTTGAACTGCGGTCAAGAAAACCAGGAGTAGCCTCCGATCCTTTTGCCCCACAAGTCCTTCCTCTGAATCAAAGGTATTGCATTGCCTGAATCGACTCCATTCCATCATCATATGTCCCCCACGCACAAATTATTATCAATATGATGTTTCCAGTTACCAGATTTGTAAGCATCAGATATTGATCGACTCCATTGCCTTAATTTCCCAGTTTGTTTGCGTCGATTGATGAAATTGGTTTGTAGATCACAAATTGATCGATGTACATAGTGGCGGAGCCAGGAAATAAGTATTAGGGGGGGGGGGGGGGGCAAATGCTACTGAAACAGTTGGGGAGGGCCAAACTGTTGAAAAATAATTTTTTAGAAGCAAATTAGTACTAATTTTGCCACTGTTTATAGCAAATTAGCAACAAAATCCTGAGGTTAGGGGGGGGGGGGGTGGGGGCAGGGCCCCTGCTGCCCCCCTGTCTCCGTGTGACGCCCCCAATTTGACCGTACGCTAATCATACACGCAGACGCGTACGACCAAGATTAGGGACTCACTAATCAATATCACAACACAGCTCTAAACTCAAATAACAAGCATAAATCATCATATTACAAGCCAGGGGTCACGAGGACCCGAATACATAAGTCATACACACAAATGATATCTGAGTACAGACATAGTTAGTCAAGTTTTGCCTTAAGAAGGCTAGCACAAACAACGATACAGATCGAAAAGGCGCAGGCCTCCTGCCTGGGAACCTCCTAACTACTCCTGGTCGGCTGGATCAACCCAGAAGTAAGTACCATCGGGACCCTCCTGGTAGTAAGCTCCGGCGGTGGCGTCTGGCTCCTGGGCTCCATCGTCTGATGTATCATCATATAGGTATGGGGGAAAAGAATAGCAGAGCAACCGTGAGTACTCATCCAAAGTACTCGCAAGACTGACATCAGAACTATGCTAACATGCAATGGTATCAAATGAGAAGGCTGTATTTGTGGACTGTATTGCAGAAATGCCAGAGGAGAGAGAAAGGCCTAGCCTATCGAAGACTAGCATCTTCAAGCAGTCTTGCAGCATCAGAAGAGAGTAGATAGTAGTAGCATACATGTTGTCATACAGTAGCAATGCCCTGAGATCCTTTCTCGACACCCTGCGAGAAAGCCATCCCGAGAGCAGTATTAACAGTTTATCATGTATCATCATCTCTTTATAGTTGTCATGGATCCGGGCACAACTCCAAGCGTCCTGTTACCGTGGACACGGCTATTCGAATAGATATCTTCCCTGCAGGGGTGCACTACTGTTACCCAACACGCTCGATTACCTCCGGCCGGATACACTTGCTGGGTAATACCCGGCCTCGGGTGATCGACACAACGCAGCCCGACCTAGAGCTCAGCAGAGAGGTCAACACGCCGGTCTAAATCCTAAGTGCGCAGGGGTCTTGGGCCATCGCCCTTTGCACTCCTGCACGTTGCGTGGCTGGACGGGGTGCAGGCGCGACACTGAATACACCAGTGACGTAACCAGCCCAATCCCGATGATCAGCCCGCAAAGTAACCTGTGACGTCTGAAGAGCTTTCGGCTGATACTACGCTGCAGAGGGCCCCATTAAACCATTATCCCACGTGGTGGTAGTGCGAAATGGGCACGACGACCCACTCAGATCAAATACCCAGTTCCGTTAGGCGTATTTAGTATCGCGCGGGTGCTCTTGGAGCCGACCCGTCTTTAATGATATTCGCTCGCGGGCACCCTTGGGGCCAGCCCGGCTTTACATTTCCCCACGGGTACCTCTCGAGGTGGACCCGCCTGTAACAAAGGTCAAAGTAACCGTGTGTCCAAGTAACGAGGAGGAATCCGAGGAATCACCCTCGATGGATTTCCACTCGAGGAGTTGCGCAACGGTAGCTTAGCGGAGGTGATGTAAGAGGAATCACCCTAGATAACACACATCCGGGAAGCTATTCTACAGAGGCACCATCGAAAGTGAGCTAAGAGGTATCACCCTCGGCACTCGATGCCAGCTCTGCAGTGTCGAGCAATTTAAGGGGTGTGCTGTGATGTGCTGTTCTCAGCCCGTCGATCATTCGAACGGGGCACAGGTACTAAAGCGGAGCAACTACAGCAAGGGAGAGGGGCCACAGATGGTTTTCCATCCAACCTATACTAAGCAGTTTGGATAATAAGGCAGGTATCAATAGCAGTTATCAAAAACAGGCTATGCATCAGAAATAGGATAAAACAGTAGCAGCGGTAACTTCTAATGCAAGCAGGAGGGAGAAAGGAATGGATGATATAGGCATGCGTCAAGGGGGTTTGCTTGCCTGATTGCTCTGCGGCAAAGGCGGGATCGTCAGATGGCTGGTCGTCGGGGACGTAGTCGTACTCTGTAGCAGCGGCGTCGGCGGGCACCAGGTCTAACGAGAGAGAAGGGGGAGAGGAAACAATAAATCCACGGCAAAATACAATCACTATGCATGACATGCCTAAGATGACATGCAGATGGGTGCTACTGCCTATCTATATGATTTAGATAACTCTTGGGAATTAATAAAAATTTAATTGGATTTGTTTTATTAAAGTGGTGCACTATTCATCTACTGCAAACGGTCAAAAAGTTCCATGTTCAGATAGCTAGAGGCATGTGACAGATGAGTGGATGGCATATTTGGATTCGTGGCATTTTTCTGATCAACTTTCATATATAAATTATTTTCATCTGACTTACGGATTAAAAGATATGAATTTTTGAAGTTTTAAATATTTTCTGAATTTTTTTTAATTATTTAATTCGAATTATCCAGAATAGTGTTGGCTGACGTCAGCATGATGTAATGCTGGCGTCAGCAATCAACAGGGGACTGACCAGGTCAAACCCTGACCAGTGGGTCCCACACGTCATAGACACAGGTCTAATTAACTTATTAACAGACTAATTAACCATGTGGGGCCCATATGTCAATGAGACAATAAACTAAATTAATTAATTTTAATTAATCCATTTAGCTAATTAGAAATCTGACAGTGGGGCCCGTATGTCATTGACACAGTGGGGAGGGGCCCCACATGTCAGTGGCACAACTGACCCAGTCAGCGGCGCTGACTGGTCAACGGGCCCACGGCCCCACCAGTCAGTGTCACTGGCAGGTGGGCCAGGGCCAGCCACGTCGGACGGCGGCCGCGGCTTCGCCGGAATCCCGCCGGAGAAGCTCCGGCGAGCTCCCGAAACGGTGGCGCGACGCGGGTTTCGCGTAGGGAGCACCATTTGCGACGCGGCCAGTCCCGTTCGAACGGCCGTTCAACGCCGAGTCGAACGGTGGTGGTGGGAGCGGCTGAGGCGGCCTGTGGCGAGCGGTAGGATCTCGCCGGCGGCGAGGCGTTCGGACGGGCGACGGGGACGAGGCTACGGTGCGCTTTCGAGCGAACGGAGAGGACAGGAAGGTGCTACGCGGTGCGGCGGATCAAACGGGCGCATGACCGGGACCATTTGGTCACCGGAGTGACGCCGGCGACGAGGACAGGCGGCGGCGCTGTCGGACTACGGCGAAATCGACGGCTACGGCGAGCTAGCGACCATGAGAAGGGGCAGGGGAGGAAGGCGAGGCTCACCGTGAGGTGTAGCCGTTCAAAGCGTGCTCGGGGAGGGCTCGAAGTAGCCGGAATCGACGGCGAAGCTCGTCGGAGCAGAGGAGGAAGAAGAGCTCGGGCGCATCGATGCAGGGACTCCGGGGCTCGAGTTCGAGGTCGAGGAGGACGAGGAGGTCGCGGCGGAGCTTGTGGGCTATTCGGCGAGGCGATCGGCGCACGGTGGCCGCGGGATAGACGGAATGGGCGACGGCGACGCTTCGGGCGAGGAGGGGATCGAGAGGGAGAGGGTGCAGGGGGGCGAATGGGGGCGCGCTAGGGTTCGGGGAAGCGAGGGCAGCACGGGCGCGGCCTTATCGGCGTCGGGGACGGCGCGGATGGCCGGCGCGTGGCGAGACGACGACGCTGTCGCGCGCGCCAGGCGACAGCGCGACGAAGACGATGATGGCGCTGGTGGGCTGGGCCGGCTACTGTGCACTTGCAGCCCAAGTGCACAGTAGACCATTGCCCCTTTTCTTTTTCTTTTCTATTTCTTTTCTTTCCCACTGTTTTGCAAATTGTTTGACCACTAGTTGACTTTTATAAAATGTGTGGCTTGGCTCATAATTTGTAGTGCATTATTTTCACCCACCAAAAATTGGTTTGGGTAGAACATGATTTCATTTGTAATTCTTATAAAATAAAATGATATTAAATGTTGCTGCTAGCTACTGTTTGAGGTTGATGGAGTCAATTAGGCATTTTTAGTAATGTTGTTTTACTGATCATAATTAGTTATGAATTATTTCCTATTTAATGAACATTTTAGTTTCTGGTTTTGAACAACTTTTATTTTCACTTTAGGTTTGAATTGCAAGTTTAAATTGGAATTTGAAATGAGATATGATGCAATGATGCTCAAGCATGGTTAATCATAATGACATGGCATTATCAAAGGGGTGATTACTGTAGCTATTACATGGGGGCGTTACAATTCTCCTGCTCTAACAAGAATTCTCGTCCCGAGAATTAAGAGGAAGACTGAAAGAAAGTAGGGTATTCTTCACGAAGACGGTCCTCGCGTTCCCAAGTGGCCTCATCCTCAGAATGATTTGACCACTGAACCTTGAGGAACTTGATCGACTTTCGACGAGTCCGACGTTCAGTTTGATCAAGAACGCGGATCGGATATTCTGGATAAGACAGATCTTCTCGCAATTCAAGCACTTCATGATCCACAGCTCGGATAGGATCCTTGAAGCAGCGTCGAACTTGCGATACATGAAAGACGTCATGCACTTGAGAAAGGTTTGGCGGCAACTCCAATTGATATGCCACTTCTCCTCGACGAGCGAGAATGCGGAACGGGCCAATATAGCGAGGAGCTAACTTGCCCTTGATTCCGAATCGGTGGGTGCCTTTCATCGGAGTGACGCGAAGGTAAGGTTGCTCACCAGGCTGATAGACCATTACCTTGTGCTTTCGGTCATAGTTGCTCTTTTGACGAGACTGGGCAGTTTTCAGATGTTCACGGACAATGCGGACTTGTTCTTCAGCTTGTTGAATAATGTCCGGTCCAACAAGTGAACGTTCCCCAGTTTCTGACCAATTCAGAGGGGTTCGACACTTACGTCCATAGAGAACTTCAAATGGTGCCATCTTCAGACTAGCTTGATAGCCATTGTTGTAAGAGAATTCGGCATATGGAAGGGATTCCTCCCATTTCTTACCGAATGAGATGACGCAAGCTCGAAGCATATCTTCAAGCACTTGGTTAACTCTTTCGACTTGACCCTGAGACTGAGGGTGATAAGCAGTGCTAAAAGACAGATGAGTTCCCATAGCTTCCTGGAAACTGTTCCAGAATCTGGAAGTGAAAAGGCTGCCACGATCTGAACTGATCTCCAACGGAACACCGTGGAGTGACACAATTCTGGAAATATACAAGTCTGCTAACTGACTAGCAGTGATAGTCTACTTGACAGGCAGAAAGTGAGCAACCTTTGAGAATCGGTCGATGACGACAAAGATAGCATCATGACCCTTCTGCGATCTGGGAAAACCAGTAATGAAGTCCATTTGAACTTTGTCCCATTTCCATTCCGGAATTTCAAGGGGTTGCAGAGTTCCAGCAGGCCTTTGATGTTCTGCTTTGATGCGACGACAAACGTCACACTCAGCAACATACTTAGCAATATCATGTTTCATATCGGGCCACCAGTACCGCTGACGAATGTCTTGGTACACTTTGGTACTACCAGGGTGAATAGACAAGGGCGTGTCATGTGCTTCTTTCATGACATCCGAACGAGAGTCCAGATTATGCTTTCTGGGGACCACTAGGCGGCCTTTGAAGAACAAAGCACCATCCTCACCAACATGGTAGAAAGAAGGATTACCCTTGGAGAGGTACTTCTTAATCTTCTCAACTTCAGAGTCATAGTTCTGTCTGGTCTTGATATTGCGCTCGAGGTCTGGCTCAACCTCCAGGGTATTGAGATAACCCTGAGGAACAATGTGAAGGTTCAATTTGCGAAGCTCTTCATATAACATAGGTTGCGCTTCCTGAACCATGAGGTTGTTGCAATAAGCCTTGCGGCTCAAAGCATCGGCCATTACATTAGCCTTGCCAGGGGTGTAGGAGATATTCATATCATAATCAGCTACTGTCTCAAGCCATCTTTGTTGACGAAGGTTCAAGTCTGGCTGGGTATACAGATACTTCAAACTCTTATGATCCGTGTATATCTCGCAACGGTTACCAAGGAGGTAATGTCGCCATAGCTTCAGAGCATAAATAACTGCAGCAAGCTCGAGATCATGTACCGGATAATTTTCCTCATGAGGACGCAATTGACGAGAGCCATAAGCAACTACTCTGCGTTCTTGCATTAGGACACAGCCTAATCCTTGACGAGATGCATCACAGTAAATCTCGAAGTCCTTTTGAGAATCCGGGGGTGCTAACACTGGGGCAGATGTCAACTTATCTTTAAGCATCTGAAAGCTTTCTTGACATTTTTCTGTCCATTCAAATTTAACACCTTTGTGGAGCAGGTCAGTTAATGGCTTTGCAATCCTCGAGAAGTTCTCAACGAATCGGCGGCAATAACTAGCGAGTCCGAGAAAACTCCTGACTTGCTTGACATTCTTCGGAGGAGTCCAGTCAAGAATAGCCTGAACTCGCTCGGGGTTAACGGCAATACCGTGGCAGGAAGTCAGGGATGTTGTCGATGATAACATCGATATGTGATTTCCAAGGATGGCATAGCTGTTTAACAAATGTGTCAAATGACAGTGAGAAGCACAATATAACTTGGAGAGAAAGGTTAAACAAACCAATGGAAAGGGAAATGTGATTATCAGACTAATCAGATCAATGATAGGGAAACAAGCACTGATAATCCAGCTCTCCGGGTGGACGAGATTACGAGATCCTAGTGTCGGCGTTAGTAAAATTCATTTAACCCGAAAGGAAGAGAGTTCAGAGTCCCATAGTATAGAAGAGAAATAAAAGATCCTAATACCACCCAGTTGGCAACGTGGGCCCGTAAGCCACACAGCCATGTTAGTAAAATAGTTTCTGGAAATACTAGACTCAACTGCGGCCAAGGAGTTGGATAGGGGCTTCCTACAGGCAGTCGGCTCTGATACCAACTTGTGACGCCCCCAATTTGACCGTACGCTAATCATACACGCAGACGCGTACGACCAAGATTAGGGACTCACTAATCAATATCACAACACAACTCTAAACTCAAATAACAAGCATAAATCATCATATTACAAGCCAGGGGTCACGAGGACCCGAATACATAAGTCATACACACAAATGATATATGAGTACAGACATAGTTAGTCAAGTTTTGCCTTAAGAAGGCTAGCACAAACAACGATACAGATCGAAAAGGCGCAGGCCTCCTGCCTGGGAACCTCCTAACTACTCCTGGTCGGCTGGATCAACCCAGAAGTAAGTACCATCGGGACCCTCCTGGTAGTAAGCTCCGGCGGTGGCGTCTGGCTCCTGGGCTCCATCGTCTGATGTATCATCATATAGGTATGGGGGAAAAGAATAGCAGAGCAACCGTGAGTACTCATCCAAAGTACTCGCAAGACTGACATCAGAACTATGCTAACATGCAATGGTATCAAATGAGAAGGCTGTATTTGTGGACTGTATTGCAGAAATGCCAGAGGAGAGAGAAAGGCCTAGCCTATCGAAGACTAGCATCTTCAAGCAGTCTTGCAGCATCAGAAGAGAGTAGATAGTAGTAGCATACATGTTGTCATACAGTAGCAATGCCCTGAGATCCTTTCTCGACACCCTGCGAGAAAGCGATCCCGAGAGCAGTATTAACAGTTTATCATGTATCATCATCTCTTTATAGTTGTCATGGATCCGGGCACAACTCCAAGCGTCCTGTTACCGTGGACACGGCTATTCGAATAGATATCTTCCCTGCAGGGGTGCACTACTATTACCCAACACGCTCGATTACCTCCGGCCGGATACACTTTCTGGGTAATACCCGGCCTCGGGTGATCGACACAACGCAGCCCGACCTAGAGCTCAGCAGAGAGGTCAACACGCCGGTCTAAATCCTAAGTGCGCAGGGGTCTTGGGCCATCGCCCTTTGCACTCCTGCACGTTGCGTGGCTGGACGAGGTGCAGGCGCGACACTGAATACACCAGTGACGTAACCAGCCCAATCCCGACGATCAGCCCGCAAAGTAACCTGTGACGTCTGAAGAGCTTTCGGCTGATACTACGCTGCAGAGGGCCCCATTAAACCATTATCCCACGTGGTGGTAGTGCGAAATGGGCACGACGACCCACTCAGATCAAATACCCAGTTCCGTTAGGCGTATTTAGTATCGCGCGGGTGCTCTTGGAGCCGACCCGTCTTTAATGATATTCGCTCGCGGGCACCCTTGGGGCCAGCCCGGCTTTACATTTCCCCGCGGGTACCTCTCGAGGTGGACCCGCCTGTAACAAAGGTCAAAGTAACCGTGTGTCCAAGTAACGAGGAGGAATCCGAGGAATCACCCTCGATGGATTTCCACTCGAGGAGTTGCGCAACGGTAGCTTAGCGGAGGTGATGTAAGAGGAATCACCCTAGATAACACACATCCGGGAAGCTATTCTACAGAGGCACCATCGAAAGTGAGCTAAGAGGTATCACCCTCGGCACTCGATGCCAGCTCTGCAGTGTCGAGCAATTTAAGGGGTGTGCTGTGATGTGCTGTTCTCAGCCCGTCGATCATTCGAACGGGGCACAGGTACTAAAGCGGAGCAACTACAGCAAGGGAGAGGGGCCACAGATGGTTTTCCATCCAACCTATACTAAGCAGTTTGGATAATAAGGCAGGTATCAATAGCAGTTATCAAAAACAGGCTATGCATCAGAAATAGGATAAAACAGTAGCAGCGGTAACTTCTAATGCAAGCAGGAGGGAGAAAGGAATGGATGATATAGGCATGCGTCAAGGGGGTTTGCTTGCCTGATTGCTCTGCGGCAAAGGCGGGATCGTCAGATGGCTGGTCGTCGGGGACGTAGTCGTACTCTGTAGCAGCGGCGTCGGCGGGCACCAGGTCTAACGAGAGAGAAGGGGGAGAGGAAACAATAAATCCACGGCAAAATACAATCACTATGCATGACATGCCTAAGATGACATGCAGATGGGTGCTACTGCCTATCTATATGATTTAGATAACTCTTGGGAATTAATAAAAATTTAATTGGATTTGTTTTATTAAAGTGGTGCACTATTCATCTACTGCAAACGGTCAAAAAGTTCCATGTTCAGATAGCTAGAGGCATGTGACAGATGAGTGGATGGCATATTTGGATTCGTGGCATTTTTCTGATCAACTTTCATATATAAATTATTTTCATCTGACTTACGGATTAAAAGATATGAATTTTTGAAGTTTTAAATATTTTCTGAATTTATTTTAATTATTTAATTCGAATTATCCAGAATAGTGTTGGCTGACGTCAGCATGATGTAATGCTGGCGTCAGCAGTCAACAGGGGACTGACCAGGTCAAACCCTGACCAGTGGGTCCCACACGTCATAGACACAGGTCTAATTAACTTATTAACAGACTAATTAACCATGTGGGGCCCATATGTCAGTGAGACAATAAACTAAATTAATTAATTTTAATTAATCCATTTAGCTAATTAGAAATCTGACAGTGGGGCCCGTATGTCATTGACACAGTGGGGAGGGGCCCCACATGTCAGTGGCACAACTGACCCAGTCAGCGGCGCTGACTGGTCAACGGGCCCACGGCCCCACCAGTCAGTGTCACTGGCAGGTGGGCTAGGGCCAGCCACGTCGGACGGCGGCCGCGGCTTCGCCGGAATCCCGCCGGAGAAGCTCCGGCGAGCTCCCGAAACGGTGGCGCGACGCGGGTTTCGCGTAGGGAGCACCATTTGCGACGCGGCCAGTCGCGTTCGAACGGCCGTTCAACGCCGAGTCGAACGGTGGTGGTGGGAGCGGCTGAGGCGGCCTGTGGCGAGCGGTAGGATCTCGCCGGCGGCGAGGCGTTCGGACGGGCGACGGGGACGAGGCTACGGTGCGCTTTCGAGCGAACGGAGAGGACAGGAAGGTGCTACGCGGTGCGGCGGATCAAACGGGCGCATGACCGGGACCATTTGGTCACCGGAGTGACGCCGGCGACGAGGACAGGCAGCGGCGCTGTCGGACTACGGCGAAATCGACGGCTACGGCGAGCTAGCGACCATGAGAAGGGGCAGGGGAGGAAGGCGAGGCTCACCGTGAGGTGTAGCCGTTCAAAGCGTGCTCGGGGAGGGCTCGGAGTAGCCGGAATCGACGGCGAAGCTCGTCGGAGCAGAGGAGGAAGAAGAGCTCGGGCGCATCGATGCAGGGACTCCGGGGCTCGAGTTCGAGGTCGAGGAGGACGAGGAGGTCGCGGCGGAGCTTGTGGGCTAGTCGGCGAGGCGATCGGCGCACGGTGGCCGCGGGATCGACGGAATGGGCGACGGCGACGCTTCGGGCGAGGAGGGGATCGAGAGGGAGAGGGTGCAGGGGGCGAATGGGGGCGCGCTAGGGTTCGGGGAAGCGAGGGCAGCACGGGCGCGGCCTTATCGGCGTCGGGGACAGCGCGGATGGCCGGCGCGTGGCGAGACGACGACGCTGTCGCGCGCGCCAGGCGACAGCGCGACGAAGACGATGATGGCGCTGGTGGGCTGGGCCGGCTACTGTGCACTTGCAGCCCAAGTGCACAGTAGACCATTGCCCCTTTTCTTTTTCTTTTCTATTTCTTTTCTTTCCCACTGTTTTGCAAATTGTTTGACCACTAGTTGACTTTTATAAAATGTGTGGCTTGGCTCATAATTTGTAGTGCATTATTTTCACCCACCAAAAATTGGTTTGGGTAGAACATGATTTCATTTGTAATTCTTATAAAATAAAATGATATTAAATGTTGCTGCTAGCTACTGTTTGAGGTTGATGGAGTCAATTAGGCATTTTTAGTAATGTTGTTTTACTGATCATAATTAGTTATGAATTATTTCCTATTTAATGAACATTTTAGTTTCTGGTTTTGAACAACTTTTATTTTCACTTTAGGTTTGAATTGCAAGTTTAAATTGGAATTTGAAATGAGATATGATGCAATGATGCTCAAGCATGGTTAATCATAATGACATGGCATTATCAAAGGGGTGATTACTGTAGCTATTACATGGGGGCGTTACACTCCGCCACTGGATGTACACACATGTTTGGCACATTCATTGCAAGTTTCTAGTTACAAAATTATATGCTCCCGCTAGGTATGAATTACGTTGTGATAACAACAAAATGATACTTCTTAATATATATATGGACCTTTATAACTACCAAACGTTCGGATTTTAGCAATAGGCAAAAACGATCCTTATATCACTCTAATTATATACATGCATGCATTAGAATGATTAATTTCCCTTCCATGTACACTTCTCCTTCTAATTACATGCATATATGCACTAGAGGACGAAAAGCTGATGTCATCCTAGATTCTTTCTTTTTTCAAACTTTAAAATGTTTTGTAGCTCAAACCGTTGCTCCGATTGAAAAACCGTTTTCACAAAAAAATTGTGACGATGAGATCTTCGAAACTAGATCCCATGTTGATATATTCCGATGACTTTTTTTTGGACCAAAAATTACCACATCTGGGCTACGTAAGTTATCACGTCCGTCGTACATAAGTTACCATGCATGTCATTTACACAAAAGTTTCCGGGATATGTTTTCAACAAACTTTTATCCCAGGGTCAAAAAGTGATTATGATGTTTGCAGTGAGTTATCAGATTTGTTGTGTAGAAGTTATCGGGGTATATTTTTCAATAACCCATGTTGCATAGAAGTTATCGGGCTATATTTTTCAATAATTTCCATTCCCTCGGCCAAAAAATTACCGCGGTATTTGGATATGAGTTATCAGCTCTCATGTGTGTGTATTATCATGTTGTTTACACATGAGTTATTGAAAGGTATTTTTAACAACATTTTTCCCTGGTCAAAAAGTTACCACGTCAGTATTAAGTAAGTTATCAGCACTGTTGTATGTATATTATCAGCACCATGTTATTTACACGCAAGTTATCAGGGTATGTTTTACAACAAAATTTTATCCCGTGATCATTTTTCAACAATTTTTCCTCGGGGTCCAAGTTATAATGGTGTTCGTACCTAAGTTATCATGTATATGTTGTGTTATTACCATGATGTTTAAACAAAAAGTTATCGGGATACATTTTTGATAACTTTTTTCTTTCAGGGCAAAGTTGATGCGAATGTTTGTGTCTAAGTTATCAGGGTGTCATGCAGAAATTACCGTGTAGTTTACACATAAATTACTGAGGAGATGTTTTAATAATTTTTCACCCCTGGTCGAAGTTACCATGACATTTATACGTAAGTTATCGGGTCCCGGTGCACAAATTATCATGCCATTTGCACAGAAGTTACCGGGGTATGTTTCAATCCAAAAACTCCTACACAGGACCCCATCTCGTCCGTCCGTGTTCGTTTGTGTCCAACAGACAAAAAATATGCTCCAACCGCAAACCCCATCGCACTAATTTGTCCATTTTGTGTCCGTTCGACCCTATTCGTTGACCAAATTTGGTCGCGATTTAGGTCGAAAGCGGACATAAAGCAAATGTTTTCTGCGTCCCGATGCCCACCCGCGTCTGCTACATGCAACTCATGGCCCATTTGTCATCCAAACAAAAAGGGACCCACCGCCCCACGCCACCTCTCTCTCTCACCTTCATTTTCACCCACCACCGCACACCACACCAGTGGCTACGGTGAGGCGTGGCGCTCGATACTCGCGGGCAGGCGTGCAGACGAGCATGGGCGGGAAGGCAAGGTCTACGAGCATGGGCGGTGCACCGACGAGCAGCAACGATGAAAGAAAATGATGTAGTAGAGAAGGCCAACAAGCAATAAAGAAAGGGACGGCTTTTCTTTTGCTGCGCTATCGGGTTTAAGAAAGGTCATATTGGTATTTTCCAATTATGAATCATGAAAATTGTATTAGGTGAGTTGGTCGTTGCTGTAATATAGAAGCTAGCAGGCCTGGGTTCGAGCCCTGCTGGACGCAAAAAAAAAATTGGAGCGAAAAAAAGACAGTTACCGAATATAGGGAGAAAATCACGGGAGCAAAAAAAAATGACAGTTACGAATATAAGGAGAAAATCACGGGAGTTTCCGCTCGATGCTGATAGTAAAAACGTCGTTCGGATCTATTCTCAAGATCCAAACGTTTGGAAATTACAAATCTCATATATATATATATATATATATATATATATATATATATATATATGCTTCCTAACTTTATTGTATTGTTTTCTCCAGTCTAGATAGTTTGGGGCACTAGAAACACGCTTCTACTATTTACTGTACTTGCTATTGCACTGTCGAGAGAATTCTTTGTATTTAAACACTTTTATCATGCTTCTTATATTTCATAAATATGCTGACAGGGGCAAGCCAAAAATATTCGTTTTTCAGTGTTAAATAATACCAAATCGAATCCAAAAACAAGGATGGCGCCATAGCATGAAGAGTGCATGCTTCCTTACATGGGAATGTGGGATTCTCTATTTCTCTGTGCCATACATGTAATACCCGTTGTTGACTCATGCCATCTATACTTAGAGCATCTATAGCTGGACCTAGCAAATCGGACCCCTTAAACGCCCGCGGACGCGCCCGGTCAGTGACCGGGCGTGTCCGTTTTGAGCCCCTATAATTAGGTCCGCGCAGCCATACTTCTCATTTTTCTTATCATATGTCCGGTCACTTGCACGTGATTGGTGGAGAAGAAGAGAGAGAAAGAAAAATAATGAATAAGAAAAGAGAAAAGATGGTCCGGAGTGGGGTCGCATCCAACGTGGTGGACTGACCGGGCGTATCCGGGCGCGTCCGCGAGCCCTCATATCGTCCCCATATTTGAGATGGATATGAGGGGTGCCGGTCAGTCCGGGCGTTTGAGACGAATATGAGGGGTCCGGTTGGGTCGCATTTTTGTTACCGGTCAGTGACCGGGAGGACGTTCCGGACGTTTGAGAAGCATAAAGGGGGTCCGGCTGTAGATGCTCTTATGCACCATGTCTAATGGATGCATATTTTTAAGCAGTTGTGTGCTGGCTTTTATGCCGATGGGCATAACCAGAGATATATGGAGGCTGTTGAGTATCGTGATTGTTTAGAAAACATAGATAGACTAGGATTGTTCCTGCCTTGACTTGTACTCCAAGATGATCATGTACTCCTATATATATGCCTATGAGACTCAAGCAATACATCAACTATTCCACCAAATCCCTCTCTCCCCTTCAACATGGTATCTGTCGCAAGTTCCTAGACCTAGCCACCGTCCGCCGCTTCCACACCGCGCGCCGCCCCCGGGGCGGCCGGCCTCCATGGCCGTCGCTGGGGGCCGCGTCGCCCGTACCTAGGGTTCATCCACCGGTCGTGTTGACCGGCTGCCCTAGAGAGTCTTTTTCCCGATCTCTTGATCCGGGGTTTTCTCTCTTTCGCCGGTCGCATTGATCGGCGTTTTTCTTTTTGGTTTTCCAATCTAAGATCGGTTTGCGTCGCCCGTCGCTGCCGTCGACACCCGCGCCTCTACTCCGACATCGCGGTCGACTCTACACCGGCAACTTCGTCATCCACCGCGCGACAAGGCTAGACGACACGCCCAAGCGACGCCTTCATGCGTCGCTGTCGGCCGCTCGTCCGCGTGGTCTTCATTCCCGGTCCATCTTCGTCGTCATCGCCCGGGACATTCTCGACAACGTCGCCATCGACTCCGATCTGCGCGTCGTCCCCGCCATGGCACGTACAGTGCCGCCATCGGTTTGATCAACTGATCTCGCGCCTGTCTTCGCCAAGCCCGTCCCTGAGCACGCGCCTACCGCCGATCGAGCCACAGGTTGCCATCGCGTTGTCCCCTCGGACCGTTGCGTCGCCGCCCCGAGGTCCTCCCGCCAGCAGCCCCGACCCGCGCGCCGCGCCTGCCGACGCCCCTTCGGGAGACCGCCATGCACAACGCGGTCCACGCCCCCGTCTGAGGATCCTCCCGCCGGCTACCCCCGTGGCTGCCGCCGCCTTTGCATCTCCCCATCGGGCTGTGGCACCGCGGAACGCAGTACACGCAGTTGCCCGTCGGACCGTCGCCACCGGCTAGTGGTTCTCCTCACGGCTGCCCCGATCCGTGCGCTACCGCTGCGTCGCCCCTTCGGGCCGTAGTGTCGCAGCCCGCGGTCTACTGCCGCCCCGAGGCCGTCCTCTCCAGGTCGTCCTCGTCACTGCACCGACCCTCGCGCTGCCGCTGCATCGCCCCATCGGGCCGTAGCGAGCGTGGCACACGGTCTCCGCCGCCGCCCGAGGCCGTCCCCGCGGCTACATCGACTGGCCCGCCGCCGCTGTGTCTCCCCTTAGGGCCATCGTGCCGTGGCACGCGGTCCACGCCGCCGTCCCGAGTTTTTTCCGCCGTCGCCCGACCTGCGCGCTGCCGCTTCATCGCCCCTTTGGGCCGTAGCGCCGCGGCGCGCGGTCCACTCCGCCGTCCCCCCGCGTTGACTTCCTCTGGTATGCGCCGTGCCGCCTTCCTCGGCGCGGGAACGACATCATCCGCGCCGGTCTTCGTTACGCTGTCGGGTTCTTCTGCGCCTACTTCGAGCATCGCCGCCGCGCTCCTGGCCAGCCGCAGCCGCCGCTACTCTTTGGCGTCGCTGTGGCTCGCTCACCCGAGCTACGCCGCGCCTCTCCGGCGCCGCTGTAGCTCGCCGACCTAAGCCACGCCGCCCGTCCACCCCCTTCGTCATCCGTCCAGTACCAGCTCATCGCCAGCGTCGCCGTCATCTACCCCGACCACTTCATCTACTCCGACCACCGCGGGCGACATCGGCCCCTTGCCGATTTGCGCCGCAACTGTCGTCGAGTCCTTCTCTGCTATCCTCCTCGACATGGCGTACCAGTTTGTGCAGGTCTCCGTCTACGCATGCCCGGTGCTGGCAACACCGACGCGTGCCTTCGTCCCCGGTGTGTTCCCAGGCCAGGCAAACCTGGAGCGACTCATCGTCAACATCGACTTCGTCCGTCTACGCATGCCCGGTGCTGGCAACACTGATGCGTGCCTTCGTCCATGGTGTGTCCCCGGGCTTGGCAATCCCGGCGCGACGGATCGTCAACAACATCTTCTCCCCGGCGCACCACTACTTCGACACCACTGCGCCCATGCTAACTCGGCGCCTCCTTGCGCCCGCGGCTCCACGGCGACTTCCTCGACACCGGCTACCCCGACTCGACATCGACCACGGCATTCTTCGCACGGCTACCTCGACCACGGCTACACCACCCTACGCTCTCGGCTACCTCGACATCGACACAAAGGGCTACCGCCTTGCTTGAGCAACCTCGTCGGTTTCCACTCCAGCCACAATTTCCGCGATGCATCGACTGTTATGACTGTGGGGGGATGTCCGTCGGCTTACCTTCGGATTCTTCTCCAGTCTCACCATCTGCGTCGCTACCGTTGTGACTGCGGAGGGATGTTGTGTATCGTGATTGTTTAGGAAACATAGATAGACTAGGATTGTTCCTGCCTTAACTTGTACTCCAAGATGATCATGTACTCCTATATATATGCCTATGAGGCTCAAGCAATACATCAACTATTTCACCAAATCCCTCTCTCCCCTTCAACAGAGGCGACTCATGCATCAGTAAGAAGTGTGATGCCACTTGCATCCGCCCTACAATAAGGACAGCCGCAAGCGACGGGAGCATGTCTACGGTCTATAGTAAACACAATATTGACTTAAGGAAGCATAGTACGTACACGTTGTTGGTGACTTGAACGAAATAAATATGTATCATGTTTCGGAACTTATTGTATGGCAAACGAAGCAGGAAGCACTTATGGTCGGTTAGAAGCAAATTATTTTTACCATGGCAACAGTTTTGTATTAGCTGGAAGCAAACTTTCTTGTGTTGGAAACTTGATAAAAATATATATATGGGACCCAAATCTATGATATGTTAACAAATTCTTAGATGCAAATTTTTGTGGCACGGAAACAAAGCGCTTGACACATTTTTTTGTTACGTCCAAACAAGTTTGGTTGAGATCGAAGCAAATTATCTCGCTAGTGGAAGCAAAGTTACAGATCAAACTCGACAAACAAAAATGTCGTCGAGTGCCTGATAAAATGCACTCGCGAAGAATTGAAACTCGGGACAAAACGCGATTCTAGTAGTGATAGTTCACTTCAGCGTACGCACGGCACGACGTAGCTTGCTAGCAGGTGCGCCATGGCAGCAGCAGGGTGGTCGTCACGGGCGGCGGCGACGCAGACCATCACGATGAAGAAGACCGACCAGTACATCCCGTGCACCATGCGCGTACGCGGCCAGGTGATCGATCGTGTCCCGATTGGGGGCCGTGCTCCGGAACTTCGACTACCAGGTCCAGGTCATCGACCCTTCACTCTTCCGGAGCTACCAGGCTGCCGCGACCTCATCCACGGCGAGCTCGCCGACCCGCCGGTGACCGGAGAGTACGACCTCGCCCCCGTCCGCCAACGTCCCCCGTGTCGTCGAGGACGGTTGCGGGGTCCTCCCGGTGTATGCCTTGGATGTCGAGCTGGTCCTCTCGGTCAGGCTGGTCTACAGCGAGCCCAAGGCGTTGCTGCTGGCGTGCCAAGAAGCTGATGTCCAAGTTGCCGATCATGGCGAGCTCAGAGAGCGGTGTGATATCCCACGTTTTCCATGGGCCGGTGCATCACGTACCCACGTGCCCGACTTGCCGGACTGACGTTATCGAGTGCTTCGTCTTTGTCAGATCATCGTCGACCGGGTGGTCGTACACTACCTTTTTTTTTTCTGCATATTAAAAAAAAATATGCTTATTCCTGCATAATAAAACAAGGTGCAATTTATATGTAAGTTGTTTGCAAATTTTTTGATTATTTGTTCTATTACTAGCCATGTTATTTCTTCTCAAAGGTCAATATCAATGCCACTAATTCATTTTTTTAGAAAGCTTTATTATTTGATGTTGTTTTATTTTCTTTCTTTTTTAAGGTTAATACCAATGCAAATAATTCAGTAGTTCTTACAAAACTTCTTCTTTTGCGAAATTTGCACTATTATATTCTTCTTCTTGCATATTATAAAAAGCATGATTTATGTGTAAACTATGTGCAAATTTTGTCAGTATTTGGTTACTGTTTTATATTTTCTTTCTTCTTAAACGGTAATACAAATGCCACTAATTCATTATTTCTTAGAAAACGACATTATTTTATTTTATATTTTATTTGCTATCTTCTTTTCATGGGTATACCAATACCCTAATTAGTTATTTCTTAGAAAACTTTATTATTTTCATTTTATTTTACTTTTTGTTTCTTTAATGGTAATACCAATGCCACTAATACATTTCTTATTTGAAACTTTTTTTAATTTCACTATTATATGCTTATTTTTTGCATACTATAAAAGGGCGCGATCTCTGAGTAAATTGTGTGCAAAAATTCCTTATTTGATTTATTTTTTATATTTCCTTACCAATGACACAAATTCATTCTTGCTTAGAAACTTCATTTTTTGTTCTTTTACTATTTAAGGTGACACCACCACAATTATTAGAATTTTAGGAGACTGGCCCTTTTCTTCTTTATGTTATTGGTAGGCTCGATGGAAACAAATTTTTTTCATTTTCTTTCCTCTTAAAGGGGAATACCAATATCACTAATTCATTCTTTCTGGGAAAACTTCTTTATTTGCATTTTTTAATTTTTATTTCATTTTCTTTCTTTTTAAATGATAATACCGACGTTATTAATTCTCTCTTCTTTAATGACATTGTAGATAATGAACTGTTAAAACTATAGGGTTTCATATGCTTAAGGTTTTTCTGTCGCTCATATGCCCTTTATAATGGTTGTTTGATTTTCTATTGGTATATGCATATATAAGAGATGTGAAGGTTGTTGTGAACATTTCTCTAGGATGTTGTAATATATACAATGAAATTTTGTTACCTTTTTTCCTGGATTAGCCATTACTTTGATTGATGGTGTATAAGACATTGAAGATCAAACAGAATGGAGCCATTTTTGTATATTCCATAAAATCATCACCCTATCCATGTTATTTAGTTCATTTTATATTTATATTAAGTTATTAATTAAGAGTAGACCTCTTAGGTCTAGCATTAATACTTAGGATAATCCTTATATATTTTATGAATTTATGTTCGCTACACTACAATCTGTTTGACCACATGTTCCTCATTTAGATGATTTATTGTTTCCCTTTATTTTACATGAAACTGACAATAGCTTCCATTTACGATCAAACTACATCTTTTACCTTCATTTGTTTTTCCAAATACGTTGATGTTTCACATGTATAATTCCTTTTTTATCTTCAGTTCTGACAAATAAATGTGTGTGTTCCATAATGTACCTGCAATGCTCATCTTGAATACACAATATATCCCATTTACCATGAAACATGTACATATCTTATGGTAGTACCACCATACATAATTCATTTGTTTCACCTATGGCAAAAAGTTTTTCATGCATAGTATAAACAAGTTGCATTACCCCAAATTATGTGAGGACCAGACAGTAAAGTGTTTGAACTAGCTGGTGCCCAACTTTTGTCATAAAGAATTTCCATGTAGATTAAATTTAAATGGGTATATTAGAATTCAAAATGTGATAATGGTCTTCTTCATATTGCATTTACTTATTGGGTTTCCAGTCGATCCGAATTAGATCATCGCAGTCTTTTGAATCTTAATCTCAGGATTTGAAAAGAGGTACAAATATTTCCATATAAAAAATGATGAGAAGATAGGTATGTGTGTTAACCATTGAAACCTTAACAGGGCACATAGGTCTGTTCTTGCAAGAGTGTCGGTGGCTAATCACCGTGAAAATAGTGTCCCGGCAACTTCACAATTATTATAAGGGTAGAAATGTTATTTTTCTTCCAGTTATCAATCGTTTAATAGTGGCTTAGAAAAAAGGAACTAAAATGGAACGGTAATTTTATACTATCTAAAATAATATTGTAGTGACTATAAAAACTATGTTTTGTAGAACTCCATATTTTCTTTATCTATGAAATCATAATTTTACATCTTGGATACATCCAATACTATATAGGTGATGCCCTCGCATTTACGAGGGCCACCTTGCTAGTGTCATAAATTTAAGAACTTGATCGTTTAAAAGTTGAATTAGGATCAGTTCCCCACGGAAAACAACGATGAGACGAGGATGGAGGCGCAAGACTAACTAAGTCATTTTCCTGTACATAGATATAGGATACCATAAATATAGAAACTTGATCAAAGATTTAAAAGTTGATTTGTTAATGGATTTAAAAGTTGAACTCCATGCACGCCTCAATGTCTCGTATCTTCATGTCTGGGGCAGTGGGGCACACCGATTGATGTAGATGGATATCCAACTTTCTTTCTAGTAGTTGGCGAAGCGGTCCTACTTCTTTGTTTCCCGAGCTTATGTCAAAATTTGTATTCCAGGTGAAAACTACATGTACTACCTCCGTCCTGATTTATTGGTCCTCATTGTATTTTGTGTCAAATTTTGATCAAAGATTTAACTAACAAAATATTAATGCATGTCACCAAAAATAATATCAAGTTTGATATTATTTTTGATGACATGCATTAATATATTGTTAGTTAAACCTTCGGTCAAAATTTGACACAAAAATGCAATGGGGCCAATAAACCAGAACGGAGATAGTATGAGCTAAACTATAAAAGCCAGAGAACAAATATATTATTTTTTATTTTACAAACTTGGTACATGTGTGAACTATGTGAGCACCTATATGTCAGGTGCCTGAAATTAATTTAAGTTTCAGTCATTTTTTACCTATACCTTTAGATTAAGATCCAACAGACAAAAGGGTGTGCTGCCCAGGAAGCCTGCGCTGCGGCTCGATTTGGTCAAAAAGCCTAGGGCGTGTTTGGTACTCGTAGCAACTTTTGATTGCATTGCATGCTTGACCGAGTTTGTTTGCCTGCATACCCACTAGTCTGCGTTGGGCGTAACGAAAGCTGGTCTGTTTGGTTGCCCGCTTGTTTAGACGAAAACACAAGGCATGGTGTTTGGTTTCATACAACGCACGCTGTCTCGTAATCTCTTTTGGCGCGGTAGTGAGGTTACCAGTGCACTAGGGCGTGTAGAATAACCCAAAGACACAAAGATAGCATATTAACATAGTTCTAAACCATAGCAAGGGTTTTGTCTCACGCTCCCCTCGGTTACTCCCGCGGGCGACCAGGGAGCGAACCCTAGCCCTCCGCCAGCGCCTCTAACCGGCGTACCCTCCCCCCACCGCCGTCGAGCTGTCGAGCCAGCGCGGCTCGACGGTGGCGGGTCCCTCTTCCTCCTCCTCCTGGTCGGGCGGCGCGGCCTTCAAACCGGTGTGAGCTTCAGCTCGCGGTCGTTAGGGGCGGCGCGACGAGGCGGCACGGCGGCAACGCTCAGTGCGCGGGCTTTCGCGGCCGGGGCGGCCGAGCGCGGGGAGGCGCGCGCAGAGTTGCGCAGCGCGGCTGCGTGAGGGAGGTCGTGGATCTGGCGACTTTGGGCCAGCGGCCTTGATTCGCGTGATGGCTTCGGGCTCGCGGGAATCCGGTGCTGGGGGCGAGGCAGTCGCACGAGGTGGTCGTGTCGGGCGGCCAGGTGTGGCTGCGCAGGGGGGCGCTGCGGCTGTGGTCGTGGGCGTGGGCGCGAGGGGGCTTCGAGCGACGCATATCTGGCGCTTGAGGGTGCGGCTCGAAGGCCCAAGATGGTGCGGTGAGGTGGCCTGTTGCGGCATCGTGGAGGAGTGCCGTGGTGCTGGTGCTCAGGCGGCGGCTTCGACCGCGGGAATCCTGCCCTGGCGGAGCGCATGGTGGAGGGGCTTGAGCTGCCTGTACAGCACTCGAGCGGCGGCTTCGACCGCGAGGGGCACGGCCGGTGTGTGTCTGCGCGGTCAAGCATCGTGTGGACGCCCATGGCAGTGCGCGGATCGGAGGCCCATGGCGACGAGGAAGTGCGCTCCAGCGGCGTGTGATGTGGATCTGGTCTCCAGCCATCGGTGGTCTCCGTAAGGTGCGGCAGGTCTCGGTGCTTCTTCGTAGATGGGCAGCTTCGATGGTGGTGATGTTTGGTGGGCTTGCCGACACCAATGCGGGATGATGTGCGGCCGAGGTGGTGTGGAGCTTCACTAGTGCAGAAAAGCCTAGCTATGGCGTGGCAAAAAGGGCCTTGCTGGTGTAGGCACCCGACGTCAGCAATATGACGCCACAGTTAAAACATATTGGTGGTGTTGGATCCTACGCCAGCACTATAGTGCATGATGCTGGCGTCGAAATTGGCCAACGCCAGCTATACATCTACACTACCTTTGTCGTTTGTTGTTGTCCAACGCCAGCAATTTGTTTTTTTTTTGGATAATAAAGAAAACTCCTTCAGAAACTACGAGCTTAAACATCATAGTTTAAAACTACTCAACGTCATCAGGACTAAACATACTTAGCTAATTAGTACTCCCTCCGTAAACATAAGAGCGTTTGGATCACTAAAGTAGTAATCTAAATGCTCTTATATTTCTTTACGGAGGGAGTACTCAACAACTAATCATACTCATAAACATCATATAGTTTAAAACTACTCAACATCATCAAGGATTAAGTCCAGCTGGCGAAGCTTTTTCCGATTGTTCTCTCCATCTTTTTTGAAGTGATCAACGTCTGTCTGTAGGTTATGATTCTCTAGCATGTATTTCTTCTTCTCCATCTTCAAGTTGTCTCTCTTCTCCGTCAACTCATCCCTCAAATCCCTCAGTTCGTTTAACTTAGTTCGGGCATTAGCACCCTCTGCGAGCAGATTATCCCTTTCATTCTTCTGTGCGGCAGTGCCTTATTTGACTTTTTTGATGCGCCAGTCTAAAGACTCTAAGCGCCACTGATTCCAGTTCTGCACGTCGCCCACCGATTCATTGTTGGCTGATGAATTGTTCATATGTGTGCTGTAATGAAAACTCACCATCTTATAGAATGAAGAATTTAAAAATATCATGCAGAATTTAAAAAGAAATAGAACATAAGGAACAAAATTATCTATCATGACTTATCTTCTATATCTAAATAGCTAGACCACACTATTAGGAATTCTCTAGCCACAACTCTTGGAACTAGAACATAAGGAAGAAAATTATCTATCATGACTTCTCTTCTATATCTAAATAGCTAGACCACACTATTAGGAATTCTCTAGCCACAACTCTTGGAACTAGAACATAAGGAACAAAATTATCTATCGTGACTTATCTTCTATATCTAAATAGGTAGACCCCACTATTAGGAATTCTCTAGCCACAACTCTTGGAACTAGAACATAATGAACAAAATTATCTATCATGACTTATCTTCTATATCTAAATAGCTAGACCCCACTATTAGGAATTCTCTAGCCAAAACTCTTGGAACTAGAACATAAGGAACAAAATTATCTAGCCACAACTCTTGGAACTAGAACATAAGGAACTTACCTGTGCTTGAGTCGGGCGGGGCGGGTCGAGGAGCATCGGGTGGAGACGGGCAGCGTTGCGCGGCGGCGGGGGGGGGGGGCCTCCACGCTCCTCCTCCGACGAAGACGGGCAGGGTCGGGTGTGGCGGCGTCGGGTGGAGACGGGCAGCGTCGGGCGAGGCGGAGACGGCCAGCGGCGGGCAACGGCGGGGATCGAGAGGAGGCGGCGGCGGGGATCGAGAGGAGGACGGGTAGAGTTGGGGATCGAGAGAGAGTGAGGACGAATGGATCCGGATTTTACCTGTTAAAACCGACTAGTGCTGGCGTGGGCCTAATGGGCCTGAACGCGCCACACCGGGCCTACGAAAATACCTATGGCGTAGGAACTTTAGTCACGCCAACAATAATATGAGCGTTGGGGCCCTCATACAAGTGACGTTCGACAGAATTTGCACGCCACCACTAAGTCTATACCAATAACGTTCAAATTTAGGCAACGCCAGCACTATTTGAAAATATTAGTGCTGGCGTCGGCTGAAAATGGCGCGCCACCAACAAGAGTTGTGGCTAGCCATTTCTCTACTAGTGCTTGGTGAAAACCATGTCTTGGCCTCGTGCCGTGACCAGCGATGGCGGCGGCTGTGGTGGTCGTTGACCTTCATGGAGGCATTGTTGCTTTGTTCTCCCACCCCTCCTGCGGGAATCTGGTCATTCCGTCCTCTCTAGGGAAACCTTGATCTGTGATCCGACGATGGCGGCGCCTCGATGTCGTATTCCCTCTTGGGGGCCTCGTCTTGGGAGCTTGGCGTCGGCGAGCGGGACCGGTGGATGGTGGTTGACGGCGGGTGTGTCGTCCAGGCTTGTGGTGGGAGCGATGTCGGCGACACGGCAATGGTTGCGGTAGTCGGCTCTTCTTCGGCGTCCCCACGGTTTTGCCTCTGTTTGTTTGTTGCTATGGAGTCGAAGCTACGGCGGCGGGGCCCTGTTTTATACGATGACTGGCTGCAGGTAGCCCGTTGGGCGATCTTCCGTGGCGCCAGCCGTGCCTGGTTTTGTCCTACAGAGTTCTCCATCAGAGTCGGAGTTGCGTCATCTGGTCGCAGGTGGTTGAGATTTTGGCATAGATCTTCATGCAGCTTCACGTGTCCGCTACAGTGTGCGTTGAGTCGACGATCGCCTACGACGGAGTCGGAGTCAATTGCTCAGAGTGTAGGGATGGCGATGACGCCTCTAGGGGAGGAGTGATGACGATTACGCATGGGTGCTGTCTCGTGGAGAACCTCTTCGGAGTGGTATGCGTGGGCTTTTTTATGTGTGCCGCTCAACGGTTGTAACGGTTTTCGTCCAGTTTTCCCTAATTAACTGGGCAATTTGGTTTTCGCTCGGTTTTCCCCAATTAACAGAGCAACTCTTTTGTTCTTAATGAATGCAAGATAACTGTCATTTCGAAAGTAAAAAACCCATAGCAAGCAGTGTTAAACATAGTGCCACACTTAAACATAACAGTTCTCAAGCAAAGCAGTACGCCATAGTCAGATACTAAACCAGCTAGAGCAACGGCCAGCTTTGGTTTCAGGCATCCCGTCAGCACTTAATTTTACTAATTATCCATATCATAGTTACAATTATTGTGAAGTTGATTTAAATATTATAACAGAGGGGCCAGATTTGCCAGGAGTTGTGCTCGCGAGCACCAAAGGTTGCTAGTGCGGAAAACTGGCTCGTCCCTCCCGCGTCGCTCCCGCGGGCGACCGGGAGGGCTAACCCTAGCGCCGCCGGGTCGGGCCCCCTCTACTCCCCCTCCCCTCGCCGCCGCCAGTGTGCGCCGCCGGGCTAAGCCCGGCGGCATCGGCGGCGGCGGGGTTCCTCACTCCCCCTTCGAAGACGACGGCGCGGGCCGGGGTGTTCGGGTGGCGGCGGCGCGCGTGCGCAGGGCGCGCCGGCGTGGTGGCGGGCGTCTGGCGGCAGTGTCACGGGCGCGCGGCCCTGCGCGGTGGGCTGCAGGTGGTGGCGCCCGGTGCGGTGGTGGCGCCCGTCGCGTTTGCGGCGGCCCGATCTGGATCCAACGGGCGCGGATCCGGTCGGCGGCCGGCCTGGTGGCCGCCGGTTGTAGGAGATATGCCCTAGAGGCAGTAATAACAGTTATTTTGTATCTCTGAGTTTGTAATGAATGTTTATGATCCATGCTATAACTGCAATGATTCTCGAGTCTGCAATATCCACGAGGCCCGGAGGGAAACTCATTTGCACGTGTGGTATAATAAACGGTAAATTGTATTCCTAGTCTTGCCTCTAAGACTGGCTCAAGTATTGCAGGATGATCCTATTTTCCTGATCATTGGCATCGCTATGCCGGCAATTTTGAGGGCACGATGTTGGTAGAACACTTGTGTTGAATCGACCCAAATTGATGTTATGCTATGTGGTTCATTCATCACAAGTTAATGGTTAATAACACAGAGATAGTTAATGTTTGCATAATTCCTTAGACCATGAGAGTATCGTGTTCCTTCGTGCTTGCTTCGTGAACTTTGGGGTTTGTTAAACGTCATCCGTTACTGGGTGGCTATTATGGCGGCTTACGGGTTCACGGAAAAGTATGGCAAGTAACATGATAGCTCAAGATTGGGATTTGCTCCTCCGACGATGGAGAGATATTCTCGGGCCCTCTCGGTGTTACGGTATCCATCATCATCTGGCCAGACACAGTGTGATTTGATCACTGGGATGCCAGAACACGGAAACGAGAAAAGAGAACAAAAACCGGTAACGAGGTAACTTGCATAGTGGACAAGTTGTTGATCCACGGGGATGCAGAAAATCTCACCTCGGGTGTTTGTAACATATCGCGAAGCAACAGGAATAGCTCACGGCAACTGGAGGTTCACTCGAATATTCATTCGTGTGGGTATAGGGGTCAATATGGGTGTCCACGGCTCCGATGTTGATCATTGATCGGAAGGGGTTCCAGGTCATGTCTATACTTCACCGAACCTATAGGGTCACACGCTTAAGGGTCATCTATCTGCTGAATACTAGACAGGGAGTCTAAGAGAAAATCACCGAAAAAGTTTCGGACACCGGAAAAGTTTCGGACAGCGGAAAAGTTCCGCAGAGAGAACACCGGAACGGTTTCGGTAAAACTGAAAAGTTGTTTCGGGGGATACCATTAAGTCAAATTGGTTTCGGCACATGCCTGATAATTCTTGGAGGGTGCCAGAATCATTCTGGAAACTTTCTGGAATTTTCCGGGATGAAAACCGGAAATGTTCCGGAGCTGCCGAAACCGCTTCAGATGCTTTTCGCAGATGAAAATCACTAAACCGGAATTGTTCCGGATCGCGTTGAAAATATTCTTTTATGGATACTGGAAATGTTCTAGGACCACATGAATATTTTTAGTTCGACTGGACGATGAAAAATGTCGTCGTGAATAGTGAAAGCACTTTTTGGATATTTTTGGAAAAGCACCTTTTTGGATATTTCCAAAAAGGCTTCTAGAAGGGATTGGGGAGCAAGGCACCTCAAGGGGGGGGGACCCCCTTGTGTTGGCCGACCAAGGTGGGCATGCTCCATGGGAGCTCCACATGGCACCCTTTTTTCCCTTTTATTCTTTTTATGTGAGACATAAAGTGGGGGTACTTTGGTATTTTCAAGTGCCAACCCTACCCCTTGGCTTTCCTATAAATAGAGGAGATGTGGGCTGCGATCTCTTCATCCTTTTGCTCTCATACACATGCTATGCTTTGCTAGCTCTCTCTCTCCCTCCCACGAAAAGAGTTTTTCGTAGAGCCGAAAGGCTGTTTGGGTTCCGGCAGGAACTAGTTCTGGACGGCGAAGCCCTGCCGGATAGATGACACCGTATGTGTGCAACCCCGTAGAGAGGTCATAGTTTCGATCTTTTGCCCGAGGGGCTGTTCGTGTGTCCTCCCGAAGGGCTGTCCGAGTTTCCGTTCGAGTTTCGAGGGTCCTCCCGAAGGGCTGTCCGTGACATCGTCCGAGGGACTGTCCGACCGCCTCCCGAAGGGCTGTCCGACGAGGGAGTACATCCTCGCGGTTGGGAGGTTGTAAAATCCTAGCTGCGGGGATCTGCACCAACGATCTCCACCGACTCTTCTTCCGCTGCGCTACGAGTCGGTACGGATCAGATCAAACCTTGTATGCAATCTCCATAGTGATCCTGGGCGTGCTCGCTATACCGAATTTTTTTGTTTTCTGTCGCGTTCCCCAACAGTGGTATCAGTGCCAGGTTATGCGTAGATGCATGTTATGATCTAGAATACATGAGATGTATGGGTATTGCATAGTATAATTTTGTAGTAGATGAGATCTATTGCTGAAAATTATTTGTGCGGGTAGCAGATGAAATCTGTTACCCGATGTTCCTGTTGCTTCCCTTAAATTTGCGTAGTCCTGATCTTGACGGCATGGTGGAATCTCACAAAGTTCTGGCAATCCGCGATCCTTTCATGCTGCTCCTGAGTATGCTGATTGACAGATCAACGAAGTGCTAACAGTTCTTTGGGTTCCACCATAGTTAAAGAAAGATGGATGTTTCGCAGACGAAAGGGCAATGCAGATATGATCTGCACGGGGGTCACGCATATGACGAAGTTTAGTATGGGGCTCGAGATTTTATTATCTCGTGTTTCATACACCCTGGAATGTTAATCTTGCAACTTGCATTATCATACTTGATGATAAGCGTTGGTAGCTGCGGTTTGAGTCAAAACCTTAGAATCCACGTAAAATAAAATTTTGCATAAACCGATTAGAGGCGTCTAACTTGGTTTTGCAGGATGGTTTGCATGTGATGTGGTATAGCAGGTCTCATATTAATTTGATTATGTATGAGATGACTATATGATGTAATTAACATGACCTGCGTGTCATGATTCGGCATGATGGCTGGAGCCATATGATTGAACTTTAATGACCTGCGTGTCAACCTTATGTAATGCACTTATTTTATTAGCTATAGAGATAGCAATATTATCTGGTGCATCAACAAGGTGGTGGCAATCTTCGCGAAGGTGAACACCGACGCGAATGCCGAAGACGAAGAGATACTTGACTTCTCCGTCAGAAAGGGCTATACCATATCATGCTAATTATGAATTGCCTGAGATGTTTATCCCTTTGTTGCACCCTTCTTGATTGCACGGTAGTCGCTTTTTATTAGGGTGATCTCTCACTAAAATATCAAGTAGTTAGTGTTCTCCCAAGTGTAGCACCGTCACGGCACCTAACTTTTCGGGGTATCACAGGATCTCCCTGGGTACGAACGATTAGGGATGTGTGAGGCGGGTGAGTTGAGACCTCGCAGCGAGATCACTTGGTTGTCTTGACGTTATGGAAGGATCTCCCTGAGCTCGGAACACGCCCATCGAAAGATGAACAAGAGTCACATAGAGATGTGATCGGCAAGTTTGCCTACCGATTGAAGTTCGCGCCATCAGTGTTCATCTCGTTCAATGGCGTTGAATGGATATGCGGATCTTGAATCACTCACAATCAATTATGAGAGATATTGATTTGAGTGGGAGCACACCTTAGAATAAAATTGTTTATTCACTAGTGCAAATATCATTATGAACAAAGTCTAAGTGAACTTGTGTTTTCCGTTGTAGATCAAATGGCTCGCAATAGCGCGTTCAACTTAGGCCCGATGTTAGAGAAAGAGAAGTTAGCTGCGAATGGAAACAACTATGCGGACTGGGTCCGTACCCTGAGGATTGTCCTCAGGAGTGCTAAGAAAGTGTACGTGCTTGACGGACCTCTTCCACCTAAGCCGGCGGCAACAGCCGCGGCAGATATACAAAATGTCTGGGCCACTAAGGATGATGACTTCAACTTAGTGCAGTGCCTCATGCTGTCTTGCATGAGTTCAGAGCTTCAAAAACGTTTTGAATTCCATGACTCTTTTGAAATGATCAAAGAACTGGATGCTCTGTACAAGTTTAATGCACGGTCTGAACGTTTTGATATCGTCAAAACCATGTCGGAGACCAAGATGATTGAGGGCAGCTCAGTTGGCGAACACGTGGTCAATATGATTGGTCACGCTGAGAGGCTTAAAACCCTGGAATTTCCACTTCCAGAAGAGCATGTTATGGACATGTTGCTCGGTTCACTCCCCCCTTCTTACGAAGGTTTTGTCATGAACTACCACATGAATGGGATGGACAAAACACCTAATGAGGTGCTTGCCATGCTGAAAACTGTTGAAGGAGGACTGCGGAAAAATCACAAGCAAGTGTTGCTTGTGAATAAAACTGCCAGTTTCAAAAAGGGCAAGCCAAAGAAGGGCAAGGGCGCCGGTAAGACCGGCTTCCAACGCAAATCTAAGGGCAAAGCCAAGAATGAAACTAAGTGCTTCTACTGCAAGGGCACAGGACACTGGAAGAGAAACTGCAAGAAGTATCTGGAAGATTAGAAGTCCGAGAAAACCGGAAAAGGTATAATTGTTATACAAGTTAATGTCATTGACGTTTTGCTTGCTAGCGAAAATTCTAAGTCTTGGGTATTTGATACCGGATCGGTTGGTCACATTTGCAACTCGATACAGGGGCTTCAGAAGGTGCGCAAGCTGGCAAAGAACAAAGTCGTGATGCGTGTCGGGAACGGCGCTAGGATCGCCGCTCAAGCCATCGGCATTATGCCTCTACGTCTCCCTTCAGGATTTATTTTGGAACTAAGTAACTATTATTTTGTTCCGTTGTTGTGTAGAAACATTATCTCTGGATCATGTTTAGTGCACGATGGGTACTCCTACAAGTCTGAGAACAATGGTTGTTCACTTTATTGTAAGGATATGTTTTATGGACTTGCACCCATTGTTGGAGGCCTTTTCATACTAAATCTTGAATGTGAAAATGATGTCTTTAACGTGAATGATAAACGCCTTAAGAAGGCTGATACCACCACCACTTTCATGTGGCACTGTCGCCTTGGCCACATCGGAAAGAAACGCATGCAAAGACTCCATAAAGATGGAGTTTTACCGTCCCTTGATTTTGAATCATTTGACACATGTGAGGCTTGCTTGATGGGAAAAATGACCAAGACGCCGTTCACGGGTCATCCTGAACGGGCGAGTGAATTGTTGGAAATAATACATAGTGAAGTATGTGGTCCAATGAGCACAATCGCACGGGGTGGGTATTTCTACTTCGTGACTTTTACTGATGATTTAAGTAGGTATGGCTATATCTACTTGATGAAGCATAAGTCGGAAACCTTTGAAAAGTTCAAAGAATTTCAGAATGAGGTAGAAAATCATTGTAACAAAAAGATTAAGTTTCTGCGGTCTGATCGCGGATTCGAATATCTTAGTCCCGAGTTTGGCCAACATCTGAGTGACCGTGGAATCGTTTCATAGCTTACGCCTCCCGGAACTCCACAGAGAAACGGAGTATCGGAAAGACGTAACCGAACCCTGTTGGACATGGTAAGGTCGATGATGTCTCTTACGGATCTTTCGATATCTTTTTGGGGTTACGCACTAGAAACTGCCGCTTATACATTAAACAGAGCACCGTCTAAGTCTGTTGACACGACACCATTTGAATTATGGTATGGGAAGAAACCCAATGTGTCGCATCTCAAGGTTTGGGGTTGTGAAGCTTATGTGAAATGTTTACAACCAAGCAAACTCGATCCCAGAGCAGACAAATGTTACTTTGTAGGTTATCCAATTAACACCATTGGGTATTCCTTCTACCACAAGTCCAAGGGCAAAGTGTTTGTCGCAAAAGTTGGACATTTTCTCGAGAAAGAGTTTCTCGCCAAAGAATTAAGTGGGAGGACAGTACAACTTAATGAGATTAGTGAATCTTCGGCAACCGTTGATATGGCTAAGGAACCGGAAGAAATTCCGCTAATTATCCCTACAACCGAGCCGGAAGTTGTCGCATGTGATGCGGAAACTTCAAACAATGTTGTAACTGAACCGTGCAGATCAGGTAGGGCTATCTAGCCACCTGAGTGGTTTCATAACGAGATCTTCATTCTTGAAGACGATGAACCTGCGCACTACAAGGAAGCGATGGCGGGGCCTAGCTCAAGGGAATGGCACAAGGCCATGAAATCCGAGATGGAATCTGTTGGGTATATAACCCCGTGGTAAGACCCGCCCATGTGGGGCCGGGTCATACCAGGCGGCTCGTCTCTGAAGACTTCTATGATGGGCCGGAAGATCAAGGCCAGGCTGCGTGGCGGCTTGCCAGACGGGCCAAGACGGAGGCCCAGAGACAGAAAATAGTATGAAGACCCGGGTGGCCAAGCCGCCCGGGGGCGGCTTACCCGCGATGGTAGGGCGGCTTAGAGACAGAGTAGAACACGTTGTGTGAGTCGGTTTGAGACTCGTGTAACCCGGGGCCTTGACCTCCTATATAAAGGCTAGACCCCGAGGCGGCTTAGACAAGAAACCAACTATCGAGAACTAGGTCAAGCAATCCGCTCCCTTGTAATCGATAGTCCAATCAATACAACACAAGCAGGACGTAGGCTGTTACCTCTACTTGAGGGGCCGAACCTGGGTAAACTCGTGTCCTTCGTCCCGATCAACCCCTTTGAGTCCACTACCATGGCGATGGCCTCGAACCTAAGTCTTCGGACATCTGCCGTGTTAAAACCACGACAGTTGGCGCCCACCGTGGGGCTAGCGCTCGGTGGTGTTGAGTTCTCAAAGGGCTCTCTCCCAGGGATCGAGGGGTACGCTGTTGGCAGGATGACCAAGAGTCGCCGTGGCCGGCTCTACATCGACGACGCCGGCTGGGGCCCCGAGGCTGACTCCATTGAGTACGGTTTCCGGGTCCCCTTCGGCGGAATCCATGTCTTCATCGGCAAGATCGGCGGATCTGAACCCGGGCCGGACACCTGCACCGACATCGTCGAGCCGGCCCGGCGCAAGCAACCCGCCCGACGCGTGCAACCCGCCCGTGCTAATCCGGGCCGGAAGCATGTCTTCGTCGGCTTCACTCAGGGCATGGATCTTGAAGGATCTATGTCGCAGGAGGAACCTCTCATCCGCTCTGAGGATGAATCTTCGAGCGGAGAGACGGAATCAGTCTACCAGCTCCACAATGGCGGACTCGGGGGCTACATCGAGCCTTACCCTGAGTCGGAGTTCCATGAACCGGAGGAATACGAGCCGCTGAACCATGCTGCCGTCTTCATGGCAGGTACAGCGGCGGCTCCTGGCAGTTCAGCCGCCGGGCAACTGGGTCTGGGGCTGGCACCCCGCCGACTCAGGTTCTCCTGGATCTGATGGGCGAGCTTACAACCCTGATGGCGACTGAGGTCACGGCGGAAAACCAAGCTGCCCGTAACACGGAGATTGCAAGGTTGAAGAACCAGATGACCGAAGTCCAGCAGGAGATCAATGCGCTGAAGGCCCAGATGGATGCTGAGGCGGAGCGCCTTAGGGCGGACGCTTTCCGTCTTGAGCTAGAGCAGCTGTCAGCTGCGGCGGTTCAGCGGATGAGGCATCAATCCCGCTTGCCGGATCAGTATGAAGCAAGAAATCTTTTCAACACACCAGGAATGGGCCAGAACGTGCCTTTGGCCGTAACCCGGACGGCGGAAGTACGTGGAAGCCGGCCGGCGGGTCAGCATCAACAGATTAACCCGCCCCGGCGGAACCAGGCAACACCAACTTCTTTCCCTACACCGGCGGGTCATTATTCTAACCCGGCGGAAAACATGGTGGTGGCGGCAACCCGGCTTGCTGCTATTCCTATCCCCGACGAGTCGCCTTTCGCGGAAGAGGTGCGGAACGCTGTTGGATACCTGCAGACGGCGGTGGCCCAGCAGGAGAAGTATACTTACAGCCGGAGTCGCGTGCACTCAACCCCCATCCCCAGTCGCAGCTACAGCCGGCGTTATGAGTCACCGGCGGTTTCTAGAAGTGAGCGGCGTCGGAACCCGCCGCGAGCCGAGCGGGCGGTTCTGGATGCTCAGGCACTAGTGGATCGAGCGAGAGCACAGCGAGAGGCGGCGGCTCTGGCGGCAGCGGCGGCTTATCAGGAACCCACAGTTGCACCCTCCGTTTCAGTCGGAGCGGGGTTAACTTCCAGGGCTGTGGGGGTGCCGTGCTTAACGCCGGCTCTCCGGAATGAGCGCCTGCCGAAGGATTTCAAGGGCCCTCGCAAGGTGCCCAATTACACAGCTGACTTACCTCCAGAGGCTTGGATTGAAAGCTACGAGCTGGCCATGGAGATGTTAGATGTTAGTGATGCAGTATGTGCCAAGTACTTCATCATGATGCTGGAAGGGCCGGCTCGCACGTGGTTGAAGGGATTGCCACCCAACACCATTACTTCCTGGGCCGAGTTGAAGGCGAAATTTATCAAAAATTTCAAAGGAACGTGCAAGCAGCCCATGACGATTGTGGATTTGGATCATTGTGTGAAACAGGCGGATGAGTCGGCTCATCACTGGGTCCGGCGGGTCTCAACCATCATCCACTCTTCGGAACAGATTACGGCGGCTCAAGCGGTTTTGATTCTGGAAAAGAATTGCCACTTTACGCCTTTGAAGCAGAAGCTTGGCCGGCTCAAGCGCTCGTGTCAAGACATGGGAGAGCTCATGGCGGCTCTTACCAAGTATGCAAACTCTGATAATACGAAAGACCCAGGCTCTGATGAGGAGAAATCAGGTCAAGGGAAGAAAAATAATGGAAAGGGTCAGCAGCAAAACGCGGCTGGGAACAGCAACCCTGGCAAGCGGAAGAACCCGGACGGCGGGTCAGAGCTGGTAGCGAACACCAGCGCCGGAAACAACCGTGCTAAGGGCAATGGGAACTTCAGGCCGCCCTTTAACAAGGGTAAAACTCCTTTTAACCTGGAAGAGCTGCTGAATAAACCCTGTCCGGAGCATAGTCAGCCTGATAGGCCGGCAAATCATACATGGAGGAATTGCAGCATTATGCGGCAGTTTCGAGATTACAGCATTCAACAGCATCGCAATAATGGCAATGGTCCGTCTGGCGGCTCAGGGCCAGGCGGGTCAGGAGCCGGCTTCGGTCCTGGCGGTTCAGGGCCTGGTTACCAGGGTCAAGGAAATCAAGGAGGTCATCATCAGCAGTCTGGCGGTGGCGGCCAGCAGCAGCATAACCAGTCGGGGTTCCAGAGTAACCCGAAGCAGCTTAGTGGGGGGCAATATCATGTTTTTACAACCAGTCTTGACAAGCGGGACCGGAAGGTGCGCAAACGGGCGGTTAATGCGGTCATGCCGGCTCTCCCGCAGTATTTGAAGTGGTCTGAGTATGACATCACTTGGAGCAGGGCGGATCACCCCCTGCGGGTTGACAACCCGGGGCAGCTAGCTTTGGTGGTTGCCCCCCAAGTGGGTGGATACATATTCACTAAGGTGCTTATGGATGGTGGCAGCAGCATCAACATCTTGTATTATGACACTTTCAGCCGGATGGGTTTGCTGGACAAGGATCTTAAGCCTTCCTCCACAGTGTTTCATGGTGTGGTGCCTGGCAAGTCAGCTTATCCAGTGGGCAAGATTTCGCTGGAGGTAGCCTTTGGTGATGAATACAATTACAGGGTGGAGTCCTTATGGTTTGAGGTGGTCAAAATCAAAAGTCCATATCATGCTCTATTTGGACGGCCGGCTTACGCCAAGTTCATGGCTAGGCCCTGCTATGTTTACTTACAGCTCAAGATGCCCAGGTTAAACGGGACGATTACCGTGCATGGTGATCGGAAGACGGCTATTGAGTGTGAGGAAGGTGATGCAGCTTATGCAGAGTCAAGTTGCGCTCAGGCAGAGCTCAAGTTTTACAAGGAAAATGTCGACCCGGCAGATATGACTCCACTGAAGAAGCCTAACACGGAAACTGAGCCGCCCCTCAAGTTTGCGGCGGATGATAACAAGCAGGTGGATTTCACTGAGGGCGACTCATCGCAGCAGTTTACTATCGGGGCTAACATGGACCCCGCATAGGAAAGCGCGCTCATCAAATTCATCCGTGAGAATCGGGACATCTTTGCATGGAAGCCGTCTGACATGCCGGGTGTACCGAGAGAATTTGCTGAGCACCACCTTAATGTGGATCCTAAGTTCAAACCGATCAAACAGTTCCTTCGTCGTTTCAATGAAGAGCGGCGCAAGGCTATTGGAGAAGAGGTGGCCCGGCTCTTAGCGACAGGGTTCATCGTGGAAGTCTTTCACCCGGAGTGGTTAGCTAACCCGGTGCTAGTGCTTAAGAAGAACGGCACTTGGCGCATGTGTGTGGATTACACGGACCTTAATAAGGCCTGTCCAGTTGACCCGTTTGCTCTCCCCCGTATTGATCAGATCATTGATGTAACGGCGGGTTGCGAGAGCTTATGCTTCCTGGATGCTTATTCAGGTTATCACCAGATCAAGATGGCAGTCGAAGACCAGGAGAAGACGGCTTTCATTACGCCTTTTGGTGCTTTCTGCTATGTGTCTATGCCTTTCGGGCTCAAGAGTGCCCAGGCGACTTATCAGCGTTGTGTGCAGAACTGTCTTCACAGTCAGATTGGACGCAATGTTCATGCTTATGTGGACGATATCGTGGTCAAGTCAAGAAAGAAGGAAACCCTGCTGGACGACCTAAAGGAGACTTTCGATAACTTACGGGTTTACAAGATGATGCTTAACCCGGCCAAGTGTGTTTTTGGAGTTCCTGCAGGTAAGCTCTTAGGGTTCCTGGTCTCTGAGCATGGAATTGAAGCTAACCCGGACAATATAAAAGCAATCACTTCTTTGTCTGAGCCGGCGTGCATCAACGACGTTCAGCGCCTGGCGGGTCGGATCGCAGCTCTAAGCCGATTCATAAGCTGCCTAGGCGAGAAAGCAATTCCGTTATATCAGATGATGAAGAAAACAGACGACTTTGTCTGGAGCAAAGCGGCGGGTGAAGCGTTCGAGGCGCTCAAGAAACAGCTGTCTGAGCCGCCAGTCTTGGCTGCTCCGGCTGAGAAGGAACCTTTACTCCTCTATGTGGCGGCTAATAACAGGGCAGTTAGCGCTGCGGTTGTTGTGGAACGCAATGAAGCAGGAAAGTAATATCCAGTTCAAAGGCCGGTTTACTATGTCAGCGAAGTCTTGATTGAATCCAAGCAAAGGTACCCGCATTGGCAGAAGTTGATATACGGGGTGTTCATGGCAAATCGCAAATTGAAGCATTATTTCTTGGGACACCCGATCACGGTGGTTAGCTCTGCCCCGTTGGGAGACATAATTCAAAACAGGGAAGCCACTGGCAGAATTGCTAAGTGGGCATTGGAGCTTGGACCTCTTAATTTGAAGTATGTGCCTCGCACGGCTGTAAAGTCTCAAGCTCTGGTGGACTTTATAAACGACTGGACAGAGTGTCAGGCGCCGGAGGAGAAGCCGGATAATACATATTGGACGATTCACTTTGATGGGTCCAGGCAGCTGGAAGGCTCGGGGGCTGGAGTTGTCCTAACTTCCCCTAAAGGTGATAAATTCTGTTATGTACTAAGGTTGATGTTTCCTTGTACTAACAATGCAGCTGAGTATGAGGCGTTGCTTCATGGCCTCCGGGTGGCTAAGGAGATGAATCTGAGCTGGGTCAGATGTCTTGGCGACTCAGACCTTGTGGCTCAGCAAGTTTCAGGCACGTGGGATTCCAAAGACCCACGGATGGCGGCTTATCGTCAGGCGGTCGACATCATTGCTGGTCATTTCAAGGGTTATCAAGTGGATCATATTGACCGTCGCAGGAACGAGGCGGCTGACGCATTATCACGGTTGGGCTCTCAGCGCAAGCCGGTGCCGCCTAACGTGTTCTTAGACGTGTTATATCACCCGTCAGTTAAGTTACCTTCGGAGGAGGATCTAGCTATACCTGACCCGGAGGGGCAGCTGGTGGCGGCTCTGCATGCTATTCCTGACTGGACGCTGCCTTACATGGCGTATCTAGCTCGTGGCAAGTTACCTGAGGACGAGACCTTAGCAAGACAAATCATCAGACGATCCAAATCTATGACTATCCACAATGGCGAGTTACACAAGCGCAGCATCACCGGCGTCTTCCAGCGTTGTGTTTCTCCGGAAGAGGGTAAGGAGATCTTAAATGAAATTCATGCTGGCGACTGTGGTCATCACGCCGGCTCAAAATCTCTGGTGGCCAAGGCTTTTCGACATGGCTTCTTCTGGCTGACGGCTCACAAGGACGCAGAGGACTTGGTTCGCAAGTGTGACGGATGTCAGAAGTTCGGGTGACGTGCTCACATGCCGGCTCAGAAATTGCGCATGATCCCAATTACTTGGCCATTCGCAGTTTGGGGGCTTGATATGGTCGGGCCCTTTAAAAGATCGAAAGACAAGAAGACCCACCTTCTGGTGGCAGTGGATAAATTTACCAAGTGGGTGGAGGCTGAGCCGGTCAGCAAGTGTGACGCGGCTACGGCAGTTCAGTTTGTCAAAAAATTGATCTACCGTTTTGGTTACCCTCATAGTATTATCACAGATAATGGCACAAACCTCTCCAAGGGGGCTATGCAAGCGTTCTGTGAAAGTGAACACATCCGGCTTGACATTTCTGCGGTGGCTCATCCACAGTCCAATGGTCAGGCGGAGCGTGCTAACCAGGAGATCCTGAGAGGTATCAAGCCCCGGCTTATGGTTCCTCTACAGAGAACGCCGGGTTGTTGGGTTGAGGAGTTACCATCAGTTCTATGGAGCATCAATACAACTCCCAACAGGTCAACAGGCTATACGCCTTTCTTCATGGTTTACGGTGCAGAAGCCGTGTTACCAAGTGACATACGTCATGACTCGCCGCGGGTGGCGGCTTACGTTGAGGCAGACAATGAGACGGCGCGTCAGGACGCGTTGGATGCTTTGGATGAAGAGCGTGATCTGGCGGCGGCTCGATCAGCAATTTATCAACAAGACCTGCGTCGCTATCACAGCCGCAGGGCAAGACCCGGACGTTTCAAGAAGGCGACTTAGTGTTGCGCCTGATTCAAGATCAAACGGACGCGCAGAAGTTATCTCCTCCGTGGGAAGGACCTTTTGTGGTTAGCAGAAACCTCAACAATGGGTCATACTATCTCATTGACGTACGGGACGAGTCACGCACTTCTGGGCAGGAGACCCACCGGCCGTGGAACATCGCTCATCTACGGCCTTACTACACTTGAGTCATTGACTCCCCCCCATTGTACATCATCATTGTACACATCACCTATATATATATATAATAAAGTTGGCATCCCTGCAAGCCGGGGCCTCTGCCGTTTTTGCGTATCTCAAAATTGTGCAAAGATGGATAAACTCATACGATCATTTGGGGGCTTCTAACCCACCGGGTTAAGCTTCAACCCTTTTGATCTGGCTTTTCAGCCGAAACTACAAGGTCACTTGGGGGCTTCTAACCCTCTGGGTTAAGCTTCAACCCTTTTGATCGGCTCTTCAGCCAAAATAGCACCATCATCTGGCGGCTTACAAGACGGCGGCTTACAGAATGGTATGCAAGTTGATGTCATCGACAAGGTCGTTTGGGGGCTTTCAACCCGCCGGGTTAAGCTTTAACCCTCTCGATCAGGCTTTTCAGCCACTGCAAGGCGGGTCATTGACCCAAAGCGTTGACTCCGTCAACAAAGATCACTAAGGGTGCAGCAAGTTATGAACTTACCCTCTTTTCGATCTGTACGACCGGGTTATGCCTGCCTGTAAGTAGCTGCCGTTTTGTCAGGGGTGCAGCAAGTTCTAAAACTTACCCCCTGCAAGGGCCTCTTACGGCGGCGAGGCAAACCCTCTCATATGCAAGGCCGAGTTAGACCTGCCTGTAAGTAGCTGCCGCTTTGCCAGGGGTGCAGCAAGTTCTAAAACTTACCCCCTGCAAGGGCCTCTTACAGCGGCGAGGCAAACTCTCTCATCTGCTGCGTACTCTCCGCCAAGTGGCCCGTCGTACCCTGGAGGTTCAAACGATGGATTTATGTCACGTGAGAAGTAGCCTATGGGTTCTAAGGGTACTCATACCCTGCTGCGTCTCTCTCTGGTTCGCTGCGCTCTTATCAGTTAATCTCATCCAGAGACCCTGAGCCGTTTAAAGACTTAACGGTCAATCTCGCTAGAGACCCCGTACTGTTAAGAGTTCCAGCAGTGAGTCCACCCAGGAGAACCGGCTTATGAGATTTTCACGGTTATGAAAGATCTAACTTCTCCGGGTTGTGATTTTTCAATCCGCCCTTATGGCAAAACAAACATGTTTTGTTTATCTTTTACAGGGTTTATCTTCTCAGATGAGCCGCCGTGCAAACTGGCATCATAAGCCGGACAAAGACAAGCAAGGCATATGTTAAGCTCGACAAAAGATTTATACGTGCACGATGGCACGGCTCAGACAGTGAAAGGTTTTTCTAAGCCTATTACAAAGCCCTCCACGAGAGCCCAACAGGCAACAGACAAAAGTTTTGTACAACTCAGTTTAGCGGTTCAGAAGGCCGAGTTATCAAATTTAAAGTATTCAGCTCGATGGCGGGTCAGCCTGCGCCGGGTCTTCGACCTCTTCGATCTGAAGATTGTCCATGTCCCAGTTGCAGTTTGTTAGTGCTTCAAACTGGGCTTTTTCAAAGATAGGAGACGGGTCAATCTCAGGAGCGAAGAGATGCTTACGGCAGGCAGGAGTCAAGTCTCTGCATTCAAAGGTTGGACAGCGCACTTTTTTGGAAGCCTCGTTGTAAGCCGCCTGGTAAGTTGACATATCAAGTTCATCCACCAGTGTTGAGGCAAGCACCCTGGAGGCTTTTCTGCATCGGGCATAGTCTTCTGCTGTGAATTCGGAACCATCGTCTTTTCTGGATGGAAACCCGTCCATCATCTCTTCAGCAGTCAGCTCAGGAGCGAAGGCTAGACACCGGCTTAGCGCGGCTATAGCTCCCTGTCTGGCGGCTGATCGTTTAAGCTCTTCAACCTGCTTAGGCAGCGTCGACAACAGTTCTATAACTCCCTTCATGTACTTGGGGATGCTCTTCTCAGTCAACATTGCTTTGACGGTGAGAAGGGTCCCGCAGTAGAGTTGTTCTGCTAAGGAGTATACAGCCTTCAACTTCAGCAAGCTATCAGATGATAACTGGCGGCTTCTCTGGCCTGCAAGACATATTTGGTGTGATGAGCCGCCCAAACAAGACTTTCAACAAAGGAAATTAGCTAAGTCTTGGAAACTTACCAAAGATGGCAGAAGTCATCCTGGAGATTTGGTGCTTAAGGGACTGCAGTTCTTCTGACACAACTGTAAGCCGCCCTTCAGCATCTTCTGCGCGTTTGGTTAGGGCGGCTTGGTCCGATTCAGTGTTCTTCTTAAACAGCGCAAAGTCAACTTGCGTCTTCTCAAGTTCTTCTACGGCAACCTGCCATTTGTTTTCCGCCTCTGACCGGGCGATTTGTTGTAAAGCAAGGTTCTTTTTTAGGCTGGTCATCTCGGACTCAACCACCTCCAAAGCATCCTGTGACAAAATGCAAAAACAGGAAAAGGGTTAAGTCGTCAGGATAAGTTATCAATGAAGCAATTACGCTACAAGTCTCAAGCAGATTGCAAGCAATATACTCGACACTTGGGGGCTAATGTTTTTTCAGTCCACCATAGAGTCCCGGCTCATCTTCTTCAAGATAAGCCGGCACTTGGGGGCTACAGACGATGTTCTCAAGTCTCTCATCAAGTTCCGGTTCACCTTCTTCAAGATAAGCCGGTACTTGGGGGCTACACATGACGCTTTCAAGTCTTTCATTAAGTTCCGAATCATCTTCTTTCAGATAAGCCGGCGCTTGGGGGCTACACAAGGCGTTCTCAAAGCTAATGAAGTTCCGACTTATATTATTCAACATAAGCCGACACTTGGGGGCTATATATGGCGTTTTCAAATCTATCAAAAGGAAGTTCTGGCTCATCATGCTGACCCAGACTTGGGGGCTACATGTGATCAATTCTGCAACTTGAGTATCGGCTTACTATGCATACTAACCCAATACTTGGGGGCTACATCTCAAGCTATGTGAGTGTGTTGCAGATGGAAGAGCCGGTCTACTATTTACAATACTAAACCAGCTCTTGGCGGCTATGGAAGGATATAAGGGAAAAGCTAGCAGACAGATTACCTCATATTTCTTCTTCATCATATTAACAAGCTTGAGCTCCATGTTCCGGCTTGATGTCAGGCGGTTCAGAAACCCAGCGTGAAGCTCATCAGCGGTTAGCTTTTCCAGCACAGGGAGTTCAAAGTCGAGCTTCTCAGGTGAGGAAGCTTCAGCCTTGCCAGAATGCCTTGACAGTACATAAGGTTCGGGGTTTCGATGACCCGTCCCAGTTACAACAACATCTGGAAGAACTGTATCTTCGACGGCTGCTGAAAAGCTCGGCGGTTTAGGGTCACCCTTTGGAGGGCTTTCGGTCCCTGCCGGCTCAGAGGGCTGGTGAAGATCTTCAGGTGTACCTTTCGTAACGTCAGTAGGCTCAGCGTGAGTTGGGGAGTCCGGCTTAGCTCTCTCCGGTTGTTGGGCAGTTGGAGCAGAGGAAGACCCGCCCTTCTTTCTTCGCTTGGCTTGAGCCCTGAAAAATACAGAAGATTATTAAACAAAGAGCAAGGAAGAGGAAGAAGATATGATGCAGATGCAAAGGTACATACTCCGGATTGATTTTCATAGGAGGCTGTTGAGTCGCCAGATGAAGGAGGAGATTCCTGAAAGCAGTTAAGACATTACAAAGCAGAGTAAGGTTACAATGCAAGTATGACTAAAAGTTACATCTCAGCTAAAGAGTACCTCAGCCGGCCGCTTCCGTGGAGCCGGATCATGTGATAACCCGGCCACGAGATCTTCTGAGCCGGTGCTCTGGGTCTGACGTCGGGAGGTATGCTGTTGCTTTTTCAAAAGAAAATTGGGGTCTAAATGAGCAAGAGGATGAGAGAAGGGGACTTTCCGGACGACCCGCCGTATTCTGTTGTGTGGAAAGCTCTCTGAGTCAGAAATATCAATTACCTCAGGGGCGTTTGCGTGGCTCGTCTCTGTTTCATCCTATGAGTAGTTATTGTCAGTAAGTTGTTTAAAGAGAACGGCCAAAGGAGTCAAGTTTTACCTCCGAGTCATCAGATTCAAGCGGCTCGGGAGTGGCGGCTTTCTTCTTCTTCTGGGTCGGGGTTTTCACCTTTGGTTTCCTCACTGGCGGGTTATACTTCTTTTTCCAAAAAGGGGAGTTGGCCTGTGTAAGCCGCCAACAAAGGTTAAGAGGTGCAGGACAAATGTGACCAATTGAGGGAAAAGAGACTTACGTCTGGAGCCGGGTTCTTGGCGTAGAATGGTTTAAGACCAATTTTGTTGCAAGCTTCCTGCTTTTCACCAAGGAGTCCTTTGATGCCAGAGTTGATATCTTCTTCAGTCAAGGGAGTGTTCTTGAAACAAAGAGGGTCATTGGGTTCACCCGAATATTCGCACATGAGCCGGTCACGCAGGCTCAGTGGCATGATTTTCCAACTTACCCAGCAACGGGTTAAGTCGACACCAGTCAAGCCGTTCGCCAGTAAGGCCTTGACTTTGGCGTAAGCCGGGGCATACTTTGCTCGTTCGGCAGCGGTCATCCATGCTGGCAGTGGGTTGTCATTTGTATAGCAGAGCCGGGTTGGACGGTAACCCGGCCGGGGGTTCTCACCTTCAGGAGGGGTGTCTTTACAGTAAAACCAGGTCTTGTTCCAGTCTTTGGGATGACTTGGCAAGGTGGCTATGGGGTATGGCAGATCTCTCCGTCTCTGGATTGTAATACCCCCAAGCTCTAAACTGGGCCAAGCCGCCATTTCAGTTTGGCAGTTAGGGTAATGGTAGTCATGGAAGAGGTCCACAGACGGCTCTTCTTGCAGGTAGACTTCACTTAAGACTTGGAACTGGCAAATGTTGGTGACTGAATTTGGGCCTATGTCTTGGGGTGGATCTTGAAGAAGTGAAGAACATCTCGAAAGAATTTTGACCCTGGAGGGCAGAACCCGCAGAGGATATGATCAGTAAATATGATAATCTCCCCTTCCTTGGGCTTAGGCCTCTTCTCTGGCCCTGGGACCCGCCAGTGTATTACATTTTTAGCCGGCACAAGATGATGGAGCCCTTGACATAATGGTGGGTTAGGCTACGGAAAAGCAGAGAAGATGGCGGGTTAGAACAACATTTATTGGATAAGGCAGCTATGGTCAGTATAACAGTGAAGAGTTAAGCCGCCAAAGTAATCTGGCGAAGAGCCGCCAAGGCAACGGCGAGTTAGGGGACAAGGCAGTATTGGAAAGAAAACGGCTAAGTGCGGATAAACAGGTTTTGTATAATATCACTACGGCGGCAAGATCTATAGGCGAAGGAAAAATGGAAAATATTCATGATTTAAAGGTAACAGTGAGAAAACAGATCAATCTTCCCACAGAGATGAGTGCCATATAGACCTAAAACAAGCAGGCCTTGGCGTTAAAAGTATAACCGTGGTGGATAGACAGCGTGATGAGGAGCAAATAGGTGTTTGGTGGTCTGCATTACGAAGAACAGCGACGAACACAAGAACTCTGACGAGCTCGGGAACCCTAATGGGGGAAGATGCAGATCCAAGCAAGGGCGGAGAAAGATACCTTATGGATGCGGAGGCGCCGGCGAAACTCTGATCCGATTCGGGTTGATGCAGCGGCCGGCGATGAGGGCGACGGCGAGGGCTGGTTGACGGCGGCGGAGCTCTGGAGAGAAGGAGCTTTGAGCAAGGAGGAAGATGACAGCGACGGCAGAGAAGGAGAAAGGGGACCACGTGTCCCTATTTATAAGTTGGAAGGGCAACAGTGCGCGCGAAAATGGGGGAGGCACATAAAGATTGACCGAACATGGCGCCTCGATTTTCGGGATGGCCCCTCAATGAGAAAGATCCGTTGCCTGCGTCATGTAATCTTTTCAGAATATTCGATATGACGTCATGGCGGGTTACAAATTGTCTTTTCAAATGACAGAGGCATGAAGACTCGCCGCTAAAGTTAAAGATTGACATGAGCTGGTTCAAATCAACCTGGGGCCTAATGTTGGGGATATAACCCCGTGGTAAGACCCGCCCAGGTGGGGCCGGGTCATACCAGGCGGCTCGTCTCTGAAGACTTCTATGATGGGCCGGAAGATCAAGGCCAGGCTGCGTGGCGGCTTGCCAGACGGGCCAAGACGGAGGCCCAGAGACAGAAGATAGTATGAAGACCCGGGTGGCCAAGCCGCCCGGGGGCGGCTTACCCGCGATGGTAGGGCGGCTTAGAGACAGAGTAGAACACGTTGTGTGAGTCGGTTTGAGACTCGTGTAACCCGGGGCCTTGACCTCCTATATAAAGGCTAGACCCCGGGGCGGCTTAGACAAGAAACCAACTATCGAGAACTAGGTCAAGCAATCCGCTCCCTTGTAATCGATACTCCAATCAATACAACACAAGCAGGACGTAGGCTGTTACCTCTACTTGAGGGGCCGAACCTGGGTAAACTCATGTCCTTCGTCCCGATCAACCCCTTTGAGTCCACTACCATGGCGATGGCCTCGAACCTAAGTCTTCGGACATCTGCCGTGTTAAAACCACGACAGAATCCATGTACGACATACAAGTTTGGAACTTGGAAGGACTTCCAGATGGCGTAAAACCCATTGGTTGTAAATGGATTTTCAAAAGAAAGACGGACGCGGATGGTAACATTACTATCCACAAAGCTAGACTTGTCGCAAAAGGGTTCACGCAAGTTCTAGGGGTAGACTACGACGAGACTTTCTCGCCCGTAGCTATGCTTAGGTCTGTTCGGATATTACTAGCAATTTCTGCTTATTTCGATTATGAAATATGGCAGATGGATGTCAAAACGGCTTTCCTAAATGGAAACCTTGAACGGGATGTATACATGATACAGCCAGAAGGTTTTGTCGATCCTAAGAATGCTGGAAAGGTATGTAAGCTTCAGAAAGCCATTTATGGTCTGAAGCAAGCATCAAGGAGCTGGAACATTCGTTTTGATGAAGTGGTCAAAGAGTTTGGCTTCATCAGGAACGATGAATAATCTTGTGTTTACAAGAAGTTTAGTGGGAGCGCAAAAGCATTTCTAATCTTGTATGTGGATGACATATTGTTGATTGGAAATGATGTGAAATTTCTTAGCGAAATAAAAGACTCATTGAAGAAGAGTTTTTCAATGAAAGACTTAGGCGAAGCGGCATATGTATTGGGCATTAGAATCTATAGAGATAGATCAAGACGCCTGATAGCGCTTAGCCAAAGCACGTACATTGACAAGGTGTTGAAAAGGTTCAACATGGAGAACTCCAAGAAAGGCCTACTCCCCATGTCACCTGGCACAGTGCTTTGCAAGAATCAGTGTCCTCGGACCCTCGATGAGCGAGTACAAATGAATGATATTCCATATGCTTCGGCAGTTGGTTCTATTATGTATGCCATGCTATGTACAAGACCGGATGTTTCCTATGCGCTAAGTGTTAGCAGCCGGTACCAAGGTGATCCAGGATTGGAACACTGGGCCGCAGTCAAGGGTATTCTTAAGTACCTCAGGAGGACCAAGGATTTACTCCTTGTGTACGGAGGTGATGAAGAGCTCATTGTAAGTTGTTACACTGATGCAGGCTTCATGACTGACCCAGATGACTTCAAATCTCAATCTGGCTATGTTTTCATATTGAACGGCGGTGCAGTTGATTGGAAAAGTTCCAAACAAAAGACTGTGGCGGATTCTACAACGGAGGCGGAATATGTTGCTGCTTCAGAAGCCTCCAAGCAGGCTGTCGGAATCAAGCAATTCCGTGAAGACCATGGTGTGGTTCCAAGTGCTCTGGACCCGGTGGAGATCTATTGTGATAATAGTGGTGCCGTGGCTCAGGCAAGGGAGCCATGTTCGCACCATAAGACCATGCATATTCAACGCAAATATAAACTCATTCGACATCATGTCGAAGAAGGTTTAGTGAAAGTATGCAAAGTTCACACGGATCTGAATGTGTCAGACCCGATGACAAAGCCACTACCACGAGCAAAGCATGAGCAACACCGGATAGCCATTGGTGTTAGGGAAGCCATGTAACTAGATTATGACTCTAGTGCAAGTGGGAGACTGTAGGAGATAAGCCCTAGAGGCAGTAATAACAGTTATTTTGTATCACCGAGTTTGTAATGAATGTTTATGATCCATGCTATAACTGCAATGATTCTCGAGTCTGCAATATCCACGAGGCCCGGAGGGAAACTCATTTGCACGTGTGGTATAATAAATGGTAAATTGTATTCCTAGTCTTGCCTATAAGACTGGCTCAAGTATTGCAGGATGATCCTGTTTTTCTGATCATTGGCATGGCTATGCCGGCAATTTTGAGGGCACGATGTTGGTAGAACACTTGTGTTGAATCGACCCAAATTGATGTTATGCTATGAGGTTCATTCATCACAAGTTAATGGTTAATAACACAGAGATAGTTAATGTTTGCATAATTCCTTAGACCATGAGAGTATCGTGTTCCTTCGTGCTTGCTTCGTGAACTTTGGGGTTTGTTAAACGTCATCCGTTACTGGGTGGCTATTACGGCGGCTTACGGGTTCACGGAAAAGTATGGCAAGTAACATGATAGCTCAAGATTGTGATTTGCTCCTCCGACGATGGAGAGATATTCTCAGGTCCTCTCGGTGTTACGGTATCCATCATCGTCTGGCCAGACACAGTGTGATTTGACCACTGGGATGCCAGAACACGGAAACGAGAAAAGAGAACAAAAACCGGTAACGAGGTAACTTGCATAGTGGACAAGTTGTTGATCCACGGGGATGCAGAAAATCTCACCTCGGGTGTTTGTAACATATCGCGAAGCAACAGGAATAGCTCACGACAACTGGAGGTTCACTCGAATATTCATTCGTGTGGGTATAGGGGTCAATATGGGTGTCCACGGCTCCGATGTTGATCATTGATCGGAAGGGGTTCCGGGTCATGTCTATACTTCACCGAACCTATAGGGTCACACGCTTAAGGGTCATCTATCTGCTGAATACTAGACAGGGAGTCTGAGAGAAAATCGCCGAAAAGTTTCGGACACCGGAAAAGTTTCGGACAGCGGAAAAGTTCCGCAGAGAGAACACCGGAACGGTTTCGGTAAAACTGAAAAGTTGTTTCGGGGGATACCATTAAGTCAAATTGGTTTCGGCACATGCCTGATAATTCTTGGAGGGTGCCAGAATCATTCTGGAAACTTTCTGGAATTTTCCGGGATGAAAACCGGAAATGTTCCGGAGCTGCCGAAACCGCTTCAGATGCTTTTCGCAGATGAAAATCATTAAACCGGAATTGTTCCGGATCGCGTTGAAAATATTTTTTTATGGATACTGGAAATGTTCTAGGACCACATGAATATTTTCAGTTCGACTGGACGATGAAAAATGTCGTCGTGAATAGTGGAAGCACTTTTTGGATATTTTTGGAAAAGCACCTTTTTGGATATTTCCAAAAAGGCTTCTAGAAGGGATTGGGGAGCAAGGCACCTCAAGGGGGGGGGGACCCCCTTGTGTTGGCCGGCCAAGGTGGGCATGCTCCATGGGAGCTCCACATGGCACCTTTTTTCCCTTTTATTCTTTTTATGTGAGACATAAAGTGGGGGTACTTTGGTATTTTCAAGTGCCAACCCTACCCCTTGGCTTTCCTATAAATAGAGGAGATGTGGGCTGCCATCTCTTCATCCTTTTGCTCTCATACACATGCTATGCTTTGCTAGCTCTCTCTCTCCCTCCCACGAAAAGAGTTTTTCGTAGAGCCGAAAGGCTGTTTGGGTTCCGGCAGGAACTAGTTCTGGACGGCGAAGCCCTGCCGGATAGATGACACCGTATGTGTGCAACCCCGTAGAGAGGTCATAGTTTCGATCTTTTGCCCGAGGGGCTGTTCGTGTGTCCTCTCGAAGGGCTGTCCGAGTTTCCGTTCGAGTTTCGAGGGTCCTCCCGAAGGGCTGTCCATGACATCGTCCGAGGGACTGTTCGACCGCCTCCCGAAGGGCTGTCCGACGAGGGAGTACATCCTCGCGGTTGGGAGGTTGTAAAATCCTAGCTGCGGGGATCTGCACCAACGATCTCCACCGACTCTTCTTCCGCTGCGCTACGAGTCGGTACGGATCAGATTAAACCTTGTATGCAATCTCCATAGTGATCCTGGGCGTGCTCGCTGTACCGAAATTTTTTGTTTTCTGTCGCGTTCCCCAATAGTGGTATCAGAGCCAGGTTATGCGTAGATGCATGTTATGATCTAGAATACATGAGATGTATGGGTATTGCATAGTATAATTTTGTAGTAGATGAGATCTATTGCTGAAAATTATTTGTGCAGGTAGCAGATGAAATCTGTTACCCGATGTTCCTGTTGCTTCCCTTAAATTTCTGGCAATCCGCGATCTTGACGGCATGGTGGAATCTCACAAAGTTCTGGCAATCCGCGATCCTTTCATGCTGCTCCTGAGTATGCTGATTGACAGATCAACGAAGTGCTAACAGTTCTTTGGGTTCCACCATAGTTAAAGAAAGATGGATGTTTCGCAGACGAAAGGGCAATGCAAATATGATCTGCACGGGGGTCACGCGTATGACGAAGTTTAGTATGGGGCTCGAGATTTTATTATCTCGTGTTTCATACACCCTGGAATGTTAATCTTGCAACTTGCATTATCATACTTGATGATAAGCGTTGGTAGCTGCGGTTTGAGTCAAAACCTTAGAAGCCACGTAAAATAAAATTTTGCATAAACCGATTAGAGGCGTCTAACTTGGTTTTGCAGGATGGTTTGCATGTGATGTGGTATAGCAGGTCTCATATTAATTTGATTATGTATGAGATGACTATATGATGTAATTAACATGACCTGCGTGTCATGATTCGGCATGATGGCTGGAGCCATATGATTGTTGGAAATATGCCCTAGAGGCAATAATAAAATGGTTATTATTATATTTCCTTGTTCATGATAATCGTTTATTATCCATGCTATAATTGTATTGATTGGAAACTCAAATACATGTGTGGGTACATAGACAACACTGTGTCCCTAGTATGCCTCTAATATACTAGCTCGTTGATCAAAGATGGTCAAGGTTTCCTAGCCATAGACATGAGATGTCATTTGATAACGGGATCACATCATTAGGAGAATGATGTGATGGACAAGACCCAAACTATGAACGTAGCATATGACCGTGTCAGTTTATTGCTATTGTTTTCTGCATGTCAAGTATATGTTCCTATGACCATGAGATCATGCAACTCACTGACACCGGAGGAATGCCTTGTGTGTATCAAACGTCGCAACGTAACTGGGTGACTATAAAGATGCTCTACAGGTATCTCCGAGGGTGTCTGTTGGGTTGGCATGGATCAAGACTGGGATTTGTTACTCCGTGTGACGGAGAGGTATCTCAGGGCCCACTCGGTAATACAACATCACTATAGGCCTTGCAAGCAATGTGACTAAGGTGTTAGCCACGGGATCTTGTATTACGGAACGAGTAAAGAGACTTGCCGGTAACGAGATTGAACTAGGTATAGGGATACCGACGATCGAATCTCGGGCAAGTAACATACCGAAGAACAAAGAGAACAGCATACGGGATTAACTGAATCCTTGACATAGTGGTTCGACCGATATAGATCTTCGTAGAATATGTAGGAACCAATATGGGCATCCAGGTCCCGCTATTGGTTATTGATCGTAGAGGTGTCTCGGTCATGTCTACATAGTTCTCGAACCCGCAGGGTCTACACACTTAACGTTTGGTGACGATTAGTATAGTTGAGTTATTGTGTTGGTGACCGAAGGTTGTTCGGAGTCTCGGATAAGATCCCGGACATGACGAGGATCTCCAGAAGAGTCCGGAGGTAAAGATTGATATATGTGATAATAGTGTTTTGATCTCCGGAAGGGTTCCGGAATTCACCAGAAAGGGGTTCCGGATGTTTGCCGAAGTGTTCGGGTGCAGCAACACTTTATATGGGCCAAAGGGGTAAAGCCCACGAGGTATTGGAAAGTGCAAAAGGGAGTTTTGCTGCTGCCTTAAGCAGTAAGGCAGTACTGCCGCGTAAGCGGTACTACCGCTTGTGTGAAGCGGTACTACCGCTCAAGCGGTACTACCGCTTGTGCGCGGTACTGCTGCGATCCGAGTTGGACTCTTTCCTTGCGGGCCAAACTGACCTTGTGCGGGCAAAACCGACCTTGTGGAGGTTTTCTCTCCAAGTTTAGACCCCAGGGCTCAACATATAAATAGAGGGGCAGGGCTAGCACACGGGACACATCAGGATTTCCCAAGCCGTGTGCCGGCAACCCTAGCCCTCTAGTTCCTCCCGTCATAATCTCCGTAGTGCTTGGCGAAGCCCTGCAGAGATAGTTCCTCACCACCATCACCACGCCGTCGTGCTGCCGGAACTCATCTACTACTTCACCATCGCTCGCTGGATCGAGGAGGTGAAGGCGTCATCAAGCCGTACGTGTGTTGAACGCGGAGGTGCCATCCGTTCGGCACTAGTTCGTGATCGGATCGAGGGACGACTTGCGATTTGGATCGCGGAGACGTTCGACTACATCAACCGCGTTTCTTAACGCTTCCGCTTAGCGATCTACAAGGGTATGTAGATTCACTCTCCCTCTCGTAGATGCTCATCACCATGGATAGATCTTGCGTGTGCGTAGGAAAATTTTTGTTTCCCATGCAACGTTCCCCAACAGTGGCATCTGAGCTAGGTCTATGCGTAGATGAGATCTCGAGTAGAACACAAAAGGGTTTTGTGGGCGTTGATATTCAGATTGCTTCCTCCCTTGGTCTTTTCTTGTTTCGGAGGTATTGTGGGATGAAGCGGCTCGGACCAACATTACCCGTACGCTTACGAGAGACCGGTTCCATCAACTGACATGTAACTTCGTTGCATAAAGATGGCTGGCGGGTGTCTGTTTCTCCCACTTTAGTCGGATCGGATTTGACAAAGGCAGTCCTTGAGAAGGTTGAATAGCAATTTTTGTATCACCGTTGTGGTTTTTGCGTAGGTAAGAATTGTTCTTGCTAGATACCCGTAGCAGCCACGTAAAACTTGCAACAACACTTAGAGGACGTCTAACTTGTTTTTGCAGGGTATGTTGTGATGTGATATGGCCAATTACATGATGAGATATATGTGATGTATGAGATGATCATGTGTTGTATAGAATATCACGACTTGCATGTCGATGAGTACGGCAACTGGCAGGAGCCATAGAGTTGTCTTTAATTATTTTCGCCGTTTTGCTTTACTTTATCGCTATGAGTTAGCAATAGTCATGGAAGCAACAGTCGGCGCGACAACCTCATGGCGACACGTTGATGGAGATCAAGATGATGGAGATCATGGTGTCATGCCGGTGACGATGGAGATCATGCCGGTGCTTTGGAGATGGAGATCAAAAGCACAAGTTCATGGCCATATCATGTCACTTATGATTTGCATGTGATGTTAATCCTTTTATGCATCTTATTTTGCTTAGGATGACGGTAGCATTATAAGGTGATCCCTCACTTAAATTTCAAGATAAATTGTGTTCTCCCCGAGTGTGCACCGTTGCGAAAGTTCGTCGTTTCGAGACACCACGTGATGATCGGGTGTGATAGACTCTACGTTCGCATACAACGGGTGCAAGCCAGTGTTGCACGTGCGGAACACTCGGGTTAAACTTGACGAGTCTAGCATGTACAGACATGGCCTCGGAACACAAGAGACCGAAAGGTCGAACATGAGTCATATAGTAGATATGATCAACATGAAGATGTTCACCATTGAAACCACCTCAACTCACGTGATGATCGGACTTGAGTTGGTTGATTTGGATCATGTGACACTCGAATGACCGGAGGGATGTCAATTTGAGTGGGAGTTTTAAGTAATATGATTAACTAAACTCATTATCTTGAACAATAGTCTAAGTTGTCTTTGCAATATTTATGTTGTAGATCATGGCTCGCGCAGTAGCACCCCTGAATTTTAATGCGTTCCTAGAGAAAGCTAAGTTGAAAGATGATGGAAGTAACTTTGTGGACTGGGCCCGTAATCTAAGGATTATCCTTACGGCTTCCCAGAAGGCTTATGTCCTTGATGCACCGCTTGGTGATCCACCCGCTCCAGTTGAGTCTCCAGACGTTGTGAACGCCTGGCAGGCTCGTTCTGATGATTACTCAATAGTTCAATGTGCAATGTTGTATGGCTTAGAACCGGGACTTCAAAGACGTTTTGAACGTCATGGAGCATATGATATGTTCCAGGAGTTGAAGTTTATCTTTCAGAAGAATGCCCGGATCGAGAGGTATGAGACCTCCGATAAGTTCTATGCTTGCAAGATGGAGGAGAACGGGTCTGTCAGTGATCACATACTCAGAATGTCTGGGTACTCCACCCGTCTGGCTGAATTGGGGATGCCCCTTCCGCCAGAGGCTATCACTGACAGAGTTCTTCAATCATTGCCACCTAGCTACAAGAGCTTCGTGTTGAACTATAACATGCACGGGATGAACAAGTCAGTCGCCGAGCTGTTTGCGATGTTGAAAGTCGCTGAGTCTGAGATTCAGAAGGAGCATCAAGTGTTGATGGTCAATAAAACCACTAGTTTCAAGAAGAATGGCAAGGGTAAGAAGGGTAACTCCAAGAAGAGTGGCAAAGCAGTTGCCCCTCCCGTGAAGAAACCCAAGGCTGGACCCAAGCCTGAAACTGAGTGCTTTCATTGCAAGGGAACTGGTCACTGGAAGCGGAACTGCCCCAAGTATTTGGCTGACAAGAAGGCGGCCAACAACAAACAAGGTATATATGATATACATGTTATTGATGTGTACCTTACCAACTCTCATTGTAGTGCCTGGGTATTTGATACCGGTGCGGTTGCTCACATTTGCAACTCAAAACAGGAACTGCGGAATAGACGGAGGCTGGCAAAGGACGAAGTGACGATGCGCGTGGGAAATGGTTCCAAGGTTGATGTGATCGCCGTCGGCACGCTCGCTCTTCGATTACCATCGGGATTAGTGATGAACCTGAATAATTGTTATTTAGTGCCTGCGTTAAGCATGAACATTATATCTGGATCTTGTTTATTGCGAGACGGTTACTCATTTAAATCTGAGAATAATGGTTGTTCTATTTATATGAGTAATTTCTTTTATGGTCATGCACCCAATGTGAGGGGTTTATTCTTATTGAATCTCGATAGTGATAATACACATGTTCATAACATTGATGCCAAAAGATGTAGAATTGATAATGATAATACCACTTTCTTGTGGCACTGCCGTTTAGGTCATATTGGCGTAAAACGCATGAAGAAGCTCCATGCTGATGGACTTTTGGAGTCACTTGATTTTGAATCACTTGACACATGTGAGCCATGCCTCATGGGCAAGATGACTAAGACGCCGTTCTCTGGTACAATAGAACGGGCAAGTGACTTGTTGGAAATCATACATACTGATGTGTGCGGTCCGATGAGCATTGAGGCGCGCGGTGGTTATCGTTACTTTCTCACCTTCACTGATGACTTAAGTAGATATGGGTATATTTACTTAATGAAACACAAGTCTGAAACGTTTGAAAAGTTCAAGCAATTTCAGAGTGAAGTTGAGAATCATCGTAACAAGAAGATTAAATTCCTACGATCTGATCGAGGAGGAGAATATCTGAGTTATGAGTTTGGCAGTCACTTAAGACAGTGTGGAATTGTTTCACAATTGACACCGCCTGGAACACCACAGCGTAATGGTGTGTCCGAACGTCGTAATCGAACCTTATTGGATATGGTGCGATCTATGATGTCTCTTGCCGATTTGCCACTATCGTTTTGGGGTTATGCATTAGAGACAGCTGCATTCACTTTAAATAGGGCACCATCGAAATCCGTTGAGACGACGCCATATGAACTTTGGTTTGGCAAGAAGCCAAAGCTGTCGTTTCTTAAAGTTTGGGGATGTGATGCTTATGTCAAAAAGCTTCAGCCTGAAAAGCTGGAACCCAAAGCGGAGAAATGCGTCTTCATAGGATATCCAAAAGAGACAGTTGGGTATACCTTCTATCTCAGATCCGAAGGCAAAGTGTTTGTCGCTAAAAATGGAACATTTCTTGAGAAAGAGTTTCTCTCGAAAGAATTGAGTGGGAGGAAGATAGAACTTGATGAGGTTATTGAACCTTTACTTCAACCAGAGAGTAGCGCAGCGCAGAAAGATGTTTCTGTAGACCCTACATCAGTTGAAGAGGAAGTTAATGATGATGATCATGAAACTTCGGATCAAGTTGCTATCGAACCTCGTAGGTCGACAAGGACGCGTACAGCTCCTGAGTGGTACGGCAACCCTGTCTTAGAGATCATGTTGTTGGACAACGATGAACCTACGAGCTATGGAGAAGCGATGGTGGGCCCGGATTCCGAGAAATGGTTAGAGGCCATGAAATCCGAGATGGGATCCATGTATGAAAACAAAGTGTGGACTTTGGAAGTATTACCTGAAGGGCGTAAGGCCATTCAGAACAAATGGATCTTCAAGAGGAAGACAGACGCGGACGGTAATGTCACCGTCTATAAAGCTCGACTTGTGGCAAAGGGTTTTTCACAAGTTCAAGGAGTTGACTACGATGAGACCTTCTCACCCGTAACGATGCTTAAGTCTGTCAGAATCATGTTAGCAATAGCTGCCTTTTTCGATTATGAAATTTGGCAGATGGATGTCAAAACAGCGTTTCTTAACGGTTTCCTTAAGGAAGAGTTGTATATGATGCAACCAGAAGGTTTTGTCAATCCAGAGAATGCTGACAAAGTTTGCAAACTCCAGCGATCCATTTATGGACTGGTGCAAGCATCTCGGAGTTGGAATCTTCGCTTTGATGAGGTGATCAAAGCGTTCGGGTTTATACAAGTTTACGGAGAAGCTTGTATTTACAAGAAAGTGAGTGGGAGCTCTATAGCGTTTCTAATATTATATGTGGATGACATATTGCTGATTGGAAACAATATAGAAATGATGGAAAGCGTGAAGGAATATTTGAACAAGAGTTTTTCAATGAAGGACCTAGGAGAAGCTGCTTTCATATTAGGCATCAAGATCTATAGAGATAGATCGAGGCGCTTAATAGGACTTTCACAGAGCACATACCTTGATAAGATTTTGAAGAAGTTCAAAATGGATCAGTCCAAGAAGGGGTTCTTGCCTGTTTTGCAAGGTGTGAAGTTGAGTAAGACTCAATGCCCAGTGACTGCGGAAGATAGAGAAAAGATGAGTGTCGTCCCCTATGCTTCAGCCATAGGCTCTATCATGTATGCAATCCTGTGCACAAGACCCGATGTCAGCCTTGCCATAAGTATGGCCGGAAGGTTTCAAAGTGATCCAGGAGTGGAACACTGGACGGCGGTCAAGAATATCCTGAAGTACCTGAAAAGGACTAAGGACATGTTTCTCGTTTATGGAGGTGATCAAGAGCTCGTCGTAAAGGGTTACGTCGATGCAAACTTTGACACTGATCCGGATGACTCTATGTCGCAAACCGGATACGTATTTATTCTCAATGGGGGTGCGGTTAGCTGGTGCAGTTCCAAGCAAAGTGTAGTAGCTGATTCTACATGCGAAGCGGAGTACATCGCTGCCTCGGAGGCGGCGAAGGAAGGTGTCTGGATGAAGGAGTTCATGACAGATCTTGGAGTAGTGCCTAGTGCACTAAACCCAATGACTCTGTTCTGTGACAACACTGGTGCCATTGCTCTAGCCAAGGAACCCAGGTTTCACAAGAGGACCAGACACATAAAGCGACGTTTCAATTCCATCCACGATTACATCAAGGAGGACGACATAAATATTTGCAAAGTGCACACGGATCTGAATGTTGCAGATCCGATGACTAAACCTCTTCCAAGGGCTAAACATGATCAACACCAGAACTGTATGGGTGTTAGATTCATTACAATGTAAATCACATAGTGATGTGAGCTAGATTATTGACTCTAGTGCAAGTGGGAGACTGTTGGAAATATGCCCTAGAGGCAATAATAAAATGGTTATTATTATATTTCCTTGTTCATGATAATCGTTTATTATCCATGCTATAATTGTATTGATTGGAAACTCAAATACATGTGTGGGTACATAGACAACACTGTGTCCCTAGTATGCCTCTAATATACTAGCTCGTTGATCAAAGATGGTCAAGGTTTCCTAGCCATAGACATGAGATGTCATTTGATAACGGGATCACATCATTAGGAGAATGATGTGATGGACAAGACCCAAACTATGAACGTAGCATATGATCGTGTCAGTTTATTGCTATTGTTTTCTGCATGTAAAGTATATGTTCCTATGACCATGAGATCATGCAACTCACTGACACCGGATGAATGCCTTGTGTGTATCAAACGTCGCAACGTAACTGGGTGACTATAAAGATGCTCTACAGGTATCTCCGAGGGTGTCTGTTGGGTTGGCATGGATCAAGACTGGGATTTGTTACTCCGTGTGACGGAGAGGTATCTCAGGGCCCACTCGGTAATACAACATCACTATAAGCCTTGCAAGCAATGTGACTAAGGTGTTAGCCACGGGATCTTGTATTACGGAACGAGTAAAGAGACTTGCCGGTAACGAGATTGAACTAGGTATAGGGATACCGACGATCGAATCTCGGGCAAGTAACATACCGAAGAACAAAGAGAACAGCATACGGGATTAACTGAATCCTTGACATAGTGCTTCGACCGATATAGATCTTCGTAGAATATGTAGGAACCAATATGGGCATCCAGGTCCCGCTATTGGTTATTGACCGTAGAGGTGTCTCGGTCATGTCTACATAGTTCTCGAACCCGCAGGGTCTACACACTTAACGTTTGGTGACGATTAGTATAGTTGAGTTATTGTGTTGGTGACCGAAGGTTGTTCGGAGTCTCGGATAAGATCCCGGACATGACGAGGATCTCCGGAAGAGTCCGGAGGTAAAGATTGATATATGTGATAATAGTGTTTTGATCTCCGGAAGGGTTCCGGAATTCACCGGAAAGGGGTTCCGGATGTTTGCCGAAGTGTTCGGGTGCAGCAACACTTTATATGGGCCAAAGGGGTAAAGCCCACGAGGTATTGGAAAGTGCAAAAGGGAGTTTTGCTGCTGCCTTAAGTAGTAAGGCAGTACTGCCGCGTAAGCGGTACTACCGCTTGTGTGAAGCGGTACTACCGCTTGTGCGCGGTACTGCTGCGATCCGAGTTGGACTCTTTCCTTGCGGGCCAAACTGACCTTGTGCGGGCAAAACCGACCTTGTGGAGGTTTTGTCTCCAAGTTTAGACCCCAGGGCTCAACATATAAATAGAGGGGCAGGGCTAGCACACGGGACACATCAGGATTTCCCAAGCCGTGTGCCAGCAACCCTAGCCCTCTAGTTCCTCCCGTCATAATCTCCGTAGTGCTTGGCGAAGCCCTGCAGAGATAGTTCCTCACCACCATCACCACGCTGTCGTGCTGCCGGAACTCATCTACTACTTCACCATCACTCGCTGGATCGAGGAGGTGAAGGCGTCATCAAGCCGTACGTGTGTTGAACGCGGAGGTGCCGTCCGTTCGGCACTAGTTCGTGATCGGATCGAGGGACGACTTGCGATTTGGATCGCGGAGATGTTCGACTACATCAACCGCGTTTCTTAACGCTTCCGCTTAGCGATCTACAAGGGTATGTAGATTCACTCTCCCTCTCGTAGATGCTCATCACCATGGATAGATCTTGCGTGCGCGTAGGAAAATTTTTGTTTCCCATGCAACGTTCCCCAACAATGATTGCACTTTAATGACCTGCGTGTCAACCTTATGTAATGCACTTATTTTATTAGCTATAGAGATAGCAATATTATATGGTGCATCAACAAGGTGGTGGCAATCTTCGCGAAGGTGAACACCGACGCGAATACCGAAGACGAAGAGATACTTGACTTCTCCGTCAGAAAGGGCTATACCATATCATGCTAATTATGAATTGCCTGAGATGTTTATCCCTTTGTTGCACCCTTCTGGATTGCGCGGTAGTCGCTTTTTATTAGGGTGATCTCTCACTAAAATATCAAGTAGTTAGTGTTCTCCCAAGTGTAGCACCGTCACGGCACCTAACTTTTCGGGGTATCACAGGATCTCCCTGGGTACGAACGATTAGGGATGTGTGAGGCGGGTGAGTTGAGACCTCGCAGCGAGATCACTTGGTTGTCTTGACGTTCTGGAAGGATCTCCCTGAGCTCGGAACACGCCCATCGAAAGATGAACAAGAGTCACATAGAGATGTGATCGGCAAGTTTGCCTACCAATTGAAGTTCGCGCCATCAGTGTTCATCTCGTTCAATGGCGTTGAATGGATATGCGGATCTTGAATCACTCACAATCAATTATGAGAGATATTGATTTGAGTGGGAGCACACCTTAGAATAAAATTGTTTATTCACTAGTGCAAATATCATTATGAACAAAGTCTAAGTGAACTTGTGTTTTCCGTTGTAGATCAAATGGCTCGCAATAGCGCGTTCAACTTAGGCCCGATGTTAGAGAAAGAGAAGTTAGCTGCGAATGGAAACAACTATGCGGACTGGGTCCGTACCCTGAGGATTGTCCTCAGGAGTACTAAGAAAGTGTACGTGCTTGACGGACCTCTTCCACCTAAGCCGGCGGCAACAGCCGCGGCAGATATACAAAATGTCTGGGCCACTAAGGATGATGACTTCAACTTAGTGCAGTGCCTCATGCTGTCTTGCATGAGTTCAGAGCTTCAAAAACGTTTTGAATTCCATGACTCTTCTGATATGATCAAAGAACTGGATGCTCTGTACAAGTTTAATGCACGGTCTGAACGTTTTGATATCGTCAAAACCATGTCGGAGACCAAGATGGCTGAGGGCAGTTCAGTTGGCGAACACGTGGTCAATATGATTGGCCACACTGAGAGGCTTAAAACCCTGGAATTTCCACTTCCAGAAGAGCATGTTATGGACATGTTGCTCGGTTCACTCCCCCCTTCTTACGAAGGTTTTGTCATGAACTACCACATGAATGGGATGGACAAAACACCTAATGAGGTGCTTGCCATGCTAAAAACTGTTGAAGGAGGACTGCGGAAAAATCGCAAGCAAGTGTTGCTTGTGAATAAAACTGCCAGTTTCAAAAAGGGCAAGCCAAAGAAGGGCAAGGGCGCCGGTAAGACCGCCTTCCAACGCAAATCTAAGGGCAAAGCCAAGAATGAAACTGAGTGCTTCTACTGCAAGGGCACAGGACACTGGAAGAGAAACTGCAAGAAGTATCTGGAAGATAAGAAGTCCGAGAAAACCGGAAAAGGTATAATTGTTATACAAGTTAATGTCATTGACGTTTTGCTTGCTAGCGAAAATTCTAAGTCTTGGGTATTTGATACCGGATCGGTTGCTCACATTTGCAACTCGATACAGGGGCTTCAGAAGGTGCGCAAGCTGGCAAAGAATGAAGTCGTGATGCGTGTCGGGAACGGCGCTGGGATCGCCGCTCAAGCCGTCGGCATTATGCCTCTACGTCTCCCTTCAGGATTTATTTTGGAACTAAGTAACTGTTATTTTGTTCCGTTGTTGTGTAGAAACATTATCTCTGGATCATGTTTAGTGCACGATGGGTACTCCTACAAGTCTGAGAACAATGGTTGTTCACTTTATTGTAAGGATATGTTTTATGGATTTGCACCCATTGTTGGGGGCCTTTTCGTACTAAATCTTGAATGTGAAAATGATGTCTTTAACGTGAATGCTAAACACCTTAAGAAGGCTGATACCACCACCACTTTCATGTGGCACTGTCGCCTTGGCCACATTGGAAAGAAACGCATGCAAAGACTCCATAAAGATGGAGTTTAACCGTCCCTTGATTTTGAATCATTTGACACATGTGAGGCTTGCTTGATGGGAAAAATGACCAAGACGCCGTTCACGGGTCATCCTGAACGGGCGAGTGAATTGTTGGAAATAATACATAGTGATGTATGTGGTCCAATGAGCACAATCGCACGGGGTGGGTATTTCTACTTCGTGACTTTTACTGATGATTTAAGTAGGTATGGCTATATCTACTTGATGAAGCATAAGTCGGAAACCTTTGAAAAGTTCAAAGAATTTCAGAATGAGGTAGAAAATCATCGTAACAAAAAGATTAAGTTTCTGCGGTCTGATCGCAGAGGCGAATATCTTAGTCACGAGTTTGGCCAACATCTGAGTGACCGTGGAATCGTTTCACAGCTTACGCCTGCCGGAACTCCACAGAGAAACGGAGTATCGGAAAGACGTAACCGAACCCTGTTGGACATGGTAAGGTCGATGATGTCTCTTACGGATCTTCCGATATCTTTTTGGGGTTACGCACTAGAAACTGCCGCTTATACATTAAACAGAGCACCGTCTAAGTCTGTTGACACGACGCCATTTGAATTATGGTATGGGAAGAAACCCAATGTGTCGCATCTCAAGGTTTGGGGTTGTGAAGCTTATGTGAAATGTTTACAACCAAGCAAACTCGATCCCAGAGCAGACAAATGTTACTTTGTAGGTTATCCAATTAACACCATTGGGTATTCCTTCTACCACAAGTCCAAGGGCAAAGTGTTTGTCGCAAAAGTTGGACATTTTCTCGAGAAAGAGTTTCTCGCCAAAGAATTAAGTGGGAGGACAGTACAACTTAATGAGATTAGTGAAACTTCGGCAACCGTTGATATGGCTAAGGAACCGGAAGAAATTCCGCTAATTATCCCTACAACCGAGCCGGAAGTTGTCGCATGTGATGCGGAAACTTCAAACAATGTTGTAACTGAACCGCGCAGATCAGGTAGGGCTATCCAGCCACCTGAGTGGTTTCATAACGAGATCTTCATTCTTGAAGATGATGAACCTGCGCACTACAAGGAAGCGATGGCGGGGCCTAGCTCAAGGGAATGGCACAAGGCCATGAAATCCGAGATGGAATCCATGTACGAAAACCAAGTTTGGAACTTGGAAGAACTTCCAGATGGCGTAAAACCCATTGGTTGTAAATGGATTTTCAAAAGAAAGACGGACGCGGATGGTAACATTGCTATCCACAAAGCTAGACTTGTCGCGAAAGGGTTCACGCAAGTTCTAGGGGTAGACTACGACGAGACTTTCTCGCCCGTAGCTATGCTTAGGTCTGTTCGGATATTACTAGCAATTGCTGCTTATTTCGATTATGAAATATGGCAGATGGATGTCAAAACGGCTTTCCTAAATGGAAACCTTGAACGGGATGTATACATGATACAGCCAGAAGGTTTTGTCGATCCTAAGAATGCTGGAAAGGTATGTAAGCTTCAGAAAGGCATTTATGGTCTGAAGCAAGCATCAAGGAGCTGGAACATTCGTTTTGATGAAGTGGTCAAAGAGTTTGGCTTCATCAGGAACGATGAAGAATCTTGTGTTTACAAGAAGTTTAGTGGGAGCGCAAAAGCATTTCTAATCTTGTATGTGGATGACATATTGTTGATTGGAAATGATGTGAAATTTCTTAGCGAAATAAAAGACTCATTGAAGAAGAGTTTTTCAATGAAAGACTTAGGCGAAGCGGCATATGTATTGGGCATTAGAATCTATAGAGATAGATCAAGATGCCTGATAGCGCTTAGCCAAAGCACGTACATTGACAAGGTGTTGAAAAGGTTCAACATGGAGAACTCCAAGAAAGGCCTACTCCCCATGTCACCTGGCACAGTGCTTTGCAAGAATCAGTGTCCTCGGACCCTCGATGAGCGAGTACAAATGAATGATATTCCATATGCTTTGGCAGTTGGTTCTATTATGTATGCCATGCTATGTACAAGACCGGATGTTTCCTATGCGCTAAGTGTTAGCAGCCGGTACCAAGGTGATCCAGGATTGGAACACTGGGCCGCAGTCAAGGGTATTCTTAAGTACCTCAGGAGGACCAAGGATTTACTCCTTGTGTACGGAGGTGATGAAGAGCTCATTGTAAGTTGTTACACTGATGAAGGCTTCATGACTGACCCAGATGACTTCAAATCTCAATTTGGCTATGTTTTCATATTGAACGGCGGTGCAGTTGATTGGAAAAGTTCCAAACAAAAGACTGTGGTGGATTCTACAACGGAGGCGGAATATGTTGCTGCTTCAGAAGCCTCCAAGCAGGCTGTCGGAATCAAGCAATTCCTTGAAGACCATGGTGTGGTTCCAAGTGCTCTGGACCCGGTGGAGATCTATTGTGATAATAGTGGTGCCGTGGCTCAGGCAAGGGAGCCATGTTCGCACCATAAGACCATGCATATTCAACGCAAATATAAACTCATTCGACATCATGTCGAAGAAGGTTTAGTGAAAGTACGCAAAGTTCACACGAATCTGAATGTGTCAGACCCGATGACAAAGCCTCTACCACGAGCAAAGCATGAGCAACACCGGATAGCCATTGGTGTTAGGGAAGCCATGTAACTGGATTATGACTCTAGTGCAAGTGGGAGACTGTAGGAGATATGCCCTAGAGGCAGTAATAACAGTTATTTTGTATCTCCGAGTTTGTAATGAATGTTTATGATCCATGCTATAACTGCAATGATTCTCGAGTCTGCAATATCCACGAGGCCCGGAGGGAAACTCATTTGCACGTGTGGTATAATAAACGGTAAATTGTATTCCTAGTCTTGCCTCTAAGACTGGCTCAAGTATTGCAGGATGATCCTGTTTTCCTGATCATTGGCATGGCTATGCCGGCAATTTTGAGGGCACGATGTTGGTAGAACACTTGTGTTGAATCGACCCAAATTGATGTTATGCTATGAGGTTCATTCATCACAAGTTAATGGTTAATAACACAGAGATAGTTAATGTTTGCATAATTCCTTAGACCATGAGAGTATCGTGTTCCTTCGTGCTTGCTTCGTGAACTTTGGGGTTTGTTAAACGTCATCCGTTACTGGGTGGCTATTACGGCGGCTTATGGGTTCACGGAAAAGTATGGCAAGTAACATGATAGCTCAAGATTGGGATTTGCTCCTCTGACGATGGAGAGATATTCTCGGGCCCTCTCGGTGTTACGGTATCCATCATCGTCTGGCCAGACACAGTGTGATTTGATCACTGGGATGGCAGAACACGGAAACGAGAAAAGAGAACAAAAACCGGTAACGAGGTAACTTGCATAGTGGACAAGTTGTTGATCCACGGGGATGCAGAAAATCTCACCTCGGGTGTTTGTAACATATCGCGAAGCAACAGGAATAGCTCACGACAACTGGAGGTTCACTCGAATATTCATTCGTGTGGGTATAGGGGTCAATATGGGTGTCCACGGCTCCGATGTTGATCATTGATCGGAATGGGTTCCGGGTCATGTCTATACTTCACCGAATCTATAGGGTCACACGCTTAAGGGTCATCTATCTGCTGAATAATAGACAGGGAGTCTGAGAGAAAATCACCAAAAAAGTTTCGGACACCGGAAAAGTTTCGGACACCGGAAAAGTTCCGCAGAGAGAACACCGGAACGGTTTCGGTAAAACTGAAAAGTTGTTTCGGGGGATACCATTAAGTCAAATTGGTTTTGGCACATGCCTGATAATTCTTGGAGGGTGCCAGAATCATTCTGGAAACTTTCTGGAATTTTCCGGGATGAAAACCGGAAATGTTCCGGAGCTGCCGAAACCGCTTCAGATGCTTTTCGCAGATGAAAATCACTAAACCGGAATTGTTCCGGATCGCGTTGAAAATATTTTTTTATGGATACTGGAAATGTTCTAGGACCACATGAATATTTTCAGTTCGACTGGACGATGAAAAATGTCGTCGTGAATAGTGAAAGCACTTTTTGGATATTTTTGGAAAAGCACCTTTTTGGATATTTCCAAAAAGGCTTCTAGAAGGGATTGGGGAGCAAGGCACCTCAATGGGGGGGGACCCCCTTGTGTTGGCCGGCCAAGGTGGGCATGCTCCATGGGAGCTCCACATGGCACCCCTTTTCCCTTTTATTCTTTTTATGTGAGACATAAAGTGGGGGTACTTTGGTATTTTCAAGTGCCAACCCTACCCCTTGGCTTTCCTATAAATAGAGGAGATGTGGGCTGCCATCTCTTCATCCTTTTGCTCTCATACACATGCTATGCTTTGCTAGCTCTCTCTCTCTCCCTCCCACGAAAAGAGTTTTTCGTAGAGCTGAAAGGCTGTTTGGGTTCCGGCAGGAACTAGTTCTGGACGGCGAAGCCCTGCCGGATAGATGACACCGTATGTGTGCAACCCCGTAGAGAGGTCATAGTTTCAATCTTTTACCCGAGGGGCTGTTCGTGTGTCCTCGCGAAGGGCTGTCCGAGTTTCCGTTCGAGTTTCGAGGGTCCTCCCGAAGGGCTGTCCATGACATCGTCCGAGGGACTGTCCGACCGCCTCCCGAAGGGCTGTCCGATGAGGGAGTACATCCTCGCGGTTGGGAGGTTGTAAAATCCTAGCTGCGGGGATCTGCACCAACGATCTCCACCGACTCTTCTTCCGCTGCGCTACGAGTCGGTACGGATCAGATAAAACCTTGTATGCAATCTCCATAGTGATCCTGGGCGTGCTCGCTATACCGAATTTTTTGGTTTCTGTCGCATTCCCCAACACCGGTGGCTCCTCCTGCTGCTCCTGGAGGTCTCCTCTGGCCCCCATGGGTGCGTGGGCTGGTGGCTGCTTGGCTACGGGGCTGGTGGCGGCGCGCTCGCCCAGATCTGCCGCTGAGATCGGGGTGGGCGGCGCGGGGTGGGCAGCAGTCCGGCGTGGCTGGTGCTCCGGCCGTGGGCGGCAGCGCGTGGAGGCCCAGCACGGGCGGGGGCCTCCCGGTGGCGCGGCGACTACACGGTGGTTCGGCGGCTTTGCCCGCAGCGACGGTCGGTTTCTACTCCGGCGTCGGCTCGTCTGCGGACGGACCGCATCGACCCTTGCTTCACCCTCTCGTCATGTGCTTGCTACGTGCGCCGGGGAGCTGGGCCTCTCCCAGCTGCGGTCCATCTCTCGTCTCGCGTCCGGTGTAGCAGGACCGAGCTCGTCTCGCGCCCGGTGCAGCAGGACCGAGCCCGTCTCGCGCCCGATGCAGCAGGACCGCGCTCGTCTCGCGCCCGGTGCAGCAGGACCGAGCCCGTCTCGCGCCCGATGCAGCAGGACCGCGCTCGTCTCGCGCCCGGTGCAGCAGGACCGAGCTCGTCTCGCGCCCGGTACGGCAGGATGGGTCGATGGAGGCCAGTTTTGGCCGGCCTTTGGGTCTCAGCGCTGGGGCCGTCCAGGGGTACGAAAGGCGACTCCTTTCTCTCGTCTCTTTGGTTGGGGTAGCGGCGTGTCTCGGGTGCGGTGGTGTTAGGGTCCTGGATGCCGGGGCGGCGGCCTTGGGGGTGGTAGCGCGGTGCTCATGGGCAAAGCCCGTGCTCGGTGTTGACCGGTGACCATGGCCGTGTGGGCGGCGTGGTAGCCGGGGTGTGGCGTTCGGTGGCGGTGAGTATTGGCCGGGGTGAAAACCTGTTCTATCTTCGGACGGACCGGCGGCGGCGAAGCTCGTTCCCTTCTTGAAGGCGTCGTCACGGCTTTCATTGCCCGTCGTGGTGCTCCAGGGGAAACTCTGATCCTCGGATCGGGCGGTGGCGGCGCTCCGGTGTCGTAACCTTCCTGAAGGCGCCGCCTTGGAGCCCACGGTTCGTCGCATGCGGCTTCATCTCTTCGCGGTGGCGTGTTCACTGTTGAGTTCCCCGATTGCTCTTGTAGTGCTAGGGGTGGTGTTGCTGCGATCAACACCTTTGTATCTTGCCTTGGGTGTGTGCGTGTGTTGTGGTGGCGTGCGTGTGTACCGACATGTTGATGATGGTTGCTTTATATATAAAGCGGGGCGGAAGCCTTTTTCGGTAATATTAAGACAGAGCAGTAGATGCATATATGAAAACTGAGAAGAGTTGTTCCTGGTGTTTTTTTTACACATAAAGACCAGCACCAATAATTTTTAAACAAAAATTTAATGAGTTTTGAATAATGGACAAAAGAATCACGCTTCAGTTTATTTGATTGATCATTAGGAGGCTTGTTTCTATGAATGTCGAGATACAGGTTTCATGCATCAACATCAGTAGTACGATATGAAATCCCGCAAAAATATACATACAATATGAAAAGCTGACAAAGGAAACTACACAATGTAAACGAACTACAGTAACACGGACGTTGTAACTTGTGGGAATTAAATGTGAAGTAAACACGGACGACGTTCAATCAAATTTGACAGGATCTGTTTCATGGGCCAGCCAAATGAGATACCTGCTTCCATTCCGACATTTGGCTGGCCCAATATCTCATCCTCACCACCACTCACTCTCCTACAGAAAACAGCGCCGCCTCCATTCCCCAAACCCAAACCCTCGCCGTCACCCCCCTCCACCGGCGGTCATGGAGATGGACCCGCGAGTCATCATCGGCCCCTCCGGGAGCGTCTCCAGGAGCGATTTGCGCGCCGACTTTGAGCGCCGCGGCCAGGACCCCGACACGCTGGATCTCGGCACCAACATGATGCTCCACATCCTGTACGGCTACCTCCCGGCCCCGCCCGTCTCCCCCGCCGCCACCCTCTCGCTCGCCGGCGCTTCGTGGGTCCCCGACGGCGTCGACCGCATCAGCCGCCTCCCGGATGCGCTCCTCCGCGACATCATCTCCCGCCTCCCCGCCAAGGACGCCGCGCGCACCGCCGCCCTCGCCTCACGCTGGCGCCCGCTCTGGCGCTCGGCGCCCCTCGCTCTTGTCGACAGCCACCTGCTCCCGGACGGCGGCGCGTCCTGGCCGTTCATCATCGGCACCCCCTCTCCCCGCGCCGTCACCGCCGCGGTGTCCAGCGCCCTCGCTGCGCATCCGGGGCCCTTCCGCTGCGTCCACCTCACCCGCAGCACGATGGAGGAGCACCGGGGCGAGGTATCGCGCTGGCTCGACATCCTCGCCGCCAAGGGGGTCAAAGAACTCGTCTTTGTCAACCGCCCTTGGCCGATGGACCTGCGCCTCCCCGCCACGCTCTTCAGCTGCGCCTCCCTCACCCGCCTCTACCTCGGCGTCTGGAGGCTCCCGGACACCACAGCCGTACCGCGCGGCGCCAGATTCCCCAACCTCCTGGAGCTCGGACTCTGCATGAATGTCATGGAGGACCATGATCTAGCCTTCATGCTCGAAAGAAGCCCCGTCCTCGAGTTCCTCCTCATCATGTGGAGCCAGACCGGAGTGCGCCTCCGCCTCGTCAGCCACAGCCTGCGGTGTCTTCAGCTGGTCCTTACCTGCTTGCAGCACATCGACGTCGTGGATGCTCCTCGCCTGGAGAGGCTCTTCCAGTGGGAGACTTCCCCCGGGATCAAGAAACGCTCTTCCAGGATCAAGATTGGCCATGCACCTAACCTCCGTGTGATGGGATACCTTGAGCCAGGAGGACAAGAGTTGGAGATTAGCAACACCGTCATCGTGGTAGGCAGCTCACAGTAGATCCTAATTTAATTTGCATGTCTGTACCTATGTCAATTGATAATGCCAATCAGTTTATCTCTGTCCTTGGGCGCATTGCAGGCTGGGAGCAAGGAGCACATTGTCCCTAGTGTCCAGATTTTGGCCATGGTGGTGCAGTTCGATGTCCGCAATGCTGTGAAGAAAGTGCCTGGCTTCCTCAGATGCTTCCCCAACCTGGAGACGCTCCATGTCCATGTAAAATTGGTTAACTTAACTAGATACACTTGCTGTATTGGCAATTTTAGCTTCTAGCATGGTCATAATTGATTGTATATCTAGCATTGTCAGAGCTGTGAATAGGATTAGTTTTATAATTGATTGCCTGCTGCTGCTGCTGCATTTTGAGATTATATATATCTAACATCAAGCTATGTATGCACTGATTGATTTCATTTGCAGTCCCCCACCTTATCTGGAGAGCCCACTGGCAAGGTCACTCTCAAGTTCTGGCAGGAGGATGGTCCCATCAAATGCGTCCTGCAGAGCTTGAAGAAGGTGTTCTTCTACGAGCTCCGAGGGTCGAGAAGCGAGGTTGCCTTCCTCAAATTCATCGCGGAGAGAGGGCGGGTGCTGGAGCAGATGGTGGTCGTGGTGGCCAACGAATGTTTCTCTCTGGGAGGTGATGACGTGAATGCCAAGCTGAAGCCTCTGACCAGCGCAAAATGGAGCAGCAAAGGTTGCAAACTAGAGCTCTTCAAGAGCCCGCGCACTGGCGGGGGAGGTCCTGCTTACAGCACCCAGATAGCTTCTAATTTTGGGCTTGCTGACCCTTTTGACCTCAAGTACTACTACAAAGCAGAAAGGATCCCTGTAAGTTAGAGTTTATCGCTCTTGTGCAAGACCACTGGCAGCTAGACTTTGTGTTGTCGTAAGGTTGTCTATGCAGCAGCTAAAACCTATTCAGCGAGCTGTAGAATGCTTGCTCAGCTCAGGTTGGCTGTGCCTGACGACCTGACATTTCACATACAAAACCTCAAGTGCCAAGACAAGTCTTATGTGGGATGTGGCTGGACGCAACAGATTGAATTGCATAGTGTTCGCCTTATTTTTCGATTTCTCTGTGCTTCGTCCGACTTTAGTTTCACATAAAACCATGCATCATGTTGCTGTTGTTGCTGTCAGCATGAATGAATTTGCTATCTTGTTGTTGTTGCTGTCAGCATGAATGAATTTGCTATCTTGTTGTTGTTGCTGTCAGCATGAATGAATTTGCTATCTTGTTGTTGTTGTTGTTGTTGCTGTTAGCATGAATGAATTTGCTATGCACCATATTTTTATTTTTGCTATGCATTATGTTGGTCTCAGCTGGAAAGAGTTTGTTGTACCAAATTATTTAGCCGCCTGCGCACGTGGGAGTAGTTCCTGCCCGACGCCAGCGAGCGTGCGTTGTTGGCGCTGCCCCGGCGGGGGGCTTCCACGCGACGCAAGCTGTAGTTTTGGCTGTCATGCTCCACGCCGTGGTTCCATCAGGACCTGCCGGCATGACATTATTGAGTTCTTCAGCTTTTTTAGATGGGCATAGCCCTAGCAGTTCACAAGTCAAGTAGCCTGATTTCTTACTCTGATAGACAGACGAGCTTGAGCGCCCCATATATAGATTTCTTAGCCCCGAGATCATCGACCCTGCAGGGGAAGATGAGCAGCTTTCTATGCCAAAAGGGTAATAGTTTGTACCAGTAGCTTCGAACCTATTTCACGTACCAGCTTTGGTCATATCATATATCAGAATGCAGGGCAGACATCAATTCTGATTAATATGCAATCAAGCAGATGATGCTACTAGAAGCAGATCAAGGATCTTTTTATATGAAGGGAAAAACAGATATACTCATCTCAATGTAATTTCAGGGCGAATCGTCGGCATTCGATTTGGCAACCCAAAATGAATAGGCAACAGGCTCCTACAGAGAACCAAATCGTGGGATTCAGGAAAGAAATGATGGTAAGTTACTAGCTATATAATAAACGCTATTTCTATGAGTGGTTGCGATGTAATATGTTTGCAAGAGGCCAAGCGTATGCACTTTGATTTGAACTTCACTTCATCCAGACCTTTTGTCCTCGAAAATTCGATAAATTTGCTTTCGCGCCATCTCGTGGGTCCTCTGGTTGTATTCCTTCGGTGTGGAGGAATAGTTCAGTCTTTGATGGAGTAACTATTTTCTCTGGTATTTTTGCACTGGGAATTGAATTTACTTCCAAGTTATCTGGAAATGTTGGGAAGCTTTTCAATTATATATGGCCTGTAAGACAGGATTTCTTTCACTTCTTGGCTTTATGATCTGAACATCCAGAACTCTCAAGACTGCCTCCTCGTGGGCGATTTTAATTTCATATAAGATCCGTAAGTAACAGGAATAAAGCTGGAGGAGACCTAAATGATATCATGTTATTTAATGACATATTCCGTGGTCAGGCACTAGATGAAATTCCCCTAAAAGGGCGCTCATCACCTGGAGTAATATGCAACAGGATCCCTTGCTGGAACAACTTGACTGGGTTTTCTCTTCCAGTAACTGGACTCTCTCGTATCCTAACACTACGGCAACGGCTCTAGGAAAACCTGTCTCCGATCACTGCCCCTATGTTGTTACCATTGAAACAAAGATCCCCAAGAGCAAAACCTTCCGCTTTGAAAACTACTGGATCAATCACTCCGGTTTTCTCGATGTGGTCGCAAACTCTTGGAACAGTCCTTGCCACGCCACAAGTAGTGCTGCCCTCATATGCAGGAAGTTCAAAAAACTGAGGCATGAGTTCAAGACTTGGAGTAAGGGGATTTCCCGCCTCTCAATTCTGATTCAAAACTGCAATGAGGCCCTAGTTGGGCTCGATGGGCCCGAAGACCTGCCTGCGCCCACTGTCTACCGCAGAGAAGAACTTCAGAAGGATTGGCAATTAAAGCCCTTCTCCTCACCCTCCTGCAGCACCAAAACGCCTACTGCAAGAAGCGTTGCACTATTCGATGGATTAAATTCGGAGAAGAGAGCACCAAGCTTTTCCAAGCCTTGGCGACTGAACGGTACAGAAAAAACTCAATTGCATCTCTCAAGCTCCCTGATGGCACTGAAGTGCATGATCATGCTGCCAAAGAGGCTGTCCTTTTCCAAGCCGTTAAACGGCGCCTAGGTGAATCATCCCCTCCGGTTATGAAATAGTATGATTTACCATCCATAATCTGAAAGGTACATGGTTTGGAAACATTGTCTGAACCTTTCACACATGAGGAAATTGACAAGGTTGTCAAAAAAAAAATATCCTGCTGATCGCGCTCCTGGCCCGGACGGGTTCAATGGCATGTTTCTGAAAACCTGCTGGCACATTATCAGAAATGACTTCTATCAGCTATGTGATGACTTCTACCATGGAACCCTGGATCTGCAAAGCATCAACTCGGGATTCATTACTCTTATATCGAAAACCGGATCGCCTCAAACAACAAATGGCTACAGGCCAGTTACACTATTGAACATCTGTTTGAAAATCATTACAAAAACTCTTTGCGGATCAACTCGAAAAACTGATACTGCAAATTATTCATAGGAACCAGTACGGCTTCCTACGCGACAGAACAACTTGCGTGGGCCTTCGAGTACATTTTTCAACGTCAAAACTCTCGAAGAGAAATCGTTTTGCTGAAGCTGGATTTTGCAAAGCCTTCGACACAATCGAACACTCTGCTATGTAGGAAATTATGAAGAACATGGACTTCGACGATCGCTGGCTTGGGTGTATTGAGTGTGTCTTCAACTTTGGAACTTCGTTGGTGCTGTTGAATGGCGTTCCCGCCTTCCCGGCAGACAATTCATCTGCCGACGCGGTGTCCGTCAGGGGGATCCTCTCTCTCCCCCTCATAACCGTTCTTGCGGCTGATCTTCTCCGGTCGGGTATCAATGAAGCACATCGTGGCAACCTGATTGAACTCCCCATCCCTGTGCGAGCGAGGATCACCAGATTACCCAGTGATAAAGTACGCCGATGACACGATACTTGCCATGCCAGCATGCCCTACCCAAGCTAGCAAAATGAAGCAACTCATGGACTATGCTGATTCCATTGATCTGAAAATTAGATTTCAGAAATCTGTCCTGGCACCCATCAATACTACTGGAGCTCTGGCTGCTGAATTAGCTCAAATCTTTCAGTGCTCGATCGGTTCGATGCCATTCACCTATCTGGGATTGACGATGGGAACTACCGGACCAACGATCACAGATCTTATGCCAGTGGTGGACAGTGTTGAGAGGCGATCGTCTTCATCGCTCAGCATGCCCTCTCATGGCAGCAAACTTGAGCTCCTGAATTCAGTCCTGACCTCTATGATAATCTACCCGATGTGCACCATTAAGCTCCCTCCAAAGCTAATTGAGCGCCTGGACAAGATCCGAAGAGGATGTCTTTGGCGCAAGAAAATGGAAAATGGAGAGTCATGCAACTCTCTCGCTGCATGGGACATTGTTTGTCGCCTGAAGAAGAAAGGGGGCTGTTATGACCGGTGTCACTTATAGCCGGAGGAGGCCCAATGGGCAAGTTTAGTTAGGGGCTTAGCCCAAGTTAACTTATTTTTATTAGCATCGAGATTATATAAACAGCTGTAAGACCCTCTTTTGGAAATTAAGCAATAAGACATATTCTATTGCCCGGCTCCCTGAGGAGCCGGAACCCTAACCTAGCCGCCACCTCTCCCTCCACCGCCGCCTCGCCTCCCGCGCAAGACGGCGCCCTCGCGCCGGCCGCCGCGGTCTCAGCCTCGCCAACCTCCCTCCTTCCCGTACAAGCTCCGCCCTAGACCTGGTAGAGCCCTAGCTCCTACCAATTTGGTATCAGGTAGCTTAGGTGCGATCATGTCTTCGCCGCCGCCCACCTCAACCCTCCCGCTGCCGATCGCCACCACCGCCCCGCTGGCCACCACGGCCGGCGCCCCTTCTCCGCCGGTGCCGGTCACCTCCGCCGCGCCGGTTCCCACCGTCTTCACACCGGAGGAAGTCACCGGAGCGCTCCGCGATCTCGCCACCGTGGTCCAGGGCATCCGCCTCTACTTGGCCGGGCCCTACGGGTCGCTGCCGGCCGCGCCACCCGCCGCTGCCACCGGGCCGATGCTCCTGCCGTGGCAACCGCCGCACCCGGCGGCCTCCGCGGCGCTTGCTGGGCCGCTGCCGCCCCAGCTGCAGCTGCAGCCGCCTCCCGCCTCCAACCCGCCCTGGCCGCAGTGGCCGTCGCCGCCCCTCGCGGCCTCCGACGCGCCCGTCTCCCCCCTGCAGCAGCCGCTGCAGCTGCCGGCGCCCCCGCCAATCCACTTCGGGCCGGCTACGACCGCGCCGGCGGGAGTCCCAATCCACCAGGTCCGGTTCCCGCCTTCGCCGTCACCGCTTCCGGCCTGGTTGGCCGGGTCGTCACCACAGCCGGTCTATACGATGGCCTCGGAACAGCCGGCGCCCACCTTGCAGTACGGCGGGTCCTCCAGCTCTGCGGGTCCCTACGCCGGCCTCGACGGGCAGCCGTTTCACGGGGGACCCCCTGTGTCCACCGACCCGGCACCGCCCCCCTCGCTGCTCCGCACCGCCGAGCCGTACGGCCACGACGGTCATACTCAGACACCGCCGCGCTTCGCCAAGCTCGACTTCGCCACCTACGACGGCACCGAGGACCCCCTCAACTGGCTTAATCAGTGTGAGCAGTTCTTTCGGGGGCAACGCAAGCTCGCGTCGGACCGCACCTGGCTCGCCTCATATCACCTCCGAGGCGCCGCGCAGACGTGGTACTACGCCCTCGAGCAGGACGAGGGCGGCATGCCCCCATGGGAGCGCTTTCGCGAGCTCTGTCTCCTTCGCTTCGGGCCGCCGATACGCGGGAGTCGGCTGGCGGAGCTAGGCCGACTCCCTTTCACCTCCACGGTGCAGGACTTCGCCGACCGCTTCCAGGCCCTGGCGTGCCACGCGCCCTCCGTGACGGCCCGTCAGCGGGCCGAGCTCTTCGTCAGTGGTCTATCGGATCATATCCGCGTGGACGTGGAGCTTTGGGGACCCCAGGACCTCCAGACGGCCATGTACTACGCTCACGCCTTCGAGCATCGCGCGCAGGCCTTGCAGCAGGCGGCACCGTCGCTGGGCGCCCGCCAGCAAGCCAGGCCGCCTCCGAGCCGCCCGCCCCCGGCCGTTCCAGCGACTACCACCCCGGCTGCGACGCGGCCCTTCCGCCGGCTCACCCCGGCCGAGCAGCTCAAGCGCCGTCGCCAGGGGCTTTGCTATAACTGGCGCCCCCGCCGGCGACGGCTCTCGTGGTCTCCCTACATGCGCTCGCGGGCATCCGAGACGAGCGGACTATGCTCTTGCCGGTGATGATCCATGGCGAGCTCCTGGTCGCCCTCCTGGATACGGGCTCCACGCATAACTTCTTGCCCGAGGCGACCATGCGCCGCTTAGCGCTCCAGCCGACGGGCGGGGAGCAACTTCGGGTCACCGTGGCTAACAGCGACCGCCTCCGGTGCCATGGGCTGGCACGGAACGTGCCCATCACCATCGGCGATGAGCACTTCACCATCACATGCGCCGGCATCGACTTGGGCTGCTTCGACTTCATCCTCGGCGTCGACTTCTTGCGGACCCTCGGTCCCATCCTTTGGGACTTCGACGCCATGACGATGACCTTCTGGCGCCTGGGTCACCGCGTCCGGTGGGAGGGCGTGGGTGGCGCCTCACCAGCGACGACGCAGCTGCAGCTGGCCGCGACTGCGGCCGGGCCCGAGCACCCTCTATTGGAGCCTCTTCTGCAGCAGCACCGCGACCTCTTCGACGAGCCTCAAGGCCTTCCGCCAGCCCGGGTGTATGACCACCGCATTCATCTTCTGCCGGGCACGGCACCGGTTGCGGTGCGCCCTTACCGCTACCCCCAGCTTCAGAAGGACGAGCTGGAGCGGCAGTGCGCGCTTATGCTCGCCTTGGGCATCATCCGGATCTCTACTTCGCCGTTTTCGGCGCCGGTCCTCCTCGTCCGCAAGTCGGACGGCACGTGGCGCTTCTGCATCGACTACCGTGCCCTTAACGCCCAGACGCTCAAGGACAAATTTCCTATTCCGGTCGTCGACGAGCTCCTGGACGAGCTACATGGGGCGCGCTTCTTCACCAAGCTCGACCTTCGTTCGGGCTACCACCAGGTGCGGATGCACCCGGACGATATCGCGAAGACAGCGTTTCGGACTCATCATGGCCACTTCGAGTTCTTGGTGATGCCTTTTGGCCTCTCCAATGCTCCAGCAACATTCCAGGCCTTGATGAACGACGTCCTCTGCCCCTACTTGCGTCGGTTTGTGCTCGTTTTCTTTGATGACATTCTTATCTACAGCGCCTCGTGGGCGGAGCACCTTCAGCACGTCGCCATCGTCTTCAACGAGCTTCGAGCGCACCATCTTCATCTTAAGCGCTCGAAGTGCTCGTTCGGCACACCTTCAGTCGCCTACCTCGGCCATGTCATCTCGACCGAGGGTGTTGCTATGGACGCCGACAAGGTGGCGGCTGTCGCGGCCTGGCCGACGCCGCACTCACCGCAAGCTCTCCGCGGCTTCCTGGGCCTCGCGGGGTACTACCGGAAATTTATCGGGGAGTTTGGCCTCATCGCGTCCCTGCTCACGCGCTTGCTGTGACGCGACGCCTTTGCCTGGGATGCGGAGGCAACGGAGGCGTTCGAGGCCCTCAAGCGGGCCCTCACGACAGGTCCCGTCCTCCAGATGCCCGACTTCGACCGGCCGTTCATGGTAGACTGCGACGCCTCCGGTGTGGGGTTCGGCGTCGTACTTCATCAGGGCGACGGGCCGCTCGCGTTCTTCAGCAGGCCTTTCGCCGCGCGCCATCATAAGCTCGCGACCTATGAGCGGGAGCTCATTGGTTTGGTGCAGGCCGTGCGTCACTGGCGGCCATATCTTTGGGGACGGTCGTTCCGGATTCGCACGGATCACTATAGCCTCAAGTTCTTATTAGACCAGCTGATGTCTACCGTGCCGCAGCATCAGTGGATCAGCAAGCTCTTTGGCTTCGACTTCACCGTCGCATATCGTCCGGGCCGCCTTAACACCATGGCCGATGCCCTGTCCCGCCGCGACGCCGACCACGACGCAGACGCCGGTGACTCCGCCGGGACGGCTCTCTGCATCCGCTCGGGGCCCTCTTTCGCCCTCTTTGACGACATCCGCAGGGCCACCGCGTACGCGCCAGACGCTCAGCTCCTTCGGCAGCGCCTGGGTGCCGGCGACCTGGAGGAGCCGTGGCGTTTGGGAGATGGCTTGCTCCTGCATGGGCGCCGCCTCTTCGTGCCGGATCACGGCGACCTCCGTCACCAGGTTCTGCTGCTGGCACACTCGGCCGGCCACGAGGGTGTGCAGAAGACCCTCCACCGTCTTCGCGCTGACTTCTACATCCCCGGCGATCGGGACCTGGTCCGGGACTGGGTGCGGTCTTGTGTTACATGCCAACGTAACAAGACAGAGACACTGCGGCCGGCTGGGCTGCTACAGCCCTTGGAGGTGCCCTCTCAGGTCTGGGCCGATATCTCCATGGACTTCATCGAGGGCCTCCCCAAGGAGGGCGGCAAGTCCGTCATCCTCACAGTGGTCGACCGCTTCTCCAAGTACGCACACTTCATCGCGCTCGGCCATCCCTACACCGCTGCCTCCGTGGCTCGTGCCTTCTTCGACGGCATAGTCCGCCTACACGGGTTCCCCTCTTCGATCGTCAGCGACCGGGACCCGGTGTTCACGGGGCATGTCTGGCGCGATCTCTTCCGGATGGCGGGCGTGAAGCTCCGCCTGAGCACGGCCTTCCATCCCCAGACGGACGACCAATCCGAGGTGGTCAACAAGGTGAATGCCATGTATTTGCATTGTGTTACAGGTGATCGTCCTCATGCTTGGGTGGACTGGCTCGCGTGGGCGGAGTACTGCTACAACACCTCTTATCACTCCGCCCTGCGCGCCACGCTGTTCGAGGTCGTCTATGGCCGACCGCCCCCGCCCATCCTGCCGGTTGACCCGGAGACGGCTAGGACGGAGGCGGCGGCCGACCTTCTTCGCAGCCGGGACGAGATGCTTGCGGAGGTGCGGCAACGCCTCATTCAGGCCCAGCAGCTGGCCAAGCACTACTACGACGGCCACCACCGCGAGGCGGAGTTCGCGGTGGGCGACTGGGTGTGGCTGCGCCTTCTTCACCGCTCTACGCAGTCCCTTGACCCGCACGCGAGGCGCAAGCTGGGCCCTCGCTATGCCGGGCCATTTTCCGTGCTGGAGCGCATCGGAAAGGTGGCCTACCGCCTTCAGCTTCCGACCGGTGCTCGCATCCACGACGTCTTCCATGTGGGGCTACTGAAGCCTTTCCATGGGGAACCGCTGGCGGCCACACCGGCGCTTCTTCCGACCTCCGATGGGCGCCTCCTTCCCGGGCCAGCGAAGGTGTTGCAGGCCCAGCTGCGTCGCGGGGTGTGGTACATGTTGATCCAGTGGGAAGGCCTTCCGGAGGAGGACGCTACTTGGGAGCGGCGCGACGAGTTCCGCCAACACTATCCAGACTTCCAGCTCGAGGACGAGCTGTTTGCGCAGGCGGGGAGAGATGTTATGACCGGCGTCACTTATAGCCGGAGGAGGCCCAATGGGCAAGTTTAGTTAGGGGCTTAGCCCAAGTTATCTTATTTTTATTAGCATCGAGATTATATAAACAGCTGTAAGACCCTCTTTTGGAAATTAAGCAATAAGACATATTATATTGCCCGGCTCCCTGAGGAGCCGGAACCCTAACCTAGCCGCCACCTCTCCCTCCGCCGCCGCCTCGCCTCCCGCGCAAGACGGCGCCCTCGCGCCGGCCGCCGCGGTCTCAGCCTCGCCAACCTCCCTCCTTCCCGTACAAGCTCCGCCCTAGACCTGGTAGAGCCCTAGCTCCTACCAGGGGCCTTGGCATAATAAATCTTCAGTCGCAAAACATGGGCCTGCTTCTCAAACACCTACACAAATTCTACAACAAAAAAAGGGCGTGCCTTGGGTCGACCTAGTGTGTAGGCTGCACTCTTTTAGCCCCCTTCCCCTACCATCTAACCCCTCTGTCTCTCTCACTCCCCTCTCTGGGATGGGAGATGTAGGTGGATGATGGCATGCAGTGGCTTGTTGTACGTGTAATACAGAAATTTAAATACAAGACCCTGGTAAAAAAAACTGGTAATCAGTACTGCTGTTGTACTCAGATGAATGCAGGCAGAGGCTACACTCAAGATTCATCAATCCTGCTACCCCAGTTGGCCAGTTACATCAATAGCAGCACGCCGATCGGTCTCACTAATTTCAGATAGATAGGGAGGGGGTGCACTTTTCTGAAATTGAACTTGTTACGGGATGTGATTTCAGACCAATACAATCACAACCCGCGGCGGAATACAGCAGAGGCCCCATCAAATACCCACAACAGCAGGCCCAAAGCCCCAAACCCAGCACGGAACACAACAGTGATCCCACTGTCATGCTCAGGCTATGAGGAAAAAATCAACTGAAACTTTGTAGTAAAATCTCAGGGGACTGCGGGATAGCAAGACTGTTAGCGGGTGGCCTCACCGTGGGTGGATAGCACGGCAGGAGGCCGCGGAACAGGCCAGGCCCATGGTCACTGTGTAATTTTATGAATGAGATTGTGTTCAGTAAGAAAAGTTGGTTGAATATGAAGCAGGTTTGGAGTATGTTTCTTCGATGTTGTTCCTCTTTTCTGAAGCTTTCCAAGATATCTGTCCAGTTGCTGTAATCTGTAAATACTACTACTATACAAAAGGAACATGTAAAAGTTTGTGAAAATCAAAACTGATGACCATAATTGCGGTAATTAATTAATACTATTTTGAGCTGAGCCAAACCTAATGCATAGCAAATTATGTCATGGTAACAACTGCACAACATAATGAAATTGCAGTTGGACAATACCGAGTAGTCCTGCAACACAAAGTCTAGCTAGGCACCGGTGGTCTTGCTCTTGTACAGGAGCTACTGATTAACTTACAGAGATCCTTTCTGCTTTTTCGTAGTACCTGAGGTCAAAAGGGTCAGCACAATCAAAATCAGAAGCTAGCGGGTGGCTGTAAGCAGGACCTCCCCCGGCAGTGAGCGGGCTCTTGAAGACCTGGAGTTTGCAAGCTTTGCTGTTCCATTTCGCTCTGGCCAGAGGTCAGCCTGGACGAAACGAGCGGTCTTTCGGACCGGCTCGTGGCCCGCTCGGTCCGGGCCGGCTCGTGGCCCGCTCCGTAAAAAAACCAGCCGGTCCGGTCCCTGAAAACCAGCCCGACAAAACCTCGGTCCGGTCCGGTTAAAGCTCGGACCGACCGAGCGGACCGACGAGCTTCGCCGGCGGCATGGCGGGGGCATGGCCGGGGCGCGGTGAGCACCGCGTGGGGCTTGGCGGGGGCGTGGCCGGGGCGCGGCGGGGCCGTGGCGGGGCCGTGGCAGGCCCATGGCGAGAGCGTGGCGACCCAGGCGTGGCGGGGGAGCAGGAAACGGTCGTCGTCTACGACCTTGGCCGCGGGGCTGTCGTTCACGCGGCCACTGAGCTCGTTGGCCCTGGAAACCATGTCCAATGGATGCAGACCACTCGGATTCGTCGGCTCCACCAAAGAAATTGACGTGGGAGGTTCTACATCGTCGCACGGCCATCGTCCCTTTCATCTCCGTCCACCGGCCGTCGTGCCAGATTCGTCGCCGGTGAGCTTCGTCTGGTGTTCTTCTTGGTCATGTAGCTCCCCCTGGTTCTTCAGAAGCTCCCAGACATGAATTAGATGAGCTGTGCTTCCTCTAGCCTTGCGTCCCCGACGAGCAGCTCTCGCCGGAGCTCCAGAGCGCGCTCTGCGCATGTCTTGGCCGGTCCCGACGGTCCTCTCGGTCCGGCTCGTGGCCCGTCGTTGCCGGTCCGGTCCCTGAAAACAGGACCGCGACGCTGCTCGGTCCGGTCCGGACCGGACCGCCGGCGGCCGGTCCAAACGCCGGCTCGGACCGGGACCGGACCGGCTCGGACCGTGTCCAGGCTGAGCCAGAGGCTTCAGCTTGGCATTCACATTATCCCCCGAGGAGAAACACTCAACGGCCACCACGACCACCATCTGCTCCAGCACGCGACCTCTCTCCGCGATGAACTTGAGGAAAGCAACCTCGCTTTTTGACCCTCGAAACTCATAGAAGAACACCTTCTTCATGCCCTCCACGACGCATTTGATGGGGCCGCCTTCCTGCCAGAACTTGAGATTGACCTTGCCGGTGGACTTTTCAGATACGCGGACGGACTGCAGATGAAATCGATCAGCGGGTACATAACATACATGGTCGAGGTATCTTATCTATGAGGACATATCATACAGCAGCAGGAGTAAGTTATAACTCATATCATTGATTCTGACCATACTAGATACTTATAACATAGCCACTATTATTGCAAAATTGCAAATCCAGCAAGTGTACTTAAGTTAACCAATTTTATCTGGACATGGAGCGTCTCCAGGTTAGGGAAGCCTCTGAGAAAACCAGATACTTTCTTGACATCATTGCGGACGCCAAAGTGCAACTCTATGGCCAGAATCCGGACACTAGGGACAATGTTCTCCTTGCTCCCAGCCTGCAATGCAGCACCCAAGGATTGAGAATTTGAGATCATACAATGGCAATATGAATTGACACATGCAAATTAAATTAGTAGGATGTAGTACCACGATGACGGTGTTGGTAATCCCCAACTCTTGCTCTCCTGGCAGAAGGTATCCCAGCATACGCAGGTTAGGTGCACGTCCAATCTTGATCCGGGAAGAGTGCTTCCTGACGCAGAGGCTGGGGGTAGTGATCTCCCACTGGAAGAGCCTCTCGAGGCGAGGTGCATCCACCACGTCGATGTCCTCCAAGTAGGTGAAGCCCAGCTGAAGGCAGCGCAGGCTGTGGCTGACGAGGCGGAGGCGCACTCCGCTCTGGCTTGCCATCATGACGAGGAAGGATCTCCAGGACGGGGCATCTTTGAAGCATGAATGCCAGATCACGGTCCTCCATGGCATACAAGCACAGGCCGAGCTCCCTGAGATTGGGGAAGCCGGCGCCGCGCGGCACGGCGGCGGTCTCCGGGAGCCTCCAGACGCCGAGGTAGAGGCGGGTGAGGGAGGCGCAGCTGAAGAGCGTGGCGGGGAGGCGCAGGTCTATCGGCCAGGGGCGGTTGAAAAAGACAAGCTCTTGGACCCCCTTGGCGGTGAGGATGTCGAGCCAGCGCGCAATCTCGCCCCGGTGCTCGTCCATGGTGGTGCGGGTGAGGTGGACGCAGCGGAAGGGGCCCTGGTGCTCCGCGAGGACGCGGGACACCGTGGCGGTGACGGCGTTGGGAGAGGGAGCGCCGATGACGAGCTGCCCGCCCGGGAGCAGGTGGCTGTCGACGAGGGCGAGGGGCGCCGAGCGCCAGAGGTGGCGCCAGCGCGAGGCGAGGGCGGCGGTGCGCGCGGCGACCTTGGCGGGGACGCGGGAGAGGATCTCGCCGAGGAGCGTGTCGGGGAGGCCGCTGATGCGGTCGACGCCGTCAGGGACCCAGGCGAGCGAGCAGGCGGCGGCGGGGGAGACGGGCGGGGCTGGGAGGAAGTCGTACATGTTGTAGAGCAGCAGATTTGAGCCAACGTCCAGCGTCTCGGGGTCCTCGCCGTGGCGCTCCATGGTGGCGAGAATGTCGCTCCTCCTGGTGTTGAGGGTCACCTGCGGGTCCATGGCCGCCGGCGGACGAACAGGGGGAGACGGCGAGGGTTTTGATTTGGGGAGGAGAGGAGAGGAGTGAGGAACCGAACGATTGGGGAAGAATGGAGGCGCCCTCTGATGTGCTGGTGTCCGCTTGGGCCAAATGTGTCCTGGTCCTGGGCCCATGAAACATCATTTCTCAGTTTAAACGACTTTGTCCTTAAAAATAGAATCCTTTATAACACTATGCTACCTAGTTTTAAAAAGCCCACATTCAATTGAAGTCTTCAACTAGAATTGGATCACCTGAATTTGATCGGGTTAACAATTTTTCAAAGTTATCCCAATCAATTCTTTTCTGCCATGTGAGATATTGTAACACATCCCATTGTCTCCCCCACCCGCGAAACTAAATATTCCATCAATTTCAAAATATAACTGGTATTAGTTTTTTAGAAAGTCGAATTTCTTTAACTGTGAATAAGTTCAGAGAAAAATATCGACATCCACAATATCAAACGAAAAAAGTATGGAAATTCATTTGGTGGTGAACGTAATTATACCGATTTGATTGTATGAATGTTGATATATTTCCGATCAAACTGAAAAGGTTTGACTTTTCAAAAAAGCAGTACATTTTATATTTTAAAACCGAGTGAGTATTTGTTTTCAATAACCCAATTACACCAACAACGCAGCAAAGCACGTCCAACCCTTCTAGTGGTGACCCAATCTCGAAGGCTTATTATGCAGTTCCCCACGGTCACTCACCGTCTCATCCATTGGTGTGCTCCCTAAGAGCAAAAGCATAATCATTAACCAATTGATCATTTGCCCCACCTTTTCTTCGCTCCGGCCAAAATGTCCCACCTCACATTGCAATTGATAAAATGCCCCATCTTTGTTATGCCTCTAGATAAAATGTCTCACACTTAACTTGATGATGTATCTTCATCGTATGACAGAAATAAGAGGGTGGAAAAGACTAAAATACCTTAGAACAAAAAGCAGAATGTTAGGAGCCCATGCAATCTTGTTTGAATGCCCAAAAATTTAAAATTTGTCCAAAAAACAACATGTCCGGAAAAATCTGAAAAATTATAGAAAATCAAGTATATTCTAAATTGATTGTCTCCATCGGTCGTTGCCTTTGAGAGGTTGTATGCATCGAAGATTGACCGTCTTCATCGGCTGTTGTCAAAGCAAGCAAGCTGCAATATATCATTTCATCTTTAGGTGAGAATGCAACTTGTGAAAAAAAATGTAGTATTGCAAATACGCAAGTTATCAATTCACCTTCTCGTGATTGGTCTAGAGTTGTTTTCCAAGATTGGTGGAATGGTGATGAACATTCTGTTGGTAGTTGTCGGAGTGACAAGTGTAGGAGCATCATTTGTTTGATCATCCCATACATCCACCAAGCTAGCCTTCACCTTCTTCATACTCTTTCTTGGACTGCATCACATTCATATATTGTCAAATGTAAGTTCATAGGATAGTCAACTTACAAAGAAGAAGACGGTTTACCTTTTTTTGGTGCCATTTATTGGACATTTTGCTTGCCTTTGTCCCAACTCATTGCACATTCTGCGTCTATTTTCGCTCCCTGGTTGCTTCTTTTCTTTTACTTTTTCTTGATCTTTGACCTAGTACCACCTTCCAAGTAATGTTTTATCCTATTCACTCTACGCCTCCCAGAACCCCTCTTGAATGTAGGTGCAAACAACGTGAAGCTGAGTTGAACTTCTGTCTATTGAGAATGATATGTGATTGGTTCTATGGCAGGCTTGTAAGCAGCCCTAAATCTACCCAAAGAGAAATATTCATGCACATAGTTGTCCAACTTCAAGTTCCCCCTTTCCATGAGAAAAACTAGTGCATGCTCACAAGTTTGTCCCGTGTGTTGCCACTCAAGACAAGTACAACCATGTTCCTCATGTTTGACAACCTGGCTAAGATTCTTTTTGCTAGTATCCCTCACTTCAGCCATTATGTGAGAGGATTTACCCGTGTTCAAATGCCCAAATCCTCTACTTATATTGTTTATTTATTGAATGACCGCATGTAGCATCTTGCCTTGAAGCAACTCTCCAATTGTTCTCCTCTTGTTCATAACTATCATGATTTTATCTCTTATTGTGTCAGCTAACTCTTCAAGAGGCAGGCCCTTGTAGTCCTTAATCTAGTTATTGAATGACTCGGATAGGTTGTTATGAATGTAATCACAACTAATGTCATTATTGAATTTGCACCTCATCCACAACAATGAGTGATATGTGTTCAAATACTCACCAACACTTGGATCTGCTTCAAGACCTTCTTCATGTGGTAATGAAAAGAAGCTTAGCCGCTAGCGACATATGACCGAAGACATTACTCTGAAACTTTTTGACAAAGTTATGCATCAAATGCCTAAAAGACTCTCTTCTCTCTGCTCGAGGAAAAACTTTCTGCACAACATTATCTAATTCTTTACAAGCATCAGTGCTAATAGCTAATGTTGGTATATGACATATCGCTTTATGCCAATTAGACATGAACCAAGCCCAATTAACTTCAGTTTCAGATATGTGAGAATGTGATGTTATGGTACTAGTGATGGCTTGGTAGCATGCCAAGTTGCCAACACTGGCGCAGAACCGTCCTACGCAAACAATTTAAACCACTTCTTACTAACGCGGTTTTGAACCATCGCCTTTCGAAGGCGAGAGATAGTGAGGGTTGATCCATCTCAAACGTATGTATAATTTTGCTTGTTCCATGCCATATTGATATTAAATTAGTATACTTTTGGCACCTATTGAAATCATTTTATTATTATTTGGACTAATCTATTAATCCAGTCCACAGTCTTAGTTCTATTTTTAGACTTCGCGGGAAAATAAATTTTATCAAACTCAAAAAATCCAGAAAGACAGCGGAAGTTTCAAGTCTAGGTTTTGGGGAGCACCGACATAGGTCAGGGGGGCACCCAGGGCCCCCAAGCGCCCAAGTGGTGTGTGGCCCTGGCGCGTTCTTTTGCTCTATTCAAAAGGCCTTTCAAGTACTTTAGCTCATGAGGAGGGGGTGGGTGGACTCGAAGGTATCTATGTTTGTAGAAATGCACTGTCCATTTCATATTTATTCTTTGAAGATGATTCATTGATCTTGATGAAGGAAAATGTTCATAGTGCAAGCACTCTAAAAGGGTACGGTGTTGGACATATACTGAAGTAGCTCGGGGCAATTTATGAGTGAAGCTAAGTCTAGTATTTTTTCTAAACCTAATGCTAATGTGAGTGTCAGAAAAAAAAATGTGTAGAGTATTGAACATTGTCACAAAAGCATTGTCTGACACTTATTTGTGATTGTCCACTATGGTAGGTGAGACATGAGTGACTGCCTTCAACATCTTATTGATAGAGTATGTCAGAGGTTGAAGGGATAGAAAGAAAAAACACTTACAATGCAATGAAAACATATTATGATTAAATATGTTGCTCAAGCAGTACCATATTAATTATGCCAAGTTTTTTTCTGATTACCAAAAGGAATTTGCAAGTCAATCAATGATAAAATTGCTAGTTTCAGGTGGGGAGATAGTGAGTAGAAAAAGAAGATGCATTATTGTTCGCTTGGTGGAAGTTATGCACTCCCAAGAAGAAGGAGGTTGGGGTTTAGGGACCTTCAAAATATTTATCTTACCATGCATATGTTAGCAAAATGGTGCTAGCGACTAATCTAGAACTCTGACTCTTTAGGTGCACATGTATTGAGAGCGAAATATTACCTAGATGGCTATATCTTGAAAGCTAGTCCTAAAAAGGGATCCTCATACACTTGGCGGGGATTCAAAGATTTCACAGGGTTGCATTTGGCGGGTTGGGACCCGGGCACAAATTAATATTTGGCAGGATCCTTGGATTCCAATTATTGTACCATGTAAAGTTATCATGCCAAGAGGTGCAACCATGTTGACAAAGTTGGATGAACTGATACACCCATATTCGGGGCAGTGGGATGAGGTTCTTACTCGAGATGTTTTCTCTCCATTGGATATCTAGAGAATTTATGAATTCATTTCAATGTCCAAGGTTTTGATGATTTCGTTGCTTGGACACCCGATTAGGAACTTTCTATGTTTATTCATCTTATCACCGTGAACTTGAACACCAACTTGTGTTAAGTTGTGTTAAGACCGGAATGGCCACATGGACAGGGGAATGCATGATACGTCTCCAACGTATCTATAATTTTTGCTTGTTCCATGCTGTTATATTATCATTCTTGGATGTTTTACAATCATTTTATTACAACTTTATATCATTTTTTGGGACTAACCTATTGACATAGTGCCAAAGTGCCAGTTGCTGTTTTTGCTTGTTTTTTTACTTCGCAGAAAATCAGTACCAAACGGAGACAAAACGCTGCGGAGATTTTTGTGGATTTTTTACGGACCAGAAGAAAGAAGATGGGCCAAAGAACACCAGAAGAGGGGGCACAGGGTGGCCAGCACCCACCAGGGCGTGCCAGAGGCCCCCTGGCATGGCATGGTGGGTGCTGGGCACCTCGGGCACCCCCTCCACCGCCTCCGATGCCTATAAATTCCCAAATATTCGGAAACCCCCAAAAATAACCCGAGACCCTCCGCTCCGCCGCCACAACTCTCTGTATCGACGAAAAACCAATCTGGAGACGTTCCAGTACCCTGCCGGAGAGGGGAATCCATCTCCGGTGGCCATCTTCTTCATCCCGGCGGAGGCCATGACGAGGAGGGAGTAGTCCACCCTCGGGGCTGAGGGTATGTACCAGTAGCTATGTGTTCAATCTCTCTCTCTCTCTCTCTCGTGTTCTTGAGATGTCACGATCTTGATGTATCACGGGCTTTGTTAATATAGTCGGATCACATGGTGTTATTCCCTTGCTATCATGTTGTGATGAATTGAATCTTTCCCTTTGAGATATCGTTATGTTGGATTGAATATTGGATTTGAGAACACTTGATATATGTCTTGCATGTGGATACCCGTGGTGACAATGGGGTGTTCTATTGATTCACTTGATATATGTTTTGGTACTCAACTTGCGGATTCCCGCGGTGACATTGGGGTAATCTATGCATAGGGGTTGATACACGTTCTTGTCCTACTTTCTCCGATAGAAATCTTGGGGCACTCTTTGAGGTTCTTTGCGTGGATTGAGTATTATGAATCTGAAATTGTTTGATGCGTATCGTACAATTAACTCATGGATACTTGTGGTGACATTGGAGTATCTAGGTGACATTAGAGTTGGTTGATGCATATCATATGGTGTTATTCTAGTACGGACTCTTAGATAGATCGAACGGAAAGGATAACTTGATGTTATCTTAGTACGAACTCTTGAATAGATCGATCGGAAAGAATAACTTTAAGGTGGTTTCATACCCTACAAACAATTTCTTCTTATGTTCTCCGCTAGATAAGAACTTTGGAGTGATTCTTCGTTGCACGTTGAGGGATGGTTATGTGATCCAATTATATTAGCATTGTTGAGAGATTGCACTAGCGAAAGTATGGACCCTAGGCCTTGTTTTCAAGCATTGCAATACCGTTTGTGCTCACTTTTGTTACTTGCTACCTTGCTGTTTTTATATTTTCAGATTACAAAAACCTATTTCTATCATCCATATTGCACTTGTATTACCATCTCTTCGCCGAACTAGTGCACCTATACAATTTGCCATTGTATTGGGTGTCTTGGGGACACAAGAGATTTCTTATATTTGATTGCAGGGTTGTTTGAGAGAGACCATCTTCATTCTACACCTCCCACGGATTGATAAACCTTAGGTCATCCACTTGAGGGAAAATTGCTACTGTCCTACAAAACTCTGCGCTTGAAGGCCCAACAAAGTCTACAAGAATAAAGTTGCGTAGTAGACATCAATGCACAATTGAATCCGGTTTGAAAAGACAGTTGAAACTTATGGTCGCCGGGTAAAATTAAACAGTTCATTTGGAAGGTGCTGCGAGGGCTATGCCCTGCTATGGAATTCTTGCAGGTCAACATATTCCACGTCACCCTCAATGTCATGTTTGTTCGATTGGAATGGAGGATATAAAACATTAGTTACTTACTTGTCATCGAGCGCATGAGGTATGGACTAAGCTGGACTTGAGAGATATTATTAGACAAGATGTCGTGCAAGATAGACCAGGTTCTGTCACGATGGTGATTTTTTCAAAACTAGAACCAAGGTTGGGAGAAGTTAAGGTACCGGATTTGGTAATTGTTGTAGCATGGTATGTGTGGTGGCAATGTCGCCAACTAGTTGGGAGAGATGATCCAAATATGGGGTAGAGTTGCTCTTTCAATCAAGCGAATTATACTTGAGACTCAACCACTAAAGCTTAGAACGAAAGAGCAATCATATGTCGGAAAGGCCTGGTCGTGGCACAATGAAAATCAATGCGAACCCTTAGTTAATAGGCTTTTAAAATAAAATTTTAGGTTAGGCTCTAGCGTCGTTGGGGGAATGGTGGCAAGCGAACCCCTTTTAATGGAATTTTAGATCCAAGACGAAATCAAATGATGGCAGTTTAAAAACAAAAGTTGCCTTCTCTGGCAGAAACTGCCATATCACTCTGAAAACGAGCATCCCCTAAAACTAAAAATGCCACCAAAGTCATTCGAAATGCCACCTCCTCCTGGCTACCATTCACCAGCTAAGGGGGTCCATAGAATAAGCTGGCTAGGAGGTGGAAATTCAATTTGGCTCCTAGGTGCATGTGCTCCTTCGCACAGAAATGATTTTTGTAATGTCCAAAAGATCCCAACAATTTTTTTATGTGTTCATAGTCACATCCAAATGCTACCTGCAAATTTTTAGGCAAAAAGGGTAAGCATTTTGGCATGTGAAAAAACCCCCAAATTGAACACCAAATGGTACCCCAAATGTCAGACCCAAATTTGTTGAACTTCACAACAGCCGTCCGCACCGATTTCTTGGCTATGTGCAAGGCTCGTCGGTGTGAAGAGCACAATGATAACCCATAAGTATAGGGGATCGCAACAGTTTTCGAGGGTAGAGTATTCAACCCAAATTTATAGATTCGACACAAGGGGAGCCAAAGAATACTTGAGAGTATTAGCAGTTGAGTTGTCAATTCAAACACACCTGGAGATTAAATATCTGCAGCAAAGTGATCAGTAGCACAGTAATAAGATAGTTTGATAGCAGTGGCAACAGTAATAGTAGTAGCAATAGTTTCGTAGCAGTTTGAACAGTAGCAGCAACAATAGTAACTTAGCAAGGACAATAAGTGAAAAGCTCGTAGGCACTGGATCGGTAACTCATTGGATGATATTCATCATATAACAGTCATAACCTAGGGTGATACAGAACTAGCTCCAGTTCATCAATGTAATGTAGGCATGTATTCCGTAAATAGTCATACGTGCTTATGGAAAAGAACTTGCATGACATCTTTTGTCCTACCCTCCCGTGGCAGCGGGGTCCATAAGGAAACTAAGGGATATTAAGGCCTCCTTTTAATAGAGAACCGGAACAAAGCATTAACACATGGTGAATACATGAACTCCTCAAACTACGGTCATCACCGCGAAGTATCCCAAATATTGTCACTATGGGGTTGACGGATCATAACACGTAATAGGTGCATATGACTAGGCAAGATCGAATCAAGAACATGGATATAGAGATGATAACATAAATGGTTCAGATCTGAAATCATGGCACTCGGGCCCTAGTGACAAGCATTAGGCATAGCAAAGTCATAGCAACATCAATCTCAGAACATAATGGATACTAGGGATCAAGCCCTAACAAAACTAACTCGATTACATGATGAATCTCATACAACTCCTCACCGACCAGCAAGCCTATGAAGGAATTACTCACTCCCGGTGGGGAGCATCATGGAATTGGTGATGGAGAAAGGTTGGTGATGACGAAGACCGAAGATTCCCCTCTCCGGAGCCCCAAACGGGCTCCAGATCTGGCCTCCCGATGAAGAACAGGAGGTGGCGGTGGCTCCGTATCGTAAAACGCGATGAAACTTTCTCTCTGATTTTTTTCTCCTAAAATAGGAATTTATAGTGGCGGAATTAGGGTCAGTGGGGCCACGAGGTGGGCACAACCCATCAGGGCACGCCCAGGGGGCCTGGCGCGCCCTGGTGGGTGCTGGCCACCCTACCCCCCCTCTTCGGTGGATCTTGGATCCAATAATTCACATATATTCTGAAATAATTCTCCAAAAAGTTTCATTCCATTTCGAGAACTTTTATTTCTGCAGAAAAACAACACCATGGTAGTTCTGTTGAAAATAGCGCCAGTCCGGGTTAGTTCCATTCAAATCATGCAAATTAGAGTCCAAAACAAGGGCAAAAGGGTGAGGAAAAGTAGATACGTTGGAGACGTATCAACTCCCCCAAGGTTAAACCTTTGCTTGTCCTCAAGCAATTCAGTTGACAAACTGAAAGTGATAAAGAAAAACTTTTATGAACTCTTTTGTTCTTGTTTACATATATATGCTTAAGTAGCACCCAAGTTTTCAGCAAAGATTATGACTAACCATGTCAACAATAACTCTTAGAAATTATATTAACTCATAACAATAACGTAAGCAACTAGCAAGCAATAATAAGATATCTCAAGCGCCAACACTTTGTCAAAACAATCATGATACAATATGACAATAGTGGTATCTCGCTAGCCCTTTCTGAGACCGCAAAACATAAATGCACAGCACCTCCAAAGTTCAAGCAGCGACTAAACATTGTAATTCATGGTAGAAAAGATCCAGTCATGTTGCACCCAACATCAACTATACACAATGCATGAGGATGACAATAGTGCTCTCAGGTCTGGCGCTTATTTGAGAAGGTGATGACTCAACATAAAAGTAAATAGATAGTCCCTTCGCAGAGGGAAGCATGGATTTGCAGCAGTGCCGAGCTCAAAGTTTAAAACAGAGATAGATATAATTTTGGGAGGTACACCCTTCCTGTCAATGTCACGACCAAGAGTTATCAATATCTTCCATGCTAAACAAATTAGCGGCGGTTCCCAAGCGGTAAAAGTAAAGGTTTACTCCCCCTCCACCAACAATCACACTCCACGGCTAGCCGCATCCACGGGTACCGTCCAAACCAACAACATTCCTGGGGGAGTTTTGTTTAATTATTTGTTTGATATTTGATTTCGGGACTGGGAATCCCTATTACCGCCCCTCTCGTGTAAGGGCAAGTGAATAAACACTTATCATGAGAATAACCTGCTTAGCATGGAAGATACTGACCGCCCCCTGTCACTCCATGAGCGGTCCAGGCACACAAAACAGATGTTCATTTGAATTCTTGGAGGTGGCACATGCAAATTTACTTGGAACGGCAGGGTAATACCGCATTTAGGTAGATATGGTGGACTCATCTGGCATAACTTGGTTTAGGGGTTTTGATGCACAAGCAGTATTCCTGCTTAGTACAGGCGAAGGCTAGCAATTATATTGAGAAGCGTCCAGCTAGAGAGCGAAAACGGTCATGAACATGCATTACATATAATCAACATTGAATACTAGCATGAGTAGGATATGGACACCATGAACATAAATATCATGAAGGTTGTGTTGGTTTTGATTCAACTACATGCATGAACATGTGCCAAGTCAAGCCACTTGAAACATTCAGAGGAGGATACCATATCATCATACCGCATCACAACCATTTTAATGCATGTTGACACCCAAGATAAATCATTATCCACTCCTAGCTACTTAAGTATGGCATGAACAACTATAATCTTTAATGGTCATTGCAAACATGTTTGATCATAATGAGTTGAATCAAGGGATACTAGGTTAAACATATTTACAAAAACAAAAACAAGTTGAGTTCATACCCGCCTTTCTCTGCCACGGTCAATTCATCAAATGTCGTCAATATTGCCTTTCACTTGCATGATCGAATGATAAGAAGATAATAATAGTGCAAGAGTGTCGTGGACTAAGCTGGAATCTGCAAACATTTTATTCAAGAGGAGAAGACAAAGTAATATGGGCTCTTTGTTGGATAAACAATAATGCAGATGAGAGCCACTCAACAATTTCATCATGGTCTTCTCCTAGGTACGACTCAAGTAAAAAAGAAAAGAATTTCAGAGAAACACAGTGAAATATTTTTGGAATTTTTGGTTTTTCTTGAAGAAAGCAAATTAAAGAAGAAAAACAAAAACGAGAAAAACTATTTACACGGGAAAGCTCCCAACAAGTAAAAGAAGAAGCGAGAAATCTTTTTGGGTTTTCTTTTTGATCCTACAATTAAACTAAGCTAGAAAGAAAAACTAAAAAGAAGTAGGAAATATTTTTGGATTTTCTCAAAGTTTTTCAAACACACAAGAAGAAAGCGAGAAAACAAATCTAGCATGGATATTACAATGAAAAAGTGTGAACACCGACAACTGGAATGAAATGTGTGAACATAATGTCGGTGGAAATACGTACTCCCCCAAGCTTAGGCTTTTGGCCTAGCTTGGTAATCACCATCCGTATGAATAATAATCTGGGCGATGGCTCATTGAGGCCCTCGGAGCAGACTCCGCGGCCCTCCTGGCAGCTTCAACCTCCGCGTTGTACTCATGAGCTTCGCTCTCAAGGACATAATATCTTCCCCTAGTGTGAAAATCAAAGAGAGCGGGAGCAGGCAAAGCAACATGCACAACGTTTTTTTATTAAATCTCAAGTTATAGGTGTAGTTGGTGGCCTTACCCATAAGGAACTTATGACGCTTCATGGCATCAAAGTCCAAATACTGAGTAGGTAGGATGGGGTCATTAGGCCATTGTGAAACATTTAATCTCTCAGCTACACAGGAGGCATAGATTCCTCCATAAAAATTACCACTAGCAGCATTAAGCTGCAACCTTCGTGCAACAATTGCACCAAGACTATAATCCTTATTCCCAGTTATGGCAGTGTGTAAGAGACTCAAATCATGAGCACACAGTGTGCTACAATCTTGTTTGCCTACGATACATTTGTCATTAAAGAGCGCAAAATATTGTAATGATGGAAAATGGATGATGTTAATTCTCCCTTGTGTTACCCCCCTATCTTCACCAAAGCAAAGATTAACTAAAAATGATTCGTACTCAGCTTTTGTTTGTTCATTGAGGGAACCCCCATATGGAAGTTTGCATGCTTCGCTAAACATTTCTAACGGCGTGGTAAAGGAATGATCGTACAGGTTGAATGAAACTCTAGACTCACGAGGAAAATATTTAAATTTCTTTGTGAAGGTTTTCGTCAGTTCGAGGTGTTGGGGGCACTTATCTGCGATGAAGGGAGCAAGCTCTGTATTGTGAATAAATTGATCAAATTCCTCCTTAATACCTGCACCTTCCATGAACTCGTCGCAAGGCCACAAGCATGATTTGGTGGCGGCATCTCGCATCAAGCTTTCGCTTGGTTCAACATAAGACCGTCAAACTGAGCCTCCACTTGATGAGGCTTCCGAGGATCTCCTCCTCGAAGAACTCCTAAAGAATTGCATTTTTATTCCTATAAAAATTCTGAAAAAAATTAGTCCACAAAAATTTGTCAAAAAACTTTGTAAGATTGTTAGCAACTACTCCCAAGCATGCATAGAGGCCATATTGAGCATTCAAACTACTTTGAACTCTAAGAATTCAACATGCAAGCTCATCTACAGCAGCACCAAGAGTAGCTAATTACTCTAAAATAACCCACTAAAACAAAAACTAAGTGGAGCAATGGAGGAGTCACATACCAAGTAGCAATCCCTCCAAACCGTTTCAGAAACGGAGCTTCTAGCAAAGAGATCGAAATCCGCGGGTTTGAGAGCAAGAACACGAAAATGGTGGATGTGGTGATTTTTTCTGGAGGTAGGTGATGAAGTGGGCTAAAGAGATAAGTGAGGGGGCCCACGTGGGGGCCACAACCCACCAGGGCGCGCCTGGGGGTGCTGGCGTGCCCTGGTGTCTTGTGGGCACCAGGTGCACCCCCTCTAGTATTACTTGCACTAGAAATTCATAAATATTCCGGAAAAAAATCGTGTTAAATTTTTAGGGCATTCTAAGAATTTTTATTTTTGGGTCATTTTTTATTGCACGGAGAAAACCGAAAATAGGATAATCATGGCATTTTATTTTATTTGACTAGCTAAAACAAAAAATAAAAGGTGGGAGCAGAAAGTTGTGCTTACTAGATTCATCGACGTCATACCTCTCAAAAATGATCCATTAATAAGGTTGATCAAGTCTTATTAACAACCACTTCCGATTAGCATGAAACCGAAGAACTTTCATAAAACACTAAGTTACCTCAATGGGGATGTGCATTTCCCCGACAATAAGTATATCATATTTCTTTTTGGCAGTAGGTAGAGGTAATTTAAAAATTCCAATAGTAATGGTCGGAGATTCTTCAATAACATTTATACCATTCACTTGGAACTGTTTCTTCGGAAAGTGCACCGTATGCTCATTACCATTGATATGAAAAGTGACTTTGCTTTTGTTGCAATCAATAACAGCCCCTGCAGTATTCAAAAAGGGTCTACCAAGGATAATTGACATATTGTCGTCCTCGGGCATTTCAAGAATAACAAAGTCCGTTAAGATAGTAACATTTGCAACAACAACGGGCACGTCCTCACAAATACCGATAGGTATGGCCGCTGATTTGTTAGCCATTTGCAATGATATCTCAGTAGGTGTGAGTTTATTCAAATCAAGTCTTTTATATAAGGAGAAATGCATAACACTAACACCGGCCTGCAAATCACACAAAGCAATTTTGACATAGTTTCTCTTAATCGAGCAAGGTATAGTTGGTATTCCAGGATCTCCAAGTTTTTTAGGTACTCCATCCTTAAAAGAATAATTAGCAAGCATGGTGGAGATTTCAGCTTCAGGTATCTTTCTTTTATTTGTGATGATGTCTTTCATATACTTTGCATAAGGGGCCATTTTTAGGATATCGGTTAAGCAGGTACGCAAAAAGACTGGCCTAATCATTTCAGCAAAGCGTTCAAATTCTTCATCATCCTTTTTCTTAGATGGTTTAGGTGGAAAGGGCATGGGTTTTTGAACCCATGGCTCTCTTTCTTTACCATGTTTCCTAGCCACAAAGTCTCTTTTATCATACCGTTTATTTTTAGGTTGTGGGTTATCAAGATCAGGAGCAGGCTCTATTTCAACATCATTATCTAGTTCTACATCATTACTAGGTTGAGCATCATCATGAACATCATCATTATCATTTTCATTATCACTAGGTGACTGTTCACTACCAGATTGAATTTCAGCATCAGAGATAGAGACATCATTATTATCAGGAGGTTTTTGTGTCTCAGGTTCACTAGAGGTATGCAAAGTCCTATCATTTTTCCTTTTCTTTTTCTTCTTAGAAGGACTAGGTGCATCAGTATTAATTATCTGAGAGTCTTGTTCAGTTCTTTTAGAATGACCCTCAGGATAAACTGATAAAGTGGTTCTTGGGTCATTCTACCTCCTCTGGTTACTACTCTAGCAACAAAATCATGCATATTATTATTCATTTCATCAAGCAACTCTTTTTGAGACTTAGCAACTTGTTCTAACTGAGTTTGAACCATAGAGGCATGCTTTCGTACACCTCTAACATCGTTACTAATTCTAAATAGCAAGTCACTCAAGCGAGCAATCATATCGGAATTGTATTTCAATTGTTTTAGAACATGGGCATTGAAATGATCTTGCTTCATAATATAGTTGTCAAACTCATATAAGCATTGACTAGGATGTTTATTGTGAGGAATGTCACTTTCATTAAACTTTAATACATAATTTACCTCTATTGGAAATATGCCCTAGAGGCAATAATAAAATGGTTATTATTATATTTCCTTGTTCATGATAATTGTCTATTGTTCATGCTATAATTGTATTAACCGAAAACCGTAATACATGTGTGAATACATAGACCACACCATGTCCCTAGTGAGCCTCTAGTTGACTAGCTCGTTGATCAATAGATGGTCATGGTTTCCTAACCATGGACATTGGATGTCGTTGATAACGGGATCACATCATTAGGAGAATGATGTGATGGACAAGACCCAATCCTAAGCATAGCACAAGATCGTGTAGTTCGTATGCTAGAGCTTTTCTAATGTCAAGTATCATTTCCTTAGACCATGAGATTGTGCAACTCCCGGATACCGTAGGAATGCTTTGGGTGTATCAAACGTCACAACATAACTGGATGACTATAAAGGTGCACTACAGGTATCTCCAAAAGTGTCTATTGGGTTGGCACGAATCGAGACTGGGATTTGTCACTCCGTATGACGGAGAGGTATCTCTGGGCCCACTCGGTAATACATCATCATAATGAGCTCAATGTGACTAAGGAGTTAGTCACGGGATCATGTGTTACGGAACGAGTAAAGAGACTTGCCAGTAACGAGATTGAACAAGGTATAGGGATACCGACGATCGAATCTCGGGCAAGTAACATACCGATGGACAAAGGGAATTGTATACGGGATTAATTGAATCCCCGACATCATGGTTCATCCGATGAGATCATCGTGGAACATGTGGGAGCCAATATGGGTATCCAGATCCCTCTATTAGTTATTGGCCGGAGAGGTGTCTCGGTCATGTCTGCATGGTTCCCGAACCCGTAGGGTCTACACACTTAAGGTTCGGTGACGCTAGAGTTGTAATGGGAATTGTATGTGGTTACCGAAAGTTGTTCGGAGTCCCGAATGAGATCCCGGACGTCACGAGGAGTTCTGGAATGGTCCGGAGGTAAAGATTTATATATGGGAAGTCCTATTTTGGCCACCGGAAAAAGTTCGGCATTTTTCGGTATTGCACCGGGAAGGTTCTAGAAGGTTCCGAAGTGGGGCCCACCTGCATGGGGGGACCCACATGAACGTGGGTAGTGGGGGCAAGGCCCCACACCCCTGGTCAAGGCGCACCAAGATCCCCCCTTAGAAGGAATAAGATCATATCCCGAAGGGATAAGATCAAGATCCCTAAAAAGGGGGGATAACAATCGGTGGGGAAGGGAAAGGATGGGATTTCTTTCCTCCCACCTTTGCCAACGCCCCAATGGACTTGGAGGGCAAGAAACCAGCCCCCTCCACCCCTATATATAGTGGGGAGGCGCATGGGAGCTGCACCCCTTCCCTGGCGCAGCCCTTCCCCCTCCTACACCTCCTCCTCCTTCGTAGTGCTTAGCGAAGCTCTGCCGGAGAACCACGAGCTCCACTGCCACCACGCCGTCGTGCTGCCGGAGCTCTCCCTCAACTTCTCCTCTCCCCTTGCTGGATCAAGAAGGAGGAGACGTCCCCGGGCTGTATGTGTGTTGAACGCGGAGGCGCCGTCCGTTCGGCGCTTGGATCGGATCTTCCGCGATTTGAATCGCCGCGAGTACGACTCCATCAACCGCGTTCTTTGCAATGCTTCCGCTTAGCGATCTTCAAGGGTATGAAGATGCACTCCCTCTCTCTCGTTGCTAGCATCTCCTAGATTGATCTTGGTGACACGTAGGAATTTTTTTGAATTATTACTACGTTCCCCAACAGTGGTATTAGAGCCAGGTCTATGCGTAGATTATATGCACGAGTAGAACACAAGTAGTTGTGGGCGATGATTTGGTCAATTTGCTTGCCGTTACTAGTCCTATCTTGATTCGGCAGTATTATGGGATGAAGCGGCCCGGACCGACTTTACACGTACGCTTACGTGAGACTGGTTCCACCGCCTGACATGCACTTGTTGCATAAGGTGGCTAGCGGGTGTCTGTCTCTCCCACTTTAGTCGGATCGGATTCGATGAAGAGGGTCCTTATGAAGGGTAAATAGCAATTGGCATATCACCGTTGTGGCTTTTTGAAAGAACATGTGCTGCCCCCATGTTTGGTTTTGGTAATTGATGACAATCTCTATGGACTAATGGTTGCCTTGAGTTATATTTGAAGGGTTTGTCCATAGGCATTGCTTGAAGACCATTTGTTGGTTTCAAGGTTATTAGAAGAAGAATATGTGTTGACCAAGGTTATTCATGGAGTTATCCAAAGATTGGTCATGTTGATCAACACACAAAGCGTAGAAGATGTACCGAGTGGGATCAAGTGATCTCACGGTATGGTAAGCATTGTCCATTACGCTTTGTGTACTAACCCATGTTCTATGCGAGAGTTCTTTGTGGGGTTAGGTTTGTTTCCATGGGCGTGCATCAAAAGGAAGATCTCATTCAACCCATGGAGGATGACATCAAGTGGTGATCGTCATCAAGATTGTGGTGTGCAAGTTCAAGTGGAGCATCACGAAGAGATCACATGCTTGAAGCCTGCCGTCCATTGTGGTGACAATGGACTTGTGAAGATGTGCCGAAGAGTGGCTTACCCATAGTGGAGTATGGGGGAGCAATCAACTAGTCTTCATCGAGCCGGCGCAATCAAGAAAGGTGATCCAACTTGAGGAGGTCAAGATCGTCATCATCTAGCTCAAGTGGACCATGCGCAAGGCAAAGGTTTGCCCTTGATAGGTTTTCTATTTTACCGGTCTCATGGTGGTAGTTGGGAGACCGGGTTTTAGGATCGATGGCCGTACTATCAAGGGGGGGCTCTCAAGTGAGTAGCTTTATCGTATCATTCGTAGAGAGCTCAAACCATTGCATCCTTGCATCATCTTTCTTGGTTTGTGTTTGGTGTTTCTCTTTGTGAGTCTTTGAGCTTTTGGTCATCTTCATGACAAGCTCGAGTTCATCGAAAACGGAGTTCATATATGCATCTTCTATGATGTTTTCGATGTTGGAGTTTATGCCGGTTCTTCATTCATAGAGGTTTCTCATCTCTATATGTTAGGCATATCTCCCCTGCCACTTCTTATTATAACCAGTCGCTGTTTGGATAGTACTCGTTGTCTTCTATCCAACAAGCTTGAGTTTGCTCAATTCGGAGCTCATTTGCAGAAGTTATGGCAGTTCTGGTTTTATTTGTATCCTCTGTTTTCTGTGGATTTTCAGTAGCTTGCAAGCGGTAGTACCACTGGTGCCCACGGTAGTACCGCTTATGCGGTAGTACCGCTGGTACTTCCGTGGCACTACCGCTTGGGGTTTCCCCGAGCGTGCAACTCTCTGTTGCCAGTTTGCCATTCACGGTAGTAGAGCGGTAGTAGCACGGTAGTACCGCTCTGGAGGTACTACCGCCCTTACTACCGCCGCCACTACCGCTTGCGGGGTTTCCTTCTGTGCACGTCTCTGTTGCCGTTTTCTGTTAAACGGTAGTAGTGCGGCTGTAGTGCGGTAGTACCGCTCAGAGCGGTAGTACCGCTCTGCTGGGCGGTAGTACCGCTTGGTGCGGTACTTCCGCCCTCCACTACCGCTGCTACTACCGCTTGTTTTTCGCAGAGTGTGCAAGCTTCTGTTGCTCTTTTCGCTTTAGCGGTAGTACCGCTTGGTTGGCACGGTAGTACCGCTTGGTGCGGCACTACCGCTCCAGTCCCGTGTTCTCGCCTGCTGTTTTTGAATTACTACCGCTTAAGCGGTAGTACCGCTCGCAAGAGCGGTAGTTCCGCTTGTACGCGTCCAGCACGGGTAACGGTTGGATTTGGGGTGGCCCTATAAAAGGGGTCTTCTTCCCCAACGGTTCTTTAATCCTTTGAGCTCATTTCTCCCCCCATTGTTGACCTTCTTGAGCTTGCCTATCTCTCCATCCCTCCAATGATTCTTGCTCCTTCTTGAGGGAATAGAGAGAGGAGATCTAGATCCATCTTTCCACCAATCACTTTCTCCTCTATGTGAGGGAAACCTTGTGGATCTAGATCTTGGAGTTCTTGGTGTTCTCCTTGTTCTTCCTCTCACTTTCCTCCATAGCTTTTGTTGCTTTGGTGGGATTTGAGAGAGAGGGACTTGAGCACTTCGTGTGTTCTTGCCATTGCATTAGTTGCATCGGTTTGAGTTCTCCACGGTGATACGTGGAAGTTAGTTGTTGAGAAGCTTATTACTCTTGGGTGTTTGGGCACCCTAGAGCTTGTTCCTCTTGGGTGCCTTGGCGCCCTAGACGGCTTGGTGGCTTGGTGGTGCCTCGGAGCTCAATCATTGTGGTGTAAAGCTCCGGGCAAGCGTCGGGGTCTCCAATTAGGTTGTGGAGATCACCCCGAGCAATTTGACGGGTACCGGTGACCGCCCCCAAGGGTTGCCAAAGTGTACGGGTTCGGTGACCACCCTCAAGGGTTGCCATTTGTACGGGTTCGGTGACCGCCCTCAAGGGTCCCTTAGTGGAATCACGGCACCTTGCATTGTGCGAGGGCGTGAGGAGAATACGGTGGCCCTAGTGGCATTGTTGGGGAGCATTGTGCCTCCACACCACTCCAAACGGAGATTAGCATCCGCAAGGGTGTGAACTTCGGGATACATCGTCGTCTCCGCGTGCCTCGGTTATCTCTTACCCGAGCCCTTTACTTATGCACTTTACTTTGTGATAGCCATATTGTTTCTTGTTATATATCTTGCTATCACTTAGTTGTTTATCTTGCTTAGCATAAGTTGTTGGTGCACATAGGTGATCCTAGTCGTTTTAGGTTTTGTGCTTGACAAATTAACCGCTAGGTTTATTCCGCATTTGTTCAAGCCTAAACCGTAATTATTTTAAAGCGCCTATTCACCCCCCCCCCTCTAGGCGACATCCACGATCTTTCACTTTTGCGTAGGTAAGAAACGTTCTTGCTAGAAACCCATAGCAGCCATGTAAAACTTGCAACAACAATTAGAAGACGTCTAACTTGTTTTTGCAGGGTATGCTATGTGATGTGATATGGCCAAAAGGATGTGATGAAATGTATGTGATGTATGAGATTGATCATGTTCTTGTAATAGGAATCACGACTTGCATGTCGATGAGTATGACAACCGGCAGGAGGCATAGGAGTTGTCTTAATTTATTGTATGACCTGCGTGTCAATCAAAAACGCCATGTAATTACTTTACTTTATTGCTAACCGTTAGCCATAGTAGTAGAAGTAATAGTTGGCGAGACAACTTCATGAAGACACGATGATGGAGATCATGGTGTCGTGCCGGTGACGATGGTGATCATGCCGCGTCCCGAAGATGGAGATCAAAGGCGCAAGATGATATTGGCCATATCATGTCACTTTATGATTTGCATGTGATGTTTATCATGTTTTTACATCTTATTTGCTTAGAACGATGGTAGCATAAATAAGATGATCCCTCACTAAAATTTCAAGAAATGTGTTCCCCCTAAGTGTGCACCATTGCGAAGGATCGTTGTTTCGAAGCACCACGTGATGATCGGGTGTGATAGATTCTAACGTTCGCATACAACGGGTGTAAGCCAGATTTACACACGCGAAACACTTAGGTTGACTTGACGAGCCTAGCATGGACAGACATAGCCTCGAAACATGAGAGACTGAAAGGTCGAACATGAGTCGTATAGTAGATGCGATCAACATGGAGATGTTCACCATTGATGACTAGTCCGTCTCACGTGATGATCGGACACGGCCTAGTCGATATGGATCATGTATCACTTAGATGACTAGAGGGATGTCTATCTGAGTGGGAGTTCATTAAATAATTTGATTAGATGGACTTAATTATCATGAACTTAGTCTAAAATTGTCTTTACAATCTATCTTGTAGATCCAATGGCCCACGCTAATGTTGCCCTCAACTTCAACGCGTTCCTAGAGAAAACCAAGCTGAAAGACGATGGAAGCAACTATACGGACTGGGTCCGTAACTTGAGGATCATCCTATAGCTTCCAAGAAAGCATATGTCCTTGATGCACCGCTAGGTGACGCACCCATTTTCCCAGCAACTCAAGACGTTATGAATGCCTGGCAGTCGCGTAGTGATGATTACTCCCTGGTTCAGTGCGGCATGCTTTACAGCTTAGAACCGGGGCTCCAAAAGCGTTTTGAGCAACATGAAGCATATGAGATGTTCCAAGAGCTGAGAATGGTTTTCCAAGCTCATGCCCGGGTCGAGAGATATGAAGTCTTCGACAAGTTCTTCAGTTGTAAGATGGAGGAAAATAGTTCTGTCAGCGAGCACATACTCAAAATGTCTGGGTTGCACAACCGCTTGTCTCAGCTGGGATTTAATCTTCCGGATGACTCGGTTATTGACAGAATCCTCCAGTCGCTTCCACCTAGCTATAAGAGCTTTGTGATGAATTTCAATATGCAAGGGATGGAGAAGCCCATTCCTGAGTTATATTCGATGCTGAAATCAGCGGAGGTGGAGATCAAAAAGGAACATCAAGTGTTGATGGTGAATAAGACCACCAGTTTCAAGAAAGGCAAGGGTAAGAAGAACTTCAAGAAGGACGGCAAAGCAGTTGCCGCGCCAGGTAAATCAGTTGCCGGGAAGAAGCCCAAGAATGGACCCAAGCCTGAGACTGAGTGCTTTTATTGCAAGGAAACCAGTCACTGGAAGCGGAACTGCCCCAAGTACTTAGCGGATAAGAAGGCCGGCAACGTCAAAGGTATATATGATATACATGTTATTGATGTGTACCTTACCAGCACTCGTAGTAGCTCCTGGGTATTTGATACCGGTGCGGTTGCTCACATTTGTAACTCAAAACAGGAGCTGCGGAATAAGCGGAGACTGGCGAAGGACGAGGTGACGATGCGCGTCGGGAATGGTTCCAAGGTCGATGTGATCGCCGTCGGCACGCTACCTCTACATCTACCTTCGAGATTAGTTTTAAACCTCAATAATTGTTATTTAGTACCATCTTTGAGCATGAACATTGTATCTGGATCTCGTTTGATGCGAGATGGCTACTCATTTAAATCCGAGAATAATGGTTGTTCTATTTATATGAGAGATATGTTTTATGGTCATGCCCCGCTGTTCAATGGTTTATTTTTATTAAATCTCGAACGTGATGTTACACATATTCATAGTGTGAATACCAAACGATGTAAGGTTGATAATGATAGTCCCACATACTTGTGGCACTGCCGCCTTGGTCATATTGGTGTCAAACGCATGAAGAAACTCCATGCAGATGGACTTTTGGAGTCTCTTGATTATGAATCATTTGACACGTGTGTGAACCATGCCTCATGGGCAAGATGACTAAGAGTCCATTTTGCGGAACAATGGAGTGAGCAACCAACTTGTTGGAAATAATACATACCGATGTATGCGGTCCAATGAGCGTTGAGGCTCGCGGTGGCTATCGTTATGTTCTCACCCTCACTGATGACTTAAGCAGATATGGGTATGTCTACTTAATGAAACACAAGTCTGAGACCTTTGAAAAGTTCAAGGAATTTCAGAGTGAGGTATAGAATCAACGTGACAAGAAAATAAAGTTCTTACGATCTGATCGTGGAGGAGAATATTTGAGTCACGAGTTTGGCACGCACTTAAGGAAATGTGGAATTGTTTCACAACTCACGCCGCCTGGCACACCTCAGCATAATGGTGTGTCCGAACGTCGTAATCGCACTCTATTGGATATGGTGCGATCTATGATGTCTCTTACTGATTTACGGCTATCATTTTGGGGATATGCATTAGAGACTGCCGCATTCACTTTAAATAGGGCACCGTCTAAATCCGTTGAGACGACACCGTATGAATTATGGTTTGGGAAGAAACCTAAGCTATCGTTTCTAAAAGTTTGGGGATGCGATGTTTATGTCAAGAAACTTCAACCTGAAAAGCTCGAACCCAAATCGAAAAAGTGCGTCTTCATAGGATACCCTAAGGAAACTATTGGGTATACCTTCTACCTCAGATCCGAAGGCAAGATCTTTGTTGTCAAGAATGGATCCTTTCTATAGAAAGAGTTTCTCTCGAAAGAAGTAAGTGGGAGGAAAGTAGAACTTGATGAGGTAATTGTACCCCCTCTCGAACCGGAGAGTAGCGCAGCGTAGGAAAATGTTTCTGTGATGCCTGCATCGACTAGAGAGGAAGGTAATGATGATAATCATGAAACTTCGGATCAAGTTACTACTGAACTTCGTAGGTCCACGAGGACACATTCCACACCAGAGTGGTACGGCAACCCTATCCTGGAAATCATGTTGTTAGACAACGGTGAACCTTCGAACTATGAAGAAGCCATGGCGGGCCCGGATTCCAACAAATGGCTTGAAGCCATGAAATCCGAGATAGGATCCATGTATGAGATCAAAGTATGGACTTTGGTGGACTTGCCCGATGATCGGCAAGCCATAGAAAATAAATGGATCTTTAAGAAGAAGACTGACGCGGATGGTAATGTGACCGTCTATAAGGCTTAGCTTGTCGCTAAGGGTTATCGACAAGTTCAAGGAGTTGACTATGATGAGACTTTCTCACCCGTAGCGATGCTGAAGTCCGTCCGAATCATGTTAGCAGTTGCCGCATTTTATGATTATGAGATCTGGCAAATGGACGTCAAAACGGCATTCCTTAACGGTTTCCTTAAGGAAGAATTGTATATGATGCACCCGAAAGGTTTTGTCGATCCTAAGAATGCTGACAAGGTATGCAAACTCCAGCGCTCCATCTATGGGCTGGTGCAAGCATCTCGGAGTTGGAACATTCACTTTGATAAGGTGATCAAAGCGTTTGGGTTTATACAGACTTATGGAGAAGCCTGTATTTACAAGAAAGTGAATGGGAGCTCTGTAGCATTTCTCATTTTATATGTGGATGGCATATTGTTGATGGGAAATGATATAGAACTTTTGGAAAGCATAAAGGCCTACTTGAATAAGTGTTTTTCAATGAAGGACCTTGGAGAAGTTGCTTACATATTAGGCATCAAGATCTATAGAGATAGATCGAGACGCCTCATTGGTCTTTCACAAAGCACATACATTGACAAGATATTGAAGAAGTTCAATATGGATCAGTCCAAGAAGGGGTTCTTGCCTATATTGCAAGGTGTGAGATTGAGCACAGCTCAATGCCTGACCTCGACAGAAGATAGAGAAAAGATGAGTGTCATCCCCTATGCCTCAGCCATAGGCTCTATTATGTATGCCATGCTGTGTACCAGACCTGATGTGAACCTTGCCATAAGTTTGGTAGGGAGATACCAAAGTGATCCCGGAATGGAACACTGGACAGCAGTCAAGAATATCCTTAAGTACCTGAAAAGGACTAAGGATATGTTTCTCGTTTATGCAGGTGCCGAAGAGCTCGTCGTAAAGGGTTACGTCGATGCTAGCTTCGACACAGATCCGGATGACTCCAAGTCACAAACCGGATACGTGTATATTTTGAATGGTGGGGCAGTCAGCTGGTGCAGTTGCAAGCAAAGCGTCGTGGCGGCATCTACATGTGAAGCGGAGTACATAGCTGCTTCGGAAGCAGCGTGGGAAGGAGTCTGGATGAAGGAGTTCATCACCGACCTAGGAGTGATTCCCAATGCGTCGGGCCCGATGACTCTCTTCTGTGACAACACTGGAGCTATTGCCATTGCCAAGGAGCCCATGTTTCACAAGAAGACCAAGCACATCAAGCGCCGCTTCAACTCCATTCGTGGTTACATTCAGGATGGAGATATAGATATTTGTAAAGTACATATGGATCTGAATGTCGCAGATCCGTTGACTAAACCTCTTCCACGAGCGAAACATGATCAGCACCAGAACTCTATGGGTGTTCGATTCATCACAATGTAACTAGATTATTGACTCTAGTGCAAGTGGGAGACTGTTGGAAATATGCCCTAGAGGCAATAATAAAATGGTTATTATTATATTTCCTTGTTCATGATAATTGTCTATTGTTCATGCTATAATTGTATTAACCGGAAACCGTAATACATGTGTGAATACATAGACCACACCATGTCCCTAGTGAGCCTCTAGTTGACTAGCTCGTTGATCAATAGATGGTCATGGTTTCCTGACCATGGACATTGGATGTCATTGATAATGGGATCACATCATTAGGAGAATGATGTGATGGACAAGACCCAATCCTAAGCATAGCACAAGATCGTGTAGTTCGTCTGCTAGAGCTTTTCTAATGTCAAGTATCATTTCCTCAGACCATGAGATTGTGCAACTCCCGGATACCGTAGGAATGCTTTGGGTGTATCAAACGTCACAACGTAACTGGGTGATTATAAAGGTGCACTACAGGTATCTCCAAAAGTGTCTGTTGGGTTGGCACGAATCGAGACTGGGATTTGTCACTCCGTGTGACGGAGAGGTATCTCTGGGCCCACTCGGTAATACATCATCATAATGAGATCAATGTGACTAAGGAGTTAGTCATGGGATCATGTGTTACGGAACGAGTAAAGAGACTTGCCGGTAACGAGATTGAACAAGGTATAGGGATACCGACGATCGAATCTCGGGCAAGTAACATACCGATGGACAAAGGGAATTGTATACGGGATTAATTGAATCCCCGACATCGTGGTTCATCCGATGAGATCATCGTGAAACATGTGGGAGCCAATATGGGTATCCAGATCGCGTTATTAGTTATTGGCCGGAGAGGTGTCTCGGTCATGTCTGCATGGTTCCCGAACCCGTAGGGTCTACACACTTAAGGTTCGGTGATGCTAGAGTTGTAATGGGAATTGTATGTGGTTACCGAAAGTTGTTCGGAGTCCCAGATGAGATCTCGGACGTCACGAGGAGTTCCGGAATGGTCCGGAGATAAAGATTTATATATGGGAAGTCCTATTTTGGCCACCGAAAAATGTTCGGGATTTTTCGGTATTGTACCGGGAAGGTTCTAGAAGGTTCCGAAGTGGGGCCCACCTGCATGGGGGGGCCCACATGAACGTGGGTAGTGGGGGCAAGGCCCCACACCCCTGGTCAAGGCGCACCAAGATCCCCCCTTAAAAGGAATAAGATCATATCCCGAAGGGATAAGATCAAGATCCCTAAAAAGGGGGGATAACAATCGGTGGGGAAGGGAAATGATGGGATTTCTTTCCTCCCACCTTTGCCAACACCCCAATGGACTTGGAGGGCAAGAAACCAGCCCCCCCCACCCCTATATATAGTGGGGAGGCACATGGGTGCTGCACCCCTTCCCTGGCGCAGCCCTTCCCCCTCCTACACCTCCTCCTCCTTCGTAGTGCTTAGCGAAGCTCTGCCGGAGAACCACGAGCTCCACCGCCACCACGCCGTCGTGCTGCCGGAGCTCTCCCTCAACTTCTCCTCTCCCCTTTCTGGATCAAGAAGGAGGAGACGTCCCCGGGCTATACGTGTGTTGAACGCGGAGGCGCCGTCCGTTCGGCGCTTGGATCGGATCTTCCGCGATTTGAATCGCTGCGAGTACGACTCCATCAACCGCGTTCTTTGTAATGCTTCCGCTTAGCGATCTTCAAGGGTATGAAGATGCACTCCCTCTCTCTCGTTACTAGCATCTCCTAGATTGATCTTGGTGACACGTAGGAATTTTTTTGAATTATTACTACGTTCCCCAACAACCTCTACCACCTGTAAGCATTGACTACAGGAATCAGACTCTTTGCCGTCTGCCATGGCAGACGGCAAAGGGCACAACCACGGACGGCAAAACTTTGGGCTGAATAAACTACGGCAAAGGGGTTCTTTGCCGTCTGCCTTGGCATAGCGGACGGCAAAGTTTTTTTGCCGTCAGCCTGCAGACGTCAACGCGGCTGGACAGCGTAGTACTGACGTTAGCACCGTTAGGTGGCAAACGGCCCCCACCAAACCCTTTGCCGTCTGCCCCCGGACGGCCCCCACAGAGTCCTTTGCCGTCTGCCCCTGACGGCCCCCACAGAGTCCTTTGCTGTCTGCCCCTGACGGCCCCCACCCAGCCCATTGCCGTCTGCCCCGGACGGCCCCGCCCAGCCATTTGCCGTCTGCCCCTGACGCCCCCCCCCACCCAGCCCTTTGTCGTCTGCCTCGGACGGCAAAGAGGCCAAATGGCCCCAGGCCTGGTGCTCCTAGGTTTAACAGGTGGCTGCCACGTGCCCGCTTTGCCGACGGTGGCCGTCGGCAAAGAGGTCTTTGCCGTCCGGGACAGACGGCAAAGAGGTTGTATTGCCTCTTTTTTGCCTGTTTTTGTTATATTCAACAATTTTCACAGGCAAATATATGATATGTATATATATATTTCACACAAACAATATCCCTGCCATATGGATATGATCAACCAACAATTATACCAAATTAAAAGTATCAAATGTCACATTGTTCACCATATTACAATAGTTTCATCCATACATACATAGTCTCATACATAGGTAGAAAGTTTCACGTAAGTTCATCGATACAAAATGAAAACAGAAAGTAAACACTAGCACTACATCAAAGCAAGCTGCCGTGAACTCAATCAAATCTGCAAAATTGGAAATAAGAAAGTTAGAATAAGAATACTAGAAGAAGTAGAAGAAGATCTAGAAGAAGAAGAAGATGAAGAAGCGTTTTTCTTCTCTCTCTTTCTCCTCTTGTTTTTCTTCTTCTTATTGCTTATTTTGTCATTTTAGAGCTAACCTAGGTAATTATCACATTTTTGACCTAACTAAGCTTATTGTGTCATTTTGCAAGAAAATAAGCTAAGTCTATGGCATCTATGAGGTTACCAAGTCTATTATGCCATTTTTGAGTTAACTAAGCTTATTATGTCATTATGGAGGAAACAATGCTAAGTATAGGTCATTTTAGAGCTAACTTAGGTACAATATGTCTAAGTGCTAAGTTTTTCTAAGTGCTAAGTTTGTCTAAGTGCTAAGTTTGTCTTTGTTTGAGAAAATGAGCCAAGTAAGTGGCATATTAGGGCTTACCGTCCTCGTCATCACGGAGGTGAAGCACCGGCGTTGCTCGGGCCGGTGTCACCTCGAGCACTACTTGGCCCTGGAGAAGGATCGTGCGATGTGGCTCGGGAGTTATGCTGCACCAAAGATCATTTGTGTTAGCATGATGACACTGAAATGTTAAGACTAGTAACTAATGAACATTGAAATGAAACTCACTGTTCCAGCCATGGTAATGACTGGCATCGGTGGAGGGGTCTGGCCGGTCTTCTCGCACAAAGACTACACATTTGGTTTTGACAAGTCAATCATATTGGTTATTAATGAAACGAACATGCAGTGCATGATTTGGCTAATATGAAGAAGAAACTTACCACGATGAGCTCGTACATGGCCCGGTTAGACGCATCGTTCCGTGCCCTCTCCTCCTCCAACAACCTAGCCGTCCTCTCCTCCAAATCCCTCTTCTCATCCGCCGCTTGCTGGGCCTGTTCCGCCAGAAGCGCCTGGGTTGCCTCTCTCTCTTTCTGCAGAGCAGCCTGCAACACAACTCCTCGTTAGCATTGTAATCATCTTTGTTCGCACACACAATGTAATGGAGGAAAGCTATCTGAGTCCGTATGACTAACCTCGATGGTGAGCTGGACTGGCCATGGACGAGGCGTTATCTTAGGATAGGAGCTCGTTTGGCGCGCCTTGATCTGCCGGAGAGTGCGCGAAGACCGTATAAGTCCATCTCCAATGGCTATCGAGCCATGGGGCCTCCCGCCGCCAACTATCATCACCAGCTCTGGATCAATAGGATGCTGGCTCGGGTTGAAGTCCTCCCCATTCACCGCCTTCCCCACATCTCTGTACCTCACGAGCTTGTTGTGGGAGGAGATGTTGGTGAAGTTCTGGGGATTATCGAGGTCAGACTCTGAGAATGCCTTGGCCTTCTTGTACGAGGCAGTATGGGCCATGGCATAGAGGTCGTACACCTATGGCACCTCCGTCTTATTGTAATGTGCCTACAAGAGAGGAACAAAGTATTAATAAAGGGGTCAAGCTTGCATCAAGAATGAATTGCAGGAATCATGAAACAAACCACATACCCAGTTCCGCCCGAACTGAAATAAGTTTGCGCTGCCTTGATGGTGTGGCACACCTTCCATTTGGGCATGCCGTTCCTTGGCATCGTCGTGGACGGCTTGCCATTCGTCAGAGCACCACTCATTCACCAACGCCTCCCAACAATCCATCTTATCCGCACACCATCTCGGGGGCACCTAAGTTAGTAAAGAGAAATTTGAGAGCTACGCCTACGAATCAAAGCAAGGAAACTAAGTACAAGGCCTTAAGAATAGGTAATTACCTTCATGTACTGCTCCTTGTGCAGAAACTTTCCGCGGCACGACGACTTGTCCTTCTTAATACGCCGCGAGGCGTAGTAGTCTCGAACAGCCTGTACCCGAGCCTCATACTTAAGCGGCTGCATGTACACATTCATATTCTTCCCCGGATAGTTGGGCCCGGGAATTATCAACGTCAAGAAAATATTCTTTCTTTTCATAATCTCTCCGGGGGGGAGATTGAGTGGAATGACAAATACAGGCTGATACGTCCATTTTGCATCATGCTTTTATATTGTTATTTATTGCATTATGGGCTATTATTACACATTATGGTATAATACTTATGCATTTTCTCTCTTATTTTACAAGGTTTACATGAAGAGGGAGAATGCCGGCAGCTGGAATTTTGGACTGGAAAAGGAGCAAATCTGAGAGACCTATTCTGCACAACTCCAAAAGTCCTGAAAAGTTACGGAGAATTATTTTGGAATATATAAAAATTATTGCGCAAAAGAAATACCAGAGGGGACCCACCAGGGAGTCACAAGCCAGGGGGGCGCGCCCTACCCCCCTGGGCGCGCCCCTGTGGCTTGTGGGCCCCCTGGCAGGACTCCGGTGCCCATCTTCTGCTATATGGAGGGTTTTGACCTGGAAAAAATCATAAGGGAGCTTTCGGGACGAAGCGCCGCCGTCTCGAGGCGGAACCTGGGCAGAACCAATCTAGGGCTCCGGCGGAACTGTTCTGCCAGGGAAACTTCCCTCCCGGAGGGGGAAATCGAAGCCATCGTCATCACCAACGATCCTCTCATCGAGAGGGGGTCAATCTCCATCAACATCTTCACTAGCACCATCTCCTCTCCAAACCCTAGTTCATCTCTTGTATCCGATCTTTGTCTCAAAACCTCATATTGGTACCTGTGGGTTGTTAGTAGTGTTGATTACTCCTTGTAGTTGATGCTAGTTGGTTTACTTGGTGGAAGATCATATGTTCAGATCCTTAATGATAATTAATACTCCTCTGATTATGAACATGAATATGCTTTGTGAGTAGTTACGTTTGTTCTTGATGACATGGGATAAGTCTTGTTATAAGTAATCATGTGAATTTGGTATTCGTTCGATATTTTAATGAGATGTATGTTGTCTCTCCTATAGTGGTGTTATGTGAACGTTGACTACATGACACTTCACCATTATTTGGGCCTAGAGGAAGGCATTGGGAAGTAATAAGTAGATGATGGGTTGCTAGAGTGACAGAAGCTTAAACCCTAGTTTATGCGTTGTTTCGTATGGGACTGATTTGGATCCACATGTTTCATGCTATGGTTAGATTTATCTTAATTCTTCTTTCATAGTTGCGGATGCTTGCGAGAGAGGTTAATCATAAGTGGGAGGCTCGTCCAAGTAAGGGCAGCACCCAAGCACCGGTCCACCCACATATCAAATTATCAAAGTAACAAATGTGAATCATATGAGCATGATGAAAACTAGCTTGACATAAATTCCCATGTGTCCTCGGGAGCGCTTTGCTTTATATAAGAGTTTGTCCAGGCTTGTCCTTTGCTACAAAAAGGATTGGGCCACCTTGCTGCACCTTTGTTACATTTGTTACTTGCTATCCGTTACGAATTATTATATTTCCTTGTTCATGATAATTGTCTATTGTTCATGCTATAATTGTATTAACCGAAAACCGTAATACATGTGTGAATACATAGACCACACCATGTCCCTAGTGAGCCTCTAGTTGACTAGCTCGTTGATCAATAGATGGTCATGGTTTCCTAACCATGGACATTGGATGTCGTTGATAACGGGATCACATCATTAGGAGAATGATGTGATGGACAAGACCCAATCCTAAGCATAGCACAAGATCGTGTAGTTCGTATGCTAGAGCTTTTCTAATGTCAAGTATCATTTCCTTAGACCATGAGATTGTGCAACTCCCGGATACCGTAGGAATGCTTTGGGTGTATCAAACGTCACAACATAACTGGATGACTATAAAGGTGCACTACAGGTATCTCCAAAAGTGTCTATTGGGTTGGCACGAATCGAGACTGGGATTTGTCACTCCGTATGACGGAGAGGTATCTCTGGGCCCACTCGGTAATACATCATCATAATGAGCTCAATGTGACTAAGGAGTTAGTCACGGGATCATGTGTTACGGAACGAGTAAAGAGACTTGCCAGTAACGAGATTGAACAAGGTATAGGGATACCGACGATCGAATCTCGGGCAAGTAACATACCGATGGACAAAGGGAATTGTATACGGGATTAATTGAATCCCCGACATCATGGTTCATCCGATGAGATCATCGTGGAACATGTGGGAGCCAATATGGGTATCCAGATCCCTCTATTAGTTATTGGCCGGAGAGGTGTCTCGGTCATGTCTGCATGGTTCCCGAACCCGTAGGGTCTACACACTTAAGGTTCGGTGACGCTAGAGTTGTAATGGGAATTGTATGTGGTTACCGAAAGTTGTTCGGAGTCCCGAATGAGATCCCGGACGTCACGAGGAGTTCTGGAATGGTCCGGAGGTAAAGATTTATATATGGGAAGTCCTATTTTGGCCACCGGAAAAAGTTCGGCATTTTTCGGTATTGCACCGGGAAGGTTCTAGAAGGTTCCGAAGTGGGGCCCACCTGCATGGGGGGACCCACATGAACGTGGGTAGTGGGGGCAAGGCCCCACACCCCTGGTCAAGGCGCACCAAGATCCCCCCTTAGAAGGAATAAGATCATATCCCGAAGGGATAAGATCAAGATCCCTAAAAAGGGGGGATAACAATCGGTGGGGAAGGGAAAGGATGGGATTTCTTTCCTCCCACCTTTGCCAACGCCCCAATGGACTTGGAGGGCAAGAAACTAGCCCCCTCCACCCCTATATATAGTGGGGAGGCGCATGGGAGCTGCACCCCTTCCCTGGCGCAGCCCTTCCCCCTCCTACACCTCCTCCTCCTTCGTAGTGCTTAGCGAAGCTCTGCCGGAGAACCACGAGCTCCACTGCCACCACGCCGTCGTGCTGCCGGAGCTCTCCCTCAACTTCTCCTCTCCCCTTGCTGGATCAAGAAGGAGGAGACGTCCCCGGGCTGTATGTGTGTTGAACGCGGAGGCGCCGTCCGTTCGGCGCTTGGATCGGATCTTCCGCGATTTGAATCGCCGCGAGTACGACTCCATCAACCGCGTTCTTTGCAATGCTTCCGCTTAGCGATCTTCAAGGGTATGAAGATGCACTCCCTCTCTCTCGTTGCTAGCATCTCCTAGATTGATCTTGGTGACACGTAGGAATTTTTTTGAATTATTACTACGTTCCCCAACAGTGGTATTAGAGCCAGGTCTATGCGTAGATTATATGCACGAGTAGAACACAAGTAGTTGTGGGCGATGATTTGGTCAATTTGCTTGCCGTTACTAGTCCTATCTTGATTCGGCAGTATTATGGGATGAAGCGGCCCGGACCGACTTTACACGTACGCTTACGTGAGACTGGTTCCACCGCCTGACATGCACTTGTTGCATAAGGTGGCTAGCGGGTGTCTGTCTCTCCCACTTTAGTCGGATCGGATTCGATGAAGAGGGTCCTTATGAAGGGTAAATAGCAATTGGCATATCACCGTTGTGGCTTTTTGAAAGAACATGTGCTGCCCCCATGTTTGGTTTTGGTAATTGATGACAATCTCTATGGACTAATGGTTGCCTTGAGTTATATTTGAAGGGTTTGTCCATAGGCATTGCTTGAAGACCATTTGTTGGTTTCAAGGTTATTAGAAGAAGAATATGTGTTGACCAAGGTTATTCATGGAGTTATCCAAAGATTGGTCATGTTGATCAACACACAAAGCGTAGAAGATGTACCGAGTGGGATCAAGTGATCTCACGGTATGGTAAGCATTGTCCATTACGCTTTGTGTACTAACCCATGTTCTATGCGAGAGTTCTTTGTGGGGTTAGGTTTGTTTCCATGGGCGTGCATCAAAAGGAAGATCTCATTCAACCCATGGAGGATGACATCAAGTGGTGATCGTCATCAAGATTGTGGTGTGCAAGTTCAAGTGGAGCATCACGAAGAGATCACATGCTTGAAGCCTGCCGTCCATTGTGGTGACAATGGACTTGTGAAGATGTGCCGAAGAGTGGCTTACCCATAGTGGAGTATGGGGGAGCAATCAACTAGTCTTCATCGAGCCGGCGCAATCAAGAAAGGTGATCCAACTTGAGGAGGTCAAGATCGTCATCATCTAGCTCAAGTGGACCATGCGCAAGGCAAAGGTTTGCCCTTGATAGGTTTTCTATTTTACCGGTCTCATGGTGGTAGTTGGGAGACCGGGTTTTAGGATCGATGGCCGTACTATCAAGGGGGGGCTCTCAAGTGAGTAGCTTTATCGTATCATTCGTAGAGAGCTCAAACCATTGCATCCTTGCATCATCTTTCTTGGTTTGTGTTTGGTGTTTCTCTTTGTGAGTCTTTGAGCTTTTGGTCATCTTCATGACAAGCTCGAGTTCATCGAAAACGGAGTTCATATATGCATCTTCTATGATGTTTTCGATGTTGGAGTTTATGCCGGTTCTTCATTCATAGAGGTTTCTCATCTCTATATGTTAGGCATATCTCCCCTGCCACTTCTTATTATAACCAGTCGCTGTTTGGATAGTACTCGTTGTCTTCTATCCAACAAGCTTGAGTTTGCTCAATTCGGAGCTCATTTGCAGAAGTTATGGCAGTTCTGGTTTTATTTGTATCCTCTGTTTTCTGTGGATTTTCAGTAGCTTGCAAGCGGTAGTACCACTGGTGCCCACGGTAGTACCGCTTATGCGGTAGTACCGCTGGTACTTCCGTGGCACTACCGCTTGGGGTTTCCCCGAGCGTGCAACTCTCTGTTGCCAGTTTGCCATTCACGGTAGTAGAGCGGTAGTAGCACGGTAGTACCGCTCTGGAGGTACTACCGCCCTTACTACCGCCGCCACTACCGCTTGCGGGGTTTCCTTCTGTGCACGTCTCTGTTGCCGTTTTCTGTTAAACGGTAGTAGTGCGGCTGTAGTGCGGTAGTACCGCTCAGAGCGGTAGTACCGCTCTGCTGGGCGGTAGTACCGCTTGGTGCGGTACTTCCGCCCTCCACTACCGCTGCTACTACCGCTTGTTTTTCGCAGAGTGTGCAAGCTTCTGTTGCTCTTTTCGCTTTAGCGGTAGTACCGCTTGGTTGGCACGGTAGTACCGCTTGGTGCGGCACTACCGCTCCAGTCCCGTGTTCTCGCCTGCTGTTTTTGAATTACTACCGCTTAAGCGGTAGTACCGCTCGCAAGAGCGGTAGTTCCGCTTGTACGCGTCCAGCACGGGTAACGGTTGGATTTGGGGTGGCCCTATAAAAGGGGTCTTCTTCCCCAACGGTTCTTTAATCCTTTGAGCTCATTTCTCCCCCCATTGTTGACCTTCTTGAGCTTGCCTATCTCTCCATCCCTCCAATGATTCTTGCTCCTTCTTGAGGGAATAGAGAGAGGAGATCTAGATCCATCTTTCCACCAATCACTTTCTCCTCTATGTGAGGGAAACCTTGTGGATCTAGATCTTGGAGTTCTTGGTGTTCTCCTTGTTCTTCCTCTCACTTTCCTCCATAGCTTTTGTTGCTTTGGTGGGATTTGAGAGAGAGGGACTTGAGCACTTCGTGTGTTCTTGCCATTGCATTAGTTGCATCGGTTTGAGTTCTCCACGGTGATACGTGGAAGTTAGTTGTTGAGAAGCTTATTACTCTTGGGTGTTTGGGCACCCTAGAGCTTGTTCCTCTTGGGTGCCTTGGCGCCCTAGACGGCTTGGTGGCTTGGTGGTGCCTCGGAGCTCAATCATTGTGGTGTAAAGCTCCGGGCAAGCGTCGGGGTCTCCAATTAGGTTGTGGAGATCACCCCGAGCAATTTGACGGGTACCGGTGACCGCCCCCAAGGGTTGCCAAAGTGTACGGGTTCGGTGACCACCCTCAAGGGTTGCCATTTGTACGGGTTCGGTGACCGCCCTCAAGGGTCCCTTAGTGGAATCACGGCACCTTGCATTGTGCGAGGGCGTGAGGAGAATACGGTGGCCCTAGTGGCATTGTTGGGGAGCATTGTGCCTCCACACCACTCCAAACGGAGATTAGCATCCGCAAGGGTGTGAACTTCGGGATACATCGTCGTCTCCGCGTGCCTCGGTTATCTCTTACCCGAGCCCTTTACTTATGCACTTTACTTTGTGATAGCCATATTGTTTCTTGTTATATATCTTGCTATCACTTAGTTGTTTATCTTGCTTAGCATAAGTTGTTGGTGCACATAGGTGATCCTAGTCGTTTTAGGTTTTGTGCTTGACAAATTAACCGCTAGGTTTATTCCGCATTTGTTCAAGCCTAAACCGTAATTATTTTAAAGCGCCTATTCACCCCCCCCTCTAGGCGACATCCACGATCTTTCACTTTTGCGTAGGTAAGAAACGTTCTTGCTAGAAACCCATAGCAGCCATGTAAAACTTGCAACAACAATTAGAAGACGTCTAACTTGTTTTTGCAGGGTATGCTATGTGATGTGATATGGCCAAAAGGATGTGATGAAATGTATGTGATGTATGAGATTGATCATGTTCTTGTAATAGGAATCACGACTTGCATGTCGATGAGTATGACAACCGGCAGGAGGCATAGGAGTTGTCTTAATTTATTGTATGACCTGCGTGTCAATCAAAAACGCCATGTAATTACTTTACTTTATTGCTAACCGTTAGCCATAGTAGTAGAAGTAATAGTTGGCGAGACAACTTCATGAAGACACGATGATGGAGATCATGGTGTCGTGCCGGTGACGATGGTGATCATGCCGCGTCCCGAAGATGGAGATCAAAGGCGCAAGATGATATTGGCCATATCATGTCACTTTATGATTTGCATGTGATGTTTATCATGTTTTTACATCTTATTTGCTTAGAACGATGGTAGAATAAATAAGATGATCCCTCACTAAAATTTCAAGAAATGTGTTCCCCCTAAGTGTGCACCATTGCGAAGGATCGTTGTTTCGAAGCACCACGTGATGATCGGGTGTGATAGATTCTAACGTTCGCATACAACGGGTGTAAGCCAGATTTACACACGCGAAACACTTAGGTTGACTTGACGAGCCTAGCATGGACAGACATAGCCTCGAAACATGAGAGACTGAAAGGTCGAACATGAGTCGTATAGTAGATGCGATCAACATGGAGATGTTCACCATTGATGACTAGTCCGTCTCACGTGATGATCGGACACGGCCTAGTCGATATGGATCATGTATCACTTAGATGACTAGAGGGATGTCTATCTGAGTGGGAGTTCATTAAATAATTTGATTAGATGGACTTAATTATCATGAACTTAGTCTAAAATTGTCTTTACAATCTATCTTGTAGATCCAATGGCCCACGCTAATGTTGCCCTCAACTTCAACGCGTTCCTAGAGAAAACCAAGCTGAAAGACGATGGAAGCAACTATACGGACTGGGTCCGTAACTTGAGGATCATCCTATAGCTTCCAAGAAAGCATATGTCCTTGATGCACCGCTAGGTGACGCACCCATTTTCCCAGCAACTCAAGACGTTATGAATGCCTGGCAGTCGCGTAGTGATGATTACTCCCTGGTTCAGTGCGGCATGCTTTACAGCTTAGAACCGGGGCTCCAAAAGCGTTTTGAGCAACATGAAGCATATGAGATGTTCCAAGAGCTGAGAATGGTTTTCCAAGCTCATGCCCGGGTCGAGAGATATGAAGTCTTCGACAAGTTCTTCAGTTGTAAGATGGAGGAAAATAGTTCTGTCAGCGAGCACATACTCAAAATGTCTGGGTTGCACAACCGCTTGTCTCAGCTGGGATTTAATCTTCCGGATGACTCGGTTATTGACAGAATCCTCCAGTCGCTTCCACCTAGCTATAAGAGCTTTGTGATGAATTTCAATATGCAAGGGATGGAGAAGCCCATTCCTGAGTTATATTCGATGCTGAAATCAGCGGAGGTGGAGATCAAAAAGGAACATCAAGTGTTGATGGTGAATAAGACCACCAGTTTCAAGAAAGGCAAGGGTAAGAAGAACTTCAAGAAGGACGGCAAAGCAGTTGCCGCGCCAGGTAAATCAGTTGCCGGGAAGAAGCCCAAGAATGGACCCAAGCCTGAGACTGAGTGCTTTTATTGCAAGGAAACCAGTCACTGGAAGCGGAACTGCCCCAAGTACTTAGCGGATAAGAAGGCCGGCAACGTCAAAGGTATATATGATATACATGTTATTGATGTGTACCTTACCAGCACTCGTAGTAGCTCCTGGGTATTTGATACCGGTGCGGTTGCTCACATTTGTAACTCAAAACAGGAGCTGCGGAATAAGCGGAGACTGGCGAAGGACGAGGTGACGATGCGCGTCGGGAATGGTTCCAAGGTCGATGTGATCGCCGTCGGCACGCTACCTCTACATCTACCTTCGAGATTAGTTTTAAACCTCAATAATTGTTATTTAGTACCATCTTTGAGCATGAACATTGTATCTGGATCTCGTTTGATGCGAGATGGCTACTCATTTAAATCCGAGAATAATGGTTGTTCTATTTATATGAGAGATATGTTTTATGGTCATGCCCCGCTGTTCAATGGTTTATTTTTATTAAATCTCGAACGTGATGTTACACATATTCATAGTGTGAATACCAAACGATGTAAGGTTGATAATGATAGTCCCACATACTTGTGGCACTGCCGCCTTGGTCATATTGGTGTCAAACGCATGAAGAAACTCCATGCAGATGGACTTTTGGAGTCTCTTGATTATGAATCATTTGACACGTGTGTGAACCATGCCTCATGGGCAAGATGACTAAGAGTCCATTTTGCGGAACAATGGAGTGAGCAACCAACTTGTTGGAAATAATACATACCGATGTATGCGGTCCAATGAGCGTTGAGGCTCGCGGTGGCTATCGTTATGTTCTCACCCTCACTGATGACTTAAGCAGATATGGGTATGTCTACTTAATGAAACACAAGTCTGAGACCTTTGAAAAGTTCAAGGAATTTCAGAGTGAGGTATAGAATCAACGTGACAAGAAAATAAAGTTCTTACGATCTGATCGTGGAGGAGAATATTTGAGTCACGAGTTTGGCACGCACTTAAGGAAATGTGGAATTGTTTCACAACTCACGCCGCCTGGCACACCTCAGCATAATGGTGTGTCCGAACGTCGTAATCGCACTCTATTGGATATGGTGCGATCTATGATGTCTCTTACTGATTTACGGCTATCATTTTGGGGATATGCATTAGAGACTGCCGCATTCACTTTAAATAGGGCACCGTCTAAATCCGTTGAGACGACACCGTATGAATTATGGTTTGGGAAGAAACCTAAGCTATCGTTTCTAAAAGTTTGGGGATGCGATGTTTATGTCAAGAAACTTCAACCTGAAAAGCTCGAACCCAAATCGAAAAAGTGCGTCTTCATAGGATACCCTAAGGAAACTATTGGGTATACCTTCTACCTCAGATCCGAAGGCAAGATCTTTGTTGTCAAGAATGGATCCTTTCTATAGAAAGAGTTTCTCTCGAAAGAAGTAAGTGGGAGGAAAGTAGAACTTGATGAGGTAATTGTACCCCCTCTCGAACCGGAGAGTAGCGCAGCGTAGGAAAATGTTTCTGTGATGCCTGCATCGACTAGAGAGGAAGGTAATGATGATAATCATGAAACTTCGGATCAAGTTACTACTGAACTTCGTAGGTCCACGAGGACACATTCCACACCAGAGTGGTACGGCAACCCTATCCTGGAAATCATGTTGTTAGACAACGGTGAACCTTCGAACTATGAAGAAGCCATGGCGGGCCCGGATTCCAACAAATGGCTTGAAGCCATGAAATCCGAGATAGGATCCATGTATGAGAACAAAGTATGGACTTTGGTGGACTTGCCCGATGATCGGCAAGCCATAGAAAATAAATGGATCTTTAAGAAGAAGACTGACGCGGATGGTAATGTGACCGTCTATAAGGCTTAGCTTGTCGCTAAGGGTTATCGACAAGTTCAAGGAGTTGACTATGATGAGACTTTCTCACCCGTAGCGATGCTGAAGTCCGTCCGAATCATGTTAGCAGTTGCCGCATTTTATGATTATGAGATCTGGCAAATGGACGTCAAAACGGCATTCCTTAACGGTTTCCTTAAGGAAGAATTGTATATGATGCACCCGAAAGGTTTTGTCGATCCTAAGAATGCTGACAAGGTATGCAAACTCCAGCGCTCCATCTATGGGCTGGTGCAAGCATCTCGGAGTTGGAACATTCACTTTGATAAGGTGATCAAAGCGTTTGGGTTTATACAGACTTATGGAGAAGCCTGTATTTACAAGAAAGTGAATGGGAGCTCTGTAGCATTTCTCATTTTATATGTGGATGGCATATTGTTGATGGGAAATGATATAGAACTTTTGGAAAGCATAAAGGCCTACTTGAATAAGTGTTTTTCAATGAAGGACCTTGGAGAAGTTGCTTACATATTAGGCATCAAGATCTATAGAGATAGATCGAGACGCCTCATTGGTCTTTCACAAAGCACATACATTGACAAGATATTGAAGAAGTTCAATATGGATCAGTCCAAGAAGGGGTTCTTGCCTATATTGCAAGGTGTGAGATTGAGCACAGCTCAATGCCTGACCTCGACAGAAGATAGAGAAAAGATGAGTGTCATCCCCTATGCCTCAGCCATAGGCTCTATTATGTATGCCATGCTGTGTACCAGACCTGATGTGAACCTTGCCATAAGTTTGGTAGGGAGATACCAAAGTGATCCCGGAATGGAACACTGGACAGCAGTCAAGAATATCCTTAAGTACCTGAAAAGGACTAAGGATATGTTTCTCGTTTATGCAGGTGCCGAAGAGCTCGTCGTAAAGGGTTACGTCGATGCTAGCTTCGACACAGATCCGGATGACTCCAAGTCACAAACCGGATACGTGTATATTTTGAATGGTGGGGCAGTCAGCTGGTGCAGTTGCAAGCAAAGCGTCGTGGCGGCATCTACATGTGAAGCGGAGTACATAGCTGCTTCGGAAGCAGCGTGGGAAGGAGTCTGGATGAAGGAGTTCATCACCGACCTAGGAGTGATTCCCAATGCGTCGGGCCCGATGACTCTCTTCTGTGACAACACTGGAGCTATTGCCATTGCCAAGGAGCCCATGTTTCACAAGAAGACCAAGCACATCAAGCGCCGCTTCAACTCCATTCGTGGTTACATTCAGGATGGAGATATAGATATTTGTAAAGTACATATGGATCTGAATGTCGCAGATCCGTTGACTAAACCTCTTCCACGAGCGAAACATGATCAGCACCAGAACTCTATGGGTGTTCGATTCATCACAATGTAACTAGATTATTGACTCTAGTGCAAGTGGGAGACTGTTGGAAATATGCCCTAGAGGCAATAATAAAATGGTTATTATTATATTTCCTTGTTCATGATAATTGTCTATTGTTCATGCTATAATTGTATTAACCGGAAACCGTAATACATGTGTGAATACATAGACCACACCATGTCCCTAGTGAGCCTCTAGTTGACTAGCTCGTTGATCAATAGATGGTCATGGTTTCCTGACCATGGACATTGGATGTCATTGATAATGGGATCACATCATTAGGAGAATGATGTGATGGACAAGACCCAATCCTAAGCATAGCACAAGATCGTGTAGTTCGTCTGCTAGAGCTTTTCTAATGTCAAGTATCATTTCCTCAGACCATGAGATTGTGCAACTCCCGGATACCGTAGGAATGCTTTGGGTGTATCAAACGTCACAACGTAACTGGGTGATTATAAAGGTGCACTACAGGTATCTCCAAAAGTGTCTGTTGGGTTGGCACGAATCGAGACTGGGATTTGTCACTCCGTGTGACGGAGAGGTATCTCTGGGCCCACTCGGTAATACATCATCATAATGAGATCAATGTGACTAAGGAGTTAGTCATGGGATCATGTGTTACGGAACGAGTAAAGAGACTTGCCGGTAACGAGATTGAACAAGGTATAGGGATACCGACGATCGAATCTCGGGCAAGTAACATACCGATGGACAAAGGGAATTGTATACGGGATTAATTGAATCCCCGACATGGTGGTTCATCCGATGAGATCATCGTGAAACATGTGGGAGCCAATATGGGTATCCAGATCGCGTTATTAGTTATTGGCCGGAGAGGTGTCTCGGTCATGTCTGCATGGTTCCCGAACCCGTAGGGTCTACACACTTAAGGTTCGGTGATGCTAGAGTTGTAATGGGAATTGTATGTGGTTACCGAAAGTTGTTCGGAGTCCCAGATGAGATCTCGGACGTCACGAGGAGTTCCGGAATGGTCCGGAGATAAAGATTTATATATGGGAAGTCCTATTTTGGCCACCGAAAAATGTTCGGGATTTTTCGGTATTGTACCGGGAAGGTTCTAGAAGGTTCCGAAGTGGGGCCCACCTGCATGGGGGGGCCCACATGAACGTGGGTAGTGGGGGCAAGGCCCCACACCCCTGGTCAAGGCGCACCAAGATCCCCCCTTAAAAGGAATAAGATCATATCCCGAAGGGATAAGATCAAGATCCCTAAAAAGGGGGGATAACAATCGGTGGGGAAGGGAAATGATGGGATTTCTTTCCTCCCACCTTTGCCAACACCCCAATGGACTTGGAGGGCAAGAAACCAGCCCCCCCCCACCCCTATATATAGTGGGGAGGCACATGGGTGCTGCACCCCTTCCCTGGCGCAGCCCTTCCCCCTCCTACACCTCCTCCTCCTTCGTAGTGCTTAGCGAAGCTCTGCCGGAGAACCACGAGCTCCACCGCCACCACGCCGTCGTGCTGCCGGAGCTCTCCCTCAACTTCTCCTCTCCCCTTTCTGGATCAAGAAGGAGGAGACGTCCCCGGGCTATACGTGTGTTGAACGCGGAGGCGCCGTCCGTTCGGCGCTTGGATCGGATCTTCCGCGATTTGAATCGCTGCGAGTACGACTCCATCAACCGCGTTCTTTGTAATGCTTCCGCTTAGCGATCTTCAAGGGTATGAAGATGCACTCCCTCTCTCTCGTTACTAGCATCTCCTAGATTGATCTTGGTGACACGTAGGAATTTTTTTGAATTATTACTACGTTCCCCAACAACCTCTACCACCTGTAAGCATTGACTACAGGAATCAGACTCTTTGCCGTCTGCCATGGCAGACGGCAAAGGGCACAACCACGGACGGCAAAAGTTTGGGCTGAATAAACTACGGCAAAGGGGTTCTTTGCCGTCTGCCTTGGCATAGCGGACGGCAAAGTTTTTTTGCCGTCAGCCTGCAGACGTCAACGCGGCTGGACAGCGTAGTACTGACGTTAGCACCGTTAGGTGGCTAACGGCCCCCACCAAACCCTTTGCCGTCTGCCCCCGGACGGCCCCCACAGAGTCCTTTGCCGTCTGCCCCTGACGGCCCCCACAGAGTCCTTTGCTGTCTGCCCCTGACGGCCCCCACCCAGCCCATTGCCGTCTGCCCCGGACGGCCCCGCCCAGCCATTTGCCGTCTGCCCCTGACGCCCCCCCCCCCCCCACCCAGCCCTTTGTCGTCTGCCTCGGACGGCAAAGAGGCCAAATGGCCCCAGGCCTGGTGCTCCTAGGTTTAACAGGTGGCTGCCACGTGCCCGCTTTGCCGACGGTGGCCGTCGGCAAAGAGGTCTTTGCCGTCCGGGACAGACGGCAAAGAGGTTGTATTGCCTCTTTTTTGCCTGTTTTTGTTATATTCAACAATTTTCACAGGCAAATATATGATATGTATATATATATTTCACACAAACAATATCCCTGCCATATGGATATGATCAACCAACAATTATACCAAATTAAAAGTATCAAATGTCACATTGTTCACCATATTACAATAGTTTCATCCATACATACATAGTCTCATACATAGGTAGAAAGTTTCACGTAAGTTCATCGATACAAAATGAAAACAGAAAGTAAACACTAGCACTACATCAAAGCAAGCTGCCGTGAACTCAATCAAATCTGCAAAATTGGAAATAAGAAAGTTAGAATAAGAATACTAGAAGAAGTAGAAGAAGATCTAGAAGAAGAAGAAGATGAAGAAGCGTTTTTCTTCTCTCTCTTTCTCCTCTTGTTTTTCTTCTTCTTATTGCTTATTTTGTCATTTTAGAGCTAACCTAGGTAATTATCACATTTTTGACCTAACTAAGCTTATTGTGTCATTTTGCAAGAAAATAAGCTAAGTCTATGGCATCTATGAGGTTACCAAGTCTATTATGCCATTTTTGAGTTAACTAAGCTTATTATGTCATTATGGAGGAAACAACGCTAAGTATAGGTCATTTTAGAGCTAACTTAGGTACAATATGTCTAAGTGCTAAGTTTTTCTAAGTGCTAAGTTTGTCTAAGTGCTAAGTTTGTCTTTGTTTGAGAAAATGAGCCAAGTAAGTGGCATATTAGGGCTTACCGTCCTCGTCATCACGGAGGTGAAGCACCGGCGTTGCTCGGGCCGGTGTCACCTCGAGCACTACTTGGCCCTGGAGAAGGATCGTGCGATGTGGCTCGGGAGTTATGCTGCACCAAAGATCATTTGTGTTAGCATGATGACACTGAAATGTTAAGACTAGTAACTAATGAACATTGAAATGAAACTCACTGTTCCAGCCATGGTAATGACTGGCATCGGTGGAGGGGTCTGGCCGGTCTTCTCGCACAAAGACTACACATTTGGTTTTGACAAGTCAATCATATTGGTTATTAATGAAACGAACATGCAGTGCATGATTTGGCTAATATGAAGAAGAAACTTACCACGATGAGCTCGTACATGGCCCGGTTAGACGCATCGTTCCGTGCCCTCTCCTCCTCCAACAACCTAGCCGTCCTCTCCTCCAAATCCCTCTTCTCATCCGCCGCTTGCTGGGCCTGTTCCGCCAGAAGCGCCTGGGTTGCCTCTCTCTCTTTCTGCAGAGCAGCCTGCAACACAACTCCTCGTTAGCATTGTAATCATCTTTGTTCGCACACACAATGTAATGGAGGAAAGCTATCTGAGTCCGTATGACTAACCTCGATGGTGAGCTGGACTGGCCATGGACGAGGCGTTATCTTAGGATAGGAGCTCGTTTGGCGCGCCTTGATCTGCCGGAGAGTGCGCGAAGACCGTATAAGTCCATCTCCAATGGCTATCGAGCCATGGGGCCTCCCGCCGCCAACTATCATCACCAGCTCTGGATCAATAGGATGCTGGCTCGGGTTGAAGTCCTCCCCATTCACCGCCTTCCCCACATCTCTGTACCTCACGAGCTTGTTGTGGGAGGAGATGTTGGTGAAGTTCTGGGGATTATCGAGGTCAGACTCTGAGAATGCCTTGGCCTTCTTGTACGAGGCAGTATGGGCCATGGCATAGAGGTCGTACACCTATGGCACCTCCGTCTTATTGTAATGTGCCTACAAGAGAGGAACAAAGTATTAATAAAGGGGTCAAGCTTGCATCAAGAATGAATTGCAGGAATCATGAAACAAACCACATACCCAGTTCCGCCCGAACTGAAATAAGTTTGCGCTGCCTTGATGGTGTGGCACACCTTCCATTTGGGCATGCCGTTCCTTGGCATCGTCGTGGACGGCTTGCCATTCGTCAGAGCACCACTCATTCACCAACGCCTCCCAACAATCCATCTTATCCGCACACCATCTCGGGGGCACCTAAGTTAGTAAAGAGAAATTTGAGAGCTACGCCTACGAATCAAAGCAAGGAAACTAAGTACAAGGCCTTAAGAATAGGTAATTACCTTCATGTACTGCTCCTTGTGCAGAAACTTTCCGCGGCACGACGACTTGTCCTTCTTAATACGCCGCGAGGCGTAGTAGTCTCGAACAGCCTGTACCCGAGCCTCATACTTAAGCGGCTGCATGTACACATTCATATTCTTCCCCGGATAGTTGGGCCCGGGAATTATCAACGTCAAGAAAATATTCTTTCTTTTCATAATCTCTCCGGGGGGGAGATTGAGTGGAATGACAAATACAGGCTGATACGTCCATTTTGCATCATGCTTTTATATTGTTATTTATTGCATTATGGGCTATTATTACACATTATGGTATAATACTTATGCATTTTCTCTCTTATTTTACAAGGTTTACATGAAGAGGGAGAATGCCGGCAGCTGGAATTTTGGACTGGAAAAGGAGCAAATCTGAGAGACCTATTCTGCACAACTCCAAAAGTCCTGAAAAGTTACGGAGAATTATTTTGGAATATATAAAAATTATTGCGCAAAAGAAATACCAGAGGGGACCCACCAGGGAGTCACAAGCCAGGGGGGCGCGCCCTACCCCCCTGGGCGCGCCCCTGTGGCTTGTGGGCCCCCTGGCAGGACTCCGGTGCCCATCTTCTGCTATATGGAGGGTTTTGACCTGGAAAAAATCATAAGGGAGCTTTCGGGACGAAGCGCCGCCGTCTCGAGGCGGAACCTGGGCAGAACCAATCTAGGGCTCCGGCGGAACTGTTCTGCCAGGGAAACTTCCCTCCCGGAGGGGGAAATCGAAGCCATCGTCATCACCAACGATCCTCTCATCGAGAGGGGGTCAATCTCCATCAACATCTTCACTAGCACCATCTCCTCTCCAAACCCTAGTTCATCTCTTGTATCCGATCTTTGTCTCAAAACCTCATATTGGTACCTGTGGGTTGTTAGTAGTGTTGATTACTCCTTGTAGTTGATGCTAGTTGGTTTACTTGGTGGAAGATCATATGTTCAGATCCTTAATGATAATTAATACTCCTCTGATTATGAACATGAATATGCTTTGTGAGTAGTTACGTTTGTTCTTGATGACATGGGATAAGTCTTGTTATAAGTAATCATGTGAATTTGGTATTCGTTCGATATTTTAATGAGATGTATGTTGTCTCTCCTATAGTGGTGTTATGTGAACGTTGACTACATGACACTTCACCATTATTTGGGCCTAGAGGAAGGCATTGGGAAGTAATAAGTAGATGATGGGTTGCTAGAGTGACAGAAGCTTAAACCCTAGTTTATGCGTTGTTTCGTATGGGACTGATTTGGATCCACATGTTTCATGCTATGGTTAGATTTATCTTAATTCTTCTTTCATAGTTGCGGATGCTTGCGAGAGAGGTTAATCATAAGTGGGAGGCTCGTCCAAGTAAGGGCAGCACCCAAGCACCGGTCCACCCACATATCAAATTATCAAAGTAACAAATGTGAATCATATGAGCATGATGAAAACTAGCTTGACATAAATTCCCATGTGTCCTCGGGAGCGCTTTGCTTTATATAAGAGTTTGTCCAGGCTTGTCCTTTGCTACAAAAAGGATTGGGCCACCTTGCTGCACCTTTGTTACATTTGTTACTTGCTATCCGTTACGAATTATTATATTTCCTTGTTCATGATAATTGTCTATTGTTCATGCTATAATTGTATTAACCGAAAACCGTAATACATGTGTGAATACATAGACCACACCATGTCCCTAGTGAGCCTCTAGTTGACTAGCTCGTTGATCAATAGATGGTCATGGTTTCCTAACCATGGACATTGGATGTCGTTGATAACGGGATCACATCATTAGGAGAATGATGTGATGGACAAGACCCAATCCTAAGCATAGCACAAGATCGTGTAGTTCGTATGCTAGAGCTTTTCTAATGTCAAGTATCATTTCCTTAGACCATGAGATTGTGCAACTCCCGGATACCGTAGGAATGCTTTGGGTGTATCAAACGTCACAACATAACTGGATGACTATAAAGGTGCACTACAGGTATCTCCAAAAGTGTCTATTGGGTTGGCACGAATCGAGACTGGGATTTGTCACTCCGTATGACGGAGAGGTATCTCTGGGCCCACTCGGTAATACATCATCATAATGAGCTCAATGTGACTAAGGAGTTAGTCACGGGATCATGTGTTACGGAACGAGTAAAGAGACTTGCCAGTAACGAGATTGAACAAGGTATAGGGATACCGACGATCGAATCTCGGGCAAGTAACATACCGATGGACAAAGGGAATTGTATACGGGATTAATTGAATCCCCGACATCATGGTTCATCCGATGAGATCATCGTGGAACATGTGGGAGCCAATATGGGTATCCAGATCCCTCTATTAGTTATTGGCCGGAGAGGTGTCTCGGTCATGTCTGCATGGTTCCCGAACCCGTAGGGTCTACACACTTAAGGTTCGGTGACGCTAGAGTTGTAATGGGAATTGTATGTGGTTACCGAAAGTTGTTCGGAGTCCCGAATGAGATCCCGGACGTCACGAGGAGTTCTGGAATGGTCCGGAGGTAAAGATTTATATATGGGAAGTCCTATTTTGGCCACCGGAAAAAGTTCGGCATTTTTCGGTATTGCACCGGGAAGGTTCTAGAAGGTTCCGAAGTGGGGCCCACCTGCATGGGGGGACCCACATGAACGTGGGTAGTGGGGGCAAGGCCCCACACCCCTGGTCAAGGCGCACCAAGATCCCCCCTTAGAAGGAATAAGATCATATCCCGAAGGGATAAGATCAAGATCCCTAAAAAGGGGGGATAACAATCGGTGGGGAAGGGAAAGGATGGGATTTCTTTCCTCCCACCTTTGCCAACGCCCCAATGGACTTGGAGGGCAAGAAACCAGCCCCCTCCACCCCTATATATAGTGGGGAGGCGCATGGGAGCTGCACCCCTTCCCTGGCGCAGCCCTTCCCCCTCCTACACCTCCTCCTCCTTCGTAGTGCTTAGCGAAGCTCTGCCGGAGAACCACGAGCTCCACTGCCACCACGCCGTCGTGCTGCCGGAGCTCTCCCTCAACTTCTCCTCTCCCCTTGCTGGATCAAGAAGGAGGAGACGTCCCCGGGCTGTATGTGTGTTGAACGCGGAGGCGCCGTCCGTTCGGCGCTTGGATCGGATCTTCCGCGATTTGAATCGCCGCGAGTACGACTCCATCAACCGCGTTCTTTGCAATGCTTCCGCTTAGCGATCTTCAAGGGTATGAAGATGCACTCCCTCTCTCTCGTTGCTAGCATCTCCTAGATTGATCTTGGTGACACGTAGGAATTTTTTTGAATTATTACTACGTTCCCCAACAGTGGTATTAGAGCCAGGTCTATGCGTAGATTATATGCACGAGTAGAACACAAGTAGTTGTGGGCGATGATTTGGTCAATTTGCTTGCCGTTACTAGTCCTATCTTGATTCGGCAGTATTATGGGATGAAGCGGCCCGGACCGACTTTACACGTACGCTTACGTGAGACTGGTTCCACCGCCTGACATGCACTTGTTGCATAAGGTGGCTAGCGGGTGTCTGTCTCTCCCACTTTAGTCGGATCGGATTCGATGAAGAGGGTCCTTATGAAGGGTAAATAGCAATTGGCATATCACCGTTGTGGCTTTTTGAAAGAACATGTGCTGCCCCCATGTTTGGTTTTGGTAATTGATGACAATCTCTATGGACTAATGGTTGCCTTGAGTTATATTTGAAGGGTTTGTCCATAGGCATTGCTTGAAGACCATTTGTTGGTTTCAAGGTTATTAGAAGAAGAATATGTGTTGACCAAGGTTATTCATGGAGTTATCCAAAGATTGGTCATGTTGATCAACACACAAAGCGTAGAAGATGTACCGAGTGGGATCAAGTGATCTCACGGTATGGTAAGCATTGTCCATTACGCTTTGTGTACTAACCCATGTTCTATGCGAGAGTTCTTTGTGGGGTTAGGTTTGTTTCCATGGGCGTGCATCAAAAGGAAGATCTCATTCAACCCATGGAGGATGACATCAAGTGGTGATCGTCATCAAGATTGTGGTGTGCAAGTTCAAGTGGAGCATCACGAAGAGATCACATGCTTGAAGCCTGCCGTCCATTGTGGTGACAATGGACTTGTGAAGATGTGCCGAAGAGTGGCTTACCCATAGTGGAGTATGGGGGAGCAATCAACTAGTCTTCATCGAGCCGGCGCAATCAAGAAAGGTGATCCAACTTGAGGAGGTCAAGATCGTCATCATCTAGCTCAAGTGGACCATGCGCAAGGCAAAGGTTTGCCCTTGATAGGTTTTCTATTTTACCGGTCTCATGGTGGTAGTTGGAGACCGGGTTTTAGGATCGATGGCCGTACTATCAAGGGGGGGGCTCTCAAGTGAGTAGCTTTATCGTATCATTCGTAGAGAGCTCAAACCATTGCATCCTTGCATCATCTTTCTTGGTTTGTGTTTGGTGTTTCTCTTTGTGAGTCTTTGAGCTTTTGGTCATCTTCATGACAAGCTCGAGTTCATCGAAAACGGAGTTCATATATGCATCTTCTATGATGTTTTCGATGTTGGAGTTTATGCCGGTTCTTCATTCATAGAGGTTTCTCATCTCTATATGTTAGGCATATCTCCCCTGCCACTTCTTATTATAACCAGTCGCTGTTTGGATAGTACTCGTTGTCTTCTATCCAACAAGCTTGAGTTTGCTCAATTCGGAGCTCATTTGCAGAAGTTATGGCAGTTCTGGTTTTATTTGTATCCTCTGTTTTCTGTGGATTTTCAGTAGCTTGCAAGCGGTAGTACCACTGGTGCCCACGGTAGTACCGCTTATGCGGTAGTTACCGCTGGTACTTCCGTGGCACTACCGCTTGGGGTTTCCCCGAGCGTGCAACTCTCTGTTGCCAGTTTGCCATTCACGGTAGTAGAGCGGTAGTAGCACGGTAGTACCGCTCTGGAGGTACTACCGCCCTTACTACCGCCGCCACTACCGCTTGCGGGGTTTCCTTCTGTGCACGTCTCTGTTGCCGTTTTCTGTTAAACGGTAGTAGTGCGGCTGTAGTGCGGTAGTACCGCTCAGAGCGGTAGTACCGCTCTGCTGGGCGGTAGTACCGCTTGGTGCGGTACTTCCGCCCTCCATACCGCTGCTACTACCGCTTGTTTTTCGCAGAGTGTGCAAGCTTCTGTTGCTCTTTTCGCTTTAGCGGTAGTACCGCTTGGTTGGCACGGTAGTACCGCATGGTGCGGCACTACCGCTCCAGTCCCGTGTTCTCGCCTGCTGTTTTTGAATTACTACCGCTTAAGCGGTAGTACCGCTCGCAAGAGCGGTAGTTCCGCTAGTACGCGTCCAGCACGGGTAACGGTTGGATTTGGGGTGGCCCTATAAAAGGGGTCTTCTTCCCCAACGGTTCTTTAATCCTTTGAGCTCATTTCTCCCCCCCATTGTTAGACCTTCTTGAGCTTGCCTATCTCTCCATCCCTCCAATGATTCTTGCTCCTTCTTGAGGATAGAGAGAGGAGATCTAGATCCATCTTTCCACCAATCACTTTCTCCTCTATGTGAGGGAAACCTTGTGGATCTAGATCTTGGAGTTCTTGGTGTTCTCCTTGTTCTTCCTCTCACTTTCCTCCATAGCTTTTGTTGCTTTGGTGGGATTTGAGAGAGAGGGACTTGAGCACTTCGTGTGTTCTTGCCATTGCATTAGTTGCATCGGTTTGAGTTCTCCACGGTGATACGTGGAAGTTAGTTGTTGAGAAGCTTATTACTCTTGGGTGTTTGGGCACCCTAGAGCTTGTTCCTCTTGGGTGCCTTGGCGCCCTAGACGGCTTGGTGGCTTGGTGGTGCCTCGGAGCTCAATCATTGTGGTGTAAAGCTCCGGGCAAGCGTCGGGGTCTCCAATTAGGTTGTGGAGATCACCCCGAGCAATTTGACGGGTACCGGTGACCGCCCCCAAGGGTTGCCAAAGTGTACGGGTTCGGTGACCACCCTCAAGGGTTGCCATTTGTACGGGTTCGGTGACCGCCCTCAAGGGTCCCTTAGTGGAATCACGGCACCTTGCATTGTGCGAGGGCGTGAGGAGAATACGGTGGCCCTAGTGGCATTGTTGGGGAGCATTGTGCCTCCACACCACTCCAAACGGAGATTAGCATCCGCAAGGGTGTGAACTTCGGGATACATCGTCGTCTCCGCGTGCCTCGGTTATCTCTTACCCGAGCCCTTTACTTATGCACTTTACTTTGTGATAGCCATATTGTTTCTTGTTATATATCTTGCTATCACTTAGTTGTTTATCTTGCTTAGCATAAGTTGTTGGTGCACATAGGTGATCCTAGTCGTTTTAGGTTTTGTGCTTGACAAATTAACCGCTAGGTTTATTCCGCATTTGTTCAAGCCTAAACCGTAATTATTTTAAAGCGCCTATTCACCCCCCCCCCCTCTAGGCGACATCCACGATCTTTCACTTTTGCGTAGGTAAGAAACGTTCTTGCTAGAAACCCATAGCAGCCATGTAAAACTTGCAACAACAATTAGAAGACGTCTAACTTGTTTTTGCAGGGTATGCTATGTGATGTGATATGGACAAAAGGATGTGATGAAATGTATGTGATGTATGAGATTGATCATGTTCTTGTAATAGGAATCACGACTTGCATGTCGATGAGTATGACAACCGGCAGGAGGCATAGGAGTTGTCTTAATTTATTGTATGACCTGCGTGTCAATCAAAAACGCCATGTAATTACTTTACTTTATTGCTAACCGTTAGCCATAGTAGTAGAAGTAATAGTTGGCGAGACAACTTCATGAAGACACGATGATGGAGATCATGGTGTCGTGCCGGTGACGATGGTGATCATGCCGCGTCCCGAAGATGGAGATCAAAGGCGCAAGATGATATTGGCCATATCATGTCACTTTATGATTTGCATGTGATGTTTATCATGTTTTTACATCTTATTTGCTTAGAACGATGGTAGCATAAATAAGATGATCCCTCACTAAAATTTCAAGAAATGTGTTCCCCCTAAGTGTGCACCATTGCGAAGGATCGTTGTTTCGAAGCACCACGTGATGATCGGGTGTGATAGATTCTAACGTTCGCATACAACGGGTGTAAGCCAGATTTACACACGCGAAACACTTAGGTTGACTTGACGAGCCTAGCATGGACAGACATAGCCTCGAAACATGAGAGACTGAAAGGTCGAACATGAGTCGTATAGTAGATGCGATCAACATGGAGATGTTCACCATTGATGACTAGTCCGTCTCACGTGATGATCGGACACGGCCTAGTCGATATGGATCATGTATCACTTAGATGACTAGAGGGATGTCTATCTGAGTGGGAGTTCATTAAATAATTTGATTAGATGGACTTAATTATCATGAACTTAGTCTAAAATTGTCTTTACAATCTATCTTGTAGATCCAATGGCCCACGCTAATGTTGCCCTCAACTTCAACGCGTTCCTAGAGAAAACCAAGCTGAAAGACGATGGAAGCAACTATACGGACTGGGTCCGTAACTTGAGGATCATCCTATAGCTTCCAAGAAAGCATATGTCCTTGATGCACCGCTAGGTGACGCACCCATTTTCCCAGCAACTCAAGACGTTATGAATGCCTGGCAGTCGCGTAGTGATGATTACTCCCTGGTTCAGTGCGGCATGCTTTACAGCTTAGAACCGGGGCTCCAAAAGCGTTTTGAGCAACATGAAGCATATGAGATGTTCCAAGAGCTGAGAATGGTTTTCCAAGCTCATGCCCGGGTCGAGAGATATGAAGTCTTCGACAAGTTCTTCAGTTGTAAGATGGAGGAAAATAGTTCTGTCAGCGAGCACATACTCAAAATGTCTGGGTTGCACAACCGCTTGTCTCAGCTGGGATTTAATCTTCCGGATGACTCGGTTATTGACAGAATCCTCCAGTCGCTTCCACCTAGCTATAAGAGCTTTGTGATGAATTTCAATATGCAAGGGATGGAGAAGCCCATTCCTGAGTTATATTCGATGCTGAAATCAGCGGAGGTGGAGATCAAAAAGGAACATCAAGTGTTGATGGTGAATAAGACCACCAGTTTCAAGAAAGGCAAGGGTAAGAAGAACTTCAAGAAGGACGGCAAAGCAGTTGCCGCGCCAGGTAAATCAGTTGCCGGGAAGAAGCCCAAGAATGGACCCAAGCCTGAGACTGAGTGCTTTTATTGCAAGGAAACCAGTCACTGGAAGCGGAACTGCCCCAAGTACTTAGCGGATAAGAAGGCCGGCAACGTCAAAGGTATATATGATATACATGTTATTGATGTGTACCTTACCAGCACTCGTAGTAGCTCCTGGGTATTTGATACCGGTGCGGTTGCTCACATTTGTAACTCAAAACAGGAGCTGCGGAATAAGCGGAGACTGGCGAAGGACGAGGTGACGATGCGCGTCGGGAATGGTTCCAAGGTCGATGTGATCGCCGTCGGCACGCTACCTCTACATCTACCTTCGAGATTAGTTTTAAACCTCAATAATTGTTATTTAGTACCATCTTTGAGCATGAACATTGTATCTGGATCTCGTTTGATGCGAGATGGCTACTCATTTAAATCCGAGAATAATGGTTGTTCTATTTATATGAGAGATATGTTTTATGGTCATGCCCCGCTGTTCAATGGTTTATTTTTATTAAATCTCGAACGTGATGTTACACATATTCATAGTGTGAATACCAAACGATGTAAGGTTGATAATGATAGTCCCACATACTTGTGGCACTGCCGCCTTGGTCATATTGGTGTCAAACGCATGAAGAAACTCCATGCAGATGGACTTTTGGAGTCTCTTGATTATGAATCATTTGACACGTGTGTGAACCATGCCTCATGGGCAAGATGACTAAGAGTCCATTTTGCGGAACAATGGAGTGAGCAACCAACTTGTTGGAAATAATACATACCGATGTATGCGGTCCAATGAGCGTTGAGGCTCGCGGTGGCTATCGTTATGTTCTCACCCTCACTGATGACTTAAGCAGATATGGGTATGTCTACTTAATGAAACACAAGTCTGAGACCTTTGAAAAGTTCAAGGAATTTCAGAGTGAGGTATAGAATCAACGTGACAAGAAAATAAAGTTCTTACGATCTGATCGTGGAGGAGAATATTTGAGTCACGAGTTTGGCACGCACTTAAGGAAATGTGGAATTGTTTCACAACTCACGCCGCCTGGCACACCTCAGCGTAATGGTGTGTCCGAACGTCGTAATCGCACTCTATTGGATATGGTGCGATCTATGATGTCTCTTACTGATTTACGGCTATCATTTTGGGGATATGCATTAGAGACTGCCGCATTCACTTTAAATAGGGCACCGTCTAAATCCGTTGAGACGACACCGTATGAATTATGGTTTGGGAAGAAACCTAAGCTATCGTTTCTAAAAGTTTGGGGATGCGATGTTTATGTCAAGAAACTTCAACCTGAAAAGCTCGAACCCAAATCGAAAAAGTGCGTCTTCATAGGATACCCTAAGGAAACTATTGGGTATACCTTCTACCTCAGATCCGAAGGCAAGATCTTTGTTGCCAAGAATGGATCCTTTCTATAGAAAGAGTTTCTCTCGAAAGAAGTAAGTGGGAGGAAAGTAGAACTTGATGAGGTAATTGTACCCCCTCTCGAACCGGAGAGTAGCGCAGCGTAGGAAAATGTTTCTGTGATGCCTGCATCGACTAGAGAGGAAGGTAATGATGATAATCATGAAACTTCGGATCAAGTTACTACTGAACTTCGTAGGTCCACGAGGACACATTCCACACCAGAGTGGTACGGCAACCCTATCCTGGAAATCATGTTGTTAGACAACGGTGAACCTTCGAACTATGAAGAAGCCATGGCGGGCCCGGATTCCAACAAATGGCTTGAAGCCATGAAATCCGAGATAGGATCCATGTATGAGAACAAAGTATGGACTTTGGTGGACTTGCCCGATGATCGGCAAGCCATAGAAAATAAATGGATCTTTAAGAAGAAGACTGACGCGGATGGTAATGTGATCGTCTATAAGGCTTAGCTTGTCGCTAAGGGTTATCGACAAGTTCAAGGAGTTGACTATGATGAGACTTTCTCACCCGTAGCGATGCTGAAGTCCGTCCGAATCATGTTAGCAGTTGCCGCATTTTATGATTATGAGATCTGGCAAATGGACGTCAAAACGGCATTCCTTAACGGTTTCCTTAAGGAAGAATTGTATATGATGCACCCGAAAGGTTTTGTCGATCCTAAGAATGCTGACAAGGTATGCAAACTCCAGCGCTCCATCTATGGGCTGGTGCAAGCATCTCGGAGTTGGAACATTCACTTTGATAAGGTGATCAAAGCGTTTGGGTTTATACAGACTTATGGAGAAGCCTGTATTTACAAGAAAGTGAATGGGAGCTCTGTAGCATTTCTCATTTTATATGTGGATGGCATATTGTTGATGGGAAATGATATAGAACTTTTGGAAAGCATAAAGGCCTACTTGAATAAGTGTTTTTCAATGAAGGACCTTGGAGAAGTTGCTTACATATTAGGCATCAAGATCTATAGAGATAGATCGAGACGCCTCATTGGTCTTTCACAAAGCACATACATTGACAAGATATTGAAGAAGTTCAATATGGATCAGTCCAAGAAGGGGTTCTTGCCTATATTGCAAGGTGTGAGATTGAGCACAGCTCAATGCCTGACCTCGACAGAAGATAGAGAAAAGATGAGTGTCATCCCCTATGCCTCAGCCATAGGCTCTATTATGTATGCCATGCTGTGTACCAGACCTGATGTGAACCTTGCCATAAGTTTGGTAGGGAGATACCAAAGTGATCCCGGAATGGAACACTGGACAGCAGTCAAGAATATCCTTAAGTACCTGAAAAGGACTAAGGATATGTTTCTCATTTATGCAGGTGCCGAAGAGCTCGTCGTAAAGGGTTACGTCGATGCTAGCTTCGACACAGATCCGGATGACTCCAAGTCACAAACCGGATACGTGTATATTTTGAATGGTGGGGCAGTCAGCTGGTGCAGTTGCAAGCAAAGCGTCGTGGCGGCATCTACATGTGAAGCGGAGTACATAGCTGCTTCGGAAGCAGCGTGGGAAGGAGTCTGGATGAAGGAGTTCATCACCGACCTAGGAGTGATTCCCAATGCGTCGGGCCCGATGACTCTCTTCTGTGACAACACTGGAGCTATTGCCATTGCCAAGGAGCCCATGTTTCACAAGAAGACCAAGCACATCAAGCGCCGCTTCAACTCCATTCGTGGTTACATTCAGGATGGAGATATAGATATTTGTAAAGTACATATGGATCTGAATGTCGCAGATCCGTTGACTAAACCTCTTCCACGAGCGAAACATGATCAGCACCAGAACTCTATGGGTGTTCGATTCATCACAATGTAACTAGATTATTGACTCTAGTGCAAGTGGGAGACTGTTGGAAATATGCCCTAGAGGCAATAATAAAATGGTTATTATTATATTTCCTTGTTCATGATAATTGTCTATTGTTCATGCTATAATTGTATTAACCGGAAACCGTAATACATGTGTGAATACATAGACCACACCATGTCCCTAGTGAGCCTCTAGTTGACTAGCTCGTTGATCAATAGATGGTCATGGTTTCCTGACCATGGACATTGGATGTCGTTGATAATGGGATCACATCATTAGGAGAATGATGTGATGGACCAGACCCAATCCTAAGCATAGCACAAGATCGTGTAGTTCGTCTGCTAGAGCTTTTCTAATGTCAAGTATCATTTCCTTAGACCATGAGATTGTGCAACTCCCGGATACCGTAGGAATGCTTTGGGTGTATCAAACGTCACAACGTAACTGGGTGATTATAAAGGTGCACTACAGGTATCTCCAAAAGTGTCTGTTGGGTTGGCACGAATCGAGACTGGGATTTGTCACTCCGTGTGACGGAGAGGTATCTCTGGGCCCACTCGGTAATACATCATCATAATGAGATCAATGTGACTAAGGAGTTAGTCATGGGATCATGTGTTACGGAACGAGTAAAGAGACTTGCCGGTAACGAGATTGAACAAGGTATAGGGATACCGACGATCGAATCTCGGGCAAGTAACATACCGATGGACAAAGGGAATTGTATACGGGATTAATTGAATCCCCGACATCGTGGTTCATCCGATGAGATCATCGTGAAACATGTGGGAGCCAATATGGGTATCCAGATCGCGTTATTAGTTATTGGCCGGAGAGGTGTCTCGGTCATGTCTGCATGGTTCCCGAACCCGTAGGGTCTACACACTTAAGGTTCGGTGACGCTAGAGTTGTAATGGGAATTGTATGTGGTTACCGAAAGTTGTTCGGAGTCCCAGATGAGATCTCGGACGTCACGAGGAGTTCCGGAATGGTCCGGAGGTAAAGATTTATATATGGGAAGTCCTATTTTGGCCACCGAAAAATGTTCGGGATTTTTCGGTATTGTACCGGGAAGGTTCTAGAAGGTTTCGAAGTGGGGCCCACCTGGATGGGGGGGCCCACATGAACGTGGGTAGTGGGGGCAAGGCCCCACACCCCTGGTCAAGGCGCACCAAGATCCCCCCTTAAAAGGAATAAGATCATATCCCGGAGGGATAAGATCAAGATCCCTAAAAAGGGGGGATAACAATCGGTGGGGAAGGGAAATGATGGGATTTCTTTCCTCCCACCTTTGCCAACACCCCAATGGACTTGGAGGGCAAGAAACCAGCCCCCCCCCCACCCCTATATATAGTGGGGAGGCACATGGGTGCTGCACCCCTTCCCTGGCGCAGCCCTTCCCCCTCCTACACCTCCTCCTCCTTCGTAGTGCTTAGCGAAGCTCTGCCGGAGAACCACGAGCTCCACCGCCACCACGCCGTCGTGCTGCCGGAGCTCTCCCTCAACTTCTCCTCTCCCCTTTCTGGATCAAGAAGGAGGAGACGTCCCCGGGCTATACGTGTGTTGAACGCGGAGGCGCCGTCCGTTCGGCGCTTGGATCGGATCTTCCGCGATTTGAATCGCTGCGAGTACGACTCCATCAACCGCGTTCTTTGTAATGCTTCCGCTTAGCGATCTTCAAGGGTATGAAGATGCACTCCCTCTCTCTCGTTACTAGCATCTCCTAGATTGATCTTGGTGACACGTAGGAATTTTTTTGAATTATTACTACGTTCCCCAACAACCTCTACCACCTGTAAGCATTGACTACAGGAATCAGACTCTTTGCCGTCTGCCATGGCAGACGGCAAAGGGCACAACCACGGACGGCAAAAGTTTGGGCTGAATAAACTACGGCAAAGGGGTTCTTTGCCGTCTGCCTTGGCATAGCGGACGGCAAAGTTTTTTTGCCGTCAGCCTGCAGACGTCAACGCGGCTGGACAGCGTAGTACTGACGTTAGCACCGTTAGGTGGCTAACGGCCCCCACCAAACCCTTTGCCGTCTGCCCCCGGACGGCCCCCACAGAGTCCTTTGCCGTCTGCCCCTGACGGCCCCCACAGAGTCCTTTGCTGTCTGCCCCTGACGGCCCCCACCCAGCCCATTGCCGTCTGCCCCGGACGGCCCCGCCCAGCCATTTGCCGTCTGCCCCTGACGCCCCCCCCACCCAGCCCTTTGTCGTCTGCCTCGGACGGCAAAGAGGCCAAATGGCCCCAGGCCTGGTGCTCCTAGGTTTAACAGGTGGCTGCCACGTGCCCGCTTTGCCGACGGTGGCCGTCGGCAAAGAGGTCTTTGCCGTCCGGGACAGACGGCAAAGAGGTTGTATTGCCTCTTTTTTGCCTGTTTTTGTTATATTCAACAATTTTCACAGGCAAATATATGATATGTATATATATATTTCACACAAACAATATCCCTGCCATATGGATATGATCAACCAACAATTATACCAAATTAAAAGTATCAAATGTCACATTGTTCACCATATTACAATAGTTTCATCCATACATACATAGTCTCATACATAGGTAGAAAGTTTCACGTAAGTTCATCGATACAAAATGAAAACAGAAAGTAAACACTAGCACTACATCAAAGCAAGCTGCCGTGAACTCAATCAAATCTGCAAAATTGGAAATAAGAAAGTTAGAATAAGAATACTAGAAGAAGTAGAAGAAGATCTAGAAGAAGAAGAAGATGAAGAAGCGTTTTTCTTCTCTCTCTTTCTCCTCTTGTTTTTCTTCTTCTTATTGCTTATTTTGTCATTTTAGAGCTAACCTAGGTAATTATCACATTTTTTACCTAACTAAGCTTATTGTGTCATTTTGCAAGAAAATAAGCTAAGTCTATGGCATCTATGAGGTTACCAAGTCTATTATGCCATTTTTGAGTTAACTAAGCTTATTATGTCATTATGGAGGAAACAATGCTAAGTATAGGTCATTTTAGAGCTAACTTAGGTACAATATGTCTAAGTGCTAAGTTTTTCTAAGTGCTAAGTTTGTCTAAGTGCTAAGTTTGTCTTTGTTTGAGAAAATGAGCCAAGTAAGTGGCATATTAGGGCTTACCGTCCTCGTCATCACGGAGGTGAAGCACCGGCGTTGCTCGGGCCGGTGTCACCTCGAGCACTACTTGGCCCTGGAGAAGGATCGTGCGATGTGGCTCGGGAGTTATGCTGCACCAAAGATCATTTGTGTTAGCATGATGACACTGAAATGTTAAGACTAGTAACTAATGAACATTGAAATGAAACTCACTGTTCCAGCCATGGTAATGACTGGCATCGGTGGAGGGGTCTGGCCGGTCTTCTCGCACAAAGACTACACATTTGGTTTTGACAAGTCAATCATATTGGTTATTAATGAAACGAACATGTAGTGCATGATTTGGCTAATATGAAGAAGAAACTTACCACGATGAGCTCGTACATGGCCCGGTTAGACGCATCGTTCCGTGCCCTCTCCTCCTCCAACAACCTAGCCGTCCTCTCCTCCAAATCCCTCTTCTCATCCGCCGCTTGCTGGGCCTGTTCCGCCAGAAGCGCCTGGGTTGCCTCTCTCTCTTTCTGCAGAGCAGCCTGCAACACAACTCCTCGTTAGCATTGTAATCATCTTTGTTCGCACACACAATGTAATGGAGGAAAGCTATCTGAGTCCGTATGACTAACCTCGATGGTGAGCTGGACTGGCCATGGACGAGGCGTTATCTTAGGATAGGAGCTCGTTTGGCGCGCCTTGATCTGCCGGAGAGTGCGCGAAGACCGTATAAGTCCATCTCCAATGGCTATCGAGCCATGGGGCCTCCCGCCGCCAACTATCATCACCAGCTCTGGATCAATAGGATGCTGGCTCGGGTTGAAGTCCTCCCCATTCACCGCCTTCCCCACATCTCTGTACCTCACGAGCTTGTTGTGGGAGGAGATGTTGGTGAAGTTCTGGGGATTATCGAGGTCAGACTCTGAGAATGCCTTGGCCTTCTTGTACGAGGCAGTATGGGCCATGGCATAGAGGTCGTACACCTATGGCACCTCCGTCTTATTGTAATGTGCCTACAAGAGAGGAACAAAGTATTAATAAAGGGGTCAAGCTTGCATCAAGAATGAATTGCAGGAATCATGAAACAAACCACATACCCAGTTCCGCCCGAACTGAAATAAGTTTGCGCTGCCTTGATGGTGTGGCACACCTTCCATTTGGGCATGCCGTTCCTTGGCATCGTCGTGGACGGCTTGCCATTCGTCAGAGCACCACTCATTCACCAACGCCTCCCAACAATCCATCTTATCCGCACACCATCTCGGGGGCACCTAAGTTAGTAAAGAGAAATTTGAGAGCTACGCCTACGAATCAAAGCAAGGAAACTAAGTACAAGGCCTTAAGAATAGGTAATTACCTTCATGTACTGCTCCTTGTGCAGAAACTTTCCGCGGCACGACGACTTGTCCTTCTTAATACGCCGCGAGGCGTAGTAGTCTCGAACAGCCTGTACCCGAGCCTCATACTTAAGCGGCTGCATGTACACATTCATATTCTTCCCCGGATAGTTGGGCCCGGGAATTATCAACGTCAAGAAAATATTCTTTCTTTTCATAATCTCTCCGGGGGGGAGATTGAGTGGAATGACAAATACAGGCTGATACGTCCATTTTGCATCATGCTTTTATATTGTTATTTATTGCATTATGGGCTATTATTACACATTATGGTATAATACTTATGCATTTTCTCTCTTATTTTACAAGGTTTACATGAAGAGGGAGAATGCCGGCAGCTGGAATTTTGGACTGGAAAAGGAGCAAATCTGAGAGACCTATTCTGCACAACTCCAAAAGTCCTGAAAAGTTACGGAGAATTATTTTGGAATATATAAAAATTATTGCGCAAAAGAAATACCAGAGGGGACCCACCAGGGAGTCACAAGCCAGGGGGGCGCGCCCTACCCCCCTGGGCGCGCCCCTGTGGCTTGTGGGCCCCCTGGCAGGACTCCGGTGCCCATCTTCTGCTATATGGAGGGTTTTGACCTGGAAAAAATCATAAGGGAGCTTTCGGGACGAAGCGCCGCCGTCTCGAGGCGGAACCTGGGCAGAACCAATCTAGGGCTCCGGCGGAACTGTTCTGCCAGGGAAACTTCCCTCCCGGAGGGGGAAATCGAAGCCATCGTCATCACCAACGATCCTCTCATCGAGAGGGGGTCAATCTCCATCAACATCTTCACTAGCACCATCTCCTCTCCAAACCCTAGTTCATCTCTTGTATCCGATCTTTGTCTCAAAACCTCATATTGGTACCTGTGGGTTGTTAGTAGTGTTGATTACTCCTTGTAGTTGATGCTAGTTGGTTTACTTGGTGGAAGATCATATGTTCAGATCCTTAATGATAATTAATACTCCTCTGATTATGAACATGAATATGCTTTGTGAGTAGTTACGTTTGTTCTTGATGACATGGGATAAGTCTTGTTATAAGTAATCATGTGAATTTGGTATTCGTTCGATATTTTAATGAGATGTATGTTGTCTCTCCTATAGTGGTGTTATGTGAACGTTGACTACATGACACTTCACCATTATTTGGGCCTAGAGGAAGGCATTGGGAAGTAATAAGTAGATGATGGGTTGCTAGAGTGACAGAAGCTTAAACCCTAGTTTATGCGTTGTTTCGTAAGGGACTGATTTGGATCCACATGTTTCATGCTATGGTTAGATTTATCTTAATTCTTCTTTCATAGTTGCGGATGCTTGCGAGAGAGGTTAATCATAAGTGGGAGGCTCGTCCAAGTAAGGGCAGCACCCAAGCACCGGTCCACCCACATATCAAATTATCAAAGTAACAAATGCGAATCATATGAGCATGATGAAAACTAGCTTGACATAAATTCCCATGTGTCCTCGGGAGCGCTTTGCTTTATATAAGAGTTTGTCCAGGCTTGTCCTTTGCTACAAAAAGGATTGGGCCACCTTGCTGCACCTTTGTTACATTTGTTACTTGCTATCCGTTACGAATTATCTTATCACAAAATATCTGTTACCGATAATTTCAGTGCTTGTAGAGAATACCTTACTGAAAACCGCTTGTCATTTCCTTTTGCTCCTCGTTGGGTTCAACACTCTTACTTATCGAAAGGACTACAATAGATCCCCTATACTTGTGGGTCATCACAGGCCAACAACTGTATTGGGTTGCCGTCATACCAAACACATTGAACCCATTCGTGCTGATGGCGACTTGAGGATGCCTTGGATCTGCCGCTTTATCCTTATGTAATGCATCGAAGTGCTTCCACGCAAAAGCGTGTGAAGTGTGTCCCAACATCGGATTCCCATCTGCATGTAGTTTGGTTCTTTTGCCCAATTTGTGCCACGTCATCTGTCTGGCCGTCTCTTCGACCATGAAAAGACGTTGAAGTCTTGGTATGATTGGCATATACCGAAGAACATTAACTGGGATTTTGGTCTGACTCTTCTCACCCATACCGTTGTCTACCACAACATACCTGGAAGACTTGCAAATGGGACAATAGTTCAAGCCCGCATACTCAAGCCTAAATAAGGCACATCCATTCTCACAGGCATCTATCTTCTCATAGGGCATCTTAAGCGCACGTAGGATTTTGTCCGACTGGTACAGATTTGCTGGCAATACATGGTCTTTGGGTAGAAAGCGTCCAAATATTGTCATCATCGCGTCGTAGCATTCTCTGCCCAGGTTGAACTGAGCCTTCAGAGCCATTACTTGCGCGATGGCATCCAGCTGACAAAGCTCAGTGTGCTCGTGGAGAGGACGTTTTGAAGACTCCAACATTTCATAGAAGGCCTTTGCAGATTCCTCCATATCATCGTTCGAATCCCGAGCATCATCAAAGTCTTGCACCATGTCTTCAATCCCGGTACCATGCTCGTCGGTGCGACGACGAACCACCTCAGCTCTGGCACGTTGGGCAGACTCACCATGAAATCTCCACACCGTATAATCAGGCGTAAAACCCCACTTCTGCAAGTGTTTACCCATTTCATCCAGTGTCCACTTTTTATGGTTGTCGCACCGGACATAGGGGCATCAGGTTATTTCCTGGCCATTTGCAAATGCGGCTCTCAGAAACCCCTTGGTTTTTGTTAACCATTCAATGGTCATGTCTTTCTGACTAGGGTGACCGGTGTACATCCACGCACGATCACTCATCTTGCCTACCTACTAAACACACAAGAAATATATATATAATTCATTATCTATATTCATCAGTTAATCAAGTTTGTCAGTTTTATTACGTCCATGCAACCTACACGCTAATAGGTAAATATAGGTCCTAATCCCACCCGAGTATGCGTAGATTGGGTTCGTTTTCCCATGCTCTGCTCCGGATCCGACGCAGAATTTCGGCAGCCCCTCCCCGCTGTTCTCCTGATACACGTCTCGGCAATAAGCAGAGAGGATGTGTACCCAGAGAACAACAGGGAGGCACTGACGAAATTCCGCATCGGATCCGGAGCAGAGCATAAGGGAAAACGAACCCAATCTACACATACTCGGGCTGTCCATGGATAACGTTGGACAATTATAAAGGATGGCGGTTATAAATATGCAAAGACATGCATATTTATAGATGCCGCCCTTTCGAACGGGAGACGCATACTGGTCACGCATACTGATGATTGAAGACACCTATAGCTAGCAAGTTTCATCGGCACGAAGACCGGAGCAGAGCAAATTAAGGGGGGGAGGAGATGTCATTTGTGCTCACCCACGAATGCAGGGGAGCTCGTCAAACGCACGGGGAGCTCATTGAACAGCAGACCCTCGCAGCGACGAAACAACTGCACATTGAAATCCACCCGATCAACACAAATATGATGTTTTTCATAACAGCTAGAATCGGAATATGACCCCGTCGGCCTCTGAAAGGCCGAAGAGCACCTTTTCGGTCAACAGGAGGCTGAAGAGGTTTCGGGGGTCGAGGGTCAGTGGCGTCGGGGGTCGGGGGTCAGTGACGTCGGGTGTCAGTGGCGTCAGGGGTCAGTGGCATCGGGGGTCGGGGGTCAGTGGCCTCGGGGGTCAGGCGCGTCGGGGGTCTTTTCCTTCTTCTTCTTCTTTTCCTTTTTTCCTCTTCTTCTTCTTCCTTCTTTTCCTTTTTCCTCTTCTTCTTCTCTTCCTCCTCTCTTCTTCTTCTTCTTCTTCTCTTCCTCCTCTCTTCTTCTTCTTCTTCTTCTTCTCCTCCTCCTCCTCTTCTTCTTCTTTTTCTTCTTCTTCTTCTTTTCCTTTTTCCTCTTCTTCTACTTATTCTTCTTTTCTTCTTATTTTTTTTCATGTTTCTTCTTCTTCTTCTTCTATTTAGCTAAACATAAACCTAAAACTAGCACTAACCTAAACCAAACACTAATTAACCTAAACCTAAATAGTAAAAAACAGAAAAAAAAACTCACCTTGAGGCCGGTGGAGGAGGGCCGGCGCGGTGGTGGAGGATGGCCGGCGCGGGGGGGGGGGAGGCCGCGGAGAGAGGGGCGGCTCCACGTCCTGCTCCGGCAATGGGGCATCGCGGGGACGCGCCTCCGCTCCGAGGTCATAGCGGGAGGAGCGGGCGCACAGGGGCAGGGGCGTCGGGGCGCCGGTGGCGGCGGGGGGCAGGGACGGCGGGGGCGGCAGGGGCGGTGGGTGGCAGGGGCGCAGGGGGTGTCGGTGCGGCGGGGGCGGCCGGGCGGCGGGGGGCAGGGGCGCAGGGGGCGTCGGTGCGGCGGGGGTGGCCGGGCGGCGGGTGGCAGGGGCGGCGGGGCAGCGGTTGGGTGGGGCGGTGTGGCACCCCGGCTCAGAGGAGACCGGAACGCCCCGTATTCCAGCCCAGGGACAAGTCTTCTGGAATACGGCACTGTTGGCATAGAACAAATCAGCTCTTTATTACCATGGATAAGGTTACAAGGGTACATGGCTTACATCGGCACGGTGATACTACACCTGCCTAGGGTGGTTCTACGCTAGCAGCGGAACAACGACGGTGGTGATGGACTCCACTCCGCAGGGACTCTGGCTGGAATGCGTATCCTAGCTCGCAAACTCGGAATCCTCGACAAGCAAACATTCATGACCTGCAAACTGGCATGACACGCCAGGTGAGTACTTTGAATGTACTCTCAAGCTCACAACAAACATCAGCATTAAGGCAAGACAACATCCTAGCAGTCAAGATTAGGTAAAGATTTATCATTACCGAGGAAATGATTGAAAATAATAATAACAGGCTACTCTCCCCGTACTCTGTTAACCAACTCATGATCTCACCAAGAACATTCAGTGAATATCCTCAAGACGGTCACCAAGACTTGTCGCCGGCATGATGTCCAACTGCTACCATACTCAAACGAGTTCTTCCATCATTATTATCACTGTTACGGTTGACCACCTAGTGAGGCCTGGACGGACTGTCCAATACCGTGGATGCGGCTATTCGAATAGATTTTTCACTCTGCAGAGGTTGCGCACTTTACCCACACCATGGAGCACCTGGCCTCGTGATCCCATTAGGGTGGACAACGAAACCTGCCTGACCTGTGACTCTCCCATCGTACCACCGGCATTCATCCTCCCCCGGAGTCCTGCCCTGGGTGGCCCCTATGTCCTCGTGACACCTGCCACCGTCGTGGCCAAACAAAACTGTCCCAAACGGGGACGGGTACCCATACAACTCAACTGGACTCACAAGGTTATCGCCGCCTACCGGGCTGGGGCAGCACGCGCGCATAACCTTCCCTCTTTGGTGGTACCAATAAAAGAGCACGCGATCAGACCAAGTCAAGGCCGTCCCATACCGGCAAATGTGGTTGCACGGATAAGCCCGGACAGGTGACTCTAGATCAACCAACTAAGTATCTTATACCCGAATAATATTTATGTCATAGCTGACACTCCGATATCACAGTAATCCAAGAACCAATAAGCTCAAGCCACTGCTACTGATTCATACCCACAAACTGCCGGTTGAAACCCAAAATAATCATAGACCGTAATCTCTACGTCATGGCATCAACAAGTGGGTAAAATACTAGTCGTACTCAACATGGTAGTCACCTATTCAAGAATTCATTCAAACATTGTAGAATTGAATCCATACTACAAATAATCATACTTGCGATTAAAGTAATTGATTAAACCATGATATTGCAATGCAATTATGCAGATGAGGGTTGTGGCTTGCCTGGGGTTGATGGAACCATCGGGAAGAAGTGCGATAAGACGCCGGAAAGATTTGCCGGAAGAGTTTCCCTCTCGGAGGGGGCTCAATCGGAGGCAAGGGCAAAATGGTTATTTTCACAGTGTGAAAACATTATGAGAATGGTACCAGCAGAACGGGCTCAGCGAGACGAAGAAGTCGGCGTTGGCTTTACCTCAATCGGTGTTAGGATTGCGAAGATATGGGCGTTTGAACACCAGGGACCAATCTATAAAAAAGATTCCTACAAACAGGCCCTGGCTGAAAAACAGAACGCGCATCCGGCAGAGTACGCCTCCTGTACTGGAAAGCGCCTTTTTAACCGAAGTGGGTTGAAAGTACGCTTTCACCAAATGGAAACGTATTCTTAGCCGAGAAAGGACAGAGTACGCTTTCTAACTTGGAAAGCGTATTCACGAAAATACGTTTCCACTTAAATCTGACTGGGGGCCCGGGTTGACTCTTCTCTCTAGCTGACATGTGGGCCCCGCCTCATCTCCTCTCTCCTCCTCCTGTCTTCTTCTCCACCGCGACAGAGAGGCGGGGGCGGCTCCAGCCGCCGGCCTGGCCGTCGCCTCGCCACCCGAGGGGGCCTGGCCGTCGTCGCGCCCATGGGTAGCCGTGGGGCTGCTCGGGGGGAACCACACCGCCGGCGCCATGGGGCAGGCCGCGATGACAGAGGCACTGTAGGGGCACCGCGCCGGGGAGGCTCCCTCACCGGGGTTGAGCGTGACGGCGGCTAGCAGACTCCGAGGGGAGGCTGGGGAAGCGGAGGAGCGGGAGGGGGGTGGGCCAGGAGCTGGAATCGCCACGGGGGTCCGACAGTGGCCTTCGGTATTAGAGAAGAAGGAGGAGCTCCGAGGCTCGATTGGGAGGAGTTGGGGCTCGATGGGGGGCTGGGGAGGAGGGAGAGCTCGGGGACACGCCTATATAGCCTCGGGGGGGAAGCTTCGCGGCGGTGGCCGAAGCTCCGAGATGGCGGCGCCATGGCCGCGTCTCAACAGGGCTCCACCAGCTAGGGGACGAGGGGAAGAGGGCCCTGGACGGTCCACGCGTGCGGTGGGAGCTCGTCGGCGCTCCGAGACAAGCCGGAACCTGCTGGAGCCGAGCTCCCGAAGGATCTGGCACGCGGTGCACCATTTTGGCTGGCTTCGCACGTGGTCACCGCGGGGCCATGGCGTTGCCACGCCCTACTCGACGCCAAAACCTGTCTAGGGGGTTCTCCCTCCTTCCTGGAGTTTTCCTACGCAGCTGGAAGTCACGAGAGCACACTGATGTGACTACACCTTGGTCAGCAAGCAGCCAACAGCAACCTGTTTGTGATGTGGTGTGGCCACCACAGTGCACCTCTTGGCTTGATATTGGGCAAAGGTTGATCATCTACTAGGTTAATCATCTTGGCAAAGTTTCAGCACCAGAGAACAAGTCTAGATAGTACCTCCTTTGTAACTTTGCCCACTGACCAGAAATGAAGATGAGGATGCTGGGGTCAAATGGCAAGATGGACTTGGATGATTTTTGGTGGAGACCAATGATTTAGGCATATGGGGGCACTGTAAAAATTTCTTACCATTTGCATAAATAAAAATGGTACTTCCTTCACAGTGCTCCAATCTGGACAGAATTTTAGAAAAATAACTGGCGATAAATGGATAGATTAAATGAGCCCAAATCTTGTGGAGATAGGTTATATGAGTAGGAGAATGTCCTGGTAAAATTTCAGAGATTATGGAGCAACATAAAATATAGTTGCTTCACAACCCAAAATTATGACCAGAAACAAAGATTTGATGCTGTGGTCACATATTTGAAGGGATGATGCTCAAATTTTGTGTAGAGTGTTAATTTGAGCATATAAAGATGCCTGCGAAATTTCAACTCATTTGCATACTCTTAGCTAGCACTTGCTTCACCAAGCTTCCTTTGGATCAGAAACTTTGGAAATTTGCCAAGAAATATTTACTAGCCAAATTGGGTTGAATTTTGGCATGTGGCAATTATATGGATAGGAAAGAGTGCCCAAAAAGTTTGGGAGCAAGCAAGCAAAGATAAATAGCACTTGCTTCACAACTTGACAATTAGGGCAGGATCAGAAAAGGAATATTGGTGGAATATTTTTGAACATGGCAAGGAAGTATTTTGACATATCTGAGGAATATATGACCCAAACAATTTATGAGAATTAGTTGGGAATTTTTGGAGTGATAGAAATGTGGGTTGCTTCACAACCCAGTGCAAACAGGGTTATTCCTTTAATAGAAAAAGGAATATTCCCAAGAAAAAGATTATTGGGATTGGCTCAAGATGGAAATGACAAGGTCTTGAGATGGTTTAGAGGTTGGCAAGTCACTAGGGAAGAGAAATCAAGGGTGATTCCTTCCAGGTTCCAAGACTACCTAGCCACAAAAAAGCAAAACCAGACCAAAATCAAAAGAAAAAGAAATGGGCAAAATCCAGGGTGTTACAAACCTACCCCCCTTAAAGAAATCTCGTCCTCGAGATTTGGTTGCTCAGGGGTGAGACATAAATATCCCCACTGGAGGAAACCGTTTCCAACTCGGGTGTCCTTTTTGCCTTTGTATAATGCTCCCGCTGGATTTATCTGACGCACTGCCTGGCTTCAGTGTGGTTTGCTTTACTGGATCCTTTTTCGGGCAAATCTTAACTCACATGTTACTCCGACTTCACTCCTTTTATGTCTGTTGACTTATCTGGGTGTAATGGCTTATCCTGACTGGAATACATGTCCTTCTCGCAAGTCCGGGAGTTGTTCCCCGTGGACGTGTTGTGATGAGGTTCAATACGGTCGACCGTCCATTGAGTTGTGAACATATTCTTTCGGTGGACAAAAAAATCTTTTAATCATTGCATTGGATGGCTTCAAATGGCTGTGTGCCCTCTAGGCTCAAACGGTGCTATGAATCATACCGTTCTCCTGGCGGAATCGGACTCCTTGCAGGGGTTACAGAAACATCTTGGCTAGGTTTACTGTCCTTAGCATCACATCTGTACCAACGACTTGGCTATAGCCTATCGTGACCAGTGTAAAGGGTACGGCCTTATAACGGCGTTAACTGCAGACTTGACTGACGGTGGTCCTAATAGGAAGATCTTGTTCACGGCAGGCTATCCTTTAACTGATTCCCATATGTGAGGACACATGCTTTGAGGCAGTTATCATCCTTCTGCTCGTTCCATCTGACAGGCTTGAATATCCCCTTCTGACGATTTCGAGAATATGTAGCTGGCTGAGCGGGTTGACTCGATATGGGGTCCTTGCAAATGGAATAGACCTCGTGGGTGTGTACCCACGGTGATGGGTATCGAACCAGACTGTTTTGAGTATATGTACCATGTTGATTTTGCAACCATTATCATACTTGTATGGCCAATCTTGCTCCTTCATTATGGTTCTCTTTGCCTGGATCCTTAGCTGAAAGAGCTTGGCCTGATGTGGTCTTGATTCTTCGGATGACCATGGGTGCTGCCAGGTACAATATTCCGGCATGCATATTACTTGACAAGTTGTAGCTGTAGGGTAACGATCGTCTGAACCCTTGGATGAAACCGGCAAATAAACCAGTAGCCACCAGAACGGTCTTTACAACTCAGATCTGGGACATTACTGGAGTAACTCAACCCCGACTCAAGACGGCTGAAAAGTAGCTCAGAGCATGAGATGGTGTCGATAAGAAGAATGTAGCAGTTCCCTAAGACGGTCGAGAAACAGCTCAGAGTATAGGGTCACTGCTACAGAAAGAAATTCAACAGCTACCCGAGACGGCCTAAAAATAGCTTAGAACACGGGCCAGTTGCTGACAAGAGAAATAAAAGTCGGCATCCACCCCGGACGGCCGAAAACAGCTCAGAACACAGGCGTGGTGCCGTCACCAAAGAAAGACGGGCAAGGGTTCATCCGTGTCCCATACAGCTTATCCATAGGTTGTTGGTGTGTATAACTGGCGTTCTTCTTCTTCTTACATAACTCATGCAATAGTCGGATTCTCACCGGGCTGGCATCATTGTATGATTGACTCATATGGCCTTGGCAGCATGTCCACCATATCTATTGAGTATACGCGGCTGAGCGCTTGATTCCTGAAGCAGGCTTGTGTCCTGACTGACTTTTTGCCTTCTGACCAACTATTGCGGATCTGATCCTTGGAATGCATGGTCATATGCTACCAACTGTCCGTGGAATAGCTTATACTGATGTCGATACGATACCTTGCTGACGAAGATTGCATAGCTTGTGCTCAGAAGCTTTCCCTCTTGAAGACTTTCTAGGGAAGACTCGGTACCTTATGGCAGAAACTGCGGCGGTATCTTACTGAAGAAGCCTGAGTACCTTGCATCAGAAGATGTCCATGTGCCGTATCGAGGAAGACACAGGAATCCTTGCGTAGTACGCTTCTCTGATAGCTTGTGAAGAAAGACCAGGTTGCTTACATCTGAAGCTTTCTTGTTGCCTTATGCGGACTGAGTGCATATATATATATATATATATATATATATATATATATATATATATATATATATATATAGGGTCGCGCTATTTGTCACCCTGGGTGAGGAATAGTTATTCTTCACCCCCCTCTATTTTAACACCAATGCATCGTATTTTTATGTCCCGTAAATTTTTTCTTACTTCATACATAAAAAGAGAACGTAAGAAAATATTAGATCACCGTAAAAAATATTTTATGTCACGTAAAATTACGAACGTAAAAAATAGTGTAAAATACACATAAAATGTATTTTTCTGGTCTTATGATCAATAATTTTGCTTTCTTATGCCAAAATTTTACGTAGTGAATCAATCTATTTGTATACCAAATGTAATTTATTCGTAAAATGATCGTAAGATTACCTCGGATGAAGAATAACTTATTCTGCACCCTGGGTGATGAATAGTATTACTATATATATATATATATATATATATCCCTTAATGTTCCTGCTGTCGTTTACTTGTTGTATGCAACAGGGTATTCGGCTATCCTTCTTGCTGAACACTAAGTTCATAGCACATTCTGACTTGCTTCCGGAATATAGCAGGTTTCAAATTGTACTCATAGCAGACTCAACCGCGTATACGAATCATACCTTTGACTCGAAATGTACTGTTGATCATGCACACACTTTGCCTTCTTGCTGATTCGATGATTACTGCTGCGAAGGTTGCACTGATGTATACTTGATGCTGACAATCAATCCAGAACACCATTTATATTCAGGCCCGATATTCCCAATGTAATGTAGTCTGCTGACCATTCCATTTTGTTGAGCTGAGCTTCCAAATGGCTGTCTCTTCACTGATTCTTTGAGTCCAGTGTCGGTGAGCAACTTCCATAAGGGGAAAATAAGGTAACACCAAGGGCCCAAAGGAAGAAGCAAAAGAAACGACTAAAGCAAAAGCACACAAGAGCACACACAAGCAATATCATATTCTACATCTATCCACAGCAATAATATGCATTCCTACTTAAGCACACAAATCTCGCAAGAAATCCGGTGTTACGGTCTAACATGCTGTGGCAGTGTGCACAAAAGTGAATCAATGTGTGGAAGAAAGTTGGTGTAGACAAGGCTATACCAAACACGGACTTAACACCGGTTTCATCTGGACGGACACGGTGGCGAGGACGGACTTTGTGATCATGTATCGGAACACAAAGGTCACGACCACATCATCATCAAGCGTACGGAAGAAAACCGTACCCGTCCAGAGAATGGACGGCAGGGTGGGATAGCGATGAAAAGAAGGCTTGCGGGCATTGCCCTTTTCCGATAAGCAAGATCAGTAAGGGTTGCCAATGCGGCTAGAGGGATGGGCAAGATCCGGGATAGAAACATGTCTATCACCGAAACTATAGGGGTGGCTAAAGAGAATATGTTGGTGTGGTACCGGTGTATCAATCCGACAAGGAATCGACACCACCAAGCACCTTGGCATCACTCCGCTAGGACGGAGATAACAGCACACCAAGGAATGAGTATGCAAACTGGAGAGCGCAGGTGAATCGAAACTGATGCCACCTACACTCACCAGATCCATCGTTAGTGGTAAGATATCTAGTCTATATGCATGCTATGCACAAACAAATGCAACAAGCAAGTGCAGCACACCAACTAGATCCTATACTAACGGTTACTAGTGCTCGCGCGGTCTAGGGCGTCCTACAGCCAGACCTGCTCTGAAACCAACGCTTGTGGCACCCCGGCTCAGAGGAGACCGGAACGCCCCGTATTCCAGCCCAGGGACAAGTCTTCTGGAATACGGCACTGTTGGCGTAGAACAAATCAGCTCTTTATTACCATGGATAAGATTACAAGGGTACATGGCTTACATCGGCATGGCGATACTACACCTGCCTAGGGTGGTTCTACGCTAGCAGCGGAACAACGACGGTGGTGATGGACTCCACTCCGCAGGGACTCTGGCTGGAACGCGTATCCTAGCTCGCAAACTCGGAATCCTCGACAAGCAAACATTCATGACCTGCAAACTGGCATGACACGCCAGGTGAGTACTTTGAATGTACTCGCAAGCTCACAACAAACATCAGCATTAAGGCAAGACAACATCATAGCAGTCAAGATTAGGTAAAGATTTATCATTACCGAGGAAATGATTGAAAATAATAATAACAGGCTACTCTCCCCGTACTCTGGTGACCAACTCATGATCTCACCAAGAACATTCAGTGAATATCCTCAAGACGGTCACCAAGACTTGTCGCCGGCAAGATGTCCAACTGCTACCATACTCAGACGAGTTCTTCCATCATTATTATCACTGTTACGGTTGACCACCTAGTGAGGCCTGGACGGACTGTCCAATACCGTGGACGCGGCTATTCGAATAGATTTTTCACTCTGCAGAGGTTGCGCACTTTACCCACACCATGGAGCACCTGGCCTCGTGATCCCATTCGGGTGGACCAGCGTTGCCCCAACGAAACCTGCCTGACCCGTGACTCTCCCATCGTACCACCGGCATTCATCCTCCCCCGGAGTCCTGCCCTGGGTGGCCCCTGTGTCCTCGTGACACCTGCCACCGTCGTGGTCAAACAAAACTGTCCCAAACGGGGACGGGTACCCATACAACTCAACTGGGCTCACAAGGTTATCGCCGCCTATCGGGCCAGGGCAGCACGCGCGCATAACCTTCCCTCTTTGATGGTACCGATAAAAGAGCACGCGATCAGACCAAGTCAAGGCCGTCCCATACCGGCAAATGTGGTTGCACGGATAAGCCTGGACAGGTGACTCTAGATCAACCAACTAAGTATCTTATCCCCGAATAATATTTCTGTCATAGCTGACACTCTGATATCACAGTAATCCAATAACCAATAAGCTCAAGCCACTGCTACTGATTCATACCCACAAACTGCCGGTTGAAACCCAAAATAATCATAGACCGTAATCTCTACGTCATGGCATCAACAAGTGGGTAAAATACTAGTCGTACTCAACATGGTTGTCACCTATTCAAGAATTCATTCAAACATTGCAGAATTGAATCCATACTACAAATAATCATACTTGCGATTAAAGTAATTGATTAAACCATGATATTGCAATGCAATTATGCAGATGAGGGTTGTGGCTTGCCTGGGGTTGATGGAACCATCGGGAAGAAGTGCGATAAGACGCCGGAAAGATTTTCCGGAAGAGTTTACCTCTCGGAGGGGGCTCAATCGGAGGCAAGGGCAAAATGGTTATTTTCACAGTGTGAAAACATTATGAGAATGGTACCAGCAGAACGGACTCGGTGAGACGAAGAATTGGGCGTTGGCTTTACCTCAGTCGGTGTTAGGATCGCGAAGATATGGGCGTTTGAACACCAGGGACCAATCTGTAAAAAAGATTCCTACAAACAGGCCCCTGGCTAAAAAAAGTACGCGCATCCGGCAGAGTATGCCTCATGTACTGGAAAGCGCCTTTTTAACCGAAGTGGGTTGAAAGTACGCTTTCACCAAATGGAAACGTATTCTTAGCCGAAAAGGACAGAGTACGCTTTCTAACTTGGAAAGCGTATTCACGAAAATACGTTTCCACTTAAATCTGACTGGGGGCCCGGGTTGACTCTTCTCTCTAGCTGATGTGTGGGCCCCGCCTCATCTCCTCTCTCCTCCTCTTGTCTTCTTCTCTACCGCGACAGAGAGGCGGGGGCGGCTCCAGCCGCCGGCCTGGCCAACAGCAACCTGTTTGTGCTGTGGTGTGGCCACCACAGTGCACCTCTTGTCTTGATATTGGGCAGAGGTTGATCATCTATTAGGGTAATCATCTTGGCAAAGTTTCAGCACCAAAGAACAAGTCTAGATAGTACCTCCTTTGTAACTTTGCCCACTGACCAGAAATGAAGATGAGGATGCTGGGGTCAAATGGCTAGATGGACTTGGATGATTTTTGGTGGAGACCAATGATTTAGGCATATGGAGGCACTGTAAAAATTTCATACCATTTGCATAAATAAAAATGGTACTTCCTTCACAGTGCTCCAATCTGGACAGAGTTTTAGAAAAATAACTGGGGATAAATGGATAGATTAAATGAGCCCAAATCTTGTGGAGATAGGTTATATGAGTAGTAGAATGTCCTGGTAAAATTTCAGAGATTATGGAGCAACATAAAATATAGTTGCTTCACAACCCAAAATTATGACCAGAAACAAAGATTTGATGCTGTGGTCACATAGTTGAAGGGATGATGCTCGAATTTTGTGTAGAGTGTTAATTTGAGCATATAAAGATGTCTGCCAAATTTCAACTCATTTGCGTACTCTTAGCTAGCACTTACTTCACAAAGCTTCTTTGGATCAGAAACTTTGGAAATTTGCCAAGAAATATTTACTATCCAAATTGGGTTGAATTTTGGCATGTGGCAATGATATGGATAGGAAAGAGTGCCCAAAAAGTTTGGGAGCAAGCAAGCAAAGATAAATGGCACTTGCTTCACAACTTGACAATTAGGGTAGGATCAGAAAAGAAATTTTGTGGAATATTTTTGAACATGGCAAGGAAGTATTTTGACATATCTGAGGAATATATGACCCAAACAATTTATGAGAATTATTTGGGAATTTTTGGAGTGATAGAAATGTGGGTTGCTTCACAACCCAGAGCAAACAGGGTTATTCCTTTAATAGAAAAAGGAATATTCTCAAGAAAAAGATTATTGGGATTGGCTCAAGATGGAAATGACAAGGTCTTGAGATGGTTTAGAGGTTGTCAAGCCACTAGGGAAGATAAATCAAGGGTGATTCCTTCCAGGTTCAAAGACTACCAAGCCACAGAAAAGCAAAATCAGACCAAAATCAAAAGAAAAAGAAATGGGCAAAATCCAAGGTGTTACAGGCGGTGCTCGGGGGCGAGAGAGAGAGAGAGAGAAAGAAATAAAGAGAGTGAGAGAGTGGGGCGGCGCCGGGGGGTAACGGTCGTTAGTTAGGCAGTTTCTTTGTCGTCCGCTAGCGGACGGCAAAGGGCAATGGGGCAGACGGCAAAGATTGGGCGGACGGCCTCCAGGCCGCCCATTTGACCTAACCGTCTTCATGGCCCAGTGGGGCCTAGCTGGTCTCTTTGCCGTCTACCTCTGGGCCCTTTGCCGTCCGCGGGCCGACGGCAAAGAGTTGGCTGACGGCACCCCCTATCTTTGCCATCAGCCTGGTCTTTACCGTCCGTTTTCTGTAAGCTGACGGCAAAGACTTTCTTTGCCGTCCGCTAGCCGACGGCAAAGATCTGGCTAACGGCAAATTTCCTGATTCCAGTAGTGGTGGTGTGTCAAGGCCATGTATTTATTCAATAGGTGGCAAACTCTTAACATCCTCAGCTTTAATACCTTTTTCCTTCATAGATTTCTTTGCCTCTTGCATATCTTCAGGACTGAGAAATAAGATACCCCTCTTCTTTGGAGTGGGTTTAGGTGGTGGTTCAGGAAGAGTCCAATCATCATAATTCTTCAATATGTTATTCAATAATTCCTCAGCTTGTTCAACAGTTCGTTCCTTGAAAACACAACCAGCACAACTATCTAGGAAATCCCTAGAAGCATCGGTTAGTCCATTATAAAAGATATCAAGTATTTCATTTTTCTTGAGAGGATGATCAGGCAAAGCATTAAGCAATTGGAGAAGCCTCCCCCAAGCTTGTGGGAGACTCTCTTCTTCAATTTGCACAAAGTTAAATATTTCCTGTAAGGCAGCTTGTTTCTTATGAGCAGGAAAATATTTTTCAGAGAAGTAGTAAATCATATCCTGGGGACTACGCACACAACCAGGAGCAAGAGTATTGTACCATGTCTTAGCATCACCCTTTAATGAGAATGGAAATAACTTGAGAATGTAGTAGTAGCGAATCTTCTCATCATGAGCAAAGAGGGTGGCTATATCATTCAGCTTAGTAAGGTGTGCCACTACAGTTTCAGTTTCATAGCCATGGAAAGGATCAGATTCAACCAAAGTGATTAACTCTGGGTCGACAGAGAACTCATAATCCTTATCGGTAACAAAGATAGGTGAAGGAGCAAACCTAGGATCACATTTCATTCTAGCATTCAGAGTCTTTTCCTTATACTTGCGTAGCAAATTCTTAAGATCGTTTCTATCCTTGCAAGAAAGAATTTCTCTAGTTATCTCTTCGTCCATAACATAACCTTCAGGTATCATAGGCATTTCAAACTTAGGAGAGCTAGGACTAATAGGAGTTTCATAGTAATTATCAGTTTCATAAGCTTCATCAGTTTCAGCAATCTCATCAGTTTCAGTGGTTTCATTCTCTTTAGCTCTAGCAATTTGTTCATCAAGAAATTCTCCTAGTGGCACATTATCATCAAGCATGGTACTAGCATCATCATAAGCATCATTCATAGCAGAGGTAGCATCATCAATAACTTGCGACATATCTGGATTACTAGCATGTGGTGGTGTTGCAAGCTTACTCACAACAGAAGGTGAATCAAGTGCAGAGCTAGATGGCAATTCCTTACCTCCCCTCGTCTTAGAGGGAAAAATCCTAGTCTTTGGATCCTTCAGATTCTTCATAGTGATCAATTGATATAAATCCCAAGTGACTCAACAAATATTGCTATGCTCCCTGGCAACGGCGCCAGAAAAAGGTCTTGATAACCCACAAGTATAGGGGATCGCAACAGTTTTCGAGGGTAGAGTATTCAACCCAAATTTATAGATTCGACACAAGGGGAGCCAACGAATACTTGAGAGTATTAGCAGTTGAGTTATCAATTCAACCACACCTGGAGATTAAATATCTACAGCAGAGTGATCAGTAGCACAGTAATATGATAGTTTGATAGCAGTGGCAACAGTAACAGTAGTGGTAACAGTAGTAGCAATAGTTTTGTAGCAGTTGGAACAGTAGCAGCAACAATAGTAACTTAGCAAGAACAATAAGTGAAAAGCTCGTAGACACTGGATCGGTAACTCGTTGGATGATATTCATCATATAATAGTCATAACCTAGGGCGATACAGAACTAGCTCCAGTTCATCAATGTAATGTAGGCATGTATGCCGTAAATAGTCATACGTGCTTATGGAAAAGAACTTGCATGACATCTTTTGTCCTACCCTCCCGTGGCAGCGGGGTCCATAAGGAAACTAAGGGTTATTAAGGCCTCCTTTTAATAGAGAACCGGAACAAAGCATTAACACATGGTGAATACATGAACTCCTCAAACTACGGTCATACGGTCATCACCGCGAAGTATCCCAAATATTGTCACTATGGGGTTGACGGATCATAACACGTAATAGGTGCATATGACTAGGCAAGATCGGATCAAGAACATGGATATAGAGATGATAACATAAACGGTTCAGATCTGAAATCATGGCACTCGGGCCCTAGTGACAAGCATTAGGCATAGCAAAGTCGTAGCAACATCAATCTCAGAACATAATCGATACTAGGGATCAAGCCCTAACAAAACTAACTCAATTACATGATGAATCTCATCCAACTCCTCACCGACCAGCAAGCCTACGAAGGAATTACTCACTCCCGGTGGGGAGCATCATGGAATTGGCGATGGAGAAAGGTTGGTGATGATGAAGACCGAAGATTCCCCTCTCCGAAGCCCCAAACGGGCTCCAGATCTGGCCTCCCGATGAAGAACAGGAGGTGGCGGCGGCTCCGTATCGTAAAACGCGATGAAACTTTCTCTCTGTTTTTTTCTCCGAAAATATGAATTTATAGTGGCGGAATTAGGGTCAGTGGGGCCACGAGGTGGGCACAACCCATCAGGGCGCGCCCAGGGGGCCTGGCGCGACCTGGTGGGTGCTGGCCACCCTGGCCCCACTCTTCGGTGGATCTTGGCTTCAATAATTCACATATATTCTGAAATAATTCTCCAAAAAGTTTCGTTCCATTCCGAGAACTTTTATTTCTGCACAAAAACAACACCATGATAGTTCTGCTGAAAACAACGTCAGTCCGGATTATTTCCATTCAAATCATGCAAATTAGAGTCCAAAACAAGGGCAAAAGGGTGAGAAAAAGTAGATATGTTGGAGACGTATCAGGTATCACACAACATTGCTAGAGAAGGTAGAGGGGGAAGGTGACGTCTGCTTGGGAAGGTCGATGAGGTCAGCACATGACTACAGGAGGAAGGTGACGTGAAGTCGAGGAAAGAGTCGTCGTAAGGCGGAGGTTGTGAGAACGCGCGTCGTGACTCGTACATGGAGATTCCTTCCGATGTGAGGAGGCGATGATCTCCTGCCACGACAATTGGAGTGGGTCGGGAAGGGAAGGGCCTCTCTCGGTTGGCACCAAATAGTAAATCTACTCATGGTAGTCCTACCCGAGGAAACAACGGGTATTCCGGAGGATCCCTCGCTACCAAATCTTTATCTAATCTAATAATAAAGCACCGACTGCTTCTGCCCGTTCATCGTCACGACATTTTTGTAAAAAGGTTCCTGCCTTTTCGAGTAGTTAACCCTTTAAGTCAGAACGAATCGCTTTTTTAATTTACACAAAACCCATCGCCTTTTATGCTAATTAACGTGCGGTCCATATTTAAGTCACAAGGAATTGTTTTTTACAGTTTTATATAAACCCCCACGGTCTATTGAAAAATAAATATATTCTTTCAAATAATCATATTTTTTAAACCGTAACTTCAATTTTAACATGTTATATATGAAATTTGATTAGAAAAATGTGTAGAATTTGAATATGATGTCATTTTACATGTTAAATATTTTTAAATGCTATTTAGGATGCAATGTTAATCAATGGCGCGCGATCTATCTTTATTTCGTACCGACGTAGATCCGTATTGCAACATGTAAAATTGAACGTTAATATTTGGAAAAGATTATAATCCTTGGACATGTTATATTTGCACTTGGTTCTTTTTTTTTTTACATGTTTCATGATCTAAGACCTTGCGTACGTACCTTTATTTAGCAAAATCCAAATGTGTGAGTGTGACCGTAGGTGTACATCATCATTATGACGAGTCACAATCAAAATGGAACCGAAACGTTAACGGCTCAGATATTTTTCTATTCTCATGTTGCAACACGCAGGGGCATGTTTACTAGTAAGGCCTAAAATAATTAATTTGTAAACCACATGTTTATCATTTGAGAACAAAGTCTTATTGCTGTAGCGGTCAAAAAAAAAAGTCTTATTGCTGTAAAAATATATAAAAAATAAACACCGGAGGTCATCCCGTGTAGAGGCAAACCCTAGATCCCAAATCCGCGCCGCGCCCACCCATTGCGCCGCAACGAACCCTAGGCCCCAAATCCGATCCGGGCCCACGCCTTGCGCTGCCTGGCAGGCATGGCCCCCTCCGCCGGCGACGCCGCCACCGCCGCCGCCGCCGCCACCGTTCCCCGGTACCCTGCCTGGGTTCTCCTCGAAAAGAAGGGCTACAACGACGACCGCGACAACGCCACCAGCGCTTCGTGCAGGACAGCCACCGGCCGCGACGTCAAGGTGGCCTTCTACCTCGCGCCTCCGCCGGAGGTCTCCTACTTCTGCGTCCACCTCTCCAAGCTCGAGGGCGAGGACGACTTCGACTTCCAGCCCGTGTTCCTCTTCTCAGCCAAGGGCCTCGTCCTCTTCCGTTTCCTCTACATCAATCGAAGCGACAGCAGCAATCTCGTCCAGTACCTCGTCTACAATGCCGGGCGCGGCAGCCCGTCGCTCCAACCCATCCCGCCAACGCCTCTAGGCAGCAGCAGGGATTCGATAGCCGTGGGCATCGTTCCCTGCCCCGACGACGGTGAGGACAGCTACGTCCTCGCCGATCTCTCTGCTGGAAGTGAAATTGGGCACTACGACCTCCACGTTTACTCGTCCGAGACCTGCAAATGGAACACCACGCCGTTGCAGCTGCCAACATCTCCTACGGTCTGGGGAAACGAGGACCTGCCTTGTGAATTCCACAAGGTTATCGTTCTTGGAGCAGATGAGTTAGGCTGGGTGGACCTCTGGCGCGGCATTGTCACCTGCAAGGTGCTTGATAGTGACCTGGTTCTCCGACTCATCCCTCTCCCCAAACCTCAAATCAACACCTTCCCTGAACTTGCAGGAGACGTGGGGTTGGTCCGGGATGTCACCTACTGCAATGGGCTCTTTAAGTTGGTTGAGGTTGATCATTTTTCCAGACCAGTTATTGATATTGATGAAACTTCTAATGTGATTTCCAAGAGGATGAAGGATTTTGACAGCTACGACATCATACATGATTCAGAGCTCAGCTTTCCCGTTCTAAAGCAAGTGGAACCTGTTATTGTCCCTGATGGTTGGAAGATCTATACATATCTTAGGTTTCCTTCACGGGACTATTGGCTCAGGGCCCATGCTGTTCATGTTGATGACATCTCCGATTATAACCCAAAGTATTCTAAGATATCGCCTCAGTGGGATGCTTTTGCTGAAAAGTCGACGTTGAGGAACCTGATAACGGATTACCCGACCTTTGGCATTCATGGTGACAATGTTGTCTACCTTATATCGAAGCTGAAACCTGAGGATGACAAGATATGGATTGTTGGTGTCGACATTGAAAAGAAGATGTTGAGACTAATTGAACCATATACTTACTCGGAAGGTGGCTATGCTCTACCAGCCTTACTTCCCTCTACATTCTCCTATTATCTGAATACACAACTCCAGGTATTTATTGTACACGTCACGTTATAATGTCCTTTTGTGCATCTCACATGAATAATGCTTCGTGCCACTAGGTTTTCATATCTATCTGGCTCTGTATGCTATTGTGCTTATGTTGATACCTAGTCTTCTTTTGAGGTTGTTTGCTTATACTATTAGGATTAATGGTCTGTCTTGAAAAACCTAATCAACCATGGAAATGAAGATAGTCAACATGTTTCTCTTTTCCGTACAGAAGTCTCCAGGGAAGAACTTCTAATACTCTAAAAATGCATACTAGGGAAAAGTGCGTACTGAGGGGAACTTTTCCAAGTACAACTGTATGAGAGAAGGACACACACACACACACACACCCTCTGGCATAGCAGTTTTCATGAGCAACCTGTTTCTCATATTAATGGTCTTGGAAGAATTTATTACTCCTACTGAAAATACGCATTTGTGGAATGGCGCATGCAGTTCGTCACCTCAAACTACTATAGATTACAATCTGTTTTACCACTGCAAGAGAACTCTAAATTGACTTTGCATTCAAACATGTCCTGGACCGGGCTTTTGAATTATTGTGCTAAATCTGTTGTGCTGTTGCTGCTGAAACCCATGTTTCCAACTGCATTGACCTGTTGTGTTTTGTTAATGATTTTCATCATATATTCATATTACAGGTTGTTTTCCATCCACAGAGACAAACTACTCAGAGAATGCCCTCAATAATGCAACAGCAAGTGACCTGCTTCCTTCCTCGTTTTGAATAATTTTATGACCTAACTTTTTTATTTTTATGTTCATAGATCCATGGTGATTCCTCTGCCTGATATGGGTTATGATCCATTGTATGTTCTCTGTTTGGACAACTTTTTGACAACGACGGTCCAAATTGGTTGCATATTTTTCTAGTTTGCCATGATAACATTTGACATCTTCCTTCTCTTATAATTTGCTGAAGGTCATGTGCTGGGGAAGCCATATCTGCAGCAAGTGGAACATGTAATTTCGAGGAAACCAATCAGGTATGCTTTTTATTGATCTTTATCCATCTTGCCATCTCAATTCACTAATATTTAACTATTTTTATACAGGTACTGAGTTCAGATAAATGTTCTAATATAGGGCAGACCATTATACTACAGTCCCTGCGTGCCATTTTGATGTCATCAGGATCAGAATCAGGTAAACATCGACAATGCTTGTTCTATGGTGCTGTTATTTTTTACAAATTTGAGGATCTTCTTTACTGCTTGGTTGAACTTCCATATACTGTATACAAGTTTTGCTCCTTGCTGTGAGACCCTAAATTTGGTACTCACTCCGGACGGGTATGACCAAGACGTGTGGTTACTCTTCCGATTGATTCTCTGGTCCGTGGCTAATTCCTGTGATTAATGCATCTATTTTGGCATCCTCCATGAATCCGAAATTCGCGCATACCCTACATTATCTCTGCATGCGCCTCCTCCATGCAATCCGCTATCAACGGCATCTCCTGTTGCCCAATAAATACCAAAACCTGCATGCATTGGTGGATGTTCTTTCCCTCGGATAGCCATGGCGATTAATTACGGGGTGATTATGGAGTGAATTACACTCCGGGAGTACCTGGGGGTCCATGAGCCAACTAACAAATCCGCCAGGAGGGGCTAGGAAGTGCAAAAGGTGACTCAACATTTTTCTAAGTGGTGGCTAAATAAATAAGAGGAACCGAGCTAAGGTTCATTTCATCGTCTCACAAAAGAGGAAATTTTAAGTTTGAGGAGAATGCAAAACTTGCAAGGGCAGTAACGTCATTTGTGGTAAAGCTGTGCGGCTCATCTGCTGAAGTTGTGAAAAACAGGTGCTTTAGCAGGTGTCACCAGCTAGCTGATGATTTACAAAATTGACCTTCCAACACATCATTAATCTTGTTTTACTAACCTTGCTTTTCCTGAAGGCTATCTTCACCCAACGATGAAACCAGTGCTGAAGACTAAAGAAGACGGCAAACTATGGCTCTCCTTGCCGCTGGGTCACCACTTCTCAAAGCCTTCGGGGCCAGAGCTGAAGCTGCTCAACTCACTGATGGCACACCAGTCGATGCTCCCAGCCTCGCTGAAGAACCGGGGTTTGAATACCATGTATCGGAGTCCGAACATCCCCATCTTTGCTGAGGTGTTGCCGCCTGTAACTGTTCTCGACTGTGGCCTACGCCATCGAGTTCAACCCCACCAATGACTACTTACAAGGCTGTGGTAACGCATATGCCAAAAGAAGCCTCACATGTTAATTCTTGGTTTTCCTTTATCATGTGTTGAATTATCTTATATGAAGTTAGTTTTTCTATCAGTGAATTATTAGTTTGGTTGTCGAGAAGTACAACGTGATTTGCTTGCGGCCGTGGTGCAATACCTTCTGAATTTGAATGTTTCAATGCATGTTTTAATACATTTGAGTTTAGGGCATCTGTTCCCCGAGCCGGTGCGATACCGCAAACCAGTTTTCGGGGTTTTAAGCAAATGCATTATTTTGAACAACATAACTCTAGTACAACAGCGATATGAACCAAATTTATTAGTGTTTTAGCATCATACAATATAATAATCATCTAAATTACAACAAATGTTCAAATTAAAATAATAAAAACAATAATGAATTGTCTGGAATGTAAAGAATGGTTCAAATCATGCATGAATGCAAAAACGGTAGGAGTTCTCCGGCAAGTGAAAAAAAGACAATTTTGCTCGCACTCTTCCATAATGTGAACAAAAAGAGATCTACGCATTCGATAACACCTACGGAAGAGCTGAGCCGGATAGGTCGGTACCTCGACAAAGTTATCTTTCATGAGCATGGAATGGCCGAGAGCTCAATTGCGCGGAATGCAAATACGGCCAACCTTCAATTCTCGACGCTTTCTCTTCTTGCCGCCCTCTAATTCTTCGAAGTCATCATCGAAAAGCAAATCATGTATGTCAGAATCATTCGACGACGACGAGCTCTAATCAATATCCATCTAAAAAATAAATCTGCAGTTAATATACTTATGCCCGCCTCCTAAAATCAAAACCCAGGAAACCGCCAGAAAAATTATCTTTTGACGTGCTGTATGTCAGAATCATCCAACTCCAACGATGACGAACTCTAATCAATATCCATCTGAAAAAATAAATCTGCAGTTAATTACTTGTGCCCGCCTGCTAAAATTAAAACCCACGAAACCGCTAGAAAAATTAGCTTTGGCTGTAAGAATGCCGCTTCTTCTACGCACGGACGCGTGACGTCAAATCCGCAGTGCCGACAGGCGCAACAGCTGAGAGCACGAATCCACGGCTCAATCACGCCCGAAGCAGTCTCTTTCAACCGCATCATGGCCTCACCTAGAGCTCCGCAACGGATCCATACGGTGGCGGCCACGTGCACAGGGGAAGGAATGGCGCGTTCGGGACATATGCGGCACTCGGGCCCAAATATCCCTGTCCCCTGATTTTTTTTTCCGGGCGGAGCCGTTTTCTGGGTCGTTTTATCGTATCGAAAACAAAAAAACGGCTGTTATTAAAAATAAAAAGAAGCTAGATATGCTACCATGAACGGATACCGAAGTTTTGTCGCCTGCGGCTCTCCAATGAGAAGCTCCAGGTATCATCTCCCCATTTTTTTTAATTGTTTGGTTGCTTACCACTTTTTTTTTCGAGTATTTAAGATGAAGTCGTTCGAGCTGAAAAGAAGCCATTGGATGGGCCCAAAGGGATACATGCTTGCTTCCGACATTTGGCCCAACAGCTCGCTAACCAGCAGCTCACCACTCACTCCCCGCGCCTCCATTCCCCAAACCCAAACCCTCGCCGTCACCCCTCCACCGGCGGCCATGGACGACCCGCAAGTGCTCATCGCCCCTCCGGGGGAGTCTCAAGGAGCGACATGCGCGCCAGGATGGAGCGCAACGGCGAGGACCCTGAGACGCTGGATCTCGGCTACAACATGATGCTCCACTTCCTGTACGGCTACCTCCCGGCCCCGCCTGTCTCCCCCGCCGCGCCCCTCTCCGGCGCCGGCGCCTCCTGGCTCCCCGACGGCGTCGACCGCATCAGCCGCCTCCCGGACATGCTCCTCCGCGACATCATCTTCCGCCTCCCCGCCAGGGGCGCCGTGCGCAGCGCCGCCCTTGCCTCACGCTGGCGCCCGCTCTGGCACACGGCGCCCCTCGCTCTTATCGACAGCCATATGCTTCCGGACGGCGGCGCGTCCGGGCTGCTCATCCTTGGGCCCCCCTCTCCCCACGCCGTCACCGCCGTGGTGTCCAGCGCTCTGGCGGCGCACCCGGGGCCCTTCCGCTGCGTCCACCTCGCCTGCAGCACCATGGACGAACTCACGAACACCGATGCAAGATTGTGCGCTGACTCAACATCCTTGTCGCCAAGGGGGTCCAAGAACTCGTATTTGTCAACCGCCCTTGGCCGATGGACCTTCGCCTCCCTGCCACGTTCTTCAGTTGCGCCACCCTCACCCGCCCTCTACCTCGGCCTTTGGGGGCTCCCGGCCGCCGGCGCCGTGCCGCGCGACTTTAGCTTCCCCAACCTCCGGGAGCTCGGCCTCTGCTGCAATATCATGCAGAGGCCCATCTCCAGGAGGTCGGGGAATCTGGCGCCGCGCGGTACGGCTATGTTAGGATGAGTCTAGCTCACGAATCACTCCATTACATGGTAATCAAGCTCACATATATTATATCACTAAGCTTCCTAGAATTGGAAGCATCTCATTCAATTGAGGTCATCGATTTTGACCGGATCAACAATCTTTCACTCAATTATTTTAGTTAACTATGTTTTTTATTTTATTGAGAAATTAAATATTAGATTTCGTTCATGATTTTGACTGGATCAATAATTTTTTTATAAATCAATTGAAAGCAACCGGCCTATAAAAACTCATCAATCCTAGGGATCCTCTCATCACCTAGAAAAAAAATAGCGTGAACATGTGATACTGCATCATCAATATAGTGCATGTAGCCACTGACGCGGAATTTTTACCACATCAATATGAGTTGATTAGCAGATCACAAAATCACACCGCATAAGCCCACCAGAACACCGCATTATATGAATAAACAAAAAAAGACACTCCGTCATCTTCCCCACTACCAAACCTAATACTCACTCCGTTCTAAAATATAAGGTGTATTAGTTCATCGAAAAGTTAACTTTTAAAACTTTGATCAAGTTCAGACGCAAAAATATCGACATCCACAATACTACTAAATATAGACTATATCACTAATACTCACTTTAGAATTGGGTCACCGATTTTGACCGGGTCAACAATCTTTCACTCAATTATTTTAGTTAACCATGCTTTTTTATTTCATTGAGAAATTAAATATTAGGTTCCGTTCATGATTTTGACTGGATCAATATTTTTTTTCAAATCAATTGTAAGCAACCGGCCTATAAGAACTTATCACTCCTAGGCATCCTCTCATCACCTAGAAAAAAATAGCGTGAACATGTAATACTGTATCACCAATATAGTGCATGTAGCCACCGAAGCAGAAATTTTTCACACATAAATATGATTTGATTAGCAGATCACAAAATCACACCGCAAAAACCCACCAGAACACTGCATTATATGAATAAACAAGAAAAGACGCTCTGTCATTTTCCCCACTAATCAAAACTAATACTCACTCCGTTCTAAAATCTAAGGTATATTAGTTCATTGAAAAGTTAACTTTTAAAACTTTGATCAAGTTGAGACGCAAAAATATCGACATCCACAATACTAAATAATAAAATATGAAAATTCATTTCATGATGAATCTAAGAATCCGATTTGATATTATGGATACTAATATGTTTCTATAAAAATGTGGTCAAATTTAAAGAGGTTTGACTTTTCAAAAAACCTAACACATCTTATATTTTAAGATATATTGAGTATAAATGAAAATTCAAAAACATCAACAGTGCAGCAAAGCGCGCCCAACCCTTCTAGTACAAGAGATTAGGGAAGGCTAATGGAGGTAGGAGCCTAGGAGTAAGAACATGAGGTTTTGGGAACCTTCTAGACAGTTCAGTTTTTGAAAATTTTGGTTCTTTCATTTTCTTTTCTTCTGTTTCTGTTTCTTTCCTTCCTCTTTTTTATTTTTCAAGTTTATTTTCCTTTCCTGTTTCTGTTTCTTTTCCTTTACTTTTCTTGTTTCGTTTTTAAAAATTATCTTTGTTTTAAGAAAAAGTTTGAATCAAGAATTTAAAAATGTTCAGTTTTTGAAATTTTGTTCATAAATTGAGAAAAAGTTTGTGTTTCAAAAATGATCGGATTTTTAAAATATGTTAGTGTTTTCAAAAATTGTTCCGCAGTATAAAAAATGTACCTGTTTTTTATTTTTTTCAAAAAATTCCAAAAGTGTTCAAATGAAATCGTGTTTTCAAACACTGTTCAGAAGTTTAGAAAATGTTCCTTTTTTCCAAATAAACTCATAAATTGAAAAGATATTCTGGTTTCATTTTTAGGAATTTAAAATAATGTTCATGTTTTCAAATTTGTTGCCAAACTCAAAAAATGTTCGAGATTTTCTAAAAATGGTTGATGTTTCAAAAAAAATGTTCAGAGATTCCAAATTTGTTCAGAATTTTAAAATTGTTCACAGTAAACAAAATCAGAATTTTTAAATTTTAATAGTTTCAAAAAATGTTCACTTTCTTCAAAACTTGTTCGCACTTTTTGAAAAAAAAATTTGAAATTTATTCGCGTTGTTACAGAAATGTTCAGAATTTAGAAAGTGTTCGAAATTACAGAAAAAATTTAGAATTTTAAAAATCTATTTTTCAAAGGAAAAAATAAAATTTGTTCGCTTCTTGCACAAAATGTCATATTTTCAAATATTAATTCCCTTTCATTTATTTTATAGTTTGCAAGAAAATGTTCGCAAATTCTCAAAAGGTGTTCATATCTGGCGCTGTGATTGGTTCTTTCCTCTTAGCGCTGGCTTGTAGTAACGTACAATCGTTAAGTGCACTGGTTAGCGACGATGTTTGGGGTTCGATTCCTGTTGATGGCACTTGTTATTTTGATATATTTTTTCCATTGCGCTACAGTATGAGCGGTACGAACGCGCGCACACGCTAATGGGCCGGCCCATTCGGGGGCTCCTGTATGCGTGACCACCCCAATTTGATGCAGAACGCGTCCAATAGGAGCTCCCGGAGAAGGTAGGGTAGGGGAAAGCCGCCGTGCCATTTGCCTGATCCAAGCCCGGATGAGTTCCTGCTGCTTCCCGTGCTTGTACTTGTAGTCGGCCTGTGTCGCATCTTCAGGTCCGGCCCATGTACAAGAGTGGCTTGGTGGGCTTGCTGCCTTCGTAGTATTTTGAGTCGCTGACATCCCCACCTCCTCAACCGGCTTGCCCCCAAGCCGGTGCTCGTTCTCTTCTAGCCCCGCAAAATCCAATACTCCCGGGTCCCACTGCTCCCAGGAAGAAGTTGCATGTTGAAAACTGCCATATCAAGATAAGAACTATCGGATAATTTTCAGTTATGGATCTCGTTGCATGCAAGCCACCACAGGTAGTAGAGCTCTCAGAAATATATGGCGTCCTTTCTTGTAATTTTTCGGTGCTGTTATGGGCTAACCAAAACAGAGTAGTGGTGAGACCTGCATGTAGCCCCCAAGAGAAGCACCACCAATAGCTTGACAAGGTACTGCCATGATCAGTAAAGGTCCAAGATTGAGTCAATTCCCAAAGAACTCCAGTGAGATGCCGAAACGCTGAATTAGTACGCATATAGCTTCTGAATTTTGTAGGAGGGTTTAGACGCTCATGTGATCCTTCAATGGTGAGCTGCATATATCTTGTAGACCACACAACATAAGGAGCGGCTCTTGCGGATGTAATGAAGGTCACCGGGAACTGATCATCAATGTTGAGGTCACAAGAAGCAGTAGAAGAACCATAATAACAAGGAACTCCTTCAATAAAGCGGGAGCAATTCAAAGTTTCAAACTCATATACCCAAGTAGTTGCTGCTCAGTTGTGAATGGAACTGTTGGAAGGAGCCAGATGGCTTTGCACCTAGACCACAGAACGCAAACATGCTGAACCGTCAAACATGAAAGGACCAAGACATCACCATATTGGTTAGGTTTGTATGCCCAGCAGGAAGTACACCCTTTATCAAATACCTCTCGTTCAATTCCGGTGGCCCGTGGCTTCTCAAACTGTACATATGGATGCCCATGGCTGTCATTCAAAGTGACGCTCATGGAGTAAGAAGACAGATATGATGCAAGATTTCCAAAAGACCATGGTTTACTGCTCCACTGAAGAGACCGGAAAAATCTGCAAATGAGGTATAAGGTAACATTTCTTGCAGTTTGTTTTCATCCTTGGCTGATGGTCAGGTGTAGGAAAACTGCATATGGCAGCATGCTCCTGTACATGTTATTTCGTAGGAATTTCAGCAGTACTCTCCCTGTTGTAGATGTCCTCTTGTTGTCCAGGTCTAGCCTCACAGAAAAATGCAGTGCACTGTCCTGTATTAAAATGCCTTTACTGCAGTTATCTTCAGGAGTGGATTTGAGCATGTCGACGAAATTAGTAACAGTAAGATCATTTCGATAACCAGGTACAGAGCATACTGAATTTATCAAGCAAGAGTGATCAACTGGCAGCTGAACACCATCTTTATAGAAGTTGCCCACCTTCCTGGAACATGCAGATAGGGATTCTAGGCCAGTATGTTCACGGTTGTTGAAATTCCTAGAAATCAAACAATTTGCCTGTATGGAAAAGGTTCTATTACAAGAAATTACCTTCAATTCTACCGTACTGAGTGTATGTGTGTGTATGTGAGCATCTACGGTTGTACTATGTTGAAAAAAAAAAATCGATGGGCTCGAGAGAGGACATGAAGCGCTAGAATAGGGCTGGGGGAATCGATCGGCGGTTTTTAGGGCTTTTTTTATGGAAAACCGACGTGAGAGAGGAGGTGGCAAAAACTGAAGGAAGGACGGGACAAAGGTAAGACAGGACACGGAACCTTACAACTTTTTTAGATAGTAGAGATAATACATTTTTTTTTGAGACAAAGTAGAGATAATACATGTTTTGCTAGTTAAAATGAAGACATGAAATCCGTGCTCGACTATAAACCCAACTGGAGGGAGTATGTCAAATGGTTTTGAACAAATGAGTTGAACTTGTTGTGCCTTTGATTCGCAAAAGGCTAACAAATGCTTTTGGTCTTGTGTCACTTCAAGATAGAAAATGCTTAAGTTTGTTTGTTGGGTTAGCACTATTTTTATGGTTGATTCTTGTTGTGTCATTGATTCACAAAAGGCTAACGGATGCTTTTGATCTTGTGTCACTTCAAGTTTGAAAAATGCTTAAGTTCCTTTTATTTGGTTAGTACTATTTTTATGGTTAATTTTTTATCGGATTTTCATGGTTGATTTACGGCGCTAAGATTTAGATTTTATAATTGATAAAAAAATGCTGACGATTTAAATTTACTTTTAATCTCTTGATATCCTGAATCTTTTGGTAACCATGAATGTATTGCCAAATGCCATTCTATTGTGTGAATATGACTAGGATAGTGATATTTTGTTGACATCCATTGTCATTAGCCATGCAATGTGCTTTCACCAATCACCGATTAAAATGCGTGATTTCATTGTCCGGTCGGAAGCACGACATGCCCAGCGAAGATAAAAAAGTTTGCATGCCATCTCGGTAAGGTAACAGAAAAATGAAGCGGGATGCGACAAATATTACATTCCATTAATTAGGAGTGGCACTAACCAGTTCTGTTAATTAGATGCTTGATAATGATCAAGTGCTAATCAGCTAGCCATCACAAACATAATACTACAGCGTAATTGTTCAGTCAAAAACATAATCCTACAGTCTCGCCAGCCCCTAATCCTACGGAATGCCAACACCACACTCTTCAACAGCCACGAACCCTTCAAGAGTCACACACTCTTCAACAGCCTCGAGTACACCTTCTACAGCATCATGATAGGCTCCACTTTGCCTTCACTCGTCAGCAGCATCATGATAGGCTCCAACTTTGCCTTCAAGTTCGCTAGCCTCCAAGCTTCGTTGGTGCACCTAGTGCATGGTGCAAAATGTAAGCAAAATGACGCTCAGACTGAAATAAAATAACCTTCATAATTACCTCTGAGTTTTTTGAACTCCTCCCAAAGCTCAAGAAATTCCCCAACCATTTTGTTTTTAATGAACAAAGTCTTAATTACAGCAGGCAATGTCCAAGGATACTGGTCTTGCCAATAAAGGTCATTCTCATCAGACCTCTCAACGGTTTGTACAACCTTCTTTGGCTGGGTCTGGATGATAAACAAAAAACAGCAGCATTAGTAAATCACTAAAGTAAGACATGGCACAAACACAAATCAGGTCTATCAAATATAGTATTAAGCCAATTCAACCTTCAGGTCATTCTCATCATTCTCTTCATTCTCATCATTCTCATCAGATCTCTCAACGGTTTGCACACCCTTCTTTAGCTGGGTATGGATGATAAACAAAAAACAGCAGCATTAGTAAATCACTAAAGTAAGACATGGCTCAAACACAAATCAGGTCTATCAAATATAGTATAAGCCAATTCAACCTTCAGGTATCGATATGCATGCTCTTGGACCTGCCGCATCAACTTAAAGTTATGCCCTAGAGTGTCTTTATATGGTACATTGGACTTGATTTGTTGTCGGCCATCCCAAAAAGCATGCCTCACAACATGGTGTACATACTCTCCAGACGTAAAACGCTCAGTCCAGAATACAGGGCTACCAAACACTTCAGAGTACTCAATTTTCTTTTGATACTCTAGGTACTCTACCAGGTGATAGTACCCTCTAGCAAAACTCATGCGGGCTGACCCAGTATAAAAACTCGGATAGAATGCCAGATACTCATAGTACCACCCAAAAAAGAGATGATCGGGTAATTCCAAAGGATTCTGCAGCTCGTGAAACAAACTTTCCATATTGGCCGGATACCTTCCATCGATATGAGCAAACAGGCTTAGAATCTCTGTACCATAGCGGGCAAGATCCCGCTTGCAGGAAGCCTGGTTTGCATCTCCTGGCTCTACAAGTGCAAACAGGCGAGGCTGCCCATCTACAATGTCCCAGTTTTTCAGCTTCCATGCTCCATCCCAAGACTTACCTTCTTTATGAGTGTTAAGAAGATACTCCAAACTGCTGATCAAGAACATGAGCTGAATAGCTGTAGTTATTGGCACACAGTAATAGTGTTTGGGTTGTTTTGCAAAGAGAGTCCGGCTCAAACCACCAGGTGCCATGGCAAGTGCATCTTCAAATGGTTCAATGCTGAAAGAGCAAATCATACGTGAGGTCAGCAAATCAATAAAAATAGTCATTCTAGCACATGATCAAACTCAGCAATAAAAACAATAAAAAGCAAATGCACATACCAAGACTTAGTCTTACACTACTGCATTTGTATGGATGGTGGTGATTAATTTAGATGATATCGACACTTTGTGGAACATCTCTTACAGAGAGATATCCTATCTGACTATTTGTCACTGGACCCAATATCAAAATTCCATTCAAGGATTGGTTAATGATGACTGAATTCATATTTATCAAAATTCCATTCAAGGATTGGTTAATGATGACTGAAATCTAGACTAATTTCACTCGGGTTTTTGTTAATACTCTAATCAAAAGCGCATGTTCAACAACAATGGCTACATTCAAGTTCATACCCAAAACCCTACACACAAGTCATCATATAGTTCTACGCACATATATTCTTGAGTAAAATATAACAAATATATCTAACACAGGAAATATAGTACACTTCTTTTCATGTTCTTTAGGTTTGTTCACGACAAAAAAGTAAGTGAAACTGAAATGGATGCAAAGATGACCATCCAGAGATGTACTCTACTCGACTTGGGAGGGTTAACTTCAGTTTTGAAAGGATAGAAAAAAGGGGGTTTAGCACACTTCCAGAAACCCTTGATATTATTAGTATTTACCATGCTGTGATTTCATAAAACAGTGGAGTTTGTTGTACCCAGACACCTAGAAAATTTCAATTACATTAAATTTTCAATAACATACATCTTTTGAAGCTGTAGTGTATCCAAAAACTCCAAACTACATATCAAAACTGGACCGAATACTATTATAGGTCAATCTCAGCTTACAATCCCAAGTTTAGAATAAACCTGTTAGCAAGGAACATGGGAAGTTGCATTGGGAATCAAAATTATAAGCATATACGATCAGAGCTAATCTAGGAAACCCATTTTGCAAAAAACATGATAAGTCTAGCATGAGCTGTGAAATACATTATACATGTTTGACCCATATTTGTCCACACAATAACTCTTTACTGTGTACTCAGCAGAAGCCAATTAATATAGAAGTACTTTAAATATACTGCAACAAGAAGAGAATTTCAGAAATATCACAATGTACTACATTGGGTGTTGTCCTAGAAACTTTGCCTATGGTGTATTGAATAAAACACAGAACAGGGAACAACATTATACCTATCAGGGAAGTCAATTAGAATAAGCTTTGCATTATCTGTAATTTGCTGCTCCAAGTTCTCTCCGGCAAAATCTTTTTTCATAAACTCAGCTTTCAGATAATCAACTACGGCACCATGCAATTCTGCTTCCATTCTGAAAAAAAGGATGAGCAGTAGCATATTAGCATCATGTGGCAACTCATGTGCCCTGCATAATAACACAGAAAGTATGGATTGCTTACACTTTACGGTGGGTGACAAGATCATCAGACAGTTTCTTGTGACGAGGTCTAATTGTAGAGAAACGAATCGGCATTGCGAATGAATTTGTCTCCCACAAAGTATTGCAAATTTCGTGACAATGTCTGGAAAGAGATTAAGTTAGAACAACTTGCTAATTCTTAATTTAGTTTGACTAAAACGTAGAATTGCCCATCCTCTGACAGTCTGACTTTAACAGGAGTAATAACAAATAACAAAGACCGTATGCGCATACTAACTCAACGAGACAAAACGAACAAATTATTATAGGCTTACAGGTTATGAGCATATTCTGTGCAGCAAATGGGAGAAGATACTTACTCATTGAGGAAATGCCTAAACCTCTTGAGCACTTCTGGTGAAATGGCAGGGGAACTCGCCGGCGCGGACGGATCTGGATACAGGCCTGCGTTGGTGCTGGTGTCGGCGGCGATGTGCACCCCACCCACCGGTGAGGATGGATCGGCGGCTACGGGTGGTGGGTCCCGAACACTCGCCAGCTCGGACGGATCTGGATCCAGGCGTGCGTTGGTGGTGGCGGCGGCCGCGATGGGCACCCCACCCACCGGTGAGGATGGATCCGCAGCTACGGGTGGGGGATCCCGATTCCCGCCCGAACCCCTCTTGACTCTCCCGCCGCGGGATGGCCTCTTCTTCCTCTTCTTTCCGGTAACGCCCATTGATCTCTGCCGCGGCGGCGCGTCGCCGCCGACGCGTTGGGGCGGGGACTGGGGGCGGCAGAGGGGAGAGGCGCCGCCGACGCGTGGGGGTTGGAACTGGAGCGGAGGGGAGAGAGTGTCGAGATGAGCTAGGGTTTATGGAGAGGGGGAGGGCCGCGGGGGTGGTTCAAGGTAAACGCGTGGGCCGGTTGGGCCGGGGGCGCGGCCCTAAAAAGGAGTGTGCCACACAGTTTTTCCCTCTAGTAAGGGTTTTGACGATTCTCAAAAATAAAAAAGAGTTGAAGGTTTTGATTTAGTATATCTTCCTACTTCTCTCTCACTTATCTAGATGGAAAAACTTTGTTTTTCCCGCTCTAGCTTTTGCCCACTTTATTTATGCCACACTAAAATTTGACATATCATTTTTGCCACTCTTAGATTTTCAATCACAAATGTCATTCCGTGGCAAAAGCAATAATTTTTCATTTCACCTTTGCAAGTGAAAAAAGTGAAATGTAAAATTCGATAGTGGCATAAGAAAAGTGGTCAACAAATGGAGTGGCAAAAACAAAGTTTTCCCTATCTCGATGGATAGACTTGGGCTGACTACATGGCGGTCACATACCACTGCCTGACCTTGGTTGAGGATCATGACCACGGGAGAGTTGATAACCCTCTAGGGGATCGCAACAGTCTTCGAGAGTAGTATTTCACCCAAATTTATTGATTCGACACAAGAAAAGTCAAAGAATATTTATTGATCTTAGCAGTTGAGTTGTCAATTCAACCACATCTGAAATTTCTTTTTGCAACGAAGTTTTAGTAGCACAGCAAAACAGCAATATGAAAAGTAACAGTAGCAGTTTGTAGTCATTGTAACAACAACAACAACAACTTAGCGAAGATCAATATGCGAAATGCGTAGGCATTGGATCGGTGATGGATAAGTCGTCGAGGTACGATAATCTATAGGAGCGGGAAAGGGCCCCTTTGCGGTTCACTGTGGGGATCTACGTGCACAAAACACCAACCGGGACTAAAGGAAATTTTTTTGATATTTTTTTTTGGAATTTTTTTTTTCAAATTTTTTTTTTGAATTTGTTTTATTTGTTTTTATTTTTTTTCTGATTTTCAAATCTTTGAATTAATTGATAATTTATTCTCTAATCACCCCTCCTCACTGCTCCACACTCATTCCAAATCGTCTAACTTCCCGACCGGTCACCCATCCTCTCACTACTCCAGCCCCAGCACGCTTAACTTTCAGGTTCTATCTTCCCTAGTTTCCAAGTCTGCACTTGTTGTTTTCCTGACAATCTTAAGCTATCAATCCTGTTAACCCTTAGGTCTTGATGTCACATGATTTAATTTTTTGAATTCTAAACAATTATTAAAATAAACAAAATAAGTACTAATAATATTGAATTTCAATGAAAATAAAATAAGTAATAATATTATTTTATTCATTTTTTTGCCATTTATTCATTTAATATGACATAATTAATATCTTTAAATCTGTAAATCGAAATTCGACAAATAATATATCCATTATTATCAGAAAAATGTGAGGAATCCAAATATGACATCATTTATTTATTTTTAAATTCAAAAATTAATTTTTAATTTTTTTTTTTTTTTGGATTTGAAATAACTTTTTTTCCTTTTGGAATTTTGAGAATCTGAGAAAACTTCACCGGGTAAACCCGGGTGAAATCGAGTCCGAATTTTTCTCTAATTTTTTTTTATGTATTAAACTTTTTTTTCGACATCGTATGCAAAAGTTATGGCCGTTTTACATTTTTTTTGCGCTTTTTTGCAAAAAAGGTCAAAATTCATATTTCAAAATTTCTATACCAACTAGACACTAAAACCTAACTACATCTCAAAGGATTTTATTTTTTGAAGATTTAATCATTTTCGTTTATTTTCTACAAAGCTAAAAAAAGGCGGTCCACGGGGGGTACAGTTTGAGCTAAATGACCCTGAAATGGAAAAGCACTACAAATGAACTCTGAAAAGGTTGAAACTTGGCATGGTATCATCATTTCACCCACATAGCATGTGCTAAAAAGTTGAGAGGGTTACGGCAAAAACTGTATGCACTTCGTGTACAAAATGGACAATCTCTTTCGAAGTATCAGGGTTTTAGGCGAAAACTCGTCTGTTACAAAGGCATTTCATTTTTTTAAACTTATTTCAACTCCAGACTTTTTGTGTGTTCAGTATGCACCATTCGAAGCCACGCCATCAATTTTCAACCCTTTCTGACTCCATTTGCTATTTTTCATGCATTTAATGATTTTTTTTGAGCTAAATGACCCTGAAATTGAAAAGCCCTACAAATGAACTCTGAAAAGGTTGAAAGTTGGCATGGTATCATCATTTCACCCACATAGCATGTGCTAAAAAGTTGAGAGGGTTACGGCAAAAACTGGATGCACTTCGTGCACAAACTGGACCATCTCCTTCGAAGTATCAAGGTTTCGGACGAAAATCGTCTGTTACAAAGGCATTTCATTTTTTTAAATTATTCCAAAAATAACCAAATAAATCTTACTGTGACAACAATCTAACACGTGACTAGGAGCAAAAAGAATTAAATTAAAAACTATTTGTAAACTCAAGTTATTCACAATCTAGGGTTTGAAGCAAATTTGAACAAATTAAAATTTAAACCATTCAAATTTGAAAACTAATGGCACAAACAGAAACTAGACAAAATTTTGAATCTAATGCAAAAAGAATCACTCAAAAACATCAAATATCTTAAAAGATATAAGCATTTTAAAACAGAAACTAAAAACAGAAAAATAAAAAAATTCAGAACCCCTTTAGTCCCGGTTGGTGTTTCCAACCTTTAGTCCCGGTTGGAAACACCAACCGGGACTAAAGCCTCAACCCTTTAGTCCCGGTTGGTGTTACCAACCGGGACTAAAGGGGGGGCCTTTAGTCCCGGTTGGTGATACAAACCGGGACTAAAGGGGCTCGTGGGGGCCCAGCCTGGCACAACCCCTTTAGTCCCGGTTCGTGTTACGAACCGGGACTAAAGGTCCGGAACGAACCGCGACTAATGATGCCCGTCCCGAACCGGGACTAATGGTCACATTAGTGCCGGTTCAAATCCAAACCGGGACTAAAGCTGCGGACAAAAGGTCTGTTTTCTACTAGTGTAGACAAGTTCGGGCCACCGTGAGGTGTCATACCCTACGTCCTGTTTTTGGTGAATTATATGTGTGGAAGTCCAATTTACAAGGAGCGCAACTTGCAAGCAAGGTGCACGGGAAGTGCGGCTACACGTGCAAATGGGCAGGGTTTCGACCCTTGTAAAGGTTGTCATGGACCTCCTTTTATAGGCTCAGGGGTTATCATAGTGGCAAAACAGTCTTTACATGGGGTAGATAGTGGCTACAGTGCCAAATTCATAACTCTGACGGGTTAGGACAAACACATTAATTGCGCCGTGAGGTGTCACACCGGTGACGTCTGCCTTCTATTCCGTCGTCACGCCATCAGGTCGGGTGCAATAAGGTTGCTCTCCTGGCGATGGGCCGACACGTGCTGTGATACGTCTCCAACGTATCTATATTTTTTTATTATTCCATGCTACTATGTTATCATTCTAGGATACTTTTTATGCATTTTCATGTTATTTTATATCATTTTTGGAACTAACCTATTAACCCATCGCCCAGTGTTAGTTATTGTTGTGTACTTGTTTTTGATCTTTCAGGAAAACTGTACCAAACGAAGTTCAAATGTCATGAAATTTTTTGATGATTTTTTTTGGACAAAAATAAGACTGGAAGCTTCGGAGGGCGTCCGGAGGGCGCATGATGTAAAATTAGGGTGGATGGACGGCTCCTAAAATCGCCAATCACCGTAACAGTTGTAATTAGTTAAACACATGTTATTTACGTAATTTGTGCCTTTTGTAGTACCTATACTGTGAGAATGTACATCCAACCAATGGTCCAAAATATGATCCGTTGGCGCTATTGCACCCCTTGATGAGGAACTGGACGGAAATTGTAGGTGAGAAACGAGACAAGTATGACATTGACAACGGCCGTGGTCATGGGACGGTAATACATTTGTTCTTGTTTTATCTTATTTCCACCGTGCAATGAATTGTTAATGTCATTTTAACGTATGGTTTTTTATGACGCAGATTGATAACATCATTATAGTAGCTGGAAATCTAGCACTCCTAGAAGGAAGAAGGTGGATAGTACACCGGAGGCTCCCGCGAGCATGAAGTCTTTTATGGAGTAGACCATGAACGATCTGAAGGAGATTCAGGAGGTCATAATTCGTTTGCCGGAGTTACTAGTAAACGTGCACGTGCAACGCACGTCTCTACAAAACACATGAGTATTAATTTTGAATTTGTATTCTGTTATTATTTTGAAAAATAGAAGATATGCAGTCCAAGAAGAAATCACAATCATACAGTTTATGGCAGTCAATAAGCAGTTCGGTTTGTTGTCTCACCACGTGGGGATGGCATGTGAAGTTCGAGCAGACCAGGAAGAGATCACAATCATACAATATGTGTCACACATCCAGGACAATTCTATTTAACCTAGTGTATAACAAAATTGGGATTAAATATGTCATGAATATTTCAGAACGTCTTTATGAACTTGATATGACTATAAACATAAGCATTGTCCAAGTGAACATGTAAGAGATACAAACTTGGAACAAAGAGAGAAAAATAGTTGTCTTTGGAAGAACTGAATCCGTCCCCTCTTGGGTTTGGGATGATTGTTATCTTCAGGAGTTTAGGCTCAGCGATGACCGAGAGGCTGTCCATGGAATAAAAGAGGGCACTACAAGCGAGCTGGAAGAGTCCATGGTAGTGACAATTTTGCCCTATTCTCAGTTTCTCACAACAACTTCTCTTGGAGTACAACTACGGTTAAGACATACACTATCTGTTAGTACTATATAGTTGCATAACGTCTTTAAACAAAAAAAACAAGCCTTAGTAGAAAAAAATAGGGTTTAAATCACACAGTTGTCATGAGCAGCGTAATCCTTACTTCCTAAGGCAAAAATAACCCAACATGCAACTGTCATCGAGGACCAGGAAGAAAAGTAGCAGGTATATATGTTGCCAACCTACAGATTCCACACCCAACTATATAATACAGATGCAAACTTTCTCGATGCCCAAACAGACACATTATCCATTCTAAACTTAAGACAACTCATATGGCTCGGTGTAAGGATTTAATATGAAGCACTAAATATGCCAACTGTGTGATTATATCCACTACTGGCCTAAGCATTTCTTCAAAGAAACCTAAGAGGCGCTAGCTATCAATGAAGGCGCTAGCTATCAACGAAGCTACAAATATAGAACGGTAAATTGTGCTCAAGCAATGGGATAACTCACATTTTAGCAAGTAGGAACTCGAGATTCAAACCTGGCACTGCAGAGGTGAAGACAAAGAAATAAAATACTCAGACGTAATTACAGTGTCGCAAACAAACTATTCAAACTTAAAAATGGCATGAGCATCCAAATCCAAAAAAATTAAATTGTAAACCCCCCCCCCCCCCGGGCCGCTGATTTAGTACAAAAATTGGCGACACTTATTTTGGGATGGAGGGAGTAGTAGTCATGTGTAAGCTCTAAAAGTGGCATACACGATGCATAATAAAGTAAGAAGAGCGATTGCTGATGGACCTGCTTCATATGCAAATAAAAGAAGACAATGAATTCTTTGCACTTCCCCAAAAATCAATTTGGTTTGCATCTTGTATTTCTATTAAAATACTATGGAAGGCAACATGATTAACAACTTCAAAAGAAAAAAAAATGTATAAAAGATTGCATACATACAACCTTGGATAATATCGATTGAAGCGAAAGGATCAATATTATATTATCACTAATGTTTATAGCAAAAGGATATAAATGAAGTATAAACTGGAATTTCTACTAACAAATAAAAAAATGGGAAATAAGAAAGAACCTAGAAGATACAAAATGAGAATAATCTTGAAGGTAATGAACGGAAAACGAATGGAAAATAAGAAAGAACTGCCAAATAGATTTTATGTAATATGTAATGGCTAAAAAGAAACTTAAATGGGGGTATGTACTTACGGAATGCGTATTTTTCAAGGATATGAAAACTATGTAAGATCGCAGGCAGCAAGACAGGACCAAGGCCCTAAGGGGGAGAGAACAACACGTGAACATGAGAGAGGCCTGTCAAGCCAAAACGAAGCCTGTGAATTATAGAATGACATTTCATACTATTTCCACAATTATTCTCTGGTGAAGAAGATATTTATGAGCAACACACAATGCAACATGCAACAGGAACCATTTTGCATGATGATATTTGTCTGGAAGGGCAATGACAAAGCAAAAAAAGGAAAATATCATTTAACTACTATTATCCTATTTCACGTCAATAAAATATGTGTAGGGAAAATAATAATAATCAGACATGTACTCTACAGTATTCAATGTGAATCCTTGTCCATGTCAAAAGGAAAAATAAATAGAAGATGCTCTGCAATACTGGAATAAATTCAGAAAAGGACATCTTGCCTTAGAGTAAAGTAAGCAGAGGCGGCATAACAAGATTCCTGATAATGCCCAACCTAAATAAGAAACCTAAAGTGCTACTTTAACGGTCCACAGTAAAAACTGAAAATTCTACTCTTCTATAAGTAACTTTCAATTACCATAACCGAATGAATATCTTCTCACCTTCACCATAAGCCATAAATCAAATTGTTTATTTAGATACAATAAAAACTATAACTAAAATAGAACCAACTTTTAGAAATAAGGACCTGATAGCAAGTCAAGGGGATTGAACAGGGAAAATAAATCACATAGCGACTAATCTGGTCTTGTTCCCCTTGGTTCTGAGTCGATTTTGCTTGTTGAAATCATTCAATCCATAAAAAATTTCAATCGGAATTTGGGTCAGCTGAACACTTGTTTTCTCTTTCAAAAGTGGCGATGTGCTAATGATCCGATGTGGTCCAACTGACTATAAAACATGGCTGCGAGCATCAATCGACTGAATCTCATAACTATGACAAACATGTAGTGGGATTGGTGAAGACTTACCTATGTATTTAGTCAATATCATGCAACGGAGATGTCACAGAAGGGAGACGTAGTCTCATATGGGCATCACAACAGCCACAACGTGCTGACGTTCTCCACCATGGCTCTGTTTCATTCCTCACGCATACATCGCTAGCAGCATGGACGATGTTCGCTGCATCACCTACTATGGCTGGCATTAGAGAATACTTACAGAACAATCAGTCACAAATAAATGAGACACGAGTGTACATGCATCCCGCACCGCAGAAGTTGTTGCTGCTAATAAAAACTATTACTCCACACATCGACCGCTATCCAGCATGCATCTAGTGTATTAAGTTCATGGAAAAATGAAGTAAGGCAATAAGAACGGTGACATGATGTAGACAAGATCTATTCATGTAGGAATATACCCCATCTTGGTATCCTTAATAGCAATGATACATGCGTGCCTCGCTGCCCCTTCTTTCACTGGGAGAGGACACCGCAAGATCGAACCCATCACAAAGCACCTCTTCCCATGACAAGAAAAATTGATCTAGTTGGCCTAACTAAACCAAAGATTCGAAGAAGAAATACGAGGCTATAAGTAATCATGCATATGAGAGATCAAAGAAGACTCAAATAATATTAATGGATAGAAACTGATCATGAACTCAAAATTCATCGGATCCCAACAAACACACCGTAAAAAGTCATTACATCAAATAGATCTTCAAGAGACCATTGTATTGAGAATCAAAAGAGAGAGAGAAAGCCATCTAACTACTGCCTACGGACCCGTAGGTCTATGGTGGACTACTCACGCATCATCGGAGAGGCACCAATGAGGATGCATTAGTAGAAAACAGGGCTTTGGTTGAGGCCAGGATAAGGGCATTAATCCTGGTTCACTTACGAACCGGGACCAAAGGGTGCACCAGTCCCGGTTCGTGAGGCCAGGGCGTCGGCCGGGCCTCAGGGGCCATTGGTCCCGGTTCGTCTGACACTTTTGGTCCCGGTTCCAGACACGAACCGGGACCAATGGGCCTCGCTCCTGGCCCAGCACCTTTAGTCCCGGTTGGTGGCTGGAACCGGGACCAAAGGTGGTTCTTCTGTCCCGGTTCTAGCCACCAACCGGGGCTAAAGATAAGCCTATATATACCCCCGTCCCTGCCCGCTCACTCTGTTTTTTGGCCGGCCGACGTGTGCAGGTGTGTGTTGCTCTAGCTCTCACCTCCCATGCACATGAGATGTTCGATGAAATGCCCGAGCCACACTTAAGCTTTCTCCTCTCCAAGCTCGACCTCCAAGCTCCATTTTCCTCAAGATTTGTCTAGGTTTGGCGGTCCGTCCTGTCCCGTCCCCGTCCTCACCGCCGTCGATCGCCCGCACCGATCTCGTCGCCGGCGCCACCGTGGTGAGCCTCTTGTTCTTATCTTCTTTCTAAAAGAAAAAAATTCTTACTTGTATGATTTAGATAGATACTTGTACAATTTTCTTACTTTTATTATTGTTTGTTATTATATAGTGCCATGGTTTTGGTATCCGCCCCCGTCGGCCCTCGTCCTGTCTATGATTCCGGATGTGGTATATTATCTTTTATAACTATTTGTTTCATTTAGTGTTTATGACAATTATGCCGACCAACGTGACATAGATGTTTTTATCTAGGAGGTATATGAACCGGAAATTCGAACCGACCCTCTTGTCGAGAGGTTAAATTTAGTTGAAAAAGAAAACAATTACTTAAAGAAAAAATGAAAAGAATTGAGGAGGAGAAGATGGAATTGGAGTTGCATGTTGCCGATGTCGTCGAAGATCACAAGATCAAGATGGATGCAATGCGCTTGAAGGTTAGAAATATTGGAAAATATGCCATTAATACTGAGGCTTGGTATCATTATGCCGTTGGATCAATTGGTACCTTAGTTGCGGTTATGATCGCATTTGTTGTTGCATTTAAATGTTTTACATAGTTTCAATGTATGTTTTAATTAGATGCTCTAGAGAGCTATATGTTGTTCAATGAGAACTATGTATGAACTTTATGTATTTATTTTGGTCACTACTATACTTTGGTTTTAATGTGATGATGAACTTCTATTAATTTGGTCACTTCTCTATTCATGATGTTCTGTAATGGTTTTTGATACATTTAATTATATAATGCACGCAGATGAACCGGCAATGGATGTACGGTGACCGACGCACCTCCGAGTACATTAAGGGCCTGCATAATTTTCTCGAAGTGGCTGAGGCAAACAAGCAGAATGGTTTTATGTATTGTCCATGTACTATCTATGGGAATACGAAGGATTACTCTAACTCGAAAACCCTTCACGTCCACCTGCTTGAGAAGGGTTTCATGCCACACTACAATGTTTGGACCAAGCATGGAGAAAGAGGGGTTATGATGGAAGACAACAAAGAAGAAGAGGATGATGACAACTATCCGCCCCCTGAATACGGTGATGCTGCAATGGGGGAAGCTAAAGATCAAGAGGAACCAGATGATGTGCCCGATGATGATCTTCGCCGGGTCATTATTGATGCAAAGAGACAATGCCAAAGTGAAAGGGAGAAGTTGAAGTTCGATCGCATGTTAGAGGATCACAAAAAAGGGTTGTACCCAAATTGTGAAGATGACAACACAAAGCTCGGTACCACACTGGAATTGCTGCAATGGAAGGTAGACAATGGTGTATCTGACAAGGGATTTGGTTCGCTACTGAAAATAATGAAGAAGAAGCTTCCAAAGGATAACGAATTGCCCGACAGTACGTACGAAGCAAAGAAGGTTCTATGCCCTCTAGGATTGGAGGTGCAGAAGATACATGCATGCCCTAATGACTGCATCCTCTACCGCGGTGCGTACGAGGATTTGAACGCATGCCCGGTATGCTATGCATTGCGGTATAAGATCAGACGAGATGACCCTGGTGATGTTGAGGGCCAGCGCACCGGGAAGAGGGTTCCTGCCAAGGTGATGTGGTATGCTCCTATAATACCACGGTTGAAACGTTTGTTCAGAAACAAAGAGCATGCCAAGTTGATGCGATGGCACAAGGAAGACCGTAAGAAAGACGGGAAGTTGAGAGCACCCGGTGATGGGTTGCAGTGGAGAAAGACCGAGAGAAAGTGGGGGGGGGGGACTTTACAAGTGACCCAAGGAACGTATGGTTTGGTTTAAGTGCAGATGGCGTTAATCCTTTTGGGGAGCAAAGTAGCAAGCATAGCACATGGCCTGTGACTCTATGTATGTATAACCTTCCTCCTTGGTTGTGCATGAAGCGGAAGTTTATTATGATGCCAGTGCTCATCCAAGGCCCTAAGCAGCTGGCAATGACATTGATGTGTACCTAAGGCCATTAGTTGATGAACTTTTACAACTGTGGAATGGAAAAGGTGTACGTGTGTGGGATGAGCATGCATAAGAGGAATTTGACCTACGAGCGTTGCTGTTTGTAACCATCAATGATTGGCCTGCTCTCAGTAATCTTTTAGGACAGACAAACAAGGGATACCACGCATGCACGCACTGTTTAGATGACACCGAAAGTATATATTTGGACAAATGCAGGAAGAATGTGTACCTGGGGCATCGTCGATTTCTTCCGACCAACCATCAATGTCGAAAGAAAGGATAGCATTTCAAAGGTGAGGCAGATCACCGGAAGAAGCCCGCCCTCCGTACTGGTGATCACATACTTGATATGGTCAATGATTTACAAGTAATCTTTGGAAAGGGTCCTGGCGGACTATCTGTTCCGAATGACGCTGAGGGACGCGCACCCATGTGGAAGAAGAAATCTATATTTTGGGACCTACCCTATTGGAAAGACCTAGAGGTCCGTTCTGCAATCTATGTGATGCACGTGACGAAGAATCTTTGTGTGAACCTGCTAGGCTTGTTGGGAGTGTATGGGAAGACAAAAGATACACCGGAGGCACGGGAGGACCAACAACGTGTGCATGAAAAAGACGGCATGCATCCAAAGCAGTATGAAGGTCCTGCCAGCTATGCTCTTACCAAAGAACAGAAGGAAATCTTCTTTGAATGCCTGCTCGGTATGAAGGTCCCGTCTGGCTTCTCGTCGAATATAAAGGGAATAATAAATATGGCAGAGAAAAACTTCCAGAACCTAAAGTCTCATGACTGTCACGTGATTATGACGCAACTGTTTCCGGTTGCATTGAGGGGGCTTCTATCGGAAAACGTTCGATTAGCCATTGTGAAGCTATGTGCATTCCTCAATGCAATCTCTCAGAAGGTAATCGATCCAGAAATCCTACCAAGGTTAAAGAGTGATTTGGTGCAATGTCTTGTCAGTTTCGGGCTGGTGTTCCCACCATCCTTCTTCAATATCATGACGCACATCCTAGTTTATCTAGTCGATGAGATTGGCATTCTGGGCCCTATATTTCTACACAACATGTTCCCCTTTGAGAGGTTCATGGGAGTCTTAAATAAATATGTTCGTAACCGTGCTAGGCCAGAAGGAAGCATCTCCATGGGCCATCCAACAGAGGAAAACATTGGGTTTTGTGTTGACTTTATTCCTGACCTTAAGCCGATTGGTCTCCCTCAACCGCGGTATGAGGGGAGACTAACTGGAAAAGGCACGCTAGGAGCGAATTCAATAATATGTAGGGACGGGCATTCTTGGTCTCAAGCACACTACTCAGTTCTACAGAATTCTACCTTGGTGACCCCGTATGTCAATGAACACAAAAATATTCTGCGCTCCAAACACCCGGAGCAGTGTGACGACTGGATTACATGTGAACACATCAGGACTTTCGGCAGTTGGTTGCAAACACATCTCATGGGTAACACCACTATTGTAGATGGGTTTTACTCGTTGGCCAGGGGACCATCTTTGACTGTATTGACTTACAAAGGATACGAGATAAATGGGAATGCATTTTACACGATCGCCCAAGATCAAACGAGCACCAACCAAAATAGTGGTGTCCGCTTTGATGCAGCAACCAACAGGGAAAAGGACACATATTATGGTTACATAGTGGACATATGGGAACTTGTCTATGGACATGATTTTAAGGTCCCTTTGTTTCGGTGCAAATGGGTCAATCTGTCAGGAGGCGGGTGATACGTCTCCAACATATCTATAATTTTTTATTGTTCCATGCTATTATATTATCTGTTTTGGATGTTTTATATGCATTAATATGCTATTTTATATTATTTTTGGGACTAACCTATTAACCTAGTGCCCAGTGCCAGTTTCTGTTTTTTCCTTGTTTTTGAGTATTGCAGAAAAGGAATATCAAACGGAGTCCAAACAGAATAAAATTCTACGCTGATTTTTCTTGGACTAGAAGGAACCCAGGAGGCTTCGAGAAGAGGCCAGAAGACCTACGGGTGGGCCACAAGCCACCAGGGCGCGCCCCTGGGGGGGGCGCACCCCCTGGCTTGTGGGCCCCCCGTAGCTCCTCCAACCCTAACTCTTCGCCTATAAATTCAGAAATATTCCCCCAATACCAAAGGGATCTACGAAAATACTTTTCTGCCACCGCAAGCCTCTATTTTCGTGAGATCCCATCTTGGGGCCTTTTCCGACGATCTGCCGGAGGGGGATTCGATCATGGAGGGCATCTACATCAACACCATTGCCCTTCCGATGATGCGTGAGTAGTTTACCTCAGACCTTTGGGTCCATAGCTAGTAGCTAGATGGCTTCTTCTCTCTCTATGTTCTTCAATACCATGTTCTCCATGATCTCCATGGAGATCTATCCGATGTAATACTCTTTTGCGGTGTGTTTGTCGAGATCCGATGAATTGTGGGTTTATGATCAGATTTTCTATGAATATTATTTGAATCTTCTCTGAATTCTTATATGCATGATTTCATATCTTTGTAAGTCTCTTTGAGTTATTGGTTTGGTTTGGCCAACTAGATTGGTAACTCTTGCAATGGGAGAAGTGCTTAGTTTTGGGTTCAATCTTGCGGTGTCCTCACCCGGTGACAAAGTAGGGGTAGCGAGGCACGTATTTGTATTGTTGCCATCAAGGATAAAAAGATGGGGTTTTCATCATATTGCTTGAGTTTATCCCTCTACATCATGTCATCTTACTTAATGCGTTACTCTGTTCTTCATGAACTCAATACTCTAGATGCAGGTAGGAGTCGGTCGATGTGTGGAGTAATAGTAGTAGATGCAGAATCGTTTCGGTCTACTTGATACGGACGTGATGCCTATATGCATAATCATTGCCTTGGATATCGTCATAACTATGCGCTTTTCTATCAATTGCTCGACAGTAATTTGTTCACCCACCGTATTATTTTCCTTCAAGAGAGAAGCCTCTAGTGAAACCTATGGCCCCCGGGTCTATTTTGCATATTATATTTTCAGATCTATAAACTAAAAAAACAAAAATACTTTGCTGCAATTTATTTACTTTTATTTTAATTATCGTTTTAGTAATCTTTTATATCTATCTCTATCAGATATCATCCTTGCAAGTGACCGTGAAGGGATTGACAACCCCTTTATAGCGTTGGGTGCAAGTGTTTGATTGTTTGTGCAGGTGCATAGATTGGGGCCTTGCTTGTACCTCCTACTGGATTGATACCTTGGTTCTCAAAACTGAGGGAAATACTTATCTACTTTGCTGCATCACCCTTTCCTATTCAAGGGAAATCCAACGCAAGCTCAAGAAGTAGCAGCGGGGTACAGGTAGACCCGCAGTACGGAATGACAAGAGTGGATCTGAACAATCTTGGGTACACAGATGAACCATTCGTCCTAGCCAATGATGTGGCGCAGGTGTTCTATGTGAAGGACATGTCTACCAAACCAAGAAAAAGAAAAGATAAGGAAGCGAATACATGATACGATGAGCCAAAGCGCCACATAGTTCTTTCAGGGAAAAGAGACATCGTGGGAGTGAAGGGCAAGACAGATATGTCTGAAGATTATGAAAAGTTTCATGAAATTCCTCCCTTCAAAGTGAAGGCTGGCCCAAGCACCCTGTTAAATGATGAAGATTATCCATGGTTACGGCGCAATAAGCAAGGGACACACGCGAAGAAAAAGTGAAGACTTTCTCTCCACAACCATTCTGATGATGGCTTTGATCTAGAATATCACTTCAGTTACATGCCAAGAAATGAAATGCCTTTTGTAACAGATGAGTTTTCGTCTGAAACCCTGATACTTCGAAAGAGATTGTTCATTTTGTACAAGAAGTGCATCCAGTTTTTGCCATAACCCTCTCAACTTTTTAGCACATGTTATGTGGGTGAAATGATGATACCATGCCAACTTTCAACAATTTCAGAGTTCATTTGCAGTGCTTTTCAATTTACGGTCATTTTAGCTCAAAATAAATCATGAAATGCATGAAAAATAGCAAATGAAGTCTGAAAAGGTTTGAAAAGTGATGATGTGGCTTTGAATGGTGCATATTGAATGCAGAAAAAGTCTTGAGTTCAAATATGTTCAAAAAATTGAAATCCTTTTGTAACAGATGAGTTTTCGTCCAAAACCCTGATACTTCGAAAGAGATTGTCCAGTTTGTACACGAAGTGCATCCAGTTTTTGCCGTAATCCTCTCAACTTTTTAGCACATGCTATGTGGGTGAAATGATGATACCATGCCAACTTTCAACCATTTCAGAGTTCATTTACAGTGCTTTTCAATTCTGGGTCATTTTAGCTCAGAATAAATCATGAAATGCATGAAAAATAGCAAATGAAGTCAGAAAAGGTTTGAAAAGTGATGATGTGGCTTTGAATGGTGCATATTGAATACAGAAAAAGTCTTGAGTTCAAATATGTTCAAAAAATTGAAATCCTTTTGTAACAGATGAGTTTTCGTCCAAAACCCTGATACTTCGAAAGAGATTGTCCAGTTTGTACACGAAGTGCATCGAGTTTTTGCCGTAACCCTCTCAACTTTTTAGCACATGCTATGTGGGTGAAATGATGATACCATGCCAACTTTCAACCATTTCAGAGTTCATTTGTAGTGCTTTTCAATTCAGGGTCATTTTAGCTTAAAATAAATCATGAAATGCATGAAAAATAGTAAATGAAGTCAGAAAAGGGTTGAAAAGTGATGATGTGGCTTTGAATGGTGCATATTGAATGCAAAAAAAGTCTTGAGTTAAAATATGTTTAAAAAATTGAAATCCCTTTGTAATAGACGTGTTTTCGTCCGATCAAAGTTATTTAACTTAATATTATATAAAATTTATGCAACTAAAATTATCAAAGTTATTTTTGTTAAAAACTTTAATAGCAAAAAGAATATTTATAAAGTATTTTTTGTTAAGAACTTTTAATATGCAAAAAAATAACATAAAAAATAGCAAAAGTGAAACTAGATGCGAATTTATAGAGAAAATTCAACCTAAATTCAGAGTGCTAATACGCCTAACTAGCACTTTGAATTTAGGTTGAATTTTCTCTATAAATTTGCATCTATTTTCACATAGTAGGCCCCACAAAGTAGAAAGAGGTCGGTTAGGCCCACAGGCCTGCTTTAGAGATGAGCTCAATGTTGCAGCTGTGGCGGGGCTTATAAACAGGTCCGGGCGCCCTTCGCTTGGCGAGGTGGGACTAAACATCCAACTGCACCGTGGCTGTGCCAGGCACAGGCCTTTGGTCCCGGTTGATGGCTCGAACCGGGAGCAATGCCACCCTTTCGTCCCGGTTCGAGCCACCAACCGGGACCAATGCCACCCTTTAGTCCCGGTTGGTGCCACCAACTGGGACCAAAGGTCTCTGCTTTCCGCCCTTTGGGCTGCTGAAATTGACCTTTAGTCCCGGTTGGTGGCACCAACCGGGACGAAAGGGGGCCTTTCGTCCCGGTTGGAGCCACCAACCGGGACTAAAGGGTTGGGTATATAAGCAGGGACTTAGGAATTTTTCAGATTTCATCTGCAGTTGCCCCCGACGACGCCGAGCACATCGACGCCGCCAGGCTGTCCGAGCTCGCCGTCGACGCCCTCGCCGCCCTCTGCCCCGTCGACGCCGTCAGGCTGCTCCACCTCGCCGTCGATGCCCTCTCCGACGCCCTCGATGCCGCCCCTGCCCTGACGCCGCCCCTGCCCCGACGCCCTCGACGCCGCCCCTGCCCTGCGCTGCCACCCTCACCGCCCCTGCCCTGCACTGCCGCCGCCCCGACCCGACGCCGTCACCGCTCGTCGCCGTCACCGCCCCGACCCGATGCCGTCGCCGCTCCTCGCCGGTCTCCTCCGTCGCTCCGTCGCCGTCGCCGCTCCTCGCCGGTAAGGCTCCCCCCTCCTCTCTGTCCCCGTCGGCCCCGCGCGCGCGCCTCCGCCGCTCGCCCCCGCCCACCGCGCGTAGCACCACCACCGGCCCCGCCTCCGCCCACCGCAGCACCGCCGCTGGCCCCGCGCGCATCTCCGGCGACCCTGCAGCGCCGCCCGCGCCCGACGATCTCCCTTATAATTATTTTAGTTGATTTAGTTAATTTAGTTAATTTTAGTTGTTTTAGGATATACAAAAGCGGTAGTTAATTTAGTTAATTTAGTTGTTTTAGTTGTTTTTATTGTTTAGTTGTTTTTATTGTTTAGATGTTTAGTTGTTTTATCGTCGGTCGTCGGTGACGCGATATCGAGGAGTCCCCGACGATCGTCGGTGAGGGAGAGTACCCCCCGACGATCGTCGGTGAGGGAGAGTCCCCGACGATATCGAGGAGTCCCCGACGATCGTCGGTGACGCGATATGATGTTTAATTAGATGTTTAAATGTTTAGTTGCATAGCGTAGCCGTTGAGTCGACGATGCCCGGCCAGCATCCTCGTCGTCGACTCAGTGGCAACCACCTGCTTGAGAGGCGCCATGTCCAGGACTGGGCTCCGCCGAGCTGGCACTGGGAGGTGCTGCCTTCCGGGGCGCCCAGCTTGGTGAGGAATCAGGGTCCCGTCGTCGACCCAGAGGTTCTTTGGTGGCGGTCGCGTGGACCACTGTCGGTTCAGAGGGAGCCGGCCCCTGCGGAGGTGGTACGTCGCCGTGTGAGGGAGGAGGACGAGCACGTCCGACGCTACATGGCTGCGTTGGACGCCAGGTTCTCCAATACCTGGCAGGTTCTTCAGGGATCTCACCCAAGCTATGATCCTGTCATAGTTCCTTCTCTTTGGGTGTCCACCGCCTGCGCCGCGAGACGTCAACTAGATCTGTATTAGTGATATTATATAATAATATTCGAGATGTATTAGTGATAATATTCTATGATGTATTAGCGATACTATTCGATGATGTATTAGTGATATTATATGATCGTATTGTTGCATTGCCTTGTATTGATTTGCATATCTCATGTTTGTATATTGCCATGTTGTAATACTTGCAGAAACTATGGATCACAGAGACTTAGAAAAAGAACAGTTGTTGGGGGATATAATCCTCGTCGGAGGTGATCCCTTGTCATATCTCAACGACACCGATGGTTAGGAAGGAGAGGATGACGGCTCCGGTGATCCAACAATGGAGGAGGAAGGAGATCATGACGGCTCCGGTGACCGAATGGCGGAGGAAGGAGATCATGATCATGGCTCCGGTGACCGAACGGAGGAGGGAGCCTCAACTGTTGCAAAGTTCGACGAGGTAAGGAGACGAGGCCCGGAGAAAAGGTTGCGCCCGGATGAAAGGTTCACGATCACAGAAGTCGCAAAAGATGGCCAACCGATTGCTCCCAAGCGGACCAAGGACGCATTTGTACATCAGTGTGGAGTTGTTGTTAGGGACTATGTCTCGATCAGCACCCAGCAATGGAATAGGAATAATAAGGACCCTGAAGTTTCTTATGTCCAGGATAGACTGAAAGATGATCTTTGGACCGAGCTGACAAATTTCAGCCTACCGCGAGAGGAGGATTCGAATAACCCAGTTATAGAGCGAAAGGTCAAGGCATTTGCTCTTAAGAAGATGGCAGAACTATTCAGCAACTGGAAGAAAGAGTTGAACACAAAGTTTGTCGAGAAAGAGGAGACTCCGGAATTCATCGGTCGATATGAGAAGATAAGAGATCAATGGCCCGAATTTGGGGCCTACAAGAAATCGTAGAAGGGTAAGAAAAGGTCACTGACAAACAAGAAACATGTTGCAAAGAAGAAGTATCACCATCACACGGGGTCAGGTGGCTACTACAAAGCCCGGCTGTTGTGGGACAAAGCTGAGCAAGACCTGCTTGCTAAGAATGTCCAACCAGCGACATTGCACTGGCCAGATCGTTCAAGGACTTGGTTCTTTGGGGTTGGGGGAACTTTGGACCCAGAAACAGGGGAGTGTGTTTGGACGGACGAGCAACTTGCAATACCATTCCGGAAGCTTCAGGCAGCAATCAAGGCAGCGCAGGAAGGGACGTTCATTCCCGACAGAGAGAAGGACGAGCTGACAGAGGCCCTCGGGAATCCTAAACACCCTGGACGAACACGAGGCACATCAGGCTCCGTTCCGCGGGTGCATGGGTTTCCCAACAGCGGTGGTTATGGAAGCCGAGAGAGAAAGAGGAAACAGGAAGCAAGCGAAATGCAGAAGCTCAGTGCAAGATTAGCAAAACTAGAGGAACTTGAGAGCCAGCGAGCTACCGGCCAACCATCTGAGCGGCACGAAGATCCTTCCTTCGACGCTGCCCCAGAAGCTACCCCACCATCTCAGCGGAGAAGCAGCATGGCTTCCACGGAGCTCGTTCAGCCTGATTTCACGGCTCCTCGCTACCCCGTGGATAGTATCACGGAGGCTGAACATTGCGAGCTAATGACGAAATGCTAGAACCTGACCTTCAAGGCGGTGGTCGGCTCTGTTGTACCTCCTCGAGCTAAGGGAACTTTGCATTGCCGTCCGATTCCACATGGCTATGCTGTTGTGACGGTGGATGAAATAATGGATGGATTTGAGGGGCTGGAGCTTGACAACCCTACAGGTGAAGAGGATATTATTGTTCTGGAAAATGCTTTGAGGAGTACCTGTCTATGGAGAAAGGAGTACATCAAGCTTCCAAACTGGACGCCTCAGCAGACTCTGCCTCCTCCTGTGCGTCAGGGCACTCTGCCTCCTCCTCCTCCTCCTCCGGCGCGTCAGGGCACTCTGCCTCCTCCTTCTCCTCCTCCGGCGTGTCAGGGCACTCCGCCTCCTCCTTCGCCTCCTCCGACGCGTCCGGGCACTCCTCCTCCTTCTCCTCCTCCTCCGGCGCGTCAGGGCACTCTGCCTCCTTCGGCGCATCAGCAACGGTGGAAGAGATACGCCGCCGCTTCGGCGGCTAGCAATACAATAGGCGGGAAGAAATACAAATTTGGTCCAAGCCTCAAGCCTCTTCCAAAGTTACCATATGAGAGGACTGACAAGGAAAGCGCTAAAATCAGTGAAGCCGAAGTGAAGGCCCATTTTGCACGGAAACCACCACCTCCAAAGGAAACGGTAGATCCGGTGAAAGGGAAGTGCACTCTGGATGCCCTGAATCGACCACCACCGCCTCCGCTACAATCCAACTATGACCGCATTATTCATAAGACATATGATGAAGCGCGGCGGTCGGGAAGTACTTCCAGTGCTGCAAGAGAAAAAAACGAAGAAGTGGGAAAACAATTCCCCAGCTCGGCAAACAGGAGAAGCAATCGTGCCCCCCGCTCAAGGTGTCTAGCGATATCGCTAATCATCCGGTGCTACTGCCCGGTACCACTCTTGGTGATTACATGGGCGATGATGTACAGTTTGAAACAACTGAGGTAGTAGTAGAGAACTTTAGATACGAGCACAGGAAGCCTCTCGTCAAACCTAATCATCCTCATCTAACAATGATGATGCAAAAATTGCATGAGTGGTACATGGAAACCTGTAGGAAGTCTGGGACCGATAGTTTGATTGTCGGAATTAAAAAAGAGCATGACTTCATTGGAGTCGACCTGATGCCTGTTGAATTTGTGGAGTTATTTCAGTTATACAATCAAGAGGCCCTCGACAAACAACTCATGACTTGCTACTGTCTGTAAGTATTACTTCTATAATTAAGTCTCTAGCTCAGCTCGTTCATTGCATGTATATATAATTATCCTCACTATATTATGCAGATTGAAGATGGTCGAATGCAAAAAAGAACAAATCTATGACATTGGGTTCATTAGCCCAAATACCATAAATGAATGGTCGGTATAAAAGAGAGCCAAAGTTACTGAGGACAACTTGCTAGAAGCGTTCCTTAGACATCAAAACAAATAGGAAATACTCTTTCCTTACAACTTCAAGTGAGTGTTACTGTCTTGTGCATATTCGGTTTCGCTTACTCGAGGTTAAGTAATGTAATTGACGAGTTATGCGTGCGCAGGTTCCACTTTATTCTGCTATCCATTAAGATTGATGGGGCATTAGTAACTGTCTTAGAATAGAGACGTAAAGATCCCGAGTATTATGCGGACAAGACTGCAATGCTCTAGAAGTAAGTTCAATCAATACCGGGACCATATCGGCAACTTTCGTTCATTTCCTGATATCAAGTAATCATTTTCTTTGCCGGGCAGGGTTTGGAAAAAGTTCACCACAATGGTTCCGGGTCTGAAGAAGGAGCTGCGATTTACACACCCCAAAGTAAGTAGTACTAGCTAGTTCCGCGCATCTCTCAATGATTCTAATTTCATCAATACCATTATCATGCTTGCTTATCAGTTTGATTGAACTCTATTCTTGTAAAGTGCTTGTATCAGGCACCCGGGAATCATTTATGTGGATACTACGTATGCGAGTTCATTCGCCACTCGACCTCTGAGCGGGGCTTCTCTGAGAAACAATTTGAAGTACGTAAACAATATTCACAATTTTATTTTATATATTACCATCAATTGTGTTGAGTTTCATTCATATATATGTATTGACCCCCTTCTTTAAATTAGATCTGGCAGATGCGGGATGAACTCCAACCACATGATCGCATACGAGCAATTCAAGAGGAATTGGCGGGATTCTTTCTTGACCACGTCATACCTGAACACGGAGAATACCATGTGAAATTGCAATGGTCTTAGGTAGATGATGTTAGAGATTGTAAGAGATGTTATATTGTACATATGTAGTAGCGTTAGATAGATATACAAAAACTTGTTGTTCGACCAAGCACGGAGAAAGAGATGTCACTTCTCTCTATATATGTTCATGACGATCTTGTGTAATTAATGGTTTCCTTCATTTGCTTACTAGCTAGCGTCGAGTTCTCTCTATATGTATATTAGCTAGCGTCGACCAAGCACGGGGAAAGAGAGGTCACTTCTCTCTATTAGCTAGCTAACACAATATGAAACCCCTAAATTAACCCTCCAAAACCCCTAAACCCCCTTTCCAAAAAAAAAACCCAGCGCCTGCGAGCTGCTGACGCGTGGCGGGACTAAAGGTCCTCCTGCCTGGGCGCCCCGCAGTGGCCACGTGGAGCCCCTTTGGTCCCGGTTCATAAGCAAACCGGGACTAAAGGTTTTGGGTATTAGTCTCGTTTGTTTTGTCCCGATTCCAGAACCGGGACTAAAGGCCCTTTGGAACCGGGACTAGTACCCTGTTTTCTACTAGTGATGATGAACCCCTCCGTGATGGTGTTAGATTGGATGTCGCGGTTCTGGAACTTGCGGCGGCTGGAAGTATTTTTCGTCGACTCCTCTAGGGTTTTTGGAATATTTGGGTATTTATAGAGCTCAGAGGTGGTGGAGGGGGTTCCCGAGGCGGCCACAACCCACCAGGGCTCGCCTGGGGCCTCTGGCACGCCCTGGTGTCTTGTGGGCCGCCAGGGTTCCCTCCTGGTTACTTCTTTGGCCCACTGGCTTCCTTCTGGTCCAAAAAAATCTCCAAAAAGTTTCGTCGTGATTGGACTCCGTTTGGTACTGATATTCTGTGAAGTAAAAAACAAGCAAAAAACAGCAACTGGCACTTGGCACTATGTCAATAGGTTAGTCCCAAAAAATGATATAAAGTTGCTATAAAATGATTGTAAAACATCCAAGAATGATAATATAACAACATGGAACAATGAAAAATTATAGATACGTTGGATACATATCAAGGAGGTAGTATGGCGTGTGATTGTGAATTGCACGCGAGGGTCATCGGTTGAGAAGATAGGTTGTAGTGTGTAAGGCTTCCACCCAAAAGGGAGAGGTGAGGTTGGCTTGGAGGAGGATGATACTTGTGATCTGCGTTGGGTTTTCCGTGAAGAGGAGCAGGTAATTGCATCACAAAGTGGGTAAGTATTTCCCTCAGTTATGAAACCAAGGTTTATCGAACCAATAGGAGTATCAATCCTCAACCGTCTTCAGCGGCTGCACACAAAAGAGCAAACAACTTGCACCCAACGCGGGCAAGAGGGTTGTCAATCCCCTTGATCTCGTTATTTGCAAGCAAATGAGTTGTGTAGATAATTGTAAATTGCAAAATAAAATAAAAAGTAAATAAAGGCAGCAAGGTAATAGTAGTGTGTGTAAATTTATAAGTGCATAGACCTATGGGCCATAGTTTTCCCTAGCGGCATCTCTCAAGTAGGCAACATACGGTGGGTAACAAATTGATAGAAAAGCCGATAGTTATATGATTTTCACGGCAATGATCATGTGTATATAGGCATCACGTCCATAAACAAATAGGCCGACTCCTGCCTGCACCTATTACTATTACTCTACTCATCGACCGCTATCCAGCATGCATCTAGAGTATTAAGTAAAACAGAGTAATGCATGGAGAACGATGACATGATGTAGATAAAGTAAACTCAAGCAATATGAATAAACCCCATCCTGTTATCCTTAATAGCAATCCCATAAAGACGTGTCTTTTCCCTTTCTGTCACTGGGATATAGAGCACCGCCAGATTGAACCTACTACAACGCACCCCTCCCACTGAAGATAGATCAATCTACTTGGCCAAAGCACATCGATAGATCGGAGAGAATTATGAAGCTATAATGATCGTGCAAATAAGAATCTTAATATTCAGAGGTGACTCAAATACTTTTCATGAATAATCTGAACAAAAACTCACAATTCATCGGATCCCAACAAACACACCGCACAATAGTATTACATCAGATAGATCAAAGCGAACATGCGATGATCATTGTATTGAAGATCAAGAGATAGAGAGATTGCCATCTAGGTACTAGCTATGGACCCGTAGGTCTGTGGTGAACTACTCACACATCATCATGAGGACAACAAGGTTGATGAAGAGGCCCTCCGTGATCGATCCCCCCTCCGACAGGGTGCCGGAACGGAGCTCCAGATGGCCTAGCGACATAACAAAGACTTGTGGTGGCATAAAAAGGGTTTCGGGACTGCCTCCAGGGTTTTCATGATATATGAGAGTTTATAGGCCAGAGAAAGAGGTCGGGAGAGACGCCAGGGGCCCACAAGCCATCAGGGCGCGCCCCCCAGAGCGCGCCTTGTTGGCTTGTGGGACCCTGGTGTGACCCCCAGCCTTCTGCTGAATCTCCCAGGTCTTCTTTTGGTCCAGAAAAAATCATCAAAAAGTTTCGTGGCAATTGGACTTCGTTTGGTATTGTAAACCTGAGATGTGAAAACATGCAGAAAATAGCAACTGGCACTAGGCACTGGGTCAATAGGTTAGTGCTCGAAAATATTATAAATTGGTAAATAAAGACCCAAAAAGTATCCTAGAATGACAATATATCAGCATGGAGCAATCAAAAATTATAGATATGTTGGAGACGTATTAGAGGAGGGTATGAACTACGTTGTTTGTGGTGCGAACGAGTCGGTCGGCTTTGTCGTTTCGAGGAGAGGTATGGGGGCAGGAGAATCCGTAAGCAATGCCATTTGTAGAGAAGAAGGAATGGAGAGATGCATTTATAAATTCGTCACCATTGTCACATTGCATGCTTTTCATAACTAAGTGAAACTGAGTGTGCACGAAAGAGAAGAAGCGTTGGAGGACTGTGGACGTGTCAGATTTTTTGCATAGAGGAAAAGACCATGAATAACGTGTGTAATCATTGAGAATGATCAAGTAATATTGAAAACAAAAAAAAAATCACAATAGGTGATGTCCACAAGTCACAATGAATTAAATCAAATGGTGCATAAGATTTAGGGAAAGAAGAAGGAAACGGGAGCCTCGGTTGCCGACCAAGTTGGCAAGCGGTATGATAACCCACAAGTATAGGGGATCGCGACAGTCTTCACGGGTAGTATTTCACCCTAATTTATTAATTCGACACAAGGGGAGCCAAAGAATATTTATTGGCCTTGAAATTTGAGTTGTCAATTCAAATGCACCTGGGATATCTCTCTGAAGCAAGTAGCACGGCAAATAATATTAGTGGCGGTAACAGTGATAGAAGCAATTTTGGTAACAGTAGTAACAATAGCAATTGAGTAGCAAGTGTGACAGTAACAACTATTGGGGAACGTTGCATGGAAAACAAATTTTTCCTACACACACGCAAGATCTATCCATGATGATGAGCATCTACGAGAGGGAGAGTGAATCTACATACTCTTGTAGATCGCTAAGCGGAAGCGTTAAAAACGCGGTTGATGTAGTCGAACGTCTTCGCGATCCAAATCACAAGCCGTCCGCGGTTGATGTAGTTAAACGTCTTCATGATCCAAATCGCAAACCGTCCCGTGATCCCATCACGATCCGTCTCGCGATCCAATCACGATCTGTTCCGCGATCCAATCACGGTCCTTCCAATCTAGTGCCGAACGGACGACACCTCCGTGTTCAGCACACGTACAGCTCGATGATGATCTCCACCTTCTTGATCTAGCAAGAGGGAGCGGAGAGGTAGATGAGTTCTCCGGCAGCGCGATGACACGGCGGCGGTGGTGGTGGAACTGTTCCGGCAGAGCTTTGCCTAAGCACCGCCGAAACTAGACTAGAGGAGAAACGATCTAGAGGAAGAAGAGGGCAGCACGTGGCAATTAGGGTTTTGGGCTACCGTCAAATCCTCTATTATATATAGGAGGAAGGGAGGAGGGGCTGGCTCCCTAGGGACCCTCCCCTAGGGTCGGCCGAACCAGAGGTGGAGGAGTCCACCTCCAACTAGGAGGTGGGCGTGGGGGGAATCCTACTCCGACTAGCATTCCTCCCCCTCTCCTCTTTCTCCTGCGCATAGGCCCTCTTGGGCTGGCAGCCCAGCCCACCAGGGGCTGGTGTGTCACCACTAAGATCCATGTGGCCCCTTGGGGTGTGTGGGCCCCACTTGGTGGTCCCCCGAAACCCATTCGTCACTCCCGGTACACTACCAGAAATGCCCAAAACTTTTCCGGAGTTCAAACACCACTTTCCTATATATCAATCTTTACCTCCAGACCATTCCGGAGCTCCTCGTGACGTCTGGGATCTCATCTGAGACTTCGAACAACCTTCAATCACCACCATACAAAACTCAATACTACCGAAACGTCACCGAACGTTAAGTGTGCAGACCCTGCGGGTTCGAGAACTATGTAGACATGACCGAGACACCTCTACGGTCAATAACCAATAGCGGGGCCTGGATGTCCATATTGGCTCCTACATATTCTACGAAGATCTTTATCGGTTGAACCTCTATGTCAAGGATTCAGTTAATCCCGTACGCTGTTCCCTTTGTTCTTCAGTATGTTACTTGCCCGAGATTCGATCGTCGGTATCTCTATACCTAGTTCAATCTCGTTACCGGCAAGTCTCTTTACTCGTTCTGTAATACAAGATCCCGTGGCTAACACTTTAGTCACTTTGCTTGCAAGGCTTATTGTGATGTTGTATTACCGAGTGGGCCCTGAGATACCTCTCCGTCACATGGAGTAACAAATCCCAGTCTTGATCCATGCCCACTCAACAGACACCCTCGGAGATACCTGTAGAGCACCTTTATAGTCACCCAGTTACGTTGCGACGTTTGATACACATAAGGTACTCCCCCGGTGTCAGCGAGTTGCATGATCTCATGGTCATAGGAACATATACTTGACATGCAGAAAACTATAGCAATAAACTGACACGATCATATGCTATGTTTATAGTTTGGGTCTTGTCCATCACATCATTCTCCTAATGATGTGATCCCGTTATTAAATGACATCTCATGTCTATGGCCAGGAAACCTTGACCATCTTTGATCAACGAGCTAGTTTACTAGAGGCATACTAGGGACACAGTGTTGTCTATGTACCCACACATGTATTTGAGTTTCCAATTAGTACAATTATAGCATGGATAATAAATGATTATCATGAACAAGGAAATATAATAATAACCAATTTATTATTGCCTCTAGGGCATATTTCCAACAGTCTCCCACTTACACTAGAGTCAATAATCTAGTTCACATCACCATGTGATTTACATTGTTATGAATCTAACACCCAATGAGTTCTGGGGTTCGATCATGCTTTGCATGTGAGAGAGGTCTTTAGTTAATGGTCTGCAACATTCAGATCCGTGTGTTCTTTGCAAATCTATATGTCATACTGCAGATGCTACCATGCTCCACTTGGAGCTATTCCAAATGGCTGCTCCACTATACGTATCCGGATTGCTACTCAGTGTCATCCGGATTGGTGTCAAAGCTTGCATCGACGTAACCCTTTACGACGAACTCTTTATCACCTCCGTAATTGAGAAACATTTCCTTAGTCCTCTAGTTACTTAGGATAATTTTGACCACTGTCCAGTGGTCCACTCCTGGATCACTCTTGTACCCCTTGACAGAATCATGGCTAGGCACACACCAGGTGTGGTACACAACATGGCATACTATACAGAGCCTATGGATAAGGCATAGGGGACGACCTTCGTTCTTTCTCTTTCTTCTGCCGTGGTCGAGCTTTGAGTCTCACTCAACTTTATACCTTACAAATCAGGCTAGAACTCCTTCTTGGACTGATCCATTTTGAACTCTTTCAAAATCTTGTCAAGGTATGTACTCATTGAAAAAATCTTATCAGGCGTCTTGATCTATCTCTATAGATCTTGATGCCCAATATTTAAGTAGCTTCATTCCAGGTTTTCCTTTGAAAAACTCCTTTTCAAACAACCCTTTATGCTTTCCAGAAATTCTACATCATTTCCGATCAACAATATGTCATCCACATATATTTATCAGAAATTCTATAGTGCTCCCACTCACTTTATTGTAAATACAAGTTTCTCATAAACTTTGTATAGAGCCAAAAACTTTGATCACCTCATCAAAGCGTATATTCAAACTTCGAGATGCTTGCTCCAGTCCATAGAAGGATCGCTGGAGCTTGCATACATTTTAGCATCCTTAGGACTGACAAAACCTTCTGGTTGTATCACATACAACCTTTTCTCACGGAAACCGTTAAGGAAACTCTGTTTTGACATCCATCTTCTAGATTTCATAATCGAAAAATGCAGCAACTGCTAACATAATTCCAACAGACTTTAGCATCGCTACGGGTGAGAAAGTCTCATCATAGTCAACTCCTTGAACTTGTCGGAAACTACTTTGCGACAAGTCTAGCTTTATAAATGGTGACATTTACCATCAATGTCTGTCTTCTTCTTAAAGGTCCATTTGTACTCAACGGCCCACCGTTTTACGGGCAAGTCTACCAAAGTCCATACTTTGGTTTTCATACATGGATCCTATCTCGGATTTCATGGCTCCTAGCCGTTTTTGGAATCCGGGCCCACCATCGCTTCTTCATAGTCTGTAGGCTCATTGTTGTCTACCAACATGATTTCCAAGACAGGATTGCCGTACCACTCAGGGCAGTACGTGTCCTTATCGACCTACGAGATTCGGTAGTAACTTGATCCAAAGTTTCATGATCATCATCATTAGATTCCTCTTCAATTTGATGTAGGCACCGTAGAAACATCTTTCTGTGCCGTGCTACCATCCAACTGAAGTTATGGTTCAATAACCTCATCAAGTTCCACTTTTCCTCCCACTCAATTATTTCAAGAGAAACTCTTTCCCAAGAAAGGACCCGTTTTAGCAACAAACACTTTGCCCTCAGATCTGAGATAGAAGGTATACCCAACTGTTTCCTTAGGGTATCCTATGAAGATGCACTTTTCTTCTTTGGGTTCGAGCTTATCAGGTTGAAGCCTTTTCACATAAGCGTCGCAGCTCCAAACATTAAGAAATGACAACTTAGGTTTCTGCCAAACCAAAATTCATACGGTGTCATCTCAACGGACTTAGATGGTGCCCTATTTAAAGTGAATGTAGTTGTCTCTAATGCATAACCCTTAAACGATAGTGGCAAATCGATAAGAGACATCATAGTATGCACCATATCCTATAGAGCACGACTACGACGTTCGGACACACCATCACACTATGGTGTTCCAGGTGGCGTGAGTTGTGAAACAACTTTCACATTGTCTTAAGTTGTATACCAAACTCGCAACTCAGATATTTACCTCCACGATCATATCGTAGACATTTTATCTTCTTGTCACGATGATCTCAAACTTCACTCTGAATTTGTTTGAACTTTTCAAACGTTTCAGACTTGTGTTTCATTAAGTAAATATCCCCATATCTACTCAAATCATCAGTGAAGGTAAGAAAATAGCGATATCCACCGCATGCTTCAACACTCATTGGATCGCTACATCAACATGTATCATTTCCAATAAGTCACTAGCCCGCTCCATCATATCAGAAAATGGGGTCTTTAGTCATCTTGCCCAAGAGGCATGGTCCGCATGTCTCAACCGATTCGAAATCGAGTGAGTCAAAAGATCCATCAGCATGGAGTTTCTTCATGCGCTTTACACCAATATGACCTTGGCGGCAGTGCCACAAGTAAGTGGTACTATCATTATTAACTTTGCATCTTTTGGCATCAATATTATGAACATGTGTATTACTACGACCGAGATTCAATAAACCATCCACATTGGATGCATGACCATTGAAGGTATTATTCATGTAAACAGAATAACCATTATTCTCTAACTTAAATGAATAACCGTATTGCAATAAACATGATCTAATCACGTTCATGCTCAACGCAAACACCAAATAACATTTATTTAGGTTCATCACTAATCCTGAAGGTAGAGAGAGCGTGCGATGGTGATCACATCAACCTTGGAAACACTTCCAACACACATCATCACCTCACCCTTAGCTAGTCTCCGTTTATTCCGTAGCTTTTATTTCGAGTTACCAACATTTAGCAACTGAACCGGTATCTAATACCCAGGTGCTACTAGGAGTACTAGTAAGGTACACATGAACAAAACGTATATCAAATAAACTTCTGTTGACGTTGCCAGCCTTCTTATCTACCAAGTATCTAGGGTTGTTCCGCTTCAGCGACCGTTCTCCTCATAAAAGAAGCACTTAGTCTCGGGTTTGGGTTCAACCTTGGGTTTCTTCACTGGAGCAGCAACTGGCTTGCCCTCCATGAAGTTTCCCTCCTTGCCCTTGCCCTTCTCGAAACTAGTGGTTTCACTAACCATCAACACTTGATGCTCCTGATGACCCACAAGTATAGGGGATCTATCGTAGTCCTTTCGATAAGTAAGAGTGTCGAACCCAACGAGGAGCAGAAGGAAATGACAAGCGGTTCTCAGTAAGGTATCCTCTGCAAGCACTGAAATTATCGGTAACAGATAGTTTTGTGATAAGATAATTCGTAACGGGTAACAAGTAACAAGTGTAGCAAAGGTGCAACAAGGTGGCCCAATCCTTTTTGTAGAAAAGGACAAGCCTGGACAAACTCTTATATAAAGCAAAGCGCTCCTGAGGACACATGGGAATTTCTGTCAAGCTAGTTTTCATCATGCTCATATGATTCGCGTTCGTTACTTTGATAATTTGATATGTGGGTGGACCGGTGCTTGGGTGCTGCCCTTACTTGGACAAGCCTCCCACTTATTATTAACCCCTCTCGCAAGCATCCGCAACTACGAAAGAAGAATTAAGATAAATCTAACCATAGCATGAAACATGTGGATCCAAATCAGCCCCTTACGAAGCAACGCATAAACTAGGGTTTAAGCTTCTGTCACTCTAGCAACCCATCATCTACTTATTACTTCCCAATGCCTTCCTCTAGGCCCAAACAATGGTGAAGTGTCATGTAGTCGACGTTCACATAACACCACTAGAGGAGAGACAACATACATCTCATCAAAATATCGAACGAATATCAAATTCACATGAATACTTATAACAAGACTTATCCCATGTCCTCAGGAACAAACGTAATTACTCACAAAGCATATTATTGTTCATGATCAGAGGAGTATTAATTATCATTAAGGATCTGAACATATGATCTTCCACCAAGTAAACCAACTAGCATCAACTACAAGGAGTAATCAACACTACTAGCAACCCACCTGTACCAATCTGAGGTTTTGAGATAAAGATCGGATACAAGAGATGAACTAGGGTTTGGAGAGGAGATGGTGCTGATGAAGATGTTGATGGAGATTGACCCCCTCTCGATGAGAGGATCGTTGGTGATGACGATGGCTTCGATTTCCCCCTTCGGGAGGGAAGTTTCCCCGTCATAACAGCTCTGCCGGAGCCCTAGATTGGTTCTGCCCAAGTCCCACCTCGAGACGGTGGCGCTTCATCCCGAAAGCTCCATTATGATTTTTTCCAGGTCAAAACCCTCCATATAGAAGAAGATGGGCACCGGAGGCCTGCCAGGTGGGCCACAAGCCACAGGGGCACGCCCTGGGGGGTAGGGCGCTCCCCCTGGCTTGTGACTGCCTGGTGGGTCCCCCCGGTATATTCTTCGCCCAATATTTTTTATATATTCCAAAATAATTCTCCGTAGATTTTCAGGACTTTTGGAGTTGTGCAGAATAGGTATCTCAGATTTGCTCCTTTTCCAATCCAGAATTCCAGCTGCCGGCATTCTCCCTCTTCATGTAAACCTTGTAAAATAAGAGAGAAAAGGCATAAGTATTGCACCATAATGTGTATTAACAGCCCATAATGCAATGAATATTGATATAAAAGCATGATGCAAAATGGACGTATCAACTCCCCCAAGCTTAGACCTCGCTTGTCCTCAAGCGAAAGCCGAAATCGATAAATATGCCCACATGTTTAGAGATAGAGGTGTCGATAAAATAAAATACGGACATGCGGGCATCATGATCATCTTTAGAACAGCAACATATATTGACATATAATTTTTTATGCTAGAGTAACAATTCATTCACAAGGTAAAGTATGAATCAAGAACTCTATTGAGAACCAACAAACTATGATCTCAGTCATTGAGGCAATTCCAATTTATCATAATGTCGGAAAGAGTCAATATAAGAGCTTGTAAAGAAAATCCACATATTCAATCATCTTTTAGTCTTTCATAATTGCTAACACTCACGCGGTACCTATGAGGTCAAAGCTTCAATCAGACACAAAGAAAGATAGGGGCTTATAGTTTTGCCTCCCAACTATTTACCTCAAGGGTAGTGTCAACAGAAATAACTCATGCTCACCCACATCCGAGTGGATATATGTGTCTAGATCATTCTCCAACACATGACGCTTGCCAAGAGATAAAGGCGAAATAAAGGAAGCAGTGAAGATCACCATGACTCTTGCATAAGGGTAAGTACTAGGAAATAAAAGTAACAGATAGGCCCTTCACAGAGGGAAGCAGAGGTTGTCATGCGCTTTTATAGTTGGATACACAATCCCTTAATGCAAAAGAATGTCACTTTATATTGCCCCTTGTGATAAAGAACTTTATTATGCAGTCTGTCGCTTTTATTTCTTCCATATCACAAGTTCGTATAAAGCTTATTTTCCTCACACTAATAGATCACACATATTTAGAGAGCAATTTTTATTGCTTGCACCGATGACAACTTACTTGAAGGATCTTACTCAATCCATAGGTAGGTATGGTGGACTCTCATGGCAAAACTGGGTTGAGGTTGTTTGGATGCACAAGTAGTATCTCTACTTAGTGCGAAAGTTTTGGCTAGTATGGGGTGGAAGCAAGCATCACATGTTGGAGGATCTATAACCATATAACTTCTATTCGAAAATAAGCAAACATAAACCATTATGTTGTCTTTCTTGTCCAACATCAACTTTTTAGCATATAATATTTTAATGAGTGCTCACAATCATAAAGGATGTCCAAGATAATATATTTATATGTGAACCTCTCTTTCTTTATTACTTCCTTTTAATTGCAACAATGACCAATAGCTATGTTTGTCAACTCACAACAAATTTCAATCGACATACTCCTTATATGTGAAGTCATCACCCCCCATAAGATCATCATATATATTCTTTGCTATTATTCTATACTTCTTTCTATTTCTTTTTCTCAAGATCATAGCAAGCAAGCAAAGCCCTCAACTCGAAACTACTCTTTATTATATAACTCTCAGACTTGCTTACATAGGGGGAACATAAAGCAAAACTCAAAACTAGATCACACTAAAAACTTTATTCTACTAGATCAAGGTATAACCAAAAGGATCGAACTAAGAAAAACGATAAAAGTAAAAGATGTGATGGTGATACGATACCGGGGTACCTCCCCCAAGCTTGGCACAAGCCAAGGGGAGTGCCCGTACCCATGTATTTAGTTGTCTTGCTTCGGAGGTGGTGATGTTGGAGTTGTTGATGAGGTTGGAAGCTTGTCCTCCGTCTTCCAAGGCATAGGCTCAGCATTGTAAAAAGATGAACGATCTCCGGGATCCTCAAATCTACAGCCAAACTCATTTTCTTAAATCTGTATTCATACTCACAGTTTTGGTTTTGCAGGTCATAAATCTAGGCTTGGAGATGCTCGATTTTCTCGTAGAGCTTGAAGATGTGCTCCCCGATGTCCTTGGCATCCAGCTTGTGCTTATGGGTAAACTCTGAGATCATCATGTGATTGGCATTGAGTCCTCGTTCCACCATCCCTTGGCACTTGAAGACTTGTTGCTCCATTGCTTCGAGCCTTGTCTCCACGCTTCCGGTCTTCTTTGGCCCCTCAGCATCACGGATGTGCAGCACCCCCTCACACATCTCAATGGTTTGAGGGTGTCGCAACACCTCCGCAAGGTAGGGGTTGATGACCTTCTCGAAGAACTTGTCCTTCGAAGCACATGGGGACGTCATGTTGATCTAAATCTGCGACAGAAACAGCTCAAAACGAAAACAGGAGGTATTGTCGGATACGATAGTCAAACCTTCGGGAGATTATATAATGAATTTTTACCGACATAAAGGAGTATACCACAAGAAAACGGAGTCCGGGGGGTACACGGGGTGGCCACAAGCCACAGGGGCGCGCCCAGGGGGGTAGGGCGCGCCCCCCTGGCTTGTCGCCTCCTCGTGCACTCTTCGTACTACTTTAAATTTTCCTAATTTTTTAAATATTCCAAAACAGAGAAAAATTGCCATTGAAAAAGTTTTGGAGTCGGTTTACTTACCGTACCACATACCTATTCCTTTTCGGAGTCTGAAACGTTCTGGTAGGTCTCCCTAATGTACTCCTCCGGAGTTATGGTATTAATAATATTGGTTTCAACATTTATGGGAGTACCTGAGATATAATGTTTGATTCTTTGACCGTTTACCACCTTCGGATTTGTGCCTTCAGCGTTGTTGATCTTGATGGCACCGGAACGATATACCTCCTCGATAACGCAAGGCCCTTCCCATTTAGAGAGAAGTTTTCCTGCAAAAAATCTTAAACGAGAATTGTATAGCAAGACATGATCACCTATATTGATTTCACACTTTTGTATCCTTCTATCATGCCATCTCTTAACCTTTTCTTTAAACAACTTGGCATTCTCATAGGCCTGGGTTCTCCATTCATCAAGTGAGCTAATGTCAAATAACCTCTTCTCACCAGCAAGTTTGAAATCATAATTGAGCTCTTTAATTGCCCAATAAGCTTTATATTCTAGTTCAAGAGGTAAGTGACATGCTTTACCATAAACCATTTTATACGGAGACATACCCATAGGGTTTTTGTAAGCAGTTCTATAAGCCCATAATGCATCATCAAGTTTCTTAGACCAATTCTTTCTAGATCTATTAACAGTCTTTTGCAAGATCAATTTAATTTCTCTATTGCTCAATTCTACTTGACCACTAGACTGAGGATGATACGAAGATGCAATTCTATGATTAACATCATACTTAGCAAGCAATTTACGAAAAGCACCATGAATAAAGTGTGAACCACCATCAGTCATTAAATATCTAGGGACTCCAAATCTAGGGAAAATTACTTCTTTAAGCATTTTAATAGAAGTGTTATGATCAGCGCTACTAGTTGGAATAGCTTCTACCCACTTAGTAACATAATCAACAGCAACTAGAATATGAGTATACCCGTTAGACTGTGGAAAAGGTCCCATATAATCAAAACCCCAAACATCAAATGGTTCAATAACAAGAGAGTAATTCATAGGCATTTCCTGACGTCTACTAATATTACCAATTCTTTGACATTCATCACAAGTCAAGACAAACTTACGAGCATCCTTGAAGAGAGTAGGCCAATAAAAACCGGATTGTAATACCTTGTGTGCAGTCCTATCTCTAGCGTGGTGTCCTCCGTAGGCCTCAGAGTGTCACTTGCGTAGGATCTGTTCCTGTTCATGCTCAGGTACACAACGTCTAATAATACCATTTACTCCTTCTTTATAAAGGTGTGGATCATCCCAACAGTAATGTCTTAAATCATAGAATAACTTTTTCTTTTGTTGGTATGTAAAACTAGGCGGTATAAATTTAGCAACAATGTAATTAGCATAATCAGCATACCATGGAGCATTACGCGAAGCATTTATGACAGCTAATTGTTCATCAGGAAAGCTATCATCAATAGGTAGTGGGTCATCAAGAACATTCTCTAATCTAGACAAGTTATCTGCTATGGGGTTATCAGCACCCTTTCTATCAATAATATGCAAGTCAAATTCTTGTAACAGAAGAACCCATCTAATAAGTCTAGGTTTAGCATCTTTCTTTTCCATAAGGTATTTAATAGCAGCATGATCGGTGTGAACAGTTACTTTCGAATCAACAATATAAGGTCTGAACTTATCACAAGCAAACACAACCGCTAAAAATTCCTTTTCAGTGGTAGCATAGTTTCTTTGAGCACTGTCTAGAGTTTTGCTAGCATAATGAATAACATTTAATTTCTTATCAACTCTTTGTCCTAGAACAGCACCAACAGTATAATCACTAGCATCACACATAATTTCAAAGGGTAGGTTCCAATCAGGTGGTTGAACAACAGGTGCAGAAATCAAGGCATTCTTAAGAATTTCAAATGCTTCTACACAATCATCATAAAAAACGAATGGAACATCTTTTTGCAAAAGATTAGTGAGAGGCCTAGAAATCTTAGAGAAGTCTTTAATAAACCTTCTATAGAAACCAGCATGACCAAGGAAACTTCTTATACCTCTGATATCCGTAGGACACGACATTTTTTCAATAGCATCAACTTTAGCCTTATCAACTTCAATACCTCTTTCGGAGATTTTGTGCCCCAAGACAATACCTTCATTAACCATAAAGTGGCACTTTTCCCAATTCAAGACAAGATTAGTTTCTTAACATCTCTGCAAACTCGATAAAGGTTGCTCAAGCAATCATCAAAAGAAGTTCCGTAAACGGAAAAATCATCCATGAAAACCTCAACAATCTTTTCACAAAAGTCAGAGAATATAGCCATCATGCATCTTTGAAAGGTAGCAGGTGCATTGCATAAACCAAAAGGCATACGTCTATAAGCAAAGGTACCGAAAGGACAAGTAAAAGTGGTCTTTTCTTGATCCTCTTTTGACACAGGTATTTGAGAGAAACCAGAATAGCCATCTAGAAAGCAAAAATGTGTATGTTTGGATAGCCTTTCTAGCATTTGATCAATAAAAGGTAGAGGGTAATGATCTTTCCTTGTAGCTTTATTGAATTTCCTAAAATCAATTACCATTCTGTAACCTGTAACAATTCTTTGCGGGATCAATTCATTTTTATCATTAGGAACAACGGTAATACCTCCTTTCTTAGGAACACAATGAACGGGGCTAACCCATCTACTATTAGCAATAGGATAAATTATACCTGCCTCCAGAAGCTTTAATATTTCATTTCTTACCACTTCTTTCATTTTAGGATTCAACCATCGTTGGTGATCAACAACCGGTTTAGCGTCAGGCTCCATATTAATTTTATGCTGACATAGAGTGGGACTAATGCCCTTAAGATCATCAAAAGTATATCCAATAGCAGCACGGTGCTTCCTCAAAGTTTTCAATAATCTCTTTTCTTCATGCTCTGAAAGGTTAGCACTAATAATAACAGGATATATCTCCTTTTCATCAAGATAAGCATATTTTAGAGTATCAGGCAATTGTTTAAGCTCAAACACGGGATCACCTTTGGGTGGAGGAGGATCCCCAAGTATTTCGACAGGCAGGTTGTGTTTCAAAATAGGCTGCTGATCAAAGAAAATCCTATCTATTTCATTCCTTTCATTCAAATACATATTGTTTTCATGGTGTAGCAAATATTGTTCTAAAGGATCAGTAGGAGGCACAACAATAGAAGCAAGACCAATAATTTCATCTTTACTAGGCAATTCCTTATCATGGGGTTGTCTACGAAATTTAGAGAAATTGAACTCATGAGACACATCCCCAAAACTTACAGTAACAGTTTCTTTCTCACAATCAATCATAGCATTAACAGTATTCAAGAAGGGTCTACCAAATATAATGAGACAAAAATCATCTTGTGGGGAACCAAGAACAAGTAAATCAGTAGGATATTTTATTTTCCCACACAAGACTTCAACATCTCTAACAATCCCAATTGGTGCAATAGTATCTCTATTAGCCAGCTTAATGGTAACATCAAGTTCTTCTAATTCAGCTGGTGCAATATCATTCATAATTTCTTGATATAAGGTGAAGGGAATTGCACTCACACTAGCACCCACATCACATAAGCCATGATAACAATGATCTCCTATTTTAACAGAAACAACGGGCATGCCAACAACAGGTCTATGTTTATCTTTAGCATCAGGTCTAGCAATTCTAGCAGCTTCATCACAGAAATGAATAACATGCCCATCAATATTATCAACCAAGAGATCTTTAACCATAGCAATACTAGGTTCAACTTTAATTTGTTCAGGGGGCGTAGGTGTTCTCGTACAACTCTTACGAACCACAGTTGAAGCTTTAGCATGTTCCTTTATCCTAACAGGGAAAGGTGGTTTCTCAATATAAGCGGTAGGAACAACAGGATCAGCATTATAAATAATTGTTTCTTCTTCAACTTTAATAGGTTCAAATACTTTCACTTCAATGGGAGGATGATATTTAAACCACTTCTCCTTAGGGAGATCAACATGAGCAGCAAAAGATTCACAGAAAGAAGCTACTATCTCAGAGTCAAGTCCATATTTAGTGCTAAATTCACGAAAAGCATCGGTGTTTATAAAGGATTTAACACAATCAAACTTAAGGTTTATACCTGACTCATTACCTTCGTCGAGTTCCCAATCTTCAGAGTTGCATTTAATTCTTTCCAATAAATCCCATTTGAATTCAATATCTTTCTTCATAAAGGAACCAGCACAAGAAGTATCGAGCATGGATTGATTATTACGAGAAAGCCGAGCATAAAAATTCTGAATAATAATTTCCCTCGGGAGCTCATGATTGGGGCATGAATATAACATTGACTTAAGCCTCCCCCAAGATTGAGCGATTCTTTCTCCTTCACGAGGCCAAAAATTGTAAATATAATTCCGATCACGATGAACCAGATGCATAGGATAAAACTTCTGATGAAATTCCAATTTCAATCGGTTGTAGTTCCATGATCCAATATCATCACATAGCCTATACCATGTCAATGCCTTCTCCTTCAAAGATAAAGGAAAGACCTTCTTCTTGACATCATCGTCGGGCAAACCTGCAAGCTTAAATAATCCACAAACTTCATCCACATAGATTAGATGCAAATCAGGATGTAGTGTTCCATCTCCTGCATAAGGATTAGCTAGCAGTTTTTCTATCATACCTGAAGGAATTTCATAATAAATATTTTCAGTAGGTGCAGCAAGTTGAGGAGCAACTCTTTGTGCTTCCGGTCGAGGTGAAGATACCCCGAACAAGCCCCTCAAGGGATTATTTTCCATAGTAACAAGTGACAGTAAATTTCAGCACACTATATAAATTTTCCTTACCAAGTTCCACTCACCAAAGGCGCTTCACTCCCCGGCAACGGCGCCAGAAAAGAGTCTTGATGACCCACAAGTATAGGGGATCTATCATAGTCCTTTCGATAAGTAAGAGTGTCAAACCCAACGAGGAGTAGAAGGAAATGACAAGCGGTTCTCAGTAAGGTATCCTCTGCAAGCACTGAAATTATCGGTAACAGATAGTTTTGTGATAAGATAATTCGTAACGGGTAGCAAGTAACAAGTGTAGAAAAGGTGCAGCAAGGTGGCCCAATCCTTTTTGTAGCAAAGGACAAGCCTGGACAAACTCTTATATAAAGCAAAGCGCTCCCGAGGACACATGGGAATTTCTGTCAAGCTAGTTTTCATCATGCTCATATGATTCGCGTTCGTTACTTTGATAATTTGATATGTGGGTGGACCGGTGCTTGGGTGCTGCCCTTACTTGGACAAGCCTCCCACTTATGATTAACCCCTCTCACAAGCATCCACAACTACGAAAGAAGAATTAAGACAAATCTAACCATAGCATGAAACATGTGGATCCAAATCAGCCCCTTACGAAGCAACGCATAAACTAGGGTTTAAGCTTCTGTCACTCTAGCAACCCATCATCTACTTATTACTTCCCAATGCCTGCCTCTAGGCCCAAACAATGGTGAAGTGTCATGTAGTCGACGTTCACATAACACCACTAGAGGAGAGACAACATACATCTCATCAAAATATCAAACGAATACCAAATTCACATGATTACTTATAACAAGACTTATCCCATGTCCTCAGGAACAAACATAACTACTCACAAAGCATATTGTTGTTCATGATAAGAGGAGTATTAATTATCATTAAAGATCCGAACATATGATCTTCCCCCAAGTAAACCAACTAGCATCAACTACAAGGAGTAATAGACACTACTAGCAACCCACAGGTACCAATCTGAGGTTTTGAGATAAAGATCGGATACAAGAGATGAACTAGGGTTTGGAGAGGAGATGGTGCTGATGAATATGTTGATGGAGATTGACCCCCTCTCGATATGAGGATCGTTGGTGATGACGATGGCTTCGATTTCCCCCTCCGGGAGGGAAGTTTCCCCGTCAGAACAGCTCCGTCGGAGCCCTAGATTGGTTCTGCCCAAGTTCCGCCTTGAGACGGCGGCGCTTCGTCCCGAAAGCTCCCTTATGATTTTTTCCAGGTCAAAACCCTCCATATAGCAGAAGATGGGCACCGGAGGCCTGCCAGGTGGGCCACAAGCCATAGGGGCGCGCCCTGGGGGGTAGGGCGCGCCCCCTGGCTTGTGACTGCATGGTGGGTCCCCCTGTTGGGGAACGTTGCATGGGAAACAAAAATTTTCCTACGCACACGCAAGATCTATCCATGGTGATGAGCATCTACGAGAGGGAGAGTGAATCTACATACCCTTGTAGATCGCTAAGCGGAAGCGTTAATAAACGCGGTTGATGTAGTCGAACGTCTTCGCGATCCAAATCGCCGAGCGTCCCGCGATCCAATCACGATCCTTCCGATCTAGTGCCGAACGGACGGCACCTCCGCGTTCAACACACGTACGGCTTGATGACGCCTTCACCTCCTCGATCCAGCGAGCGATGGTGAAGTAGTGGTTGAGTTCCAGCAGCACGACGGCGTGGTGATGGTGGTGAGGAACAATCTCTGCAGGGCTTCGCCAAGCACTACGGAGATTATGACGGAGGAACTAGAGGGCTAGGGTTGCCGGCACACGGCTTGGGAAATCCTGATGTGTCCCGTGTGCTAGCCCTGCCCCTCTATTTATATGTTGAGCCTTGGGGTCTAAACTTGGAGTAAAAGCCTCCTCCGGGTCGGTTTTGCCCGCACAAGGTCGGTTTGGCCCGCAGGGAAAGAGTCCAACTCGGATCCCTGCCGAACCGTGCACAGCCGCGCACAAGCGGTAGTACCGCTTCACACAAGCGGTAGTACCGCTTGGGCGGTAGTACCGCTTCACACAAGCGGTAGTACCGCTCCGGCGGTAGTACCGCTTCAACAAGCGGTAGTACCGCTTACGCGGCAGCAAAACTACTTTTGCACTTTCCAATACCTTGTGGGCTTTATCCCTTTGGCTCATATAAAGTGTTGCTGCACCCGAACACTTCGGTAAACATCCGGAACCCCTTCCGGTGAACTCCGGAACCCTTCCAGAGATCAAAACACTATTATCACATATATCAATCTTTACCTCCGGACTATTCCGGAGATCCTCGTCATGTCCGGGATCTTATCCGGGACTCCGAACAACTTTCGGTCACCAACATAATAACTCAATTATACTAATCGTCACCAAACGTTAAGTGTGTAGACCCTGCGGGTTCGAGAACTATGTAGACATGACCGAGACACCTCTACGGCCAATAACCAATAGCGGGACCTGGATGCCCATATTGGCTCCTACATATTCTACGAAGATCTTTATCGGTCGAACCTCTATGTCAAGGATTCAGTTAATCCCGTATGCTGTTCCCTTTGTTCTTCGGTATGTTACTTGCCCGAGATTCGATCGTCGGTATCACTATACCTAGTTCAATCTCGTTGCCGGCAAGTCTCTTTACTCGTTCCGTAATACAAGATCTCGTGGCTAACACTTTAGTCACATTGCTTGCAAGGCTCATTGTGATGTTGTATTACCGAGTGGGCCCTGAGATACCTCTCCGTCATACGGAGTAACAAATCCCAGTCTTGATCCATGCCAACCCAACAGACACCCTCGGAGATACCTGTAGAGCACCTTTATAGTCACCCAGTTACGTTGCGACGTTTGATACACACAAGGTATTCCTCCGGTGTCAGTGAGTTGCATGATCTCATGGTCAAAGGAACAGATACTTGACATGCAGAAAACAATAGCAATAAACTGACACGATCAAATGCTACGTTTACAGTTTGGGTCTTGTCCATCACATCATTCTCCTAATGATGTGATCCCGTTATCAAATGACATCTCATGTCAATGGCTAGGAAACCTTAACCATCTTTGATCAACGAGCTAGTCAACTAGAGGCTTACTAGGGACACAGTGTTGTCTATGTACCCACACATGTATTTGAGTTTCCAATCAATACAATTATAGCATGGATAATAAACGATTATCATGAACAAGGAAATATAATAATAACCAATTTATTATTGCCTCTAGGGCATATTTCCAACAGTCTCCCACTTGCACTAGAGTCAATAATCTAGTTCACATCACTATGTGATTTACATTGTAATGAATCGAACACCCATGCAGTTCTGGTGTTGTTCATGTTTAGCCCTTGGAAGAGGTTTAGTCAACGGATCTGCAACATTTAGATCCGTGTGTACTTTGCAAATATTTATGTCGTCCTCCTTGATGTAATCGCGGATGGATTTGAAACGTCGTTTTATGTGTCTGGTCCTCTTGTGAAATCTTGGTTCCTTGGCTAGAGCAATGGCACCAGTATTATCACAAAACAGAGTCATTGGGTTAAGTGCACTAGGCACTACTCCAAGATCTGTCATGAACTCCTTCATCCAGACACTTTCCTTCGCCGCCTCCGAGGCAGCGATGTACTCCGCTTCTCATGTAGAATCAGCTACCACGCTTTGCTTGGAACTGTACCAGCTAACCGCACCCCCATTAAGAATAAATACGTATCCGGTTTGCGACTTAGAGTCATCCGGATCAGTGTCAAAGCTTGCATCGACGTAACCCTTTACGACGAGCTCTTGATCACCTCCATAAACGAGAAACATGTCCTTAGTCCTTTTCAGGTACTTCAGGATATTCTTGACCGCCGTCCAGTGTTCCATTCCTGGATCACTTTGAAACCTTCCGACCATACTTATGGCAAGGCTGACATCGGGTCTTGTGCACAGCATTGCATACATGATAGAGCCTATGGCCGAAGCATAGGGGATGACACTCACCTTTTCTCTATCTTCTGCAGTCACTGGGCATTGAGTCTTACTCAACTTCACACCTTGCAAAACAAGCAAGAACCCCTTCTTGGACTGATCCATTTTGAACTTCTTCAAAACTTTGTCAAGGTATGTGCTTTGTGAAAGTCCTATTAAGCGTCTCGATCTATCTCTATAGATCTTGATGCCTAATATGAAAGCAGCTTCTCCTAGGTCCTTCATTGAAAAACTCTTGTTCAAATATTCCTTTACGCTTTCCAGCATTTCTATATTGTTTCCAATCAGCAATATGTCATCCACATATAATATTAGAAACGCTATAGAGCTCCCACTCACTTTCTTGTAAATACAAGCTTCTCCGTAAACTTGTATAAACTCGAACGCTTTGATCACCTCATCAAAACGAAGATTCCAACTCCGAGATGCTTGCATGATTCTGACGGACTTAAGCATCGCTACGGGTGAGAAGGTCTCATCGTAGTCAACTCCTTGAACTTGTGAAAAACCCTTTGCCACAAGTCGAGCTTTATAGACGGTGACATTACCGTCCGCGTCCGTCTTCCTCTTAAAGATCCATTTGTTCTGAATGGCCTTACGCCCTTCAGGTAATACTTCCAAAGTCCATACTTTGTTTTCATACATGGATCCCATCTCGGATTTCATGGCCTCTAACCACTTCTTGGAATCCGGGCTCATCATCGCTTCTCCATAGCTCGTAGGTTCATCGTTGTCTAACAACATGATGTCTAAGACAGGGTTGCCGTACCACTCGGGAGCAGTACGCGTCCTTGTCGACCTACGAGGTTTGATAGCAACTTGATCCAAAGCTTCATGATCATCATCATTAACTTCCTCTCCAGCTAATGTAGGCTCCACAGAAACAACTTTCTGCGCTGCGCTACTCTCAGGTTGAAGTAAAGGTTCAACAACCTCATCAAGTTCTATCTTCCTCCCACTCAATTCTTTCGAGAGAAACTCTTTCTCAAGAAATGTTCCGTTTTTAGCGACAAACACTTTGCCTTCGGATCTGAGGTAGAAGGTATACCCAACTGTCTCTTTTGGGTATCCTATGAAGACGCATTTCTCCGCTTTGGGTTCCAGCTTTTCAGGCTGAAGCTTTTTGACATAAGCATCACATCCCCAAACTTTAAGAAACGACAACTTTGGCTTCTTGTCAAACCAAAGTTCATATGGCGTCGTCTCAACGGATTTCGATGGTGCCCTATTTAAAGTGAATGCAGCTGTCTCTAATGCATAACCCCAAAACGATAGTGGCAAATCGGCAAGAGACATCATAGATCGCACCATATCCAATAAAGTTCGATTACGACGTTCGGACACACCATTACGCTGTGGTGTTCCAGGCGGTGTCAATTGTGAAACAATTCCACACTGTCTTAAGTGACTGCCAAACTCATAACTCAGATATTCTCCTCCTCGATCAGATCGTAGGAATTTAATCTTCTTGTTACGATGATTCTCAACTTCACTCTGAAATTGTTTGAACTTTTCAAATGTTTCAGACTTGTGTTTCATTAAGTAAATATACCCATATCTACTTAAGTCATCAGTGAAGGTGAGAAAGTAACGATAACCACCGCGCGCCTCAATACTCATCGGACTGCACACATCAGTATGTATGATTTCCAATAAGTCACTTGCCCGTTCCATTATTCCAGAGAACGGCGTTTTAGTCATCTTGCCTAAGAGGCATGGCTCACATGTGTCAAGTGATTCAAAATCAAGTGACTCCAAAATTCCATCAGCATGGAGCTTCTTCATGCGTTTTACGCCAATATGACCTAAACGGCAGTGCCACAAGAAAGTGGTATTATCATTATCAATTCTACATCTTTTGGCATCAATGTTATGAACATGTGTATCATTACTATCGAGATTCAATAAGAATAAACCCCTCACATCGGGTGCATGACCATAAAAGATATTACTCATATAAATAGAACAACCATTATTCTCTGATTTAAATGAGTAACCGTCTCGCAATAAACAAGATCCAGATATAATGTTCATGCTTAACGCAGGCACCAAATAACACTTATTTAGGTTCATCATTAATCCCGACGGTAATCGAAGAGCGAGCGTGCCGACGGCGATCACATCAACCTTGGAACCATTTCCCACGCGCATCGTCACTTCGTCCTTTGCCAGCCTCCGTCTATTCCGCAGTTCCTGTTTTGAGTTGCAAATATGAGCAACCGCACCGGTATCAAATACCCAGGCACTACAACGAGAGTTGGTAAGGTACACATCAATAACATGTATATCATATATACCTTGTTTGTTGTTGGCCGCCTTCTTGTCAGCCAAATACTTGGGGCAATTCCGCTTCCAGTGTCCAGTTCCCTTGCAATGAAAACACACAGTTTCTGGTTTGGGTCCAGCCTTGGGTTTCTTCACGAGAGGAGCAACTGCTTTGCCACTCTGCTTGGAGTTACCCTTCTTACCCTTGCCATTTTTCTTGAAACTAGTGGTTTTATTGACCATCAACACTTGATGCTCCTTCTGAATTTCAGACTCAGCGGCTTTCAGCATCGCAAACAGCTCGGCGACTGACTTGTTCATCCCGTGCATGTTATAGTTCAACACGAAGCTCTTGTAGCTAGGTGGCAATGATTGAAGAACTCTGTCAGTGATAGCCTCTGGCGGAAGGGGCATCCCTAACTCAGCCAGACGGGTGGAGTACCCAGACATTCTGAGCACGTGATCACTGATAGACCCGTTCTCCTCCATCTTGCAAGCATAGAATTTATCGGAGATCTCATATCTCTCGATCCGGGCATTCTTCTGAAAGATAAACTTCAACTCCTGGAACATCTCATATGCTCCATGACGTTCAAAACGTCTTTGAAGTCCCGGTTCTAAGCCATACAACATTGCACATTGAACTATTGAGTAATCATCAGAACGAGCCTGCCAGGCGTTCACAACGTCTAGAGACTCAACTGGAGCGGGTGGATCACCAAGCGGTGCATCAAGGACATAAGCCTTCTGGGAAGCCGTAAGGATAATCCTTAGATTACGGGCCCAGTCCACAAAGTTACTTCCATCATCTTTCAACTTAGCTTTCTCTAGGAACGCATTAAAATTCAGGGGTGCTACTGCGCGAGCCATGATCTACAACATAAATATAGCAAAGACAACTTAGACTATTGTTCTTAGATAATGAGTTTAGTTAATCATATTTTAAAAACTCCCACTCAAATTGACATCCCTCCGATCATTCGAGTGTTACATGATCCAAATCCACCAACTCAAGTCCGATCATCACGTGAGTTGAGGTGGTTTCAATGGTGAACATCTTCATGTTGATCATATCTACTATATGACTCATGTTCGACCTTTCGGTCTCTTGTGTTCCGAGGCCATGTCTGTACATGCTAGGCTCGTCAAGTTTAACCCGAGTGTTCCGCACGTGTAACATGGCTTACACCCGTTGTATGCGAACGTAGAGTCTATCACACCCGATCATCACGGCGTGTCTCGAAACGACGAACTTTCGCAACGGTGCACACTTGGGGAGAACACAATTTATCTTGAAATTTAAGTGAGGGATCACCTTATAATGCTACCGTCGTTCTAAGCAAAATAAGATGCATAAAAGGATTAACATCACATGCAAATCATAAGTGACATGATATGGCCATGAACTTGTGCTTTTGATCTCCATCTCCAAAGCACCGGCATGATCTCCATCGTCACCGGCATGACACCATGATCTCCATCATCTTGATCTCCATCAACGTGTCGCCATAAGGTTGTCGCGCCGACTGTTGCTTCCACGACTATTGCTAACGTTTAGCGATAAAGTAAAGCATTACATAGCGCTTAATGATTGACACGCAGGTCATACAATAATTAAAGACAACTCTATGGCTCCTGCCAGTTGCCGTACTCATCGACATGCAAGTCGTGATATTCTATACAATACATGATCATCTCATACATCACATATATCTCATCATGTAATTGGCCATATCACATCACAACATACCCTGCAAAAACAAGTTAGACGTCCTCTAATTGTTGTTGCAAATTTTACGTGGCTGCTATGGGTATCTAGCAAGAACGATTCTTACCTACGCAAAACCACAACGTGGTGTAGTGATTGCTTTTTGATCTTCTAAAAGAACCCTCTTCATTGAACCGATTCAACTAAAGTGAGAGAGACAGACACCCGCCAGTCACCTTTATGCAACAAGTGCACGCAGCGGTAAAACCAGTCTCGCGTAAGCGTACGCGTAATGTCGGTCCGGGCCGCTTCATCTCACAATGCCGCTGAATCAAGTATCAACTAGTAACGGCAAGCAATATGTATACACCCACGCCCACAACTCGTTTGTGTTCTACTCGAGATCTCATCTACGCATAGACCTAGCTCATGATGCCACTGTTGGGTAACGTTGCATGGGAAACAAAAATTTTCCTACGCACACGCAAGATCTATCCATGGTGATGAGCATCTACGAGAGGGAGAGTGAATCTACATACCCTTGTAGATCGCTAAGCGGAAGCGTTAATAAACGCGGTTGATGTAGTCGAACGTCTTCGCGATCCAAATCGCCGAGCGTCCCGCGATCCAATCACGATCCTTCCGATCTAGTGCCGAACGGACGCCACCTCCGCGTTCAACACACGTACGGCTTGATGACGCCTTCACCTCCTCGATCCAGCGAGCGATGGTGAAGTAGTGGTTGAGTTCCAGCAGCACGACGGCGTGGTGATGGTGGTGAGGAACAATCTCTGCAGGGCTTCGCCAAGCACTACGGAGATTATGACGGAGGAACTAGAGGGCTAGGGTTGCCGGCACACGGCTTGGGAAATCCTGATGTGTCCCGTGTGCTAGCCCTGCCCCTCTATTTATATGTTGAGCCTTGGGGTCTAAACTTGGAGTAAAAGCCTCCCCCGGGTCGGTTTTGCCCGCACAAGGTCGGTTTGGCCCGCAGGGAAAGAGTCCAACTCGGATCCCTGCCGAACCGTGCACAGCCGCGCACAAGCGGTAGTACCGCTTCACACAAGCGGTAGTACCGCTTGGGCGGTAGTACCGCTTCACACAAGCGGTAGTACCGCTCCGGCGGTAGTACCGCTTCAACAAGCGGTAGTACCGCTTACGCGGCAGCAAAACTACTTTTGCACTTTCCAATACCTTGTGGGCTTTATCCCTTTGGCTCATATAAAGTGTTGCTGCACCCGAACACTTCGGTAAACATCCGGAACCCCTTCCGGTGAACTCCGGAACCCTTCCAGAGATCAAAACACTATTATCACATATATCAATCTTTACCTCCGGACTATTCCGGAGATCCTCATCATGTCCGGGATCTTATCCGGGACTCCGAACAACTTTCGGTCACCAAAATAATAACTCAATTATACTAATCGTCACCAAACGTTAAGTGTGTAGACCCTGCGGGTTCGAGAACTATGTAGACATGACCGAGACACCTCTACGGCCAATAACCAATAGCGGGACCTGGATGCCCATATTGGCTCCTACATATTCTACGAAGATCTTTATCGGTCGAACCTCTATGTCAAGGATTCAGTTAATCCCGTATGCTGTTCCCTTTGTTCTTCGGTATGTTACTTGCCCGAGATTCGATCGTCGGTATCACTATACCTAGTTCAATCTCGTTGCCGGCAAGTCTCTTTACTCGTTCCGTAATACAAGATCTCGTGGCTAACACTTTAGTCACATTGCTTGCAAGGCTCATTGTGATGTTGTATTACCGAGTGGGCCCTGAGATACCTCTCCGTCATACGGAGTAACAAATCCCAGTCTTGATCCATGCCAACCCAACAGACACCCTCGGAGATACCTGTAGAGCACCTTTATAGTCACCCAGTTACGTTGCGACGTTTGATACACACAAGGTATTCCTCCGGTGTCAGTGAGTTGCATGATCTCATGGTCAAAGGAACAGATACTTGACATGCAGAAAACAATAGCAATAAACTGACACGATCAAATGCTACGTTTACAGTTTGGGTCTTGTCCATCACATCATTCTCCTAATGATGTGATCCCGTTATCAAATGACATCTCATGTCAATGGCTAGGAAACCTTAACCATCTTTGATCAACGAGCTAGTCAACTAGAGGCTTACTAGGGACACAGTGTTGTCTATGTACCCACACATGTATTTGAGTTTCCAATCAATACAATTATAGCATGGATAATAAACGATTATCATGAACAAGGAAATATAATAATAACCAATTTATTATTGCCTCTAGGGCATATTTCCAACACCCCCCTGGTATATTCTTCGCCCAATATTTTTTTTATATTCCAAAATAATTCTCCGTAGATTTTCAGGACTTTTGGAGTTGTGCAGAATAGGTATCTCAGATTTGCTCCTTTTCCAATCCAGAATTCCAGCTGCCGGCATTCTCCCCCTTCATGTAAACCTTGTAAAATAAGAGAGAAAAGGCATAAGTATTGCACCATAATGTGTATTAACGGCCCATAATGCAATAAATATCGATATAAAAGCATGATGCAAAATGGACGTATCAGCTCCTTCTTGATTTCTACCTTCGCGATGTCAAACATCGCGAATAGCTCATGGATCATTATTTCCATCCCTGGCATTTTATAGTTCATCACGAAGCTCTAGTAGCTTAGTGGCAGTGACTCGGAGAACCATATCAATCACTATCTTATCTGGAAGATCAACTCCCACTCGATTCAAGTGATTGTAGCACCCAGACAATCTGAGCACATGCTCACCTATTGAGCTATTCTCCTTCATCTTGCAGGCAAAGAATCTTGTTGGAGGTCTCATACCTCTCAACACGGGCATGAGCCTGAGATCCCAATTTCAGCTCTTAGAACCTCTCATATGTTCCGTGACGTTCAAAACGTTTTGGAGCCTCAATTCTAAGCCGTAATGCATGACGCACTAAACTATCAAGTAGTCATCAGAACATATGTGTCAGATGTTCACAACATCTACAAACGACGCTTGAGGGGGTGGTGTACCGAGCGGTGCACTAAGGACATAAGCCTTCTGTGCAGCAATGAAGACAATCCTCAGATCACAGACCCAGTCCGCATTATTGCTACCATCATCTTTCAACTCTATTTCTCTAGGAACATATAAAAATTCAAGGGAGCTACAGCGCGAGCTAGTAATCTACAACATAATTTGCAAAGACATTTTGACTATGTTCAAGATAATGAGTTTAGTTAATTATATTACTTAAAAAATCCCACTCAAATTGACATCCCTCTGGTCATTCGAGTGTCACATGATCCAAATTCACCAACTCAAGTCCGATCATCACGTGAGTTGAGGTTGTTTCAATGGCGAACATCTTCATGTTGATCATATCTACTATATGACTCATGTTCGACCTTTCGGTCTCTTGTGTTCCGAGGCCATGTCTGTACATGCTAGGCTCGTCAAGTTTAACCCGAGTGTTCCGCACGTGCAACACTGGCTTGCACCCGTTGTATGCGAACGTAGAGTCTATCACACCCGATCATCACGTGGTGTCTCGAAACGACGAACTTTCGTAACGGTGCACACTCGGGGAGAACACAATTTTATTTTGAAATTTTAGTGAGGGATCACCTTATAATGCTACCATTGTCCTAAGCAAAATAAGATGCATAAAAGGATTAACATCACATGCAAATCATAAGTGACATGATATGGCCATGAACCTCCAAAGCACTGGCATGATCTCCATCGTCACCGGCATGACACCATGATCTCCATCAACGTGTTGCCATGAGGTTGTCGCGCCAACTGTTGCTTCTATGACTATTTCTAACTCATAGCGATAAAGTAAAGCAAAACGGCGAAAATAAATTAAAGACAACCCTATGGCTCCTGCCGGTTGCCGTACTCATCGACATGCAAGTCGTGATATTCTATACAATACATGATCATCTCATACATCACATATATCTCATCATGTAATTGGCCATATCACATCACAACATACCCTGCAAAAACAAGTTAGACGTCCTCTAATTGTTGTTGCATGTTTTACGTGGCTTCTACGGGTATCTAGCAAGAACAATTATTACCTACGCAAAAACCACAACGGTGATACACAAATTGCTATTCAACCTTCTCAAGGACCGCCTTTGTCGAATCCGATCCAACTAAAGTAGGAGAGACAGACATCCGCCAGCCATCTTTATGCAACGAAGTTACATGTCAGTTGATGGAACCGGTCTCTCGTAAGCGTACGAGTAAGGTTGGTTCGGGCCGCTTCATCCCACAATACTGCCGAATCAAGAAAAGACCAAGGGAGGAAGCAATTTGAATATCAACGCCCACAAACTCTTTTGTGTTCTACTTGTGATCTCATCTACGCATAGACCTGGCTCTGATACCACTATTGGGGAACATTGCATGGGAAACAAAAAATTTCCTACGCACACGCAAGATCTATCCATGGTGATGAGCATCTACGAGAGGGAGAGTGAATCTACATACCCTTGTAGATCGCTAAGCAGAAGCGTTAAAAACGCGGTTGATGTAGTCGAACGTCTTCGCGATCCAAATCGCAAGCCGTCCGCGGTTGATGTAGTCGAACATCTTCGCGATCCAAATCGCAAAATGTCCCGCGATCCCATCACGATCCGTCTCGCGATCCAATCATGATCCGTCTCGCGATCCAATCACGGTCCTTCCAATCTAGTGCCGAACGGACGGCACCTCCGCGTTCAGCACACGTACAGCTCGATGACGATCTCTGCCTTCTTGATCCAGCAAGAGGGAGTGGAGAGGTAGATGAGTTCTCCGGTAGCATGACGGCGTGGCGGCGGTGGTGGTGGAACTGTTCCGGCAGGGCTTTGCCTAAGCACCGCCGAAACTAGACTAGAGGAGAAACGATCTAGAGGAAGAAGAGGGCAACACATAGCAATTAGGGTTTTGGGCTGCCCTCAAATCCTCTAGTATATATAGGAGGAAGGGAGGAGGGGCTGGCGCCCTAGGGACCCTCCCCTAGGGTCGGCCGAACCAGAGGTGGAGGAGTCCACCTCCAACTAGGAGGTGGGCGTGGGGGGAATCCTACTCCGACTAGGATTCCTCCCCCTCTCCTCTTTCTCCTGTGCATAGGCCCTCTTGGGCTCACTGCCCAGCCCACCAGGGGCTGGTGCACCACCACTAAAGTCCATGTGGCCCCTTGGGGTGTGTGGGCCCCACTTGGTGGTCCCCCGGAACCCATTCGTCACTCCCGGTACACTACCGGAAATGCCCGAAACTTTTCCGGAGTTCAAACACCACTTTCCTATATATCAATCTTTACCTCCGGACCATTCCGGAGCTCCTCGTGACGTCCGGGATCTCATCCGGGACTTCGAACAACCTTCGGTCACCACCATACATAACTCAATACTACCGAAACGTCACCGAACGTTAAGTGTGGAGACCCTGCGGGTTCGAGAACTATGTAGACATGACCGAGACACCTCTAAGGTCCATATTGGCTCCTACATATTCTACGAAGATCTTTATCGGTTTAACCTCTATGTCAAGGATTCAGTTAATCTCATACGCTGTTCCCTTTGTTCTTCAGTATGTTACTTGCCCGAGATTCGATCGTCGGTATCTCTATACCTAGTTCAATCTCGTTACCGGCAAGTCTCTTTATTCGTTCCATAATACAAGATCCCGTGGCTAACACTTTAGTCACTTTGCTTGCAAGTCTTATTGTGATCTTGTATTACCGAGTGGGCCCTGATATACCTCTCCGTGACACGGAGTAACAAATCCCAGTCTTTATCCATGCCCACTCAACAGACACCCTCGGAGATACCTGTAGAGCACCTTTATAGTCACCCAGTTACGTTGCGACGTTTGATACACACAAGGTACTCCCCCGGTGTTAGTGAGTTGCATGATCTCATGGTCATAGGAACATATACTTGACATGCAGAAAACTATAGCAATAAACTGACACGATCATATGCTATGTTTATAGTTTGGGTCTTGTCCATCACATCATTCTCCTAATGATGTGATCCCGTTATCAAATGACATCTCATGTATATGGCTAGGAAACCTTGACCATCTTTGATCAACGAGCTAGTTTACTAGAGGCATACAAGGGACACAATGTTGTCTATGTACCCACACATGTATTTGAGTTTCCAATCAATACAATTATAGCATGGATAATAAACGATTATCATGAACAAGGAAATATAATAATAACCAATTTATTATTGCCTCTAGGGCATATTTCCAACAACAACAACAGTAGTAACTTAGCAAGATTCAGTAGATGACATCAATCATGTAACAGTTACACACTAGAGCGACACAAAACTGTGACACCCTGGGTTTTGACAACTTTTTCTTTTCAAAATCATTTGGATTTTATTTGCAAACTTGGATGATTTTCAAACTTTTTCCAGTTGAATTGGATCTATGATGCTTTGAATCTTTTCCCAAGTAACCCAAAACCTTCCTCATTTTTGCCAAAACCTTTCTACATCTCTCTTGGATTAATTTCCAATATTTAATCTTTTCCATTAAACCCTTTTCTTTATTTGGGAAATTATGCCACCACTATGGGTTGTGAAGCAACCTATAGTTTGGATGATCAAAAAATTCCCAAACTTTTCCCCCATCTTCTCATCATCATATGATTCCATAATCTCCAAAAATATTCTATTGCCCAATGGAAAGTTTTGGCCAGAATAATTATTTTGTTTCTGACCAGAATCTGCCCATTGTGAGGCAACCCTACTTTTCCTATCTCAGAAAATTCCCAATAAATTCCTCAAGCTCCTAGAGATCCTATCTAGCTCCAATATCCAAAAACATCATCTGGTCTAGTACAATTTTTGAGCAGCAGGACCCTGTCAAGTTTCTGCTTATTTTGAACCTTTGTGAAGGAAGTACAAGCTAGGAGTGCACAATTGATCTACAATTCCATGTGAGGGCCACAAGCTCATTTAAATTCTGGACCAGAATGGTGGTTTTCAAAGCAACCCTATTCATTTCTTCTTCAAACTCCCTCAAACTTTGTCAGACTATAGTCCTTCCAAACTAGATGACCCTAGACATCCCCATTGGTCCCATCTCCATCTTCTTTTCTCTCCAGAACCTCCTCAAGTTGCTGACAGTAAGCTGTTGGTGATGATACCTCTCCTCTCAGTGGCTTATTGGGCAAGCTAGTGCCACTAGTGGACTATGGTACGCGTGAACGATGCTCCAGACAAGGTGTAGCAGGCCAGCGCGCACCATGCGTGCCTGTGCACGCGGTGACTGCGTAGCCAGCCTGCCAAAACCGCGCTCTGGGCACCGCCAGGCTCGGGTCTCGTCGGAGCGAGACGCCCGCATCACCGTACCTCATCTGCTAGTGCCGACCAGCTCCCCGACAGCCACCTAGCCCCTCCAGATCCTTCCCCCTCGCCGGAGAAGCCCTCGCCGGCCGCCACCGTAGCGCCGCACTGTGAGACCCGTGCGGACACAGTGGCATCCCCGCCGTCGTCTTCCCCGCGAGCCGTCCCTTCGCGCATTGAATGTCTCTGCCTTCTCCCGTCCCTTCGCCCCGCTCCGCGATGACCAGCTCGCTGTTCTTGCTCCAGTGGCATAGCCACGTCGCCGCCATTCCAGAGAGGTTGCCGCCCGCGCTCCCTGCCTATAAATAGCCTCGCCCGACCTCTCCGAGCTCCTCATCCTTCTCCCTCCTCCTCTAATCATCTCCCCCAAGCAAGAGCCAAGGCCGAGAGGCCCTCTGGCCTCGAGCTTCGCCGGAGTTGCTCCGCAGCCCTAGCTCTATCGTCCGCCTCCTCCACCCTCCTTCCTAGCCCTCCTGAGCCCTCCATTGAGACCAGTAGGTCTCCCTGGTTCTCCTAGAGCTCTTCCCCGATCGGATTGCTGCTAGATTGGACCTCTCCGACGATCACCGAACGCCGCCGCCGCCGGAGAAGAAGGGGACGACGCCATCCGTCCATCCCCGGAGGAGCTGCGGGTACGTGCGTGTTCATCTCTGAGCACCCGATCCATTCCCATCAACTTCGAGCGCCGCCGCCGTCTCTGTCGCCGGCGACCGTCGCCGGAGCCCCGCCCTGTCTCTGTCTTCTCCTCCCTCTCTCTGTTTTAAAATAGCAGGTCCCACCTGTCGGCGACCCAGGCCCGCGCCGAAGCGGTATAAGTGGAGGTGCCCCTCCACTTTACACTTTCGACGTGACCCCTAATAGATTTTCTAGTTTTTATTTAAATTCCAGATTTTTGACCAGACTTTGACCATGAATAACTTTTTATCCATAGCTCCAATTCAATTGATTCTTTTTGCACTGAGTTGGTATTGAACCCCTTTATTTACTGGCAAATTTTGGTATTTTTCCTATGCCCACAGAATATCTGGTTAATAAAAATGCTTTATGTGACATTTTCAATTGTATTTTGAAAATACTTTCAGAGGGAGATTGTGGTGCCTTTGAAGATCAAGAGTGTTTGAACCACCCAACAGAGCAAGGCAAGCCATGATACCCATTTCATGCATGCATTTCTATAGCATTGCATCCTTATATGCATTATGTTGATAGATCATAGCTATATTTAATACCTGAGCATGGTAATGAACCACCATGTTTGCAAGATGAATTTAGTCGGTTGATCTTGAGTCACCTGTCCGGGCATACTCGTGCAACCACATTTGCCGGTATGGGACGGCCTTGACTTGGCTTGACTGCGTGATCTTTCACTGGTACCTCCAAAGAGGGAGGGTTATGCGCGCGTGCTACCCTGATCAGGTAGGCGGCGATAACCCTATGAACCCAGTTGTTGTTTGTTTGTGCCGGCGTCCCCGTTTGGGACAGTTTAGTCCCCGTTTGGGACTATTTAGTTTGGGCCACGACGGTGGCAGGTGTCATGAGGACACAGGGGCCACCCAGGGCAAGCCTCCGGGGGAGGATGAGTGCCGGTGGTACGATGAAAGAGTCACGGGTCAGGCAAGTTTTGTTGAAGCAACGCTGGTCCACCCAAAGGGGATCGCGAGGCCAGGTGCTTCATGGTGTGGGTAAAGTGTGCAACCTCTGCAGAGTGTAAAAATCTATTCGAATAGCCACGTCCACGGTATTGGATAGCCCGTCCAGACCTCACTAGGTGGTCAAGCATATCAATGATAGTAATGATGAAAGAACTCGTCTTGTGTTCGGAAGTACTCGATGGTTATGAGTATTCTGAGGGTTGTGAAACAACCCGGAAGAGAGTAAGTTGATGATTGGTTACTGTAAGTAGATTACTTCGGTGATATCCTGTTGATTGCTATGCTATTGTTTGCTGCATTACTTGGTTGTTGTGAGCTTGCGAGTACATTCAAAGTACTCACCTGGCGTATCATGCCAGATGCAGGAGAAGCCGAGGACGGAGGTCCTGATGGTTCGTGCTACGATAACTAGGATGTGTCCACAGCAGTGTCCCTGTGGATGGAGTTGCGCTATGTTCCGCTACGTAGTAGAAGTACTTAGTATTCCGAGGCCCTTCTATGTGACATAAATAATGTAGATACTGTCATTGCATCGAGGGTGCCTTCGGCCTCGTCATCATTGTAAGATATGCACTTGTACCCGACATCTATCAATAAAGTCAGTTCAGTTCAGTTCCAAGTTATTGTGTGTTTCCAGGGGACATGATCTCTGGGCTGGAAACACTGGTAATCCGGTTCTCTGAGCCGGGGTGCCACAACGCTTGGTATCAGAGCCGTGCTGACTGTAGGACACCCTAGTTAGCCTGCGCTAGAACTGCGATTAGTATAGGATCTTGAGTGTGCATCTTGCTTGCTGCATTTGATTGTTGCATAGCATGCATCATGATTCCTTGTTTCACTAACCGTTGGCATTGTGAGTGTAGATGGCACCAGTTCCATACCACTATCATTTTGAGCCTGCACCATCCACCTTTCCAGTACTACTCCGGAACGTCTGGCTTCGACTGTACCCTCACGGCGAAGATCCAGTGTACCAGGTGTTTCGGGTGCAGCTTGCTGAGTCGGTGTACGAGTACCATGCAGAGGCTTTCCTGGTCGCGAGCTCGGACCTTGGTTGCTACTCTCTCTCTTCCATGGGCGGAACGGCTTCCACCCCGGAGTTGGCAATCCAGTTTGCCGTGATGGAGGCTCTCACTAACTTGCGCTTCCACGAGGTTGAGATGCAGACTCATCCAGGTTTCTTCCATTATCCCACCCTGTCGCCTACGACAGGGCGAGTCATTTTCGCTCCTGTTGACCCGGCATGTGATCGTGCGACTGCTGTGCTATCTCGCTATTTGAACGCCAGCTATCGTACGATCATATCCCTAGCTGAGGAGTTGTCTCGTGTCCAGGCGGCACTTGCTGCCGTGACCTCAGTGCCACCTCCACCTCAGCCTATCTATCCACCCATATATCCACCATCAGCTCCACCTCCACCCAGGTTTGAGGCTCCTTCTACCTCCACTGTGCCACCAGGCTTTTCGTCTAGTAGCCGTCGTCAGACCCCGGCAGAGTGGGCCTCACTACTTGCCACTCCAGCTGCTCCGATGTTGAGGCGCCATGCTCCTTGTTCCCCAGAAGGAGAACCGTCCCAGCAACGTCGTCGTGTTTCCTTTGATCCGGAGGAGGAGATCCACATCATCAGTTCCGACTCTGACTCAGGATCAGATGACGAGGAGTCTGTGGTCTGGCAGTGTTCGTGCCACCCGCGCCACTAGAGTGGAGGCTTGAGTTGCTGTGCATGCATCTTTGCATATATCAACTGCCGTATGAGCAGTTTAGCCATGATATATATCCCCCTACTAGCTTGCCATGTATGATGTTGGGTGATCTTGTATAATTATGTGGTTTACTTTATTTGCCTTTTTTCACGTATTTTTCCTTCTGGTGTCATATAACTGTGTTTCCCTTATGGGTGTTGCTCATCGATTCGGTATTTTGCAATGGGAACAAATTTAGGATGAAGAGAAGTTGTAGCCAAGGCGGCGATGGAATCCCCGTCCATCGATCCGCCAGACAAGCAGGTCAAGCACCAGAAGATTTACCACCCCCACCACCTCAAGCACCTACCACTGATCAGATCATGAGAATGTTTGAGGAAAAGAGAAACCAGGATCTTATGGAATTCCTGAAAAGTATGCAAGTTATGGTAGGTCAGAACCACAATCACAATGGATCACACTCCAGGTTGTCTGATTTCCAGCGCACAAAGCCACCCAATTTTGGTCAAGCTGTGGACCCTATAGAAGCAGACGATTGGCTAAGGACCATAGAAAAGAAGTTGGAAATAGCCCCTTGTGAGGATTCAGACAAGGTTCCGTTTGCCACTCACTACCTGGAAGGGCCAGCCGCTATATGGTGGGATAACACAAAGGCAACATGGTCTTCTGAAGAAGAAATTACCTGGGAGAAGTTTAAGGAATTATTCCGCAAATATCATATTCCTACCGGCATCATGAAGGTGAAGCAAAGGGAGTTCCTTGCTCTGACACAAGGAAATATGTCGGTGGCAGAGTACCTTAATAAGTTCAACAATCTGTCACGGTACTCTACCTATGATGTGGCCACCGAAGAGAGGAAAATAGATCGGTTCCTAGGAGGACTGAATCACTTCCTCTGTTGTCAGCTATGCATGCTAGACTTTCCTGACTTTCAGACACTGGTGAACAAGGCCTTCATAGCAGAAAGGGAGCACAAGTCCGGACACGATAACCAAAAGCGGAAGTTTGAGCCCAAGAAGGACAACCGTGAGCCGTTTGCGCAGAAGCCACGCACCTGGCAGCCAGGCACATCTGAATATAAGCCTACGTGGAGCAATGGCAGCAACAACAATAAGACAGTGAGCCAGACTAAGACCTTCGGCAAACAACCCGTGATAGAGGACTGCTACCGCAACAATACCTGCTTCACTTGCGGCCAAAGTGGACACTACTCCAAACAGTGCCCCACCAACAATGGGAAGTCATCCGTCGACGTCAAGCCGCAGGTCAACACTATTGGACGCCACCCCAATCATAACTTCTGCCATGGACGCGTCCACCATATCTCCGCTGAGGAAGCCTGCGAAGCTCCAGAAGTTGTCCTTGGTATGTTTTCTGTTAACGACATACCTGCAGTAATTTTGTTTGATTCCGGGGCTTCCCACTCATTTATTTCGCGGAGTTTTGCCACCGTACACAAATTTTCTCCTTCGCTTTTGGATAAAATCATGGTGGTACAATCCCCTGGCTCCCTGCTCAGAACAAATCTGATCTATAGAGATCTGGAAATTTCAATACATGAAATTAAATTTCCAGCTGCCCTCATTGCCATTGAATCTTCGGGATTGGACGTAATACTGGGAATGGACTGGTTGACACCACATCAGGTGTGCATCAATTGTGCCAGCAGGACAGTAACACTGGTTAACCCAACTGGACAAACAGTTCAATTCCTTGCCAGCACGATGAAAACAAGGAAGGGAATGGCATACCAAACTACCGTCACGGATATGAACCTGATTCCGGTAGTCTGTGAATTTCCGGATGTGTTTCCGGAGGAACTACCAGGGATGCCCCCTGACCGGGAGTTGGAGTTTGCAATCGAAGTGGTTCCCGGTACCGCCCCAATTTACAAGAAATACTACCGTATGCCAGGTCCAGAGTTGGCAGAGCTAAAGAAGCAACTGGATGAACTGTTGCAAAAAGGGTATATTCGCCCAAGCATCTCGCCATGGGGATCACCAGTGCTCTTTGTCAAGAAAAAGGATGGAAGCCTATGAATGTGCGTAGACTATCGCCAGCTGAATGAGGTCACTATCAAGAATAAGTACCCGCTCCCTCGCATTGATGACTTGTTCAACCAACTGAATGGAGCCCGGGTATTCTCCAAGATTGACCTCCGAACCGGATATTATCAGCTAAAAATCAGGAAGGAAGATATACCCAAGACCGCGTTCACCACCCGATATGGTCTGTATGAATTTACAGTCATGTCATTTGGTTTGACAAATGCTCCAGCGTACTTCATGAGCATGATGAACAAAGTCTTCATGGACTTCCTGGACAAATTTGTGGTGATATTCATCGATGATATCCTGATATATTCCAAGGATGAAGAAGAGCATAAACAACACCTCCGTGCTGTCCTGAAAAGATTAAGAGACCACCGCCTGTATGCCAAATTTAGCAAGTGTGAATTTTGGCTAAAAGAGGTGGGATTTCTGGGGCACATTCTGTCAGAACAAGGAGTAGCTGTCGACCCCAGCAAGGTAACTGCGGTATTAAATTGGAAGACACCAGCCACGGTGACCGAAGTCTATAGCTTCCTGCGATTGGCAGGCTATTATAGACGCTTCATAGAAGGCTTCTCTAAAATAGCCAAGCCCCTGACGGAATTGCTCAAGAAGAATCAAAGATTTGTATGGACGGCGGAATGCGACAACAGTTTCCTGGAGCTAAACACCAGGCTCACGACAGCACATGTCCTAGTCCTTCCAGACATACACAAGGGTTTCGACATCTACTGCGATGCTTCCAGACATGGAATTGGCTGCGTATTGATGCAAGAAGGGAAGGTTGTAGCCTATGCATCCAGACAGCTATGACCCCATGAGGAGAACTACCCCACACACGATTTGGAATTAGCAGCCGTGGTTCATGCCCTGAAGATTTGGAGGCATTACCTCATTGGACAACGCTGTGAAATATACACGGACCATAAGAGTCTCAAGTATATTTTCACCCAACCCGACCTGAATCTCAGGCAACAAAGATGGCTTGAACTAGTCACGGACTATGACATTGGGATAAACTATCATCCGGGGAAAGCTAATGTGGTCACGGACGCTCTCAGCAGAAAACAAGGCACCGTGAATGCACTTATGGGAAGTATGCATCCAAGATTACAAGAAGAGTTCGCTGAGCTCAACATGGTGCTATGCGGCCCAATCGCCTCGGACACGTTGGAAATTACTCCCACCCTTATGGAAGAAATCAAGAAGGCCCAAGAGCTAGATGAAGGAATCAAAAAGATCAAGGAGTTGATTCCTAAAGGGAAAGCCAAGTCCTTCCACGTGGATGATCAAGGCACCGTATGGTTCGAGAAGCGGATATGCGTGCCCGATCAGGATAATCTGAGGCAGCAAATACTCAAAGAAGCTCATGAGTCCTCATATTCTATCCACCCGGGAGGCACAAAAATGTATCAGGATCTGAGAGAGACATTTTGGTGGCCAGGAATGCGAAGGGATATAGCCTACTATGTCGCCTGCTGTGATATCTGCAACAAGGTTAAGGCAGAACACCAGAAACCCGCTGGGCTACTGCAACCCTTACCGATTCCCCAGTGGAAGTGGGACGACATATGCATGGACTTTATTGTTGGACTACCCAAGTCAACAAGAGGCAATGATGCTATTTGGGTCATTGTGGAGATACTCACGAAAGTGGCTCACTTTATTCCGGCAAAAACCACTTTCAACGCAAATCAGCTGGCACAACTCTACATGTCCCTGATAGTCAGCCTCCATGGAGTACCTAAGTCCATCACCTCAGACAGAGGTTCCCTATTTACCTCAGCATTCTGGCTGCGACTACACCAAGCTCTGGGGACCATGCTGAAGCATAGCACGGCATACCACCCGCAGACAGACGGGCAGACAGAAAGAGTGAACCAGATACTGGAGGATATGCTTCGGTCATGTGCTCTCACCCAAGGACCAAATGGGAAGACAGTCTACCTTATGCGGAATTCTCCTACAACAACAGCTATCAGACGAGTTTAAAGATGTCACCGTTTGAGGCACTATACGGGCGGAAGTGCCGCACTCCTTTGAACTGGTCTCAGACAAGAGACAGCCGAATTTTTGGTACGGACTTGATGCTTGAGGCAGAGAAGCAAGTCAAGGATATCCAAGAGCATCTTCGAGCAGCCAAGTCCCGTCAGAAGAGCTACTACGACCCAAAGCACAGGGAAGTGACCTTTGAACCCGGAGAGTATGCGTACCTCAGAGTAACCCCCATGAAGGGAGTGAAGAGATTTCATACGCAGGAAAGCTTGCACCGAGATATATTGGCCCATTTCCAGTGATTGCTAGAAGAGGCAGAGTAGCATACCAGTTGGAATTACCACCAGAATTGTCTGAAGTGCACGATGTTTTCCATATATCACAATTAAGGAAGTGCATTGCACCACCAATCAAGCAAGAGGATATGAGTGAGTTAGAACTGGCTAAAGACCTGACCTTCGAAGAAAAGCCTGTCAGGATCCTGGATGAAATGGAAAGAACTACCAGGAGTAAGGTAATCAGGTTCTACAAAGTGCTATGGGAGCACCACACTGAGGAAGAGGCTACATGGGAAAGGGAAGATTTCTTGAGATCCGCATATCCATACTTGTTCCCTGAGCAACCGAATCTCGAGGACAAGATTCATCCTAAGGGGGGTAGGTTTGTGACACCCTGGGTTTTGACAACTTTTTCTTTTCAAAATCATTTGGATTTTATTTGCAAACTTGGATGATTTTCAAACTTTTTCCAGTTGAATTGGATCTATGATGCTTTGAATCTTTTCCCAAGTAACCCAAAACCTTCCTCATTTTTGCCAAAACCTTTCTACATCTCTCTTGGATTAATTTCCAATATTTAATCTTTTCCATTAAACCCTTTTCTTTATTTGGGAAATTATGCCACCGCTATGGGTTGTGAAGCAACCTATAGTTTGGATGATCAAATAATTCCCAAACTTTTCCCCCATCTTCTCATCATCATATGATTCCATAATCTACAAAAATATTCTATTTCCCAATGGAAAGTTTTGGCCAGAATAATTATTTTGTTTCTGACCAGAATTTTCCCATTGTGAAGCAACCCTACTTTTCCTATCTCAGAAAATTCCCAATAAATTCCTCAAGCTCCTAGAGATCTTATCTAGCTCCAATATCAAAAAACATCATCTGGTCTAGTACAATTTTTTAGCAGCACGACCCTGTCAAGTTTCTGCTTATTTTGAACCTTTGTGAAGGAAGTACAAGCTAGGAGTGCACAATTGATCTACAATTTTTATGGAATGTGTGCACCACCAAATAACTTCTTTCCACCAAGTTTCATTAGTAGTAGAGCTTCCATGTGAGGGCCACAAGCTCACTTAAATTCTGGACCAGAATGGTGGTTTTCAAAGCAACCCTATTCATTTCTTCTTCAAACTCCCTCAAACTTTGTCAGTCTATAGTCCTTCCAACCTAGATGACCCTAGACATCTCCATTTGTCCCATCTCCATCTTGTTTTCTCTCCAGAACCTCCTCAAGTAGCTGACAGTAAGCTGTTGGTGATGATACCTCTCCTCTCAGTGGCTTATTGGGCAAGCTAGTGCCACTAGTGGACTGTTGGTACGCGTGAACGATGCTCCAGACAAGGTGTGGCAGGCCAGCGCGCACCACGGGTGCCTATGCACGTGGTGACCGCGTAGCCAGCCTGCCAAAACCGCGCTCTGGGCGCCGCCAGGCTCGGGTCTCGTCGGAGCGAGATGCCCGCGTCGCCGTACCTCGTCTGCTAGTGCCGACCAGCTCCCCGATAGCCACCTAGCCCCTCCAGATCCTTCCCCCTCGCCAGAGAAGCCCTCGCCGGCCGCCACCGCAGCGCCGCACTGTGAGACCCGTGCGGACACAGTGGCATCCCCGCCGTCGTCTTCCCCGCGAGCCGTCAATTCGCGCATTGCATGTCTCTGCCTTCTCCCATCCCTTCGCCCCGCTCCGCGACGACCAGCTCGACGTCCTTGCTCTAGTGGCGTAGCCATGTCGCCGCCATTCCAGAGAGGTCGCCGCCCGCGCTCCCTGCCTATAAATAGCCTCGCCCGACCTCTCCGAGCTCCTCATCCTTCTCCCTCCTCCTCTAACCGGCTCCCCCAAGCAAGAGCCAAGGCCGAGAGGCCCTCTGGCCTCGAGCTTCGCCGGAGTTGCTCCGTGCCCTAGCTCTGTCGTCTGCCTCCTCCACCCTCCTTCCTAGCCCTCCTGAGCCCTCCATTGAGACCAGTAGGTCTCCCTGGTTCTCCTAGAGCTCTTCCCCGATCGGATTGCTGCTGGATTGGACCTCTCCGACGATCACCGAACGCCGCCGCCGCCGGAGAAGAAGGGGACGACGCCATCCGTCCATCCCTGGAGGAGCTACGGGTACGTGTGTGTTCGTCTCTGAGCGCCCGATCCATTCCCATCAACTCCGAGCGCCGCCGCCGTCTCTGTCGCCGGAGCCCTGCCCTGTCTCTGTCTTCTCCTCCCTCTCTCTGTTTTAAAATGGCAGGTCCCACCTGTCGGCGACCCAGGCCCGCGCCGAAGCGGTATAAGTGGAGGTGCCCCTCCACTTTACGCTTTCGACGTGGCCCCTAATAGATTTTCTAGTTTTATTTAAATTCTAGATTTTTTACCAGACTTTGACCATGAATAACTTTTTATCCATAGCTCCAATTCAATTGATTCTTTTTGCACTAAGTTGGTATTGAGCCCCTTTATTTACTGACAAATTTTGGTATTTTTCCTATGCCCACAGAATATCTGGTTAATCAAAATGCTTTATGTGACATTTTCAATTGTATTTTGAAAATACTTTTAGAGGGAGATTGTGGTGCCTTTGAAGATCAAGAGTGTTTGAACCACCCAACAGAGCAAGGCAAGCCATGATACCCATTTCATGCATGCATTTCTATAGCATTGCATCCTTATATGCATTATGTTGATAGATCATAGCTATATTTAATACCTGAGCATGGTGATGAACCACCATGTTTGCAAGATGAATTTAGTCGGTTAATCTTGAGTCACCTGTCCGGGCATACTCGTGCAACCACATTTGCCGGTATGGGACGGCCTTGACTTGGCTTGACTGCGTGATCTTTCACCGATACCTCCAAAGAGGGAGGGTTATGCGCGCGTGCTACCCTGATCAGGTAGGCGGCAATAACCATGTGAGCCCACTTGTTGTTTGTTTGTGCCGGCGTCCCCGTTTGGGACAGTTTAGTCCCCGTTTGGGACAGTATAGTCCCCGTTTGGGACTATTTAGTTTGGGCCACGACGGTGGCAGGTGTCATGAGGACACAGGGGCCACCCAGGGCAAGCCTCCGGGGGAGGATGAGTGCCGGTGGTACGATGAAAGAGTCACGGGTCAGGCAAGTTTTGTTGAAGCAACGCTGGTCCACCAGAAGGGGATCGCGAGGCTAGGTGCTTCATGGTGTGGGTAAAGTGCACAACCTCTGCAAAGTGTAAAAATCTATTCGAATAGCCGCGTCCACGGTATTGGACAGCCTGTCCAGACCTCACTAGGTGGTCAAGCATATCAATGATAGTAATGATGAAAGAACTCGTCTTGTGTTCGGAAGTACTCAATGGTTATGAGTATTCCGAGGGTTGTGAAACAACCCGGAAGAGAGTAAGTTGATGATTGGTTACTGTAAGTAGATTACTTCGGTGATATCCTGTTGATTGCTATGCTATTGTTTGCTGCATTACTTGGTTGTTGTGAGCTTGCGAGTACATTCAAAGTACTCACCTGGCGTATCATGCCAGATGCAGGAGATGCCGAGGACGGAGGTCCTGATGGTTCGTGCTACGATAACTAGGATGTGTCCACAGCAGTGTCCCTGTGGATGGAGTTGCGCTATGTTCCGCTACGCAGTAGAAGTACTTCGTATTCCGAGGCCCTGCTATGTGACATAAATAATGTAGATATTGTCATCGCACCGAGGGTGCCTTTGGCCTCGTCATCATTGTAAGATATGCGCTTGTACCCGACATCTATCAATAAAGTCAGTTCAGTTCTGTTCCAAGTTGTTGTGTGTTTCCAGGGGACATGATCTCTGGGCTGGAAACACTGGTAATCCGGTTCTCTGAGCCGGGGTACCACAAAAACTAGCTCCAATTCATCAATATAATGTAGGCATGTATTCGGTATATAGTCATACGTGCTTGCGATAAGAACATGCATGACATAAGAGCGGGGTCCTATTGGAAACTAAGGGATATTAAGGCCTCCTTTTAATAGAGAACCGGAACAAAGCATTAACATGGTGAATACATGAACTCCTCAAACTACGGCAATCACCAGAAAGAATCCCAATTATTGTCTCCTTGGGGTATGTGGATAAAAACACATAATAGGTGCATACAACTTGCAATATAGGATCCAAATCACTCTTATATTCATAAAAACATAATAGGTTCAAATCTGAAATCATGGCACTCGGGCCCTAGTGACAAGCATTAAACATAGCAAAGTCATAGCAACATCAATCTCAGAACATAGAGGATACTTGGGATCAAGCCCTATCAAAATAACTCGATTACATGATCAATTCCATCCACACCCATCACCGACCAGCAAGCCTACATAGGAATTACTCACTCCTGGTGGTGAGCATCATGGAATATTTGATGGAGAAGGGTTGGTGATGACGACGACGGCGATCTCCACTCTCCGGAGCCGCAAACGGACTCCAGATCAGCCCTCCCGAGGAAGAACAGGAGGTGGCGGCAGCTCCGTCTCATAGATCGCGATGAAAACTTCTCTGATTTTTTCTCCGAGAATAGGAATTTATAGGAGTGGAATTAGGGTCGGGAGAGCCTCGTGGGCCCCAGGGGGTGGCCGCGCCCTGTTGGCTTGTGGCCCACAGGCACCCCCCTCCGGTGGATCTTCGCTCCATAATTCATCATATATTCCACAAATAATTCACAAAAAGTTTTATCCAATTTCGGGAACTTTTATTTCTGCACAAAAATAACACCAAAGTAGTTCTGCTAAAAACAGCGTCAGTCCGGGTTAGTTTCATTCAAATCATGCAAATTAGAGTCCAAAACAAGAGAAAAAGTGTTTGGAAAAGTAGATACGTTTTAGACGTATCATGGTACAGGGGGGATGGGGCGCCTTATTACAAGTACTAAGAAAATCCTTAGATAGGGTGGAGAAAGAATGGGCGTCGGGGTGACCAAGCCGACGATGCCAGAGATCCGACATGGAAGTGGTGGTGGTGAGCACAGAGGGCCAAGCCGATTTGTTGTCGGTGAATGGGTAGAGACCAACGAAGCTAGTGGAGATCATGAGTACCTTCCGTGTTTGAAGATCCTTCACAATGAAACCATAGGGGTAAAATTCAATAGTGAAAATTATCTCTAGTAAATTGGTGAATGGAGATAAGAATAGTAACAATAGAAGGAGAAACAATGACATCATTAAGGCAAAAATTAGAGGGAGGGAGAGTGTTGGAGCCGGAACTGGTGATGGGAAGATGATGCCCATTGCCAACAAGCAATGTATAAGGAATATAACGCTTTAAGGAAGAACTAGACGAGGTTAAGATACCCGGGGTGCCGATGATATGAGAGGACGCGTCACTGTCAAGGTACCATTCGGAGGAGGGGGCAGCCGAGTGGCCACCGTTGCTGTAGGCGGTGTTCATCATGGCATAATGATCCCATGATGGTGGGGTGGGTAGTAGGGCACCGGCGAGTAGAGCGAAGCAGGGTGCTGTGGAGCCTGGGCATGAATGGGGTAGGCATGGGCGTGGGAGCCCGGCAGGGGCCCGAGCACACCTGCCGCATTTGGAGGCACCCACTCGGAGCGAGGGGAGGGAAGGGCCATCCCATACGGTGCAAAATAGTCGGTGAAGGGAGCCATCGGAGGGGCGGAGTGCTGGCCACATCCACCAGAGTCACCATGCCCACGGCCGCGTCCGTGGCCACGGTCACCACCATCATTGTTGCGCTCGTGGGGCGGTTGTCCCTGGGGCCAAGCACGACCACGGTCGGCGGGGCGGTCGCCACGCTCGCTCTGGGCGCAACCGCCGACACCAGAGGACCTCGGACTATGGAGGACGAACACCGAAGCGCTCTCCTCGGCGGCGCCCTGAGCCATGGATTCCTCGGCGAGGGTGACCCGAGAAAGGACGACATCGAACGGGAGGGCCTGGTCCCCAAGAACAACACGGATCGTGTCGAGGCGCTTGTCAAGGCCGTGAAGGAATTGAGTGGCGAGGTCGACTTCGGTGACGGCATGGTCGATGTCGGCGAGGCCATCGATGAGTTGCTTGATGCGACGAGCATACTCAGGCACGGGAAGATTGCCTTGTTTGAGGTTGCGGTATTGCATGTTGATGATCATTAACCGAGCGGCGCGATTGGAGAGGAAGTAATCGTGGATCTTCTGCCAGATGGCGAAAGTGGTGGTGGCACTAGTAGAAAACATGCCATTAGTCCCGGTTGGGAAGGGCCTTTAGTCCCGGTTCCCCAACCGGGACTAAAGTATAGAGACTAAAGGGTCCAAGCCTTTAGTCCCGGTTGGCTATGAACCGGGACTAAACCCTGGCCACGTGGCCGGCAGCGCGCGCCAGGGCATGGGGACCTTTGGTCCCGGTTGGTAACACCAACCGGGACTAAAGGTTTAGCAGTTAAGGCTTCATTGTTTATTTTTCCTTTTCATTTTGTGTTTTCCATTTAATTTTTTCCTCTAATTCAACATGATCACTTCCATCCATCCACTTTAATCAAATATATGTCATATATAACTCATCATCATCTTACTCATCTAACAACTCATCATCATCTTAATCATACCAAGTTAAAATCTCATAAAACAAAAAAACATCATAATAATAATCATCCTAATCGATCATGCAAGTTAATATAAACTAGAAAAACTTCTCTCTCATAGGACCTAGTCCTCCCTCCTAGGTAAAATGACATAAAACAGAATAACACCTATGTCTCTATGATGAAGGAAAGAGATCCAACGGTCTCCAACTTATGGCTTGCAATCCTTCTTTATTTGTCCCCATGCTTCAATTTGGAGCAGTCTTGGTGGTTTGCGCTCAGTCGAGTATGCAAAAGAGAACTCGGGCTAGAAGGGGCTTTTAATTGTCATATTACCTTCGGCTTGCATCAACGGAGGCACAACTTCATTTGGCAGTTTCTGTTGAAGAACATAATAGTAGCCTAGTTAGCAATGTAATCAATACCATTTACGCAACAGTAGTGTACTTAATTAGCAACTCTTACCAAGATATTTCGGCGAATGTCATCCGCCCTCAACCTATGCACTAGTGTCCTGTACAATGTATAATTTGGGCCAGTTCCCAAATTATACGGGAAGATCTCCCTACCAACTAGGACACCAATAACAAAGTTGATAAGATCATCCTTCTTCTCCCAAGTTAGATGTGATCCATAAGTGTAGTGTGTCGTGTCAATTATGTTCTGTGTTTCACTCGAGGAAACGAAATAAGCTGTAAATTATAAATTAACAAATTTAGTATGGATGAACACCAACTATTTTTAAATATAGAATGCAAATTACTTGACAAATATGCATGGTTGATAAACTCACATGGAGGTAAAACAGGAAGCATATCGACATCCACCCAAATGTCGATGTTACCTTCAATATGATCTTCAGGACGAAGATCGAAGGTTATTTCCATATCCTCCTGAAATCCATATGCCTTGCAAAGAGCTTCCCAATTTGAGCACCCTAATTCTGTGTTATTAACTGCATTCATTACTTTGACCAGAAATGTGTGACCATGTTTAGTACTTAGGTTGGCTCTCCTCGTCTCGAAACTCACGTGCTCTTCGAAACCGAGCCTCTCCAAGAAATACCGTCTTGCATGACAGGGGATGAACTAGTCGAATTGTATAAAACAGAAATTACACGTTGAAGTAAAGAAACAGAAGTCATGCTTAATTACGAAAAAACAGTTGTCATCGTTGCGTACCGTAGAAATATCGAAGTCCTCGTAAAGCTTCATGGTGAAGAACCTGTCGTCTCGGAGCCCAGGCTGATCGCAAAGACCCTTATCTTCGCCGCAGAGTTCACACGCTTGGATCCTATCGTCGTCATCAGACGATGACATTTCATGTGTTCATGATTCAAAAATTACGGCATGACCATTGATAATGTAAGACATATTGAGCGCCTAAAATTTGCCGGAACGGAAATAAATCAACATTCCGGCAAAACATAGGCACATGGAGGTGTTCCACGCACATGACCAAATAGACCTAATTGCAATAACATACGCACATGACATATAAATTGATTATTACTTTCGGTCTGTCGAGGCTTTCCTTAAATAACTCTCATATCTCATGGTGTGTTGGTGCGCACTACATTATTTCCAACTAAAACAACTAAAACATAAAAAAATAAACAACTAAAACATAAAAAAATAAACAACTAAAACATAAAACAACTAAAACAACTAAATTAACTAAAACATAAAAAAAAACTAAACAACTAAAACAACTAAAACATAAAACAACTAAATTAACTAAAACAATATGAACACTTAATTACCTAAAACAACTAAAACTAAAACATGAAAAGCATTATAATTTAACAAAATCATCTAACAATATCAATCTACTTATCCATCTACTACAATTTTCTTAACACATTGTTTAATGAAAAAATGTTGCATACCAACCACAAAAATTTTCATAACACTAAAAAGATGTTCTAACAATTAGAAAATATCTGCACGTTTTTAAACACAATATGTGTGTGTGTGTGTGTGTGTGTGTGTGTGTGCGCGTTTGCGGCACCGGCGGGGCTCCTACGTCGGAGATGGACGGGGCGGCGGGGCTCCTACGCCGGAGATGGGCGGCCATGGCGGCAATGCATGGCGGATGGGGAGGGGGCTTCAGGAGGAGAGGGAGGAGAGGGAGGACAGTGGCTCACAGCGGGCTCGACGGCGAGGTCGAGGCGACAGCGGGCTCGGCGATGGTGACGGCGACGGTGATGACGTGCGGCAGCCTGGCGACGAGCGGTGACGGCGACGAGCGGCAGCCTGGCGGCGTCGGGGCGGGGCGACGGCGACGGCATCGGCGACGAGCGGCAGCCTGGCGGCGCCGGCCGGCGATCGGCAGCAGCCTGGCGGCGTCGGCGTCGATCTGGGGAGAATGGGAGAGGTTGGGGAATTTTTCCAAGTGTGTGCTTATATGAAGACTTTTAGTCCCGGTTGGTGGCTCCAACCGGGACTAAAGACCTTTAGTCCCGGTTGGTGCTACCAACCGGGACTAAAAGACTACCCTTTAGTCCCGGTTGGTGCTACCAACCGGGACTAATGGCCCATCTTTTCGGCGGCCCAAATTCCGCGCGGGAAGGGACCTTTAGTCCCGGTTGGTAGCCTCAGCCGGGACTAAAGCTGTATTTTCTCTTTTTTGTTTTGTTTTGTTTTGTTTTTCTAATTTCTATTTTTAGATTTGGAATAAATGTTAGAATATTTATAGGTTTTTAATAAATCTTTTTTCTTTAGGTCAAAACAATTACAAACTTTCTGTTAGTGCCAGTAGTTTTCAAATTTAAATAGTTTAAATTCGAATCCATTTGAAATTTGTGTGAATCACTAATTTGTGAATAACTTTAGTTTAAAAATAGATTTTTGAGTGATTGTTTATCCTGTTGTTTAATATTAGTATGTTTTATCATTATGTTAAACTTGGGAATTTTTAGGATAATTTAAATAGATGTTTTAAACAAAACCAGATTCTGTTTAACTCTTTTTCTTTTAGTTGTATACCCTCATTTGTTTTAATCAAAATCACCCAAATGAACTCCAGATTTTTTGTGCATTCAATATGCACCATTATAAGCCACATATTCAAATTTCAACCCTTTCTAACTTCATTTGCTATTTTTCATGCATTTAATGATTTTTTTGAGCTAAATGACCCTGAAATTAAAAAGCACTACAAATGAAATCTAAAAAGGTAGAAACTTGGCATGGTATCATCATTTCACCCACATATCATGTGCTAAAAAGGTGGGAGGGTTACGGCAAAAATTGGATGCACTTCGTGTACAAACTGGACCATCTCCTTCGAAGTATGAGGGTTTCGGACGAAAACTCATCTCTTACAAAGGCATTTAATTTTTTTAACTTATTTCAAGTACAGACTTTTTTGTGCATTCAATATGCACCATTATAAGCCACATCCTCAAATTTCAACCCTTTCTAACTTCATTTGTTATTTTTCATGCATTTAATGATTTTTTTGAGCTAAATGACCCTGAAATTAAAAAGCACTATAAATGAAATCTAAAAAGGTAGAAACTTGACATTGTATCATCATTTTACCCACATAGCATGTGCTAAAAAGTTGAGAGGGTTACGGCAAAAACTGGATGCACTTCGTGTACAAACTGGACCATCTCCTTCGAAGTATGAGGGTTTCGGACGAAAACTCATCTGTTACAAAGGCATTTAATTTTTTTAACTTATTTCAAGTACAGACTTTTTGGTGCATTCAATATGCACCATTCAAAGCCACATCCTCAAATTTCAACCCTTTCTAACTTCATTTGCTATTTTTCATGCATTTAATGATTTTTTTTGAGCTAAATGATCCTGAAATTAAAAAAACACTACAAATGAAATCTAAAAAGGTAGAAACTTGGCATGGTATCATCATCTCACCCACATAGCATGTGCTAAAAAGTTGAGAGGGTTACGGCAAAAACTGGATGCACTTCGTGTACAAACTGGACCATCTCCTTCGAATGATTTTTCATGTATTTAATGATTTTTTTGCGCCGAATGACCCTGAAATTGAAAAGCAGTACAAATAAAAAATGATAAGAACAATTAACTATCTACATAAGATTTTTTTTTACAAATTAAAAAGGATAAGAACAAGAGGCTCACCTACACCTACACATGCAGTAAACCACACCTACACATGCAAACTAAGAAGAGGATTTGAGCTCAAATTGCATGCATATAAATCAAATATTATTAACTTGTAATTAAGGTGGTGTTCCCTGCAATAACATTGACACATGTCCAAATAGACCTAATTCAACATGGCTTGACTTTCGGTCTATCAAGGTTTTCCTTAGAAAAACTCTCATGCCTCATGGTGTGTATGTGGTGCGCACTCTCTCACACTTATATGGTGGTGTATGTTGGTGGACACTACCTCACACTAATATTTCGACCGTCGGTGCTGGTCGTTTCCCTTTCTTCTCTCGTGCAATATACCAAGGTATATATCGTGAGAAGAAGAAGAGGGAAACGACCCCCGCGACAGCAGTCGGGATTCCTCCATCAAGAAGAGACATGAAAGTCACACAAGGAGCTCCGACAGACCGAAAGTACGTAATTTTTTTTACTCTCTATTTCTAGTCCTATTTTTTTATTAAAAAATTATAATGCATGATGTATATATTTATAATGAAACTTCTTATCTTAAAACTTCTGAAATTTCTATCTCAATTTATAATGAAACTTCTGAAATTCTATCTCAATTTATAATAAAATTTCTTCAAAATTCTTATCTTAAACGAAGTGCGTCGGAAGTCCCTCGGTCACCGTACATCCTGCATTATATAGTTAAGTATATCAAAAACAATTACATAGTTCTCGTAAAACAACATATAGTTATCTTATATATATATATCTGCCGAACAGTTAGACTGATATTTTTGTCTAGACGGAGAACTTTGTTTAGACCGAGAACTTTGTCTAGACTGAGAACTTTGTCCAGACTGAGGATTTCGTCCAGAGTAAGAACTTTGTTTAGACTGAGAACTTTGTCCAGACTGAGGATTTCGTCCAGACATAATACGTCGCCTACACATGCAAACTAAGAAGAGGATATGAGCTCAAACTGAGGATGGGGACGCGCGGGAAGGCACTAAGTAAACCATACCTACACATGCAAACTAAGAAGAGGATTTGAGCTCAAACTGAGGACGGCGGGGACGGAAAGGCACTAAGTAAACCACACACCTACACATGCAAACTAAGAAGAGGATTTGAGCTCAAATTGCTTGCATATAAATCAAATGAACTCCCACATAATTACTCCCAAACAGTAATGAGAGATGAAAGGATGAAGTTGCTAACCTTTTAGAACGATGGGGTGCCTCCAATCTTCACAAATCTTGGCAAAAATGGATGGGTGCCTCCAATCTTCACAAATCTTGGCAAATCCTCATGAGCTCAGGGGAAGGAAGAAAACAAAGAGGATAGAAAGGAGAGCTATTGGGCTCGGGCTGGAAGAAGCATCTATATAGAAATTTCTATAGTCCCGGTTGGTGGTACCAACCGGGACTAAAGGGTCTCGCATGGGCCCCAGCCCACCGCAATCCTGCCACCACCCCTTTAGTCCCGGTTGGTAACACCAACCGGGACTAAAGCATAGACTCATGAACCGGGACTAGTGGGCGCATTAGTCCCGGTGCAAAACCCGACCGGGACTAATGCTCCGGTCCAAATGCCTGTTTTCTACTAGTGTGGCACCAACAACATGGTCGACCATCGTATCAGCAAGTGTGGCATAGATCCAAAGAGCCACATGGGCATCGAGTTCCAAGTACTATGGGTCAGCATTGGGAGGTGGGGGATGCTCGATGAGGTAGGAAACTCCATAACGGACAAGGACCATGAGGAAGAAGGATTTCCACTTGTGGTAATTGTGATCTACAGGGTTAAGAAGAAACTTGATGTGATTTGTGATATGGTCATTGAAGATGGGATGGCGAGGCGCCGAAGGAGCCGCTGGAGTGGAGGAAGAAAAGAGGGGTGCGAAGGTGGATCTGGGTGCGGCGGAGCTGCCGTGTAGGGAGGATGCGCCTGGGCCGAAAATGAACGGGGGAGAGGTGGCAGAGGGGGCTTCGGGAGCGGGCGCCGTGGAGAACGGGGAGGCCGACGGTGTGGCGGCGTTGGTGGCGGCGCCGGAGGCAGGGGAGGAGTCGGGCAAGGCCATGAGGAGGGTTTCCTGGTGTCTGATACCAAGTTGGAGAGAATTACTCTTGCCTTTTAGTTACACAAGTACAACTTATATATAGAGAGAGAGGCATGCACGCCCTACAAAATAGGCACGCATGCCATGGCGTGATGCAGCCCAATACTGAACGTGACAATGTACGTTAAGTCTAACAACATCGACCTCGACAAATTTGATCCTGTTGTGATGGGAAGAGTATAGGAGAACATTCAGAACTGCTTCGCCTCCCGGGTTGCTCTCCCGAGCGACTCCGGAGGCCCCCGCCGCTTTCCTTGCTCACCCCTCTCCTCGCCGTTGCCGGAGGAGGCTGCGGTGCTAAGCCCACGGCGGACGGCGGCGGCGAGTCTGTGCATAGCACAATCCTCAGATCAAAAATCCACACCACGCCTCTGCCTCCCTGCTCGCTTGGCTGCAGCTGTTTGCCGTCTCTTTGCATCAGCATGCTCCTTGGGTGCAGTGGCCTCAGATGGGGTGCTGGTGATCAATATCCGGTCGGCCGGACGGTGGTGCCTGCAAACTATGATACAGTGACCTCCTACGGCTCCATGACGACATTGGTCATCGCAAGTTCTTCAGAGAGGTCATCTCTCCAGATTCGGTGGTTGACTTTTGCGATGAGAGACAAACTATGTTCCAAGGCTTGACGCAAAGGGGATGGTGGTGCAGCGGCGGCATTCGCATCGCATGCAGCTGCTTGGGATCGCGCAAAAATGATGGCGACAATACACGAGTGACTTCGATGATGGTGCTATGTGCACTCGGTCTTGAGCTCCGGGTGAAAGCCTAGGTCTGAATCGTGTTGGTTAGACCTGGCAATGATGACATTTTTCTGCGTCATTACCTATGCTTTGGTCTTATATGCCTTTGTTGGTTGCCGGCATTTTTCTGTTTGTGTTGGCTGTGTGCATATTAGCTATGCAAAGGCCGAGTGTGTGCTCATAATGTTTGTATCCCCTTGATGCTCCATTTGAGCCAATAAAATACATCCTTTATAGGAAAAGAGTCCGTTGTGATCCCTTCATTTTGTGTGTGTGTGTTGATGTTGGCTGTGTGCATCTTAGCTATGCAAAAGTCAAAATCCAAGTGCATGCTCATAATGTTTGTATCTTATTGATGCTTCATTTGAGTCAATAAAATTAATCCTTTCATGAAAAAGATTATGCTGTGACCCCCTCCCCATGACGTTAGATCTGGCCAAGGAACAGCAGGCAACTTCCACCCAAGCACTGACTCCATTGCAAAGCAAGTAACAATCCTTCCCTATGGCCCCAAGTTCATGAATTCATTACGTGGGAGACAAGTGATTTCTAAGGTTGCTGACCTCATAGACCCAATGACAAACAGTTGGGATGTCGACCTTGTGCGCCAAACTTCAGTTTCACCCGAATGAAACTAACAAGCAAAGATAGATTATGCTATGAAATATACAAGTAGGTAAACACCACAATAACAGTGTTAGTATGCATCTTGCTATATCACATGAAGTGAAAACTTTACTTACAAAGGATAATCTGTGCTCACTGCACAAGTATAAAGAAAAGAAATAACGGGCCAATGCATATGCGCCCTGCTAGTAAATAAGAAAGCAGCTAACCAATTCTGACAGAAAATAAAACGGTGTAAGCACAAACAAACAATTCTGATACCACAATAAGCCTTCCTGCATAGCTCATGCACCTGCCTCCCCACCCAAAATGGAGGTTTTGCGTCACTAAGAGAACAGATGTCAAAAACAATACTCAGCCAACTCAACAGGTTATGATGCTAACGAAAGGTAACCGCGAGCAACGGAAACAGAAGGGGGTACAGGTGACATAACACAGTTCATACATAGTTTTAATACAGCTCATATAGATGAGATGAATAAAACAAAGAAACTCCTGGACAGGGTCTTGAGGGATCCTTAGAGTATCCATAATAATCCATAATCCTAAAATAAACAGAAGACAGACAAAAGAAGGGACAGACTAGACATTAACCGTGAAACATGATAGTCCATCCACTACACCCTCCATTGATACCCGGCACAATTCTCAAGGTCAAACAGCTCCTATGCAACCTCGTGCCATCTCCTTCCCAAAATTAATCACCATGGTCATCTCCAGTACGCTTCTTGCTAGGGGCTTTCAGCAACGGCATCCCTGGCCGTTTCGGTATTCGCTTTGGATCTGTCATATCAAATTCCACATGTCTTCAGCAATAGTTTTGGAAAGAGTAACTGATCCATAGACAACTAGCACTAATATAACCATTATTTTATACATTTCCAAGAAGAAAGATTAGTGAAAAAAGGCCAAACTTGATAAGCATGTAACTGTATAATATCCGAATCTCAAAGCAACTACTCCCTCCGATCTATGTTAATTGTCGCTGATTTAGTAGAAATCAGCAACAATTAATAAGGAATCGGAGGGAGTATAAAAAAAGTATTTTTGTACTTTCAGTGGTCAACACTAATCCTGATTCCCCTGGAAAAAAACCCGCCAATCATGATTAAATTAGTAGATCCATGCAACCGATTCTAATTTACTTCTTGATCAAAATATCACCCAGCATGAGTTTTTTGGATGATTTGCGTAGGGGCCAACCAACCATACGAACAGGAAACCAGTATTACTACAACTCATTATGATTTCCCACCTCTTATTTTACGCCAGAGATCACATCACCAAGATGAGTAGCACTCATCATTGCTAGTATGAACAAATCATTGGAAGTTGTTTCTCTGGTGAAAACAGTTCGGAATTTCGTGGGCCAATTAAGCACCAGGATCAGGAATTGGAATTGGTCTCCGCAATTGAAATCCCAAGCCCACCATTATATGTTGGTTACTGCTACTACATATCCAGAATTAGATCCCATCGGTCATCGGAACCTACAAGAGATTCGATTGAAAACAAAGGCAAGATTTGTGTGATCTGGATCAGTTGAACGGCAAGGTTGGCCGTCATTGATCCCATGTGTGGATATGCACGTTCAACAAAGAGCATCTCTGGAAATAATGGCTGATGGTGAAGAATCAGGAGGATGGCAAGGAGTTTTTTTTTTTTTTTTTTTGCAGAGAGAGCAACTAGTGATTAGATTAGGTGAATAGACTATTCTACTCTTTTTAATTGAAGGGGTAAGTTATAATCTCAGCCTTTGATCTGCATTGAAAATTGCAAACTTTTTGAAGGGCGGTGTACCGAAGCAAGCCTCGAAATTGTACTACTATGTCAGAGGAGAAGTGTGAATTGTTCTGGTGAGAACTTCACTGTTAGCATCCCCATATTGCTGGCATTTGACTTGCGTACTGGCTGCATACCAGGTACAATCTCATTGCTACACCTATATAATGTATTTAGAACCTCGCTAGGTTCGTCCCAAATCAGCAGTGCCAAGCGTCTAGCAGACCTGTCTTGAGATGAATGGTACCATGGCCTAGCAAATGTCCGTTCAATTGAATTCAGATTATCCACCCAAAACCCTACACTATCTGTGTGTGTGATATGATGATACCAAGAAAATCAGCATTATAATATGGTAATTTAGCATGTACTGGGAGTAACAGACCAGAGGTGAAAATGAAGTATGATGAGTTACCTAGAGCAGGTTTGAGATATGCGGAGATCCTACTTGCCTCGTAGCCCCTGCCTACACCAAGAGTCCTCTTGGAGTCAAACAGGTCCACTTCCTTAAGAGTCTTGTTCTTCATGTCAAGAGCAAGCACCCATGCTGTGTGGCGGCTGAGGCGGTAGTCAATCTTGGCGAGGAAGTAAACAATGTCATCATCCTGCAGGCTGAGGTTGGGCAGGCCAACATGGAGAGTCGACAAGGTTGGGAGGGGAGCCTTGATGCCAGCTTCAACCATCAACTTATCCAGCGCTGATTGAGGGCGTATACCGGTGGATTTAATGCGGTGACCCACGGCCCAATCCTTAGAGGAGAAGCTGCCGGTCCTGATGCTCCATGTGACGGCCTTCCAATAATGGGAGGTTTTAGAGTAGCTGTCGAAGCGAACATACATGTCGACAAACTTGATGACGTTACCAACGACAGCAATGTCCCGAACAGACCTTGGATCACCAAGCCCAATTTCCTCTTCGGGCGTGATGGTCTTGGGCAGCTCCAGGCAGCGGAGCTTGGGTTGTTCATCGAGGACGTCGCAGAAGATGATGCCCTGCCATAGATCAACCCAGGCCACGGTGCCTCTGTCTCCTCCTATGGTGAGCGTCTTGGATGTATACTGGAGGGGTGGATATGAGTTGACCACCACCTGCTTCTTGCTCCAGGCCTTGATATCAGAGTGGTACATGCAGAGGTAAGAAGTTTCGGGGTTTCCGAACCAATGAGATTGTGCGGCAACGACGTAGGTGCAGTCATGGTGGTACTCCTGGCCATGGCCATGGCGGCCAAGGCCAAGGGCATGGCCATGGGGGCGTAGGGCGACATGGCAGGGGCGGAGGGCGAGGCCACCGCTGTCGTGGTGGGTGGTGGTGGTGGTGCGTTTGCAGTGTTGGCTGCACTTGCGCACGATGGCAAGTGCGTACTCGTTGAATTCGTGTTGGCGGCCGGGGTGGGGGAGGTGGTGGAGCTTGGCGGCGCGGGGGTCGTAGACGAAGTATTCTCGTTTGCTGAGCAAGGCGGAATCGGAGGGATGGGTACCGACGACGACCCTTAGGATGAGGAGGCCGCCGTTGGTCTCTGTGGTCAAGATTTTGGGCTGGACGGGAAACATGGCGTGGTCCATGTCGGCGGCGTGGAAACACAAGTAAGAGACGAGCGGCGGAGCGACGGCGCAGAAGGTGACCTTGATGGGGCCCTTGAGTTTGGAACCCATTGCCGGGAACTCGGCGGTGGTGGTGGCGGTGGTGGCGTTGTCGCGGTCGGCGAAGTAGGCGAACTGGTCGATGAGGACGGAGGGCCGCCACTGGCCGTCGTCGGGGTAGCCATAGGCAGGAGGAGCCGGGGGCCACTGTACGGCCTCATCCTCGCTGTCGGTGTCCATCCAGTCGTCACCTCCGTCGAACTTCTCCTCACTTAATTCGGATTCCTCCTCGCTTGCGTCCATGGATCCCAGATCGACTGCCTTCAAAGTCTCCGCCTTGGAGCTCTTCATCTCAGATCGATTTGCCTTGCCTTCCCTTCCTAAAGCTTCAGTGCGCCAATCGATCTTGATCGATCGATCTGTCTTGTCTTGGTCTTGGGTGTGTGGATGGATTTAAGAGGGGGAGGGGAAGGGAGGCGGCTGGCAATGGCGATCGGAATCGGAGATTGCAGTCCGGGTGAAAGGGGGAGGGGTGCCAGCCGCCCCTGCCTGCTCCTTCCTACTGGAGTCCGGGTGGGGGAGTGAGTGAGTGAGCGGCGGCCAGGTGTTGCGTGGGGCTAGGGTTTTATTCGGGCCTCCAATCGCCACTCCGGCCTGGAACTTGGGCCTCCCACGTACAACTTGACAGCGCGATATATGTGTGTATGGGCTGGCGCGCTCCCACTGGTTTTGCTTTTTGTTTTCCTTGTGTTTTTCTTTGCTGGGTTTACCGGTTTTTCTTCTGGTTTTTATTTTTCCGTCAACTTTTTTTGTTGCATTATTTATTTTCTTGATTCTTGAACATTTCTTTTCCCTATCGGAAAAAAACAACACATACAATCCATCATCGGTAGAGAAAAACAACACATACAATCTATCAACACAAATCCACACTTTTGCTTTAATTTTCAATCCAAATTGGCCAATAATTTTATTAGAAAAAAAAGGAGATGCGTCTGGAAAACAAAATATTGCATAACAATGTCTCTGAGCGGCTCGAAGCAAAATCGCTACTTTTTATTGCGTCCGCACTTATATCTAAACTACAGTTTAGGTTACCCGTCTTGCAAACAAATAATTCGGTTTTTTCCGTCTCTACCAGAAAAAAAAACACTCATAATCCATCGGTGTGTAGTTCCAGTCTATCAACACAAGGCCACACATTTCTGTAATTTTCAATCCAGATTGGCATGTAGTTTTATCAGAAAAAAAAAGGAGATGCAAAATATTGCATAGCAACACTGGACGTCTCCAAGCAGCTCGAAGCAAAATCGGTACTTTTTATTGCGTCCGCACTTATATATAAACTACAGTTTGGGTTACCCGACTTCCAAACAAAGAAATCGGTTTTTCTTTGTCTCTGCCAGAAAAAATAACACACACAATCCATCGATGTAGTTCCAAACTATCAACACAAGGTCACACATTTCTTTAATTTTAAGGGTTTTTATCATTTATGCCATTGGTTGTATCGCACTACTCAGTTTTGCCACTAGGTATTTCAACTGCTCAAAAATGCCATCGTTTTTTTAGGCGCATGCTAAAAAATGCCACTGAACATCATTACTGTGAGCTCAAATCTTGTTTGCCATGTTATAATGACCAAAGTACCTATATACAAACATGTCAGCTCTCCCTCTATCTCACTACCATAAAGTGTGGGTCCCACTTGATCCCAACAACGTTCTTATTTTTCTCTAAAGTTATTCGCTTGCTTACTCCTTACAAGTGGGGTCCACACTTATCATTGTGAGATAAAGAGAGTTGACAGGTGGGTATAGGGGTATTTTCCTCATATAACATGGTCAACGAGTTTGACCTGACAATAACGATATCTAATGGCATTTTTGAGCAAACATCTAATGAACGATGGCATTTTTTAGATATCTAATGGCATTTTTGAGGAAGCATCTCACAAAACAATGTCATTTTTGAGCAGTTGTAACTTCTAATGGCAAAACTGAGTAGTGGGACACAACTAGTGGCATAAATGATAAAAACCCATTTTAAATCCAGATTGCCTTATAGTTTTATTAGAAAAAAGTAGATGCATCTTGAATATTCCATACTTTCCTTCCTGAAAAAATCCTGCAAAGCCCACAAACACTAGAAAACATAAACTGGCCTTTGACACTGGGTTAACCCAGATAAAAATGTTATAAATGATTAAACACAAGGCCACACATTTCTTTCATTTTGGATCTAGGTTGGCCTATATATTTATTAGCAAAAAGAGATGCATTTGGGAAACGAAATATTTTACAACAACACTTGACTTCTGTAGCAAAATCCGTACTTTTTGTTGCGTCCTCACTTTTATCTAAATTAGAATTTAGGTTACCCATCTTGCAAACAAAGTATTCCATTTCTGCGTTTCTATAAAAAAACAGCACACACAATCCATCCGTGTGTAATTCCAACTATCGACACAAGGCCACACATTTCCTTAATTTTGAATCTAGATTGGCCTATAGATTTATTAGCAATAGGCGATGCATTTGGATAATGGAATATTGTACAACAACACTGGACGTCTCCAAGCAGCTCCAAGCAAAATCCATAATTTTTGTTGCGTTCTCACTTATATCTAAACTAGATTTTTTGTTGTAGAAACAGATAAACGAATAAACCATTCCGTTTCTCTGTTTCTACAACAAAAACAATCCATTGGTGTATAATTCCGACTATCTACACAAGGCCACATGTTTCTTTAATTTTGAATCCAGATTGGCCTATTGATTTACTAGCAAAGAGAGTTGCACCTGGAAAAAGGAATATTGCACAACAACACCGGACGTCTCCAAGCAGCTCAAAGGAAAATCCATATTTTTTGTTGCATCACCACTTATATATGAAATATAATTTAGGTTACCCGTCTTGCGAGCAAGCTATTCAATTTCTCTGTTTCTACAAGAAAAACAGCACACACACGTCGCACGCGCAAAATAAATTCATCGGTGAATAAATCTAACTATCAACACAAGGCTACACATTTTCTATATCTAAATGGGTAGCTCCCACTAACTATTTATCTCAACATGTAAGCATGCCACATCATCACACAACATGCATGAGAAGGCTCACCCCCACTATCATATGCCTCTCAGCATGCAAGCGTGCCATTTCATCATGGAATATGCATGAAAAAAGACCCATCTCAACATGCAAACATACATGAGAATTTTCATTTTATTATGTTATTTATATTTAATAAACATTTTACAACTATATAGTAATCAAACATAATAAATTGTATGTATTTTCAGTTTTAGTGTTTTATATTGTTACTTATATTCATGTTTCATACAATGAATCCCCCCACTAACTATTCCTCTCAACATGCACGCATGCCATATCAGCACACAACATGCATGAAAAAGGCCCACCCCATTACCATATGTCTCTCAACATGCAAGCATGCCACTTTTTTTAAGAACATACTAACTTTATTCAATCGAAATAACGGATACATCGTTTAAGAGGAAAGGTACAAGTTCATTCAATGGCTCCTCAAACCAATCTACAGTATCAGAAAATCTAGCCAAACTAACAAGCTCATGAGCAACTTTATTGCCTCTCTATTACAATGTCAAACTTAGTCATTGAAAAACCACAAGCAATAAAATAGCAATCATCAAAAATTGCCGCCGCCACTCCTGCCGACCGTTCTCCATTATTCGTAGTATCGACGACCTCCAAATTATCAGAATTAATGACAAGTCGATTACATCCTGCCCGTTGCGCTGGGGATAGCCCAAATCTAAGCGACAGAGCTTCCACCATGAGAATGTCCGCACACCGGTCAATTCTCCAGCAACCTCCTGCAATGAATTTTCCTTTATTGTCCCTGAGAACCGCTCTAGTCGTCCCCTTAAGAAGGTCATGATCAAAAGAAGCATCAACATTAAGTTTCACAAAGCCCATCGGGGGAAGACTCCGACCCCCCTTTTTCATGGAAGCATTAGGAGAGGAGACAATAACATAATTAGTCGTAAAAGCTTGTATCCCCGTAGATATATGTTATTGGCCTCGGGCGGCGATTCGAAGTGGCGCCATACGGCGTTCACACCGCGCCGACGGTCGAGGCGCCCGTCGGACCGTCGGGTTTCCCGACGAGTCTGCGTGGGCCATGCCGTCAGCCCGACGTGGCGGGCGCCTGTGAAAAGATGCCTGCAAAACGGGATGGAGGGAGTGGCGCGCTTCGGCCCAACACTCCACCGAAACCGGTCCCACTCATAGTAGTTAACGGTCAAACCATTGACCCGACGGCATCCCCCCGTGTGACCATTTATGAGTGTTTCGGACTAACAAGTGGGAAAAAGTGAGCAAATGTTAAGAGCGTGGGGATGAATGAGTAGAGCTAAGGAACGAGGGGCACAGGAATAGAAAGCCCTTTTTCTTTCCACCCACTAATTTTCATCACAATACAGTCGATCAAATATTGAAAAAAATCGGACTTATCCACACCCACATTTGCTGGCAAACCTAAATACTTGTCGTTGAGAGCCTCGATCATGATATTCAAGATTGAGCAAATTTGTTCTCTAGTGCCTCCTCCATTATTTCGACTGAAAAAATGCTAGACTTATCAACGCTCACCATTTGTCCCGAGGCGACACAATATAAATCCAGAATAGATTTCAAAGTCTCCGCGTTGCGAAGATATGCCTTCATGAGGATCAATGAGTAATCAGCAAAGAGAAGGTTAGTCAAGGCCTAAAGGGGGTCCTCTCTACACACCTTAATTCCAGTAAAAATTTCATTCTCCTCTGCATCCGTCAACAGAGCAGTAAGACCCACTATACAAAATAAGAAGAGATAGGGGATAACGGATCTTGTCTTAAGCCTCTTATTACTTGTAGGCTTGAATCTCTCACTCTCTTCACTACTAATCCGGACCTTGTATTCGTCGATGGGGACACACTGCACATCTCTCCTAAAACTCAAGTTTCAACATAATTCCCTTCAAAAAAGACCACTCAACCTGATCATAAGCCTTATGCATATCAAGTTTGATAGCGCATAAGCCCTCCTTTCCCTCTCTCTTATATCTAGGTTGACAAATAAACCAACGTAATACAAGTTATATATTACAAAAAATATATCATTAAAAACTTCAAATCGTATACTTTCTAATAGTATAATTTTTAGACTATACAACTCATATGAATCTTCATCCAATGATGAGGAGCTTGTGGCTGTTGTGTTGGGAATCCATGACCACGTTAGTAGGCAGCGGCCAATGTTCATGGGCTCGATCCCGGGGCACACTCCGGCGTTGAATCGCAGCTGAGAGAGTGGTCATTTGTTACTATGGAAGGACTACTTCGAAACACCCAAATCGCTCTTCCCACCCCACCTATTCCGGAGTCGTTTTCATATGGTAAAACATGTGTTCAACCGTATCCGGGAGGGGGGTGGCATACGATAAGTATTTCGAGTGCAAGGAGGATGCCCTCAGAAAGATTGGCTTCTCCTCTTATCAGAAATGCATCGCAGCTATTCGAATGCTTACATACGGAGTTCCCAGGGATCTCATTGATGAGTATGTACGAATGAGCGAGTCCATGTGCCTAGACTCCATGTAGATGTTTTGCAAGGCTGCGATAGCGGTGTTTGGTGTAGAGTACTTGAGAAAGCCAAATGTTGCAGATACAACCCAGTTGTTGGTGATAAATGCCAGCAGGGGCTTTCCGGGGATGCTTGGTAGCATTTATTGTATGCACCCGGAGTGGAAGAAATGTCCTTCTGCTTGGCAGGCATAGTATAGGGGCCATGTCAAAGCTTGCACTGTCATACTCGAGGCCGTGGCTCCACAAGATCTCTGGATTTGGCACTCTTTCTTTGGCATGGCCGGATCTCACAACGATATCAACATGCTTCAACGCTCTCCGGTCATTGCAAGGCTTGCAGAAGGCAATTGCCCGGAGATCAATGGCCAGCACTACAACAAAGGATACTACCTAGCTGACGATATCTATTTTCAGTGGACTACTGTTGTGAAGACAATCCCCAACCCTGCAGGAGAGAAGAGGGAGACATTTTCCCAAGAGCAAGGGAGTGCTAAGAAGGATGTGAAGCATGTCTTTTGGTGCTCTTCAATCTTGATGGGGCATCGTTCGGTATCCTGCTAGAACCTGCAGCAACAAGAAGTTGTGGGAGTTTATGACGTGATCATGTCCAATATGATCGTAGAGGATGAGTGTCCGGAATGTTTATGTGACCAAGGGTTTCAGTTTCAGGATGATAATGTTGTGCCTGAGCATGAAGGAGTGGCAACGTTTGCACAGTTCACCGAATTTCATCATCAAATGTGTGATTGAAAAACTCACATTCAGCTGCAAGATGATTTGGTTGAGCATATGTGAGCTCACGTTGACAACCAATAGATGTATCAACTATCTTTTTTTAATGTATTTGAGACAATTTAATTTTATTTGGCTTCTAAACTATAAGGTATTTTATTTGTTTGTGAAACTATGAGATATTTGTATTTTGTTTGAATTATTTAAAATAGGACCATTGTTTTTCATATGTTTGTAAAAAGAGTAAAAAAAATGGACAGAAACCGGCCGCAAGGAAAATGCGTCTGCTTGTTAAGGACATGGCTGATCCAAACGCAAAAGGGGGCGAACGAGCCGACCCAAACGGACAGAACACGGGTCCATTTGGATCGGCGCGTTTGAGTTGCTCTGACACGGGAGGAGAAGAAGGAAACAGCTTTGACTATGATCGGAATTAATATGCGGATGACTACTATGTTATTTCATCTCCTTGAACGAAAATCCTCACCAATTCTTCTCATCTTCCCTCTATCTCTACCTCTCTCCGTACTACACCGCCTGCGGCCAAGCCGCGCATACTTGATTGTTTGTCCAACTGATTTGTTCAGGTTCCACAGCCCAACGCCATTAACGCCACAGCGAGCGTCGCCACCACCTTGAACGCTGCGACTCGCATCCTTCTGGCTGGTCTGGTCTCCGACGACGACGAGCACTACTCCCTTTGCAAGTCGCTGACCCTGGTCCGAGATCAGCTATCGTGGTGGTGCTCAAGGACCAGTACGTGCTCGTCGTGCGATGTCCTGCATGACGCGGACGCCAGCGATGTGTTCGCCTATGCGCGGATGGGCGACACCAAGCGGAGTGCCACGTCCAGTGCTTGGCACTCACCCTTCCTCCGCACTACACCTTGGATACATCATGATGGTTTTTTCTGTTTTGATTTTTCAGAAGAAAGGAGCAAAAGAATCGGGACAAATGATTGAACTGGGACATATCCACTATATATAAGTATCCAAGACTCATCCAACATGTATCCGGATTTCTTTTCCTTCATTCTTAATCAATTCTTCCGATACCAGCTTTGCATGTAGAATATCATTGTTTCAGCCTTTCAGGAAGCACATGAGCTGAGACTGCTATTTTGGCCGTCTTCTTACTATCACAATTGTGTATACAACTAGCAATTTACCATATAAGGCTGAACTTCAATAAAGCTCAACATGCATATGGTTGATGGCATACTTAGACTACATACATACCTGCAGCAACAATAGTGTGAATCTCATCAATGAACAAGATGATTTCCCCATTACAAGCACCGACCTCCTTCAAAACATCCTTAAGTCTCTCTTCAAAATCCCTTCTTAATTATTTTGTGTTTTACTGGGTTTTCTGTTTTGATTCTTCAACAGTTATTTTTAGTTGAGTCTTCCGCTGATATTTATACTCATCCTGCATGTGTACGATCGAGCTTGGAGGCAAGCACTGAAACAACTGTGTATGGAGTGGAAATGAACAAAAGTGGCCTTTTTCCGAAACTTCGACACAAAATGGCCGCAATCTGAGAATATTTCAAAAAATGTCCCTTTTGCATGACGTCCGGAGCTAGGGCGTCATGCTATACGTCCCGGGTTAGGGCGTCGTGCTATTTGATATGTCGCCCTTGCCCGAGGCGCCATGCTAGATGTCGTTACCATGGCGTCCTAGTCCGGGGCGTCATGCTCTCTAGCATGGCGCCCCAGCCCCGGGCGTCATGCAAAAGATGATCATTTTGTGAAATATTTTTAGATTGGATTCATTTTGTGCTTAAGTTTCAGAAAAGGGTCAGTTTTGTTTATTTTCATGTGTATGAAAGTGTCACACAGGCTACTAATTTTCTAGTGCTGTTCAAGCAAAAATTCTATTTTGTCATAGTATCCTCCTCTTATAAACACTACTCCCTCCGTTTCTAAATATAAGTCTTTTAAAGATTTCACTACGGACTACATACGGAGCAAAATGAGTGAATCTACACTTTAAAATATGTCTACATACATCCGAATATAGTCCATAGTGGAATCTCTAAAAAGACTTATATTTAGGAACAGAGGGAGTAGAATTTTGCATTAATTCTACAAACCGAGAGGCCTATTATATTTGTTTTGAACCTCATCCTCATGTCCACAAAGAAGAAAGCAGAAAAATTAGCACTAAGAGCATATCTACTAGCGGATCCCGCAAACCGGGCCGTCTGCTACAATAACCGTCAGTTTGCGGGATCGATCTCGTAAACGCGGCCCGAACAGATACCCCAAATCTGCCAGTCCCGATTTTTTTTGTGGGATCCCGAATCCGGGAGCCCAATTCCTCCATAAGGGCATGATTTCGCCCGTTTTTGCATGCTCCTCTTTCCCTTGGCGCGAATCCACTCTTACTGCTGTCGGCTTCAGTTCCCGCCTCCAACCCCCCACTGCCGCCGCATATCCCCGCCCCTTGGTGCTGCCCTCGGTTGCCCCGTGCCGCATCCATTCCACCTACTTTCGGCAGCGGGGGTGACCATTTGCGTTCGCGGATCGCAGCCGCCGCCGGCGCCATGGATCCACCCGGGAGCTCGGCGCGTGGGCTCATAGCTTGCAGATCTGGTTGGTTTCGACGCCTGTGAGCGGCGCGTGTCGGGGAAGAGGGCGGCGTGGCGGTGCTTCGGACGGCGGGAAGAAGAAAGGGGCAGCACAGCTCGGATTTGCTTCGGGCGGCGGGAAGAAGAAAGGGGCGGCATGGGGAAGCTTCAGTTCGGCCAGCGGGGAGAAGAAAGCGGCGGCGCGACAGGGCTTTGCTTCGGGCGAGGTATGTCCAACACCTGTCGGTTCATGCTCGATTTGGCCCGGAGTAGGTTCGGGTGAAATTCATGGCGTGTTTTGTGCATTTTGTAGATGGATTGGAGTTCGTCCTCATCGTCTTCGTCCAATGATTCGGACATAGAAGATTTGATCCTCGACGACGATGACGACAACCTAGTGTTGTTGCATCTCGTCGACGAATTTGAGGCAGGGTCGAAGAAAAAAGCGGCGTTGATCGACGGTCGGACGACTATGCATTCCCCACTACCAAGCTCTCGGCGACAAGATGCTCATGAAGGACTACTTCGTCGAGGTACCGACATACCCGGCTTACCTCTTTCACAGGCGATATCGAATGCGTAGGTCACTTTTCGTCCGCACCGTCGAGGCTTGTCTCGCAAATTGTTGTTTCATCACTCGGCATAGGAATGCGAGCGGCTTGATTGGTCTTGGTGCATATCAAAAAATATCGGCGGCAATGAGAGTGATTGCATATGGTGTTCCGGTTGACTACACAGATGAATATCTTCGCATTGGAGAAGATACCACCATCAAATGTGTTTGTGTCTTTGCGAAGACAATGATTCGGGTTTTTGCCTCGAAGTACCTTCGAGCTCCAAATGAAGAAGACACGAAGAAGCTCATGGCAATGAATGAGGCAAGGGGATGGCCGGGCATGCTAGGTAGTATAGATTGCATGCATTGGAGGTGGAAGAACTGCCCGGTGGCTTGGGCAGGGCAATAAACCAGCCACAAACGTAAACTCACCATCGTGCTTGAAGCCGTGGCTTCACATGATCTATGAATTTGGCGTTGCTTACTTGGTTTGCCGGAGTCTCTCAATGATATAAATGTTTTACAACGATCTCATCTATTTGCTCAGCTAACTAGTGGCAAAGCTTCGGCTTGCAACTATACCGTCAATGGCCATGACTATACCATAAGATACTATCTTGTCGACGGTATTTATTCTTCATGGTCAACATTTGTGAAGACCATTAGTGACCCCAAAATCAAGAAGCACAATTTTTTTGCCGAAGCACAAGAAGCTTGCCGAAAAGATATTGAGAGGGCATTTGATGTGTTGCAAGTTCGGTTTGCCATTGTTTGAGGTCCTGCTCGTTTCTGGGATAAAAATCCCTAAGAAATATTATGACTTCTTGTGTTATTTTACACAATATGATCATCAAGGATGAAAGGGATTTGGACTTGGAGTACAACTATGACAATTTTGGTAGCCATGTAAAACCAGCCAGGGACGCAGATGAGACCAATGCTTTTCTTGAGACCTACAGAAAGATCGAGAACCGTGATTCGCACCACCAACTCCAGCATGATCTTATCAAGCATCGGTGGCAACTCTATGTGGGGAGATAGATCCCCATTTGTATTCATTTTTATTCGTGTGTGATTTGAACAATTTGGTGTTGTAATAATTATTTGAATTTGAACATTTGTTGTACTGGAAACTATTGATGTATTATGAATTTCTTTTCGGACCATTTATATATTTGTATGTTGAATTTATATTATGATTTCATTCGGTTTATATTGATGAAATGTCTAACTTATTTGATGCTACGTAAAATTTACGGTGCAGCGAGCCCTTCGGTGCGGAACAGATCCTGGAAACGCGCCCTGCAAAACATTTGCAGGACGGGTTTGCGGAATTTGTTCCGCCGGAGTGCTCACGGTTCCGAAAAAAGTTTTACGGGATCCCTTATACGACTTTTGTGGGACGACCGGTTGCGGGATCTGCTAGAGATGCTCTAACCCATGTTTATTTCTCAATTTTCTGATTGTATGATCCTGCTATCACCGCCGGCCATGCAAAGCAAATGGGTTGGCAAAGATATACCTTCAAATATACTAACTCATTTCATTTCTTAGTTTTATTATTTTTACATGTCGAACAAGTCATTTTGTCATATAGCAATCCAGTTTTTACTGTATTTATGTAGCCTTTCCCTGCTTATTAACCTACTTTATGCATAAACTTTTAAAAAAAAATTATTACCTGTCAGTTGCTGGAGTGTTAAACAAATATCTATTACTTCCTCCGGCTCATAATATAAAAATATTTTTTTACAGTAGTGAACTTGCAACACCCATCCAACTATTCAAACGACGTAAACCTTTAGGTGGCATGCACATACATATGTAAATCCCTTTTTCCGCAGAAGTTTATAGCTTACATTCCATATCTTTAAAATATTCTTCTAAAATTAAGAATTCACTTCATGCCGGAAACAACTGCTAAATCGTTGTTATTTGTGTCTACTTGCATATGATATTTCAAAGCACCCAAAACAAAGGAATTTCAACAGACAGACTCTCAATGATTGAAAAAAACTATTTTTTAAAAAATAAATTATATATTGTAACGTTTAAAAAATTTGAAAACAGGCAGACCTAGGCCTTAAACAGCGTGCATCATGTCTGCATAGCGGCAAACATAATATCCTATGAAAACATTGATAATATCGTATGAAGATGCAGAAGTAGCACAATCTATAATTTTCCAACATAAACAATATACTCTCTCTGTTCCTAAATATAAGTCTTTCTAGAGGTTCCACTAAAAGACTACATACGGATGTATATAGGCATATTTTAGAGTGTAGATTCATTCATTTTGCTCCGTATGTAGTCCCCTAGTGAAATCTCTAAAAAGACTTATATTTAGGAACGGAGGGAGTAGATAGTTCATAGTTCATATTATTACAAAGAAAATGGAAGTGAAAAGTATGAAATTAAATTTGATTTTATCCAAAAACAAATATCCCATTGATTAGTTTATCAAACTTAAGCTATCATTGATGTTATTATCTGCGAGAAATGATAAAGAAAAAACTCTTACATCCAAGGAGACACTTTCTGTTGTTTGTGTTCTAGCTTGAAACTCGACCTAACATGCATAGCACCATCAACCTAAACTAACACATTTAATTATCATAGCTATTGAACCATGCATGCATTTATCACAAATTGAGAGAGTGGTGTTTTGGCTCATAGGTGTAGATACACCTTTATAAAATATAAATAAAAAACACATTTTAAAATGTTAAAAAATTCTGAACAATAAATTCGCGTGTACATCCCGACATTCTTTGTTCGCATATAAAATTTCGTAAAGAAAGAACATTTTTGTGACATGTATAAAAAAGATTAAAAAATGACTCATGAATAGTTATAATCAAGCATCAAAAATTGCCTTTTTTACACAAGCCACAAAAAATTCCCTTTTTCACCGAAACTTTGTGCACGGACATATAATATCTGAATGTACACGCGAGATTTGTTTGTCGATTTTTTTGACTTTTTTTTTTGAGAATACGCAAAGCTTGCATATCATTGCATTGATAGAAGAAGAAGTTTGAAGAATACATGAGGTGGTACAACGCATGGCACAGACGCAAAAGACATGAACATGATGCCCGAAACAGAGAGACATGAGACACACGACCCAAAGAAAAACACAACTAAACTCGCCAATCAAAGACACGGTCCGACCAACAACTAGATGACCGACATCACCGAAGTCAGCACCGAGGACGCCACGAGCAAACAAGACAACGCCTTCATGAAGGAGAACGACACCAAGGCGCCATCATCGTCCAATCCGGAAAACCGGACTTAGGGTTTCCCCTAATGCTCGAAGAGGGGCCCAGATAACGGCCATGGCATCGCCTCCAAGAAGGGAACGGCACCCGCAAGTGTCGCCACTGCCAACATAGAATGCAGGGATTTCGCCCTGGCCTAATTCTAAACAATCCCAAGCCGTTGGAGCATGAATCGAAGAAGAGGAAGTCGAGTATAGGCCGAAACTACAAGTGAAGGAAGGGAAGCCACGCCTGACACCGAAGGAGGCACCGGGCGCCGCCGGATGTGCGAGCCGTCGGATTTTTTGAACTTTTTAAAATATGTATTTAGACAATGGGTGCATGTACAGCTATGAGCCAAAGTGAATTTCCCAAATTGTACCCATTAGCTCCTCGTCAGTTCCATACTTCCATTAGGTGCCACAACTAATTAGCATTGCATAAAAATTAGCCGACACGACAAGGTAGCAAAACTGGCTTCGTTTGATTGATATTAGCAAAGCTAGCTTTATGTAGAAGCTAATCGATCTGCCGCTAGCCGCCACACATACGCAACAAAACAGCGATGCTTATAAACCTTGTACACTGGCAAACACAGACATCTCACGCACGCGTGAGGAGGCTTGTGTGTGTGTTTACCAACTGCCACAGCTACGTCTCCAACGACTGCACCTAGCTACAACCACAGGCTGCATATGAGCTTCCTGAATATATATTTTTGGATATGATTCTACCTTTTTCTCACTGAGAATGTATTAGTATATGGAGAAAAGTACAAAGAAGGAGCAACTTGTACTTCTCACGCAAAGTCAGAAGCTAACATCCAGGATCTTACAACATATAAGTACGACAATCCATGGAGGCTCATGCAGTCATGCTAGAGCTTTCTCTTGCCTTTTCTTTTTGAGCTTTTACCATTTCCAGAATCGGATTCCATGGGCCGTGTCACCAGCGTACCTCCCTTGAGACCATCAGCAGCTGAACTCTTCGCGACTTTGTCTCGCAAATTGTTGTTTCATCACTCGGCATAGGAATGCGAGCGGCTTGATTGGTCTTGGTGCATATCAAAAAATATCGGCGGCAATGAGAGTGATTGCATATGGTGTTCCGGTTGACTACACAGATGAATATCTTCGCATTGGAGAAGATACCACCATCAAATGTGTTTGTGTCTTTGCGAAGACAATGATTCGGGTTTTTGCCTCGAAGTACCTTCGAGCTCCAAATGAAGAAGACACGAAGAAGCTCATGGCAATGAATGAGGCAAGGGGATGGCCGGGCATGCTAGGTAGTATAGATTGCATGCATTGGAGGTGGAAGAACTGCCCGGTGGCTTGGGCAGGGCAATAAACCAGCCACAAACGTAAACTCACCATCGTGCTTGAAGCCGTGGCTTCACATGATCTATGAATTTGGCGTTGCTTACTTGGTTTGCCGGAGTCTCTCAATGATATAAATGTTTTACAACGATCTCATCTATTTGCTCAGCTAACTAGTGGCAAAGCTTCGGCTTGCAACTATACCGTCAATGGCCATGACTATACCATAAGATACTATCTTGTCGACGGTATTTATTCTTCATGGTCAACATTTGTGAAGACCATTAGTGACCCCAAAATCAAGAAGCACAATTTTTTTGCCGAAGCACAAGAAGCTTGCCGAAAAGATATTGAGAGGGCATTTGATGTGTTGCAAGTTCGGTTTGCCATTGTTTGAGGTCCTGCTCGTTTCTGGGATAAAAATCCCTAAGAAATATTATGACTTCTTGTGTTATTTTACACAATATGATCATCAAGGATGAAAGGGATTTGGACTTGGAGTACAACTATGACAATTTTGGTAGCCATGTAAAACCAGCCAGGGACGCAGATGAGACCAATGCTTTTCTTGAGACCTACAGAAAGATCGAGAACCGTGATTCGCACCACCAACTCCAGCATGATCTTATCAAGCATCGGTGGCAACTCTATGTGGGGAGATAGATCCCCATTTGTATTCATTTTTATTCGTGTGTGATTTGAACAATTTGGTGTTGTAATAATTATTTGAATTTGAACATTTGTTGTACTGGAAACTATTGATGTATTATGAATTTCTTTTCGGACCATTTATATATTTGTATGTTGAATTTATATTATGATTTCATTCGGTTTATATTGATGAAATGTCTAACTTATTTGATGCTACGTAAAATTTACGGTGCAGCGAGCCCTTCGGTGCGGAACAGATCCTGGAAACGCGCCCTGCAAAACATTTGCAGGACGGGTTTGCGGAATTTGTTCCGCCGGAGTGCTCACGGTTCCGAAAAAAGTTTTACGGGATCCCTTATACGACTTTTGTGGGACGACCGGTTGCGGGATCTGCTAGAGATGCTCTAACCCATGTTTATTTCTCAATTTTCTGATTGTATGATCCTGCTATCACCGCCGGCCATGCAAAGCAAATGGGTTGGCAAAGATATACCTTCAAATATACTAACTCATTTCATTTCTTAGTTTTATTATTTTTACATGTCGAACAAGTCATTTTGTCATATAGCAATCCAGTTTTTACTGTATTTATGTAGCCTTTCCCTGCTTATTAACCTACTTTATGCATAAACTTTTAAAAAAAAATTATTACCTGTCAGTTGCTGGAGTGTTAAACAAATATCTATTACTTCCTCCGGCTCATAATATAAAAATATTTTTTTACAGTAGTGAACTTGCAACACCCATCCAACTATTCAAACGACGTAAACCTTTAGGTGGCATGCACATACATATGTAAATCCCTTTTTCCGCAGAAGTTTATAGCTTACATTCCATATCTTTAAAATATTCTTCTAAAATTAAGAATTCACTTCATGCCGGAAACAACTGCTAAATCGTTGTTATTTGTGTCTACTTGCATATGATATTTCAAAGCACCCAAAACAAAGGAATTTCAACAGACAGACTCTCAATGATTGAAAAAAACTATTTTTAAAAAAATAAATTATATATTGTAACGTTTAAAAAATTTGAAAACAGGCAGACCTAGGCCTTAAACAGCGTGCATCATGTCTGCATAGCGGCAAACATAATATCCTATGAAAACATTGATAATATCGTATGAAGATGCAGAAGTAGCACAATCTATAATTTTCCAACATAAACAATATACTCTCTCTGTTCCTAAATATAAGTCTTTCTAGAGGTTCCACTAAAAGACTACATACGGATGTATATAGGCATATTTTAGAGTGTAGATTCATTCATTTTGCTCCGTATGTAGTCCCCTAGTGAAATCTCTAAAAAGACTTATATTTAGGAACGGAGGGAGTAGATAGTTCATAGTTCATATTATTACAAAGAAAATGGAAGTGAAAAGTATGAAATTAAATTTGATTTTATCCAAAAACAAATATCCCATTGATTAGTTTATCAAACTTAAGCTATCATTGATGTTATTATCTGCGAGAAATGATAAAGAAAAAACTCTTACATCCAAGGAGACACTTTCTGTTGTTTGTGTTCTAGCTTGAAACTCGACCTAACATGCATAGCACCATCAACCTAAACTAACACATTTAATTATCATAGCTATTGAACCATGCATGCATTTATCACAAATTGAGAGAGTGGTGTTTTGGCTCATAGGTGTAGATACACCTTTATAAAATATAAATAAAAAACACATTTTAAAATGTTAAAAAATTCTGAACAATAAATTCGCGTGTACATCCCGACATTCTTTGTTCGCATATAAAATTTCGTAAAGAAAGAACATTTTTGTGACATGTATAAAAAAGATTAAAAAATGACTCATGAATAGTTATAATCAAGCATCAAAAATTGCCTTTTTTACACAAGCCACAAAAAATTCCCTTTTTCACCGAAACTTTGTGCACGGACATATAATATCTGAATGTACACGCGAGATTTGTTTGTCGATTTTTTTGACTTTTTTTTTTGAGAATACGCAAAGCTTGCATATCATTGCATTGATAGAAGAAGAAGTTTGAAGAATACATGAGGTGGTACAACGCATGGCACAGACGCAAAAGACATGAACATGATGCCCGAAACAGAGAGACATGAGACACACGACCCAAAGAAAAACACAACTAAACTCGCCAATCAAAGACACGGTCCGACCAACAACTAGATGACCGACATCACCGAAGTCAGCACCGAGGACGCCACGAGCAAACAAGACAACGCCTTCATGAAGGAGAACGACACCAAGGCGCCATCATCGTCCAATCCGGAAAACCGGACTTAGGGTTTCCCCTAATGCTCGAAGAGGGGCCCAGATAACGGCCATGGCATCGCCTCCAAGAAGGGAACGGCACCCGCAAGTGTCGCCACTGCCAACATAGAATGCAGGGATTTCGCCCTGGCCTAATTCTAAACAATCCCAAGCCGTTGGAGCATGAATCGAAGAAGAGGAAGTCGAGTATAGGCCGAAACTACAAGTGAAGGAAGGGAAGCCACGCCTGACACCGAAGGAGGCACCGGGCGCCGCCGGATGTGCGAGCCGTCGGATTTTTTGAACTTTTTAAAATATGTATTTAGACAATGGGTGCATGTACAGCTATGAGCCAAAGTGAATTTCCCAAATTGTACCCATTAGCTCCTCGTCAGTTCCATACTTCCATTAGGTGCCACAACTAATTAGCATTGCATAAAAATTAGCCGACACGACAAGGTAGCAAAACTGGCTTCGTTTGATTGATATTAGCAAAGCTAGCTTTATGTAGAAGCTAATCGATCTGCCGCTAGCCGCCACACATACGCAACAAAACAGCGATGCTTATAAACCTTGTACACTGGCAAACACAGACATCTCACGCACGCGTGAGGAGGCTTGTGTGTGTGTTTACCAACTGCCACAGCTACGTCTCCAACGACTGCACCTAGCTACAACCACAGGCTGCATATGAGCTTCCTGAATATATATTTTTGGATATGATTCTACCTTTTTCTCACTGAGAATGTATTAGTATATGGAGAAAAGTACAAAGAAGGAGCAACTTGTACTTCTCACGCAAAGTCAGAAGCTAACATCCAGGATCTTACAACATATAAGTACGACAATCCATGGAGGCTCATGCAGTCATGCTAGAGCTTTCTCTTGCCTTTTCTTTTTGAGCTTTTACCATTTCCAGAATCGGATTCCATGGGCCGTGTCACCAGCGTACCTCCCTTGAGACCATCAGCAGCTGAACTCTTCGCGACTTTGTCTCGCAAATTGTTGTTTCATCACTCGGCATAGGAATGCGAGCGGCTTGATTGGTCTTGGTGCATATCAAAAAATATCGGCGGCAATGAGAGTGATTGCATATGGTGTTCCGGTTGACTACACAGATGAATATCTTCGCATTGGAGAAGATACCACCATCAAATGTGTTTGTGTCTTTGCGAAGACAATGATTCGGGTTTTTGCCTCGAAGTACCTTCGAGCTCCAAATGAAGAAGACACGAAGAAGCTCATGGCAATGAATGAGGCAAGGGGATGGCCGGGCATGCTAGGTAGTATAGATTGCATGCATTGGAGGTGGAAGAACTGCCCGGTGGCTTGGGCAGGGCAATAAACCAGCCACAAACGTAAACTCACCATCGTGCTTGAAGCCGTGGCTTCACATGATCTATGAATTTGGCGTTGCTTACTTGGTTTGCCGGAGTCTCTCAATGATATAAATGTTTTACAACGATCTCATCTATTTGCTCAGCTAACTAGTGGCAAAGCTTCGGCTTGCAACTATACCGTCAATGGCCATGACTATACCATAAGATACTATCTTGTCGACGGTATTTATTCTTCATGGTCAACATTTGTGAAGACCATTAGTGACCCCAAAATCAAGAAGCACAATTTTTTTGCCGAAGCACAAGAAGCTTGCCGAAAAGATATTGAGAGGGCATTTGATGTGTTGCAAGTTCGGTTTGCCATTGTTTGAGGTCCTGCTCGTTTCTGGGATAAAAATCCCTAAGAAATATTATGACTTCTTGTGTTATTTTACACAATATGATCATCAAGGATGAAAGGGATTTGGACTTGGAGTACAACTATGACAATTTTGGTAGCCATGTAAAACCAGCCAGGGACGCAGATGAGACCAATGCTTTTCTTGAGACCTACAGAAAGATCGAGAACCGTGATTCGCACCACCAACTCCAGCATGATCTTATCAAGCATCGGTGGCAACTCTATGTGGGGAGATAGATCCCCATTTGTATTCATTTTTATTCGTGTGTGATTTGAACAATTTGGTGTTGTAATAATTATTTGAATTTGAACATTTGTTGTACTGGAAACTATTGATGTATTATGAATTTCTTTTCGGACCATTTATATATTTGTATGTTGAATTTATATTATGATTTCATTCGGTTTATATTGATGAAATGTCTAACTTATTTGATGCTACGTAAAATTTACGGTGCAGCGAGCCCTTCGGTGCGGAACAGATCCTGGAAACGCGCCCTGCAAAACATTTGCAGGACGGGTTTGCGGAATTTGTTCCGCCGGAGTGCTCACGGTTCCGAAAAAAGTTTTACGGGATCCCTTATACGACTTTTGTGGGACGACCGGTTGCGGGATCTGCTAGAGATGCTCTAACCCATGTTTATTTCTCAATTTTCTGATTGTATGATCCTGCTATCACCGCCGGCCATGCAAAGCAAATGGGTTGGCAAAGATATACCTTCAAATATACTAACTCATTTCATTTCTTAGTTTTATTATTTTTACATGTCGAACAAGTCATTTTGTCATATAGCAATCCAGTTTTTACTGTATTTATGTAGCCTTTCCCTGCTTATTAACCTACTTTATGCATAAACTTTTAAAAAAAAATTATTACCTGTCAGTTGCTGGAGTGTTAAACAAATATCTATTACTTCCTCCGGCTCATAATATAAAAATATTTTTTTACAGTAGTGAACTTGCAACACCCATCCAACTATTCAAACGACGTAAACCTTTAGGTGGCATGCACATACATATGTAAATCCCTTTTTCCGCAGAAGTTTATAGCTTACATTCCATATCTTTAAAATATTCTTCTAAAATTAAGAATTCACTTCATGCCGGAAACAACTGCTAAATCGTTGTTATTTGTGTCTACTTGCATATGATATTTCAAAGCACCCAAAACAAAGGAATTTCAACAGACAGACTCTCAATGATTGAAAAAAACTATTTTTAAAAAAATAAATTATATATTGTAACGTTTAAAAAATTTGAAAACAGGCAGACCTAGGCCTTAAACAGCGTGCATCATGTCTGCATAGCGGCAAACATAATATCCTATGAAAACATTGATAATATCGTATGAAGATGCAGAAGTAGCACAATCTATAATTTTCCAACATAAACAATATACTCTCTCTGTTCCTAAATATAAGTCTTTCTAGAGGTTCCACTAAAAGACTACATACGGATGTATATAGGCATATTTTAGAGTGTAGATTCATTCATTTTGCTCCGTATGTAGTCCCCTAGTGAAATCTCTAAAAAGACTTATATTTAGGAACGGAGGGAGTAGATAGTTCATAGTTCATATTATTACAAAGAAAATGGAAGTGAAAAGTATGAAATTAAATTTGATTTTATCCAAAAACAAATATCCCATTGATTAGTTTATCAAACTTAAGCTATCATTGATGTTATTATCTGCGAGAAATGATAAAGAAAAAACTCTTACATCCAAGGAGACACTTTCTGTTGTTTGTGTTCTAGCTTGAAACTCGACCTAACATGCATAGCACCATCAACCTAAACTAACACATTTAATTATCATAGCTATTGAACCATGCATGCATTTATCACAAATTGAGAGAGTGGTGTTTTGGCTCATAGGTGTAGATACACCTTTATAAAATATAAATAAAAAACACATTTTAAAATGTTAAAAAATTCTGAACAATAAATTCGCGTGTACATCCCGACATTCTTTGTTCGCATATAAAATTTCGTAAAGAAAGAACATTTTTGTGACATGTATAAAAAAGATTAAAAAATGACTCATGAATAGTTATAATCAAGCATCAAAAATTGCCTTTTTTACACAAGCCACAAAAAATTCCCTTTTTCACCGAAACTTTGTGCACGGACATATAATATCTGAATGTACACGCGAGATTTGTTTGTCGATTTTTTTGACTTTTTTTTTTGAGAATACGCAAAGCTTGCATATCATTGCATTGATAGAAGAAGAAGTTTGAAGAATACATGAGGTGGTACAACGCATGGCACAGACGCAAAAGACATGAACATGATGCCCGAAACAGAGAGACATGAGACACACGACCCAAAGAAAAACACAACTAAACTCGCCAATCAAAGACACGGTCCGACCAACAACTAGATGACCGACATCACCGAAGTCAGCACCGAGGACGCCACGAGCAAACAAGACAACGCCTTCATGAAGGAGAACGACACCAAGGCGCCATCATCGTCCAATCCGGAAAACCGGACTTAGGGTTTCCCCTAATGCTCGAAGAGGGGCCCAAATAACGGCCATGGCATCGCCTCCAAGAAGGGAACGGCACCCGCAAGTGTCGCCACTGCCAACATAGAATGCAGGGATTTCGCCCTGGCCTAATTCTAAACAATCCCAAGCCGTTGGAGCATGAATCGAAGAAGAGGAAGTCGAGTATAGGCCGAAACTACAAGTGAAGGAAGGGAAGCCACGCCTGACACCGAAGGAGGCACCGGGCGCCGCCGGATGTGCGAGCCGTCGGATTTTTTGAACTTTTTAAAATATGTATTTAGACAATGGGTGCATGTACAGCTATGAGCCAAAGTGAATTTCCCAAATTGTACCCATTAGCTCCTCGTCAGTTCCATACTTCCATTAGGTGCCACAACTAATTAGCATTGCATAAAAATTAGCCGACACGACAAGGTAGCAAAACTGGCTTCGTTTGATTGATATTAGCAAAGCTAGCTTTATGTAGAAGCTAATCGATCTGCCGCTAGCCGCCACACATACGCAACAAAACAGCGATGCTTATAAACCTTGTACACTGGCAAACACAGACATCTCACGCACGCGTGAGGAGGCTTGTGTGTGTGTTTACCAACTGCCACAGCTACGTCTCCAACGACTGCACCTAGCTACAACCACAGGCTGCATATGAGCTTCCTGAATATATATTTTTGGATATGATTCTACCTTTTTCTCACTGAGAATGTATTAGTATATGGAGAAAAGTACAAAGAAGGAGCAACTTGTACTTCTCACGCAAAGTCAGAAGCTAACATCCAGGATCTTACAACATATAAGTACGACAATCCATGGAGGCTCATGCAGTCATGCTAGAGCTTTCTCTTGCCTTTTCTTTTTGAGCTTTTACCATTTCCAGAATCGGATTCCATGGGCCGTGTCACCAGCGTACCTCCCTTGAGACCATCAGCAGCTGAACTCTTCGCGACTTTGTCTCGCAACTTAATGCTAGCTTTGAAGTCTTTTACCTGCACGGATTATATTTGACATGTTAATGAATACCCCTTGTACTCAAAACCACCTCCTGAAGCTTATAAATTTTACAAGAAAATATAACCACCTCTTCTACCAGGTCACGAATCTTCTCATCCTTCAGCTTCAACTGTGCTCTCTCCCTGTAAATGCAGATTTATCAAAAAAAAAAAAAAGATACAGGAAACTTGTGGTATTTTAGAATGGAATAAATATGAAAGCAGAATATTCAAACATCATTTAAAAGAACTGTACATGAATACTTGTATACTTCAGCAAATCATTGTGAGTATCTCACATGACACATCTTGAAAGTAGCACAGCTGCTACCATTTTCAGCTAGAAAGATCAGAACACACCTTTCATCTATGCTTTTTATTGTCTGTTCCAATGTATCCTGCCTCTTCACGAGTTTTTCATTCATCTACAGGATAAGGCAAAGGACATCAGTAACACCAACAGCCATGTTTTTTGTATTTATAACAGAAAGATTGTGATTTAAATAGGCTCACTTCAGCAACTTTCTTTTTCTCAGAAATTGCATTTTGAAGCTTAAGTTGCATCTCTTGAAGCTTATCATTAAAAATTGTATCCACAGCAACAGAAGTGCGCTGTTCCCTTTCTTCCTTAGCACGTGACAGAAGAGTCTCATAATACTGTGAATATAAACAAATACATGTTATAAATGCATCAGATATATACTGCATAACAACTGTAACAAATTTTATCTCCAAAAAGTTCTAGAACAACGCAATGGACAGTGACAATAACAAAATAGGACAAAAGAAAGAGGAATGCACCTCTTGCTGAAATTCAAGTAGGCCCGGTTGAATACTCCCGTATTTAGACGCAAGCTGAAGAGGAGGGCGAGTGATTTTGAGGAACAAAAATAACAAGGCGTTCAGCGAATCACGATAGAGATACTTAAAGCACTTACTGCTGTGCGAGCATGGCTGATCATCCTATCTTCACGCAGGAATGACGGTCTGCACACCAAGCATGGGTCGCCGTTGCACCAGCACTGTACACAATCATCATCCCCAGTATATGCCGGCTTTACACCGCTTTTAGAGTGATCTGGTCCATGGACATAACTGTCAACAACATAATCCCAAACACGCCGAGTTTCCCGATGAAGAGAATAACGATGCTGGGTGTCTTCCCAATGCCTGAGTGAGTGTCCGTCTTTGTACCTATACCAAGAAAATAAACAAAGGAAGGTTTACTTGGGCAAGATGACAGAGGCAGAACTGATCATATATTCAACTTCCAACATAGTTTTCCTTTAATTTTAGCTTCTGACAGGCACATTAAGTAAGCATCTTATAAATGTATTAAAATACGGAGTCACATAGCGGAGTGACTTTGGCTTCTGATGAAAAAAGGTCAAGAGGAAATAACTACATAAAAGCCATGTATTAGGCAGTCTCGGAGATACAAAAGTGAATAATGCAGATAAGCTCCAATGTAGGTTTCCTACTTTTACTACACACGTATCAGGGAGTATGGGAGAAATAAGAGTGAGGATATACTTGAGCTCCAGTGTAGGTTTCCTTTCATCCTAACTTCTATTGAGTGCACCAGTATAGCACAGTACATAAACTTGTGAAATGCTTAAACATTCGTGGGATTGTGGAACGACTATCAAACCCTGGTACATGTTTACTTCAGCAGGTGTTAAACATACCTTCCACATCCAATAAAACCACATATCACACAGATCCAGAGGTTTTCAGAGGTCCCACAAGCAACACATGTATGGTTTTCTGGAGCTTCAGACTGGTTCTCACAGAATTGACAGACCTGAAATGGAAACAACTATAAATAAAGGCAAACTACGACAGAACCCAATACACTGGCAATTTAACACTATAGATACATGTGAATGAATATGTTGGTATCTATAAATATGCATTTGCTTGTTTACAACTTTATGATCCGGTCAATTAAAGTAAAACCAATGTGTATCTTGCCTCTTAGATAATAAGATTCAAAGAGCTGCCATGAACATTCAAGGCCTTTTCTATGCTTGGTGATATGCATATGAGCACCAGCAACAAAGTTTAATATTTAATACTCTGCAAATAGCCCAGAACCTGAGTAGGTTCTGAGTGTTCAAGACTACAAATAAAGCCAGGTGTGTTATCTCAGTCACTAGATGATGTCATATTTGGCGTTGCTAAGCAATTACTTCAGTAATCAGTCCTAGTGAAGAATAATAAAAGCAAGTGAACACGCGAGAAGATTTATATAGAAACAACTACTGGAAACTCAGTGCGGCGAAAACACAAAAGAAGAAAAGATGAGCTAAAGAAACAGTAATTAAAAGGATCCTTCCTTACCGGACAACATGAATCGACCCACATAGATAAGCATAAGCACCGGGAAGACTGGTCACAATTAGTTGCTCCAATTCCGGTGATGTCTTGACCTAACCTTTCTGAACCATGCATATAAGATAATTAAATAACAGGCTGGTCTCTTAATACCTTACACAAGATACATAACTAAAGCGACAACCAGATATTCCAGAATTTGAATTAGATTCATGCATAAACCATTAGTTTACTACGCAACAAACTTCCGCAATTTGGTAACAAAACAACTTACTTATGCAAATGGGACAAGTCGGAAGCTTCACATATCCAGCTGGTGGTAAGACAGCGCTCTCATTGGAAGATGTGTATTCGACAACACCTATATATAATATATGGCACATCTCTGACTGCAGCATAGAACAAAAAGTGCATCTCCCAAATTTAGCAACATCAATGCACGAGAACAATACACAAATAAACACAAATCGACAATCTTACAACTTTTGAGAACAAATATCTCCAGCCGTTGTGGTACAAATAAAATTCATCTGCATTCTTCTGATCTTCGAACTCAACGAGCACGCTGTACCGCTCCTCCATCCCATAGTAACTATGAACATGCCGCTACATAAGTGCTGGTACCCGTAATCAAATGAAATCAACTCTAATTCTATAAGTGCGTTAGCATATTCACCTCAAGAAACGGATCTCGGAGGCGTGCTGGATGTACTTGCGGCAAGCGTGTATGAAGTGTTCGGGCGAAATGCGGCTTGGGACGGCGAGAACCAGCAGGAGCCTGCTGCGTCGTGACTGCAGAGAGCCGGAAATGAGGCGTGAGCAAGCGCTCGAACGAGCAAATTGATAGGAAATAAGCCAGGTATAAGCCAGATGGTTACCGGGAGAGTTGGCCCAGTGCACGCGGAGGAGGAGGGGGTGGCGGCGACGTCCGCGTATGATGAACCACGGGAAGAGCCGGCCGGGCGGTAGAGGTGGAGGAAACCGCGGGTGTGGTGGATCCTAGGGTTTGCGGCGGAGGTCACGCCGGTCAGTGCGGTCGCCGAGGTAGTGGATGGGATAGGGCTGGGGCGTGGGGAGATGGGCTTGACTGGAATTGGGGCACCGGCGGCGGAGCTGCTGGTCCCGCCTTCGCCGGCGGCGGCGGCGGCGGCGGCGAAGGCGTGAGGCAACTGGATCCGTACCGTAAACATTTTTCTCGCGGAGCCTGTTGGTTTGGAGCTGGTTAGCTTGATAGAGAAGCCAGGGAAGAGGGTGTCTTTTTTTTCTGAACACAGTACATACGCAAGCGCTCATATACACGCGCATACACTCACCCCTATGAACGCACACACGCACACCCTACCCCTATGAGCACCTCCGAGAGACTGAGCCGGCATATCATCTTGAAATTTACAAGGTCACCGTAGGCACCTCGTCGTCGACGGGAACGTCTCCTCCCACTGAATGCGCATCGCCGGAAATCCTGAAATAAATCCAGGAATAAATGCAAGCACCGGGATTTGAACCCTGGTGGGCTGGGGATACCACAGTCCCTCTAACCATCCAACCACAGGTTGGTTTGCAGGGAAGAGGGTGTCGGCAGAACAAATTTCGTTTTTTTTAGGGGTAACAAATTTCGTTTTAGAGCATCTCTAGATCTAGTATACTTCATCCCGCAAAAATCGGTTTATGGGATACCGAAAAACGTTTTTACAACATGACTTTTGTTCCCACAAAATAGATCCCATAAAAATATTTCATTGTCTCGGCAACATTGCACAACCCCCCTACAAACGTTTGCTGAAATAACAATTGGCTTCGCCTCGACCGCTTCAGTCACGAGGATCTCAAGATAGCTGAAGCCACTCACCGCCGGCTATGGACGATGCCGCCCACGTGCCCACTCCCCCCCCCCCCCACGTGCTCACGCACGGGCGGCCATGGACGTCGTCGCCCTGTGAAATCACATACAAACTAGCTAGCACGTTGTTGTTGTGTCGATGAGATCGTCGGCTGGCGCGTACGGCAGCGAGCGTGGATCTAGGTCGCGCGTAACGGCGGCAGATGTAGGTTGCGGGCGGCGACGGACGACGTCGTGTGGTAGCTCGCGTGCGGCGGTGGCGGTGAGATTTGACCGGAACCGAGCTCGGAAGACCGTAGCGTCGGCTGCCAAGGAAGCGGTTGGGGCTGAAATTTCCCTTCTGCCAAGAATAGAGGATATTGTAAAAGGAGTAGCTCCTCCCATAGATATGAAGGAAATGGGTCATGGTTTAGAAGATCCCGCAAAAACACTCCAGGGCGGCCAAATTTACGGGATCTATTCGGGACGGGTTTACGGGATCCATCCCGCAAACTGGCGGTTATTATACAGGATGGCCCGATTTGCCGGATCTGCTAGAGATACTCTTACGGGATGCGTTTTTACAGGATGACGTGTGTCGACAGAGCAAGTTCCGTATAAATCGTTTCAGGTCAACTGTGAAGTCTACTAGTCAGTGGTAGAGTTTACAATAAGGTCCCTGCAAAATAGCATAAGCCCCCTACAAGCAAAATGAAGATTGCGATTGGGTCCTTCGCCTTTGTCGGCGTGCATGGCTCTACACCGTTTCCGCGCCCTACATCGCGAGGCCCAGCATATCTCTCCCCGCTAGCCGCCCACCGTCGCGCTCTACATTCATCGCCCTAGCATCGCCCGCCTCAATTCCGCCTACTACCCGCCCTCACATCCCGGTGCCTCCGTGTGACGCTTGGCTCCGCCCAACCCCCCCAGTCCACGCGTGCGGTGGCCCTCCACGACGACCTCGTCCACCGCCCACCTCATCACCCTGCTATGGGTTCCCAGGGAGTCGTTCGCCTAGAGCCTCGCCATCTTCCTTCGCGCGGCGCGAGTCGACTTGGTCCGATGCGCCATCCACCCCTCCTTGTTGAATAGCTTCATTGACACACATACGACGCCCCATAGCGCGACGGCGAGGCCGTCCAACGCATCTCCTTTGGGCGCGTCCGCCGCGGAGTTCCCTGGCCACGACGAGGCGCGAAATGGCCTGAGGCGGACGCGTGCAGTGGCCCTCCACGGCCACCTCATCCAAAGACTGGGATTTTCCATTCACCCCTTCCTCCGCGGCTTGTTGTATTTCCACGGCCTCCAATTCCACCATCTGCCCCCCTCCCCCCCACCCCCAAATCCATTCTCCACATAGCCTGCTTCACCACTTTCTGTGAGGCCTTCCTCCGCATCAATCCCCACTTCGGACTCTGGTTGAAGCTGTTCCGCGTCAAGCTGCACAGCAATGACCCTAATCTGACTGAGTGCGGAGGTGCCATGATCAGCAAACTCAACGAAGTCTCCTGGCCGAAGGGCAAATTCATTGAGAGGAGAAGGTGGCCGAGCTCCAGAGTTGAGTGAAGGCCGTCGTTGATGGGGCATCACCCTAGCGGATGTGATACACCTGATGCTTCATCGTGGGGTCCAGCCCCTTCAAGGCCAAACATCTCCACTATGAAGGAGGGTGATGACTTGGTAGTTCATAACTTCTTCTGAGGAAAGGACCTCAGCGGGATGTTGAAGATCCTAAACACCAAGGATAACAAGTTCCAAACCGAAGTGGGCGACGTTGGCCGATTGACCTTGGCCTCCCCACCATGTTCTTCAGTTGCGGCTCCCTCACCCGCCTCTACCTCGGCCTTTGGAGGCTCCCGGACGTCGGCATCGTGCCGCGTCAGCTTCCCCAACCTCTGGGAGCTCGGCCTCTGCTTGAATGTCATGAAGGACTGTGATATGGCATTCATGCTTGAAAGATGTCGGGTCCTGGAGTTTCTCGCCGTCATGGGGAGCCAGACCGGACCAAAGTGCGCGTCCGCCTTGTCAGCCACGGCCTATGATGCGTTCAGCAGGGATATACCTAGCTACTTGGAGGACATCGACGTGGTGGACGCCCCTCGCCTGGAGAGGCTCATCCAGTCCTAGTCAACACCAAGCGATCTACGGACTTTAGTGTGAGAAAAGAGTTTGAAGCCCTGAGAGTGTTGTTGTTGTCAACTGGCTTGATCTATTGTTGTTTGTTGTTAGTTGGGTGTGTTGCCTGAAGCCCTTGATCAAACAACACTCAGCCAGAACAACAGGCCCTGAACACAGCCCTTGATCAATCCAACCCATGTAAGATCCAAGCCAGGGGAGGGGACCGTGGAATGTTTAGCCGGTGGATTCGCACCAGGGCCGGCCCTGAGGGGGGGGGGGGGGGGGGCGAGAGGGGCGGCCCCCCAAGTATGTGTGAGCAGTGAGCACCTCTATCATATCGGGAACCGCTCGGCGGCGCCATGAAACTCCAGAACCTAATCGATCTGTCTCCACGAAGAAGAAGGCTGAATCGTTATTTTCCTTTAGCGGCTGGGCCTTGTGCCTTTTTCTTTCTTCAGCATGTATCGTGTCTTGCGTGGTAGCTGTTGGGCGAGCTCTAAAAAATGGCAATTGGCCACACCAGGCTAGTTGGAACAATTGAATTAGCAGTGCCTTCCCCTAAAAAAAAGCAGTGCCATTACTTTTCCTATAAAAATATCAATTTTCTAGAAGATGTAGGTGGGTCCCACGGTCTCCAATTCAAAATTACTGGTTCAGCATAGCAATCCCCCTTTTTTCTCTAGCTAGAGCAATCCCTTTTGTGTAAGATGGAATCAACGATCAATTGATCCTAAAAAGATAAATATTAATTCATATATTTTTAATAGTTTATTTCATGTTAAAATTGATGACCGATTATTCTAACAACTTTATTTAGTGGCGTCCATGTTATATATCCAACCTTGGACTTAGTATGTACACATAGGATCATTGTAGTTATTTTTTTTATTTTCAGGTTGATTATACATTTTAAGTCATAAATTTTCTTTGCTATCGGTTTCACTGTACCAAAAGTTCAGTTCATCCTGCACCATCATGAGCCTAATTTGGCTTATAAGATGGTACCCACATTTTTGATTGATAACACGTGCGATCTCCAATGAGCAATGCTCGATCTACAACCAATGCTTGATCTTCCGTGCATCTTGGTTGAAGACGTCCCATCATCACTCCCCACACCACCGAGTCAAGAGGACGAGTGACAAAGAGGAGACCACACCGCGCCCAATGGTGATTGTGACCCCCAAATTTTGCACAGGGTATGCCTCTTATCCTTTTTTCCACAAATAACAACATCATTTAATATTTATAAATTACATAGCATGGATATCATTTTTTATGCAATTAGTTGTTCATTTATAACATCTATATAGATATATATACTCATTATTTTGATGATTATATTAAAGGGGCAAAATTCTAGTTTCGCCCCGGGCCCCTAAAATCTCAGGACCGGGCCTGACTCGCACCGCCATCTCCTGAGCCGGCCACCGCCGTGGCCGTCACCAACAGCCTCAATGCGCGCCTCCACGCCACCACCGCACTTCTATGAATTGTCTAAAACAACTGTGCAATCAACATGACTTTTGTTGAAAATGTCCATGAAGTTCATTGAAAACAAGATTACATGTTTTTTTGGAACCCATCGAAACATGGTTCAACTTATTTCCAAGACTTGTAAGGAATCACTGAAATTGTTATAAACATGTTTGGAATCCTAGATATTGTGTGTACTCGTGAGAATTGATGTGAATGTATAATTCTGAAAACAGGTGTGCAAATCAGTATGAATTCTATGGAAATATTTCTGAAGTTCGTTGAAAGAAGGATTAGATGTTTCTGGAACCAATAGAAACATGGTTAAACGTACTTGTGAGACCTTTAAAAATGACTGAAATTTGTATAACACATGCTAGAAATCCCTAGATATTTTGTGTGTATTCATGCATGGGGCTTCATGTGAACGTGTTTCTCTTACTCAAAACAATAAGATTACATTGCAATGTCTGCTGTGAAATCAGTGAAAGCTTATATGATTAATCTCTGAAGAAGGGTGTGAAGTTCAAACCAAACATTATAACTAAGTTATCTATTAATTCTTTGTGAAATCTATGTGAAAAAAGTATTGGAATAGAATTGAAATAAGACCTCCACGACAAGGATGGAAGAAATCCATAGCAATAATAGTAAGCACAGTCATGATCTGGATGTCAGAGGCAAGCTGGACAGATTCAGCTGGCCTGCGAAAATATTGAACCAGAACTTACTAAAATCAACTCATGGATATCTAACTCCTCATTAAACTGAAGCTGAATCGGATCAATAGGCTGTAAAGGAGTGCATTTGATTGATTGTGTGCCACTTCAATTGCTACCTTCTTTTTCCAGTTTAGTCTGTGCTACTTTAACAGTACTATTCTGTAATCCATGTGTTCCACACAGTGTGCTCAGCACATATATAAGAGCAAAATGACAATATCTATTTTTCGAAACAACCAATGACCTGGTCACGTGACCTAAAACAACGAAGCCCCTCTCACCCCTCTGTAACTAGAGAGGTAGGCAAACCAGAGTTGTTTTGGTGCTCAACAGGCGAAGATATGATCCTTGTTTTGCGAAGATTTCACACATCTCTGTGCAACTGCAGTAATCAGTAATACTCCCTCCGTTCAAATGAACTAAAACCACAACACTTATTATGGAACCAAGGGAGTAATACTTAACAAAAGGAAACATGTAAAAGTCTGAAAATCAAAACTAAAGAATATAATTCCGGTAATTAATTAATACTCATTCAAGCCGAGAGCATGGTTTTTGAGTCGCTGAGTCATGAGTCGCCCAGAACCCTGCGACTCGGCGATTAGTCGACGAAAGTCGCTGTATAGTCGCCATAAGTCGCTGAATAGTCGCGAGTCACCCTGTTTTTTAGAAAACGACTCGGCGATTAGTCGGCGACTAGTCGGCGACTAGTCGGCGACTCAAAAACCAGGGCCGAGAGTGAGACCAATCTAATGCATAACACTGATTCATGGTAACAACAAATGCACGACATACTAATGAAATTGCAGTTAAACCAGAAAAACCATACTAGCTAGGCACTAGAGTACTAGATAGCCCTGCTGATTGGCTTGCAAGGTACTGATATTTTTTATCTAATTCGATCTGTTACTTCTTCCACCAGCATCTAGTCACATAAGTCTTGACTTGGGCACAGACAACCTCATCATGCAGAAAGCTTGCCAGGAGAAATGCAGGTGTTTTTAGCTCCTGTCTGTCATTCCCGACAAGACAAAGTCTAGCTAGTTACCAGTAGCCTTGCACCACAAGAGGCACGGAATGCTGCTACTAATTAACCTACGGAGATCGTTTCGGATTTGTAGTAGTACTTGAGGTCGAAGGGGTCAGCAAACCCAAAGTTAGAAGCATGTCGGTGGCTGCAAATTGGGCCTGCCACATCAGTGAGTGGGCTCTTGAAGAGCTCCAGTTTGCAACCTTTGCTGTTCCATTTTGCGCTGGTCAGAGGCTTCAGCTTGGCATTCACAGCATCGCCTCCCGGAGAGAAACATTCCTTGGCCACCACGACCACCATGTGCTCCAGCACCCGACCTCTCTCCGTGATGAACTTGAGGAAAGCAACTTCGCTTTTCGACCCTCAGAACACGTAGAAGAAGGCCTTCTTCAAGCTCTGCAGGACACATTTAATGGGACAGCCCTCCTGCCAGAACTTGAGATTGACTTTGCCAGTGGACACTTCAGATATGCGTGGGGACTGCAATTGAAATAGATCAGCAGGACATATTAGTGCATACATAGTTCAGGGATTTATCTATGAGGAGTTCAAGACATATCATGCAGCAGCAGACCATCAATCATATAATTAATAATTAATCCGACTCACAGTTCTGAATTCTGACCTTGCTAGATAAATAATCAGTTCTGACCATGCTACTTGTATTTCAAAGTTGCCAATGCAGCAAGTGTAGTGAAGTTAACCAATTTTATCTGGACATGGAGGGTCTCCAGGTTAGGAAAGCATTTGAGAAAACCAGGCACTTTCTTGACAGAATTGCGGACACCGAATTGCACCTCTATGGCCAAAATCTGGACACCAGGGACAATGCTCTCCTTGGCCCCAGCCTGCAATGCACCCAAGGACAGATAAACTAATTTGGATCATGGATTAGCATTGTTATTAATTGAAACGGGCAATTAGGAATTTAGGATGTACCACGATGACGGTGTTGCTAATCCCCAACTCTTGCTCTCCTGAGTGAAGGTATCCCAGCACACGCAGGTTAGGTGCACGCCCAATCTTGATGTTGGAGCAGCTCTTGGTGGAGAGCCTGATCCTCCTTGGTCCGACTGGAAGAACCTCTCCAGGCGAGGGGCATCCACCACGTCGATGTCCTCCAAGTAGGTACTCCTCATAGATAAATATACAAGTAGCATGGTCAGGACACGCCAATGGTGACGGCGCGGGGAGAGGGAGCGCCGATGGTGAACTGCCCGGCCGCGCCGCCGTTCGGAAGCAGATGACAATCGACAAGAGCGAGGGGCGCCGAGCGCCAGAGTGGGCGGCGGTGCGCGCGGCGTCCTTGGCGGGGAGGCGGGAGATGATGTCGCAGAGGAGCACGTAGGGGAGGCAGCTGATGCGGTCGACGCCGTCGTGGAGCGGCGGCGGGAAGCGAGAGGGTGGGGGTGGGCGAGACGGGCGGGTCCGGGAGGTAGTCGTACACGAAATAGAGCACCAGGTTTATGCCGGCGTCGAGCGTCGCAGGGTCCCGGCTCTCGAGCTCCATCCTGGAGAGTAACTCGCTCCTGGGGGTGCCGACGAGGAATTGGGGGCCGTCCATGGCCGCCGGTGGAGTGGAGTGGGGTGACGGCGGCGAGGGTTTTGGTCTTGCGGAGGGAGGGGCGAGGAATGATTGAGGAATAAAGGCCAGGGTTTCGACATGTCGCTACTCGCGAGCGAGGAATATTGGGCCGAATGTCCGGACCAGGCCTCTCCTGGGCCCATGAAACAGCTTCTCTTCTATTCGAACGTCCGAATCAGTTTGTGACGGCGATTTCCATATTCCAAATACACCATGAGCTTCCATTCACCCCTAAAACAAAATGAGCTTCCATTTACATTGTGTGGTTCTTTCTTTCGGGCTAAAAAAACGAGAGTTAAATGCACTGGAGGTTCTAAGACCTCATTTGGTTCACATGACAGAAATATTACAGGAATAGGAATATCATAGGAAGTGAGATGACATGCATTTCAGTTTCTATAGAGAAACACATCTCAGTTTCTATAGAGAAAGAGATGCCATTTGATGCATAGGATGGGAATTTTTTCATTGAGTCTAAGCTAATGTTTTTTTCCATTGAAATATGAAAGATTAAATCCTATCCTACATAGGAATAGGAATCCATTCCTACAAACCAAAGGGCACCATAGGAATTTTTCCTTTAAAACTCCTATCCTATGAAATTCCTACAAGATTCCTACAAACAAAAGGAGGCCTAAAAGTTTTATTGGGGTGTTACTTTAGTTCTAATTCTTTCAAAATGCACCTTTAGGTCCTAATTCTTTAGTAAGTGGTTCATCCAAGGTCCCTTTTTCACGAGCGCTCGCTAACCTGCCCGCGTGTCACGTTGACTCATGCCACGTCGACACAGGGCCCAACCGCCTGGTGAGAAAAATACATTGGAGGTCCTAAAAGTTTCTGAGAAGTGCACTTTAGTCCTACTTCTTTCAAAATGCACATTTATGTCCTAATTCTATATTAAGTGATTCACCCGAGGTCCTTTTTTTGCCTGATCGTTCGCTGACCTGATTGGTTGCGTGTTGAACCACGCCACAACGACTTAGGGACACTATCACCACGTCGACCCTAATTTTTTCGCCACTATCGTCCCGTAGCTATGTGATTTCCTCTACTCTGCCACAATCACTAGTTGCAGGCATTGATTTAATTCGATTTGCACTGTTTCGTTAGGTTTCTCAAACCGCTTGCTCTGGTTTGAGGTTAGGCGGTAGGCACTTGTGAAGGAGGCAGCGTCAAAGACAATGCTGCAACACTCCTCTTCGTCACCCGCTTCCCTACCGAGGAGCTTGTTGCCCTAGGCATGGCGACGGTGTGGGGGAGAGAGAGAGAGAGAGAGAGAGAGACTAGTGGAGAAACGGGCTTTAGTCCCGGTTGGCGAAGGCCTTTAGTTCCGGGTCGCCAACCGGGAGTAATAAATCGGGACTAAAGGCCCTCACCCTTTAGTCCCGGTTGGCCACGACACGGGACTAAAGTCCCTCCACGTGGCCGCCTGCACGCGCCGGGGGCTGGGGGACCTTTAGTCCCGGTTGGTGACACCAACCGGGACTAGAGTCCCTCCACGTGGCCGCCTGCACGCGCCGGGGGCCGGGGGACCTTTAGTCCCGGTTGGTGTCACCAACCAGGACTAATGAATTTTTTTGGTTGGGGTTTATGGTTTATTTTTCTTTTTCATTTTCTGTTTTCCATTCAATTCTTTTTCATTTGAAACATTTTTTACGCTACTACAAACTGTACACGTTATGCATATATAATATAATTTCTCATATGACCATACATATATCATATAATTTCTCGTACGACCATGCATACACACACACACACACACACACACACATATATATATACACAATTTGGTATATACAATTTCTCCTAGAGTTTGCAGATCATTACATGGCAGACATTAGGTGTAATGGTATTTTCCGCTTTCAGATATGACCTCCGTAAGCAAAAATCCCACAATTTCCTCTTGAATTGCTCATAAACGGTACTCTGGTAGGAGCCTATCCCGCATCTCTATCATCTTTAAAGAATGAGATCAATATGAATATATTAGTTGTGTGTATATATATTAGATCATGATAAAAAAAAGTGTGAATAGTGTTTACATACCCGACGTTGTCTTTGGTCTCTGCGCCATTCGGTCGTCATGCGAATGTTCTCACAAACGTAGTATGCACATAAATTTGTCCCCTGTTTTTGCGCCATGCACTTTGCGAGAATAGAATTCAATCAGATAACAATCAAGCATGATAATGGTATTGATACTAGAATTAAAGAGGTACGCGGACCTAGCTAGTACTACTTCATTACCTTGCTCAGTCGTCATGTTAGCTTTGGTTTCCATTGACCGACAACCTCTTTGATGAACCGTCCCCAAACCCTTCCCGGCAAAGAAAATGAATAAAGGAGTTATTAATTACTTGATATCAGGAAATGAACGAAAGAGGTCGATATAGTGCGATACTGATTGAAATTACTTGTCGAGCATCTTAATCACGCTGGTGTATTCTTTAGGGTCTTTACCTAGTGAGTCAATGACTTCAACAGTTCCAGCATCAACTTTAATATCCAGCAGGATCCAGTGGAACCTGCGCACACGTTTATATAAGCAGGCATGCATAACTCAACTACACTTAACATCGAGTAAGCAAAATAGAATTTGTAATACAAGACAGTAATACTCACTTGAAGTTGTAAGGAAATAGTATATCCGTTTTGGTATTTTGTTCCTTCAAAAACATTAGCAAGTTAGCCTATGTTTCCTCGGGGAAGTCCCTTATCACTATTTCATGAATGATATATGGGTCAATGAACCCAATGTCAAAGATTCCCTCTTTTCGGCATTCGAGAATCTTCATTCTGCATAATAGCGTACAAAAGAATATAGTGAGGATAATTGTAGGCAATGAACGAGCTAAGCTAGAGACTTAAATTACAGAAAGAAATCGCTTACAGACAATAGCAACTGACGATAGATTTGTCGAGTGTGTCCTGATAGTATAACTGAATTTTTTTCTAAAAGCTCAATCATTATCTCTGAATCATAGAAGTAATGCCCTTTCTTGATTCTCACCATGAGCATATGTCGCCCCTTCTTTACTTCTGTCATGTATCACTCATGCAATCTTCGCATTTGTGTTGATCGAAGCAGGAACTGCTCAGGTCTGACCAGAGGGTTCCCGGGGACATATTTCCATGCTAATTCAGCCATGGGGAGTTCCTCGGTGTCTAGGAATTGTTCAACATTGAAACCAATTTCTTTAGCAACGTCGGGTACCTTATCGGTACTCACCTTGAGCGGGGGGATCGATTGCACTGCCTGTTCTCCGAGCAGGGGAACTGTTTTCCCGGTTGTATTACCACTTGTATTTCTCGACGAGTGCTGCATTTGTTCATGATATGACTTGCTAATAGAGCGTTCATAGTCTGAAGGCCTATTCTGTACATGTGCTGGGGGTCGCTCTAGAAGATCCACAAAGTGTTGTACAGTTGGAGCAGGTATTTTCTCCTTTGGTGGCGAGACCGGCTTTGGTGCAAAATGGGACTTCACTTCGGCAGCCACGGTCGCTCTGGTTTCCTCCTCATTCATCTCGTAAGCTAACTTCCTTCTGGCAGGAGGCTCGGGTTTCTTCTTTGGTGCTCTCTTCCGCTTTTGGCCCTGCTGCTGGGACATAAGGGGTGGAGTCGGCTGACGCGGCAGAGATCGATATGGCAGACTCGCGCTGGGCTCGGTCTCGAGGTGGGGTGGAGTCGGCTGACGCGGCGGACTTAGAGGTATATTGCTAGGAGGAGTCGGTGGCCTTGACGCCGAGTTTGGAAACACGATGCATTCCTTTCTCCATACAATGACACCACGTATGACTTCTCCCTGTGTCTGCTCCCCTTCACCTCCAGGGAATTCAAGCTCTAGTGAGTCATATCCCGACAAAACTACATCCACCCCGACACGAGCATAGCCAGCTGGAATCAGATTGCCATGGATGGTTGCTTCAGGTGCATTCGGTAAAGCAAAGCCGACCGCCACCTTCATGGATATGTTCTTCATTTTCATGTGTAGCTCACAACTTGTCCTCTCTTTGATATCATCGACGGGATAGCGAGCCAGCAGCGCATCATCGGCCGGGACCCCCGTGGAACCCACGCTGCTTTTCTGCAAAGATGGGACGGTACTATCAAATGGTGGATCTGCTTGCTCCTACCGCATAGACGGAATTTGCTGGCTAATGGTGGCCAGTTGGTCGTCATGCCGCTTACACATGGGTTCCAACTCCGCGTTCTTTCTTTCTAAATTTCGAAGCCGGTCTGCATCCTGCTTCTTTTTTCTCTGACGATTTTTGTAAGTGTCGTTCCACTCCGAAAACCCCTGAACCCACGGAACAACGCCTTTGCCTCGTGTTCGTCCTCCGTGTTCAGGATTCCTGAGGGCGCGTGTAAGCTCGTCGTTCTCTCTCTCTCGGGGATGTACACCCCATTTTGAGCATCTTCTATTGCTTTAAGTAAAGCGTCCGAGGCTGCTTTAAGAGATGCCTTTTCAATAATCTCCCCTGTTTTTGGATCCAACTTTCCCCCATGCACATGAAACCATGTCCTAGACCTCTCGGGCCAATTCTATTTTTTTGGAATGACCCCTTCAGCAAGCATCTTGGCCTTAGATGCTTCCCACTTAGGCATGCCTTTCTTGTAGCCACCTGTCCCCAGAACATGGTGATACTGTTTTTTCGCAGTATTTATCTTATTTTTTCTCGATCTTTCCTTAGCTTCATCCGATTCCTTGTACTTCACAAATTCGTCCCAGTGATCTTTTACCTTCTCTAGTGCTCCAGTGAATTCTGGAGTCTTCGTTTCTACCTTGACGTAGTCGGTGTATAATCTTTTCTTATAGGTCTGGAATTGTGTGTCCATATTCATAAGAGCCCACTTCTTGACCTTCAACCGTTCGCCATCTGTGAAACCCTCTGATAGGTTGAAATGTGACATTAGCGTATCCCAAAGAAAATCTTTCGATCTTTCGTCGACATAGGAAACTCCTCTAGCTTCCTTTGGCTTATTCCATTCTCGAACGGTGATCGGGATATTGTCCCTAACAATAACTCCGCATTGATTTATAAATTTACGTACATTTTTTCAGGAGCAATCGGTTCGCCATCTACTTTGACTTCATCGATGTTGTACTTTATGCTATCGGGCAACTTTTTGGCCCGGCCTCGTACCCTTGTAGAAGATTTGCTCGAACCGGAGGGCTAAAAGAAGAAAGATTCGTTAATATATATATACAAATCAATTAATACATCTAATGATCACCACAGGCCTAATATATATATACCTCACCGTACTTTGTTAATTGGAGAAAATTTTCTTTGCCATCATTGTTTGTTTCCCCTTCGTCTCTTGGTTCTTCCTCAAGTCCCTCACCGGATGCGTTAAGATATTGTGAGGCATCATCTGCTTCTTCATTCTCTTGGTTTTGGGAGCATATCATGTCGAAGATGATATCCTCTTGATCATGGTCTCTGCCGCTATCGTCCATAGCTTAACTAATCCAGAAGAAAGATAAAACAATTATAATGCATTCAATAAGCAAAATCTGAATCATAGTATCGAGAAGAACAATACCGGAGATGCAATCAATACACAACAATGCAACAATATGATCATATAATATTATCATATAATATCACTAATACATCTCGAATAATCTAGTTAATGCATCATCGAATATTATAACTAATACATCTCGAATATCATCATATAATATGACTAATACGGCTCGAATATTATTGAATAATCCAGCTGACTCGCGGTTCGCGAGTCACGGGCGGTGGACACCCAAAGAGAAGGAACCATCACAGGATCATAGCTCGGGTGAGATCCCTGAAGAAATTGCCATGTATTGGAGAACCTGACGTCCAACGCAACCATGTAGCGACGAACGTGCTCGTCCTCCTCCCTGACACGACGACGTACCACCTCCACGGGGGCCGGCTCCCTCCGCACCGATAGTGGCCCACACGACTGCCACCAAAGAAGCTCCGGGTCGATGACGAGACCCTGATTCCTCACCAAGCTGCGCGCCCCGGAAGGTAGCACCTCCCAGTGCAAGCCCGGTGGAGCCCAGTCCCGGACATGGTGCCTCTCAAACTGGTTGTCGTCGCCAAGTCGACGACGAGGATGCGGGCCGGGCATCGTCGATGTCGAGAACAAATTCCTATGAAAACAAATTCCTATGAAATAATTTTCATTTTATTATGCTACTCAGATTTAATAAACTTTTACAACTATATAGTAATCGGTGACCTATCGTAGTACTACACGATACCGGCGAAGGGGGATTGGTTGTCGCCGGAGTTGGCCGAAAACGCGGCTCCATTGTGTCACATGTTGTTGATGGGGAAATTTGAAAAACTCTCTACGACGCAGAGAAATCACACACCTTTATTATGTTTTTTGTAACATTTTCTTATCGTTTAATGTTTTACTTTCTGGTTATCTTCTTAGAAATACGAGAACAATTTCCTTTTTCTCATAAAAATATATTATATAAAACATGTCTCAATAAAAAATCTGGTTATTTTCTTAGAAATACGAGAACAATTATTTGAACTAGCTTGATATAACAAGTTCTGGTTATTTGAATGTGTGACTGTGTGCGCGCACGCGCGCACCGGCGGTGAGGTCTTGTCACGGCACCGACGGGGCTCCTACGCCGGAGATGGACGGGGCGGCGGCTCTCGGGTGTCTAGGGGCATCCGGTGGTGGCTAGGTGGGTGGATGGGCCGAGGACGGCGATGGCTATGGCGGCGAGGGCGAGGACGGTGACGGCCATGGCGGCAATGGCGGACAGGGAAGGGACCCCGAGGCTCAGGGAGGGGGCTTCAAGGGAGGAGAGGGGGGAGATGGGCTCACAACGGGCTCGGCGATGCTCAGTGGGCTCAGGGAGGGGCCGGAGCGAGCGGGACGGCGTTGACGATCTCCTGCGGTTGGAGGTTGAAGACGAGCGGCCTGGCGGCGTGGTGTCTCGATCTGTTTCGGGCGGTGGCTGGCCCTGGGACAGCCTTTATATACGCGGGACCTTTAGTCCCAGTTCCAGCCTCGCACCGGGAATAAAGGTACTTTTCGGCGACCAAAATACGCACGGGAGGAGGACCTTTAGTCCCGGCTGGTGGTGTCAACCGGGACTAAAGGTGTTTTTCATGTCTATTTTTGTTTTTTGCTTTATTTTTTTTTACATTTGTTTCTACTTACAGGCAATATTTAGAGTTTTTTAGTTGGATAAATTTTATTTAATTCTAAGTTAATATTATTTTCATCATAACTAGAGTTTTATAAAAGCTTTTTAGTTGATTCTTTTTGCTATTGAATAATATTAGAAAATACTTTTTGTTAACCTAATAATTTTATATTTAATTTTCTGTTAAGTTATTAGTTTAGTATTTCTCTTTGCTTCTAAGTTTTATTTAGGACAAAAACTAATTTTGTAGTTAAGTCCTAGAGTTCCCTTAGGAGTTTTTATTTGGATTTGCCTTGAATTTTTTTGTTTTTCTTTCGATTTGCTTTTTCTTATTGTTTTATTTATTGCTTTATTCATTGATTGTATTTTGATTACTAGAATGCTTGCTAGAGTGAATGCTTATATGAATGCAACATTTCATAGGTACCATTGCCGCAACATTTCGCATTGAAGGGCCATCATCAGGTGGTGGTTTGTCAATATGTTTTTGAAAATATGACACAAGGCGATCAATGCTGTCAAAATCTTCCCCTTTTAACCCTTTCTTGAATTCTTGATCAAAGCCATCATTAGAATAGCTGTCTCCGATAACTATGGCTTTCAACCTCGAATCAACGGTGCAAATTATTCGGTTATCTTGTATATGCCGAACAGTTACTTGATTAACTCCTCTGTATAATTAAAATACTAAAAGAATAGGAATAATTGAAAATTTGTAACTTAATAAATAATTATTCAAAAATCATGTTTCAAATGCCAAAAATGCCCTAACTATTACAAAGATTCCGGCGTCAGAAGGGGGTAGCAAAGTGAAACTATTTGCTTGCTTGTGTTAGGGTAACCCCTGTAGGAACACCCAAAACACATGTATACCCTAGAGAGAAAGTGATGACGGTGAAGCCGGTCACATCCCAGAATGGGATCTTGGGGTATAGGACTTTTTTTCGCGTATGTCCCTTTCTTATGATTGCGCCGTAACCATGGAGAATCTTCATCATTTAACAGGATGCTTGGGTCAGTCTTCACTGTGAAGGGAGGAATTTCATCAAACTTTTCATAATCTTCTGATATGTCTATCTTGTCCTGCACTCCCACGATGTTTCTTTTCACTGAAAGAACTATGTGGCGCTTTGGCTCATCGTATGATGTATTCGCTTCCTTATCTTTTCTTTTTCTTGGTTTGCTAGACATGTCCTTCACATAAAAAACCTGCGTCACATCATTGGCTAGGACGAATGGTTCCTTTGTGTATCCAAGATTGTTGAGATCCACTATTTTCATTCTGTACTGCAGGTCTACCTTTACCCCGCCTCCTGTCAGATTGACCCTTTGCACCGAAACAAAAGAACCTTAAAATCACGTCCATAGTCAAGTTCCCATATCTCCTCTATGTAACCATAATATGTGTCCTTTTGCCTATTGTTGTTTGTTGCATCAAAGCGGACACCACTGTTTTGGTTGGTGCTATTTTTATCTTGGGCGATCGTGTAAAATGTATTCCCATTTATCTCGTACCCTTGGAAAGTCAATACAGTCGAAGATGGTGTCCTGGCCAACAAGTACAACTCATCTTCAATAGTGTTGTTATTAATGAGATGTGTTTGCAACCAACCACAGAAAGTCGCCATGTGTGTACGTTTAATCCTGGGGTCAGACTGCTCCGGGTTCTTGGAGCGTACAATATCCATGTGTTCCTCGATATACGGAGCCACCAAGGTGGAATTTTGTAGAACTGTGTAGTGTGATTGAGTGAAAGAATGCCCGTCAATACATATTACTACTTTCTTTCCTAGCATGCCTTTTCCACTCAGTCTCCCCTCATGTCGCTATTCAGGAACACCAATTGGCTTAAGGTCAGGAATAAAGTCAACACAAAACTCAATAACCTCCTCTGTTTCATGGCCCTTGGAGATGCTTCCTTCTGGCCTATCACGGTTATGAACATATTTCTTTAAGACTCCCTGATGACCCACAAGTATTTCTTCAATGGGAGGATGATATTTAAACCACTTCTCCTTAGGGAGATCAACATGAGCAGCAAAAGATTCACAGAAAGAGGCTACTATCTCAGAGTCAAGTCCATATTTAGTGCTAAATTCATGAAAAGCATCGGTGTCTATAAAGGATTTAACATAATCAAACTTAAGGTTTATACCTGACTCCTTACCTTCGTCGAGTTCCCAATCTTTAGAGTTGCATTTAATTCTTTCCAATAAACCCCATTTGAATTCAATATCTTTCTTCATAAAGGAACCAGTACAAGAAGTATCGAGCATGGATTGATCATTACGAGAAAGCCGAGCATAAAAATTCTGAATAATAATTTCTCTTGAGAGCTCATGATTGGGGCATGAATATAACATTGACTTAAGCCTCCCCCAAGCTTGAGCGATACTTTCTCCTTCACGAGGCCAAAAATTATAAATATAATTCCGATCACGATGAACCAGATGCATAGGATAAAACTTCTGATGAAATTCCAATTTCAATCGGTTGTAGTTCCATGATCCAATATCATCACATAGCCTATACCATGTCAATGCATCCTCCTTCAAAGATAAAGGAAAGACCTTCTTCTTGACATCATCCTCGGGCAAACCTGCAAGCTTAAATAATCCACAAACTTCATCCACATAGATCAGATGCAAATCAGGATGTAGTGTTCCATCTCCTGCATAAGGATTAGCTAGCAGTTTCTCTATCATACCCAAAGGAATCTCATAATAAATATTTTCAGTAGGTTCAGTAGGTTGAGGAGCAACTCTTTGTGCTTCCGGTCGAGGTGAAGATACCCCGAACAAGCCCCTCAAAGGATTATTTTCCATAGTAACAAGTGACAATAAATTTCATCACACTATATAAATTTTTCCTTACCAAATTCCACTCACTTTGCGCTTCACTCCCCGGCAACGGCGCCAGAAAAGAGTCTTGATGACCCACAAGTATAGGGGATCTATCGTAGTCCTTTCGATAAGTAAGAGTGTCGGGCCCAACGAGGAGCAGAAGGAAATGACAAGTGGTTTTCATCAAGGTATTCTCTACAAGCACTGAAATTAACGGTAACAGATAGTTTTGTGATAAGATAATTCATAATGGGTAGAAAGTAACAAATGTAGCAAAGGTGCAGCACGATGGCCCAATCCTTTTTGTAGCAATGGACAAGCCTGGACAAACTCTTATATAAAGCAAAGCGCTCCCGAGGACACATGGGAATTTCTGTCAAGCTAGTTTTCACCATGCTCATATGATTCGCGTTCGTTACTTTGATAATTTGATATGTGGGTGGACCGGTGCTTGGGTGCTGCCCTTACTTGGACAAGCCTCCCACTTATGATTAACCTCTATCGCAAGCATCCGCAACTACGGAAGAAGAATTAAGATAAATCTAACCATAGCATGAAACATATGGATCCAAATCAGCCCCTTACGAAGCAACGCATAAACTAGGGTTTAAGCTTTTATCACTCTAGCAACCCATCATCTACTTATTACTTCCCAATTCCTTCCCCTAGGCCCAAATAATGGTGAAGTGTCATGTAGTCAACGTTCACATAACACCACTAGAGGAGAGACAACATACATCTTATCAAAATATCCAACGAATACCAAATTCACATGATTACTTATAACAAGACTTATCCCATGTCCTCAGGAACAAACGTAACTACTCACAAAACATATTCATGTTCATAATCAGAGGAGTATTAATTATCATTAAGGATCTGAACATATTCATGTTCATAATCAGAGGAGTATTAATAACCAGAGGTACCAATCTGAGGTTTTGAGACAAAGATTGGATACAAGAGATGAACTAGGGTTTGAAGAGGAGATGGTGCTGGTGAAGATGTTGATGGAGATTGACCCCCTCTCAATGAGAGGATCGTTGGTGATGACGATGGCTTCGATTTCTCCCTCCGGGAGAGACGTTTCCCCAGCAAAACAGCTCTGCCGGAGCCCTAGATTGGTTCTGCCCAAGTTCCGCCTCGAGACGGCGGCGCTTCGTCCCGAAAACTCTCTTATGATGTTTTCCAGGTCAAAACCCTCCATATAGCAGAAGATGGGCACCGGAGGGCTGCCAGGGGACCCACAAGCCACAGGGGTGCGCCCTGGGGGGTAGGGCGCGCCCCCCAGGCTTGTGGCCTCCTGGTGGGTCCCCTCTGGTATTTCTTTCGCCCAATATTTTTTATATATTCCAAAATAATTCTCCGTAACTTTTTTGGACTTTTGGAGTTGTGTAGAATAGGTCTCTGATATTTGCTCCTTTTCGTCCAGAATTCCAGCTGCCGGCATTCCCCCTCTTCATGTAAACCTTGTAAAATAAGAGAGAAAAGGCATAAGTATTGTACCATAATGTGTAATAACATCCCATAATGCAATAAATATCAATATAAAACCATGATGCAAAATGGACGTATCAACTCCCCCAAGCTTAGACCTCGCTTGTCCTCAAGCGAAGCCGAAATCGATAAATATGTCCACATGTTTAGAGATAGAGGTGTCAATAAAATAAAATATGGACATGAGAGCATCATGATCATCTTTAGAACAGCAATACTTATTGATATATAATTTCTTATACTAGAGTAACAATTCATTCACAAGGTAAAGTATGAATCAAGAACTCTATTGAGAACCAACAAACTATGATCTCAGTCATTGAAGCAATTGCAATTTATCATAACATCGGAAAGAGTCAATATAAGAGCTTGTACAACAAATCCACATACTCAATCATCTTTTAGTCTTTCATAATTGCTAACACTCACGCGGTACTTATGAGGTCAAAGTTTCAATTGGACACAGAGAAAGATAGGGGCTTATAGTTTTGCCTCCCAACTATTTACCTCAAGGGTAATGCCAACAAAAATAACTCATGATCACCCACATCCGAGTGGATATATGTGCCTAGATCATTCCCCAACACATGACGCTTGCCAAGAGAGAAAGGCGAAATATAGGAAGTGGTGAAGATCACCATGACTCTTGCATAAAGGTAAGTACTAAAAAGTAAAAGTAACAGATATGCCCTTCGCAGAGGGAAGCAGAGGTTGTCATGTGCTTTTATAGTTGGATGCCCAATCTCTTAATGCAAAAGAACGTCACTTTATATTGCCGCTTGTGATAAAGAACTTTATTATGCAGTCTATCGCTTTTATTTCTTCCATATCACAGGTTCGTATAAAGTTTATTTTCCTCACACTAATAGATCATACATATTTAGAGAGCAATTTTTATTGCTTGCACCAATGACAACTTACTTGAAGGATCTTACTCAATCCATAGGTAGGTATGGTGGACTCTCATGGCAAAACTGGGTTGAGGGTGTTTGGATGCACAAGTAGTATCTCTACTTGGTGCGGAAGTTTTGGCTGATATGGGGTGGAAGCAAGCGTCACATGTTAAAGGATCTATAACCATATAACTTCTATTCGGAAACAAGAAAACATAACCCATTATGTTGTCTTCCTTGTCCAACATCAACTTCTTAGCATATAATATTTTAATGAGTGCTCACAATCATAAAAGATGTCCAAGATAATATATTTATATGTGAACCTCTCTTTCTTTATTATTTCCTTTTAATTGCAGCAATGACCAATCGCCATGTTTGTCAACTCACAACAAATTTCAATCGACATACTTCTTATATGTGAAGTCATCACTCCCCATAAGATCATCATATATACTCTTTGCTTTTATTCTATACTTCTTTCTATTTCTTTTTCTCAAGATCATAGCAAGCAAGCAAAGCCCTCAACTCAAAACTACTTTTTATTATATAACTCTCGGACTCGCTTACATAGGGGGAACATAAAGCAAAACTCAAAACTAGATCACACTAAAAACTTTATTCTACTAGATCAAGATATAACCAGAAGGATCGAACTAAGAAAAACGATAAAAGTAAAAGATGTGATGGTGATACGATACCGCGGCACCTCCCCCAAGCTTGGCACAAGCCAAGGGGAGTGCCCATACCCATGTGTTTAGTTGTCTTTCTTCTGAGGTGGTGATGTAATATTCTTGGCGATGATACCCCTCAGAATGCGATTCTCCTCCTCAAGCTTGTTATTTTGCTGTCTAAGATCCATTATTTCCTTGCAAAGTTTTCCAGTGACGGTTAGAGCTCCCATCACCCATGGATGTTTCATTGCTGCGGGGGAAGAAGCAACACTCTTTTTCATATTTTCATAAGTAAGAAATTTAGCGTTGGGAGGGATGACTAAATTCGGAATTGCTGAGCTCTGCAGTTCCCCCAACATGGATCCAGGTTGTAGACGAGAGGTAACTTCTTGATCTTCCTCCATGGCATCCACCCTTTTCAAGTCGGCCTCCATTTCTTCTTCCGTGGCCTGCCCGAAGTGGTTGGCTTTGATGTATGCTCCGGGCCCCGGTGTCGGGTGAGAGACACGGCTCTCCCCGACCGACTCTTGCGAAGACATCTTGCTCTTAATCTGCTGCAGAAACAGCTCAAAACGAAAAAAGGAGGTATTGTCGTGATACGAAGGTCAAAACCTTCGGGAGATTATATAATGAATTTTTACCGACCTAAAGGAGTATACCACAAAAAAACGGAGTCCGGAGGGTACACGAGGTGGCCACAAGCCATAGGGGCGTGCCCAGGGGGGTAGGGCGCGCCCCCTGGCTTGTCGCCTCCTCGTGCACTTTTCGAACTACTTTAAAATTTCCTAATTTATTAAATATTCCAAAACGGAGAAAAATTGCTATTGGAAAAGTTTTGGAGTCGGTTTGCTTACCGTACCACATACCTATTCCTTTTCGAAGTCTGAAATGTTCTGGTAGGTCTCCCTAATGTACTCCTCCAGAGTTATGGTATTGATGATATTAGTTTCAATATTTATGGGAGTACCTGAGATGTAATGTTTGATTCTTTGCCCGTTTACCACCTTCGGATTTGTGCCTTCGGCGTTGTTGATCTTGGTGGCACCGGAACGATATACTTCCTCGATAATGTAAGGCCCTTCCCATTTAGAGAGAAGTTTTCCTGCAAAAAATCTTAAACGAGAATTGTATAGCAAGACATGGTCACCTACATTGAATTCACGCTTTTGTATCCTTTTATCATGCCATCTCTTAACCTTTTCTTTAAACAATTTGGCATTCCCATAGGCCTGGGTTCTCCATTCATCAAGTGAGCTAATGTCAAATAACCTCTTCTCACCAGCAAGTTTGAAATCATAGTTGAGCTCTTTAATTGCCCAATAAGCTTTATGTTCTAGTTCTAGAGGTAAGTGACATGCTTTACCATAAACCATTTTATACGGAGACATACCCATAGGGTTTTTGTAAGCAGTTCTATAAGCCCATAATGCATCATCAAGTTTCTTAGACCAATTCTTTCTAGATCTATTAACAGTGTTTTGCAAGATCAATTTAATTTCTCTATTGCTTAATTCTACTTGACCACTAGATTGAGGATGATATGGAGATGCAACTCTATGATTAACATCATACTTAGCAAGCAATTTACGGAAAGCACCATGGATAAAGTGTGAACCACCATCAGTCATTAAATATCTAGGGACTCCAAATCTAGGGAAAATAACTTCTTGAAGCATTTTAATAGAAGTGTTATGATCACCACTACTAGTTGGAATAGCTTCTACCCACTTAGTAACATAATCAACAGCAACTAGAATATGAGTATACCCGTTGTACTTTGGAAAAGGTCCCATATAATCAAAACCCCAAACATCAAATGGTTCAATAACAAGCGAGTAATTCATAGGCATTTCCTAATGTCTACTAATATTACCAATTCTTTGACATTCATCACAAGACAAAATAAACTTACGAGCATCCTTGAAGAGAGTAGGCCAATAAAAACCAGATTGTAATACCTTGTGTGCAGTTCTATCTCCAGCGTGGTGTCGTCCGTAGGCCTCGGAGTGACACTTGTGTAGGATCTGTTCCTGTTCATGCTCAGGTACACAACGTCTAATAACACCATATACTCCTTCTTTATAAAAGGTGTGGATCATCCTAGAAGTAATGTCTTAAATCATAGAAGAACTTTTTCTTTTGTTGGTATGTGAAACTAGGCGGTATAAATTTAGCAACAATGTAATTAGCATAATCAGCATACCATGGAGCATTACGTGAAGCATTTATGACAGCTAATTGTTCATCAGGAAAGCTATCATCAATAGGTAGTGGGTCATCAAGAACATTTTCTAACCTAGACAAGTTGTCTGCTATGGGGTTCTCAACTCCCTTTCTATCAATAATATGCAAATCAAATTCTTGTAGCAAAAGAACCCATCTAATAAGTCTAGGTTTAGCATCTTTCTTTTCCATAAAGTATTTAATAGCAGCATGATCAGTGTGAACAGTTACTTTGGAATCAACAATATAAGGTCTGAACTTATCACAAGCAAACACAACTGCTAAAAATTCCTTTTCAGTGGTAGCATAGTTTCTTTGAGCACTGTCTAGAGTTTTACTGGCATAATGGATAACATTTAATTTCTTATCAACTCTTTGTCCTAGAACAGCACCAACGGCATAATCACTAGCATCACACATAATTTCAAAGGGTAGGTTCCAATCAGGTGGTTGAACAACAGGTGTAGAAATCAAGGCTTTCTTAAGGATTTCAAATGCTTCTACACAATCATCATAAAAAATGAATGGAACATCTTTTTGCAAAAGATTAGTGAGAGGCCTAGAAATCTTAGAGAAGTCCTTAATGAACCTCCTATAGAAACCAGCATGACCAAGGAAACTTCTTATACCTCTGATATCCGTAGGACACGGCATTTTTTCAATAGCATCAACTTTAGCTTTATCAACTTCAATACCTCTTTCGGAGATTTTGTGTCCCAAGACAATACCCTCATTAACCATAAAGTGGCACTTCTCCCAATTCAAGACAAGATTAGTTTCTTCACATCTCTGCAAAACTCGATCAAGGTTGCTCAAGCAATCATCAAAAGAAGTTACGTAAACGGAGAAATCATCCATGAAAACCTCAACAATCTTTTCACAAAAGTCAGAGAATATAGCAGTCATACATCTTTGAAAGGTAGCAGGTGCATTGCATAAACCAAAAGGCATACATCTATAAGCAAAGGTACCGAAAGGACAAGTAAAAGTGGTCTTCTCTTGGTCCTCTTTTGACACAGGTATTTGAGAGAAACCAGAATAACCATCTAGAAAGCAAAAGTGTGTGTGTTTGGATAGTCTTTCTAGCATTTGATCAATAAAAGGTAGAGGGTAATGATCTTTCCTAGTAGCTTTATTTAATTTCCTAAAATCAATTACCATTCTATATCCTGTAACAATTCTTTGCGGGATCAATTCATTTTTATCATTAGGAACAACGGTAATACCTCCCTTCTTAGGAACACAATGAACGGGACTAACCCATCTACTGTCAGCAATAGGATAAATTATACCTGCCTCCAGAAGCTTTAATATTTCATTTCTTACCACTTCTTTCATTTTAGGATTTAACCGTCGTTGGTGATCAACAACTGGTTTGGCATCAGGCTCCATATTAATTTTATGCTGACATAGAGTGGGACTAATGCCCTTAAGATCATCAAGATTATATCCAATAGCAGCATGGTGCTTCCTCAGAGTTTTCAATAATCTCTTTTCTTCATGCTCTGAAAGGTTAGCACTATTAATAACAGGATATATCTTCTTTTCACCAAGATAAGCATATTTCAGAGTATCCGGTAATTGTTTAAGCTCAAACACGGGATCACCCTTGGGGGGAGGAGGATCCCCAAGTATTTCAACAGGCAAGTTGTGTTTCAAAATATAATGCTGATCAGAGAAAATCTTATCTATTTCATTCCTTTCATTCATATGCATATCGTTTTCATGGTCTAGCAAATATTGTTCTAAGGGATCAGTAGGAGGCACAGCAATAGAGACAAGACCAATAATTTCATCCTTACTAGGCAATTCTTTATCATGGGGTTGTCTACGAAACTTAGAGAAATTAAACTCATGAGACACATCCCCAAAACTTACAGTAACGGTTTGTTTCTCACAATCTATCTTAGCATTAACAGTATTCAAGAAATGTCTACCAAATATAATGGGACAAAAATCATCCTGTGGGGAACCAAGAACAAGAAAATCAGTAGGATATTTTATTTTCCCACACAAGACTTCAACATCTCTAACAATCCCAACTGGCGCTATAGTATCTCTATTAACAAGCTTAATGGTAACATCAATTTCTTCTAATTTAGCTGGTGCAATGTCATTCATAATTTCTTGATATAAGGTAAAGAGAATTGCACTCACACTAGCACCCACATCACATAAGCCATGATAACAATGATCTCCTATTTTAACAGAAACAACAGGCATGCCAACAATAGGTCTATGTTTATCTTTAGTATCAGGCCTAGCAATTCTAGCAGCTTCATCACAGAAATGAATAACATGCCCATCAATATTATCAACCAAGAGATCTTTAACCATAGCAATACTAGGTTCAACTTTAATTTGTTCAAGGGGTGTAGGTGTTCTAACATAGCTCTTATGAACCACAGTTGAAGCTTTAGCATGTTCCTTTATTCTAACAGGGAAAGGTGGTTTCTCAATATAAGCAGCAGGAATAACAAGATCAACATTATAAGTAATAGTTTCTTCTTCAACTTTAATAGGTTCAACTACTTTCACTTCAATGGGAGGATGATATTTAAACCACTTCTCCTTAGGGAGATTAACATGAGAAGCAAAAGATTCATAGAAAGAGGCTACTATCTCAGAGTCAAGTCCATATTTAGTGCTAAATTCACGAAAAGCATCGGTGTCTATAAAGGATTTAACACAATCATACTTAAGGTTTATACCTGACTCCTTACCTTCGTCGAGTTCCCAATCTTCAGAGTTGCGTTTAATTCTTTCCAATAAACCCCATTTGAATTCAATATCTTTCTTCTTAAAGGAACCAGTACAAGAAGTATCGAGCATGGATTGATCATTACGAGAAAGCCGAGCATAAAAATTCTGAATAATAATTTCTCTTGAGAACTCATGATTGGGGCATGAATATAACATTGACTTAAGCCTCCCCCAAGCTTGAGCGATACTTTCTCCTTCACGAGGCCAGAAATTATAAATATAATTCCGATCACGATGAACCAGATGCATAGGATAAAACTTCTGATGAAATTCCAATTTCAATCGGTTGTAGTTCCATGATCCAATATCATCACATAGCCTATACCATGTCAATGCATTCTCCTTCAAAGATAAAGGAAAGACCTTCTTCTTGACATCATCCTCGGGCAAACCTGCAAGCTTAAATAATCCACAAACTTCATCCACATAGATCAGATGCAAATCAGGATGTAGTGTTCCATCTCCTGCATAAGGATTAGCTAGCAGTTTCTCTATCATACCCGAAGGAATCTCATAATAAATATTTTCAGTAGGTTGAGAAGCAACTCTTTGTGCTTCCGGTCGAGGTGAAGATACCCCAAACAAGCCCCTCAAAGGATTATTTTCCATAGTAACAAGTGACAGTAAATTTCAGCACACTATATAAAATTTTCCTTACCAAATTCCACTCACCAAAGGCGCTTCACTCCCCGGCAATGGCGCCAGAAAAGAGTCTTGATGACCCACAAGTATAGGGGATCTATCGTAGTCCTTTCGATAAGTAAGAGTGTCGGGCCCAACGAGGAGCAGAAGGAAATGACAAGCGGTTTTCAGCAAGGTATTCTCTGCAAGCACTGAAATTATCAGTAACAGATAGTTTTGTGATAAGATAATTCATAACGGGTAGCAAGTAACAAATGTAGCAAAGGTGTAGCAAGGTGGCCCAATCCTTTTTGTAGCAAAGGACAAGCCTGGACAAACTCTTATATAAAGCAAAGCGCTCCCGAGGACATATGGGAATTTCTGTCAAGCCAGTTTTCATCATGCTCATATGATTCGCGTTCGTTACTTTGATAATTTGATATGTGGGTGGACCGGTGCTTGGGTGCTGCCCTTACTTGGACAAGCCTCCCACTTATGATTAACCTCTCTCGCAAGCATCCGCAACTATGAAAGAAGAATTAAGATAAATCTAACCATAGCATGAAACATATGGATCCAAATCAGCCCCTTACGAAGCAACACATAAACTAGGGTTTAATCTTCTGCCACTCTAGCAACCCATCATCTACTTATAACTTCCCAATGCCTTCCCCTAGGCCCAAATAATGGTGAAGTGTCATGTAGTCGACGTTCACATAACACCACTAGAGGAGAGACAACATACATCTTATCAAAATATCGAACGAATACCAAATTCACATGATTACTTATAACAAGACTTATCCCATGTCCTCAGGAACAAACGTAACTCCTCACAAAACATATTCATGTTCATAATCAGAGGAGTATTAATTATCATTAAGGATCTGAACATATGATCTTCCACCAAGTAAACCAACTAGCATCAAATACAAGGAGTAATCAACACTACTAGCAACCCACAGGTACCAATCTGAGGTTTTGAGACAAAGATTGGATACAAGAGATGAACTAGGGTTTGAAGAGGAGATGGTGCTGGTGAAGATGTTGATGGAGATTGACCCCCTCTCGATGAGAGGATCGTTGGTGATGACGATGGATTCGATTTCCCCCTCCGGAAGAGAAGTTTCCCTGGCAGAACAGCTCCGTCGGAGCCCTAGATTGGTTCTGCCCAAGTTCCACCTCGAGACGGCGGCGCTTCGTCCCGAAAGTTCTCTTATGATTTTTTTCCAGGTCAAAACCCTCCATATAGCAGAAGATGGGCATCGGAGGGCTGCCAGGGGGCCCACAAGCCACAGGGGCGCGCCCTGGGGGGTAGGGCGCCCCCCCAGGCTTGTGGCCTCCTGGTGGGTCCCCTCTGGTATTTCTTTCGCCCAATATTTTATATATATTCCAAAATAATTCTTCGTAACTTTTCAAGACTTTTGGAGTTGTGCAGAATAAGTCTCTCATATTTGCTCCTTTTCCAGTCCAGAATTCCAGCTGCCGGCATTCCCCCTCTTCATGTAAACCTTGTAAAATAAGAGAGAAAAGGCATAAGTATTGTACCATAATGTGTAATAACAGCCCATAATGCAATAAGTATCAATATAAAATCATGATGCAAAATGGACGTATCACTCCCATGAACCTCTCAAAGGGGAACATATTGTGTAGAAATACAAGACCCAGAATGGTAATCTATTCGACTAGGTGAACTAGGACGTGCGTCATAATATTGAAGAAGGATGGTGGGAACACCAACTGGAAACTGACAAGACATTGGACCAAATCATTATGTAACCTTGGTAGGATTTATGGATCTATTACCTTCTGAGAAATTGCATTGAGGAATGCACATAGCTTCACAATGGCTAATCGAACATTTTTCGGTAGAAGCCCCCTCAATGCAACCGGTAGTAATTGCGTCATAATCACATGGCAGTCATGAGACTTTAGGTTTTGGATTTTTTTTTCTGCCATATTTATTATTCTCTTTATATTCGACGAGAAGCCAGACAGGACCTTCATACTGAGCAGGCATTCAAAAAATATTTCCTTCTGTTCTTTGGTAAGAGCGTAGCTGGCAGGACCTTGATACTGCTTTGGATGCATGCCGTCTTTTTTGTTCATACGTTGCTGGTCCTGCCATGCCTCCGGTGTATCTTTTGTCTTCCCATACACGCCCAAGAAGCCTAGCAGGTTCACGCAAAGATTCTTCATCACGTGCATCACGTCGATTGCAGAGCGGACCTCTAGGACTTTCCAATAGTGTAGGTCCCAAAATATAGATTTCTTCTTCCACATGGGTGCGTGTCCGTGAGCGTCATTCAGAAGAGATTGTCCGCCAGGACCCTTTTCAAAGATTACTTTTAAATCCTTGAGCATATCAAGTATATGATCACCAGTACGGTGGTCAGGCTTCTTCCGGTGATCTGCATCACCTTTGAAATGCATGCCTTTCTTTCTTAAGAGATGCCTGATCGGAAGAAATCGACGATGTTCGAGGTACACATTCTTCTTACATTTATCCAAATATATACTTTCAGTCTCATCCAAACAGTGCGTGCATGCATTGTATCCCTTGTTTGTCTATCCTGAAAGGTTACTAAGAGCAGGTCAAGCATTGATGGTTATAAACAGCAACGCTCGTAGGTCAAATTCCTTCTGTTTGTGCTCATCCCACACACGTACACCTTTTAAATCACACAACTGTAAAAGTTCTCCAACTAATGGCCTTAGGTACACATCAATGTCGTTGCTGGGTTGCTTAGGGCCTTGGATGAGCACTGTCATCATAATGAACTTCTGCTTCATGCACAACCAAGGAGGAAGGTTATAGATACATAGAGTCACATGCCAGGTGCTATGATTGCTGCCCTGCTCCCCAAAAGGATTAATGCCATCTGCACTTATACGAAATCATAAGTTCCTTCCGTCATCTGCAAAGTCTGGCCACTTTCTCTCTATTTTTCTCCACTGCGACCCATCAGCGGGTACTCTCAACATCCCGTCTTTCTTACGGTCTTCTTTGTGCCATCGCAACATCTTGGCATGCTCTTTGTTTTGGAACAAACGTTTCAACCGTGGTATTATAGGAGCATACCACATCACCTTGGCAGGAATTCTCTTCCTGGGGCGCTCGCCCTCAACATCACCAGGGTCATCGCGGCTGATCTTATAGCGCAATGCACCGCATACCGGGCATGCATTCAAATTCTCGTACACACCGCAGTAGAGGATGCAGTCATTAGGGCATGCATTTATCTTCTATACCTCTAATCCTGGAGGGCAGACAACCTTCTTTGCTTCGTATGTACTTTTGGACAATTCGTTGTCCTTTGGAGGCATCTTCTTTAACATTTTCAGCAACTTTTCAAAATCCCTTGTCAGATACACCATTCTCTGCCTTCCATTGCAGCAATTCCAATGTGGTACCCAGCTTTTTCTTGTCATCTTCGCAATTTGGGTACAACAATTTTTTGTGATCCTCTAACATGCGCTGCAACTTCAACTTCTCCTTTTCACTTGCGCAGTTTCTTTTTGCATCAGCAATGGTCCGACCAAGATCATCAACGGGCTCATCTGATGCCTCTTCTTCAGCTTCTCCCTCCATTGTAGTACCATCGTATTGAGGGAACCCAGGATAGTTGTCATCATCCTGTTCTTCTTCATTGTCTTCCATTATAACCCCTCTTTCTCCATGCTTGGTCCAACAGTTATAGCCGTACATGAAACCGGACTGAAGTAGGTGGCTGTGAAGGACTTTTGAGGTAGAGTAATTCCTATCATTCTTGCAGACACCACATGGACAACGCGGTGCGATCGACGACGGTGAGGACGAGGACAGGGACGGGAAGGCACTAAGTAAACCACACCTACACATATGCAAACTAAGAAGTTAATTTGAGCTCAAATTGCATATAAATCAAATAAACTCCCACATAATTACTCCCAAACTAGAACCCACAAATCACTATACTTATAGAGCATGAAACGAGCTAAACTAGCAATGAGAGATGAAAGGATGAAGTTGCTAACCTTGTAGAACCCTTGGATAGATGGGGTGCCTCCAATATGTTGACAAATCTTGGCAAAAATGGATGATGAGCTCGAGCTATAGGGGAAGGAAACAGGGAGGAGAGAAAGGAAAGCTTGAGCTCAGGGTGGAATAAGCATCTATATATAGGGATATGTTTAGTCCCGATTGGTGATACCAACCGGGACTAAAGGGGCTTGCAGGGGCCCAAGCCTGCTGCAACCCTGTCACAACCCTTTAGTCCGGGTTGGTATCACCAACCGGGACTAGAGGTCTCTCATGAACCGGGACTAGAGGTGGCCCTACCCCCGTTCTGCTCCTAGCCGTTGGAACCGAGACTAATGATTACATTAGTCCCGGTCCCAAACCCGGCCGGGACTAAAGCTCGGGACGAAAGGTCCGTTTTCTACTAGTGTGTGTGTGTGTGTGTGAGAGAGAGAGAGAGAGAGAGAGAGATTTGGTAGGGGCCTTGGAATGTCAAGAGGGGGGTTTACAATAGGCTTTCTGTAAAAAAAAACGCATCGGCCTTTAAGTTGAAGTGCCATGGGTGAACGTGTCACACAAGCATGTGAGTGAACAATCGTGCAAAAAAAGACCTCGGATGAACAATTTACTATAGAATTAGGATGTAAATGTGCATTTTAAAAGAAGTAAGACTAAAGTGACACTGCCTAGAAACTTTTAGGACCTTCAGTGTATTTTTCTTGCTTGACGTTTGTGCCCTCAGTCGACGTGGCGTGGGTGAACGCGCCACACGGGCAGGTCAGCGAGCGCTCGTGAAAAAAGGACCTCGGGTAAACCACTTACTACAGAATTAGGACCTAAAGGTGAATTTTGGAAGAATTAGGACTAAACTGACACCCCGAATGAAACTTTTAGGACTTCAGTACATTTAACTCTAAAAAAATGCAATGTCAACTTTTTTTACTTCATTTTTTCATATAAAATTACATGTTAGTAAACCAATGCAGAGCACGTATGCACAGGAATTTTATGGATAGTGGCTTCAAGAGCATATACTATATCACTAAATTCTCTAGAATTGGAGGCCTCTCATTCAATTGAGGTCTCCAATTGGAAATTGGGTAACGGATTTTGACCGGGTCAACAATCTCTCACTCAATTATTTTAATTCACTATACTCTATAATTTCATTGAGAAATAAAATATTGAATTTCGTTCATGATTTTAACCGGGTCAACAACTCTTCAAATCAATTGGAATCAAATTATAAAAATTTGAAGAGGATCGACTTTTTAAAAAACTAATACACCTTATATTTTAAGATAGATTGTGTACAAAAATTATGAAAATCCAAAAACATTAAGAGCGCAGCAAAGCGCGCATAACCCTTCTAGTATGGATGAAAGCAGACCCTTATAGGACGATATCAGATCGGGTTCAGATAATTAATTCCCATACCGTATTATATTTCATATTTATTTTTAGGATTCGTAAGCGGGACGGATACGGATTCAAATAGTAGACTATGGTTTATCCGGACATGGCATGGTAACAACACGTGCATATACAAAAAATGATTTAAAATACAATATAGATAAAAAATGAACAAGTATTAATACATATACATTTTAAGAACGCATAAAACACTACAAATTACTGAAATAAGCCTAATAATTCGCCAACAAGCATATGTCTTGTTTCATAAGAAAAGATAACATTCACGTATTGCTATTTTGAACAGTAAAACGGTACCTAATCCCCACGCGTAATTTAAGACCGTTCGTTTTTTTAGATTGGTTGTTTTGGGCAGTTGGATACTTGGATGCACGTGGATTTCTCTTTCTTATGAAAACATGACACAACCTAGGCCTGATGTCTTAAGAGCAGCTACTCTTTCTTTTTCCCTTTTCTTTTAATTGAAAGAGCAGCTTTTCATGTACCTTTTTTTGGACTACTATGGTGAATTGGGCCAGACAACCCATTTGAGGAAGCTGTCGGTCCGGTGTGCACAACACAGGCAAAAATAACGAGCATGTACTCCAGAAGGACTGCACGGTCCGGATGGCCGCACTGCCAGAGATGGTATGACTGCTGATCCGGTGGGACGAGTAGCACATGCGTAGATGCTTCAGATGCCCGAGTGGAGCCTTCCAACATTAAAGGGAGATGCTTCATAGCTACATCATGATTTCCTGCCCTGATCTGGACCGCCAGTTGGTAATCATCTAACCAAGTGTCTGGTTTTGGGGCGGTTCCCTTTCTTTCCCCTTTCCCCTTCTACAGTGAAGAGAGAGGCGAAAGGAGAGGAGCCCCGTTTCTTCCCCCATTTCCCCGGCGCCGCCGTGGGTTCTCCTCCCCTCCGCCGGCCGTTCTGGCGGCGGGAGGGTGGGGGAACCCCGGATCCGTGCGCTCGGTGTGTAAATAGGATGTGGAGAGTGGTCTCCGGCGGCGGTGGGCTTGAGGGAGCGACGCCGGCGCGTTGGAGAATAAGGCCCCCCTGTTCCTTGCTCCCTTCCGGCGTGGCTTCTCGTTGCGCTGGTGGATCTGGGGGGTTGTGGTGTCCTTGTGGTGCGGCTGAGGCGCTGGTGGCGGCACCACGGTGTAATAAGGTCCCCTCGGCTCCGTCCGCATCCCGGCGGGTTCTCCACCGTCGAGGAGTCTGTAGGGTGTTTCCGGGTGTGGTCGGCGTGGCGACGTCGTCGACTTCGCCAGGGATATTTTGTTCCTCCGGCAGCGTCGTCCGTGTGGCAGCTTTGGCTCCGGTGCTGCTGCTCGGCCGGATGGATGTTTGGAGCTCATCGTTGGGCGTTCGTCCCGGTGATGTCTATCATCAGCTGTCTTCCCTGTTGGTGATTCTTCTGCGGGCTGTGCTGCCGGCTATGGTCGGCGTTGCTGGCTCGACCGTCTGCCCAGGTCGGGGCGTGCCCCCCGCCAACGCGCCTTCCTCGACGCCAAGGCCTCGCCGAGAGTGGCGAGCGACTCATGTGGCGACCTCAACGGGATTGACTCTGGCTGGAGTCCCTTATCGTCCTGCGCAGGCGACTCAGCGGCCTCTCTCTTCCTTTTCGTCCTCCTTCGGGACTCCGATGGTGCGACGACGAGGTGGTGGACGCCGGCGGATCGAGTGCTGTGGAAAATGTCCTAGGGATTTGTGCGTTATTTTTGTTTTAGCTAGGGTGTTTTCTGCAATAGTTGGGGACAGCTGCCCCATGTCTGGATGTATCCAGTCTGGTGTTTTCCTTGCTTGTTAATCCAGATATGTTTTTCAAAAAAAAAAAAGTGTCTGGTTTTGAATCACCGCTGAATTTACTGATTCATGTTGCCAACCTAAAGTTTGCTGGTATCACTTCCAAACAAATGTAACAGCTAAAACACATCAGTCCCGAGGAACTGGATCCACTCGGGAAATCTCTATCTTGATGATCCATGTGATGTATGCTCGGCTTTTATCTACCAAGTTTTTTTTTTGAAAGATCCAGCGTAATATGCTGGCTTTTTCGATTGATAGCAGAAAGCAATGAGGAATACAAGGTGGGGTGCTGATCCTAGGATCTAGAAGTCTTTAGGGGCTGACCACAGTTCGGTCAGCTCACCCTTTGTGATTTAACCAATGTTTCACGGCGGTTCCCCGAAGGGGCTCTCAATGCATCTTGCTCCTGCTAGCTAGTCGCCATTGCTCCATGCAGTTAGCGATCGTGGCCATGATGTCTGTGATGCGCGGGATCTTCTTGTTGAAGGTGCATAGGTTCCGTTCCCGCCAGATTGCCCAGAGGGTGAGGATTCTTAAGGATCGGATACCCTTCTTCCATCTTCCTTCCGCTTCTTTTTGCGATTTTTGGACGATGTCCGTGGTAGACTGGAGCTGCCATTCTGCTCTCGGCAACAGGGGGGAGCAGCCTACCCACTGTCCAACCTGGTTCCAAACCTGTTGTGTCGTTGGGCAGGTCCAGAACAGGTGCGTGCACGTCTCTAAGTTCGTACACAGAGCTGGCAGAAGTACTCGTTCGGCCACCCCCTCCGCTGAAGTCTGTCGTTGCACCACAATCTGTTTTGTAGCAATAGCCACCCCAGCATTTTCATGTATCCTGGCGCCCATGCTTTCCAACTGAGCTGGTCGAAGCATGACGAGATTCCTCCCTGGAATTGCATGTTGTATGCTGAGCTTGCTGAGTATTGCCCTGAGCTCTCCCTGTTCCATGTGATGGTGTCCGGTGTGCCCTCCTGCAATTGGTTTCTTGCTCCCCCTAGCAACCTGTGCAAATCTAGGAATTCTTGCACAAGGTGGTGGTTGTCTCCGTGCGCTATGTCTCTGATCCAGTTGTCATTGTCGAGGGCGTCCTTAACAGTCCTCTGTTTTCTTCTTGAATATTTGTATAGTGCCGGGAACTGCTGCGCTAGGGTGCCCCAACCCTTCGAGTGGGACAGTCAGAAAGAGGCCGCGCTCCCATCACCGATCGTGACTGTCGTTGCCGCAGCGAAGAGAGCCTTGTCCAACTCATTGCATGGGGCCTCTGAGCCCACCCATGGGCGTTTTGGGTGGCGCCAGGGGAGCCAGAGCCATCGTAGACGAAGTGCCCTGCCGAATTTTTGAAGGTCATGGATTCCTAGGCCTCCTATGGCGGTAGGCGAGCACATTGTGTTCCATCTAACCTTACAGTTAGCGCCCGAGATTTCCTCGTCTTTGCTCCAGAGGAAACGACGCCTACATTTGTCGATCTCCTTGAGGAGTTTCTTTGGGATCGGTAGCACGATGAGGGCGAAGGTTGGCATGGCCGATAGGACTGAGCGGACCAGCACCCGGCGGCCGACGATGTGCAGAAGCTTCCCCTTCCATCCCGCTAACCTAGCCCTAATTCGGTCGACGATGAACTGGAGATGCACTAGGCGGATGCGGCTGGGGGTTACGGGCAAGCCAAGATACTTGATTGGAAAGCTTGTGACGGCGCCGCCAAATTCCTCCAGGACCTCCTGCATGTCAATGCCCTCGCATCTAATTGGAGTGGCCGAGGACTTGGTCAGGTTTATGCGTAGTCCTGACGCCACGCCGAAACCCTCCAGAATCTGCAATAGGGCGTGCATCTCCTGTCGTGTAGGGTTGGTGAAGATCACGGCATCGTTGGCGTAGAGGCTTACCCTTAGCCGGTTGTTGCGGCCTGGGATCGGTCGGAGCAGCCCCTGCTCAGTGGCTGCCGTAAGTATGTGGTGTAGAGGGTCGATGGCTAGGATGAACAACAGGGGGGGAGAGAGGGTCTCCCTGTCTGAGGCCGCAAAAGTGTTTGATCCTCTGCCCGGCGATCCCGTTGAGCAAGACAGACGAAGAGGTCGTAGATAGGAGGAAAGCTACCCAGTCTCTCCATCGCGCGCTGAACCCTAGCTTCTGAAGCAGCTCTAGAAGATATTCCCAGGATACCGTGTCGAACGCCTTGGCGATGTCCACTTTCATTAATAATGCCGGGGTTCTTTTCCGGTGAAGGGCGCGCACCGTGTTTTGCACGAAGAGGTAGCTGTCATGTATGCATTTTGCTCTCTGGAAGGCCGACTGGGCTGGCGAAATTATGTGCTGGATGACTGCCCCTAGTCTGATGGATAGCACCTTGGACACAAATTTTGCAATCGAATGGATGAGGCTGATTGGCCGGAAGACTTGAATTGTGGTTGCACCGTGCTTCTTGGGAAGTAGAACCACCATCGCCTCGTTTAATTTTTCAAAACTTGTTCCCCCTGCCATGTGATAGAATTGGTCGAAGATCGCCATGATGTCTTCCTTGATGATGGGCCAGCAAGTCCGAAAGAAGGAGCCAGTGAAGCCGTCTGGACCGGGCGATTTTTCCTGCGGGGAGTTGCAAATCGCATGCCATATTTCTTCCTCGGTGAATGGATTGTCGATTCCGCTCATGGGCAGAGATGGCAGCTCAATTTCATCCCAATCGATCGTGGAGGTCCTCCTGGTTGTTTTCCCTATTGTGCCTAAGAAATGAGAGTGGATTGCCTCGGCCTTGTCCTTGTGGTTGGTCAGAACAGCATCTGGTGTTTGGAGCAAGTGGATGTAGTTTTTCTGCCGCCGTGTGTTGATTTTGGCCTGGAAGAACGCGGTCTTTGCATTACCCGCCTTCAGCCAAGTTATCCTAGATGCCAAGTTCTGGGCCAAGAGCGAACGGGCGTTGAACCGAGGATCATGATACCCTTGATTCACATCATCTATAACACATGGGCAGTAGCTGCTGGTGTGGAGGACTAGGCCTCCCATCATCCTTACACCAGTATCCGTCGCTGTAACGCCAGGAAGAGTACGCGGGGTTCCACAGAGGGCTAACTTGGGCGTGATAACGATCATCATGCTGCCGTGGGGGTGTTACCCGACCGTGATGCCGATCAACGTGCTGCAAGAAAGGTATGCATGGTTTGGGCGCCGTGGGTGAGCTGTGTCGACCGGAGGAGGAGATACTCGAGGACCGCGCCGCACATTAATTAGGAATGTGAGCGGACTGAGTTGTATATGCTCGAACAGATCTACCATGGATTCAATCGTGAGGCTCAGTGACGGCTGAATTCTGAGCCATGGTTGCCTTCAACAGGGCTTGGATGTGGTGAAGTCCCTCCGCTGCTGACCCTGAGGGTTGAAGTGTATCTGCTATCCGAGTACGTAGCTCCTGCCAAGTTTTGCACTGGAGTGCACAAGACTATAGTTTTGGGTATTATCATTCGGAAACAGTTGTCTTCTATTCCGTCTGGAACTAAGAAACATTGCAAGTTCGCTCTTCAAGAGCCCCTCTCTCTCTGCTCCAGGTGGTCTCTCTCAGCCAAAGTGGTCAAACAGGCCGCCTCCAAAGCGATGGCTTCTGGCGTTGTTCCGGTGATTGGCATGTGTAGGGTGTACTCGGTCACAATATTAAGTTCATCAATTTGCTCTCTTGTAGGGGCCACAACTCCCCCATCCATTCACTAGTAGAAAAAGGGCCTTTAGTCCCGGTTCCAGAGGCCCATTTGTCCCGGTTCTGGAACCGGGACTAAAGGGTCGGGACTAAAGCCCAAAACCTTTAGTCCCGGTTTGCTTACGAACCGGGACCAAAGGCCCTCCACGTGGCCGCTGCGGGGAGCCCAGGCAGGAGGATCTTTAGTCCCGGTTGGTAACACCAACCGGGACCAAAACGCATCCACGCGTCAGCATCTGGCAGGAGCTGGGGTTTTTTTTTTTTTTGAAAGGGGGGGTTTTGGAGGGTTAATTTAGGGGTTTCATATTGTATTAGCTAGCTAATAGAGAGAAGTGTCCTCTCTTTCTCCGTGCTTGGTCGACGGTAGCTACTATAGAGAGAACTCGACACGCTAGCTAGTAAGCAAATGAAGGAACCATTAAGTACACAAGATCGTCATGAACATATACAGAGAGAAGTGATCGACCTCTCTTTCTCCGAGAGATTGGTCGAACAACAAGTTTTCGTATATCTATCCGACGCTACTAGCTACATATATACAATATAAGATCTCTTACAATCCCTAACATCTAATGTCAAATTCCAGATGGTATTCTCCGGCTTTATTTATGACGTGGTCAAGAAAGAATCCCGCCAATTCCTCTTGAATTACGCGTATGCGATCATGTGGTAGGAGTTCATCCCACATCTGCCACATCTAATTTGAAGAAGGGGGTCAATACATATATATGAATGAAACTCAACACAAATCATGGTAATAAAATAAAATTGTGAATATTATTGCTTACGCACTTGAAATTGTTTTTCAGAGTAGCCCCGCTTAGGGGTCGTCGCGTTGTAGAAGAACTCGCAAACGTAGTATCCACACAAATTATTCTCGGTTTCCTGCCACAAGCACTTTACGAGAAATAGAGTTCAATCAAACTGATAATCAAGCATGATAAATGGTATTGATGAAACTAGAATCAATGGGAGATGCGCGGAACTAGCTAGTAGTACTTACTTTCGGGTGTGTAAATCGCAGCTCCCTCGGCAGTGCCGGAACAATTGCGGTGAACTCTTTCCAAACCCTGCCAGACAAAGAAAATAATTACTTGATATCAGGAAATGAACAAAGTTGCCGATATGATGCGATAATGATCGATTGAACTTACTTCTGGAGCATTTCAGTCATGTCCGCATATTCCTGGGGATCTTTTCGTTTCGAGTCTAAGACGATTACTACTCCCCGCTCAAGCTTAATCTCTAGCAGAATAAAGTGGAACCTGCGCACGCATGCATAACTCATCAATTACATTACTATAACCTCGAGTAATAAGGGAAACCGAATATGCACAAGACAGTAACACTCACTTGAAGTTGTAAGGAAAGAGTATTGTCTCTTTGTTTTGATTTTTAAGCAACGATTGTAGCAAGTTGTCCTCGGTTTCTGTGACATTGTTTCTAACCGTAAACTCATGTATGATATTTGGGTTAATGAACCCAATGTCATAGATTTGTGCTTTTCTGCATTCGACGATCTTCAATCTGCATAATATAGTGAGGATAATTATATATACATGCAATGAAAGAGCTGAGCTATATATATAGAGAGACTTAATTACAGAAGTAGTACTTACAGATAGTAGCAAGTCACGATTGTTTTGTCGAGGGCCTTTTGATTGTATAACTGGAATATCTCCTCAAATTCAACAGACAACTGCTCCATTCCAACGAGGTCGTGCTCCTCTTTAATTCTCAGCGTCAAAGTATCCTTCCCAGACTCCCGGCAGGTTTTCATGTACCATTCATGCAATGTTCGCATCATCGTTGTTAGAGGAGGATGATCAGGTTTGACGAGAGGCCACCCATACCGATAACTGAATTCGTCCACCTCCAACGGCTCAAACTGTACATCATCACTCAGGTAATCACCAGGATTGGTACCGGGCACCATCCCCGGATGATTAGCGACGATATCGCTAGACACCTTGAGCGGGGGGCACGATTGGTTCGCCTATTCGCCGAGCTGGGGAATTTTTTTCTCACTTCTTCGTTTTGCTAACCTTGCATCACTGGAAGTACTTCCCGACTGCCGCGCATCTTGATATGTCTTTTTAACACAGCGCTCAAAGTTGGAATCCAGCGGAGGCGGTGGTGGTCGCTTCAGGGCATCGATAGTGCGCATCACTTTCACCGGATCTAGCTTCTCCTTCGGAGGTGGAGTTTTCTTTGCAAAATGGGCCCTCAATTCGGCCTGACATATCTCCTCGTTTTCAGACTCGGTCCTCTCATATGGTAACTTTTCCAGAGGCTTGAGAGATGGACTGTATCTGTATTCCCTCCCGCCTCTTCTTGTACTGCTAGCCGCCGGAGCGGCGGCGTCTCTCTTCCGTCGTTGCTTATGAGGCGGAGAAGGAGGCGGAGTGCTCCGACACGCCGGAGGAGCCGGAGCGGCGGCGTCTGTCTTCTGCCGTTGCCGACGAGGCTGAGGAGGAGGCGTACTGCTCCGACGTGCCGGAGTAGGCGAAGGAGGAGGCGGAGTGCCCTCACACGTCGGAGGAGCCGGAGAAGGAGGCGGGGTGCCCTGATCACTCGACGGAGGAGGAGGAGGAGGAGGCGGAGTGCCCTGACTCGCCGGAGGAGGAGGAGGCGGAGGTGTCCAGTTTGGAAGCTTGATGTACTCCTTCTGCCATAGACATGTACTCCTCAGGGCTCGACCCAGCCGATTCTCCCCTTCACCTGTAGAGTGGTCAAGATCGAGCTCCTCAAATCCCTCCATTACTTCATCCACCATCACAACAGCATAGCCATGTGGAATCGGACGGCAGTGAAAAGTTCCGTTGGGTTGAGGAGGTGCAACAGAGCCGACAGCCGCCAATAAAGTGAGGTTCCGGCATTTCGTCATAAGCTTGCAATGTTGAGCCTCCGTGATAGTATCCACGGGGTAGCTAGGAGACGTGAAGTCAGGCTGAACGGGCTCCGTGGAAGCGACACTGCTTCTCCGCTGAGATGGCGGGGTAGCTTCTGGGGTAGCTTCGTGCCGCTGAGATGGTTGGCCGGCAGCTCGCTGGCTCTCAGCTTCCTCTAGCTTTTGTAGTCTTGCAGTCAGCTTCTGAATTTCGCTCAGCTCCGCTTTCCTCTTTCTCTCCCGGCTTCTGTAACCGCCTGCGTCGGGAAACCCAACCTTCCACGGAACAGAGCCTGGTGTGCCTCGTGTTCGTCCAGGGTGCTCAGCATTCCCTAGGGCCTCAGTCAGCTCGTCCTTCTCTCCATCGGGAATGAACGTCCCTTCCTGCGCTGCGGTGATATACTCCTGAAGCTTGTTCATGGGTATTGCAAGTTGCTCGTTCGTCCAATGGCACTTCCCTGTTTCAGGGTCCAAAGTTCCCCCAACCCCGAAGAACCAAGTCCTTGAACGGTCTTGCCAGTTCAATGTCTATGGTACGACGTTTTTAGCAATCAGGTCATTCTCAGCTTTGTCCCACAACGGCCGGGCTTTGAGGTAGCCACCTGACCCCGTGTGATGGTGATACTGCTTCTTTGCAACATTGATCTTGTTTGTCTCTGACATTTTCTTACTCTTGTCCGATGTCTTGTAGGCCACAAATGCGGGTCAGTGATCTCTTATCTTCTCAAATCGGCCGGTGAATTCTGGAGTCTTCCCTTTGTCGACAAACTTTGATTTCAACTCATTCTGCCACCTCCTGAATAGATCTGCCATCTTCTTAAGAGCACACGCCTTGACCAGTGGCTCTATAACTGGCTTATTCGGATCCTCCTCTGGCGGTAGGGTGAAATTTGCCTTCAGCACGGTCCAAAGATCATCTTTCTGTCTATCGGTGACATAATCACCTTCAGGGGCGCCGTCCTTAGGCTTATTCCATTGCTTGATGCTGATCGGGATGTCGTCCCTAACAATAGCTCCGCACTGAGCAGAAAATGCGTCCTTGGTCCGCTTGGGTTCAATCGGATGGCCATCGTCCGCGAGTGCTGTGATCGTGAACCTTTCATCCTTGCGCAACCTCTTCTTCGGGCCTCGTCTCGTTACCGAAGTTTGGCTCGATCCGGAGGGCTATAAAAGAAGAAAGAAGAGTTAATTAATATATGTACATACCAAAACAATTAATGCATCAATTAGCTAGTCAGCACATGCTTAATTAATATATATACCTCGCCGGACTTTGCAACAGCTCCCTCCTCCGTTCGGTCACCGGAGCCATCATCATGGTCTCCTTCTTCCTCCCGCATTCGGTCACCGGAGCCATCATGATCATGTCCTTCCTCCTCCATTGTTCGATCACCGGAGCCGTCATCCTCTCCTTCCAGACCATCGGTGTCGTTGAGAAACGACAAGATATCACGTCCGCCATGGATTATGTCTCCCAACAACTGTTCTTGTTCCATGTCTCTTGGATCCATAGTTTCTGCAAATATTACAACATGGCAATTAATATACAAACATGAATGTCCGACGTCCGAACCGCCTCTCTCATGAATGTCCGACGTCCGGTTTGGGGTGGCCTCGACAACACTTGTAGGGTTTGGGTGGGGGGGTATATCGACAGCGCCTTTTTTCTCGGGTTTGGGTGGCCACGAGAGTTGGTCGCCCGGTATATCGAGAGGGGGGGTGAACATTTTACCTAAGTAACTTAGAAAAAAAATGTTATCGGGGAGGGGGTATATCGACCCCCCCCTCATGTCGAAGTTATCGGGGAGGGGGGTATATCGACCCCCCCCCCCCTCATGTCGAAGTTATCGGGGAGGGGGTATATCGACCCCCCCTAATGTCGAAGTTATCGGGGAGGGGGTATATCGACCCCCCCCCCTCATGTAGAAGTTATCGGGGAGGGGGGGTATATCGACCCCCCCCCCTCATGTCGAAGTTATCGACAACGACATACATACATGGAAAAAAATGCTATCCATCTTTACATACATAGCCACATACATATATTATATACTAGCAAACATGCCCGTGCGTTGCAACGGAGGAAAACAACCCCCACACGTCCTTACCCGCTGAATGGAACTACTCAACGGACGATTTTTTGCTCATGCACGATAGCTAATCCAAGCGCCTACAGCTGTTCAGGCTTGCCAATGAATGGTTCGTGAAGTAGTATCGCGCACATTTCGGCTAGCAAGTGTCGTCTGTGTAGCACTGCTCCCCACTGAACATGGCTAAAAGCCTCACCCTTATGCCCCTAACATAATAAACATGACTAATACCTCATCCTCAGGTCCACATCCTTCACTTCAATATGACATCAGACCCATGTTTCCATCTTGTTTGTCGTCCTCATCGCCAGTGGTCGTGGTATCAGTTGTCCAATAGCTGGATCGTTGAGCCCCCTTCATGTCCGGCGAGATCAAGAGCGTTGAACATAGATTTGTTTTTACATCCGGCTAATATAATAGGGAAAAGCACTACACCTAATATATGTCTGTGTTATCATGTAAATTGAGTAGTTTGTGTTCGATAGACCGTGAATCCTTAGTTGGACTCCTCATGCATTATGACGGGTGTCACTTAGCCGAGCGAGGCTAGTCATACGTGATGACGCGATGGAGAAAAGGATTCGTTCCATATCCCTAGTTTAATAAATTATAAACTAAAACAATACATAAGTGGGCATTTTATTTTCTTAATCCTCATAATGTTATTAAAAAGTATAAATTTTTATGATAAATTCCTTTTACCAGTATTTTATCGTCGCTTCCAATACATATTCCTCCTTTAGCACGTAGTCCCCCCCCCACCCCCCCCACACACACAATGAAACCTTCCATGTTACATCTAGCTTTTTTCAAGAACATGTCACGTCTAATTCTCCCCTTCCTTTTTATTTCTATGCCATGTCTCATGTTTTGAATTCCAGCTCATCACCTCCACCTCAGGTCTCATGAATCTCATGTATCTTCCTTCCTTCCATCTCAGGTCCAGTTCTCTTCTTCCTAGCCCTAAAAAAGAAAGTCCTTCTCTTCCTTTTTATTTCTCTCTCTCCTAGTTCTTTCATTCCTTTGTCAGGTCTCATGTCATTTGACATGTAGTTGTCTCAACTAAAATTTTCTCCTTTATTTTTTTGTCACATCGTTCCTTACCCTTGGCTTATTGATTCCCATGTCAGCTCTTTGATACCTAAAAACTCAAAAAAGTATATCAACCGAACAGATTATCTGTAAGCAACCAAGGCGAGACTATTTAATAGACAAAACAACCTTCACCTAAACACAAACATTGATCTAGCTCAATCGGTTGCGATAAATTTACCGGAATGGGGATGGAGGTCGTATGTTTGATTCCACACGGGAACTAATATTTTTGCCTTGCCTGCCTTGGGCCGACTTCACTGGGCCATAACGCAGACTGAGGCCAAGCGAGACACCTGGGACATTCATAAAAACGAACACACCGAGGAATAAAAAAAGCTAAGCGTTTTTATTTTGTGGGGAACAAAAGGCTTATTTGCTTTCACTTGGGTGTGGCCCTTGTGTCAAACGGATGAAAAATCCTATACGATGGACAGACCCAAACTTCAGAGAACCGTACCTTGATTTATTAGTAGGTATAGATTAAAAAGTGTTAGGTACAGTACCTCACAGTTTTCAAAAACTGTTCATGTCTTGAAAAAAAATTATTTGCCTTTTCAAATTCAAATTTCAAAAAATATTTGTGTTTCTAGAAAATGTCCTGAAATTCGGAAAAACATTCGCTATAGTACCTCCTATTTTTCAAAAATTATTTGTGTTTAAAAAAAAGTTCAGGTTTCAAAAAAATTAAAAAGAGAAATATTCTTATTTGTGAAAAAAATGTTTTAGTTTAATTTTTTTGTTCAGAAAGTTGCTAAAATATTTGCGTTCTAAAATATATCCACTTTTTCCAAATATATGCTCTTAGTATCTAGCGCGGCTGTTAGGATGTCACGTTGCAAATTGAACACAACATAACGTTTAGTCCAGTGGCTAGCAGTCTGATGCATTGAGCGTGAGCGGCCGGGTTCGAGTCCTCGCGGCGCTTTAAACTTTCGTACTTTTTTCCAGGGGCACAGTATCCGCTAGTGGGCCGGCCATCGTGCGATTTTTTTTGGCAGAAAGAAATCGGGATGAACGGAAAACAACTGGTCCGACGGACGAAAACTTGTCTGGGTCCCACCGTGAACCAAAAAAATTGGAGAAACAATCCTCCCTTTAATATTATATTAGGTATAGATATAGATTTTCATTAACTCATGACATATTTTCATTATTTTTCTTTCTTTAACTCAACGACAACGACATACATACATGGAAAAAAATGTATATCGACCCCCCCTCATGTCGAAGTTATCGAGGAGGGGGTATATCGACAACGACATACATACATGGAAAAAAATGCTATCCATCTTTACAAACATAGCCACATACATATATTATATATTTTCATTAACTCATGACATATTTTCATTATTTTTCTTTCTTTAACTCAACGACAACGACATACATACATGGAAAAAAATGTATATCGACCCCCCCCTCATGTCGAAGTTATCGGGGAGGGGGTATATCGACAACGACATACATACATGGAAAAAAATGCTATCCATCTTTATATACATAGGCACATACATATATTATATATTTTCATTAACTCATGACATATTTTCATTATTTTTCTTTCTTTTACTCAACGACAACGACATACATACATGGAAAAAAAATGTATATCGACCCCCCCCTCATGTCGAAGTTATCGGGGAGGGGGGTATATCGACCCCCCCTCATGTCGAAGTTATCGGGGAGGGGGGGTATATCGACCCCCCCTCACGTCGAAGTTATCGGGGAGGGGGGTATATCGACCCCCCCTCATGTCGAAGTTATCGGGGAGGGGGTATATCGACCCCCCCCCTCATGTCGAAGTTATCGGGGAGGGGGTATATCGACAACGACATACATACATGGAAAAAAATGCTATCAATCTTTACATACATAGCCACATACATATATTATATATTTTCATTAACTCATGACATATTTTCATTATTTTTCTTTCTTTAACTCAACGACAACGACATACATACATGAAAAAAAAAGTATATCGACCCCCCCTCATGTCGAAGTTATCGGGGAGGGGGTGATCTCTTTCTCGTTATTTTTCTTTCTTTAACTGACATATTTTCATTTATCTTTATATATACTTGCCGTGTCCCCGATGGGCTGTTTTTGGAAAATGCCATATCCCGTGTCGCCGTGTCCGTGTCGCCGTATCCGAGCAGGGGACCATGGGAAAGGGGGGGCTCACTGGGGGGCGGCGACGGGGAGGCGACGGGGCGACGACGGGGCGGCGACGGGGCGCCGACGGGGAGGCGACGGCGCGGCGATGGGGCGGCGCGGCGACGGGGAGGTGACGGGGACGGGGCGGCGATGGGGGCGGCGACTGGGACGGGGACGACGACGGCGGGCTCGGGGCGGCGCGCGGCGACGGGGACGAGGACGGAGGGCTCGGCGAGGGCGCGTCGGCGAGGGCGTCGGCGAGGGCTCGGGGCGGCGACGGCGGGCTCGGGGCGGCGACGGGGCGGCGACAGGGCGGCGGCGTGGACGGCGGGCTCGGGGCGGCGACGGGGTTGAGGACGGCGGGCTCGGGGCAATGGCAGATGAAAACTGAAATTTTCTAAGTGTTTACTTATATAGAAGAAGCATTGGTCCCGGTTCGTGGCACCAACCGGGACCAATGCCCACCTTTAGTCCCGGTTGGTGCCACCAACCGGGACCAAAGGTCTCTTTTCAGCAGCCCAAAGGGTGGGAAGCAGAGACCTTTGGTCCCGGTTGGTGCCACCAACCGGGACCAAAGGTAGGCATTGGTCCCTGTTGGTGGCACCAACCGGGACCAATGGTAGGCATTGGTCCCGGTTGGTGGCACCAACTGGGACCAATGGCCTTGCACAGCGGCGTGGTGGGAGTTTAGTCCCACCTCGCTAGTGGAGAGAGAGCCGCACCTGTTTATAAGGCACGGTGCGCCTGTGCCTTCGAGCTCCTCTCTAAAGCAGGCTTACGGGCCTAACGACTTTGTAACTGCCTGTGGGCCTAGTGGGCCTTCTGCGGTCCTGAATGCCGTGGTGGCCCACTAGGCGGCATTTTTTTTATTTTTTTCCAGTATTTTTGTTTTGTTTTTTGCTTTATTTAGTTTTTTAATTTTTTTCCAGTATTTTTCTTCTGTTATTTTAGTTCATTCTTTTTAACAAATAAATACTTTGATAATTTTATTTGCATAATTTCCATAATTTTGTTTTGTTTTTTGCTTTATTTATTTTTGTTTTATTTTTTGATTTATTTATTTCCAGTGTGTTTTATCATTATATTCTTTTTGCTATTAATGTTTTGAACAAAAAATACTTTGATAATTTTAGTTGCATAATTTTTATTATTTTTGTTTTGTTTTTTGCTTTATTTTTTTTTATTTTTTGCTTTATTTATTTCCAGTGTGTTTTATCATTATATTCTTTTTGCTATTAATGTTTTGAACAAAAAATACTTTGATAATTTTAGTTGCATAATTTTTATATAATTATAGTTTCAAAAATACTAGAGGTTTATAAAAGCTTTTTAGTTGATTCTTTTTTGAACTCCACTCCCACGATGTTTTGAAAGAAAGTAAAAAGCACTTCAAATGAACTCTGAAAAGGTTGAAAGTTGGCATGGTATCATCATTTCACCCACATAGCATGTGCTAAAAACTTGAGAGGGTTACGGCAAAAGCTGGATGCATTTCGTGTACAAAATGGACAATCTCTTTCGAAGTATCAGGGTTTCGGACGAAAACTCATCTGTTACAAAGGGATTTCATTTTTTTGAACTTATTTGAACTCCATACTTTTGTGTGTGTTCAAAATGCACCATTCAAAGCCACATCATCAATTTTCAACCCTTTCTGACTTCATTTGGTATTTTTCATGCACTTACTGATTTTTTGAGCTAAATAACCCTGAAATTGAAAATCACTTCAAATGAACTCTGAAAAGGTTGAAAGTTGGCATGGTATCATCATTTCACCCACATAGCATGTGCTAAAAAGTTGAGTGGGTTACGGCAAAAACTGGATGCACTTCGTGTACAAAATGGACAATCTCTTTCGAAGTATCAGGGTTTCGGACGAAAACTCATCTGTTACAAAGGGATTTCATTTTTTTGAACTTATTTTAACTCCATACTTTTTGTGTGTTCAAAATGCACCATTAAAAGCGACATCATCAATTTTCAACCCTTTCTGACTTCATTTGGTATTTTTCATGCACTTACTGATTTTTTTGAGCTAAATAACCCTGAAATTGAAAAGTACTTCAAATGAACTCTGAAAAGGTTGAAAGTTGGCATGGTATCATAATTTCACCCACATAGCATGTGTTAAAAAGTTGAGTGGGTTACGGCAAAAATTGGATGCACTTCGTGTACAAAATGGACAATCTCTTTCGAAGTATCAGGGTTTCGGACGAAAACTCATCTGTTACAAAGGGATTTCATTTTTTTGAACTTATTTGAACTCCATACTTTTTGTGTGTTCAAAATGCACCATTCAAAGCCACATCATCAATTTTCAACCCTTTCTGACTTCATTTGGTATTTTTCATGCACTTACTGATTTTTTTGAGCTAAATAACCCTGAAATTGAAAAGCACTTCAAATGAACTCTGAAAAGGTTGAAAGTTGGCATGGTATCATCATTTCACCCCCATAGCATGTGCCAAAAAGTTGAGTGGGTTATGGCAAAAACTGGATGCACTTCGTGTACAAAATGGACAATCTCTTTCCAAGTATCAGGGTTTCGGACGAAAACTCATCTGTTACAAAGGGATTTCATTTTTTTGAATTTATTTGAACTCCATACTTTTTGTGTGTTCAAAATGCACCATTAAAAGCCACATCATCAATTTTCAACCCTTTCTGACTTCATTTGGTATTTTTCATGCACTTACTGATTTTTTGAGCTAAATAACCTTGAAATTGAAAAGCACTTCAAATGAACTTTGAAAAGGTTGAAAGTTGGCATGGTATCATCATTTCACCCACATAGCATGTGCTAAAAAGTTGAGTGGGTTACGGCAAAAACTGGATGCACTTCGTGTACAAAATGGACAATCTCTTTCGAAGTATCGGGGTTTCGGACGAAAACTCATCTGTTACAAAGGGATTTCATTTTTTTGAACTTATTTGAACTCCATACTTTTTGTGTGTTCAAAATGCACCATTCAAAGTCACATCATCAATTTTCAACCCTTTTTGACTTCATTTGGTATTTTTCATGCACTTACTGATTTTTTTGAGCTAAATAACCCTGAAATTGAAAAGCACTTCAAATGAACTCTGAAAAGGTTGAAAGTTGGCATGGTATCATCATTTCACCCACATAGCATGTTATAAAAAGTTGAGAGGGTTACGGCAAAAACTGGATGCACTTCGTGTACAAAACGGACAATCTCTTTCGAAGTATCAGGGTTTCGGACGAAAACTCATGTGTTACAAAAGGCATTTCATTTCTTCACTTTTTCTTCGCTTGTGTCCTTTGCTTATTGCGCCGTAACCATGTATAATCTTCATCGTTTAACAGGGTGCTTGGGTCAGCCTTGACTTTGAAGGGAGGAATTTCATGAAACTTTTCATAATCTTCAGACATGTCTGTCTTGCCCTCCAATCCCACGATGTCTCTTTTTCCTGAAAGAACTATGTGGCGCTTTGGCTCATCGTATGATGTATTCGCTTCCTTATCTATTCTTTTTCTCGGTTTGGTAGACATGTCCTTCACATAGAAAACCTGCGCCACATCATTGGCTAGGACGAATGGTTCGTCTGTGTACCCAAGATTGTTCAGATCCACTATTGTCATTCCGTATTGTGGGTCTTCCTGTACCCCGCCTCTTGACAGATTGACCCATTTGCACTGAAACAAAGGGACCTTGAAATCATGTCCATAGTCAAGTTCCCATATGTCCACTATGTAACCATAATATGTGTCCTTTCCCCTCTTGGTTGCTGCATCAAAGCGGACACCACTGTTTTGGTTGGTGCTCTTTTGATCCTGGGTGATCGTGTAAAATGTATTCCCATTTATCTTGTACCCTTTGTAAGTCATTACAGTCGAAGATGGTCCCCTGGCCAACGAGTACAGCTCATCAGAAACAGTGTTGTCACGCATGAGACGTGTTTGCAACCAACTGCCGAAAGTCCTGATGTGTTCACATGTAATCCAGTCGTCACACTGCTCCGGGTGTTTGGAGCGCAGAATATTCTTGTGTTCATCGACATACGGGGTCACCAAGGTAGAATTCTGTAGAACTGTGTAGTGTGCTTGAGACCAAGAATGGCCGTCCCTACATATTATTGAGTAGTCCGCTCCTAGCGTGCCATTTCCAGTCAGTCTCCCCTCATACCGCGATTGAGGGAGACCAATCTTCTTAAGGTCAGGAATGAAGTCAACACAAAACCCAATGACATCCTCTGTTTGATGGCCCATGGAGATGCTTGCTTCTGGCCTAGCGCAGTTACGAACATATTTCTTTAAGACTCCCATGAACCTTTCAAAGGGGAACATATTGTGTAGAAATACAGGGCCCCGAATGACAATCTCGTCGACTAGATGAACTAGGACCTGCGTCATGATATTGAAGAAGGACGGTGGGAACACCAACTCGAAACTAACAAGACATTGCACCAAATCACTCCTTAACCTTGGCAGGATTTCTGGATCGATCACCTTCTGAGAGATTGCATTGAGGAATGCACATAGCTTCACAATGGCTAATCGAACGTTTTCCGGTAGAAGCCCCCTCAATGCAACCGGAAGCAGTTGCGTCATAATCACGTGGCAGTCATGAGACTTTAGGTTCTGGAACTTTTTCTCTGCCATATTTATTATTCCCTTTATATTCGACGAGAAGCCAGACGGGACCTTCATACTGAGCAGGCATTCAAAGAAAATTTCCTTCTCTTCTTTGGTAAGAGCGTAGCTGGCAGGACCTTCATACTGCTTTGGATGCATGCCGTCTTTTTCATGCACACGTTGTTGTTCCTCCCGTGCCTCCGGTGTGTCTTTTGTCTTCCCATACACTCCCAAGAAGCCTAGCAGGTTCACGCAAAGATTCTTCGTCACGTGCATCACGTCGATTGCAGAGCGGACCTCTAGGTCTTTCCAATAGGGTAGGTCCCAAAATATAGATTTCTTCTTCCACATGGGTGCGCGTCCCGCATCGTCAGTCGGAACAGATAGTCCGCCAGGACCCTTTCCAAATATTACTTGTAAATCATTGACCATATCAAGTATGTGATCACCAGTACGGAGGGCGGGCTTCTTCCGGTGATCTACCTCACCTTTGAAATGCTTTCCTTTCTTTCGACATTGATGGTTGGTCGGAAGAAATCGACGATGCCCCAGGTACACATTCTTCCTGCATTTGTCCAAATATATACTGTTGGTGTCATCTAAACAGTGTGTGCATGCGTGGTATCCCTTGTTTGTCTGTCTTGAAAGGTTACTGAGAGCAGGCCAATCGTTGATGGTTACAAACAGCAACGCATGTAGGTCAAATTCCTCCCGTTCGTTCTCATCCCACACACGTACACCTCTTCCATTCCATAGCTGTAAAAATTCATCAACTAATGGCCTTAGGTACACATCAATGTCATTGTCGGGTTGCTTAGGGCCTTGGATGAGCACTGGCATCATAATGAACTTCCGCTTCATGCACAACCAAGGAGGAAGGTTATACATACATAGAGTCACAGGCCATGTGCTATGCTTGCTGCTCTGCTCCCCAAAAGGATTAACGCCATCTGCACTTAAACCAAACCATACATTCCTCGGGTCACCTGTAAAGTCGCTCCACTTTCTCTCGATCTTTCTCCACTGCAACCCGTCAGCGGGTGCTCTCAACTTCCCGTCTTTCTTACGGTCTTTTTTGTGCCATTGCATCAACTCGCCATGCTTTTTGTTTCTGAATAGACGTTTCAACCGTGGTATTATAGGAGCATACCACATCACCTTGGCAGGAACCCTCTTCCCGGTGCGCTGGCCCTCAACATCACCAGGCTCATCTCTTCTGATCTTATACCGCAATGCACCGCATACCGGACATGCGTTCAAATACTCGTACGCACCGCGGTAGAGGATGCAGTCATTAGGGCATGCATGTATCTTCTGCACCTCCAATCCTAGAGGGCATAGAACCTTCTTTGCTTCGTACGTACTGCCGGTCAATTCGTTATCCTTTGGAAGCTTCTTCTTCATTATTTTCAGTAGCGAACTAAATCGCTTGTCAGATACACCATTGTCTGCCTTCCATTGCAGCAATTCCAGTGTGGTACCGAGCTTTCTGTTGTCATCTTCGCAATTTGGGTACAACCCTTTTTTGTGATCCTCTAACATGCGATCGAACTTCAACTTCTCCCTTTCACTTTCGCATTCTCTCTGTGCATCAACAATGACCCGGCGAAGATCATCATCGGGCACATCGTCTGGTTCCTCTTGTTCTTCAGCTTCCCCCATTGCAGCATCACCGTATTCAGGGGGCGGGTAGTTGTCGTCATCCTCTTCTTCTTCGTTGTCTTCCATCATAACCCCTCTTTCTCCGTGCTTGGTCCAAACATTATAGTGTGGCATAAAACCCTTCTGAAGCAGGTGGAAGTGAAGGGTTTTATAGTTGGAGAAAGCCTTCGTATTCTCACAGACAGTACATGGACAATGCATAAAACTATTCTGCTTGTTTGCCTCAGCCGCTTCGAGAAAATTATGCAGGCCCTCAATATACTCGGAGGTGCGTCGGTCACCGTACATCCATTGCCGGTTCATCTGCGTGCATATCATGAATAGAGAAGTGACCAAATTAATAGAAATTCATCATCACATTAAAGCCAAAGTACAGTAGTGACCAAAATAAATACATAACGTTCATACATAGTTCTCATTATTGAACAACATATAGCTCTCTAGAGCATCTAATTAAAACATACATTGAAACTATAAAATTTAAATGCAACAACAAATGCGATCATAACCGTAACTAAGGTACCAATTGATCCAACGGCATAATGATACCAAGCCTCAGTATGAATGGCATATTTTCTAATCTTTCTAATCTTCAAGCGCATTGCATCCATCTTGATCTTGTGATCGTCGACGACATCGGCAACATGCAACTCCAACTTCATCTTCTCCTCTTCAACTCTTTGTAATTTTTCTTTCAAGTAATTGTTTTCTTTTTCAACCAAATTTAACTTCTCGACAAGAATTTCTATGTCGGTTGGAATTTCCGGTTCACATACCTCCTAGATTAAAAAATCTATGTCACGTTGGTCGGCATAATTGTCATAAACACTAAATAAAACAAATAGTTATAAAAGATAATATATACCACATCCGAATCATAGACCGGACGAGGGCCGACGTGGGCGGATACCATGACCATGACACTATATAATAACAAACAATAATAAAAGTAAGAAAATTACACAAGTATCTATCTAAATGATACAAGTAAGAACTTTTTCCTTTTAGAAAGAAGATAAGAAGAAGAGGCTAACCACGGTGGTGCCGGCGCCGAGATGGGCGCGGGCGATAGACGGCGGTGAGGACGGGGACGGGACAGGACGGACCGCCAAACCTAAAAAAATCTTGAGGAAAATGGAGCCTGGACAAGGAGCTTCGAGAGGAGAAAGTTTAAGTGTGGTTCGGGCATTTCATCGAAGACCTCATGTGCATAGGAGGTGAGGTAGAGCACCACAAAGCTCTCCCACGGCCGGCCAAAAAAAGTGAGCAGTGCATTGCTCTGCTCGCGGGTAGGGGGTATATATAGGCCGACCATTGGTCCCGGTTTGTGGCTGGAACTGGGACTAAAGGAACCGGGACTAAAGGGTGTCCTTTGGTCCCGGTTCCAGCCACAAACCGGGACCAATGGTTGTGGGCCAGGAGCGAGGCACATTGGTCCCGGTTCGTGTCTGGAACCGGGACCAAAGGGGTCAGACGAACCGGGACCAATGGCCCACGAGGCCCGGCCGGCGCCCTGGCCTCACGAACCGGGACCAATGCCCCCATTGGTCCCTGTTCGTAAGTGAACCGGGATTAATAGGCTTCTCAGGGCTGGACCAAAGCCCTGTTATGTACTAGTGATTTGGGCGACAGCACTGCCATGGTTATCTGTTTTCTCATCGACTACATTCCTGCTGTGCTGATCATCTTTGAATCGGTCGCCTTCTTGCCTGGTGAAGCTGGGTGGGCCGTTGGCAGGTCCATCCATGAGGACCTCATCCATCGGTGAAAGACTCTCGCAACTTTCTTCATCTCCCTCTTCATGAAGGGAAGCAAATAGATCATGAAACAATTCTCCAGGCAGCATCGTGGCCACTTGCTTGGCCATAACGTGGTATGACGGGACGTGCTTGAGCCACCGTCGGAGTGGCGATTTGCTAGAGTGCTTGAGACGACGTCGATTGGGGAGATGAAGCGACACGTAGTAGGGAACAAACGACTGTTGGAGAAGGACGCCGTAAGTGCGCTGCACCGCGGACGGGCAGTGACTCAACATCCAGGGGGGCTTCCTAGAGCCACGCCAAATCATCGATGACGAAACGAAGAGGACCTCGTTGCCCGACACCATATCGACACCGGAGATCGATCGTCACCTCAACCAATGCGTGGTGAACATCACGGTGGTCCTCGCCTCGTCGAACTATCTATTAGCATTGACTCCCCTCGTTTTTTACGAGGCCTGATATGGCGTGATTTTCAAGACCGCATCGTTGGAATTTTTGCCCAACCAAACGGCAACCAAGCAGGGCTTTAGTTTTACCAATAACCTTCTCATACTCTCTTTTACTACTAATAATAATCCTCATGAGTCAACCAATATAAAAATATATATTGTGGTTGCTTACAGTAAACCCTTATGTAACTGAAGGGCATTTTGAGCAGATAATTTACTCCATCCGCATATGAAAAGTTGGACATGAGTTGTAGAATAAACTGTCTATTTTCAGGAACTGAGATTGAGAAGGAAAAAAAGGAGAAGACGAACGAAGATGAAAAACGGTGGCCTTCCTTTTCTACTTCCATTGCTTGCCCAACCAAAGCGGCTCTAGAGATCTTTTGGAGCTCGTCATTTTGTTATTCGTCGTGCACGGTAGGGATAGCCCCGTGACCCAGAAGTTTGAAAAAGAAAGTACTAGATAGTAGGTAGGTGGTGGGGGCACAGTGCAAAAGGCCCTAGTCGTACATGTGTCTTCTCTTCTGTTTTATTTCCCGTTCAATCTCATCCCAACATTTTTAGTTAGAATTTTTCTTAGGCCTTTGCATGGCTTTTAAAATGTAGGAATACAAAAAACGCAGGGATAGAGTGAGACATCATTTTAATACTATAAAATTGCATGTGCGTTTGATCGTGCACAAAAAACAAAGGATTCTTCACATGGGGTTGGATTGGATGAAAAAATTCATATGAAATATAGTACAAATGAATCCTAAGAAAAATTCCCACGGATTGCATTCCTATGTACCAAGCAATGCACGTAGTAAACAAAGATCGAAGGATTGAAACCCTCCAAATTTCCTTTAGAAATCCTTCGAATCAAAGAGACCCTTAAGATCTTGACTCTCACTCAAACAAGATCAAAAACCATGAATTTGAATGTTCATAGTAATAATCAATTTAAACCCATGCGTACGATGTGAAGTGGTAAGTCTTTCCCGTCACCAGAATCCGCGGCACAAACATGCACAAATGATTATCAGTTGAGAATAAGCACTGTGGCACTCATTGATGCGGCCACTAGAATCCTCTATTCTTAAATAGCTACAACCCACTACCTAATTTTCCTTAGCATGCAACCATGCCACATCAACACCAATCACAAATTAGATTTTTTTTTCATGCAGCCCACCACCTCACTTTTATAAGCATGCAACCACGCCACCTAAGCACCTATGCATGACAATCATAGGTTGCAAATATAAATTTATGCATTAATTTAACCATTCAACCATACCACATTAGCAACATGCAAGTCACTTATAAGTTATATTGCTTGAATTATTTTTTGTGGTTTCACATCTGATATATGTGTCGGATACTTGGAGCATACCAATGTACTTTATGATTCATATTTTTGTCGGAACATACCTATGTGGTGTATGGTTCATATTTTGATTAGAATAACATTCCGTTAACATTTGCATTACTTTCAATTGTTTTTAGCACCTATTGATACAATTGTTTTAACAAGATTCCCGCAGCAACGCGTGGGGCATCATCTAGTATTACTATATACCTTGCATATTTGCACTTGCCTCCTTCTCATCATTAGAGTTGGACAACCATATCAAGTCTTTTCGGTAAGAAGTGTCTTTTGTTCCCTTTTATTTCTCACCCACCAAACCAACACATTGCAACCAGGGAAAGATGAAGCAAGTGGCCTTCCCAATCCCACACCTAGCAGGGAGGCCAGGAACCCTCCTCTTCTTCTCGTCCTCAATCCCACTCTCCCATAACCTAGGAGTCCAGCCAGAAACCCAATGCTCCCTTTCTCTTTCTTCACAGCCTACTCGCAGGTCAACTTAGGGTGTGTTTGATTGCCTTCTCCAACAACACCTGCATTTTATACCCGTCTCAACCAAGCATGGGTGATCAAAAACATGCAACAAATTAACATCTGCATGTTGTTTGGTTACCTGCATTACATCAATGACCACTTTAGGGTCAGTTGTTTGAGTGGCCGCATATATGCTTAAGGGGCGAGCATATGCAAACTACAACTGCTTGGCTGCGTACACGTTTGTGTTCTGCTCACCCCATATTAGCAGCACCACAACAGGCACACCTGATAGTAGATGAAGAGGCAGACAATGACAACAAACAATGCACATGAAGGTACAAAACAGATTAAGAGGCCAACTAATAGAACTACGACCATAGTTAAAGACAACAGGGGCATCCCATGCCCCCTGCTTCACACCAGGGTGCTGATCCTGGCCAAAATATGCACAAGTTTGCAACACAAGTTCAAACCATCACCATCACCACCGCCACAAACTACTAAGCAGTTTCATACTACGACTGGGCCAACTAACGATCTGGAGCACGAGAGAAATATCGCCGATGCAACTATGCCTGGTGCAGCGCACCCTACACATGATTGAGTTCTCGTGGTTATAGATCTGCACCTTCAGGCCAAGTCCGAAGTTCCGCAGGATGATGAGGTCTCCGGGGATGATCCTGTGGCAGCAACAGAAGTACTGCGAGCCCCGGCCAAGCACCATCTGCCCCAGGAAGTTCTGGACCTGAACCCATAACTCGCACCTCTTGTTGGCCGATAGCCTGACCACGTGCGGGAGCTTTCCTGCCAGCCACTCTTTCATCACCTCCACGAACTTGGGAGGGATGACGAGCATGACGAGATCCTCCATCTTCTTGATCTGCACGTAGAAGCGCACCGGCTCTCCGGACCCCTCCTTGTGGCCGGTCCTCCGAGCTCATCCCCTTGAATGTGGCAGGCTCATGAAGGCGACCCTGCCAGACAGGTTCACCCTCTTGAGCTAGCTGTTCGTACGGATGAGGTCCTTGGCGCCCTCGGGGCCAACCACGACATGGGCTCCTCCATCGTCTGCGTCCCACTCCGTCTTCATCACCTTGTCAGGTAAGATGACATGGGTTAGTAACAGGGCATTAGGATGAGACACTGATGAGTGGCACTTGCCTAAGAGCAAGTGTCACTGATGAGTGGCACTTACTCTTGGGCAACAACCATTGATTAGTATAGTTTCTAAAATATCAGTGGCATGATCTAGAGCTAGTAGTGCAAGCTGTGACCACTTCCACATTTGACAGCATGCTACATTGGTAGTAGTACCTAAACAAGCAAACAAAATAGCCCTTGTGTATGAGCATGCAAATTTGTCCTACCTACCATGAACACCATGCATGTAATGAAATCATGCACAATATGAACATGAAGCACAAACCCTTCCTATGAACAACATGAACATGAAGCATATGTCTTGCCTATGCCAGCTCCAATCTACCATGCACAACATGAACATGAAGCATCTGCCTATCATTTGCTAACTATAATGTAACTATCTATCTTGCAAGCACCAAGCTACCCTGCCTACGAACAAAATGAACACGAAGCAACAGTAGCACGCAAGAAGAAATCGATTGGATTCGATTGGAATTGAATCGGATCCAATCGAATCCAATCGATTCCAAGCCATGCCTAATGTAGAAAACCCTAATCTACATCTGTGAGCAAAGGGGAAAATTGCAAATTATCGGAGCGGGTGTCGTTCGAGCGTACGTCGGCCGGGGAGAAAACCCCAGCGGGAAGGAGATGGCGGGCGAAGAGGACGATCTGGCAATGGCGACGGCCGTCAGCATTGCCCTGGTGCTCATGGCCACATGGGAGGTCGAGGAAGAGGGCGCCGTCGTCCATGGCCCTGTCACGCTACCCGGGGAAAATCCTCGAATTGGAGTTAAAAAAACCCACCCATAGGGGTTCCGAGTAGCGACGCGGTGGATGTCCCCTCCGGCGGCGCCACCGATCCCAGGACCGCGAGGCCCAGATACGGCGGCGGAGCCGGAGCGGCCGACACCGCATTGGCCGGACGAGTGAGCCTGCTGTAGAATGGCGACGACGCACTGAGGGACGTCATTAGGTCGATACCTTAGTTCGTGAGACCGGCAACCCACCGCTCTTGGATGCGGTTGCTGCCGGCGTTGATGGGGGTTAGGGGACGGCGCGGCAGCGGCCGAGCCATCAGAAGAGAGGAGAGTAAGGGACGGTGAGGAGAGAGAGAGATGTGAATGGAGGTGTGGCCGGTTACATGAGAGAGAGAGAAAGAGAGAGAGAGAGAGAGAGTTATGAGACGTCCCGTCCTTCTCTCCCCCCAAGCGTGCAACTAAGAGCCACGCGTGGTCGCAGAGAGGCTGGATGCCAAGAAACTGCCGATTCGGCCATCCCACGCAGGCCTGGCCCTAGACTGCTTTAAGTTCCGTGCAACCCAAGAAATGGATGCAACCCAGGTAATCAAGCAGATGTTTTTCTTCCCGCGCGAACCTGGTTGAACCCAATGCAGGCTACCAAACACACCCTTAGTGATTCTCCCCTTACTCCAACACCCCCTTCTTGTCCGATATTGGCCGGTAAAACACAACCATGAGAAAATGACAGTCACAAATACAAAATTATATTAGTAAGTAAATACAATACTATTGTCTAATACGCCTAAGAGTCTATTGGATATCTTAAAAAGGCTTAGTTTGCACGATCAAGCCCAAACCACCTAACGATAGCATGTACCACACACGACCAAACCAATCCTATCAGTGATAACGAGATTGTTAAGACTGCGGGTTTCTCTTTGATCGACGACCCACGGGTATAGCTAGGTTAACCAGATTATCGTGTTTAATTTTAATTCATGGCCTTTTTTATTTGAGAAACTGACATGGGCGTTTTGTAAACATTAGATGATAGCAAACACATTTGAGGTGATTGGATGAAATAATCAATCTTATGTATGCATATTTAGTAAAAATCATGTCATTCTTATGTTCACGAGTGATTACTATTAACGATGCTATTTTTAGTACCCATACTGAGCATGCACAAATTATCAACTTATTACCGAATCCTCTGCAACTTGTAATGCACATTTGACGATGAAAAATCCATTAAAGAATCATACCAACATTTGAATTTATACCCTAGAAGTTCTATATATTTGCTTACGCGATCACACATTATAAATAACTAGTTGTACATCAGTTAGACCATACGTTTTAGAGATATATTCCAAGATATTTAAAGATATTAAAATATACATGAGTACACATATACACAAATATATCATATATATACCTTATGTAGTTCATGTAGATGTTAAAAATAAGTTTACGGAGTTGTGCACTTTTACCATTTGATTTTTGCGGTTAGGGTATGCGATTTCAAGATCTTGTTAGCAGTTAATGTCTATATAAAATGTATCTTAAATTCACAAAAATGCAGGTGCATTTTAAATTATATACATTACACATCTAAAACAAACAAAAATATAAGTAATACTCCCTCTGTCCCAAATTAAGTGACTCAACTTTGTACTAACTTTGTCACTTATTTTGAGACGGAGGAAGTACTTAACAACACTATTTTGTTATTAACTATGATAACAAATATAAATAATATACTTGTTAGAATTGAAGTATGACTAGAGCGTGTTGTAATAAGTATAAAAGCTTTGTATAAATTAACTTCCAATAAAGGAAGAAACTCACGGGTTCCATGCGACTGCACGCCGGCCAGCACGAGAGGTGGATCCTAGGGTTCCATGCGACAACGGTGGAGGTCACGTCGGTCAGCTCGAGAGGTGTTGTCGCCAAGGTAGTGGAGGGGATCGGGCGTGTGGCGGTGGGATTGGATGGATTTGGGGCACCGACGGCGGAGGTACTAGTCCCGCCTTCGGCGCCGGCGGCGAAGGCGGCGGGCCACTCAACGGACTGGATTCAAAGACTGAACATTTTGGTTTGGTTCGCGGCGCCTGCTAGTTTGGTTGGTTCATGTACTGATGTTGTTCTCAAAAAAATGTCTTTGTGCTTTTATGACTGGCCTGGAGCGTCCTGGAATTTCCAGGAAGCGGTTTGGTTTGTTGTCCTGGAAATGCCTGAGTTGGTGTGGCCTGAAATTGTTTGAAGGTGGTTAGAGCATCTTTAGAAGATCCTGCAACCGACCGTTCCGTAAAAATCGTGTAAGGGCTGCCGCAAAACTTTTTTATGGGACCGTGAACGCTCCGGCGGAGCAGATTCTGCAAACTTGTCCCGTAAATGTTTTGCGGGACACGTTTGCAGGATCTGTTCCGCGTCGAAGGGCTCGTGGCACCATAAATTTTGTATAACATCAAATAAATTAAACATTTCAAAATATGAACCGAATGAAATCATAATATAAATTCAACATACAAATATATAAATGGCCAGAAAAGCAATTCATAATACAACAACAGTTTTCGATATAACAAATGTTTTCAAATAATTATTACAACCCCAAATTGTTCAAATCACACACGAATAAAAATGAATACAAATGGGGATCTATCTGCCCACATAGAGTTGCCACTGTGCTCGATAAGAGCATGCTGGAGTTGGTGGTGCGAATCACGGTTCTTGATCTTTCGGTAGGTCTCAAGAAAAACATTGATCTCATCTGCTTCACACGGCTACCAACATTGTCATAGTTGTACTTCAAGTCCAAATACCTCTCATCCTCGATTATCATATTGTGTAAAATAACACAAGCAGTCATGATGTTTCCGAGGGTTTTTTTATCCCAGAAGTGAGCATGACCTCCAACAATGGGAAACCAAGCTTGCAACACACCAAATGCCCTCTCAATATCTTTTCGGCAAGCTGCTTGTGCTTTAACGAAAAATTGCGCTTCTTGATTTTAGGGTCACTAATGGTCTTCACAATTATTGACCATGAAGGATAAGTACCGTAAGCAAGATAGTACCCCATGGTATAGTCATGGCCATTGACAATATAGTTTCAAGCTGGAGCTTTGCCACTAGCTAGCTGAGAAAATAGATGAGATCGTTGCAAAACATTTATATCATTGAGAGACCCGAGCAAACCAAAGAAGCAATGTTAAATCTATAGATCATGAGAAGCCACGGCTTCAAGCACGATGGTGGGTTTATGTTTGTGGCCAGTGTATTGCACTGCCCAAGCCACCAGAAAGTTTTTTCACCTCCAATGCATGCAATCTATATTAAATAGCATGCCCGACCATCCCCTTGCCTCGTTCATTGACACGACCTTCTTTATGTCTTCTTCATTCGGAGCTCGAAGGTACTCCGGGCCAAAACCTGAATCATTTTCTTTGCAAAGGCACAAACACATTTGATGGTGGTATCTTCGCCAATGCAAAGATATTCATCCGTGTAGTCGTCCGGAATACCATATGCAATCACTCTCATCGCCGCCGATATTTTTTTATATGCACTAAAGTCAATTAAATAGGCCGCATTCCTACGCCGAGTGAAGAAACGGTAATTTTGCTCGCGAGCCTCGACGATGCGGACAAAAAGTAACCAATGCATTCGATATCGCCTAGAAAATAGGTGACCCAGATAAGTTAGTACCATGGTGAAGTAGTCCTTCATGAGCATATTGTCATCGAGAGCTCGGTTGCGGGGAATACATGACCGGCCGATGATACGTCTCCATTGTATCTATAATTTTTTATTGTTTCATACCAATATTCTACAAGTTCCATATACTTTTGGCAACATTTTATATTATTTTTGGGACTAACTTACTTATCGAGGACCCGGTGCCAGTTCTTGTTTTTTATGTGTTTTTTGTTTCGCAGAAATTCGATATCAAACGAAGTCCAAACGCGATAAAAATTTACGGAGATTTTTTTTTGGAATATATGTGAATTTTGGGAAGAAGAATCAACGCAACACGGCGCCCGAGGGAGGCACACGCCAACAGGGCGTGGCCAGGGGGGTTGGCCACGCTCTGATGGCTTGTGGCTCCCCTTAAGTCGGTTGGGGCCCTACTTTTGCCACCAGAAATATATTTTCGCGATAAAAATCCCTCAAAATTTCAGCCCGATCGGAGTTACGGATCTCCGGATTTAAGAAACGGCGAAGTGGTCAGAAAACAGTCGTGAAAACAGAAGAGAAACAGAGAGATAGATCTAATCTCGGAGGGGCTCCTGCCCTTCGAGAGCCATGGCGGCCATGGACCAGAGGGGAAACTCTCCTCCCATCTAGGGGGTAGACCAAGGAAGAAGAAGAAGGAGGGGGGCTTGATACGTCTCCAACATTAGAGGAACGACCAATTAAAATTAGGAAGGAAGAAATAGTTGTTAGTCATGTTGATCCAGTTGTTCCCACTGCTTACATTGAGAAACCTCCTTTTCCTATTAGAATTAGGAAACATGTTAAGGCTACGATTGTGGTTAATAAAAGTCATATTAGAACACCTATACCTTCTGAACAAATAAAGGTTGAACCTAATGTTGCCATGGTTAAAGATCTTCTAGTTGATAATATTGAAGGTCAGATTATTTACTTTTGTGAGGAAACTACTAGAATTGTAAAACCTATTAGAAATAAGCAGGATTAATTGGATAAAAATAAACTAGTTGTTGGCATGCCTGTTGTTTTAGTTAAAATTGGAGATCATTGCTATCATGGTTTGTGTGACCTCGGTGCTAGTGTCAATGATATACCTTTTACTTTTTATCAAGAAATCATGAATGACATAGCACCCTTTACAATTGAAGACATTGATGTCACTATTAAACTTGCAAACATAGATACTATTACACCACTTGGGATTGTTAGAGATGTTGAAGTCTTGTGTGAGAAAGTCAAGTACCCCGCTAATTTCTTAGTACTTGGTTCAGAACAATATAACTTTTGTCCCATTATATTTGGTAGACCTTTCTTAAGCACCGTTAATGCTGAAATCAATTGTGTCACTAATAAGGTTAGAGTAAGCTTTGGTGATATGTCTCATGAATTTAATTTCTCCAAGTTTACTAACCAACCACATGAGGAGGAATTACCAAGTAAGGATGAAATGATTGGTCTCGCTTCTATTGTCGTACCTCATACTGATCCTCTAGAACAATATTTGCTAGACCATGAGAATGATATGCAAATGAATGAAAGGAATGAAATAGGTAATATACTTCTTGAACAAACACCTATCCTTAAACACAACCTACCAGTTGACATTCTCGGGGATCCTCCTCCACCCAAAGGAGATCCCGTGTTTGAATTAAAAACTTTACCCGATACTCTGAAATATGCTTATCTTGATGAAAAGAAGATATATCCTGTCATTATCAGTGCTAACCTTTCAGAGCATGAAGAAAAGAGATTACTTAAAACTTTAAGGAAGCACAAGGCTGCTATTGGATATACTCTTGATGATGTAAAGGGCATAAGCCCACTCTATGTCAGCACAAGATTAATATGGAACCAGATGCTAAACCTGTTGTTGATCACCAACGCCGCTTAAATCCCAAGATGAAGGAAGTGGTAAGAACTGAAATACTAAAGCTTCTGGAGGCAGGTATAATCTATCCTATTGCTGATAGTAGGTGGGTAAGTCTTGTCCATTGTGTCCCTAAGAAAGGAGGTATTACTGTAGTTCCTAATGATAAAAATGAGCTTATTCCACAAAGAATCGTAACTGGTTATAGGATGGTAATTGATTTCAGGAAATTAAATAAAGCTACTAAAAAGATCATTACCCCTTGCCTTTTATTGATCAAATGTTAGAAATATTATCTAAGAACACACACTTTTGCTTTCTTGATGGATATTCTGGATTTTCTCAAATACCTGTATCAAAAGAAGATCAGGAGAAAACTACCTTTACTTGTCCTTTTGTAACTTATGCTTATAGACATATGCCTTTTGGTTTAAGCAATGCACCTGCTACATTTCAAAGATGTATGACTGCTATATTCTCTGATTTTTGTGAAAAGATTGTTGAGGTTTTCATGGATGAATTTTCCGTTTACGGGACTTCTTTTGATGCTTGCTTGAGCAACCTTGATCGAGTTTTGTAGAGATGTGAAGAAACTAGTCTTGTCTTGAACTGGGAGAAGTGCCACTTTATGGTAAATGAAGGTATAGTGCTTGGGCACAAAATTTCTGATCGAGGCATTGAGGTAGACAAGGCTAAAGTTGATGCAATAGAGAAAATGCCATGCCCGAGAGATATCAAAGGTATAAGAAGTTTCCTTGGTCATGCTGGTTTTTATAGGCATTTCATTAAAGATTTCTCAAAGATTTTTAGGCTGTTAACTAATCTTCTTCAAAAAGATGTTCCTTTTGTTTTTCATGATGATTGTGTAGAAGCTTTTGAAATACTTAAGAAGGCTTTAATTTCTGCACCTATTGTTAAACCACCTGATTGGAATCTACTATTTTAAATTATGTGATGCTAGTGATTATGCTGTTGGTGTTGTTCTAGGGCAGAGAGTAGAAAAAAATTAAATGTTATTCATTATGCTAGTAAAACTCTAGACTCTATTCAAAGGAATTATGCCACGACTGAAAAGGAATTTTTAGCAGTTGTTTTTTGCTTGTGATAAGTTTAGACCTTACATTGTCGATTCCAAAGTAACTATTCACACCGATCATGCTTCTATTAAATACCTTATGGAAAAGAAAGATGCTAAACCTAGACTCATTAGTTGGGAGCTTTTACTTCAAGAGTTTGACTTGCATATCATTGATAGAAAAGGAGCTGAAAACCCCATAGCAGATAACTTGTCTAGGATAGAAAATGTTCTTGATAACCCACTTCCTATCGATGGTAATTTTCCTGATGAACAACTTGCTGCTGTAAATACTTCACGTAGTGCTCCTTGGTATGCTGATTATGCTAATTATATTGTTGCCAAGTACATCCCACCTAGCTTCACCTATCAACAAAAGAAAAAAAATTCTTTTATGATCTACGACATTACTTTTGGGATGACCCACATCTTTACAAAGAGGGAGTAGATGGTATTATTAGACGATATATACCTGGGCATGATCAGGAACAGATTCTTCGGAAGTGTCATTCCGAAGCTTATGGAGGACACCATGCCAGTGACAGAATTGCACACAAGGTATTACAATCTGGTTTCTATTGGCCTACTCTTTTCAAAGATGCTCGTAAGTATGTCCTTTCATGCAATGAATGCCAGAGAGTTGGTAACATCGGTACGCATCAGGAAATGCCTATGAATTATTCACTTGCTATTGAACCATTCGATGTTTGGGGTTTTGACTTTATGGGGCCTTTTCCTTCCTCAAATGGGTATACTCATATTCTAGTAGCTGTTGATTACGTTACTAAGTGGGTAGAGGCTATTCCAACTAGTAGTGCTGATCATAACACCTCTATTAAAATTCTTAACGACATCATTTTCCCGAGGTTTGGAGTTCCTAGGTACTAAATGACTGATGGTGGTTCACATTTTATCCATGGCGCTTTCCGTAAACTTCTAGCTAAATATGATGTTAACCATAGGATTGCATCTCCTTATCATCCTCAGTCTAGTGGTCAAGTTGAATTGAGTAATCAAGAAATAAAATTAATATTGCAAAAGACCGTTAATAGATCCAGGAAGAATTGGTCTAAGAAACTAGATGATGCACTTTGGGCTTATAGAACTGCTTATAAGAATCCTATGGGTATGTCTCCCACTATGTTGTAGACCCAAAGATATTTGGGGATATTTATTCCTACTTATGGGCCACGGATGAGGAAGAAGACACTGACTTGGAGGAGATAGAGGATGCCGGTCTGGATGCTAGTTCAGATGAAGAAGAAGCTCCACTACCTTAGCCGGGATATACACACATGGAGTTCAAGAAGTCAAGCCTCCCTAATGGAGAGCACAAACCAATACCCAATTTATCCCTTCTCGTTTTCTGCAGGAAAGTAAGGCAGCCTTATGCAAAAGGATATTGAAGCTCGAACAAGAGAACGGCGATCTAAGGGAAGAAAATTTCATCCTCAAGCGTAAATTGGAGAAGAATACTACTACAACACCACCACCATCACCGAAGAACACTTGAGTACATGGGTATGGGCACCACCCTTGGCTTGTCCCAAGCTTGGGGGATGTGCCCCGGTATTGTATCACCATCACTTTTTATCACCACTATCTATTTTAGTTTGATCTTTAGTTTTTCGTGATTTAGGGAGTTAAAATTTCAGATTTGCTTCGTTTAGATTTTTTGCTTTGAGTTCTACCTATCCTTGCAATCGAGTGTGAGAGTTATATAATAAAGTTATTTGAGATCGTGTGCCTCTTCCGTACTTACACCTATCATCTTAGCATGGCATTAAAAAGAATAAAAAAGAATCATGTGCCTATCTCATGCGAAGTAATGACTTCACATAGAAAAGAGGTATAAACAATAATAAGTGTTGAAAACTAACAAATATAATGTTAGTAATTGATATGATCTATGCAAAAGTATGGTAGAGAAGAGGAGATTTACATATAAATATACTATCTTGAACACCTTCTATGATTGTGAGCTTCCATCAAAATATTATATAATGACCAAGTGTTGAAGTGGGACATGGAAGACAACATAATGATCATGGTTGTTTACATTTGCATAGAAGTTATATGGTATTGGATCCCTTAACATGTGATGCTTGCTTAAGATCTTTTGCTAGCCTAAAGATTCACACTAAGTAGAGATACTACTTGTGCATCCTTATCCTTTAAACCGAGTTTCTTGCCATGAGAGTCCACCATACCTACCTATGGATTGAATAAGGGGATTTTTATTTCTGTGCCCCTGGTTCATTAGTTCTACTCATTCATCCCCACGCTCTTAACTTTTGCTCACTTTTCCCGACTCCCTTGCCCGAAACCCTCAGAACTGGTCACAGCGGACGTTGCCGTCGGGTCAATGGCTTGACCGTTAACTCTGACGAGTGGGGCCGTGTAGGGACGAGTCCACATTTTGACCGTTACGTGCTAACGAGTGGGGCCGCAAAACTGACACTCACTGTAACCTGAATCAGATCGAGTCGCTTCCGCGCCGCCCCCTATATATGCCGCCGTCGTGCCGCCTCTGCCGCCGTCGTGCCGCCTCTGCCGCCATCGTGCCGCCTCCGCCGCAGTCGTGCCGATTCCGCCGCATCTACCCTCTCTCCCCATCTAGGATTAGGAAGCGATGTCGGGGGAGCACCCCGTCCGGCCCATCGACCGTGGAGATGATTGGGTCGAATCAGAGGCGGATAATTCATGGATTCCACCTGGGTAAGCATCGTTTTCCTCTCAAATTGATTAGGAGATCTGTAAATTAGGCTATATTTGACCACCGTTGGCGTGAATCAGTGCAATTTTTCTGAAAATTTTCGGCCTAACTGCGCCCTTAATTTCAATCGAATAGGGCTGATCCTACACTTGCTTTTCGGCTGGCGGTTAGAATGGAAACTAGCGAGCTGCGTGGAACTAAACCGTATCTGATTTCTGGATTTTTCTATCCGAAAGTGGTAGAAACCAGCATTTCGTTCATAGATTTCCGTGAGGCACTCTGTTGTGAGTATCCGTGGAGCCCTGCCGATGCTGTTTAACTGAGATATTTTGACAGTACCGAGCAGAGATTTGTCCCATTAACTTGTGATGAGCATCTGGGATTGCTATTTAGTTTGAATGCTGATAGCCGTTTCGATAAAATCCATATCGGTGTGCTTCAGGAACGCAAACAACGTATCCCGAAGGGGAAGGGTGTTCAGACATCATCTGTCTCTGCTAATAGCGAGCGTCCTCGCACGCCTTGTAGGTCGAGACCAAGTAAACCTAGTGGTTCTGAAAGCCACAACATGTCGACTGCCGCTAATTCTGCCACTTCTCCTCTTCCTTCTACACCTGATGTAGAAGTAGATGCAGAGCCTGACGAGGAAGTGCCTCGACATGATGATGAGGATGATGTTGGGGAACGTTGCATGGGAAACAAAATTTTCCTACGCACACGCAAGATCTATCCATGGTGATGAGCATCTACGAGAGGGAGAGTGAATCTACATACCCTTGTAGATCGCTAAGCGGAAGCGTTAATAAACGCGGTTGATGTAGTCGAACGTCTTCGCGATCCAAATCGCCGAGCGTCCCGCGATCCAATCACGATCCTTCCGATCTAGTGCCGAACGGACGGCACCTCCGCGTTCAACACACGTACGGCTTGATGACGCCTTCACCTCCTCGATCCAGCGAGCGATGGTGAAGTAGTGGTTGAGTTCCAGCAGCACGACGGCGTGGTGATGGTGGTGAGGAACAATCTCTGCAGGGCTTCGCCAAGCACTACGGAGATTATGACGGAGGAACTAGAGGGCTAGGGTTGCCGGCACACGGCTTGGGAAATCCTGATGTGTCCCGTGTGCTAGCCCTGCCCCTCTATTTATATGTTGAGCCTTGGGGTCTAAACTTGGAGTAAAAGCCTCCTCCGGGTCGGTTTTGCCCGCACAAGGTCGGTTTGGCCCGCAGGAAAAGAGTCCAATTCGGACCCTGCCGAATCGTGCACAGCCGCGCACAAGCGGTAGTACCGCTTCACACAAGCGGTAGTACCGCTTGGGCGGTAGTACCGCTTCACACAAGCGGTAGTACCGCTCGGGCGGTAGTACCGCTTCACCAAGCGGTAGTACCGCTTACGCGGCAGCAAAACTACTTTTGCACTTTCCAATACCTTGTGGGCTTTATCCCTTTGGCTCATATAAAGTGTTGCTGCACCCGAACACTTCGGTAAACATCCGGAACCCATTCCGGTGAACTCTGGAACTCTTCCGGAGATCGAAACACTATTATCACATATATCAATCTTTACATCCGGACTCTTCCGGAGATCCTCGTCATGTCCGGGATCTTATCCGGGACTCCGAACAACTTTCGGTCACCAACATAATAACTCAATTATACTAATCGTCACCAAACGTTAAGTGTGTAGACCCTGCGGGTTCGAGAACTATGTAGACATGACCGAGACACCTCTACGGCCAATAACCAATAGCGGGACCTGGATGCCCATATTGGCTCCTACATATTCTACGAAGATCTTTATCGGTCGAACCTCTATGTCAAGGATTCAGTTAATCCCGTATGCTGTTCCCTTTGTTCTTCGGTATGTTACTTGCCCGAGATTCGATCGTCGGTATCACTATACCTAGTTCAATCTCGTTACCGGCAAGTCTCTTTACTCGTTCCGTAATACAAGATCTCGTGGCTAACACTTTAGTCACATTGCTTGCAAGGCTCATTGTGATGTTGTATTACCGAGTGGGCCCTGAGATACCTCTCCGTCACACGGAGTAACAAATCCCAGTCTTGATCCATGCCAACCCAACAGACACCCTCGGAGATACCTGTAGAGCACCTTTATAGTCACCCAGTTACGTTGCGACGTTTGATACACACAAGGTATTCCTCCGGTGTCAGTGAGTTGCATGATCTCATGGTCAAAGGAACAGATACTTGACATGCAGAAAACAATAGCAATAAACTGACACGATCAAATGCTACGTTTACAGTTTGGGTCTTGTCCATCACATCATTCTCCTAATGATGTGATCCCGTTATCAAATGACATCTCATGTCCATGGCTAGGAAACCTTAACCATCTTTGATCAACAAGCTAGTCAACTAGAGGCTTACTAGGGACACAGTGTTGTCTATGTACCCACACATGTATTTGAGTTTCCAATCAATACAATTATAGCATGGATAATAAACGATTATCATGAACAAGGAAATATAATAATAACCAATTTATTATTGCCTCTAGGGCATATTTCCAACAGTCTCCCACTTGCACTAGAGTCAATAATCTAGTTCACATCACTATGTGATTTACATTGTAATGAATCGAACACCCATGCAGTTCTGGTGTTGTTCATGTTTAGCCCTTGGAAGAGGTTTAGTCATCGGATCTGCAACATTTAGATCCGTGTGTACTTTGCAAATATTTATGTCGTCCTCCTTGATGTAATCGCGGATGGAATTGAAACGTCGCTTTATGTGTCTGGTCCTCTTGTGAAATCTTGGTTCCTTGGCTAGAGCAATGGCACCAGTATTATCACAAAACAGAGTCATTGGGTTAAGCGCACTAGGCACTACTCCAAGATCTGTCATGAACTCCTTCATCCAGACACCTTCCTTCGCCGCCTCCGAGGCTGCGATGTACTCCGCTTCGCATGTAGAATCAGCTACCACGCTTTGCTTGGAACTGCACCAGCTAACCGCACCCCCATTAAGAATAAATACGTATCCGGTTTGCGACTTAGAGTCATCCGGATCAGTGTCAAAGCTTGCATCGACGTAACCCTTTACGACGAGCTCTTGATCACCTCCATAAACGAGAAACATGTCCTTAGTCCTTTTCAGGTACTTCAGGATATTCTTGACCGCCGTCCAGTGTTCCATTCCTGGATCACTTTGAAACCTTCCGGCCATACTTATGGCAAGGCTGACATCGGGTCTTGTGCACAGCATTGCATACATGATAGAGCCTATGGCTGAAGCATAGGGGATGACACTCATCTTTTCTCTATCTTCTGCAGTCACTGGGCATTGAGTCTTACTCAACTTCACACCTTGCAAAACAGGCAAGAACCCCTTCTTGGACTGATCCATTTTGAACTTCTTCAAAATCTTATCAAGGTATGTGCTTTGTGAAAGTCCTATTAAGCGTCTCGATCTATCTCTATAGATCTTGATGCCTAATATGAAAGCAGCTTCTCCTAGGTCCTTCATTGAAAAACTCTTGTTCAAATATTCCTTTACGCTTTCCAGCATTTCTATATTGTTTCCAATCAGCAATATGTCATCCACATATAATATTAGAAACGCTATAGAGCTCCCACTCACTTTCTTGTAAATACAAGCTTCTCCGTAAACTTGTATAAACTCGAACGCTTTGATCACCTCATCAAAACGAAGATTCCAACTCCGAGATGCTTGCACCAGTCCATAAATGGATCGCTGGAGTTTGCAAACTTTGTCAGCATTCTCTGGATCGACAAAACCTTCTGGTTGCATCATATACAACTCTTCCTTAAGGAAACCGTTAAGGAACGCTGTTTTGACATCCATCTGCCAAATTTCATAATCGAAAAAGGCAGCTATTGCTAACATGATTCTGACGGACTTAAGCATCGCTACGGGTGAGAAGGTCTCATCGTAGTCAACTCCTTGAACTTGTGAAAAACCCTTTGCCACAAGTCGAGCTTTATAGACGGTGACATTACCGTCCGCGTCCGTCTTCCTCTTAAAGATCCATTTGTTCTGAATGGCCTTACGCCCTTCAGGTAATACTTCCAAAGTCCATACTTTGTTTTCATACATGGATCCCATCTCGGATTTCATGGCCTCTAACCACTTCTCGGAATCCGGGCCCATCATCGCTTCTCCATAGCTCGTAGGTTCATCGTTGTCTAACAACATGACCTCTAAGACAGGGTTGCCGTACCACTCGGGAGCAGTACGCGTCCTTGTCGACCTACGAGGTTCGATAGCAACTTGATCCAAAGCTTCATGATCATCATCATTAACTTCCTCTTCAGCTAATGTAGGCTCCACAGAAACAACTTTCTGCGCTGCGCTACTCTCAGGTTGAAGTAAAGGTTCAACAACCTCATCAAGTTCTATCTTCCTCCCACTCAATTCTTTCGAGAGAAACTCCTTCTCAAGAAATGTTCCGTTTTTAGCGACAAACACTTTGCCTTCGGATCTGAGGTAGAAGGTATACCCAACTGTCTCTTTTGGGTATCCTATGAAGACGCATTTCTCCGCTTTGGGTTCCAGCTTTTCAGGCTGAAGCTTTTTGACATAAGCATCACATCCCCAAACTTTAAGAAACGACAGCTTTGGCTTCTTGTTAAACCAAAGTTCATAAGGCGTCGTCTCAACGGATTTCGATGGTGCCCTATTTAAAGTGAATGCAGCTGTCTCTAATGCATAACCCCAAAACGATAGTGGCAAATCGGCAAGAGACATCATAGATCGCACCATATCCAATAAAGTTCGATTACGACGTTCGGACACACCATTACGCTGTGGTGTTCCAGGCGGTGTTAGTTGTGAAACAATTCCACATTGTCTTAAGTGACTGCCAAACTCATAACTCAGATATTCTCCTCCTCGATCAGATCGTAGGAATTTAATCTTCTTGTTACGATGATTCTCAACTTCACTCTGAAATTGTTTGAACTTTTCAAATGTTTCAGACTTGTGTTTCATTAAGTAAATATACCCATATCTACTTAAGTCATCAGTGAAGGTGAGAAAGTAACGATAACCACCGCGCGCCTCAATACTCATCGGACCGCACACATCAGTATGTATGATTTCCAATAAGTCACTTGCCCGTTCCATTGTTCCAGAGAACGGCGTTTTAGTCATCTTGCCCATGAGGCATGGCTCACATGTGTCAAGTGATTCAAAATCAAGTGACTCCAAAAGTCCATCAGCATGGAGCTTCTTCATGCGTTTTACGCCAATATGACCTAAACGGCAGTGCCACAAGAAAGTGGTATTATCATTATCAATTCTACATCTTTTGGCATCAATGTTATGAACATGTGTATCATTACTATCGAGATTCAATAAGAATAAACCCCTCACATTGGGTGCATGACCATAAAAGATATTACTCATATAAATAGAACAACCATTATTCTCTGATTTAAATGAGTAACCGTCTCGCAATAAACAAGATCCAGATATAATGTTCATGCTTAACGCAGGCACCAAATAACACTTATTTAGGTTCATCACTAATCCCGACGGTAATCGAAGAGCGAGCGTGCCGACGGCGATCACATCAACCTTGGAACCATTTCCCACGCGCATCGTCACTTCGTCCTTTGCCAGCCTCCGTCTATTCCGCAGTTCCTGTTTTGAGTTGCAAATATGAGCAACCGCACCGGTATCAAATACCCAGGCACTACAACGAGAGTTGGTAAGGTACACATCAATAACATGTATATCATATATACCTTGTTTGTTGTTGGCCGCCTTCTTGTCAGCCAAATACTTGGGGCAATTCCGCTTCCAGTGTCCAGTTCCCTTGCAATGAAAACACACAGTTTCTGGTTTGGGTCCAGCCTTGGGTTTCTTCACGAGAGGAGCAACTGCTTTGCCACTCTGCTTGGAGTTACCCTTCTTACCCTTGCCATTTTTCTTGAAACTAGTGGTTTTATTGACCATCAACACTTGATGCTCCTTCTGAATTTCAGACTCAGCGGCTTTCAGCATCGCAAACAGCTCGGCGACTGACTTGTTCATCCCGTGCATGTTATAGTTCAACACGAAGCTCTTGTAGCTAGGTGGCAATGATTGAAGAACTCTGTCAGTGATAGCCTCTGGCGGAAGGGGCATCCCTAACTCAGCCAGACGGGTGGAGTACCCAGACATTCTGAGCACGTGATCACTGATAGACCCGTTCTCCTCCATCTTGCAAGCATAGAACTTATCGGAGATCTCATATCTCTCGATCCGGGGATTCTTCTGAAAGATAAACTTCAACTCCTGGAACATCTCATATGCTCCATGACGTTCAAAACGTCTTTGAAGTCCCGGTTCTAAGCCATACAACATTGCACATTGAACTATTGAGTAATCATCAGAACGAGCCTGCCAGGCGTTCACAACGTCTAGAGACTCAACTGGAGCGGGTGGATCACCAAGCGGTGCATCAAGGACATAAGCCTTCTGGGAAGCCGTAAGGATAATCCTTAGATTACGGGCCCAGTCCACAAAGTTACTTCCATCATCTTTCAACTTAGCTTTCTCTAGGAACGCATTAAAATTCAGGGGTGCTACTGCGCGAGCCATGATCTACAACATAAATATTGCAAAGACAACTTAGACTATTGTTCTTAGATAATGAGTTTAGTTAATCATATTTTAAAAAACTCCCACTCAAATTGACATCCCTCCGATCATTCGAGTGTAACATGATCCAAATCCACCAACTCAAGTCCGATCATCACGTGAGTTGAGGTGGTTTCAATGGTGAACATCTTCATGTTGATCATATCTACTATATGACTCATGTTCGACCTTTCGGTCTCTTGTGTTCCGAGGCCATGTCTGTACATGCTAGGCTCGTCAAGTTTAACCCGAGTGTTCCGCACGTGTAACATGGCTTACACCCGTTGTATGCGAACGTAGAGTCTATCACACCCGATCATCACGGCGTGTCTCGAAACGACGAACTTTCGCAACGGTGCACACTTGGGGAGAACACAATTTATCTTGAAATTTAAGTGAGGGATCACCTTATAATGCTACCGTCGTCCTAAGCAAAATAAGATGCATAAAAGGATTAACATCACATGCAAATCATAAGTGACATGATATGGCCATGAACTTGTGCTTTTGATCTCCATCTCCAAAGCACCGGCATGATCTCCATCGTCACCGGCATGACACCATGATCTCCATCATCTTGATCTCCATCAACGTGTCGCCATAAGGTTGTCGCGCCGACTGTTGCTTCCACGACTATAGCTAACGTTTAGCGATAAAGTAAAGCATTACATAGCGCTTAATGATTGACACGCAGGTCATACAATAATTAAAGACAACTCTATGGCTCCTGCCAGTTGCCGTACTCATCGACATGCAAGTCGTGATATTCTATACATCACATGATCATCTCATACATCACATATATCTCATCATGTAATTGGCCATATCACATCACAACATACCCTGCAAAAACAAGTTAGACGTCCTCTAATTGTTGTTGCAAATTTTACGTGGCTGCTACGGGTATCTAGCAAGAACGATTCTTACCTACGCAAAACCACAACGTGGTGTAGTGATTGCTTTTTGATCTTCTAAAAGAACCCTCTTCATTGAACCGATTCAACTAAAGTGAGAGAGACAGACACCCGCCAGTCACCTTTATGCAACAAGTGCACGCAGCGGTGAAACCAGTCTCGCGTAAGCGTACGCGTAATGTCGGTCCGGGCCGCTTCATCTCACAATACCGCGGAATCAAGTATCAACTAGTAACGGCAAGCAATATGTATACATCCACGCCCACAACTCGTTTGTGTTCTACTCGAGATCTCATCTACGCATAGACCTAGCTCAGATGCCACTGTTGGGGAACGTTGCATGGGAAACAAAAATTTTCCTACGCACACGCAAGATCTATCCATGGTGATGAGCATCTACGAGAGGGAGAGTGAATCTACATACCCTTGTAGATCGCTAAGCGGAAGCGTTAATAAACGCGGTTGATGTAGTCGAACGTCTTCGCGATCCAAATCGCCGAGCGTCCCGCGATCCAATCACGATCCTTCCGATCTAGTGCCGAACGGACGGCACCTCCGCGTTCAACACACGTACGGCTTGATGACGCCTTCACCTCCTCGATCCAGCGAGCGATGGTGAAGTAGTGGTTGAGTTCCAGCAGCACGACGGCGTGGTGATGGTGGTGAGGAACAATCTCTGCAGGGCTTCGCCAAGCACTACGGAGATTATGACGGAGGAACTAGAGGGCTAGGGTTGCCGGCACACGGCTTGGGAAATCCTGATGTGTCCCGTGTGCTAGCCCTGCCCCTCTATTTATATGTTGAGCCTTGGGGTCTAAACTTGGAGTAAAAGCCTCCTCCGGGTCGGTTTTGCCCGCACAAGGTCGGTTTGGCCCGCAGGAAAAGAGTCCAATTCGGACCCTGCCGAATCGTGCACAGCCGCGCACAAGCGGTAGTACCGCTTCACACAAGCGGTAGTACCGCTTGGGCGGTAGTACCGCTTCACACAAGCGGTAGTACCGCTCGGGCGGTAGTACCGCTTCACCAAGCGGTAGTACCGCTTACGCGGCAGCAAAACTACTTTTGCACTTTCCAATACCTTGTGGGCTTTATCCCTTTGGCTCATATAAAGTGTTGCTGCACCCGAACACTTCGGTAAACATCCGGAACCCATTCCGGTGAACTCTGGAACTCTTCCGGAGATCGAAACACTATTATCACATATATCAATCTTTACATCCGGACTCTTCCGGAGATCCTCGTCATGTCCGGGATCTTATCCGGGACTCCGAACAACTTTCGGTCACCAACATAATAACTCAATTATACTAATCGTCACCAAACGTTAAGTGTGTAGACCCTGCGGGTTCGAGAACTATGTAGACATGACCGAGACACCTCTACGGCCAATAACCAATAGCGGGACCTGGATGCCCATATTGGCTCCTACATATTCTACGAAGATCTTTATCGGTCGAACCTCTATGTCAAGGATTCAGTTAATCCCGTATGCTGTTCCCTTTGTTCTTCGGTATGTTACTTGCCCGAGATTCGATCGTCGGTATCACTATACCTAGTTCAATCTCGTTACCGGCAAGTCTCTTTACTCGTTCCGTAATACAAGATCTCGTGGCTAACACCTTAGTAACATTGCTTGCAAGGCTCATTGTGATGTTGTATTACCGAGTGGGCCCTGAGATACCTCTCCGTCACACGGAGTAACAAATCCCAGTCTTGATCCATGCCAACCCAACAGACACCCTCGGAGATACCTGTAGAGCACCTTTATAGTCACCCAGTTACGTTGCGACGTTTGATACACACAAGGTATTCCTCCGGTGTCAGTGAGTTGCATGATCTCATGGTCAAAGGAACAGATACTTGACATGCAGAAAACAATAGCAATAAACTGACACGATCAAATGCTACGTTTACAGTTTGGGTCTTGTCCATCACATCATTCTCCTAATGATGTGATCCCGTTATCAAATGACATCTCATGTCCATGGCTAGGAAACCTTAACCATCTTTGATCAACAAGCTAGTCAACTAGAGGCTTACTAGGGACACAGTGTTGTCTATGTACCCACACATGTATTTGAGTTTCCAATCAATACAATTATAGCATGGATAATAAACGATTATCATGAACAAGGAAATATAATAATAACCAATTTATTATTGCCTCTAGGGCATATTTCCAACAGATGAGACTCTATTTCCTGAACTGGTAGATAGAGTCAGTCAACAGGCAATGGAAGATGAATATCCAGAGGAGCCTAGCAGCCGTGCTAGATTTGATGACACTGACGATGAAGAGAGGGTGGAGAACATCGACTCGTTAGTTTTACAAGAATATGATGGTGAGGACATGCCAACAATTGAGTGGAACAGGGAGAATCCTCAGCTTACTCCAGGAACCATATTCGAATCGATGGTAGACTGTCGTAATGCAGTGACTACATATTGCATTCTCACTGAAAACTCCTATGAGGTTGATAGGAGTGAGCCAAGAAGATTCACTGTTCATTGCCCTTATGATAGGTGTAGGTTGAGGTTGCATGCATCCACTATGCTAAAGAGCAAATTGATTCAGGTATTACAACTGAATCTTTTTTTCAGATTATTTATCCATTCTATATTCAGATCATGTGTACTGTTTCTTAATTGTATTTGACATCATTTTTCATTTTGTTTCAGATAAAAAAAAACCACACGGGCACACTTGCCCACCTGGAGGGGGAGGGGGAAAGGACAAATCAAAGCTTGCAAAGACTAGGTGGGTGGCAGATGCAATCTTGAATTGGGTGAGGGAAACACCAACAATTCGTCCAACAGCACTCCATGTGAAGCTATTTGAGAAGTACAAGATTAATATACCTTACATGAGGATTTTCTATGCTAAGGAAAGTGCTCTTGATAGGATTAATGGTCCATGGAATGAGAGTTTTCAGTTGCTTTACACCTTCAAAGCTGAAGTGGAGACGGCTAGTCCAGGGAGTGTTGTAGAGATTGACAAACATACAGTTCAGTACAAATTAAAAGGGAAGATAGTGGAGAAGGAGTGCTTCAGGAGGGCTTTTGTTTGTTTCAAGGCTTGCTGGCAGGGGTTTCTGAATGGTTGTAGGCCCTATTTGGCTGTCGATGCAACTGCTTTGAATGGAAGATGGAGAGGCCAGCTAGCAGCAGCTTCTGCAGTTGATGGACACAACTGGCTATTCCCAGTTGCATTTGGTGCGTTGGAGGCAGAGTCCGAGGAGAGTTGGGTCTGGTTTCTGCAGCACTTGCACAAAATTATAGGTACACCCTCAGGTTTAGTAATACACACAGATGCTTGCAAGGGTTTAGAGAGTGCAGTAGAAATTGTATTCCCTGGAGTGGAACATAGGGAATGTATGCGACACCTAGCGCAGAATTTTAAAAAGAAATTCAAAGGCAAAGTTTATGATGAGAACCTATGGCCAGCATCATACACATGCAGCTTGAGGAAGCATGAGCACCATTTGAGAGTGTTGTATGCTCACAATCCTTTGGTGAAGGAGTACATGGATGAACATCATGGAAAGGTCTGGTCAAGAAGCAAATTCAATGAAATCTGCAAAGTAGACTATGTGACCAATAACCTCGCTGAGTGTTTCAATGCAAAGTTCAAGTCAGCGAAAGGGCTTTTGTTGTGGCAAGCATTTGATAAGATCAGGCAGATGATCATGATAAAGATGTCTCTTCGTAAAAGAATTGCAGAAACACAATATGTTGGCCTTCTTATGCTCCCATCTCTGATTAAGGCATTGCATGCCAAGGCAAGAGGACTAAGGATGAAATGCATTCGACCGTCGACATACGAGGCTGAGGTGACATACACTGACAGTAAAAATAGGGAATGGAGATATCCAGTCAACCTTGCAACTAAGAAATGCAGTTGTAGGCAATGGCAGATCCGCGGGAAGCCGTGCATACATGCCCTACATCTCATGACTGTTATTGGAGGTGAAGATGGTGAAGTTGATCAGTATTGCTCTGAATATTTCTCTGTTGCCAAATTTAGGGCTGCTTATGCTGAAAATGTGCCTGCACTCTTGGGAAAAGACCAATGGAACATAGTAGACCCAGGGTTAAAACTCCATTCTCCTGTACTGACTAGACCACTAGGAAGACCAAGGAAAAACAAGATAAGAGCTGGTGAAGAGGGTCGTGTAAAAAACAGCATAAGTGCAAAAAATGTGGTATCCTAGGGCATATTGCTAGGATTTGTACCAATCCTGTTGATGCATCATTTGGAGAAGAGGAACAATGGGCAGCAGCAAATGCAGAGGAGAATGCAGCAGTAGAGGAGAATGCAGCAAGTTTAGAGGAGAATGCAGCAGCAGAGGAGAATGTAGCAAGTTTAGAGGAGAATGATGCAACTGAAGTAGCAGCTTGGTATGTGTGCAACCTTTCCCTTTTTTTGCATTTGTTCTCTTTTTTATCGATGGCTAAGCTTATTTCTGTTTGACCCAGCTCTAGGATAATTAGAGGCACAGGACAGAAAAGACCTAGAGAGGAAGAAACTTCGGTTGAACCATCATCTGATGCAGAATTTGAAACCATGGCTTATGAAGGTTTTGAAGCTATAAGAGAGGAGGAAGTTATTTTGTCTGAAGTTCGTTTAAGGGTTAGTGAACCCACTGATGACCGTCAACTGGTCATCACTTGCTCGGTCAGTCAAAGCTCAACAAAACCGCCACCAGCAGAAGTGAAGATCAGAAGCAACAAGACAAAGCTTTCAAAAGCACAAAATATCCCAGCTAGGGAAACCAGGAGCAAGACGGTTAACCCATCCCGGAACACAAGGAGCAAGGCAAAGATTTGAATTTGAACTTGAATGCAAGTCATAAACTTTGAACTTTAAGGATTTGTAATAAGGATTCTGTCGTCAATTTGAACTACTGTGAAAACTTGTAACGTGTAATAATTCTATTTGTAATTTGATGTGAAATTTGAGGTAGAATACAAAACTGAGGCAAAATTTGAATTTTAGGCAAACTTTGAATTTGAACCAACACTTGAAGTCCATTGCCCTGTGGTGTGAGTTGCAAAGTTTGCTGAACTATTAAAAAGGTTAGGTGATCAATCCGATCTCTTTTGCGTGGTAAAACTTGTAGTCATGAGAAATGTGCTCCAAATGAGCTCCCAAGCTAGGGTAAATAGCCCCATTTGTAATCAAGTTTTTTTTGGACCTACTCTAAATGAGCCAAATATTTTTTATCCCTTTTTATTAACACCTATTCAATCTATATAGTGTAGATTCGAAGTATCACTATTTATTGAATTAATCTTCATATTTTTACTTTTTTTGAAAAAAATATACTTTAATAGAAAACCATTAAAAAACACGTTTAAAATATGAAAATGGAAAACTAAGTTCAGATCCTTCTTATTCACTTTGAAATCAAGCTTTGGTGATTTTTTTGATTTTTTTAAAATTTTCAAAAACCGAATGGAACCCTACCGCTCCTTTCCTTGGACTCTATGAAATGTTGTACGTGATAGCTCATATGTGTGAAGGTTTTTTCATGAAAATGTCTATAGACAAAGTTTATGATTTTTGGTTGGTAACATGTCACACAAGACAACATTGTGCGCAGGTTTTATATATTTTTTGATTTTTTTAAATTAATGGTGCCCATTTGACCTCGATCGTGCCAGCTAGGTTTTTGTTTTGTAAATGTCCGTATACCAAGTTTAGTATTTTGCCTCGTTAGTGTGTCTTATAAAACGACGAATGGCGAAGGTTTCATATTTTTCGATTTTTTTATATTAGTTATGCTCAGTCAAAGCCTTGGAAACCCCGTTGACCAGCTCAAAACCCCTCTAAACCCCGCGGGGTTTCACCTAACCCTAGCTCCGAACGTCAGCCGTCCGATCATACCCTAGCGCCAAGCGACAGCCCTCAGATGTGGTCTTCTAGAAGGAATTCCGAGGGCAGGCTGCGTGCAGGCTCCGCGTCGTTGGATCACATGGATGGCTCCGCATCGTTCGATCGTGGGGCGATCCACGAGAGTTGTTGGTTGTGCTCGCCCACCCTTGCCTCCCCTTTCTTCTGCTGCTTATTCTGCGGCGACGAGAGGAGCCACTCCTCTGCTTCTTCTTCTCCGGCGACTTTGGGCGATATGTCGAGCTCCACTTCAGCCTCCCGCCCCTCGTGGACCCAGTATGGTCCACTTCCCATGGAGCGATGTCTTGGCTGCCCACACAGCGCGCCACTGATACGGTTGACTTCGAAGGAGTTCAAGAATGGCAACTATGGGCGCGAGTTCGTGAAATGCGAGAGCAAGCTAGAGGGGCATGTTAGATCTCATGATTTTTCTCTGATTTCTTTTTCTATTTGCTTTTAATTCTTTTTCCCTGAATCTGGGATTTAGGGTTCATGTTTTCGTTTCAGATCGTGAAGAAATGCACACATTTTGAATTGCTGGATGACTACGTTAAGCGGATTCAATGCAAAGGGGCCCCAACCCGGGAGCTCAATCTGCCGTCAGCACCAACGAATTTGGTCTCTGAAAGTGCTGCTCTGACAGTTGGGGATGCAGATCTGAAGGGGGAATTAAAGAAGATGAACAAGAAGTTGAAGCAGATGATTCAATTGAACAAGCAGGCGAATATGATAGCTTTAGGATTTTATTTTTGTATAGTTGCTCTAGGATTTGCTTACTTGTTGGTCATCACTCGTTAGAGATGTTATTAGTGTGGTGTCATGTGCTCTAGGATTTGGTTAAATTTGTGGATCATGTGCTCTAGGATTTGCTTAAATTTGTGGATCATGTGCTCTAGGATTTGCTTAAATTTGTGGATCATGTGCTCTATGCTCTGTGTTGCTTAATTTGTGGATCATGTCAGTTTCGTCAGTTTTGTACACTTTCAGTTTCTTCAGTTTCGTCAGACAACACCGACCGCAGAAGAAAAAAAACGTAGTTCTAGGGCCCAAATTGAAACTAAGCTCTGGTTGGGCCGTCGCATTGCGTTGAGTGTCGAAGGCCCACAAAGATAAAAGAGGCCTAGAAAATAATGCACGCGCTGGCTCTGTTTTTTTGCTTGATTATTGCCATGGTAAATCCATTTATTGCCATGCCGAACAAAAATAGTGCATGATGGTAAATCGATTTATTGTTAGCAGTACAACTTTTGTCCCATGTCATTTTTGTACAGATAATTGCCATGGCGAACTTAAGAATAACTTTTTCCATGTCATTGTTAGTGTAGATACCATGACAAATTCTTTATTGAACTTGCCCATGTCAAATTTATTTGTACATATCGTGGCAGTTTCCTTCTGTATATATCCTACGGCACAACACTTTGATTTTTTGACATGCGGGTATTATAAACATGTTTTTGTTGCAAGAAAAATATTGTATACATGATTTTTTGTTTTTGTTTTTGTTTTATACATGATTTTTTTGTAGAACATGGCAAATTTATTATTAAGAGCATGCCAGATTTAATTATGTAGATCATGATATCCATCAGAAACCACGTCTAAAATAAAGTCCGGTGGCACCATTAGCCACCATATCCATCTAGAGAGCATGTCTAGGGCTCGGCTACGGCACCCTATCCATCTAGAGAGCATGTCTAGGGCTCGGCAACGGCACCATATCCATCTATCGATATCTCACGTAGCAAGCATACATCCATAACATAGAAAGTAGCAAGCATAGCATAGTTCTTACATAAAACATAGGGTGCCCTAAAACATTTTTTTGCGGGTGAAATAATGTATTACTCAGCACGAAAGTTTCAAACAATCAATGACAGCTAGCTCTGTCGCTACCAAAGGCCCCGACACTATCCAACTCATAGTTCTGCCTTCTAAACGAGCAAACTTAGCTAAGCTATCACTAACTTTATTTTGGCTACGATTGATATGAGTAATACAAGATTCACGAAGAGACATAAACTATTTAATCTCCTTAATAAGCGATGCGTAGATAGATCTATCCACCTCTTTTGCCTGGATCAACTTCACTGCAACAAGGGAGTCCATCTGGATCATAACTGGAAGAGATAACGACAAACCCCCCATACACGCACATAGTTCAGCTTCGAGGGTAGCCAACGACGTAACATAAAAATATATAACACGTTGTACATAAAAGAGTTCACGGTACAACCAACGACATAACATAAAAATATATAAAAAGCCCTAACGGGCAAGACAAGCTTCACGAGACCGGCCGGGCCTTCACCACCATCTTCACTGTGACTTCTCTTCAGTGATCCTCCTCCATGCCGTCCTCGCCGAGGTAGTAGGGGAGGCTGTGCATACCGTTGCGGGTGGGGAAGATGCTATCGAAGTCCGTGAAGATATTGTACGTGGTGAAAGCGATGAACTCGCACCCACACCAAAACACCTTGCCGAGGAGGTAGTACGCATCGAATCTGTTGGTCAAGTGGGCGATGAGGCCTGACGGCGGAGAGCTGGCGTTTGGGCGCACTTCCTCCAGTCGAAACATCACCGGCGAGACCGCCGGGAGGTGGGCGTAGCCCGCACGGAGGAACCACTGGGCAAACTCCCTGGCACCCCTCCAGCGTGAGATCGCCCACACGCGGAGCATCGTCTCCACGACGACGCCGATGGGGTACCGCCTCTCCGGCACGGTGGGTGGCATCTGGAAGGTGGGGCCGTAGTATTGCATCCTCGCCTCGCTCGGAGAGTGATCTGGATTTGGGTTTTAATTGCCACGCTAAATCGATGCGACATGCGTGCGACAAGAGAGAACCAGCGACAGCGACCGTCGCTGCGTCCGTGGCGGCTTGCGTGCAGGAAAGCGGCTCGGTCAGCGCATCGGCACATGCAGTCGCGGTCGGCGCATGCAGGCTCGGTCAACGCATCGTGCCGGGGCGCATCGATGCATGCAGGCAGGCTTGCTGGGTGCATGCATAGCAGGCTAGCTGGATACGTCGTGCATGCATAACAGGCTTCTGTCGTGGTAGCACACACAGGCGTTTCATGCAAGGGATCCCTTCATGCAAAGGCCCAACAGTCCAACGAAACCACGGCCCAACGGTCAAACAGCGACACCGCCAAATGTGGCCCCACTTGTCAGGTCCAAACCGCTCTCAGGTCCAACGGGCGACACATTCCAGCGCGGCCCCACTCGTCAGAGTTAACGGTCAAGCCATTGACCCGACGGCAACGTCCGCTGTGACCAGTTCTGAGGGTTTCGGGCAAGGGAGTGGGGAAAAGTGAGCAAAAGTTAAGAGCGTGGGGATGAATGAGTACAGCTAAGGAACCAGGGGCACAGAAATAAAAATCCCTTGAATAAGATCCTTCAAGTAAATTGTCATTATTGCATAAGGCAATAAAAATTGCCTCTAATCATGTAAGATCTCTTATTTTAAGGGAAAGTAAGCTTTGTACGATCTTGTGATGGCGAAGTAATAAAAGCAAAAGAGTGCATAATAAAGTTTGCTATCACAAGGGGCAATATGAAGTGATGTTTTTTTGCATTAAGAGATTGAACATATCAAACAAATAAAAGCTCATGACAACCTCGGCTACCCTCTGTGAAGGGCCTATGTTTTATATTCTTACAAGTCTTATTTTTCATGCAAGAGTCGATAATATTTCCCTTGTTCATATTCTTCAACTCTTTAGTGGCAAGCATTATGTGTTAAGTAAAGATTCAAACAAATATATCCAGTTGAATGTAGATGATCATGTTCCATTATTGTTGACATTGTCCTTGAGGTAAATGAGTTGGGTGGCAAGAACAATAAAACCCCCATCTTCCTATGTGTCCCACGGAATCACTTGTTCCAAAAATATGCAATGTATATTGGCAATCATAGAAGGCTACATTATAGTTTAATATGTGAACTTGCTAGAAACACAAAGCTCTTATATAGACTCTTCTCTCGATTGCATAAGCTATGATTATCTCAAGGACTAATTGCATTGCTTGTTGGTTCTCAATAAAGATTATGCTTCATATTTCTTCAGTTGTGAATAGATTGTTACTTGTTTATGAGAGGTCATATGATTAAAAACTTGCTGCTATGATGATATTCATGATGCTCTCATGTCTGTATTCTACTTTTATCGACACCTCTCTCTCAAATTATGTGGTCATCATTTTAGAGTTCGGCTTTCGCTTGAGGACAAGCGAGTCTAAGCTTGGGGGAGTTGATACGTCCATTTTGCATCATGAATTCTTACTACTATTTACCTTATTGTTGTCCATTATTCCAGATTATTACACAATTCTTATGACTTTTCTGTATGAATATGGAAGGTACACCACAAGGAGGGAAATATCTGGAAATTGGAATTCTGGACCGGAAAACTGAGGAAAAGGCAGAAAAATCACCAGACTCAAAATGACCTGAAAATTCACGGAGAATATTTTTGGAATATTTAAGAATTTTTGGAGCCAAAATATACCGGAGGGGGCTGCCAGCAGGGCACAAGCCAACAGGGCGCGCCCCCTGGTGGCACGCCCTGATGGCTTGTGGCCCCCCTGTTGGCTCTCCGACCCCCCTCTTCTCCTATATGATGTGTTTTACCCTAGAGAAAAATATAAGAAACCTTTCAGGACGAAGCGCCGCCGTCTCGAGGCGGAAACCTGGACAGAGGCCCTTTTGCCCTACGGCAGTTAGATTCTACCGGGGAATTCCTCTCCGGGAGGGGGAGATCGAAGCCATCGTCATCACCAACGCTTCCTCCTTCGTGGGAGGATCAATCTTCATCAACATCTTCACCAGCACCATCTCTTCCCCAATCCTAGTTCATCTCTTGTATTCAATCTTTGTCCCAAAACCCCAGATTGGTACCTGTGGGTTGCTAGTTGTGTTGATTACATCTTGTAGTTGATGCTTGTTGGATTACTTGGTGGAAGAGATTATGTTCAGATAATTAATCATTATTATTACACCTCTGATCTTGAACTTGTTGATGATGTGTGAGTAGTTACTATTGTTCCTGAGGACATGGGACAAGTCTTGTTATAATTAATCATGTGAAGTTGGTATGCGTTCGATATTTTGATGATATGTACGTTGTTACTTCTCTTAGTGGTGTCATGTGAACGTCAACTACATGACACTTCACCATGCTATGGGCCTAAGGGAAGTCATTGTGGAGTAACAAGTAGATGATGGGTTGCGAGAGTGACAGAAGCTTGAACCCCAGTTTATGCGTTGCTTCATAAGGGGCTGATTTGGATCCACATGTTTCATGTTATGGTTAGATTTATCTTAATTCTTCTTTCGTAGTTGCGGATGCTTGCGAGAGGGGTTAATCATAAGTAGGTTGTTAGTTCAAGTAAGAACAACACCTTAGCACCGGTCCACCTACATATCAAATTAGCAAAGTAGCGAACGCGAATCAACTCAACATGATGAACATGACTAGACAGAAATTCCCATGTGTCCTCGGGAGCACTTGCTTAATATACGAGTACTTTCAGGCCTGTACTTTGCTACAAAAAGGATTGGGCTACCTTGCTGCACCTTTGTTACTATTGTCACTTGTTACTTGTTACGAATTATCTTGCTACAAAACTATCTACTACTGTTACTCCCAGCACTTGCAGAGAATACCATGCTGAAAACTGCTTATCATTTTCTTCTGCTCCCCGTTGGGTTGAGCACTCTTACTTATCGAAAGGACTACGATTGATCCCCTATACTTGTGGCTCATCATACACCTCCATTCCGGCACCCTGCCGGAGGGGAGATCGATCACGGAGGGCCTCTTCATCAACCTTGCTGCCCTCACAATGATGTGTGAGTAGTTCACCACAGACCTACGGGTCCGTAGGTAGTACCTAGATGGCAATCTCTCTCTCTCTTGTTTTTCAATACAATGTTCATCGCATCTTTGCCTTGATCTATCCGATGTAATCCCATTGTATGGTGTGTTTGTTGCGATCCGATGAATTGTGAGTTATGTTCAGATTATTCATGAAAAGTATTTGAGTCAAACCTGAATACTAAGATTCTTATTTGCATGATCATTATAGCTTCGTAATGCTCTCCTATCTATTAAGATAGTTTGGCCAACTAGATTGATATTTCTTCAGTGGGAGTAGTGCGTTGTCGTAGGTTCATCCCGCAAATTGGCGGTTATTATACAGGATGGCCCGGTTTGCCGGATCTGCTAGAGATGCTCTCAGGGGATGCGTTTTTACAGGATGACGTGTGTCGGCGGAGCAAGTTTCGTATAAATCATTTCAGGTCAACTGTGAAGCCTACTAGTCAGTAGTAGTAGAGTTTACAATAAGGTCCCTGCAAAATAGCATAAGCCCCCTACAAGCAAAATGAAGATTGCGATTAGGTCCTTCGCCTTTGTCGGCGTGCATGGCTCTACACCGCTTCCGCACCCTACATCGCGAGGCCCAGCATATCTCTCCCCGCTAGCCGCCCACCGTCGCGCTCTACATTCATCACCCTAGCGTCAACCGCCTCAATTCCGCCTACTACCCGCCCTCGCATCCCGGTGCCTCCGCGTGACGCTCGGCTCCGCCCAACCCCCCAGTCCATGCGTGCGGTGGCCCTCCACAACGACCTCGTCCACCGCCCGCCTCATCACCCTGCTGTGGGTTCCCGGGAAGTCGTTCGCCTAGGGCCTCGCCATCTTCCTCCGCGCGGCGCGAGTCGACTTGGTCCGGTGCGCCATCCACCCCTCCTTGTTGAACGGCTTCATCGACACACATATGACGCCCCATAGCATGACGGCGAGGCCGTCCAACGCATCTCCTTCGGGCGCGTCCGCCACGGAGTTCCCTGGCCACGACGAGGCGCGAAATGGCCTGAGGCGGACGCGTGCAGTGGCCCCCCACGGCCACCTCATCCAAAGACTGGGATTTTCCATTCACCCCTTCCTCTGCGGCCTTTTGTATTTCCACGGCCTCCAATTCCACCATCTGCCCCCTCCCCCCACCCCCAAATCCATTCTCCACATAGCCTGCTTCATCACTTTCTGTGAGGCCTTCCTCCGCATCAAGCCCCACTTCGGACTCTGGTTGAAGCTGTCCCGCGTCAAGCTGCACAGCAATGACCCTAATCTAACTGAGTGCGGAGGTGCCATGATCAGCAAACTCAACAAAGTCTCCTGGCCGAAGGGCAAATTCATTGAGAGGAGAAGGTGGCCGAGCTCCAGAGTTGAGTGAAGGCCATCGTTGATGGGGCATCACCCTAGCGGATGTGATACACCTGATGCTTCATCGTGGGGTCAAGCCCCTTCAAGCCCAAACATCTCCACTATGAAGGAGGGTGACGACTTGGTAGTTCATAACTTCTTCTGAGGAAAGGACCTCAGCGGGATGTTGAAGATCCTAAACACCAAGGATAACAAGTTCCAAACTGAAGTGGGCGACGTTGGCCGATTGACCTTGGCCTCCCCACCACATTCTTCAGTTGCGGCTCCCTCACCCGCCTCTACCTCGGCCTTTGGAGGCTCCCGGACGTTGGCGCCGTGCCGCGTCAGCTTCCCCAACCTCTGGGAGCTCGGCCTGTGCTTGAATGTCATGAAGGACCGTGATCTCGCATTCATGCTTGAAAGATGTCGGGTCCTGGAGTTTCTCGCCGTCATGGGGAGCCAGACCGTACCAAAGTGTGCGTCCGCCTTGTCAGCCACAGCCTACGCTGCGTTTAGCAGGGATATACCTAGCTACTTGGAGGACATCGACGTGGTGGATGCCCCTTGCCTGGAGAGGCTCTTCTAGTCCTTGTCGACACCAAGCGATCTACGGACTCTAGTGTGAGAAAAGAGTTTGAAGCCCTGAGAGTGTTGTTGTTGTCAACTGGCATGATCTATTGTTGTTTGTTGTTAGTTGGGTGTGTTGCCTGAAGCCCTTGATCAAACAACACTCAGCCAGAACAACAGGCCCTGAACACAGCCCTTGATCAATCCAACCCAGGGGAAATAAATCAAGTGAAACTTTGTAAGATCCAAGCCAGGGGAGGGGACCGTGGAATGTTTAGCCGGTGGATTCGCACCGCCATCTCCTGAGCCGGCCACCGCCGTGGCCATCACCAACAGCCTTAATGCGCGCGCCTCCACGCCACCACCGCACTTCTATGAATTGTCTAAAACAACTGTGCAATCAACATAACTTTTGTTGAAAATGTCCATGAAGTTCATTGAAAACAAGATTACATTTTTTTTGGAACCCATCGAAACATGGTTCAACTTATTTCCAAGACTTGTAAGGAATCACTGAAATTGTTATAAACATGTTTGGAATCCTAGATAATGTGTGTACTCGTGAGAATTGATGTGAATGTATAATTCTGAAAACAGGTGTGCAAATTAGTATGAATTCTATGGAAATATTTCTGAAGTTCGTTGAAAGAAGGATTAGATGTTTCTGGAACCAATAGAAACATGGTTAAACATACTTGTGAGACCTTTAAAAATGACTGAAATTTGTATAACACATGCTAGAAATCCCTAGCGCCGCTGCCCCTCCTCCATCCTCCTCCTGCCGCGCCGTCGCCGGAGGACGCCGCCGAGCGAAGCTCGTGCGGCCGACGGCGGCGGCGGGGTTTCCTCTCGCGGCGGCAACCTGGATCTGTTGGGCATGGAGACGGGTGGTCCGTCAGCGCGCGCTGGGACGCGAGGTCCTGACGGTCGGCGGTGGGGCTCGGCAGCTGGCTGGACGTGGTTAAGGTGTCCCTGGTGGCTGGTTCATGCTGCGTCGGTGGGCGCATGCAAGCGTGCATGGGTGGCCGCTGGTTGGGGTGCTGCTGCACTGCGTGGACTTGTTCCAGCAGATGCGGTGGATGCGTACGTCCTCCGGCGGCACTTCGGCCAGGCTTTGCTAGATGGCGGCTTGGTCTTCCCTCGTGGGCGCACGGTACCTCGCGGCGGTGACGGTGATCCGAAACTTGGTCGGCCTTGTGGTGGTGGTTGCAGATTTTTGCAGTGACCTCCTGTGGCTCCACGGCGGCGGTCGACATCGAAAGATCTTCTGTGAGTTCATCTCTTCAGATTAGATGGTTGACCTCGGCGATGAGATGCAAACTATGGATGGCGGCTTGACGCAAAGGAAAGGTTATGCAACGGCGCATCATATGTAGTTGCTGGGATCGTGGAAAAGTGGTGGTGACAATACATTTGTGATGTCGTTGATGGTGCTTCTTGAGTACCCGGTATCGAGCTCCGGGGTGAAAGCCTAGATCTGATGTCTGGCAATGGCGATGGTTGTACGTCGCTACCTTGTTGAAGGCATTGCTCGGATATGCTCGGACTGTTTTTTCATGGTGAAAACCTAGATTCTGGCCTTGACTGGCAGGATCCGGTGACGGCGGCGATTAAACGTCGCTCCCTTCCTGAAGGCGTTGCTGTCGAAGAATCTCGTCGTCCATATTGTGTCTTGAGATGGTTGGTGCGGATATGGTTTTGCCTGTAGTTTGTCGATCACGGATCTGATCACTTTAGATTTTTTTTCTCTCTCGCCCATGCATAGCTTTGGTCTTGTATGACTTTGCTATTAGCAGGTGTGTTTTGTGTGTGTTGGTGTTGGCTGTGTGCATCTTAGCTGTGCAGAGGCCGGGTGTGTGCTCATCATGTTTGTATTCTCTTGATGCTTCATTTTGACCTAATAAAATCCACTCTTTTTCGAAAAAAAGAAATCCCTAGATATTTTGTGTGTATTCATGCATGGGGCTTCATGTGAACGTGTTTCTCTTACTCAAAACAATAAGATTACATTGCAATGTCTGCTGTGAAATCAGTGAAAGCTTATATGATTAATCTCTGAAGAAGGGTGTGAAGTTCAAACCAAACATTATAACTAAGTTATCTATTAATTCTTCGTGAAATCTATGTGAAAAAAGTATTGGAATAGAATTGAAATAAGACCTCCACGACAAGGATGGAAGAAATCCATAGCAATAATAGTAAGCACAGTCATGATCTGGATGTGAGAGGCAAGCTGGACAGATTCAGCTGGCCTGCGAAAATATTGAACCAGAACTTACTAAAATCAACTCATGGATATCTAACTCCTCATTAAACTGAAGCTGAATCGGATCAATAGGCTGTAAAGGAGTGCATTTGATTGATTGTGTGCCACTTCAATTGCTACCTTCTTTTTCCAGTTTAGTCTGTGCTACTTTAACAGTACTATTCTGTAATCCATGTGTTCCACACAGTGTGCTCAGCACATAAGAGCAAAATGACTATCTATTTTTCGAAACAACCAATGACCTGGTTGTTAGATGTGTGTTTGGTGTGTTCTCTGCGGTACTACCGCCTCGCCCGAGGCGGTAGTACCGCTCTGAGTGCGGTACTACCGCCCGAGGCGGTACTACCGCTCTGAGTGCGGTACTACCGCTTGTAATACCTCACATGTATATGTACTGGCCTTTGGCCCACAGTGAATACTAGTTGCTCATTCCTAACATGGTATCAGATGCTTAGGTTCTCTCCCACCCCGCACGCCGCAGCTCCGTGCTCTCCTCCTCCATCGCCGCCGCCGCTGCTAGCTGCGAGCTAGCTGCTCCGGTCGCCCTCCCCTCGTCTGGCTGCCCCCTGGGCTTGCCGCCTCTGCCGCGCCACCGGAGCCCGCCTCCGCGCGCCGTCCGGCTTCGCCCGCCCCCGCGTGCTGCCGGCCTCCTCCGCGGGCCACCCGGCGGCCGCCACCTCCTGCCGCGCCCCTTGCTCCGCCCGGCCCTCCTCGCCGCGGATCCGGTCGCCCCCGTCGCGGATCCGGCCGCCCCGTCCCGCCCACTGCCAGGCTCGGCCCGGCCGCCGCCGCCCGCAGCGAGTACCGCGCAAGCGGTACTACCGCTGGCAAGCGCGGTACTACCGCCCGTTACTGCCGCTCTACTTCCGCTTGAAGGCCAGGCATACCCGAAGACTAAAAATAAGCGGAAGTGCCCACGGCACTGGACCGCGGAAGTACCGCACAAGCTGTACTACCGCTTAGCATAGCGGTACTACCGCCCTGCGCAGCGCGGTACTACCGTCTGAAGCGGTACTACCGCTGAGAAGTGCGGTACTACCGCGCACTCCGGCGTCATGTCTTCGTCGGGCTATGTGGCTGTTCCTCTGTGCTCGGTGATCTTTGATGGCACCAACTATGCTGAGTTTGTGGGTTTCATGCGCATCCACATGCGCGGTCTTCTCCTGTGGGGCGTTCTCTCTGGCGAGGTTCCCTGTCCGCCTTGCCCTGTTGCACCTGTGGCTCCTACCCCGCCGGTGCCGACTGTTCTTGCTGTTGATGCTTCTCAGGCTGATCGGGATACAGCCAAGGCCCTTGACGATGCTGCGGTTGATGCTTATGATCAGCAGGTATCTGCCTACTCAGATGCTCTTGCTGTTTACCGAGATGATCTGTCTGCTTACACTCAGTGGTGCAACGATGATGCTCGAGCTGCTGCTGTTCTCACTGCGAGTGTCTTACCTCAGTTTGCGTCTGAGTTCATGGGTCTCGGTCCTGTTGCTGCGATGTGGTCCTATCTTTGTCAGCGATATCAGCCATCTGGTGATGCTCTCTACTTATCTGTGGTGCGTCAGGAGCACGCTCTTCAGCAGGGTGACTCTTCTGTCGATGAGTTCTACTCACAGAGCTCTGGCATCTGGCGCCAGCTTGACTCTCTCCGGACGGTTGTTTGTGGTACTTGCCGTTGTTGCCAGACTGTGCGGTCGGACTTGGAGTTTCATCGCCTCCATGAGTTCTTATCTCGCCTTCGTCCAGAGTTTGAGCCTCGGCGTGCTCACCTACTTGCTCGTGGTCGTGTTCCTATTTCGGAGGTGCTTGCAGAGCTTCGTGCTGAGGAGACACGCCTCCGTTCTGCTGGTCTGCTTGTGGTTCCCACTGTTCTTGCTGCCCGAGCTCCTGTGTCGTCTGCTCGCCTCACCACTCCACCGCTCCTGCCCACACCTTCAGGGGGGTGGGTCGCCCTCCTTATGCTGAGAAGGGCCGGTCGCGCCGTGACACCTTCTGTGGCTACTGCTCCAGGCCAGGTCACCCAGAGTCTGAGTGTCGCCAGAAACAGCGAGACCAGAGGCGATCTTCCAGTGGGACTCATGCACCTTCCTCGACTCCGTCACTCACTGATCAGGACATTGTGCGGCTCAAGCGCCTCCTGGCTTCCTCCGGCTCTTCCTCGACGGGTTCTGTTGCCGCTGTGACTGCCACCACAACTCCGCCCCCGCCGGAGCATACTCAGTCAGGTACATCCTCGTGGGTTCTGGATTCTGGAGCTTCTTTTCATATGTCTTCTGATTCCTCTGCTTTATCTTCTCTTCGACCTCTTGATTTTCCTCTTAATGTTCTCACTGCCGATGGCACACCTCTTCCTGTTGCTAGTCGTGGCATCCTTTCCACTCCGTCTTTTTCGGTTCCTAGTGTTTCTCATGTTCCTCGTCTTACCATGAATCTCTTTTCCGCTGCCCAACTTACTGATTCTGGCTGTCGTGTCATTCTTGATGCCGACTCTTGTTCTGTTCAGGATCGTCGCACTCAGGCTCTGGTTGGCGGTGGCCCTCGGCGCCGTGAGTCTGAGGGCCTTTGGGAGGTTGACTGGCTTCGTGTTCCTTCCGCTGCTACCACATCCGCCAGCTCTCATGCTCTTGCTGCCTCCTCTTCTGCGTCCTTCCAGCAGTGGCATCATCGACTTGGTCACATCTGTGGCTCTCGCTTGTCCTCATTAGTACACCAAGGCGTCTTAGGGTCTGTCTCCGGTGATGTTTCGTTGCAGTGTGATGGTTGTAGGCTTGGCAAACAGACTCAGTTACCTTACCCTACCAGTGAGTCTGTATCTCAGCGTCCTTTTGACTTAGTTCATTCTGATGTATGGGGTCCTGCTCCTTTTGACTCGAAAGGGGGTCATCGCTACTATGTTCTGTTTATTGATGATTTCTCTCGCTACACTTGGCTTTATTGTATGAAATCTCGCAGCGAGGTTCTCCCCATATACAAGTGTTTTGCTGCCATGGTTCGCACTCAATTTTCCACGCCTGTCCGTATCTTCCGTGCTGACTCGGCTGGAGAGTATATCTCTCACATGTTGCGTGGTTTTCTTGCGGAGCAGGGTACTCTTGCCCAATTCTCTTGCCCTGGTGCACATGCTCAGAATGGCGTTGCTGAACGCAAACATCGCCATTTGCTTGAGACGGCTCGGGCGATGATGATCGCCGCCTCTCTTCCACCCCATTTTTGGGCTGAGGCCGTTTCCGCATCCACCCACCTCATCAACATTCAGCCTTCGGCTGCCTTGAAGGGTGGTATTCCTATGGAGCGTCTCTCTGGTCGCTCTCCTGACTACTCCGCTCTTCGTATGTTTGGATGCGTGTGCTATGTTCTTCTTGCTCCGCGAGAACGAACCAAGTTGACTGCTCAGTCCGTTGAGTGTGTTTTCCTTGGCTACAGTGATGAGCACAAGGGCTATCGCTGTTGGGATCCTGTTGGTCGCCGTCTACGCATTTCTCGTGATGTGACGTTTGATGAGTCTCGTTCTTACTATCCGCATCCCTCCTCCTCGAGCTTTTCCGTGGAAGATATTTCCTTCCTCCTCCTTCCCGACACATCTCCCTCTATGCCTCCTGTTATTCCCTCACCCCCGGTGCGTCCCCCTACACCACCGGTTCCACCATCCCCTCCCTCCTCCTCCTCTTCCTCATCTCCACCATCCCCTCCCTCCCCACCCTCCTCCCCAGTCTTTCGACCTCACTCCCCGTTTCCTCTCCACTACACTCGTCATCCTCGTGCTGTGGATGATCCTACTGATGTGCCCTCTACTTCCAGTGCACCTCCTCTCATGCCTTCGCCGGTCCATAACCTCCGTGTTAGGCCTTGTCCCCCACCTGATCGCTATTCTCCTGACAGGTATTGTCTTTCTGCCATTGCTGAGCCCACCACCTATTGGGCTGCCATGACTCAGCCTGAATGGCAGCTTGCGATGGCCGAGGAGCTTGCGGCGCTTGAGCGCAATGGCACGTGGGATCTGGTTTCTCTTCCCTCCGGTGTTCGTCCCATCACCTGCAAGTGGGTCTATAAGATTAAGACTCGCTCCGATGGTTCCCTTGAGCGATACAAAGCTCGTCTTGTGGCTCGTGGCTTTCAGCAGGAGCAGGGACGCGATTATGATGAGACATTCGCTCCTGTGGCCCACATGACCACTGTCCGCACTCTCCTTGCTGTGGCTTCTGTTCGTCATTGGTCTGTATCTCAGCTTGATGTCCAGAACGCTTTTCTCAATGGTGAGTTGCGTGAGGAGGTTTATATGCAGCCACCACCGGGGTACTATGCTCCTGATGGTATGGTCTACCGACTTCGCCGCTCCCTCTATGGTCTTAAACAGGCCCCTCGCGCCTGGTTCTCGCGGTTCGCCTCTGTCGTTACTGCCGCTGGCTTCTTGCCCAGTGATCATGATCCAGCACTGTTTGTCCACACCTCTTCTCGTGGTCGGACTCTTCTCCTTCTATATGTGGATGACATGATCATCACTGGTGACGATTCTGAGTATATTGCCTTTGTTAAGGCCCGCCTCCGGGAACAGTTTCTGATGTCTGATCTTGGTCCTCTTCGCTACTTTCTTGGGATCGAGATTTCTGAGACCTCTGCAGGCTTCTTCATCTCCCAGGAAAAATATATTCAGGATCTTCTTACTCGTGCCGCTCTCGGTGATGAGCGCACTGTTGTGACTCCTATGGAGCTCAACGTTCAGCTTCGTGCTTCTGATGGTGACCCTCTTCCTAATCCCACTCGCTATCGCCACCTCGTTGGGAGCCTTGTCTATCTTGCTGTTACGCGTCCTGACATCTCCTATCCTGTCCACATTCTCAGTCAGTTTGTTTCAGCCCCCACCTCTGTCCACTATAGTCACCTTCTCCGTGTTCTACGATATCTTCGTGGCACGATCTCTCATCGCCTTTTCTTTCCCCGCTCCAGTTCTCTCGAGCTCCAGGCCTACTCTGATGCTACGTGGGCTAGTGATCCCTCTGATCGACGCTCGCTGTCTGCTTACTGTGTCTTCCTTGGTGGCTCTCTTATTGCCTGGAAGACAAAGAAACAGACTGCGGTTTCTCGCTCGAGTACAGAGGCTGAGTTGCGAGCGATGGCTATGCTGACGGCTGAGGTGATCTGGTTACGATGGTTACTTGAGGACTTTGGTGTGTCTGCTACTACATCGACTCCCTTACTGTCAGACAGTACCGGTGCTATCAGTATTGCGCGTGACCCGGTGAAGCATGAGCTCACCAAGCACATCGGTGTGGATGCCCACTTTGTACGTGCTGCTGTGCAGGATCAGACACTGGCTCTTCACTATGTGCCCTCTGAGTTACAGTTGGCGGACTTCTTCACGAAGGCACAGACTCGAGCGCAGCATGGCTTTTTTCTCTCCAAACTCAGTGTTGTTGATCCACCATGAGTTTGAGGGGGGGTGTTAGATGTGTGTTTGGTGTGTTCTCTGCGGTACTACCGCCCGAGGCGGTACTACCGCTCTGAGTGCGGTACTACCGCTTGTAATACCTCACATGTATATGTACTGGCCTTTGGCCCACAGTGAATACTAGTTGCTCATTCCTAACACTGGTCACGTGACCTAAAACGATGAAGCTCCTCTCACCCCTCTGTAACTAGAGAGGTAGGCAAACCAGAGTTGTTTGGTGCTCAACAGGCGAAGATATGATCCTTGTTTTGCGAAGATTTCACACATCTCTGTGCAACTGCTTTAATCAGTAATACTCCCTCCGTTCAAATGAACTAAAACCACAACACTTATTATGGAACCAAGGGAGTAATACTTAACAAAAGGAAACATGTAAAAGTCTGAAAATCAAAACTAAAGAATATAATTCCGGTAATTAATTAATACTCATTCAAGCCGAGAGTGAGACCAATCTAATGCATAACACATTGATTCATGGTAACAACAAATGCACGACATACTAATGAAATTGTAGTTAAACCAGAAAAACCATACTAGCTAGGCACTAGAGTACTAGATAGCCCAGCTGATTGGCTTGCAAGGTACTGATATTTTTTATCTAATTCGATCTGTTACTTCTTCCACCAGCATCTAGTCACATAAGTCTTGACTTGGGCACAGACAACCTCATCATGCAGAAAGCTTGCCAGGAGAAATGCAGGTGTTTTTAGCTCCTGTCTGTCATTCCCGACAAGACAAAGTCTAGCTAGTTACCAGTAGCCTTGCACCACAAGAGGCACGGAATGCTGCTACTAATTAACCTACGGAGATCATTTCGGATTTGTAGTAGTACTTGAGGTCGAAGGGGTCAGCAAACCCAAAGTTAGAAGCATGTCGTCGGTGGCTGCAAATTGGGCCTGCCACATCAGTGAGTGGGCTCTTGAAGAGCTCTAGTTTGCAACCTTTGCTGTTCCATTTTGCGTTGGTCAGAGGCTTCAGCTTGGCATTCACACCATCACCTCCCGGAGAGAAACATTCCTTGGCCACCACGACCACCATCTGCTCCAGCACCCGACCTCTCTCCGCGATGAACTTGAGGAAAGCAACTTCGCTTCTTGACCCTCGGAACTCGTAGAAGAACACCTTCTTCAAGCTTTGCAGGATGCATTTGATGGGACCGCCCTCCTGCCAGAACTTGAGATTGACTTTGCCAGTGGACTTTTCAGATATGCGTGGGGACTGCAAATGAAATATATCAGCAGGCCATAATAGTGTATACATAGTTTAGGGATTTTTCTATGAGGAGTTAATGACATATCATGCAGCAGCAGACCATCGATCATATAATTAATCTGACTGCTCACAGTTGTCACCTTGCTAGGTGAATAATCAGTTCTGACCATGCTACTTGTATTTCAAAATTGCCAATGCAGCAAGTATATTGAAGTTAACCAATTTTACCTGGACATCCTTGATAGAATTGCGGACACCGAATTGCACCTCTATGGCCAAAATCTGGACACTAGGCACAATGCTCTCCTTGGCCCCAGCCTGCAATGCACCCAAGGACAGATAAACTATTTGGGATCATAGACTGGCATTGTTATCAACTGACATGGCATAGATGTAAATCAATTTAGGAGGTACCATGATGACGGTGTTGCTAATCCCCAATTCTTGATCTCCTGTCCGAAGGTATCCCAGCACACGCAGGTTAGGCGCACGCCCAATCTTGATCTTGGAAGAGCAGTTCTTGATGCTGGGGGCATTGAGCTCGCTCTGGCGAAAATTATCCGACTGGAAGAGCCTCTCCAGGCGAGGTGCATCCACCACGTCGATGTCCTCCAAGTAGGTATACCCCAGCTGAAGGCACCGCATGCTTTGGCTGATGGCGCACTCCGCTCGGGCTTCCCATGATGACGAGCAACTCCAGGACGGGGCTTCTTTCAAGCATGAATGCCAGATCACGGTCCTCCATGACAGTCATACAAAGCCCGAGCTCCAGGAGGTTGGGGAATCTGGCGCCGCGCGGCATGGCGGCGGTGTCCGGGAGCCTCCAGACGCCGAGGTAGAGGCGGGTGAGGGAGGAGCAGCTGAAGAGCGTGGTCGGGAGGCGCAGGTCTAGCGGCAAAGGGCGGTTGACAAAGACGAGTTCTTGGACCCCCTTGGCGACGAGGACGTCCAGCCAGCGGGTCATCTTGCACCGGTGCTCGTCCATGGTGGTGCGGGTGAGGTGGACGCAGCGGAAGGGCCCGGGGTGCGCCGCGAGGACGCGGGACACCGCGTCGGTGACGGCGCGGGGAGAGGGAGCGCCGATGGTGAACTGCCCGACGGCGCCACCGTCCGGAAGCAGATGACAATCGACGAGAGCGAGGGGCGCCGAGCGCTAGAGCGGGCGCCAGCGCGAGGAGAGTTCTCTTCAAGGCCCTCCTCTAGTGAGGTACCCTCCTCTAGTGAGGTACCCTCTGCCGAGGAGGAGGAGGTTCCGGAGGAGGAGGAGGAGGAGCTTGGGGAGGGGGACGAGGAGGAGGAGGAGGAGGAGGAGGCAGGTGAGGAGGATTGTGGTGGCGGGGAGGTTGGTGGTGGGGGGGGCAGCCAGAAGGGGTGGCTGCGTGGTAATGCCAAGCTCCCTCCCATTCCTGCTACCGAGGAGCAGAAGTGGCTCATTGAGCCCATGGGGAAAGAGTAAGTGCCACTCATGCTAATATTTTCATTTTTTTTGGTTGTTACCCATGCTAATATGTTCATTCTTTTGATTGTACGCATGCTCATATTTTCATTCTTTCTATCTTTTGCAGCAACTGGAAAATTCCGAAAGATGCCCGTCTTCCAAACGGCATCATCACCGTTTTGTTGAAGAAGCACTGGCCGGGGCTGTTTTGTCCGGATCCAGTCAGGTAGCCTGAGCGCCAGGTTTTGGCCACGAGCTGGGAGCACTGGGAAGTGGCCCCCCACCCGGACCATCGCACGTATGCTAAGGCCGTGATCCATAATTTTTTGGATAAGTTCTCTTCAGAAGCACGAGTCTTGAGTTTCGTTCGTAGTTTATCATTGAATGGTTTAACTCATGGCTTCTTCCATTCTGGTTTTCTGAATGATTGTAGGTATACTATCGAGTTCTTGAGGAGCACAAGTCTGCTGCCAATGAGATCGTGTACCGCCAAGCGAGGAACAAGGCCCGTCAGATACAGTACGAGGCCAAATGGGTGGCCATCTCGACGTATCATCACGTCGTTCTGGGTATGAAGATGACCAAGAAACAAACAAAGAGGCTGAAGGTTAAGATGGATATGGAGGAGTACTTGGTCGTAAGTATAACATACTTTTCATTCCATACTTTGTGGTAAATTTCATCATTTCGTGTTGACATGTCATTATGCTTTCATTATGTAGGTGCCTCCTGCTTGGTGTTTTGGAAAGGACGAGTCCTAGGCTGCATTGGTGGATCTGTGGGTCGGCGAGGATGAAGAGTGGGTTGCTAAGAGCCAGAGAAACTAGGCTAACCGAGGGACCGACGGAACACATGGTCAGGGAAATCGGAACCACTTCAGCCACAAGGCAGTTCAGGTATATCTATGTACATGAAACATTCTTCTTCTTCTTCTATTCACCGTCACTTTCTTATGTATCACTAACCTCTGTTTGGTGGTGCAGGAGGAGAAACTGAAGCGGCCGCTCTCTGACATAGAGTCGTGGGGTATCAGCAAATTGCGGCCAGTGCCCAAGGACGGCCAGGCCTACTACGGCAAGACCGAGGAGCACCTTGACGCCTACAAGGCGGAGTATCTGAGGGTACATCCTGACACACCTGACCCCATGAAGGCACCTACGGACGATAGGGTGGTGGTGGGCCTAGGGCCAAAGCTTCATGGTCGGCAGACGGTTCTGGATCAAGTGGTCACTCCTTCTATCTCCTTCACACGGCTCCGAGCTACCGAACCGAGCCTGAGCCAGCGTACGAGCACGCCCAGTGCACAGTCACAGTCCCTCGTAGACCAGCAGACCAGCGTAAATATTTTCCCTCTTATCTTCCATTTTGCTCACTTGATTTTCCGCATTGAGATGTTATATGAGTTCATCATGTCATATTGTAGGCCTACATGGAGTACACACGCCAAGAGAACATGGTGTGGCAGGCGAGAGTTGCAGGAGTCCAGGAGCACGCCACTCGCATGATGACGGTTAGTTTAGCCCCTTTCATTTCACTTCCATACTTGCACTTTCATTTTTCTGACCTTCGTGGTTGCTTGGTCAATTTACATGCAGCGCATTGTTGAGAGCATGGCGGCCGGCACGGTTCCTTTGATGGAACCACCACCACCACCTGCTGGAGCTGCACCAGTGCTCCTTACCTTTGAGGAGTTTCTGGCACAGAACAATCCGACTTCGGTTAGTACATCCCCAAACTCATCAACCACGGCTTACCATTTATTCACCATAATCATATATGGCCCCTTAACATGTCTTTTCGAACATCCAGGGAACAGGTGGATCATCCGTTAATGGTGGTGGAGGAGCCAATGATGGCATCACTCCCGAGTCGAGCCCGGTGGTCACTCCGATCCACCGAGGAGGTGGCGGTGGCGGTAGCGGTGCCGGTAGCAGTGACGACCTCGGCTTTGGTGGTCTTGGCGGTGACGTGCTTGGCGGTTCTGGTGGACGTCGTACGGCTTAAGCCTCTTGGTGGTGGTGACTTCTATCTCTATTATGTTGTGATGATTCGACTTGTGTTGTGATGATTTGGCTTATGTTGTGAAGATGTTCTCTATTATGTTGTGGTGATGATGATGATGATACTTATGTGATGTTGATGTTATCTGTATTTGTGCTGTGCTTTTGAATATATGTATATGTGCTGTGAAATTGTAACGAAATAAAGCAGGGAAAAACAAAAAAAATGCCAGTACCTATGCCGACGGCTTTACCGTTGGCATAGGGACGGCCCGCAGCACCCAGGCGCCGCCACGTGGCATCTATGCCGACAGCTTAGCCGTCACCTATGCCGACGGCTAAGCTGTCGGCATAGATGCCACGTGGCGGCGCCTGGGTGCTGCGGGCCGTCCCTATGCCGACGGTAAAGCCGTCGGCATATCTCAATTTTTTTTAAAACATTTTTACAAATAAAAAAACAAAATGCACGTAGCTATGCCGACGGTTAAGCCGTCGGCATAGTGGTGCCACGTGGCACTCGTTGGTTGGCCGTGATCTGTCGACGGCGTCGTCTGCCGCCGTCAAACGGAAAACTTTGCCGACGGGGAAATTTTGCCGACGGTCGTACGGACACCATCGGCATAGGGACCTATGCCGATGGCTTTTCTGCACCGACGGTGACCCCGGGTATGCCGACATATACTACGCCGACGGGGCTATGCCGACGGTGGCCGTCGGCATAGGCCTATGCCGATGGCAAATGGGCCTGTCGGCATAGTCCCAGATTCCGGTAGTGAGGCGGAAGATGATGTCGCGGAGGAGCACATCGGGGAGGCGGCTGATGCGGTCGACGCCGTCGGACGCGCCGGCGAGCGAGAGGGTGGGGGTGCGGGTGGGGGAGACGGGCGGGTATGGGAGGTAATCGTAGACGAAAGAGAGCAGCAGGTTTATGCCGATGTCGAAGGACGCAGGGTCCCGGCCCTCGCGCTCCATCTTGGCGAGCAGATCGCTCCTGGGGGCGCCGACGAGGAATTGTGGGCCGTCCATGGCCGCTGGTGGAGTGGGTGGGGTGGCGGCGGCGAGGGTTTTGGTTTTGCGGAGTGAGTGGCGAGGAATGATTGAGGAATGGAGGCGAGGGTTTCGGCTTCGGCATGTCGCTACTCGCTAGTCACGAGCGAGAAATATTGGGCCGAATGTCCGAACCAGGCCTCTCCTGGGCCCTTGAAACAGCTTCCCTTCAATTCGAACGCCGAAATCAGTTTGTGACGATTTCCATATTCCAAATATACCATACCATACGCTTCCATTTATCCCTAAAAAAGGGACGCCACTACATAGCGGCGCCGGGCTTTTGGTGCTCGGCCTACAGGTAGGCCGGAATCTGGTCCGTTAGTTTGGGCTTTGTGATTCGGTAGTAGTCACCTCGGTGCAGCAGGCTGACATGCCTAGTGGACGAAATACGGCCCGTGATACGGCTAGATTCTAATAGGGGTATTGTGTTCGGCCCACCAAACTGCGCGACTTTTGCATGTGTCCTCCACCAAGTGTCTTGGCCCATGATTATTCGTTCGAATCAGCACACGAAAGAGCATCTCGTCTATCCCAACCCCCTGGACCCCTGGTGTTATCCTGAACCTCGTGAAAGAAACCCCAGCCATGGAACAACTCTGCCTCTCCGCCCCCTTCCCTCTCCCCTAGGCCGACGGCGCCGCTCTCCGACGAGATGTCTGCCAATGGTGTAGACTACAATGGGTATGTATATTCCGTTCCCCCTTCTTCGTGAGGTCACGGCATACTTAATCCCCGTGGCAGATTTGGATAAATCGGACTTAGAAGCTCGATTTCTACAGGATCTTTGACGGCCCGTCTGTGTGGAGTGGTTCCGTCCTACCTGCGGAGTCGTCAATGGGCAGGTGGGCGTCGTCAATGGGCAGATGGGCGGCGCCGGCAAGACAACACAGCCATGTGCGTACGCCGCCGGCGATGAGGTGTGCCCTAAAGCTGAGAGTGGCTGGACAAGGAGGTTAGTGCGAACCGTCAATCTGTGGTTCACTATCAGGATTCTGCTTATTCTTTCTTTTTTTTCCGTTGATTTGTTTGCAAACTATGGGCCATCCTAGTTAGGGAAATGATAGAAACTATCTGCGACCAGCTCCTTGTAGGTGCTTGGAAGTGGTGTTTAGCAATGTTGCATATTAGCTAAGTTGAATTCAGTAGGCGATTCTTCTCCGTGGTGGATTGTAGTATAGTTGTTGGATCTGTCACCCACCCTAGCATGATTATGCTCATTGCAGCTTTGGTTGGATTTTAGTTGATTTTTTTGCTGCAAAACCTTCGTTGTGCCTCTGTTGAATTCAGTCGATAATCTGGGTATGAAAGAGAAAGACACGAATTTTGTAGCCTCGTTGTGCCTTTCCAGATCATCTCCTGTTCAAATGGCTGTATTTTTTTTGTTTGGCTTTGTTTCTTACCGTTGTTCGCCGGTTGATGCTCCAAAATTCATGTGTCTTGGGTCACATCCCCTACAATTTCAGTAGCTAACTGATCAACACTGCGTATCGATCGCGCCAAATGCTGCAGTACCAATTAGAAAAGGTTGTCTTTCTGAACTCTGGTTGCCTAGCTCACATTGCCTGCAATTTCAGTACCTAACTGAACAAACACTGCATAAATTGTCACCCACAAGCTGCAATCCGAATTGGAAAGAAGATGTCTTCTGGATAGTTGGTTTCTGAACTTATTTGTCAACCAAAATGCTGCAGTAGCAATTAGAATTCTATGCTTAGGTTATTAAGATATTCAGTGTGGCACCTTTCACTGATTTGGCAGCTTGTTCTTTTTGGATTATATAAATTCGGTTGATTTTTTTTTGAGCAGCCGTGAGCTAGCTTGCTGTTTGATTTACCAGTTACTTAGTATAGGTCAACTGGGCTATAGAATTTTGCACTCCATAGTATAGGATAATTGTCATAGATGCATCCATTCTGAAGTTAGTGATCAGTAATTAAGATAGCATCTCCATATTTTTCAGGCCCGGTTTTGTTGCTTTATTTTCCAATTAGTTCACTAGGACAGGCATGCATTTGAGAAAGATACTAAAATGTAACCTCTCCATATTTTCCAATCAGTCCCTTTGTGATATGCTATTTTTTTCCTGTTTTTATGTTCTACCATTAGTCTGCTCACTAGAAAACATGTTCACCGGTAATGTTTAGGAATTATCAAACTGTTCAGGTATAGTGCCTGAGAAGGACCGGCGTACTGCATGTCGAAATACTTCAAGAGAAGAAGCAAAGGTCTAGGTTCTGCACCATATGCCGGGGTCAGAGGCACAAGAGTACCACATGTGCTGAACGAGGTGACATCCCTAAGGCTCCGAGGAAATTGCCAAAGTGTTTGAAGTGTGTAGTGCTTGGTCACAGGAAGAATGTGAGCGGCAAACCTACTGATCAATTCGAGCTGAACTTCCTTTAGCCTTGCTTTATGAAATGTAGCAACTATCAAGAGTGTTCCTAAATTCAGTTTCTCTACATTTCAGTTCATAATTTTGTTCGTGTTCACCGGTTCATTGTTGTGAGGACCGTTTTGGACTTAATGAGATATTTTATTCAAAATGCCGGAACAGTTAGTTGATACATTGTATGGTTTGTTGCTGATGTTGTCAACGACGAGCGGGAAACAGGCCCGTTGCATCGTGTGGACCGTGAATTACAGAATGGCATGTGCTATTTTTTCCGACATGTTCAATTTGAGTGGCATGGCCAGTTCTTCCGGTCGCCAGGTGGGGGAGGTTCATGCTGCGTTGTAGGCGTTGGCCGAAATTCTAGTGTAATCCCTGAAATATTGCTCTGTACTGTTGTTATGAACTGTCAATGTTGGCGTGTGAGGACTTTCCTAGCTCAACAATGCTTGTCATGCTCTATTGTTCTGAACTGCCAATTTTGTCGTGTGGATTTGTTGTAGCTCAGCAAATGCTTGTTCAATGGGTAATAGAATTAGCTGCAGTCATTGTTTTCAATCTACTAATTTGTGAATTGTGTGTTGTGACTTACTTGGATTAGATTGTCTTTTATTTCTTCAGTTTTTCTTCTTAAACATAATATGTGCATTTGGCTTGATCTGAGTTGTTATGCGTGGAGTACTGCTAGCTCCATGGGGGCAAGTGTGTGGGTGTTTGTAAAATTGCACTTCTGATCACCTGGCAGTTTTGTTGTTGACAGACTTGCTTAGATTGATAACACAATTGTCAGTGTGATGCATAGATTAGTGATGAGGTCTCGTGAAGTGACAGTGCATACCCTGGAGCTAGTATGTTGCTAGATGCAAGATCCTCTGTGACGTGCACTTGTTCGATAGAACATGTATCCCGCAGGTAGTTTGCTCCAGTGCAAATGTATCCCGCAGCATGGATTAACCATTGTTTGATGTGGTTTCTGTCCACCTCAAAAAAATGTTTAATACTTAATTTGTGTGCCATAAGCTGTCTTCCGGGGAAAACCCAGTTTATGCGAGCGTGTTTTACCTAACTGAATGACAGACCAAGCTTGTTTTTTTTAAGGAAGCTTTGGTGGTTGGGTGGAGGTAGATGACAACAGGTCACCGGATGGTTCATGGCAGGGCATAGTAAATTCGGGGAAGTGACAGGACTGGGGAAAGTGAAGCACAGATCGTGGCGGGTAGCTGTAGCACAGGATCGGGCATCTGTCCTAAAACTTAACCCTAATTGAGATTTGAGAACACTTGTACATATAAGCGTGATTACTTGGGGATAAACCTGATTGATATATCTGATTTCAATATAATAACGCGTGTAACTAGGTTGCTTGGATTCTCCTGGCTGGTACAAATGACACAAACTGTTTTTCCATGTTAGTGTTTATCGGTCTTGAGCACATCTATGGCCAGTGCAATGGTGAAATCAAACATCATAATTAACATACCCAAATGCTTGATTAGTATAACGTAGTGGTGAACACTTGTTGGTGTTTCGCTGGACGCAAATGCTGCACGTAGGCACCTTTGCCTGTTGGTGCTCTTCGCGCGGCCACAAAACGTCCACGACATGCATGAAGGGCTCGCGCAAGTATCCACGCGCATGGGGCAGGAGTCCTACCGCGACAGACGATGTGAGTACGTGTCAGATGCGTGTAAGAGGCCTAGGTGCTCTACCATGTGCGTGGGCCATAGCTGATTCAATACAGGCCGAAAATAAATCGAATACATGCCGTATACACTGACAGGGGGAATCTCAATGGTGGCCAGACGGCAGGGATTCCGGCCTGCCTGTAGGCCGAGCACCATTGGCATTTTTCGCGCAGCACCAGCGCCTTCCCGTGCGGCGGTTTTCCTCCATGCATGCAAACTACTCCCTCCATTTCTAAATATTTATTTTTTAAAAGATTTAACTACATCCGTATGTAGTCCGTAGTGAAATCTCTACAAAGACAAATATTTAGGAACGGAGGGAGTAATACACCAGCGTGACGTCAGCAAAGATTCCTTTAATGTTGAGTTTTAAAAAAAAAATTATCTCTTAAACTATAAATCCAATTGACGATCCGCTTTCACCGTTAGCTTTCTCGCAACGAGATCTTCGAAACTAGATCACATGTCGACATGTTTCGACAACTTTTTTTTTTGTCGATAGTCGCCAGATTACTATTATTTAGTTGTCAAATTATGAGTCACTTAGTAGCCACATATAATTAACTTAGTTGTCAGAAAAAACTACATTCCAGTTGTCAGTTTCTAATTGTACCTGAGTTGCCATTTTTATTTCATATAGCTTGCCAAAACAATTACACACTAATTGCCATTTAAATTGTGCCGAGTTGGCCTCTTTATTCTATATAGCTTGTCAAAAAAATCACACACGGTTGACAATTTTAATTGTGCAAGTGGCCAATTTTATTTTATGTAAGTCGCCAAAAAATTTACACCCAATTACCAGGATTATATGTTGTGCTTGCCTACCAGGTTAATTATGTTAAGTTTTCATGAATCTTGTTGTGTTGTTTATACCAAGTTGAATTTTTAATAACATAATATGCAGCCAACATTGTTCTGTAAAATAGATGGTGTGTGCTAGTTGCAAAAGCACAACAAGCTTCTGCCAATAAAGCATCACTACCGCCGGTCACTCTAGCGAATACGTTTCATGTAAAATAAGATGTACTATAGCCAAGCACTATTAGCGTACCACCAGCGCATGCTCGTTGAGCACTTGTAGAAATAAGATGTACTATAGCCAAGCACTATTAGCGTACCACCAGCGCATGCTCGTTGAGCACTTGTAGTGCACCAGGAGCACATGTAGTCCATGCTCACCGTAGCACGAGTACTCATCCTGTAGTGGCTTGTAGCAAAATACTGTAGAGGGAAAGCGACGGAAGCGGGAATCCTCGCCCACGAGCCCGCCGCACGGAAACGCAGCCGTGCACACGCTTTTACTTAGATTTTCCCTACATTGTTTAGTACCAGTAGTTTTTTTTTGCGGGAGACAGTTCTTTCTTCCCTAATAGAATGTAACGTATAGATTTTTACATCATTTGTTCATATTCAATGTGTATTTTTTTACTTCATTTAGAAAAAGCAAACCCGATTACATATGTGTAAATCAAAGCATAAGAGCATCTACAACCGGACTTGGCAAATTCATCCCCCTATAAGTCTGCTAGAGGACGGACTCAGACTGCCACCCATATTTGTTGCGGGAAGCCACCGTTATCAAATGCAAACCCTCAAATCCATGCACGTGGATCATATAACACAAATTCATCACAATTCAACCATTCAACAAAGCAACAAAGTAAAATAAATCATACTTCAACAATCACGACATGACAAAAGGAAAATTCAAGTTCGAGCGTGGCAGATCAATCGCTTGACTGGTCACAGACCGGACGCCACTCGTACCGCCTCCTCTGTCGCCTGCTCTGCCTCCATCCATGCCGCCTGTTCCGCTGCTTCCATCTGTGTCGCCTGCTCCGCTGCTTCCATCGCCGCTCTCGCCACCTTGTACTCTCTATGTTCGTTGATCTCCTTCTTCCTCCCAGCGAGTCATATCTTTCCTTGCTCATCCAATAGGCTTGCATCCGCCAACATTATCCTAGAATCCTCTGTGTCTTGAGCAAGTTGCAACCTCTCCTTCTCAATCTCTATTGATCCAAAAGCCTCGACCTTCTTGATCTCCCATTTGAGACACACCTCTTTCTTCTACAACTCTATCTTCTTCCTCTAAATTGCCAACTTGTTGCTCTCAGTTGCCTACTTGTTATTCACCCTCTCTCGTTCCCAATCCATTATTTCTTCTTGCGCATCCAATATGAGCTTATACCTCTCCTCATTCTTTTCCTCCCTTATTGAAAAAATGCTCGTCCATGTGGTGGACATTTTTGTCGCCGCAGCGTCACGGGCGGCCTTCCCTTCTCCCACTTGTTTCCCATCACTCGTCGGTTATTCATTGGCACGATGGCTTTTTCAATTTCCCCTACAACTCCTCCCTCTTCTTTATCCAACTCAATTGATTGGTGGCAGCTTGTGTCATCATTCTTCCTCTTGGCGGCCTTGATCTCTTCCACAAGTTGTGTCCACTTTGATTTGCCATCCAATATGACCTAACAATGGCCAAAACCAAATGACTTCTTCTCTGTTTGTTGGTACATATGATGGGGAACGAAGCATGGAAAACAAAAAAAAAATCTACGAACACCCAAGATCTATCTATAGAGATGCATAACAATGAGAGGGAGAGTGAGTCTACGTACCCTTGTAGACCGTTAAGTGGAAGCGTTTAAAATGCGGTTGATGTAATCGTACTTCTTCACGATCCAATCGCGATCCGAACCGATCTAGCACCCAACAGACGACACCTCCACGTTCAGCACACGTGCAGCTCGATGACATCTCTGCCTCCTCGATCCAGCGAGTAAGGGCGGAGTATTAGATGGGATCTCCGGCAGCATGATGATGTGGTCGAGGTGGTGGTGGAGCTATCTCAACAAGGCTTCGCCAAGCACTACTAAAACTCGGACGAAGGAGGAAACTGGAGAGAGGGAGGGCTGCCGTCGGGGCGTGGGGAAAAGGTGCAAGGCAGCCCTCCCACCCCTCCTTTATTTATAGGGGTAAGGGAAGGGCGCCGACCCTCAAACCCCTTATCCAAGGAGGGGGCGGCGGCCTAGGGGGTGGCTTGCCACCCAAGGCAAGTGTGGCGCCCCCTCTAGGGTTTCCCCAACCCTAGGCGCCTTGGGCCTTGGGAGGAGAGGGTGCCCAGCCCACCAGGGGCTAGTGCGCCTCCCCTATCAACCTATGAGGCCCCTGGGGCTGGTGGGGCTCTCCCGGTGGACCACCGGTGACCCCTCGGCACTTCCGGTACACTACCAGTAAAACCCGGAACCTTTTCGGAACCCAAATATCACTTTCCCATATATAATTCTTTACCTCCGGACCATTCCAGAGCTCCTCCTCACATCCAGGATCTCATCGGGGACTCCGAACAACATTCGATCACCAACGTACATAACCAAATACTAGTCTAGCATTACCGAACGTTAAGCGTGCGGACCCTACGGGTTCAAGAATTATGCAGACATGACCGAGACACCTCTCTGGTCAATAACCAATAGCGGGACCTGGATGCCCATATTGATTCCCACATATTCCATGAAGATCATTATGGGTTGAACCACGATGTCAAGGATTCAATCAATCACGTATGCAGTTCCCTTTGTCCATCGATATGTTACTTGCCCGAGATTCGATCGTCGGTATCTCATAACTAGTTCAATCTCGTTATCGACAAGTCTCTTCAGTCGTTCCGTAATACAAGATCATGTGACAAACTCCTTAGTCGCATTGCTTGCAAGCTTCTTGTGATGCTGTATTACCGAGAGGGCCCAGTGATACCTCTCCGTCATACGGAGTGACAAATCCTAGTCTCGATCCATGCCAACCCAACAGACACCCTCAGAGATACCTGTAGAGCACCTTTATGATCACCCAATTATGAAGTGACATTTGATAGCACACTAGGCATTCCTCTGGTGTCAGGGAGTTGCATGATCTCATGGTCTTAGGAACAGATACTTGACATGAAGAAAGCTGTAGCAATAAACTAAATGATACAATCAAATGCCATGATTACGGTTGGGTGATACGTCCATTTTGCATCATGATTTTCTACTGTTATTTACTTTGTTTTGTTGAATAATAATTCTTTGGGGAGTGATTCTAATGCCTTTTCTCTCATAATATGCAAGGTTTACACCAAGAGGGAGAATACCAGCAGTTGGAATTCCGGACCCAAGAAAAGCACGTCAGAGATGCCTATTCTGCACAACTCCAATGAAGCTGAAAATTTACGGAGATTATTTTTGCATTTAATAAAAAATACTGGAGCTGAAAACTACCGAGGGAGGCCAACCAGGTGGGCACAACTCACCAGGGCGCCCCAAGCACCGCTGGGCGCGTCCTGATGGGTTGTGCTCACCCAGGCCCACCTTCGGTGCCCATCTTCTGGTATAAATTCCCAAAAAACCTAGAAAAAATAAGAGGAGGACTTTTAGGATGAAGCGCCGCCGCCTCGAGGCGGACCTTGGATAGGAGCACTTTTGCCCTCCGGCAGAGCAATTCTGCCGGGGGAACTTCCCTCCCGGAGGGGGAAATCGAAGCTATCGTCATCACCAACACCCCTCTCATCTTTGGGAGGCCAATCTTCATCAACATCTTCAACAGCACCATCTCCTCTCAAACCCTAGTTCTTCTATTGTGTTCAATCTTTGTACCGGAACCTCAGATTGGTACTTGTGGGTGACTACTAGTGTTGATTACCTTGCGTAGTTGATTACTATATGGTTTATTTGGTGGAAGATTATATGTTCAGATCCAATATGCTATTCAATACCTCTCTGATCTTGAGCATGTTTATTATTTGTGAGTAGTTACCTTTGTTCTTTAGGTCACGGGAGAAGTCATGTTGCGAGTAATCATGTGAATTTGATATGTGTTTGATATTTTGATGATATGTATGTTGTGATTCCCTTAATGGTGTCATGTGAACGTCGACTACATGACACTTCACCATTCATGGGCCTAAGGGAATGCATTGTGGAGTAGTTATTAGATGATGGGTTGCTAGAGTGACAGAAGCTTAAACCCTAGTTTATGCGCTACTTTGTAAGGGGCTGATTTGGATCCACATGTTTAATGCTATGGTTAGACTTTGTCTTAATACTTTTCTCGTAGTTGCGGATGCTTGCGAGGGGGTTAATCATAAGTAGGTTGTTAGTTCAAGTAAGAACAACACCTTAACACCGGTCCACCCACATATCAAATTATCAAAGTAGCGAACATGAATCAAACCAACATGATAAAAGTGACTAGACGAAATTCCCGTGTACCCTCAAGAACACTTTGCCTATTATTAGTGATTGTTCTGGCCTGTCCTTTGCCTCAAAAGGATTGGGCTATCTTGCTGTGCCTTGTTTACCGTTACCGTTACTTGCTCGTTACCAATTATCTTGCTATCAAACTATCTGTTACCTACAATTTCGGTGCTTGCAGAAATTACCTTGCTGAAAACCGCTTGTCATTTCCTTCTGCTCCTCGTTGGGTTCGACACTCTTACTTATCGAAAGGACTACGATTGATACCCTATACTTGTGGGTCATCCAGACTCTTTTCTAGCGCCGTTGCCGGGTAGTGAAGCGCTCTTGGTAAGTGGAAATCGGTAAGGAAAAACTTATACTACGTGCTGAAATTTATTGCTACTTGCTACTATGGAGAGCAATCCTTTGAGGGGTTTGTTCGGGGTATCTTCAACTCGACCGGAACCACAATTAGTTACCCCTTAACCTACAACATCTACTGAAAATGTTACTTATGAAATTCCTTCGGGTATGCTAGAACAACTGCTTGCTAAACCTTATGCAGGAGATGGAACTGAACATCTTAATATGCATCTTTTATATGTGAACGAAATATGTGGATTATTTAAGCTTGCAGGTTTACCCGGAGATGAAGTTAAGAAGAAGTTTTTCCCTTTATCTTTGGAGGGAAAAGCATTGACATGGTATAGGCTATGTGATGATCTTGGATCGTGGAACTGGAATCGTTTGCAATTGGAATTTCACCAAAAGTTTTATCCCATGCATCTAGTTCATCGTGATCGGAATTATATATATACTTTTTGGCCTCGTGAAGGAGAAAGTATCGCTCTAGCTTGGGGGAGGCTTAAGTCAATGTTATATTCATGCCCTAATCATGACATTCCAAGGGAAGTTATTATTCAGAATTTTTATGCTTGGCTTTCTCATAATGATCAATCCATGCTCGATACTTCTTGTGCTGGTTCTTATATGAAGAAGACTATTGAATTCAAGTGGGATCTCTTAGAAAGAATTAAACGCAACTCTGAAGATTGGGAACTTGACGATGGTAACGAGTCAGGTATAAAGCTTGAATTTGACTGTGTTAAATCTTTTATGAATACCGATACTTTTCACAAGCTTAGCACTAAATATGGACTTGACTCTGAGATAGTAGCCTCTTTCTGTGAAGCATTTGCTACTCACGTTGATCTCCCCAAGGAGAAGTGGTTTAAATATCATCCTCCTATTAAATAAGAAATTAAAGAACCAGTCATAGCTAAAGAAGAAACCATCTTTTACAATGTTGATCCAGTTGTGCCTACTGCTTATATTGAAAAAACACCTTTCCCTGTTAGGATAAAGGAACATGCTAAGGTATCAACTGTGGTTCGTAAGAGTAATATAAGAGCACCTAAACCCCCTAAGCAAATTAAAGTAGAACCTAGTGTTGCTATGGTTAAAGATCTCTTGGTAGAAAATATTGATGGGCATGTTATCTACTTTTGTGATGAAGCTGCTAGAATTGCTAAACCTGATGAAAAAGATAAGCATAGACCCGTAGAAGGCTTGCCTGTTGTCTCGGTCAAGATAGGAGATCATTTCTACCATGGTTTATGTGATTTAGGTGCTAGTGTGAGTGCTATCCCTTTTACCTTATACCAAGAAATTATGGATGAAATAGCACCTGCTAAAATGGAACACATTGATGTTACTATTAAACTTGCTAATAGAGACACTATCACACCACTTGGGATTGTTAGAGATGTTGAAGTCTTGTGTGGGAAAGTAAAATACCCTACTGATTTTCTAGTCCTTGGTTCCCCACAAGATGACTTTTGTCTCATTATCTTTGGTAGACCTTTTTTGAGCAACGTCAATGCTAAGATAGATTGTGAAAAACAAACTGTCGGTGTCAGTTTTGGTAATGTGTCTCATGAGTTTAATTTTTCCAAGTTTAGTAGACAACCTCGTGATAAAGAGTTATCTAGTAAGGATGAAATAATCGGTCTTGCTTCTATTGCCGTGCCTCCAACTGACCCATTAGAACAATATTTGCTCGACCATGAAAATGATATGCTCTTGCGTGAAAGAAACGAAATAGATAAAATTTTCTTTGAACAACACCCTCTCTTGAAACATTATTTGCCTATTGAAAATCTTGGAGGTCCTCCTCCACCTAAAGGCGATCCTGTGTTTGAATTGAAACAATTGCCTGACACTTGAAGTATGCTTATCTTGACGAGAAAAAGATATATCCTGTTATTATTAGTGCTAACCTTTCAGAACATGAAGAGGAAAGATTATTCAAAGTTCTGATGAAGCATCGTGCTGCTATTGGATATACTCTTGATGATCTTAAGGGCATTAGTCCCACTCTATGTCAGCACAAGATCAATATGGAACCTGATACTAAACCCGTTGTTGATCACCAACGGCTATTGAATCCTAAGATGAAGGAAGTGGTAAGAACTGAAATATTAAAGCTTCTGGAAGCAGGTATAATATATCCTATTGCTGATAGTAGATGGGTAAGTGCCGTTCATTGTGTCCCTAAGAAAGGAGGTATTACCGTTGTTCCTAATGATAAGAATGAACTTATTCCACAAAGAATTGTTACTGGCTATAGAATGGTAATTGATTTTAGGAAATTAAATAAAGCTACTAGAAAAGATCATTACCCTCTACCATTCATTGATCAAATGTTAGAGAGACTATCTAAGCACACACACTTTTGCTTCTTAGATGGATATTCTAGTTTCTCTCAAATACCTGTGTCACAATCTGATCAAGAGAAAACTACTTTTACTTGCCTTTTTGGAACCTATGCTTATAGACGCACTGCTACCTTTCAAAGATGTACGACTGCTATATTGTCTGTTTTTTGTGAAAAGATTGTGGAGGTTTTCATGGATGATTTTTCCGTTTACGGAACTTCTTTTGATGATTGCTTAAGCAACCTTGATCGTGTTTTGCAGAGATGTGAACAAACTAATCTTGTCTTGAATTGGGAGAAGTGCCACTTTATGGTTAATGAAGGCATTGTCTTGGGGCATAAAATATCTGAACGAGGTATTGAGGTGGATAAAGCTAAAGTTGATGCAATTGAGAAAATGCCATGTCCTAAAGACGTTAAAGGTATTTGAAGTTTCCTTGGTCATGTTGGTTTTTATAGGAGGTTCATTAAAGACTTCTCTAAAATTTCTAGGCCTCTTACTAATCTTTTGCAAAAGGATATTTCTTTTGTTTTTGATGATGATTGTGTGGAAGCCTTTGAAACACTCAAGAAAGCCTTAACCTCTGCACCTATCGTTCAACCACCTGATTGGAACTTGCCTTTTGAAATTATGTGTGATGCTAGTGATTATGCTGTTGGTGCCGTTCTAGGACAAAGAGTTGATAAGAAATTGAATGTTATCCATTATGCTAGTAAAACTCTAGACAGTGCCCAACGAAATTATGCTACTACTGAAAAAGAATTTTTAACAGGTGTGTTTGCTTGTGATAAATTTAGATCTTATATTGTTGATTCCAAAGTCATTGTTCACTCTGATCATGCTGCTATAAAATACCTTATGGAAAAGAAAGATGCTAAACCTAGACTCATTAGGTGGGTTCTCTTGCTCCAAGAATTTTACTTACACATCGTTGACAGGAAAGGAGCCGAGAACCCCGTAGCTGATAACTTGTCTAGGTTAGAAAATATTCTTGATGACCCACTACCTATTGATGATAGTTTCCCTGACGAACAACTAGCTGCAATAAGTGTCTCACAACGCACACCTTGGTATGCTGATTATGCTAACTACATTGTTGCTAAATATATACCACCTAGCTTTACCTATCAACAAAAGAGAAAAAAAATATATGACTTGAGACATTACTTTTGGGACGACCCACATCTTTATAAAGAAGGAGTAGATGGTATTATTAGACGTTGTGTACCTGAGCATGAACAGGAACAAATCTTACGGAAATGTCATTCTGAAGCTTATGGAGGACATCACGCGGGAGATAGAACTGCTCATAAGGTATTGCAATCTGGTTTTTATTGGCCTACTCTCTTCAAGGATGCCCGTAAGTTTGTCTTATCTTGTGATGAATGTCAAAGAATTGGTAATATCGGTAAGCGTCAGGAAATGCCTATGAATTATTCACTTGTTGTTGAACCATTTGACGTTTGGGGTTTTGATTATATGGGGCCTTTTCCTGCCTCTAATGGGTACACTCATATTTTGGTTGCGGTTGATTATGTCACTAAGTGGGTGATGTCTACTACGCAACCTTCTTCTTGTAGAATCGTGTTGGGCCTCCAAGCGCAGAGTTTTGTAGGACATTAGCAAATTTCCCTCAAGTGGATGACCTAAGGTTTATCAATCCGTGGGAGGTGTAGGATGAAGATGGTCTCTCTCAAGCAACCCTGCAATCAAATAACAAAGAGTCTCTTGTGTCCCCAACACACCCAATACAATGGTAAATTGTATAGGTGCACTAGTTCGGCGAAGAGATGGTGATACAAGTGTAATATGGATGGTAGATATGGGTTTTTGTAATCTGAAAATATAAAAACAGCAAGGTAGCAAGTAACAAAAGTGAGCAAAAACGGTATTGCAATGCTTAGAAACAAAGCCTAGGGTTCATACTTTCACTAGTGCAAGTTCTCTCAACAATACTAGCATAGTTGAATCATATGTAAATCCCTCACATGTGACAAAGAGTGCACTCCAAAGTCACAAATAGCGGAGAACAAACGAAGAAATTATTGTAGGGTACGAAACCACCTCAAAGGTATCTTTTCCGATCAATCGTATGAGCTATCCCTATATGTGTCACGAACAGCCCTAGAGTTCGTACCAAAATAACACCTTAAGATACACATCAACCAAAACCCTAATGTCACCTAGATACTCCAATGTCACTACGAGTACCCATGGGCTTGATTATACGATATGCATCACACAATTTCAGATTCATCATGTTCAATCCAACACAAAGAACTTCAAAGAGTGCCCCAAAGTTTCTATCGGAGAGTCAAGGCGAAAACATGTGCCAACCCCTATGCATAGATTCCCAAGGTCACGGAACCCGCAAGTTGATCACCAAAACATACATCAAGTGAATCAATAGAACATCCCATTGTCACCACGGATATCCCATCGCAAGACATACATCAAGTGTTCTCAAATCCTTAAAGACTCAATCCGATAAGAAAACTTCAAAGGGAAAACTCAATTCATCACAAGAAGATAGAGAGGGGAAAACTCCATATGATTCATCTATATTAATAAAGCTCATGGTACATCAAGATTGTGTCATCTCAAGAACACGAGAGAGAGAGAGAGAGATCAAACACATAGCTACTGGTACATACCCTCAGCCCCGAGGGTGAACTACTCCCTCCTCGTCATGGAGACCGCCGGGATGATGAAGATGGCCTCCGGTGATGGTTTCCCCCTCCGGCAGGGTGCCGGAACGGGCTCCCGATTGGTTTTTCATGGCTACAGAGGCTTGCGGTGGCGGAACCCCCGATCTAGGTTTCTTTCTGGAGGTTTCTGTATTTATAGGAATTTTTGGCGTCGGAAACAAGTCAAGGGGGGCCACGAGGCGGCGACAAGCCAGGAGGGCGCGCCCTAGGGGGGCTCACCCTGCAGGCTTGTGGAGGCCTCGTGGCTCTTCTGGCCCAACTCCAATGCTTCAGGGGTCTCTTTTGGTCCATAAAAAATCACCGTAAATTTTCAGCCCATTCCGAGAACTTTTATTTCTGCACAAAAAACGACACCATGGTAGTTCTGCTGAAAACAGCGTCAGTCCGGGTTAGTTCTAATAAAATCATACCAAAATCATATAGAATTATTTTAAACATGGCATGAATACTTCATAAACTATAGATACGTTGGAGACGTATCAGCATCCCCAAGCTTAATTCCTGCTCGTCCTCGAGTAGGTAAATGATAAAAGAAATAATCTATGAAGTGTGAATGCTAGCAAGTGCACAAGTTTGATCAATGATAATTTCAATCACTTTTTCTAGCATCAATATAAACGATAAACAGTAGCTTATATCATAAAACTTCTCATGATCAAGTAACAAGCTATTCACATGTTAAAGTATAGACCAGAAAGTTTCTTGAAAACTAACAAACCATATTCCTAGTCATCGAACAATTGCAATTCATCTTATTTTCAGGAAGGTTCTATGTAAGAGCTTTGATTTAGCAAATTCCACATACTCAACTATCATATAGTCTTCCATGATTATTGACACTCAAAGCATATTTTTAGAACAAATAGCATCCATCGAACACAGAGAAAGATAGGGGCTTAATGTTTCGCCTCCCAACTTATTTATCATAAAGATAATTGTCAACAATAACAATTCATGATCAGATTTATTTGTGTGGATATATATGTCTAGATCATTCCCCAACACATGACGCTTTCCAAGAGAAAAAGGCGAAATATAGGAAGTGGTGAAGATCACCATGACTCTTGCATAAAGGTAAGTACTAGAAAGTAAAAGATAGACCCTTCGCAGAGGGAAGCATTGATTTGCAAAGGTGCCAGAGCTCGAGATTTTAAAACAGAGATGAATAATAATTTTGGGCGGTATGCTTTCATTGTCAACATAACAACCGAGAGATCTCGGTATCATCCATGCTAGATACATTATAGGCGGTTCCCAAACAGAATGGTAAAGTTTTTACTCCCCCTCCACCAATCAATCACACTCCACGGCGAGCCGAATCCATGGGTACCGTCCATACAAACAACAATCCTGGGGGAGTTTTGTTTCATTATATTTTGATTCGATTTTTTTGAGCATGGAACTGGGCATCCCAAATACCAGCCACTTTCTCGTGAATGATAGTGAATCAACACATATCGTGAGAATAACCCACCTAGCATGGAAGATACTGACAGCCCCTAGTCACTATATGAGCGATTCGGGCATACAAAACAGAATATTATTTGAAGGTTTAGAGTTTGGCACATGCAAATTTACTTGGAACGGCAGGTAAATACCGCATATAGGTAGGTATGGTGGACTCATATGGAACAACTTTGGGTTTAAGGGTGTTTGGATGCACAAGTAGTATTTCTACTTGGTGCGGAAGTTTTGGCTAGTATGAGGTGGAAGCAAGCACCACATGTTGGAGGATCCATAACAATATAACTTCTATACAAATATACCCAAACATAACTCATTAAGTTGTCTTCCTTGTCCAATTTTAACTAATTTGCTCGAGTTTGAAAATAATTAATGAGCTCACAATCATAGAAGATGTCCAAGATAGTATATTTATATGTGGAATCTCTCTTCCTTCAATATTCTTTCATGAATTGTTCAAGTGACCAATGCGGTGTTTGCTAACTTTCAATAAATTTTACCACCTATACTTATTATGTGTGAAGTCATTACTCCCCATGGGATAAGTATATGAAGCATATTCAATTTCAGATTTATGATATTCAATTCATTCAACCATTTACTCATAGGATATAAGTGAAGCACGAGAGTGAATGACAAACTACTACAAAAAGATATAAGTGAAGATCAATGAGTAGTCAAAAATTTAAATAACTATGTGAATACTCTCTCATATAAGAATTTCAGATCTTAAGCATTTTATTAAACAGCAAGCAAAATAAAAATAGCACTCCAAGAATAGCACGCATCATGTGAATGAATAAAAATTTAGGCTCAACATAAGCTAACCGATAATTGTTGATGAAGAGAGGTGGGATGCGTAGCATCCCCAAGCTTAGATGCTTGAGACTTCTTGAAATATTTACTTGGGGTGCCTTGGGAATCCCCAATCTTGAGCTTTTGTATCTCGTTCAATCCTCTCATATCCCGCTTTCACCTATTCTCAAAAACTTCATCCACACAAAACTTGAAAAGAACTCGTGAGATAGGTTAGTACACATAATAATAAATCAACTCTTTATGTACTGCCGAGACAAGTTGCATAATAATTTTCAAACATTAGGTACTGTATACTATCATTTCCACAATTTATATCTTCCAATATAGGCTATGGAAACTATAGGATAAGTAGATAACAAAACTATGACAGCAATCTGTCCAAACAGAACAGTCTGTAGCAATTTATGAAAAAAGTGTACTTCTGTAACTAAAAAAATTATGAAAATTTAGGACATGCTATAAAATTTATATGAGAATACTGTGTAAAAAGTTCAGAAACTTTCCACGTTCCAGTAAAATATTAAAATTCAAACACTACAGCCACATCAAACATGCCATTCAAGCATCCGAAAAGGAAATTCTTGGAAATTTTTATTGAAAAAGAAGATTATAAATAACACCTAACATAAAACAAGAAAATAAAATGATGCTCCAAGCAAAACTCATATTATGTGACGAATAAAAATATAGCTCCAAGTAAGATATACCGATAGTGTTGAAGACGAAAGAGGGGATGCCTTCCGGGGCATCCCCAAGCTTAGGCGCTTGAGTCTTCCTTGGATATTACCTTGGGGGTGACTTGGGCATCCCCAAGCTTAGGTTCTTTTCACTTCTTATTCTCCTCATATCGGTGTCTCACCCAAAATTTGAAAACTTCAATCACACAAAACTTAACGGAACTTCGTGAGAAGGGTTAGTGTGACAAAGATAAATCTTTCACTTAGGTACTTTCAAGACAAGATTCATAATTGTTCCCACATGATACCAACTGTATTCTATCATTCCCATAATTTATACCGCTAAATATAAGCTATGGAAACACTAAAACAAGCAAACTATGCATGCAAAACAGAATTTGTCAAAAACAGAACAGTCTGCGAAGATCTGTAGTGTAACCATACTTCCCTGTCTCTAAAAATTCTTAAAAATTAGGACAACCTGAAGAATTTGTATATCAATCATTTGTAAAACATTCAGATCAAAAGCACGTTCCAGTGAATTTACAAAATTCCTGGACTGAGAGCAAAAGTTTCTGTTTTTGCACAGAATCAAGTCAACTATCATCCACACTATCCGAAAGGCATTACTTGGAAATTTATTGAAACAAAAGCTATAAAACATGATTATACAGTAGCTTAATCATGTGGACACACAAAAACAGTACGTATAAATATTGGGTTGTCTCCCAACAAGCGCTTTTCTTTAATGCCTTTTTAGCTAGGCATGATGATTTCAATGATGCTCATATAAGAATAGTAATTGAAACATGCTAGAGAGCATCATGAATCTCATGACAAGCATATTTAAGTCTAACCCACTTCCTATGCATAGGGATTTTGTGAGCAAACAATTTATGGGAACAAGAATCAACTAGCATAGGAAAGTAAAACAAGCAAAACTTCAAGATTTTCAACACATAGAGAGGAAACTTGATATTATTGCAATTCCTACAAGCATATGTTCCTCCCTCATAATAATTCTCAGTAGCATCGTGAAGGAATTTCACAATATAGCCAGCACATAAAGCATTCTTTTCATGATCTACAATGTGACACCCTGGGCTTACGCTACAGTGATCATTGTAATTAAGCTACAGTAATGATCATGAACAGTGTCTAGTTATTTTGCTAAGTGAAGTTTGATCAAGTTGAAGTTCAAATTTCAGTTCTATTTCCTTTTCAAAATTTCCTAGGAATTAAGGTGATAAAATAAATCCTCAAATAATAAAAGTAAAATGTTCCAAATGTATGGAATATTCTAAAACAAAACATGTTGAGGAAAACAACATCACCAAGTTTCTGGTTTGGACACTCCAAGAAAACAGTGGACAGAAACAATTAAAAATGTCATTTAAATCAGTTTTGAAAATACAAACAGTGACCAAAAATGCTCAAAGTTGTTGTGGAGCTTGGGTGTATTGCACATGAAAATATGGACCCCTTCCCGCATTTTTGCTAAAGGGAATATAGCCTAAATGAAATTAGAAAACAGTAGATAGATAAAAGAAAAAGATAAAACTAAACTAAACTAAAATAAAAGGACCCCCCCCCCTTGCTGGGCCCCCGGCCCAGCAAACCAGCCTGGCCGGCCCACCCCAGCCGGTGGCTACTAAGCCACCGACGACCAAACCCTACCCCGAGCCCCCCACCCACTCTTCCCCGATCCCCTTCCCCCCCCCCGATCTGGATCGAGCCCTCCCCGCTCGATCCCGCTCGCCCCTCCCCGGCACCCTCCCTCATCGACCACGCCGCCGCCGACGTCGCCCCCCGACCGCGCCATCACCGGCGCCCCACCGTCGCCAGCACTACGCCTCCCCGCCTCGCCTCCACGCCCACTGCCCGTCCCTGCACGCCGCTGTAAGCCGCCGCACCGCCTCTGCCTCCCGCGACCGTGCCCGTACGCGCTCGCGCCCGCGCTCGCCGTGCCTCGCGCCGCGCCCGCACGCCCTTGTCCCCGCGGCCCCGCGCGCTCACGCACGCACGCACTGCGGCCCCGCTCCGGGCCTCGCTCGTCGCGGCCCTGCGCCCACGCCCGCACCGCGCCGCTCGCGTGCCCTCGCCGCGCTTCGCCCGCTCGCCGTCTGCTCCCACTCCCGCTGCCGCTGGCTGCCGCTGCCCACCGGCGCCCGCCGCCGCGCCCTGTCCCTCCCACACGGCCGGCCGGCCGGCCCCGGTTGGTTAGTGGGGATTAAGCCCCCACTAACCCCCCCTTACTCACTGTCATTTGGGGCCCACGCCCCTGTAATTGAAAAATAAAAATAAAAAAATAAAAAAATGTTTCTATAAATAAATAATTAATAATTACTAACTAATAATTAATTAATTAACCAGTTAATTAGTTAATTAACCTAATTAATCTAACAGATTAGACTAACAGACAATGACAGAGGGGCCCCACCTGACAGTTGACCAGGTCAACTGAGGCCCCTGGACCCCACCTGTCAGTTGACCAGGTCAACAGTCAAATAGTTGACTGCTGATGTCATGGTGACATCACGCTGATGTCATAATAGCCTTTTTCGAATTAATATTAATTCTGTAATTTCAGAATATTGCTAAATCTTTATAAATTAATATAAAATAAACCGTAACTCCGATGAAAAAGTTTTGAACATGAAAGTTGCTCAGAAAAATCTCACGAATCCAAATATGCCATCCATTCATCTGTCACATGCCTCTAGCTATCTGAACATGCAACTTTTTGCCTGTTTCGGTTAGGTGAATAGTGCATGGTTCTGATGGAATAGTTTCAAATAAATCTCTAAATTAACCATCGCACCTGGATAGGCCGTAAACACCGCCAGCCCTGCATATTGCCATGCTATGCATCATGTTGCATCTGTGTGATTTATATTTATTGTTTCTTCCCCCTCTTCTCTCTGGTAGACCCCGAGGCTGACGGAGCTGCCGGGTACGACTACGCACTTGACGTCCAGCCTTTTGCCGCAGAGCAGCAAGGCAAGCAAACCCCCCTTGAGCATTCCGATATCACCCACCTCTCTCCCTCTTATGCTGCATTAGAATTTTGCTACTGTATTTGCTAGCTCCTATTCTGATGCATAGCCTGATTTTGATGAACTGCTACTACACATGTTTTATATCAACTGCCTAGAATAGGTGGATCAGTGAACCCCTGAGACCCCTTAGTCCCAGTTGCCCCTGCTTGTTCATCGACGACACCGAGGACATGAAGACAGAAGACTCAGTCATTATGACTGACAAGCCGTTACCGACACATCACTACACACCCCTGAAGTAGGGCACTGCAGAGCTACCATCGAGTGCCGAGGGTGATACCTCACTTAGCACTCCCGATGTTAATTCTGTAGCGTAGCTATCGGTAATGGGTATCGAGGGTGATTCCTCCTTGCCACATACCGGTAGCGACTCTTGTCTTACCCATACCTCGAGTGGGATCCATCGAGGGTGATCCCTCGGGTCTCCACTTGGCGTATAGCCACACAGGTACTATGACCGGGTTACTGATACATGTTAAAGACGGGTCGGCCCCAAGGGTACCCGCGAGAGATATTGGTGGGATGCGCCGCAAGGCATCCGGATACTTGGTGGGGTGCGCCGGAAGGCACTCGAGTGTTCTTGGCGGGGCGACGGGCTGCAATATGTTCGAGCTTGCCCCGCACCTTAAATTGCTAATGGGTTGGGTACTGGACCTGAGTTAGGTCATTGGCCTTAATACGCACTAACCTTCGCATGGGGTAGTTATGGGCACTCAGCGTCGTTGTATCAGCCGAAGCTCTTCGGACGTCAGGAATGGAGCGGCGCGCGACGGATTGGGCTGGAACGTACAGCTCTGGAGTGGAGTGTACTAGGTCTGTTTCCGGCCGCGTACGCACCGTGCAGGTGTGCAAAGGGTGATTGGGCCCATGACCCCTGAGCGCATAGGATTTAGACCGGCGGGCTGGCCTCTTCGACGAGTCTAGGTGGGGCGACGACGTGCTGATATCCCGAGGGCGGACATTACCCCGGAAAGTGTGTCCGGCCGGAGGTGACTCAGGCGCGTTGGGGAATATGTGGTGCACCCCTGCAGGGATGAAATATCTATTCGAATAGCCGTGTCCACGGTAACAGGACGACTTGGAAAGGTGCTATGACCTTATACAACTTTAATCATAAGTTAATTTAAAGTGAACTGTGGCTCCAGGATTGCTTCCTTGCAGGGGAGTCGAGGAAGGATCTCTGGGCGTGATACTTAATTAAAATTGCTACAACAATATGACTATATATATGAGATGCAGGTCTACTCTCTTCTCATGCTGCAAGATGCTGAAGATGCTAGTCTTCGATAGGACTAGGTCTTCTCCCTATTCTTGCTTTCTGCAGTCAGTCCAGATAATACCCCTTTCATTGAGAATGATGCATATCTAGCTTAGTTGTGATATAAGTCTTGCGAGTACTTTGGATGAGTACTCACGCTGCTTTGCTTCCCCTTTTCCCCTTCGATACGTTGCTGCGTTCAGTCGATGGAGCCCAGGAGATGGAGTTCGCTGGAGACGGCTACTACACCGCCGATGGAGCTTACTACTACGTGGAGACTGCCGACGCTCAGGAGTAGTTAGGAGGTTCCCAGGCAGGAGGCCTCGCCTCTTTCGTTCCGTTGCTTATGTTTGTGCTAGCCTTCTTAAGGCAAAACTTGTCTAACCTACGTCTGTACTCAGATATTGTTGCTTTCGCTGACTTGTGCTTGTCGGAGCTTTATATTCGAGCCCTCGAGGCCCCTGGCTTGTAATATTAAGCTGTATGACTTTTTTGTGTGTCTTTTGTCGTGTTGTGGTACTAATCAGTGAGTCCCTAATCTTGGCCGTACGCCTTGTGTGATTGATTAGCGTACGGACGAGAATGGGGGCGTCACAAGTTGGTATCAGAGCCGACTGCCTGTAGGTAGCCCCCTTTCGAACTCCTTGGCCGAAGTTGAGTCTAGTCAAAGAAAACTGTTTTACTAACTTGGCTGTGTGGGTTACGGGCCCACGTCGCCATTGGGTGGTATTAGGATCTTTTATTCCTCGTCTATACTCTGGGTTCTGATCTCTCTTCTCTTTCGGGTTAAAGATTTTACTAAATCTAACATTAGGTTCTCGTGATCACATCCAACAGAGAATTGTTTCGTCGACAGTTGTTTGCTCTTGAAGTATGATACACGCACTGTCATTTGACATCCTTAATCTTCTTGTTACAGATGCGTCCCGCTAGGCAGATCGTCCGTCTGACCTATGCGCACGATACGACTGGGTTCCCGGCCATTCTGAACGTCCTCTTGAAGACACTGGGTTATCGTTGGTACCCCGAGTACACTGTTTACGAGGATTACCACGAGTTCAACCAGGAGCAGTATGAGGCTGAGATGGTTATCTGGGATAAGCATGATCGTACCAGAGATGGGCTGCACACCTTCCGTGGCATTGGAGTGACTGTTGAGATGGCAGTACAGGATGCTGCTTATGCTGCTATTGTTCGTCTCCATGTAGCGAACCCCAGCTTAGAGGATTCGGCATACCGGTACATCCCGTATGTCCCTGATGGAGTTGATACGCCAGCCGACGCTGAGGTCTTGATTCCTTTCGCTCCGCAGCGTACTGATCGGTCCTACACTGTTGTTTGCGCCCCCTATGTGAGTCGTCGCTACGACCCACGGGTTCTGATGCAGTACACTGAGGCACTGGATCGCACTGTCAGGGCTCTTAATGTCGAGCTACACGCCACTCGAGCTCGTCTGTATCAGGCTATGGAGCATTTGATGCCAGCAGTCCGTGCGAGGATACATCCGGAGAGCATCCTTTACCCAGCCCGGACGGAGTTTCCTACAGGTCTTGAGTGGCCTCAGGTTGGAGGTCGTACTTCGGCACGTGGACCTGCGCTCCCGCTTAGTATGCAGGTTCTACATCAGAGTCTGCACGGGATGCAGGACCCTGCCATCGGTTTTCACAACCGGGGTCATATGCAGCTCCCTGGCTACTTTCGTTGTCTCCAACGCTGATACGTTGTTGTATCCCTCCACCGCGTGCCTGCGTGCCGCCTAGTTGTCTAGTTTAATTTCATGCCGGATCTATCGTCTATTTCGTAACGAACTTATGGTTTGTAATAGACTCATGTATGGATCTGTATGATGAAGTCTGAACTGCTATGTCTTAATTATTGCACTTCCTTATTTGTGCAATTTACTTCATGAATCATTCATTGATGTTGCAATTACAAAATGCTAAACTACCACTGTTATTAATTTGACAGAATGGTTAGGCCAGCTGGTCGTGGTCGTGGTGCACCTGAGCCACCACCACCCCCTGACTACATGGCTGGTATGATGCAACAGTTTGAGCTGAATCGTCAGTTTATGCAAGGACTGATGGACCATTTCCCAAGGCCGAACATGAATCAGCCACCAGCCCCAGTGACGCTGCAAGACTTCATACGTCTCAATCCTTCAGCCTATCGCAGCTCAACTCAGCCACTTGACGCAGACGACTGGCTCCATGACATCACTTATGAACTAGAGTCTTCAGGCGCCCCAGAGGCTAGCTATGTCAACTTTGCCTCGTACTTTCTGAAGGGCCCCGCTGCTCAATGGTGGGACATCCACAGGCGCTCTCAGCCTGTTGGAACAATCATCACCTGGCCGGAATTCCAAGCTGCCTTCCGTGCTCGCCACATTCCTCAGGGAATGATGGATAGGAAGAAGCGTGAGTTCCGCAATCTAGTCCAGGGCAACAAGACTGTGGATGCTTATCAGCGGGAATTTCTGGACTTGTCTCGCTATGCTGAAGAAGACGTTGCAACTGATGCTCGTAGGCAGGAGAAGTTCCGTGAAGGCCTCCACCCCGATATCAAGCTGGCACTCATTGCTCAAGACCTCAATAGCTTTGCTACCTTGGTGAACAAGTCCATTGTTGTGGAAACAGGTCTGCAGGACTACAAGGACAACAACAAGCGCAACCGTGACACGGGCTCATCTTCGGGCTCAGCAGGTCAGAAGCGCAAGGTCTGGATCCCCCACAATGTGTACCATGCACCGCCTCCTGCACTGAGGCCGTCCTATGCTGCACCTCGTCTGCCTCCACCCCCACCCAGGCAGCCGAGGCTTCCAGCTCCACCACCACGAGCTCCTGCTCCCCCTTCTCGTCCTGAGGATGGGTTGTGCTTCAAGTGTGGTCGTCCAGGACACCGTGCTAGAGAATGCAGGCAGAATCAGAAACAACCTGCTTCCAACCAGCCCCGCAACAACAATGCTCAGGCTAACAATATTGATCTGAATCAAGTTCAAGACCAGCCTGCTACTGTGATGGGTACACTTCTTGTCAACTCAGTACCTGCTTCTGTATTGTTTGATACAGGAGCATCGCATTCATTTATGTCTGAAGATTTTGCATACATGCATGACATTAAGTGCGAAGAGATGAGCGTCCCAATAGTGATAAACACCCCCGCGGGCCAATGTCAGGCGTCCATTTGTAGCCCCGATGTCGCCGTTGAAATTGAAGGGTTGGAATTCCATGCCTCCCCCATAATGTTGAAGTCTTCCAAAATCGATCTCATTCTCGGAATGGATTGGTTGAAAGCACATACTGCTTCTGTAGTGTGTGCCACCAAAACTGTCCACCTTCTGCATCCTTCGAATGAGATAGTCAGCTACCATGCTCATCTTGTTCGAAATGCTGAAGCTCGAATGTATGCCTTAAATGCATTAAATGAATCACCACTTGAGGGGATTGAAAACATACCAGTTGTCCGGGATTTTCAAGATGTTTTTCCGGAAGAACTTCCAGGGATTCCCCCTGCTAGAGCCGTCGAGTTCGTTATCGACTTGGTACCTGGTACCACTCCTATTGCCAAGCGTCCGTATAAGATGCCGCCTCATGAACTGCTTGAGCTTAAGAAAGAAATTGATAATTTGCTTCGTCTGGGTTTTATTCGTCCAAGTTCCTCTGCATGGGGAGCACCTTCTCTCTTTGTCAAGAAGAAGGATGGTACGAATCGGTTGGTCCAAGATTACCGTCCCATCAACCAAGCAACAATTCAAAACAAATATCCGCTTCCTCGGATCAACGATCTGTATGATCAACTTGCTGGATCAGCAGTATTCTCGAAACTCGACTTGAGGTTGGGTTATCATCAGATCCGGGTTCGTGAAGAGGATATACCCAAGACTGCATTTGTTACTCGCTATGGATCATACGAGTACACCGTCATGTCCTTCGGCTTGACTAATGCTCCAGCAACTTTCTCTCGGTTAATGAATTATATATTCATGGATTATCTCGATAAATTCGTCGTGGTTTATCTGGATGATATCCTGGTGTTCTCCAAGAATAAAGAAGAGCATGCTGAACATCTTCGTCTTATATTGGAGAGGCTGCGAGAACATCAACTTTATGCAAAGTACTCAAAGTGTGAGTTCTGGATGGACGAAGTAACATACCTTGGTCATGTGATCTCCAAGGATGGTATTGCGGTCAACCCTGAACGAGTTCAGGCTATTCTGGACTGGACTCCTCTGAAGAATGTCAAGCAAGTCAGAAGTTTTCTCGGTCTCGCCAGCTATTGCCGTCGATTCGTCGAGAACTTCTCCAAGATTGCAAAGACCTTAACCAACTTGCTTCACAAAGGAGTTAACTATGAATGGACAGGAAAATGTCAAGAGAGCTTTCAAACGCTTAAAGACAAACTGACGTCTGCTCCAGTGCTTGCTCCTCCGGATACTCGTAAGGACTTCGTCATCTATTGTGATGCTTCACGTCAAGGAATGGGTTGTGTTCTAATGCAAGAACGCAGAGTGGTTGCTTATGCATCCCGTCAATTGCGTCCTCATGAAGAGAACTACCCAGTTCATGACCTTGAAGTTGCCGCAGTAATTCATGCACTGAAAGAGTGGCGGCAATACCTTGTTGGCAACCGATGCGAGATCTACACCGATCATCAAAGTCTGAAGTACTTGTTTACTCAGCCAGATCTGAACCTCCGTCAACAAAGATGGATGGAACGAATAGCAGATTACAACGTGGGTATTTCTTATACCCCAGGCAAGGCTAATGTAATGGCTGATGCTTTGAGCCGCAAATCATACTGCAACTACCTCGAGGTTCATAAGGTTCATCCTCGTCTTCAAGAAGAAATGTGCAAGCTGAACCTCCATATTGTCCCTCAAGGTTATCTTGTACCCCCTCCACCGGAGGCCCAAAAGATGCACCTCCGTGTTGTTAATCAGGGATCTCTATGCAACTTGGTTGCTGTGCCAGATCTCGAGGGCAGTATCAAAACCATGCAGCACTATTGCAGTGAGGTCGAAAAGATTAAGCGCCACCTGGCGGAAGGTAAACCCTCGTGCTTCACCGTTGCTGATGATGAAGCCGTATACTTTAAGGGTCGATTATTCGTTCCCACAAAGAAGAAAAACCTGGATATGACCGCTAAAATAATGGAAGAAGCTCACGATACTCCATTGTCTATTCATCCGGGTAGTACCAAGATGTACCAGGACATCCGTCAAAGGTTCTGGTGGCCAAATATGAAGCAAGACATTGCGCGCTATGTTTCAGAGTGTGACATTTGTCGTAGGATCAAAGCAGAACATCAAAAGCCTGCTGGAACTCTGCAACCTATTTCTATTCCTGAATGGAAATGGGATCATGTTGAAATGGACTTCATTACTGGTTTTCCCAGGTCGCAAAAAGGTAATGATGCTATTCTTGTCGTCATTGACCGACTGTCCAAAGTTGCACATTTTCTGGCTGTCAAAGAAACTATTACTGCTAGTCAGCTGGCAGATCTGTACATGTCCAGAGTTGTTTCACTCCACAGTATTCCACTGGTTATCAGTTCGGACCGTGGCAGTTTATTCACTTCAAGATTCTGGACAAGTTTCCAGGAAGCTATGGGAACTCGTTTGAATTTCAGCACCGCTTTTCACCCTCAATCTCAGGGACAAGTTGAAAGAGTCAACCAGATCCTCGAAGACATGCTTCGAGCTTGTGTCATCTCTTTCGGCAAGAAATGGGAGGAATCTCTTCCGTTTGCTGAGTTCTCCTACAACAATAGCTATCAAGCTAGTCTGAAGATGGCCCCTTTTGAAGTGCTATATGGACGTAAGTGTCGGACCCCTCTGAATTGGTCAGAAACTGGGGAACGTACACTTATCGGTCCGGATGTTATCCAGCATGCCGAAGATCAAGTCCGCATTATTCATGCAAATCTGAAGGCTGCTCAGTCTCGTCAGAAGAGTCAGTATGACCGTCATCACAAAGACATGGTCTATCAACCTGGCGATAAGGCTTATCTTCGAGTCACGCCTATGAGAGGTACACACCGGTTTGGGATCAAGGGCAAGCTGGCTCCTCGATATATTGGTCCTTTCACCGTTCTCGAACGGCGTGGTAAAGTGGCATATCAGTTGGAACTACCGCCAAACCTTTCCCAGGTTCATGACGTGTTCCACGTGTCACAACTTCGTCGCTGCTTCAAGGATCCTATCCGAGCAGTGGACCATGATATGCTTGAACAACAGCAAGACCTTTCTTACAAGGAGCAACCAGTCCGCATTCTCGATGAAACCGAACGTCGGACTCGTCAGAAGGTTACCAAGTTCTTCAAAGTGCAGTGGGCAAATCATTCTGGAGATGAAGCCACTTGGGAACGCGAAGATCATCTTCGTGCAGAATACCCCGGGCTCTTCCCTTCTACTTCTTAATTCTCGGGACGAGAATTCTTGTTAGTAGGGGAGAATTGTGACACCCTGGGCTTACGCTACAGTGATCATTGTAATTAAGCTACAGTAAAGATCATGAACAGTGTCTAGTTATTTTGCTAAGTGAAGTTTGATCAAGTTGAAGTTCAAATTTCAGTTCTATTTCCTTTTCAAAATTTCCTAGGAATTAAGGTGATAAAATAAATCCTCAAATAATAAAAGTAAAATGTTCCAAATGTATGGAATATTCTAAAACAAAACATGTTGAGGAAAACAACATCACCAAGTTTCTGGTTTGGACACTCCAAGAAAACAGTGGACAGAAACAATTAAAAATGTCATTTAAATCATTTTTGAAAATACAACCAGTGACCAAAAATGCTCAAAGTTGCTGTGGAGCTTGGGTGTATTGCACAAGAAAATATGGACCCCTTCCCGCATTTTTGCTAAAGGGAATATAGCATAAATGAAATTAGAAAACAGTAGATAGATAAAAGAAAAAGATAAAACAAAACTAAACTAAAATAAAAGGACCCCCCCCTGCTGGGCCCCCGGCCCAGCAAACCAGCCTGGCCGGCCCACCCCAGCCGGTGGCTACTAAGCCACCGACGACCAAACCCTACCCCGAGACCCCACCCACTCTTCCCCGATCCCCTTCCCCCCCCCCCCCGATCTGGATCGAGCCCTCCCCGCTCGATCCCGCTCGCCCCTCCCCGGCGCCCTCCATCATCGACCACGCCGCCGCCGACGTCGCCCCCCGACCGCGCCATCACCGGCGCCCCACCGTCGCCAGCACTGTGCCTCCCCGCCTCGCCTCCACGCCCACTGCCCATCCCTGCACGCCGCTGTAAGCCGCCGCACCGCCTCTGCCTCCCGCGACCGTGCCCGTACGCGCTCGCGCCCGCGCTCGCCGTGCCTCGCGCCGCGCCCGCACGCCCTTGTCCCCGCGGCCCCGCGCGCTCACGCACGCACGCACTGCGGCCCCGCTCCGGGCCTCGCTTGTCGCGGCCCTGCGCCCACGCCCGCACCGCGCCGCTCGCGTGCCCTCGCCGCGCTTCGCCCGCTCGCCGTCCGCTCCCACTCCCGCTGCCGCTGGCTGCCGCTGTCCGCCGGCGCCCGCCGCCGCGCCCTGTCCCTCCCGCACAGCCGGCCGGCCGGCCCCGGTTGGTTAGTGGGGATTAAGCCACCACTAACCCCCCCCCCCTTACTCACTGTCATTTGGGGCCCACGCCCCTGTAATTGAAAAATAAAAATAAAAAAATAAAAAAATGTTTCTATAAATAAATAATTAATAATTACTAACTAATAATTAATTAATTAACCAGTTAATTAGTTAATTAACCTAATTAATCTAACAGATTAGACTAACAGACAATGACAGAGGGGCCCCACCTGACAGTTGACCAGGTCAACTGGGGCCCCTGGACCCCACCTGTCAGTTGACCAGGTCAACAGTCAAATAGTTGACTGCTGATGTCACGGTGACATCATGCTGATGTCATAATAGCGTTTTTCGAATTAATATTAATTCTGTAATTTCAGAATATTGCTAAATCTTTATAAATTAATATAAAATAAACCGTAACTCCGATGAAAAAGTTTTGAACATGAAAGTTGCTCAGAAAAATCTCACGAATCCAAATATGCCATCCATTCATCTGTCACATGCCTCTAGCTATCTGAACATGCAACTTTTTGCCTGTTTCGGTTAGGTGAATAGTGCATGGCTCTGATGGAATAGTTTCAAATAAATCTCTAAATTAACCATCGCACCTGGATAGGCCGTAAACACCGCCAGCCCTGCATATTGCCATGCTATGCATCATGTTGCATCTGTGTGATTTATATTTATTGTTTCTTCCCCCTCTTCTCTCCGGTAGACCCCGAGGCTGACGGAGCTGCCGGGTACGACTACGCACTTGACGTCCAGCCTTTTGCCGCAGAGCAGCAAGGCAAGCAAACCCCCCTTGAGCATTCCGATATCACCCACCTCTCTCCCTCTTATGCTGCATTAGAATTTTGCTACTGTATTTGCTAGCTCCTATTCTGATGCATAGCCTGATTTTGATGAACTACTACTACACATGTTTTATATCAACTGCCTAGAATAGGTGGATCAGTGAACCCCTGAGACCCCTTAGTCCCAGTTGCCCCTGCTTGTTCATCGACGACACCGAGGACGTGAAGACAGAAGACTCAGTCATTATGACTGACAAGCCGTTACCGACACATCACTACACACCCCTTAAGTAGGGCACTGTAGAGCTACCATCGAGTACCGAGGGTGATACCTCACTTAGCACTCCCGATGTTAATTCTGTAGCGTAGCTATCGGTAATGGGTATCGAGGGTGATTCCTCCTTGCCACATACCGGTAGCGACTCTTGTCTTACCCATACCTCGAGTGGGATCCATCGAGGGTGATCCCTCGGGTCTCCACTTGGCGTATAGCCACACAGTTACTATGACCGGGTTACTGATACATGTTAAAGACGGGTCGGCCCCAAGGGTACCCGCGAGAGATATTGGTGGGATGCGCCGCAAGGCATCCGGATACTTGGTGGGGTGCGCCGGAAGGCACTCGAGTGTTCTTGGCGGGGCGACGGGCTGCAATATGTTCGAGCTTGTCCCGCACCTTAAATTGCTAATGGGTTGGGTACTGGACCTGAGTTAGGTCATTGGCCTTAATACGCACTAACCTTCGCGTGGGGTAGTTATGGGCACTCAGCGTCGTTGTATCAGCCGAAGCTCTTCGGACGTCAGCAATGGAGCGGCGCGCGACGGATTGGGCTGGAACGTACAGCTCTGGAGTGGAGTGTACTAGGTCTGTTTCCGGCCGCGTACGCACCGTGCAGGTGTGCAAAGGGTGATTGGGCCCATGACCCCTGAGCGCATAGGATTTAGACCGGCGGGCTGGCCTCTTCGACGAGTCTAGGTGGGGCGACGACGTGCTGATATCCCGAGGGCGGACATTACCCCGGAAAGTGTGTCCGGCCGGAGGTGACTCAGGCGCGTTGGGGAATATGTGGTGCACCCCTGCAGGGATGAAATATCTATTCGAATAGCCGTGTCCACGGTAACAGGACGACTTGGAAAGGTGCTATGACCTTATACAACTTTAATCATAATTTAATTTAAAGTGAACTATGGCTCCGGGATTGCTTCCTCGCAGGGGAGTCGAGGAAGGATCTCTGGGCGTGATACTTAATTAAAATTGCTACAACAATATGACTATATATATGAGATGCAGGTCTACTCTCTTCTCATGCTGCAAGATGCTGAAGATGCTAGTCTTCGATAGGACTAGGTCTTCTCCCTATTCTTGCTTTCTGCAGTCAGTCCAGATAATACCCCTTTCATTGAGAATGATGCATATCTAGCTTAGTTGTGATATAAGTCTTGCGAGTACTTTGGATGAGTACTCACGCTGCTTTGCTTCCCCTTTTCCCCTTCGATACGTTGCTGCGTTCAGTCGAGGGAGCCCAGGAGATGGAGTTCGCTGGAGACGGCTACTACACCGCCGATGGAGCTTACTACTACGTGGAGACTGCCGACGCTCAGGAGTAGTTAGGAGGTTCCCAGGCAGGAGGCCTCGCCTCTTTCGTTCCGTTGCTTATGTTTGTGCTAGCCTTCTTAAGGCAAAACTTGTCTAACCTACGTCTGTACTCAGATATTGTTGCTTTCGCTGACTTGTGCTTGTCGGAGCTTTATATTCGAGCCCTCGAGGCCCCTGGCTTGTAATATTAAGCTGTATGACTTTTTTTGTGTGTCTTTTGTCGTGTTGTGGTACTAATCAGTGAGTCCCTAATCTTGGCCGTACGCCTTGCGTGATTGATTAGGGTTCGGACAAGAATGGGGGCGTCACATACAAGCATAGAAATTTTACTACTCTCCACACAAGAAAATTTCTTCTCATGACTAATAGTGGGAGTATCATAAAAGAATTGAATACTACAAATTGGTTCCACATTAAAAGAGTAATATTCAGTAAAAGGATATTCATAATTATGACAGGTATCATAATAGTAATCATCGCTCTTTTTCATCGCATAAGTATCATCACAATAATCATCATAAGTAGGAGGCATGCAGTCATTATAACAAATTTGATCATTCACAGTAAGGGGAATAAAAAGATCATCTTCATTAAGCATAGCATCCCCAAGCTTGGGACAAACATTAATTGCAGCAAATAAATTCTCAAACATGTCATTTTCATCAAACATAGCATCCCCAAGCTTGTGGCTTTGTATATCATAAACATAATCACTCTCATCATTAATAGTATGAATAGCACCAATAGTATAGCAATTATTTTCATCATCTTCCAAGTTGGTGCCATAAATATTTTCAAGATTATAAAAAGTATCATTATCTTCCCAATTATAATTATCACAACAAGCAATAGGCATAACAAAATCATCCTCAAGTGTATCATCTTCCACAACTATTTTAGATTCATTCTCATGAGGCCTATCAATAATGGGAGCAACATTATTTGGGAGAGATACCTCTTTACCTTTACTTTTCCTTCTTTTCTTCTTCTTCACCACATTATCTGTGGGTTTATTTAATTCCTCCAAGCTTCTTTTTGAAGAGGTTGGTTGAATAAAAAGCTCCTCCTCGTTACCTGATTCATCATAAGAAAAAATAGGAGGATATTGGGAAACCTCTTCCCCTTCATTAGTATTCTCTTCATATTCTATTTGTTTTCTTGTCTTTAAGTAATTGGCAATATAAGGATTCTCAATGCAATTTACCATGCAATACATATAGATTTCATTTAGATCAAAATCAATCATTTTCATGAGAACCCAAGGTGGAACATCCTTAGTTTTATGTTTCATTTCTTCATACCCCAGAAATGGACTAAGTTCATTATAATGCTCAAGCGTAATGAGGTTATCACAATTTTTGGACACAATTTGATCATGAAATAATTCACATTGGAAATTAAAATGACCACTTTCATTGCAAAGTTCACAAGGACGGCGAGAAATATTAAGTCTTTCAGCACAAACATATAGCCTCTCTTGTAACCATTTAGTTTCTAAATACTTATGCCTCTTACAAAATCTATCTTCCCTTTTAGGCATGTCTTCACAAACTCTATGCACTCCACAAAAATTGACATGCTTATAGGAAATCTTTTTATCATGACTAGTGCAATCATCATTAGTACTATGGATATTCAAAGAATTCATACTAACAACATTGCAATCATGCTCATCACTCAAAGATTTAGTGCCAAACATTTTAATAACTTCTTCTTCCAACACTTGAGCACAATTTTCCTTTCCATCATTTTTGCGAAAGACATTAAAAAGATGAAGCATATGAGGCAACCTCAATTCCATTTTTTTTGTAATTTTCTTTTATAGACTAAACTAGTGAAAAACAGGAAACTAAAAGATTTAATTGCAAGATCTAAAGATATACCTTCAAGCACTCACCTCCCCGGCAACAGCGCCAAAAAAGAGCTTCATGTCTACTATGCAACCTTCTTCTTGTAGACTCGTGTTGGGCCTCCAAGCGCAGAGTTTTGTAGGACAGTAGCAAATTTCCCTCAAGTGGATGACCTAAGGTTTATCAATCCGTGGGAGGTGTAGGATGAAGATGGTCTCTCTCAAGCAACCCTGCAATCAAATAACAAAGAGTCTCTTGTGTCCCCAACACACCCAATACAATGGTAAATTGTATAGGTGCACTAGTTCGGCGAAGAGATGGTGATACAAGTGTAATATGGATGGTAGATATGGGTTTTTGTAATTAGAAAATATAAAAACAGCAAGGTAGCAAGTAACAAAAGTGAGCAAAAACGGTATTGCAATGCTTAGAAACAAGGCCTAGGTTTCATACTTTCACTAGTGCAAGTTCTCTCAACAATACTAACATAGTTGAATCATATGTAAATCCCTCACGTGCGAAAAAGAGTTCACTCCAAAGTCACAAATAGCGGAGAAAAAACGAAGAAATTATTGTAGGGTATGAAACCACCTCAAAGTTATCTTTTCCGATCAATCGTATGAGCTATCCCTATAAGTGTCACGAACAGCCCTAGAGTTCGTACTAAAATAACACCTTAAGATACACATCAACCAAAACCCTAATGTCACCTAGATACTCCAATGTCACTACGAGTACCCATGGGCTTGATTGTACGATATGCATCACACAATTTCAGATTCATCATGTTCAATCCAACACAAAGAATTTCAAAGAGTGCCCCAAAGTTTCTACCGGAGAGTCAAGACGAAAACATGTGCCAACCCCTATGCATAGATTCCCAAGGTCACGGAACCCGCAAGTTGATCACCAAAACATACATCAAGTGAATCAATAGAACATCCCATTGTCACCATAGATATCCCATCGCAAGACATACATCAAGTGTTCTCAAATCCTTAAAGACTCAATACGATAAGAAAACTTCAAAGGGAAAACTCAATTCATCACGAGAAGATAGAGAGGGGAAAACTCCATATGATTCATCTATATTAATAAAGCTCGCGGTACATCAAGATCGTGTCATCTCAAGAACACGAGAGAGAGAGAGATCAAACATATAGCTACTGGTACATACCCTCAGCCCCGAGTGTGAACTACTCCCTCCTCGTCATGGAGACCACCGGGATGATGAAGATGGCCTTCGGTGATGGTTTCCCCCCTCCGGCAGGCTGTCGGAACGGGCTCCCGATTGGTTTTTCGTGGCTACAGAGGCTTGCGGCTGCAGAACTCCCGATCTAGGTTTCTTTCTGGAGGTTTCTGTATTTATAGGAATTTTTGGCGTCGGAAACAAGTCAGGGGGGGCCACGAGGTGGTGACAAGCCAGGAGGGCATGCCCTAGGGGGGCGCCCTGCAGGCTTGTGGTGGCCTCGTGGCTCTTCTGGCCCAACTCCAATGCTTCGGTGGTCTCTTTTGGGCCATAAAAAATCATCGTAAATTTTCAGCCCATTTCGAGAACTTTTATTTCTGCACAAAAAATGACACCATGGTAGTTCTGCTGAAAACAGCGTCAGTCCGGGTTAGTTCTAATAAAATCATACCAAAATCATATAGAATTATTGTAAACATGGCATGAATACTTCATAAATTATAGATACGTTGGAGACGTATCAGTGGGTAGAGGCTATTCCAACTAGTAGTGCTGATCGTCACACCTTCATTAAAATGCTTAAAGAAGTTATTTTCCCAAGGTTTAGAGTCCCTAGATATTTAATGACCGATGGTGGTTCACATTTTATCCATGGTGCCTTTCGTAAGATGCTTGCTAAATATGATGTTAACCATAGAATTGCATCACCTTATCATCCTCAATTTAGTGGTCAAGTTGAACTTAGCAATAGAGAAATAAAATTAATATTACAAAAAACTATCAATAGGTCTCGTAAGAATTGGTCTAAGAAATTAGATGATGCACTTTGGGCCGATAGAACAGCTTATAAAAATCCTATGGGTATGTCTCCATACAAAATGGTATATGGGAAAGCTTGTCATTTGCCTCTAGAACTAGAACACAAAGCATTTTGGGCAATTAAAGAACTCAACTATGATTTCAAACTTGCCGGTGAAAAGACGTTATTTGATATTAGCTCACTAGATGAATGGAGAACCCAAGCGTATGAAAATGCTAAGCTATTCAAAGAAAAAGTAAGAAGATGCCATGACAAAAGAATCCAAAAGCGGGAATTCAAAATAGGAGATTATGATCTTTTGTTCAACTCTTGTTTAAGATTTTTTGCAGGAAAGCTTCTCTCAAAATGGGAAGGACCATATATTATCGAAGAGGTTTATCGTTCTGGAGCTATCAAGATTAATAACGCCGAAGGTACTAACCCGAAGGTGGTCAATGGACAAAGAATTAATAATTATATCTCAGGTACGCCTATTAACGTTGAAAGCAATGTTATTCAAACCATGACACGGGAGGAACACATAAAGGAAACCTTCTGGAATACTCCAGAATACTTAAAAATGGGAGGTATGTGATAGGTAAGTAAACGGACTCCGAAAAATCCACAAAAATAGTTTTTGTTAGTTTTAGAATATTTTAGAATTTTGGAAATAAAAAAATAATCTGGAAGGTGATCGAGGTGAGCACGATACACCAGGGCGCGCCAGGCACCCCTGGGCGCGCCCTGGTGAGTTGTGCCCACCTCGGATGCCTTCCTGACTCCGTTTTCCTTCCAAATACTTGTTTCCCAAGAATAAAAATTCTCTATATATACCCCCGACTGTTTTGATGACCGCATCGTAGAAAAATCCTCTGTTCTTGTTTTGCGTCATTTTCCGATCAGATCTGTCAAGTTAGGCATCATGTCTTCCCACTCTCCCAACAATGTGGAAGAAGATGCGTGGCTAATGAAGATAGAGATGAAGAGTGAGGAGCCGGAAGTAGCCAACAAGGAGGCTATGGTGGATCATCTCCCTGAAAAGGATCAATTTATGCCAGCAAAGGAGGAAGAGGAAGAGGATATCCTTCAACCTTACTACAGTCATCTTACCCCTATTGAAATTGAAGCCTTTAAAGCTTTCAAAGCAGTTCGTGTTCAGAATAAGTTTCTCATCCGTGAAAATATTTTGCTGCAAGAACACATCAACAACCTCAGGAGGGTTATCCGCAAATTGGAGAATCTTTTGAAGCTAAAGTGTGACATCATATCACCACCACCTACATCAACACCTCCACCTTCTTCATCACCACAACCAAAGGAGACTTGAGCACACGGGTATGGGCACTCCCTTTGGCTTGAGCCAAGCTTGGGGGAGGTGCCCCGGTATCGTATCACCATCACTTTTATTCACCTTTACCTATTTTAGTTTAATCTTTAGTTTCCCTTTGCTTTAGTTCTATAATAGTTTTAGTATGATCTATTTCCGTGTGTTAGTTCCATGGCCTATCTATCTATGTAATCGAGTGAAAGTTATATAATAAAGTTTAGTTTGAGTTTTTGCCTCTTTACTTTCTTGTTGCAATCAAATAAAGGAAAAGAAACAAATGAAAAGAATCATATGCTAATCTTATGGTGAGTAATGACATCACATAAGGAAAAGTATAAGTAGTAAAATTTGTTGGAAATTAACAAACATAGCATTGGTCAATGATGCAATTCATGAAAGAATTAATAAGGGAAGAGAAGATTCACATGCAAATACACTATCTTGGACATCTTTTATGATTGTGAGCCCCCATCAAATATTATGTGTCAATTGTTGACGTTGGACGAGGAAGACAACGTAATGATTTATGCTTGTTCGTAACCACATAGAAGTTATATTGTCATAGATCCTTTAACATGTGGTGCTTGCCCAATATCTTTGCTAGCCAAAAATTCCGCATTAAGTAGAGATACTACTTGTGCATCCAAAAACCCAAACCAAACTCTTTCTTTGAGTGTCCACCATACCTACCTATGGATCGAGAAAGATCCTTCAAGTAAGTTGTCATCGGTGCAATAAGGCAATAAAAATTGCTTCTAAAAGTGTTTTGATCAATTAGTGTAAGAGAAAATTGAGCGTTATACGAACCTATGATGGCAAAGTAATAAAAGCGACGGACTTCATAATAAAGGTTGCTATCGTAGGGGCAATATAGCGTGACGTTCTTTTACATTAAGGGATTGGGCATACAAACCAATAAGCGCATGACAACCTCTGCTTCCCTCTACGAAGGGCCTATCTTTTACTTTTATGCACTTACTTTTATGCAAGAGTCAAAGTATTCTTCCCTATTCCTTTTTAATTTTTCATTTGCAAGCATCATGTGGTAAGGAAAGATCTAGGCACATATATCCAGTTGGATATGGGTGAGCATGAGTTATTATTGTTGACATCACCCTTGAGGTGAGTAAGTTGGGAAGCAAAACTATAAGCCCCTATCTTCCTACGTGTCCGGTTGAAACTTTTTGTTCATGGGTATGCCGTGAGCATTAGCAATCATAGAAGACTAAATGATAGTTGAGTATGTGGACTTGCCAAAAGGCTCCTACATGAGACCCTTCCTGAAAATATGATGAATTGTAGTTGCAAAGTTGACTGAGAACATAGTTTGTTGGTTCCCAATAAGGTTTATGCGTCATACTTCTATGTTGTGATGAATTGTTACTTGTTCATGAGAAGCTATATGATAAAAATGTATTAAAATAAGTTCCTATGTTATAATTTATTGTTGTTATGATAATAAGCATGATGCTTCTATGTCCGTATTTTGTTTTTATCGACACCTCTCTCTCAAATCATGTGGACATGCTTTTCAATATCGGCTTTCGCTTGAGGACAAGCGAGGTCTAAGCTTGGGGGAGTTGATACGTCCATTTTGCATCATGATTTCCTACTATTATTTACTTTGTTTTGTTGAATAATAATGCTTTGGGGAGTGATTCTAATGCCTTTTCTCTCATAATATGCAAGGTTTACACCAAGAGGGAGAATACCAGCAGCTGGAATTCTGGACCCAAGAAAAGCATGTCAGAGATGCCTATTCTGCACAACTCCAATGAAGCTGAAAATTTACGGAGATTATTTTTGCATTTAATAAAAAATACTGGAACTAAAAACTACCGGGGGAGGCCCACCAGGTGGGCACAACCCACCAGGGCGCGCCAGGCACCCCTGGGCGTGCCCTAATGGGTTGTGCTCACCCAGGCCCACCTCCGGTGCCCATCTTCTGGTATAAATTCCCAAAAAAACTAGAAAAAAATAAGAGGAGGACTTTCGGGATGAAGCACCGCTGCCTCGAGGTGAAACTTGGGCAGGAGCACTTTTGCCCTCCGGCGGAGCGATTCCGCCGGGGGAACTTCCCTCCCGGAGGGGGAAATCGAAGCTATCGTCATCACCAACACCCCTCTCATCTTTGGGAGGCCAATCTTCATCAACATCTTCAACAGCACCATCTCCTCTCAAACCCTAGTTCATCTATTGTGTTCAATCTTTGTACCGGAACCTCAGATTGGTACCTGTGGGTGACTAGTAGTGTTGATTACCTTGCGTAGTTGATTACTATATGGTTTATTTGGTGGAAGATTATATGTTCAGATCCAATATGCTATTCAATACCTCTCTGATCTTGAGCATGTTTATTATTTATCATTAGTTACCTTTGTTCTTGAGGTCACGGGAGAAGTCATGTTGCGAGTAATCATGTGAATTTGATATGTGTTTGATATCTTGATGATATGTATGTTGTGATTCCCTTAGTGGTGTCATGTGAACGTCGACTAAATGACACTTCACCATTCATGGGCCTAAGGGAATGCATTGTGGAGTAGTTATTAGATGATGGGTTGCTAGAGTGACAGAAGCTTAAACCCTAGTTTATGCGCTACTTCGTAAGGGGCTGATTTGGATCCACATGTTTAATGCTATGGTTAGACTTTGTCTTAATACTTTTCTCGTAGTTGCGGATGCTTGCGAGGGGGTTAATCATAAGTAGGTTGTTAGTTCAAGTAAGAACAACACCTTAACACCGGTCCACCCACATATCAAATTATCAAAGTAGCGAACACGAATCAAACCAACATGATAAAAGTGACTAGACGAAATTCCCGTGTACCCTCAAGAACACTTTGCCTATTACTAGTGATTGTTCTAGCCTGTCCTTTGCCTCAAAAGGATTGGGCTATCTTTCTGCACCTTGTTTACCATTACCGTTACTTGCTCGTTACCAATTATCTTGCTATCAAACTATGTGTTACCTACAATTTCAGTGCTTGCAGAAATTACCTTGCTGAAAACCGCTTGTCATTTCCTTCTGCTCCTCGTTGGGTTCGACACTCTTACTTATCGAAAGGACTATGATTGACCCCCTATACTTGTGGGTCATCATTGGGTCTTGCCCATCGCATCATTCTCCTAATGATGTGATCCCATTATCAAATGACAACTCATGTCTATGGTTAGGAAACCTTAACCATCTTTGATCAACGAGTTGTTGGAAATAAGCCCTAGAGGCAATAATAAATTGGTTATTATTATATTTCCTTGTTCATGATAATCGTTTATTATCCATGCTGTAATTTTATTGATAAGAAACTCAAATACATGTGTGGGTACATAGACAACACTGTGTCCCTAGTATGCCTCTAGTAAACTAGCTTGTTGATCAAAGATGGTCAAGGTTTCCTAGCCATAGACATGAGATGTCATTTGATAATGGGATCACATCATTAGGAGAATGATGTGATGGACAAGACCCAAACTATGAACGTAGCATATGATCGTGTCAGTTTATTGCTATTGTTTTCTGCATGTCAAGTATATGTCCCTATGACCATGAGATCATGCAACTCACTGACACCGGAGGAATACCTTGTGTGTATCAAACATCGCAACATAACTGGGTGACTATAAAGATGCTCTACAGGTATCTCCGAAGGTGTCTGTTGAGCTGGCATGGATCGAGACTGGGATTTGTTACTCCATATGACGGAGAGGTATCTCAGGGCCCACTCGGTAATACAACATCACAATAAGCCTTGCAAGCAATGTGACTAAAGTGTTAGCCATGGGATCTTTTACTACAGAACGAGTAAAGAGACTTGCCGGTAACGAGATTGAACTAGGTATAGAGATACCGACGATCGAATCTTGGGCAAGTAACATACCGAAGAACAAAGGGAACAAAATACGGGATTAACTGAGTCCTTGACATAGAGGTTCAACCGATAAAGATCTTCGTAGAATATGTAGGAACCAATATGGGCATCCAGGTCCCTCTATTGGTTATTGACCATAGAGGTGTCTCGGTCATGTCTGCATAGTTGTCAAATCCGCAGGGTCTGCACACTTAAGGTTCGGTGACGTTTCGGTATAGTTGAGTTACGTATGTTGGTGACCGAAGGTTGTTTGGAGTCCCGGATGAGATCCCGGACGTCACGAGGAGCTCCGGAATGGTCCGGAGGTAAAGATTGATATATAGGAAAGTGGTATTTGGGTTCCGGAAAGGTTTCGGGTACTTTAGGTAGTGTACCGGGAGTGACGAATGGGTTCCGAGGGTCCACCGGGTGGGGCCCACCCACCCCGGGGGGCCACATGAGCCCAAGAGGTGGCGCACCAGCCCCTGGTGGGCTGGGCAGCCGACCCCATGGGGGCCCATGCGCCCAAGAGGAAAAAGGTGGAGGTTGGAAGGAGTAGGACACCTTCCTAAAACGAATCCACCTCCTAGTAGGAGGTGGATTCCACCTCCTTGAGGTGGTTCGGCCGAATCCTCCTTGTGGAGGGTTTGAGGCTGCCTCCGCCCCTCCCTTCCTCCTATATATACTAGAGGATTTCAGGGCAGCCCCAACCCTAATTGCCACGTGCTGCCCTCTTCTTCCTCTAGATCGTTTCTCCTCTAGTCTAGTTTCGGCGGTGCTTAGGCGAAGCCCTGCCGGAATAGTTCCACCACCACCACAGCCGCGCCGTCGCGCTGCCGGAGAACTCATCTACCTCTCCGCTCCCTCTTGCTAGATCAAGAAGGCGGAGATTGTCATCGAGCTGTACGTGTGCTGAACGCGGAGGTGCCGTCCGTTCGGCACTAGATTGGAAGGACCGTGACTGGATCGCGAGACGGATCATGGTGGGATCGCGGGACGGCTTGCGATTTGTATAGCGAAGATGTTCGACTACATCAACCGTGTTTCTTAAACGCTTTCGCTTAGCGATCTACAAGGGTATGTAGATCCACTCTTCCTCTCGTAGATGCTCATCACCATGGATAGATCTTGCGTGTGCGTAGGAAAATTTTTGTTTCCCATGCAACATTCCCCAACAGTGGTATCAGAGCTAGGTCTATGCGTAGATGAGATCACGAGTAGAACACAAAGGAGTTTGTGGGCATTGATGTTCAGATTGCTTCCTCCCTTGGTCTTTTCTTGATTCAGCGGTATTGTGGGATGAAGCGGCCCGGACCAACCTTACTCGTACGCTTACGAGAGACCGGTTCCATCAACTGACATGTGACTTTGTTGCATAAAGATGGTTGGCGGGTGTTTGTCTCTCCCACTTTAGTTGGATCGGATTCGACAAAGGCGGTCCTTGAGAAGGTTGAATAGCAATTTGTGTATCACTGTTGTGGTTTTGCGTAGGTAAGAATCGTTCTTGCTAGATACCCGTAGCAGCCACGTAAAACATGCAACAACAATTAGAGGACGTCTAACTTGTTTTTGCAGGGTATGTTGTGATGTGATATGGCCAATTACATGATGAGATATATGTGATGTATGAGATGATCATGTATTGTATAGAATATCACGACTTGCATGTCGATGAGTACGGCAACCGGCGGGAGCCATAGGGTTGTCTTTAATTTATTTTCGCCGTTTTTGCTTTACTTTATCGCTTTGAGTTAGCAATAGTCGTAGAAGCAACAGTTGGCGCGACAACCTCATGGCGACACGTTGATGAAGATCAAGATGATGGAGATCATGGTGTCATGCTGGTGACGATGGAGATCTTGCCGGTGCTTTGGAGATGGAGATCAAAAGCACAAGTTCATGGCCATATCATGTCACTTACGATTTTCATGTGATGTTAATCCTTTTATGCATCTTATTTTGCTTAGGACGATGGTAGCATTATAAGGTGATCCCTCACAAAAATTTCAAGATAAAATTGTGTTCTCCCCGAGTGTGCACCGTTGCGAAAGTTCGTCGTTTCGAAACACCACGTGACGATCGGGTGTGATAGACTCTACGTTCGCATACAGCGGGTGCAAGCCAGTGTTGCACGTGTGGAACACTCAGGTTAAACTTGACGAGCCTAGCATGTACAGACATGGCCTCGGAACACAAGAGACCGAAAGGTCGAACATGAGTCATATAGTAGATATGATCAACATGAAGATGTTCACCATTGAAACCACCTCATCTCACGTGATGATCGGACTTGGGTTGGTGAATTTGGATCATGTGACACTTGAATGACCAGAGGGATGTAAATTTGAGTGGGAGTTTTTAATATGATTAACTAAACTCATTATCTTGAACAATAGTCTAAGTTGTCTTTGTAAATTATGTTGTAGATTAATAGCTCGCGCTGTAGCTCCCCTGATTTTATATGTTCCTAGAGAAATAGAGTTGAAAGATGATGGTAGCAATAATGTGGATTGGGTCCGTGACCTGAGGATTGTCCTCATTGCTGCACAGAAGGCTTATGTCCTTAATGCACCGCTCGGTGCGCCACCCCCTCAAGCGTCGTCTATAGATGTTGTGAACATCTGACAGGCACATTATGATGACTACTTGATAGTTCAGTGCGTCATGGATTACGACTTAGAAATGAGGCTCCAAAATGTTTTGAACGTCACGAAACATATATATGAGATGTTCTAAGAGCTGAAATTGGGATCTCAGGCTCGTGCCCGTGTTGAGAGGTATGAGACCTCCAACAAGATTCTTTGCCTGCAAGATGAAGGAGAATAGCTCAATCGGTGAGCATGTGCTTAGATTGTCTGGGTGCTACAATCGCTTGAATTGAGTGGGAGTTGATCTTCCAGATAAGATAGTGGTTGATATAGTTCTCTAAGTCACTGCCACAAAGTTACTAGAGCTTCGTGACGAACTATGAAATACCAGGGATGGAAATTATAATCCCTAAGTTATTCGTGATGTTTGACACCGCGAAGGTATAAATCAAGAAGGAGCATCAAAGTGTTGATGGTTAGTAAAACCACTAGTTTCGAGAAGGGCAAGGGCAAGGAGTGAAACTTCATGGATGGCAAGCCAGTTGCTGCTCCAGTGAAGAAACCCAAGGTTGAACCCAAACCCGAGACTAAGTGCTTCTATTATGAGGAGAGCGGTCGCTAAAGCGGAACGACCCAAGATACTTGGTAGATAAGAAGGCTGGCAACGTCAATAGAAGTATATTTGATATACGTGTACCTTACTAGTACTCCTAGTAGCACCTGGGTATTAGATACCGGTTCCGTTGCTAAATGTTGGTAACTCGAAATAAAATCTATGAAATAAATGGACACTAGCTAAGGGTGAGGTGACGATGTGTGTTGGAAGTGTTTCCAAGGTTGATGTGATCACCATCGCACGCTCTCTCTACCTTCGGGATTAGTGATGAACCTAAATAAATGTTATTTGGTGTTTGCGTTGAGCATGAACGTGATTGGATCATGTTTATTCAATACGGTTATTCATTTAAGTTAGAGAATAATGGTTATTCTGTTTACATGAATAATACCTTCAATGGTCATGCATCCAATGTGAATGGTTTATTGAATCTCGATCGTAGTAATACGCATGTTCATAATATTGATGCCAAAAGATGCAAAGTTAATAATGATAGTACCACTTACTTGTGGCACTGCCGCCAAGGTCATATTGGTGTAAAGTGCATGAAGAAACTCCATGCTGATGGATCTTTTTGACTCACTCGATTTCGAATCGGTTGAGACATGCGGACCATGCCTCTTGGGCAAGATGACTAAAAGACCCTGTTTTCCGATATGATGGAGCGGGCAAGTGACTTATTGGAAATGATACATGTTGATGTAAGCGATCCAATGAGTGTTGAAGCGTGCGGTGGATATCGCTATTTTCTTACCTTCACTGATGATTTGAGTAGATATGGGGATATTTACTTAATGAAACACAAGTATGAAACGTTTGAAAAGTTCAAACAAATTCAGAGTGAAGTTTGAGATCATCGTGACAAGAAGATAAAATGTCTACTATATGATCGTGGAGGTAAATATCTGAGTTACGAGTTTGGTATGCAACTTAAGACAATGTGGAAGTTGTTTCACAACTCACGCCACCTGGAACACCATAGTGTGATGGTGTGTCCGAATGTCGTAGTCGTGCTCCATTGGATATGGTACGTGCTATGATGTCTCTTATCGATTTACCACTATCGTTTTGGGGTTATGCATTAGAGACAACTACATTCACTTTAAATAGGGCACCATCTAAGTCCGTTGAGATGACACCGTATGAATTTTGGTTTGGCAGAAACCTAAGCTGTCATTTCTTAATGTTTGGGGCTGCGACACTTATGTGAAAAAGGTTTCAACCCGATGAGCTCGAACCCAAAGCAGACAAATGCATCTTCATAGAATACCGTAACGTAACAGTTGGGTATACCTTCTATCTCAGATCCAAGCGCAAAGTGTTTGTTGCTAAAAATGGGTCCTTTCTCGAGAAAGAGTTTCTCTCGAAAGAATTGAGTGGGAGGAAAGTAGAACTAGATGCGGTTGTTGAACCGTCACTTCAGTTGGACAGTAGCACAACGCAAAAAGATGTTTCTGCGATGCCTACACCAAGTGAAGAGGAAGCAAATGATGATGATCATGAAGCTTCGGATCAAGTTACTACCAAACCTCGTAGGTCGACAAGGACTCGTACCGCCCCTGAGTGGTACGTCAATCCTGTCTTAGAGGTCATGTTGTTAGACAACAGTGAACCTACGAGCTATGAAGAAGCGATGGTGGGCCCGAATTCCAACAAATGGCTAGGAGCCATGAAATCCGAGAAAGGATCCATGTATGAAAACCTATGGACTTTGGTAGACTTGCCCGTTAAACGGCAGGCCGTTGAGTACAAATGGACCCTTAAGAAGAAGACAGACGCTGATGGTAAATGTCACCATTTATAAAGCTTGACTTGTCGCAAACAAGTTTCCAACACAGTTCAAGGAGTTGACTACGATGAGACTTTCTCACCTGTAGCGATGCTAAAGTCTGTTTGAATTATGTTAGCAGTTGCTGCATTTTTTGATTATGAAATCTGGCAGATGGATGTCAAAACATCGTTTCCTTAACGGTATCCGTGAGGAAAGGTTGTATGTGATACAACTGGAAGGTTTTGTCAGTCCTAAGGATGCTAAAATGTATGCAAGCTCCAGTGATCCTTCTATGGACAGGAGCAAGCATCTCGGAGTTGGAATATACGCTTTGATGAGGTGATCAAAGTTTTTGGGTCTATACAAAGTTTATGAGAAACTTGTATTTACAATAAAGTGAGTGGGAGCACTATAGAATTTCTGATAAGTATATGTGGATGACATATTGTTGATCGGAAATGATGTAGAATTTCTGGAAAGCATAAAGGGTTGTTTGAAAAGGAGTTTTTCAAAGGAAAACCTGGAATGAAGCTACTTAAATATTTGGCATCAAGATCTATAGAGATAGATCAAGACGTCTGATAAAACTTTCAATGAGTACATACCTTGACAAGATTTTGAAAGAGTTCAAAATGGATCAGTCAAAGAAAGAGTTCTTGCCTGATTTGTAAGGTGTGGAGTTGAGTGAGACTCAAAGCTCGACCACGGTAGAAGAAAGAGAAAGGACGAAGGTCGTCCCCTATGCCTTATCCATAGACTCTGTATAGTATGCTATGTTGTCTACCGCAGCTGGTGTGTGCCTTGCCATGAGTCTGTCAAGGGGTACAAGAGTGGTCCAGGAGTGGATCACTGAACAACGGTCAAAATTATCCTTAGTTACTAGAGGACTAAGGAAATGATTCTCGATTATGGAGGTGATAAAGAGTTCATCATAAAGGGTTACGTCGATGCAAGCTTTGACACCAATCCGGATAACACTGAGTAGCAATCCGGATACGTATAGTGGATCAGCCATTTGGAATAGCTCCAAGTGGAGCGTGGTAGCATCTGCAGTATGACATATAGATTTGCAAAGAACATACGGATCAGAATGTAGCAGACCGTTGACTAAGACCTCTCTCACATGCAAAGCATGATCGAACCCCAGAACTCATTGGGTGTTAGATTCATAACAATGTAAATCACATGGTGATGTGAACTAAATTATTGACTCTAGTGCAAGTGGGAGACTGTTGGAAATATGCCATAGAGGCAATAATAAATTGGTTATTATTATATTTCCTTATTCATGATAATCGTTTATTATCCATGCTGATTGTATTGATTGTAAACTCAAATACATGTGTGGGTACATAGACAACACTTTGTCAATAGTATGTCTCTAGTAAACTAGCTTGTTGATCAAAGATGGTCAAGGTTTCTTAGCCATAGACATGAGATGTCATTTGATAATGGGATCACATCATTAGGAGAATGATGTGATGGACAAGACCCAAACTATGAACGTAGCATATGATCATTTCAGTTTATTGCTATTGTTTTCTACATGTCAAGTATCTGTTCCTATGACCATGAGATCATGCAACTCACTGACACCGGAGGAATACCTTGTGTGTATCAAACATCGCAACGTAACTGGGTGACTATAAAGATGCTCTACAGGTATCTCCGAAGGTGTCTGTTGAGCTAGCATGGATTGAGACTGGGATTTGTTACTCCATATGACGGAGAGGTATCTCAGGGCCCACTCGGTAATACAACATCACAATAAGCCTTGCAAGCAATGTGACTAAAGTGTTAGCCATGGTATCTTGTATTACAGAACGAGTAAAGAGACTTGCCAGTAACAAGATTGAACTAGATATAGAGATACCGACGATCGAATCTCGGGCAAGTAACATACGGAAGAACAAAGGGAACAGCATACGGGATTAACTGAATCCTTGACATAGAGGTTCAACCGATAAAGATCTTCGTAGAATATGTAGGAACCAATATGGGCATCTAGTTCCCGCTATTGGTTATTGGCCGTAGAGGTGTGTCGGTCATGTCTGCATAGTTGTCGAACCCACAGGGTCTGCACACTCAAGGTTCGGTGACGTTTCGGGATAGTTGAGTTATGTATGTTGGTGACCGGAGGTTGTTCGGAGTCCTGGATGAGATCCCGGATGTCATGAGGAGCTCCGGAATGGTCCGGAGGTAAAGATTGATATATAGGAAAGTGCTATTTGGGTTCCGGAAAGGTTTCGGGTACTTTCGGTAGTGTACCGAGAGTGACCAATGGGTTCCGGGGGTACACCGGGTGGGGCCCACCCACCCCGGGGGGGCACATGGGCCCAAGAGGTGGCGCACTAGCCCCTGGTGGGCTGGGCAGCTGACCCCATGGGGGCCCATGCGCCCAAGAGGAAAAAGGTGGAGGTTGGAAGGAGTAGGACACCTTCCTAAAACGAATCCACCTCCTTGAGGTGGTTCGGCCAAATCCTCCTTGTGGAGGGTTTGAGGCTGCCTCCTCCCCTCCCTTCCTCCTATATATACTAGAGGATTTCAGGGCAGCCCCAACCCTAATTGCCACGTGCTGCCCTCTTCTCCCTCTAGATTGTTTCTCCTCTAGTCTAGTTTCGGCGGTGCTTAGGCGAAGCCCTGCCGGAATAGTTCCACCACCAGGGGCCAAGCCAGGATAATTGGTCGCCGGGGTCAACATAAACAAGTAGAACTAATGTGTATCTTATAAAATAAAGTAGCAATAATATATGACCAAAAATGCGTAGCTCGTATTAAGTAACATGTGTATAATGTTCTTTTAGTAACCTCACATATAAAATAGTTATCAATGTATCATAAAAAAATAAGCTCCAATTACAAAAGTAGTTACCTCTATTTTTCTTGACCTTTACATTCTTTCATCTTCAAAAAATAATCTATCACATCTTATCATGCTTGGAGTTGAAGTCGCCGGCAAAGGACATGGGCGTATAGCACGTCTAACATTTGATGGATCTTCGTCATGATCAAAGTCATTGCTTGACAGTGGTGGTGATTTTCTTTTCAATTTCAAAAAATGCTCCAGTATACAATCACTACCTGGAATTTAAAATAAGCAAATAACAAAATAGAGTTAAATAGTACTACTAACATAAAAAAATACAGTACAAAGAGATTATAAATCTTTCTTACTAGCTTATCTAACATTATGTGAGTTGAGGCCTAATCCAAATTGCAATCCCCCTGATTAGATTACCACACAACCTTCAAGCAGTTATTCAAAAAATCAACACATCAAAACAAACCCTAATATAATAGGACAGTAGGGATTAGATGAAGAATATGGCTTTAGTACCTCTTACGGATCAAATCTGTGAAACAAATCTTATTTTTTGGAGTAGAGGCCAGAGGACTGGAGATTAGGAACGGCGCTTCTGGTGAACACAGGGACTGTCGGGCGCACGCTTGAGAATGAGCGAAAGAGATGTAAGATCGATCGGTAGCTTTTTTGTCTAAGCGAAATCAATTGGAAGGGTCGACTGGGCCTGCGTGGTCCTGCCGACCCAAAAGTACTGCAGGAGTGCGTAACTCCGATCTATTTTTTAGATCGATCGGGAAATTATTTGGAAGGAGATCGATCAGGAAGTGTGCAGTTGGATGCGAACTTCAAAGTGGCAATGGGCCTACGTGCATCAGTATTGGGCTGCTATGAGCTGGGCCTTTTGTGACTGGGGGTCAAAAACAATTCACTGCATCATTTTACCTTATGGGCTGTATATATATAACTGGGTTTGGCCGTGGTCATCGGGGTCAATTGACCCCGACCCAACACTGTAGCTCCGCCCCTGTCCACCACCACCACCGCTGCGCCGTTGCGCTGCCGGAGAACTCATCTACCTCTCCACTCCCTCTTGCTGGATCAAGAAGGCAGAGATCGTCATCTAGCTATACGTGTGCTGAACGCGGAGGTGCCATCCGTTCGTCAATAGATTGGAAGGACCGTGATTGGATCGCGGGACGAATCATGATTGGATCGCGAGACGGATCGTGGTGGGATCGCGGGACGGCTTGCGATTTGGATCGCGAAGACGTTCGACTACATCAACCGCGTTTCTTAAATGTTTCTGCTCTGCGATCTACAAGGGTATGTAGATCCACTCTCCCTCTCGTAGATGCTCATCACCATGGATAGATCTTGCGTGTGCGTAGGAATTTTTTTTCGCATGTAACATTCCCCAACACGAGCTAGTCTGGTAGAGGCTCACTAGGGACACACTGTTTTTTATATATCCACACATGTATTTAAGTTTCCAGTCAATACAATTATAGCATGGATAATAAACGATTATCATGAACAAGTAAATATGATAATAACCACTTTATTATTGCCTCTAGGGCATATTTCCAACAACATAGCCGCTGCCACCACCGTCAATCAGACATTAATTATAACAATGAGAATGCAACTAAAAACAAGCAATTCAAATGATGACTAAATGAAGCAATTCAACTATGTGAGTTGACACTCCCATCCCACTTAGACGGCGGCCAAGCACTTGTGCATAGTAGCCGACATACTTGTTTATTTCCCCTTGAATGACCCCCCCATTGCGGGTGGTCATGATAGGATGCGGCTCGACATATTCCTTGTGTTCATGATAGTGCGTAGGACAACTCTAATCCCCTATCCGGCGTTCGAGGAGTAAAATTTCTCTTTTACTCCTCTAACTGGCACCTAGCCGAACCCCTAAACCAAATGAGGAGGACAATTTTTAATCTGCCTCCTCTCCGGCGCCTAAATATACCCGGCCGCTACCGCTTAGAGGAAAAAATATGCTCCCTCGCGCCTCTCCCCCGGGTCTGCCTCATCGCGGGCGCACCTCCCAGTGACTGCCCGTCGGCCCCGCCGCTACCTCGTTTCCTCCCTTGGCACTCGCCGCCCTTTTTGTACGACTCTGAGCCCGTTCGCCGCCCATTGCTGTCGTTGGAATCAAAGTGAAACACCACCGCTGTCGCCATAGACGATTAGTAAGATTGTGTCGAATCACTACTAGGGAAAACCCTAGCAGTAGCGCCGGTTTTTGGACTAGTAGTAGCGCGGGTGCCCGCGCTACTGCTACGGTGCTACAGCTAACTTTTAGCACTAGCGTCGGTTGACCAGCGCTACAGCTAAATTTAAGTAGTAGGGACTGTTGCCCAGCGCTACTGGAAACTGAGTTAGCAGTAGCGTGCTTTTCTAACCCACGCCACTATTAATCACACATATTTCTTTTTTTATATTTATGTTGTATTTACACACGGTTATACATATTAATATAGAACATCAATAATAATTATGCAAGCAACAACATTTAGATTAAAGTGGATGGATGCAAGTGACCAAGTTGAATTATAGGAAAATACGATGTTGCGTGTCATATAACTTATCATCCTCTTAATCATCTAACAACTCATCATCCTCTTAATCATCTAACAACTCATCATCATCTTAATCATCTAACAACTCATCCTAATCGATCATGCCAAGTTAATATAAACCAGAAAAACTTCTCTCTCATAGGACCTAGTCCTCCCTCCTAGGTAAAATGTCATAAAACAGAATAACACCTATGTCTCCATGATGAAGCAAAGAGATCCAACGGTCTCCTACTTGTGGCTTGCAATCCTTCTTTATTTCTCCCCATGCTTCAATTTGGAGCCGTCCTTGTGGTTTATGCTCAGTCGAGTATGCAAAAGCGAACTGGACCCTTGTAGGGCTTTTAATTGTCATATAACCTTTGTCATGCATCAACGGAGGCACAACACCATTTGGAAGTTTCTATTGAAGAACATAATAGTAGCCTAGTTAGCAATGTAATCAACACCATTTACACAATAGTAGTGTACTTAATTAGCAACTCTTACCAAGATATTTCCGCGAATGTCATCCGCCCTCAACCTATGCACTAGTGGCATGTATAATGTATAATTTGGGCCAGGTCCCATATTAAACGGGTAGTTGTCCCTACCAGACAGGACACCACTAACAAAGGTGACAAGAACATCCTTCTCCTCCCAAGTTAGATGTGATCCATAAGTGTAGTGTGTCGTGTCAACTATTTTCCATGTTTCACTCGAAGAAAGGAAATAAGAAGTAAATTATAAATTAACAAATTTAGTATGAATGAACACCAACTATTTTTAAATATACAATGCAAATTACTTGACAAATATGGTTGACAAACTCACATGGAGGTAAAACTGGAAGCATATCGACATCCAGCCAAATGTCGATATTACCTTCAATATGATCTTCAGGACGAAGATCGAAGGTTATTTCCATATCCTGTTATTAACTGCATTCATTACTTTGACCAGAAATGTGTGACCATGTTTAGTCCTCAGGTTAGCTCTCCTCGTCTCCATACTCTCATGGTCTTCAAAACCGAGCCACTCCAAGACATATTGTCTTGCATGGCAGGAGATGAACTAGTCGAATTGTATAAAACAAAAATTACACGTTGAAGCAAATAAACATAAGTCATGCTTAATTACGAAAAAACACTTGTCATCGTTGCGTACCGTAGAAACATCGAAGGTCTCGTCAAGCTTGATGGTGAAGAACCTGCCGTCTCGCAGGTGAGGCCTGTCACACAGACCGTAATCTTCGCCGCAGAGTTCACACTCAGTGATGCTATCGTCGTCAGACATTTCATGTGTTCATGATTCAAAAATTCGACATGACCATTATTAAAATAAGACATATTGAGCGCCTGAAATTTGCGGAACGGAAATGAATCAACATTCCGGCAAAACATAGGCACTAGGAGGTATTCCCTGCAATAACATACACACATGTCCAAATAGACCTAATTCAATATCGGTTGACTTTCAGTCTGTCGAGGCTTTCCTAAAAAAACTCTCAATATCTCTTGGTGTGTTGGTGAGCACTCTCTCATACTGATATGGTCGTGTATGTTGGTGGACACTCTCTCGCACTAATAGTTCGACCGTCGGTGATGGGCGTAGCTCTTCTTCTCTCCTTGCGCATTATATCTAGGTATATATCGCAAGAAGAGAAGAAGAGGAAGTGACCCCCACGACAACAGTCGGGATTTCTCCATCAATAACACACATGAAAGTCACTCAAGGAGCAACGACAGACCGAAAGTACCTGATTTTTTTACTAAAAATTTCTAGACCTATTTTTTTACTAAAAAAATTATAATGCATGAGGTATTTATAATGAAACTTCTTATCTTAAAACTTCTGAAATTGCTACTCAATTTATAATGAACTATCTACCTATAAACTAAATCCCTACAAAAACTAAATCCAACCTATAAACTATCTACCATATGAACCCTATAATAAAATTTTCATATAATTTTTATGCAATTGCTAATCAATTTATAATGAACTATCTACCTATAAACTAAATCCCTACAAAAACTAAATCCTACCTGTAAACTATGTACCATATGAACCCTAAAACTTAAAACAAAGAAGAAGAGAGGTAGAGGATGGAGGCTACCTATCGACGACGGGCCGGGGAAGGATGGGGTGGGAGGGACGGAGGAGGGCGGGACGGGCCGGGGAGGGACGGGGGAGGGAGGGACGGGTCGGGGAGGGACGGGATGAGGGAGGGACGGGACGGGACGAGGGAGATGGGGAGAGGGCCGGGACGGGACGAGGGAGGGCCGGGACGGGGAGGGCCGCCGCGTTGGGAGGACGGCCGGGAGGAGCGCCGGCGCAAGGGAGAGAGTGGAGAGGGAGGGAGTGAGGAGGGAGAGAGTGAGACGGGCGTGCAGGGAAGAAGGTAAAGTTTCAAGAGCGCTACTTAGCAGTAGCGCGGGGCAACAAAGGGCGCTACTGCTACGGATTTAGCAGTAGCGTCGGTTTTTGACAACCGCTAGTACTACAGGTAGCCCCTGTCGGTCACGAAGGGACCACTTAGCAGTAGCGCTGGGTGAGCATACCACGCTACTGCTAAGTGGCTACCTGTAGCGCCTGTTGGTGCCTGCGCTACTACTACTTAGCAGTAGTGCTGTCTATTTATCTTGCTATACTACTAAAATCCTATCTATAAGCTTTCTCCTAGTAGTGAATCTTGTTCCTCTTTGGCGGCCGGCACAACTGACCTTGCTTGCACACCTCTCCAGGTCTTTCCCACGCATTGCCACCCGCTGCTTTGGCCTAATCAACGCCGGTCGGCTGGTGCACCACCACCATAGCGCAAGTATTCGGTGGTTTGCCTAGGTGCGTTTTTTCTTTCGTTTCATTGTGAACCAAGCCGTTTGGATTGAACCGAGCAGTTTGAATTGAACATGAAGAAGTTGAGGGAGATGGTCTTCAAGGACTCGATGTCATCCGAAGAGGAAGATGACAACGAAGACTTTGAGAACGTTCTTGGCATGATTTTCAATGATGATATTCGGCAGCCTAGGAGAGGATCGAAGTTTGGCCGCATACAAATCAACCGTGATAGAGCGGAGGTCCATGCCAAGATCATGAGAGACTACTTTGATCCAAATCCAACCTATCAGGAGAAGTACTTTCGACGACACTTTCGGATGCACACAAGTCTTTTTCTGAGCATTGCGAAAGTCGTTGTGAAGTATGATGACTGGTTCAATCTTCAAAGAAATGTATGCGGAGAGATAAGTGCAAGCCCTGTGATGAATTGCATTGTGGTTGTTCGAGTCTTGTCATATGATTGTTCGGTCAATGCAATTCACGACTTTGTCTGCATTAGTGAAGAAACAATTTTGGAGGTCGTTCGAAGGTTCACTAAAGCAGTGATCGATGTTTTTGGACAGGAGTACTTGAGGGCACCTAATGAGGAAGACACCCAGAGGCTGATGATAGAGATTGCAACAAGAGGATGGCCAGGGATGCTTAGATCACTTGATTGTATGCACTGGACATGGAAGAATTATCTTGCGGGGTGGAAGGGTCAGTACAAAGGCCATTGCAACAATCCAACGATCATTCTGAGGCAGTTGCAACGAAGGATCTTTGAATATGGCATTCTCTTTGGTTTGCCTGGCTCTCACAATGACTTGAATGTGCCATCGAGATCACCACTATTTTCTAGGCTTATTACAGGAGATGCTCTTGCTTGCAACTATTCGATCAATGGGAATAACTACTTGATGGGTTGCCACATTAGTCAAAACAATTATGCGTCGAAAAGGTAACAAAACTATTCACTTTTCCCAATGTTATGAAGCAGCTAGGAAAGATGTGGAGAGAGCCTTCTCGGTGTGCTTCAGAAGCGCTTTGCAATTGTTTGTGGCCTTGCCGAGTACTGGAGCTCCAAGGTTCTATGGCAGATCGTGACTTGTTGCATCATATTGCATAACATGATCATTGAAGATGATAGAGATATGCGTGAGATATTTCAGTACATCACCAACAGGACTCCGGTTGAGCCAGAGTATGATCCAAATAGGATCCAGGCATTCCTTGAAGGGCATTGTAAGATCGAGAACCGACAAGTTTATAGTCAGCTTCAAGAAGATTTTATTAAGCGTCACTCGTAACTTCATAACACTTCCTAGTTGTGTTATTTGCTACATTTGTACCAATTAGTGTGTTTAAATTTGAATAATTTGGTTCATAAACTTTCAATTCAGTTTGTAAAATTCATTCGTGATTTGCTTGAACCTTCATATTTATGTTTATTTTCTATATGTGTGCTAACATGTAGTTCCAATGTAAACTAGAATTGCATAAGTTAGGCAAAACAAAATTTTACTCCGTCATATTTAGGGAATCGGCTAGGTCCACCCAAAAGTTAGCGGAGTAAATATACCACACTAAGCTTTGCTCGACCGGATCCTACTCTATTTTATATGGTATCTGTTAGAGTTGGCCTTATGGAGCTTCTCCCAATACCTTTTGCCATTTTGCTCCATGCCACATATAGGGTCCATGCATGTGTGTGGCCCACCAAGTTTTAACCAATGAGGTATCCTCAAAAGTTGTTAATGTCGGACCTCTTGCCTTGGCTACCTTTGCCTTTCTTTTCTTGTTGGGTTGGGTTTGATGTTCCGCAAACTTAAAACGTCGGAAAATTTGGATCCGCCAATTCAGTCAATTTGTGTAGTTTCTTGATTTTCATTGATCATGGCCGACATGGTATTATCCTAGTATTAACATGATTGCAAACAGACCTCTGTGTATGCAACTAATTGACCATGTCCGACAAAGAATGCAAGGTATTGATCGAAAAGGAGCAAAAAAATATTGTGTTCTGTCGTGTCATTTTGTTAAATAGGACATGGGTAGACCGAGCACCTCCACTTCCGGTGATTGTCCATGCCCGCGAGTGACACACGTTGTTCTCAGGCTCTTGCGTTGCCGGAAAACATCTGGAATGGCCCAATCGGCCATCAGACTGCCCTCTTTCTCGTGCGGACCGGACGATGCCTTCCTTGTTGGTGGTTGGATGGACAGGGTTTGGGGGTCTGGGCGAGGCATAGGGGACACTTCCTCCTCGAGGTCCACAGGCTGAACTCCCTGCGATGTCGCCACTTCCCTCTCACGTTGCCTTCTTTGTTGGTCCCTCCGGGCAATGTTCTCCGGCTTGCAGGCTAGATCCAAGGACGAGATCCCCGCGGATGAGGCCGAGGCAACATCCATGGTGGTCGTTGGGGATGTGCTGGAAGACATCTGGGGTGACGAATGGGGGCCGGCGGCATGGATGGGGAAGAAGGGTGGACGACGGTGATGCCTCGAACGCGGGGAATGATAGACGAAGGCGGGAGAAGGACGATAGGTTTGGTGAACTTGAGGGATTTGGTGCAATTTGTGGTGTGGTCGGGTGGTCATGTCCGACGTGGCGGACGCACCTAGACATGGCAGCAACTAAAAATCATGTTTGGCAAGCTGTCGAATGCTCAATCAGGCTGTTTTTGCGAAATCAAGTTTTAAGTGGGATGTGTCTGGACGCATAGCAGATCGAACTACTCCTGATAGTTTCGACCTTATTTTTCATCTTACTAGGAAATGTGCCAAAGTATTTGCTTCGGTGGGACAAAATTGAAAGGAGATCGACGGGATATCATGTGCTAACTGGAAACATTCAGCCAAAACTGGCGTGTAAGGGCTCTAGATCTCAGTTTGGCCACTGCATGCTTCAACCAGTTCCTTGCAATCAGACTCTACCATCATCTTAGAGCAGCCAACATCACAAAGTAATTTCAGACCTCTCTTTTAAGCCAATGCTCCAGTAGTTTGGGCGTTCATCACATGGTCAATAAGTTCTGACGCTCCGACAATCGCTTCGCTCCTAAAGTTATGTAGTATAGACGTGATTGCCCTAGTGTCAGCTTAAAAAAGTAACATCGATATTTAGTTCATACTGACCCAGTGCATGTCTCTCCCAAGTTGCTAGATCATCCGAAATTGCTGGGCGACTGGCATGGTTGACAGTGATCACCTATATAGCAAAAGCCAAGCTATTCGCTGATTTAAGTGATACACCTTTCACTGCTTCCCTGCGTTCCCACCAAACATACCATGCCCCAACTGCTATACTCTCTTGTAACCCAAGTTGGCCTAAAACTGGTGACTTCTTCAGTGGCGTCTAAAGAAGTTCTTCTAGCACCACCGAGCCAGACCAGTCAGTGATTAAGGCTTTTGCTATTACCTCATCCATACCATGGTGCTTCCATACTTCTGGGGCTCTAGTGCACTTGAAGATCAGATGTAAAATATCTTCAGGACCAGATCTACAAATTGGACATTGAGGATTTACCTTTATATGTTTGTTCCTCAAGATGCTCATTCCTGGAATTATCCCATGCAATGCTCCCCAAACGATTTTTTTATCTTGCTAGGGACTTGCAATTTCCATAACAAATCCCAAACCGGATTAGTACTAGAAGTTTCAGTTGGTGCCCTTTGTAGATGTGTTCCAAACTAGTGTTCCCATTCAATGTTGTAGGCTGAACAAACAGAAAAGTTGTGTGATTTTTTTGCAAACCAAGCAATGAAATCAGTCATATGGGATGATGATGATTGATTTCATGTGATAATGAACTAGCCAAAAAGTTGCTGCAGGAAGTGGATAATGAACTAGCCGATTCTCAAGACGAGCCTCTAGATGATGCTAACTTAATTAGGAGTGTTCAAGTCAGCATTGCATGGACCAACTTTAGGGAGCAGCTAGCTAATGACATGTTTCCTGAGTACCACGAGAGTCATTCTGAACTAGAGTTGGAGTAGGATGTGTGGCTCACCTAGATAAACATGTGTTCTCTTTTGTGCTAGCTAGTTGATCATGATGGGGCTTGAGTTGGAGTAGGATGATGAACTAGAGCTCGCTAATGATGCCTTTTGTGTGTTTTGTACATGCATCATATTAAGAAATTTACACACACACACACACACATGATATTACCTAGCATCTAATGTTGTACTTGTGTTTGGCTATTATGTGCATGTATGCTCACTTGTAGGACCATGGCTGATGGGGGCGAAAAGAAGTTTAGTAGGAATTACCTCACATGGACAGATGAAATGGACATTGCACTATTGGAGGTCCTGGTTGAGCATCACAACAATGGTGATCATGCCCAAAATGGATGGAAGTCCCATGTCTACGTTGCTGTTATAACCAATGTACGCGAGAAGTGTGACGTGATCATCACAAAGGAAAACATCATTTCAAGGTGCAAAACGTTTGAAAAGCACTATGAGGTCATTAGCAAGATGCTTTCTCAGAGTGGTTTTGGATGGGATTGGGTTAATCATAAGCTTTCAATTGATAGCGATGATGTGTGGACTAAATATGTGGCGGTAAGAAATTTATCTATTGCACATTTTGCTTGTATTCTAGGATAGGTATGCAATTGTTTGACAATTCTTTGTGTGTGTGCAGGCTAACAAGAAAGTAGCATTTTACAAGAACAAGGTCATTAAGAATTGGGATGCTATCACCACCATATACTCAAAAGATCATGCAAATGGTGAAGGTGATGTCACAGGTGCTAAAACTGTTGTAGAACCAACTACGGGACCCAATGAAGCCTCTCTTGAAGTGCCACAAAAAAAGCAGCGAACCGGTGATGCCATCTTGTGCCTACTTGGGGATATGAAAGGCTCATTTCATGATGCATTGAAGTCACTTGAACCTTTACCTCTGCCCCAAGTTACACCTCCTGCTAAAATCCTCGCGACACTTGAGATGATCCCTGATTTGGCTCGTGGTGACATTTTGCGATCTTATGGTAAGTTGATACTGGGCGAGCGCTTGTACCAAGCGCTTCTGGAGCTTCCCATGAACTTCAGGAAGGAATGGCTGCTGATGTTAAATTAGTAGAATGGCTCTTGATGGATAATATGTATGCGCGTTGCTACTTTAATTCTCCTAGTTTGTGTGAGACTTTTAAACTTGTCCTAAAGTTGCATTGTTGATGCACAAGACTTGTTATGTGTTCTGGATGGAGCGAGACATGTTATAATATGCAATGTTGTTGGCAAGCTTATCATAATATGCTGTTGTTACCTATAGTTTTGAGCCTATTTTTTCATGTTTTAAACAACTCATGGTGTTGTCAAGTCAATTCTAATATGCTACTGGGATGTACTGTTTTCAACCTATTTTTTCATGTTTTCGAATAGTTCATATTCTCCAGTGCATGTGAACATATGCTCATGTTGCTTATGTATAATTTTCAGGTGTTGTAATGTACATAGCCTATTTTTCATATATTTGAACAGTTCCTATTTATTTGCATGCTATTTTATTGTATTATAATACACAATCTCAAATATATGGCATGATCAGATTTCATTTTACAAACTTGTACAAGCAATTATTATATTGTTCATACATTTCACAATGTCTAATTCTACACTATGTGCATCCAAACAAGATTTGGCATTGCTCCTTCCCTTGAATTCCAAGTGCCCAATACAAGAACATCCAAACACAAAGTGTGGCATTGCAGCTCAATACCAATGCCTTGGAATATTAGGCATTGGAGCCAATGCAATACAAGGGTCTTCAATGTCTACATCCAAACAGAGCGTAAGGGTATTTCAAGGATCCTATCAACATTTATTGGCAAAAATATACTTCACAACAAGTCTTCATCCCAGTTTCCAGTCACTAGATCAAGAAGCTCATCAACAGTCAACAACATATTACCCCTACGAGTAATAACTGACCTCGATGGGCTCTCTGGAACCCAATGATCGTCCCATATATTTATACCTGTGCATGTGCCCACTCTCCAAATATGACCTCTTTTGAAAGTTTGTAATCCCGCTACAATACTCTGCCAAGTAAAGGAAGACCCTTTTTTGGCCTTGCTTTTATAAAATTCCCATCCGGGTAATACTTAGCTCTCAGCACTTGTGCACACAGTGTATCTAGGATGAGTAATTAATATCCAACTCTATTTTGCTAGTATAGCCAAATTAAAAGCATGTAAGTCTCTAAAACCATACCTCCTTTACTTTTAGGAAGACACATTCTCCACCAAGCAAACCAATGCATCCTTTTTTGCCTTTTAGTATCTCCCACCAAAAGGCTGCCATTGCATCAGCAATTATCTTACATACCTTCTTGGGGATTTTAAAGTCTGCCATTGCAAAAATAGGAATTGATTGGATTATGGCTTTCAAAAGAATATCTTGCCCTCCCATGGAGAACAGTTTTTCCTTCCATCCTTTCAACCTGTTAACAATTCTTTCAACTAAATATTCAATGCTATCACTTTTGTGCAGACCAACAATAGCAGGTAAACCCAAATACTTATCAGAGAGGGCTTATGTCATGATATTTAGTTTAGCACAGATCTCAGCCCTTAGCTCAACATCAACATTGGGGCTAAAGAAAATACTACATTTTCCTTCACTCACCAATTGTCCTGAACTTGCACAATATTCATCCAACACCTGTCTCGCCGAGGTTGCATTTATCATATCAGCTTTCATAAGGATAAGGGGATCATCGTCAAATAAGAAATGTGAAACTGATGATGCATTTCTGCACACCCGGACCACTTCAATGCCACAAACACCTCTCTTTTTGAGCCAAAGAGCTACATAAACCTTCTGCGCATATAAGAACAATTATGGAGATAAGGGGTCCCCTTGACGGAGTCCCCTTGTTGGTATAACGCCCGCAGTCTCTTGATCATTGTATCTCACCTTGTATTTTACAGATATGACACAAGCCATTAATATTGGACTACTTCATTATGAAATCCCAATTTGCAACATCATCCTCATTAAGAACTTCCATTCTACCCTATCATATGCCTTATGCATGTCCAATTTAACTGCATAATATCCAACTTTTCCTTTCTTTTTGTTCTTTATTGTGTGTAAGCTTTCATAAGCAAGGAGAATATTATCAGTGATTAGCCTGCCAGGAACAAATGCACTCTAAACAGGGGATATGATATCATCAAGCAAAACTTTGAGCCTGAAAGCTGTCATCTTTCAAATAAACTTATACAAAACATTTCAAAGACTTATAAGTCTATGCTGAGTAATTCCTTCTGGCTCATCCACTTGGGGTATGATCACAATCACAATATCATTCCAACCATCTGCTATGGCTTTATTATTTATAGCATGACGAACTTTTGCATTCAAAACTTCACCCAAAATGGACTAACATTTTTAAAACAAAATTGCGTGTAACCCATCAGTTCCAAGTGCCTTCATATCACCAATTGAGAAAAGAGCTTTTTTTACCTCTTCTGCGGCGTATGGTTTCATTAGCTCATCATTCATTGTGTTGGTTACATGGGAGCAAATTTTTCAATGAGCAAGGGGTCTGGTTCATCAATCTCAGTCAAGAAAAGTCCTGCAAAGTATTCTGAGATCAAAGGGCTTAGTATGCAGTCCCTTCCTTCCATACCACTTGATCATCTCTTAACTTTTTATAATCTGGTTTTGGATCCTTCTGGCTGTAGCAAAATTATGAAAATATGAAGTGTTTTTATCCACATACTTGAGCCAGTTTATCGTACTCCTTTGAGCCCAATACAATCCTTCCTGCACCAGAAGACGCTCTAGTTCCTCTGCTAGAACCTTCTGCCGAGCAACATTATCAGGCGTGAGAGCGTCCCGATTCACATCTTCCAATTCTCTTTGAACCTTCTTCAGCTTTTTCGTCCTATTTCTTAGATCTGTTTTATCCCAGTGATGCAGAACTTTGTGCACCTGGGCTAATTTACATGCTAAGTCCAGGGTCTGCTCTTGTGGATCTAAACCTGCCAGGCTCTTCCACAACCGTTCGAAAGTTTGCTTCTCTGAGCCAACGGGCCTCGAACCTGAGAACTGCCGGCCCATTTGATGCCTGAGCTACTTCCAGTTCCACATGCAAGAGTGACGTACGATGATCCGATTTGTGGTACTCTAGGTGTTCGACTTTTGCATCAAGGAACATCTCATTCCATCTATTGTTTGATACATCTCTGTCCAACCTTTCCCGAATCAGTCCTCTATGCCAAGTATACTTATCACCATAATAACCAAGATCAGAGAGGCCGCAGTCATGAACCGCCTCCCTGAATGCAGCCATGAAGTGACTTGGCCATGGGTTCCCTCCATCTTTCTCAAAAGAAAACATGATATCGTTTAGATCCCCTATCACACCGTCCACAGCATATCACAAACTGCATGTAGTTCTCTCAAACGTTGCCAAGTCAAGTGTTTATCCGCCAATTTTGGTTCGCCACACATTCCGGTGAACCTCCAGAAATTTTCCACGCCACCACCAATAAAAACATCTATAAAATCTTTATTCTTATGCCTTAGGGAAACATGCACTTGTTTTTTCCAAAACAAATGCAAACCACCGCTCCGGACAACATATTTGTGGTCCATTCTCAATCGACGACGTAGGTATTCCGCAGGATATTCATCAAGATGTGTCTCCATTAGAAACATCACGTCCGGGCTCCTGCACTTCTGAACAAGCAAAAGAGCCCTCACTGTCGCGGCCAGCTGCTGCAGACCACGGCAATTCCAGCTGAGTATCCTCATTGCTTCCGGTCAGCTCCTTCAATAGAGGCTGCCGATATCTGAGAGTTTTGGTCATCACCACCTGTGCGCAAGCGCTTTTGTGGTTGATGTTTACCAGGTGTAGTCTCCCCCACTTGACCACCTGCACCCCCACCTCCTTCCAACTGTAGCCGTCCGACAATAGCAGCCACTCTTCCAGAATTTTCAGAAGTTGAAATACCATCCAGTTTGTGACCAGTTTCAAAGGTCAAGCGTTTCCTAGGGTTAAAAATTTCAACGAAATTTCAGTGAAATTTCCAAAATTTCGCATATTTCAGTGGGGATCGAAATATTTTTAACACCAAAATTTCAAGGCAGATTCAAACTGATTTCAAAATAAATTTAAATTATGTTGAATTCTTTAAAACTAAGTGAAATTTGAAATCTCGAAATCCGAAATAAATTCTGAAATTTCGCATATTTCAGTGAGGTCCGAAATTATTTTGTTTCCGAAATATAAAACATTCCTACTGTGCGGATCGTTTTCAGCCATATCAGGTGGATCATTCCGAGCAGCATGGTTACCAAATTTTAACCAGGCTCACCATGACGCCTGATGGCGTCGTTGCCCTGCTGGGCTTGAACATGCAAAGAGGCCATAGCAAGCCGGAGTTGCCCTGCTGTTGTGCTCCCACGCAGGCGTCAACGTGCCTCATCGACCTGCCGGCATGACATTACAGAGTTCTTCAGCAGTTGACTGGTGACGTAGCACGATATATAGACAAGCGAGCTTTAGCGCTTTTGTAGATTTCTTAGCCCAAGATGAGCAGCAGGTCATTGTTCATAGAGTTCTGTCGCCCCAGGGAAATTTTGCAGTAGCTTGGAATTCGGAGCACCCACAATTCTGTTACAAGGGCTTCAGTTTAAGGCCGGGCGGTAGGCTATTTGCTAAAAATAAAAATAAAACAATTGTGTTAACTGTGTTTTTTTAGGCAGTTCTGTTAACTGTGTTGATTAACAATCCTTTAAGTAAGACTATACTACTACAAATAAACCTGGTGGTTAATCAATAAGATCATACTACTACAAATAAACCTGGTGGCTACTCTATTATTGCTATTATTCATATAAGCTGTGTTTTTTTCTGAAAATGGACTTCTTGGAAATTTGCACAACGGGATGTGATTTGAAACCAATACAATTAATTACGGCAAGCAGCAGAATATAACCACAACGACAAGCAATAAATGGAATGCTACGCTGCCAAAATAGTACTCCCTCTATCCCAAAATAAGTGTCGTTGATCTAGTACAAAATTTGTACTAATTTAATACTAAATCTGCGACACTTATTTTGGGACGGAAGGAGTAGTAGCAGAGGCATCAGATACCCACAACAGCAAGAACAAAACAGCATAGATCACAATGGGAAGCCAAGAAGGGAAGAAAAAAAAACTGAAACTTTGTAAGATCTCAGGGGACAGTGGTAGCTGGTGGCCTCGACGTTGCCACACCACCAGCCCACCGCGACTCCATCTCCAACACTAGTGCAACATTACTATGAATTGCCTAAAACAGTTGCAAAATTCAGTATGAATTTTGTCAAAATGTTTCTGAACTTGTTTGAAAACAAGATTAGATGTTTCTGAAACCCAGCAAAACATTGGTTGAACTCACTTGTGAGACTTGTAAAAATGACTAAAATTTGTGTAGACATGTTTGAAATCCTTAGATATTTCGTGTGTATTCATTCATGGGGATCGACGTGAACGTGTTTTTTTGAAAACAATGAGAGTTCATTGACATATTTGTTATGAAATCAGTGAAAGCTTATATACGATAAAAGCATTATAACTACTTTTTGTAAAACAAAAGGGGTTTCCCCTGACTCCATTTCTATTAGAATGAAACCACATAGTAACGAAATTTTAGGATCCCGGGCTGGGCCTGCAACAGCCAGCCAGGTCTTTTTCCAGCAACTGGGCTGCAAACGAAATTTTGCAGGGAATTTTATTGCAACTTCAAACACAGATGTAGACAGCAAAAGAAACAGCCACGGACCCTAACACTAGCAACCAAAGCTACAACCTAAACCTACATATAGTATCTCTCAACACAAATGCAGACACTAGAAGAAACAACCACAAATACCACTATCTCTCAAGACCCTAACACCCAGCTGAGAGGCATAGAATCCAGCGATGTTCCTGGTCAGTCGCATCCATCAGCAGAACTAGTCCGATGCGATCCAAAGGAGCTCTCCCCGCCTGTAATCGAGCAAGCACAGGGCCCACATTATAACCAAGTTATCTAATACTGGTTCTTCGTGCAATCCATGTGAAAAACGTATTGCAAGGTATAAGTGAAATAAATCCTTGGAGAAACGACAAGGACGAAAGGAATACATAGCAATAATAGTAAGCACAAGGCTATGATAATCACATTACAAGTTGGACAGAACTGATTATCTATGTGTCCACTTCACAGTTCACACACCGTGTGCTCAGGACATAAGAGCAAAATGACACATCTATTTTTCGAACTCAATAAACTAGGCGAGAATCCCTTCCCCGACCTCCCGCGTCGCTCCCGTGGGCGACAGGGAGGAACCCGCCGCCGCCGCCCCAAGTCTTCCCCGGGCCCTCCCTCCTCCCCCGCCGCCGCCACAGAACGCGGTCGGGCGAAGCCCTGCCGTCGTCGGCGGCGGCGGGTCTTCTCGCCCCTCGCGTGCAGGGTCCTGGCGCGGGCCGGGGCGCTGGTCCGGGGCTCCGAGAGCTCGCGGGTCGCGGTGGCGCGACGGAGGCCCCTCCGGCGGTGCTGCTCAGGCTCCTCTGGTGGCGTGGCTGGCTGCGTCTGGGGTGGGGCATGCCCCCCGGCGCCGGTCGATGCAGATCGAGGTCCGCCTGGATCCGGCGCGGCAGCAGCTGGGCGCGTCGCCCCGTGAGGGTGGCCGGTGGTCGGCTGGGATCTGCGGCTTGCTCGCCAGCGAAGGCACGCTGGGGCGGCGGCCCCAGGACGCAGCGGTGTCGACGTGCACCTCCCTCGCGGAGGTCGTCCGGCGGCAGCCTGCGAGGTGGCGGATCCGGGGCCCTCGCGCCCGGATCTGGTGGTGAGACGGGCCATCGGCCTGTGGCGGCGGTCCGGCAGAGGCGCGCCTGCTCTGGTCCATCGGGGTGGCGGGGAGGTGCGTGGGGTCAGGCAGCAGTGGTGCTGCCCTGTGTGCTGGTGGTTGGCGGCGGTGTGCTACTTTGCGTGCTTGGTCATGTGGCTTGGGCGAGGACGGTCGGCATGTTGCCGGAGACGGTTTGCTGGGCAGGCTGCGGTGAGGATGGATTTGGTGAGCTCCGGGCGAAAGCCTAGCTCGACCTCGATCGTTGTCGGCGACGACGGCGTCCTAGGACATCGTTCCCTCCTTGGAGGCGTCGTCGTGGAGCCCCTTCACCACCATTGTCGCCTCGGTCTCGGGCTCTCCGGGTGAAAACCCAAGTTTCGACCTTGGTCGGAGCGGGCGTCGGCGGCGTGCTTGTCGCTTCCCTCTTGGGGGGGACGCCTTGGAGGTTTGGTCCTTCGTCAGTTCGCGGTGGCTCGGGTGGCTTTGCGGGTTCACCATCGGCCAGGCGTGTGCGCGGCCTCGGGGCCGGTGAGGAAGTCGGAGCGGCGGCTCCGGAGAACAATGTTGTGGAGTGTCGGATCTGGTCGCGTGGGCGGCAGCGTCGTCGGCTCAGGTGGAGCGCGGCCTCGGGGCCGGCGGGGAAGTCGGAGCGGTGGCTCCGAAGAGCACCTCTGTGCTGTGGAGTGTCGGTTCTGGCCGCGTGGACGGCAGAGTCGTCGACTCGTGTGGAGTGCGGCCTCGGGGTCGACGTGTGTGAATTAATATGGTTTGTAAGCCGGAGTGGCGGCTCCGGGTCGTGTGGTGGAGTGGCAACTCTGGTCGTTTGGGCGACAGGGAAGTCGGCTCGTTAGGTACGCGGCCCCGGGGCTGGTGTGTGTCACTGTCGATGTATCGGTTTTCGGCCAGTTTTCCTTATAAACTGGTCAATTCTCTTCTTCTTAATGCAAAGGCAGAGCTCCTGCTGTTTCCTCGAGAAAAAAAATTCGAACTCAATGACCTGATCACCTACATCTATTTCTGTACCCAACAGGATGACTTCATGCTAGTACTATTCTAGCTCACCCTGGTTTCTCTAGCACCACTCATTCGATGAAGATATTGATCCTGTTTTGTGAAGGTTTCCTAGATCTCTGTGCAATTGTAGTAACCAGTAATGCTTTACAAAAGAAATATGTAGTAAAAGTTTGAGAAAATCAAAACTAAAGACCATAACTGTGGCAACTAATTAGTACTCTTTTGAGCTGAAACCAACCCAACACATAGCAGATTAATTCATGCTGACAACAACAACTGCACAACATACTGAAATTGCAGTTGGACAAACCACAAAGGCACTAGAGTACTAGCTAGATAGCCCTGCTGGCAATTGACTAGTAAAACGGAGAATAAGGTGAAGACCATCATACATACGGAGATTAATTCCATCTGTTATATACTCCCTCGGTCCCAAAATAAGTGACTTAAAAATGACTAAACTTTGTATTAAAGTTAGTACAAACTTGAGTCATTTTTGAGTCACTTAATTTGGGACGGAGGGAGTATGCGTTCAGCAACATCCGACATAAAACTTGACTTGGCACAGACAAGCATTTCACAGATTGCCAAATAGTCTCCCAAGTCTGACGACAACATAAGGTCTAGCTAGGTACCAGAAGAGTCTTGTAGAATAGCTACTAATCAACTTACAGAGATCATTTCTGCTTCGGAGTAGTACTGGAGGTCAAAAGGGTCAGCAAACCCAAAACCAGGATTTTTTTTCAAAAGTACTATCTATTTTGTACCAAATTCGAAAAGCATATGTCGAAATTGAAAAAAAATCAAAAATAGCATCCCGTCGGCCTTTGGCGGGCCGAAGAGGGGCCCGTCGGCCTCCAGGCGGCCAAAGAGGGGCCCGTCGGCCTCCAGGAGGCCAAAGAGGGCCCGTCGGCCTCCAGGCGGCCGAAGAGGGGCCTGTCGGGCCTGTCAGGGGCACAAAACGTAATTAAGATGGCCTCAAATGAAAAAGTTGTCAACATGAAAAATCTTCGTCTCGTCGAAACGGTTGATTTTGATATAAAAATCGTCTTAAACCGAGGTCGTATGCAACCTGTAGAGCCAAAACAAAGTCAGGGGCAGAAGCTGCAGAGTTACTTCGGACAGACCGAATGGATGTCAGAAAATTCGTCACGGGACATCTATACGATGTGGCGTGCAACATTTTTGTGTGTGCAGGAATTGTTGCTTTGCTGTTTGAAGCTTCCTCTATACGTGTATATTATTGCCATTGTCATCCCACAATATTGCTTTTAATTTTGTAGTGCATTTCTGAAGACTCAAATTTTGCATATGTACAAATACATTTTCGAACCTTCTTAGATTGCAAGTTATGCATGTGCAATGCTCCTATGTACATAAGCATGCATGGATTTGGAGCTATAAATTTATGTCGCTGTTCTTCTCTTTTCAGTGATAAGTTGTACAAGGAGATTCGAGACCTCAACTTGCATGTTGTAGTTCAGGTTCACTCCACTGGCTTTACCTCTTGTTTATCTTGTGTGAATGAGTTTTGCACTAATGTTGTTGTTCTGGTTGTTATGCAAGCAGCCATAAATAATATCGTGTTCTGGTCATTGCAAATTGTTTTGGCTACAGGTCGTCCGCCAAAAGGCAACGTCTATTCAGCAAGACTACGCAGAAGTAAAATCAACGAATGTGAGTGCAAGAACTAAAGAGTTTTGCATCATGTTGTGTATTCTTAGTATGTATTATCTTTTAATATTTGTCATGAATGTCGACTAGGTCCACCTAGCAGTAGGTTAGGTCCATGTGGTCCGTGGCTCTTGTATAAAATTAACTATGCTTAATACAATACAATGCGTATAGCGATAACTTCTCGTCCCCGAAAACTAGCATGATATTAAGAGCGAAGCAACCCCTAGCCCATCCACCATGCCAACCTCTTCGCGTGCGGTCTGCCATCACCATCGAGAGCACGCATGCCAGTTTGCATCTATTTCCGACGCTCGATGCATTTCCTAGGATTTTTCCGATGAAAAAAACCCAAAAACACTGGTCGGACGTGACCATGTGCAACCAGCATCGTTTCGGTCTGCCGGAGGGGGTTTCCGAAGGAGTTTTTTTTTACGACTCCGCCAAATGGCCCAAAACTTTTTCCACACGTTGGCATCACCATCGAGAGCACGCATGCCAGTTTGCATCTATTTCCGACGTTCGATGCATTTCCTAGAATTTTCCCGGTGAAAAAAACCCTAAAACACTGGTCGGACGTGACGCAACGTTCGTTCGGTGTCCGGTTTCGTTCCAACCTTGCGTGGGGGCCTAGCTTGGCCGTGCCCACATGTCTGCAGGGTTTGGTGCAGTTGCATGCATGCGGTCACGTAGACCATGTGCAACCAACACCGTTTCGGTCTGCCGGAGGGGGTTTTCGAAGGAGTTTATTTTTTGGATCCATTCGGAGCCTCCGAGTGGTTTGGTTCGGTCTCACCGAGTGAACATGACCAAACTTGTGTACTCTTCTGTATTCCACACGGTCTCACCGAGTGCACCGGGTGTCCCGTGACAAATTTTCTGACATCCATTCGGTCTGTCCGAAGTAACTCTGCAGCTTCTGCCCCTGACTTTGTTTTGGCTCTACAGGTTGCATACGACCTCGGATTAAGACGATTTTTATATCAAAATCAACCGTTTCGACGATACGAAGATTTTTCATGTTGACAACTTTTTCATTTGAGGCCATCTTAATTACGTTTTGTGCCCCTGACACCCGTCGGCCAACGGGAGGCCGACGGGCCCTCTTCGGCCGCCTGGAGGCCGACGGGCCCCTCTTCGGCCGTCCGGAGGCCGACGGGCCCCTCTTCGGCCCACCGGAGGCCGACGGGGTGCTATTTTTGAATTTTTTTTTCAATTTCGACATAAGCTTTTCGAATTTGATACAAAATAGGTAGTAATTTTGAAAAAAAATCCAAAATCAGAAGCTATCTCGTGGCTGTAAGGAGGACCTGACACCTCCTCCAATGGGCTCCTGAAGAGCTCTAGTTTGCAAGCTTTGCTGCTCCATTTCGCATCGGCCAGAGGCTTCAGCTTGGCATTGACATTGTCCCCCGAGGAGAAATACTCACTGGCCACCACAACCACCATCTGCTCCAGCACCCGACCTCTCTCCGCGATGAACTTGAGGAAAGTAAGCTCGCTTTTCGACCCTCGGAACTCGTAGAAGAACAACTTCTTCATGCTCTGCAGGACGCATTTGATGGGACCGCCCTCCTGCCAGAACTTGAGATTGACCTTGCCGGTGGACTCCTCAAGTATGCGGGGGGACTGCAGGTGAAATCGATCAGCCGCATACGGCATACATGGTTCAGCAGTAGCAACAGCAGCAGCTGGCCAGCAATCTTATAATTAATCTGATTCACAGTTCTGATCATACTAGTTATATAGTCTGTTCAGACCATGCTAGACATATATACTGTAGTAAGTTCTGACCTTGCTAGATAACACAGCCACCAATAATGCAAAATTACAATTTTACCTGGACATGGAGTGTCTCCAGGTTGGGGAAACAGCGAAGAAAGCCGGGCACTTTCTTGACAGCATTGCGGTCACCGAACTGCACCTCCATGGCCAAAATCTGGACACTTGGGACAATGTTCTCCTTGCTCCCAGCCTGCAATGCACCCAAGGACAGACAAATTAATTCAGATCATAGATAACCATCGTTAATTGATACAGATACACATTGAAATTGAGATCTGTACCACGACGACCAGCTCTTGCTCTCCAGGCTGAAGGTATCCCAGCACAAGCAGGTTCGGTGCACGCCCAATCTTGATTCTGAAAGAGCGATTCGCCATGACGCGGCTACCGGCGGCGGCAACAGTTTGCCACTGGAAGAGCCTCTCCAGGCGAGGGGTATCCACCACGTCGATGTCCTCCATGAAAGAAAAGCCTAGCTGGACGCAGCGCAGGCTGTGGCTGACGAGGCGAACGCGCACTCCGGTCTGGCTGGCCATGATAACGAGGAACTCCAGGACGGGGCTTCTTTCAAGCATGAAGGCGAGGTCACGGTCCTCCATGACATTGAAGCACAGGCCGAGCTCACGAAGTTTGGGGAAGCTCACGCCGCGCGGGACGGCGGCTGTGTCCGGGAGCCTCCAGACGCCGAGGTAGAGGCGGGTGAGCGAGGCACAGCTGAAGAGCGTGGCGGGGAGGCGCAGGTCAATCGGCCAAGGGCGGTTGACAAAGACGAGTTCTTGGACCCCCTTGGCGAAGAGGGTGTCGATCCAGCGGGCCATCTCGCCTCGGTGCTCGTCCATGGTGCTGCAGATGAGGTAGACGCAGCGGAAAGGCCCCGGGTGCGCCGCGAGGGCGCTGGACACCGCGGCGGTGACGGCGCGGGGAGAGGGAGTCGATTCGTCGTCGGGAAGCAGATGGACGTCGACAAGAGCGAGGGGCGCCAAGCGCCAGAGGGGGCGCCAGCGCGAGGCGAGGGCGGCGGTGCGCGCGGCGTCCTTGGCGGGGAGGCGGGAGATGATGTCGCGGAGGAGCACATCGGGGAGGCGGCTGATGCGGTCGACGCCGTCGGGGACCTACGACGCGCCGTCGAGCGAGAGGGGGGCGGTGAGGGAGACGGGCGGCGCCGGCAGGTAGTCGTACACGAAGTGGAGCATCATGTTTATGCCGAGGTCAATCGTCGCAGGGTCGTGGCCGTCGCGCTCTATGGTGGCTAGTATATCGCTCATGGAGGTGCCGATGGAAAACTGAGGGTCGCCCATGGCCGCCGGCGTGGGGGAGGGAGCCGTCGGCGAGGGATTTGGTTTGGGGAGGAGTGGGGAATGGAGGCGCTGTTTTCTGGAGGAGTGTGGTGGTGTCCGTGATGGGCTGCTTCTGTGGAAGCGCTCGCTTTTATGGGCCGGCCCATGAACGCGTCGGCGTCGCCGCTTGAAGAATCAATCGTATATGGCCTAAAAATTTTAACTATTGTTTATAAAAACCTCCACATGTTAAAAAGAACAGTGTTCATGCATCTAAAAAACATGTACTTTCCAAAGAGCAAAAAAAAAAACCAAAGCGGAAAAAGGAAGGGGAAAACAAAATAAAAACAACAGTAAAATAAAAACATGAGTTAATAAAATATATAAAAATTGCCGTGGGAAGGAATTCCTACAGTTTCGGGTAAAAAAATAGGAGTAAATAAACATAAAAATGGAATAATAAAATAAATATACAAAAATTAGAAAACAAAAAAGGGTGTACGGTGTGGTCCAAGGGCACATCAGAGCGCACTTTAAGAGAAAGTGAAAAACTAAAAAGAAGAAGAAGAAAGTAGGGCCTCTAATAAAATCGATTAAATAAAAAGGAGAAAATTTGCCTACTAAGCTAGCCCACAGGGGAGTTTCTTCAAGCGAACGCAGCTGGGTTTTGGCTTGTCAGGCTAGCGAGATATGGGCCCAAATGTCATATGCAGGTATCTCTTGGGTCCACAAAGCAACTTTTGTCAATTTGAATGATTTTCTCCTCAAAAGTATGATCCAATCTCTAAGGCGATGCACCTAATAATCAGGTATCACCTAAAAGCACAACTAAGGAGGTTATATGTGTTTGTCTGTGGTGATTGCTGCATTTAATACACCATCCGCTTGGGTTCACTAGACACAAATGTAGGTACTCCGGTGCGTGACACGATATTCACCGGAAGTGTAGATCTAGTGGTGCGGCATCAGATGACCTTACATACGATGGTGGGGTTCAGCTCTCATGGTAGGGAAGCCAAGGATAGGGAGGCAGCCATGGAGGGAAGCGGATAGCATGGAGATATTGTCACCTCTGTCAATACATGGTGACCATCAAAGTGTCAAGCTATGCATTGACTCCCCTCAGCAAATAAATGGGGGTTGGATCGGCACATTGGATTTTAGAAGTGCTGCGTTGACCCCCTTTTTTTACCAAGCCCGTTATGACATGATGTTCATGACAACCGGAATTTTGCATGACGTATTGTATAATGTACATTATTATTCAAGCCAAAATGAACAACCGGGAACTTAATCTCCTCATGCACTCCTTTACTAGTAATTCTCACAAGTCATTTTTTATTGTTTTGAACAATTGCTGCTTTTTTCAATTCTCTCAACTAAATCCAAGTTCAAACATCCAAAATATGTACATCCCGGAGGAACCCTAAGCCAAGTCTTACAAAGCTTGTTACCGCAACCTTCCTTCGCTACGACATGGCCGATGCCACTGGCTGCATGTCGGACCACACTAACCTTGTAAGTTTCTCGTGAATTTTTTTTCGGTAGAAGGGGCCACACGACCCCATTTTCATTACAAAAATGAAGCTACACAACATCCATCTGACATAGTCTACTTGGGGTAGCACATACTGCAACACCAAGAAAAAACCACATACATCCTCGGATATCTAGACTATATCTAAAGGATGCTCTCATCAGAGAAATGACTTTTAGACTGCAAAGAACCACAAGACCTTCCTACACAACACTAAACAGAGGACAACAAAAAGACTAAAAAAGCAAAAACTGGACAGGCACGTTGACGAGACAACTTTAGCAGATTCTCTTCACCGTCGGGCCCCAGCCATGAGCCCCCCTTAAGACATCGCTCGCCACATGGATCATCCTTTTAGTAACCTTCCTAAACATGTTTAGCACTCCTCTTTTCTGCAAAACAGCCCAAGAATCCAGCAAAGAGCATACAATAAAAATAACATCAGTAGGATCTTTAGGCAGAATGCTTTGAAAGCAAAGATTTATTTCTTGCTTTTCATAACAACCAAAGTAAAGCAGCAATCTCAATAGAAACAACGGTACAATCTTTACCAGTATAGGCTGGGATCCAATTCTGACAAAGATCAAAAAAGGACTGGAGTTTTGGGATTACCCAGAGCACTCCCCACAACATTCCAAAGGAAACGAGCCATCGAACATATAAATAATAAGTGGACAATACTTTCCTGAGCACTACAAAACTCACATTTGATGGCACAATCCAGACCAACCTCGGAACCCTAAGCCAAGTCTTACAAAGCTCAACCTTTCTTCGCTAGGACATGGCCAACGCCACTAGTTGCATGTCAGACTACACTAACCTTGCAACTTTGTCGTGAGGTGTGTTAGAATAAATCCAAGGCACGTAATTGATCTACCAAGGATCAAGCAATCATACGAGGCACGACACCGAGATTTGTAAATGAGATTCGCCGATATAGCTACGTCCCAGGGCCTGACTACGAGCGCTTCTCCCCATGACACCGTCACAATACCGCACCCAGGCCACTTGGGCGCCGGCACACGTCGCTAGCTCCCCGTGCATGTGCTATTATGTTGGCATGGGTTACACATGGGGTGCCTCCTCATATATAAGAGGCCAAGGGTACAACGTGTCCGACTCTGACACTACACATATCTTACCCACACTATACTACCAAGTCCAAAAATAACCCAACTCATACACAATATTTGACACAAACTCAACAAACTGCACCTTAGCGAATATTATTCACCACCTTGAATTTGTCCATGCATCAAACTTCCATATACTACGGGCTTGTGGTGTCTTCTTCGTAGCTTATTGAGAGCTATTCGACGAATTTGCCGCAGACCCGCCGCCACCATGTAGACCTCGCTGCTACTCCCCCAACTCTAGTCTTAGTGACTCCACCTGCAATAGTGCTCCCTTGCAACTTGTAAAGATGTGAAGCCGTCCTCCCTCCACATCACGGTCACCCCGTCTTCCATGATTTCCATGGTCTTCTTTGTTGGACATATGCCCTAGAGGCAATAATAAATTAGTTATTATCATATTTCTTTGTTCATGATAAATCGTTTATTATCCATGCTATAATTGTATCGATCGGAAACTCAGATACATGTGTGGATACATAGACAACAAAGTGTCCCAAGTAAGCCTCTACTAGACTAGCTCGTTGATCAAAGATGGTCAAGGTTTCCTAGCCATAGACATGAGATGTCATTTGGTAACGGGATCACATCATTAGGAGAATGATGTGATGGACAAGACCCAAACTATGAACGTAGCATATGATCGTGTCAGTTTATTGCTATTGTTTTCTGCATGTCAAGTATGTGTTCCTATGACCATGAGATCATGTAACTCGCTGACACCGGAGGAGTAGCTTGTGTGTATCAAACATCACAACGTAACTGGGTGACTATAAAGATGCTCTACAGGTATCTCCGAGGGTGTCTGTTGAGTTGGCATGGATCAAGATTGGGATTTGTTACTCCGTGTGACGGAGAGGTATCTCAGGGCCCACTCGGTAATACAACATCACAATGAGCCTTGCAAGCAAAGTGACTAAAGTGTTAGCCACGGGATCTTGTATTACGGAACGAGTAAAGAGACTTGTCGGGCAAGTAACATACCGATGAACAAAGGGAACATCGTACGGGATTAATTGAATCCTTGACATAGAGGTTCAACCGATAAAGATCTTCATAGAATATGTAGGAACCAATATGGGCATCCAGGTCCCGCTATTGGTTATTGACCGTAGAGGTGTCTCGGTCATGTCTACATAGTTCTCGAACCCGCAGGGTCTGCACACTTAACGTTCGGTGACGTTTTGGTATTATTGAGTTATGTATGTTGGTGACCGAAGGTTGTTCGGAGTCCCGGATGAGATCCCAGACGTCACGAGGAGCTCCGAAATGGTCCGGAGGTAAATATTTATATATGGGAAGTCATATTTTGGCTACCGGAAAAGTTTCGGGTGTTTTCGGTATTGTACCGGGAAGCTTCTAGAAGGTTCCGGAAACTTCCGAAGGAGTCCGGAAGTCCACCAAGGGTTCCACCACGTCCCAAGGGTTTGCATGGGCTGAGGGGAGGCACCCTGGCCTTATTGGCCAGGCGCACAAGTCCCTCAAGGCCCATGTGGCTTGGGAGAGGTGGAAAGTCCACCTGTTTATGGAAAGGGAGGGAATTGGACTAGGAGTCCAACCCCTCCCCCTTGGCTGCGCCCTAGGGCTTGGAGGGGCTGATCTCCATGCCCCTCCACCTATATATAGAGGGGAGGGGGCGCCCCAAGAGCACAAACGAAGCCCTTGGTGCCCCTCTCTCTCCCTAGATCGTTTTCTCCTCCGTTCGTGGTTTCGGTAGTGCTAGGCGTAGCCCTGCCGGGATAGCACCACCCCCACCGCCACCACGCCATCGTGTTGCCGGAGAAATCATCTACCTCTCCGCCCCCTCTTGCTGGATCAAGAAGGCGGAGATCGTCATCGAGATGTACGTGTGCTGAACGCGGAGGTGCCGTCCGTTTGGCGCTAGATCGGAAGGACCGTGATCGGATCGCGGGACGGCTAGCGATTTGGATCACGAAGACGTTCGACTACATCAACCGCGTTTCTCAATGCTTCCCGCTTAGCGATCTACAAGGGTATGTAGATCCACTCTCCCTCTCGTATATGCTCATCACCATGGATATATCTTGCGTGTGCGTAGGAAAATTTTTGTTTCCCATGCAACGTTCCCCAACAGTGGTATCAGAGCTAGATCTATGCATAGATGAGATCACGAGTAGAACACAAAGGAATTTGTGGGCGTTGATGCTCATTGCCTCCTCCCTTGGTCTTTTCTTGATTCAGCGGTATTGTGGGATGAAGCGGCCCGGACCAACCTTACTCATACGCTTACGAGAGACCGGTTCCATCAACTGACATGTGACTTTGTTGCATAAAGATGACTGGCGGGTGTCTGTCTCTCCCAGTTTAGTTGGATCGGATTCGACAAAGGCGGTCCTTGAGAAGGTTGAATAGCAATTTGTGTATCACCGTTGTGGTTTTTGCGTAGGTAAGAATCGTTCTTGCTAGATACCCGTAGCAGCCACGTAAAACATGCAACAACAATTAGAGGACGTCTAACTTGTTTTTGCAGGGTATGTTGTGATGTGATATGGCCAATTACATGATGAGATATATGTGATGTATGAGATGATCATGTTTTGTATAGATTATCACGACTTGCATGTCGACGAGTACGGCAACCGGCAGGAGCCATAGGGTTGTCTTTAATTTATTTTCGCCGTTTTTGCTTTACTTTATCGCTATGAGTTAGCAATAGTTGTAGAAGCAATAGTTGGTGCGACAACCTCATGGCGACACGTTGATGGAGATCAAGATGAAAGAGATCATGGTGTCATGCCGGTGACGATGGAGATCATGTCAGTGCTTTGGAGATGGAGATCAAAAGGACAAGATCATGGCCATTTCATGTCACTTATGATTTGCATGTGATGTTAATCCTTCTATGCATCTTATTTTGCTTAGGACGACGGTAGCATTATAAGGTGATCCCTCACTAAAATTTCAAGATAAAATTGTGTTCTCCCCGAGTGTGCACCATTGCGAAAGTTCGTCGTTTCGAGACACCACGTGATGATCGGGTGTGATAGACTCTATGCTCACATACAACGGGTGCAAGCCAGTGTTGCACGTGCGGAACACTCGGGTTAAACTTGATGAGCCTAGCATGTACAGACATGGCCTTGGAACACAAGAGACCAAAAGGTCGAACATGAGTCATATAGTAGATATGATCAACGTGGAGATGTTCACCATTGAAACCACCTCATCTAACGTGATGATCGGACTTGGGTTGGTGAATTTGGATCATGTAACACTCGGATGACCGGAGGGATGTCAATTTGAGTGGGAGTTCTTTAGTAATATGATTAGCTGAACTCATTATCATGAACATAGTCAAAATGTCTTTGCAAATTATGTTGTAGATCAATAGCTCGCGCTGTAGCTCCCCTGTTTTTTTATACGTTCCTAGAGAAAATATAGTTGAAAGATGATGGTAGCAATAATGCGGACTGAGTCCGTAATCTGAGGATTGTTCTCATTGCTGCACAGAAGGCTTATGTCCTTAATGCACCGCTCGGTGTGCCACCCCCTCAAGCGTCCTCTATAGATGTTGTGAACATCTGACAGGCATGTTGTGATGACTACTTAATAGTTCAGTGCGTCATGCATTACGGCTTAGAATTGAGGCTCCAAAACGTTTTGAACGTCACGGAACATATGAGATGTTCTAAGAGCTGAAATTGGGATTTCATGCTCGTGCCCCTGTTGAGAGGTATGAGACCTCCAACAAGATTCTTTGCCTGCATGATGAAGGAGAATAGCTCAATCGGTGAGCATGTGCTCAGATTGTCTGGGTGCTACAATCGCTTGAATCGAGTGGGAGTTGATCTTCCAGATAAGATAGTGATTGATATAGTTCTCCAAGTCACTGCCACAAAGCTACTAGAGCTTCGTGATGAACTATGAAATGCCAGGGATGGAAATAATGATCCCCGAGCTATCCGCGATGTTTGACACCGCGAGGGTAGAAATCAAGAAGGAGCATCAAGTGTTGATTGGTAGTAAAATCACTAGTTTCGAGAAGGGCAAGGGCAAGGAGGGAAACTTCATGGATGGCAAGCCAGTTACTGCTCTAGTAAAGAAACCCAAGGTTGAACCCAAACTCGAGACTGAGTGATTCTATTATGAGGAGAATGGTCACCGAAGCGAAACTGTCCTAGATACTTGGTAGATAAGAAGGCTGGCAACGTCAACAGAAGTATATTTGATATACGTTTTATGCATGTGTACCTTGCTAGTACTCATAGTAGCACCTGGGTATTAGATACCGGTTCAGTTGCTAAACGTTGGTAACTCGAAATAAAAGCTACGGAATGAACGGAGACTAGCTAAGGGCGAGGTGACGATGTGTGTTGGAAGTGTTTCCAAGGTTGATGTGATCACCATCGCACGCTCTCTCTACCTTTGGGATTAGTGATGAACCTAAATAAATGTTATTTGGTGTTTGCGTTGAGCATGAACATGATTAGATCGTGTTTATTGCAATACGGTTATTCATTTAAGTTAGAGAATAATGGTTATTCTGATTACATGAATAATACCTTCAATGGTCATGCACCCAATGAGAATGGTTTATTGAATCTTGATCGTAGTAATACACATGTTCATAATATTGATGCCAAAAGATGCAAAGTTAATAATGATAGTACCACATACTTGTGGCACTGCCGCCAAGGTCATATTGGTGTAAAGCGCATGAAGAAACTCCATGCTGATGGATCTTTTGACTCACTCGATTTCGAATCGGTTGAGACATGCGGACCATGCCTCATGGGCAAGATGACTAAGACCCCGTTTTCCGGTATGATGGAGCGGGAAAGTGACTTGTTGGAAATGATACATTTTGATGTATGCGGTCCAATGAGTGTTGAAGCGTGGGGTGGATATCGTTATTTTCTTACCTTCACTGATGATTTGAGTAGATATAGGTATATTTACTTAATGAAACACAAGTCTGAAACGTTTGAAAAAGTTCAAGCAATTTCAGAGTGAAGTTGAAGATCATCGTGACAAGAAGATAAAATGTCTATGATATGATCGTGGAGGTAAATATCTGAGTTACGAGTTTGGTATGCAACTTAAGACAATGTGGAAATTGTTTCACAACTCACGCCACCTGGAACACCATAGTGTGATGGTGTGTCCGAACGTCGTACTCGTGCTCTATTGGATATGGTGCGTACTATGATGTCTCTTATCGATTTGCCACTATCGTTTGGGGTTATGCATTAGAGACAACTACATTCACTTTAAAATAGGGCACCATCAAAATCCGTTGAGATGACACCGTATGAATTTTGGTTTGGCAGAAACCTAAGCTGTCATTTCTCAGAGTTTGGGAATGCGACGCTTATGTCTGATAAGCTCGAACCCAAAGCGGAAAAGTGCATCTTCATAAGATACCCTAAGGAAACAGTTGGGTATACCTTCTATCTCAGATCCAAGGGCAAAGTGTTTGTTGCTAAAATGGGTCCTTTCTCAAGAAAGAGTTTCTCTCGAAAGAATTGAGTGGGAGGAAGATAGAACTTGATGAGGTTGTTGAACCTTTGTTTCAATCAGAGAGTAGCGCAGCGCAGAAAGTTGTTTCTATGGAGCCTACGTTAGTTGAAGAGGAAGTTAATGATGATGATCATGAAGCTTTGGATCAAGTTACTATCCAACCTCGTAGGTCGACAAGGACGCGTACTGCTCCTGAGTGGTACGGCAACCCTGTCTTAGAAGTCATGTTGTTGGACAACGATGAACCTACGAGCTATGGAGAAGCGATGATGGGCCCGGATTCTGAGAAATGGTTAGAGGCCATGAAATCTGAGATGGGATCCATGTATGAAAACAAAGTGTGAGCTTTGAAAGTATTACCTGAAGGGCGAAAGGCCATTCAGAACAAATGGATCTTTAAGAAGAAGACGGACACAGACGGTAATGTCACCGTCTATAAAGCTCGACTTGTGGCAAAGGGTTTTCCCCAAGTTCAAGGAGTTGACTATGATGAGACTTTTTCACTCGCAGCGATGCTAAAGTCTGTTGGAATTATGTTAGCAGTTGCTGCATTTTTCGATTATGAAATCTGGTAGATGGATGTCAAAACATCGTTTCCTTAACGGTTTCCTTGAGGAAAGGTTGTATGTGATACAACCGGAAGGTTTTGTCAGTCCTAAGGATGCTAAAATGTATGCAAGCTCTAGCAATCCTTCTATGGACTGGAGCAAGCATCTCGGAGTTGGAATATACGCTTTGATGAGGTGATCAAAGTTTTTGGGTCTATACAAAGTTTATGAGAAACTTGTATTTACAATAAAGTGAGTGGGAGCACTATAGAATTTCTGATAAGTTGATCGGAAATGATGTAGAATTTCTGGAAAGCATAAAGGGTTGTTTGAAAGGAGTTTTTCAAAGGAAAACCTGGAATGAAGCTACTTAAATATATTGGGCATCAGGATCTATAGAGATAGATCAAGACGTCTGATAAGACTTTCAATGAGTACATACCTTGACAAGATTTTGAAAGAGTTCAAAATGGATCAGTCAAAGAAAGAGTTCTTGCCTGATTTGTAAGGTGTGGAGTTGAGTAAGACTCAAAGCTCGACCACGGCAGAAGAAAGAGAAAGGACGAAGGTTGTCCCCTATGCCTTATCCATAGGCTCTGTATAGTATGCCATGCTGTGTACCGCACCTGGTGTGTGCCTTGCCATGAGTCTGTCAAGGGGTACAAGAGTGGTCCAGGAGTGGATCACTGGACAGCGGTCAAAATTATCCTTAGTAACTAGAGGACTAAGGAAATGTTTCTCGATTATGGAGGTGATAAAGAGTTCGTCGTAAAGGGTTACATCAATGTAAGCTTCGACACCAATCCGGATGACTCTGAGTAGCAATCCGTATACGTATAGTGGAGCAGCCATTTAGAATAGCTCCAAGTGGAGTGTGGTAGCATCTGCAGTATGACATATAGATTTGCAAAGAACACACGGATCTGAATGTTGCAGACCGTTGACTAAAAACCTCTCTCACAGCCAAAACATGATCGAACCCCAGAACTCATTGGGTGTGAGATTCTTAACAATGTAAATCACATAGCGATGTGAGCTAGATTATTGACTCTAGCGCAAGTGGGAGACTGTTGGAAATATGCCCCAGAGGCAATAATAAATTAGTTATTATCATATTTCTTTGTTCATGATAAATCGTTTATTATCCATGCTATAATTGTATCGATCAAAAACTCAGATACATGTGTGGATACATAGACAACAAAGTGTCCCTAGTAAGCCTCTACTAGACTAGCTCGTTGATCAAAGATGGTCAAGGTTTCCTAGCCATAGACATGAGATGTCATTTGGTAACGGGATCACATCATTACGAGAATGATGTGATGGACAAGACCCAAATTATGAACGTAGCATATGATCGTGTCAGTTTATTGCTATTGTTTTCTGCATGTCAAGTATGTGTTCCTATGACCATGAGATCATGTAACTCGCTGACACCGGAGGAGTACCTTGTGTGTATCAAACGTCACAACGTAACTGGGTGACTATAAAGATGCTCTACAGGTATCTCCGAGGGTGTCTGTTGAGTTGGCATGGATCAAGATTGGGATTTGTTACTCCGTGTGACAGAGAGGTATCTCAGGGCCCACTCGGTAATACAACATCACAATGAGCCTTGCAAGCAAAGTGACTAAAGTTTTAGCCACAGGATCTTGTATTACGGAATGAGTAAAGAGACTTGCCGGTAACGAGATTGAACTAGGTATGGAGATATCGACGATTGAATCTCAGTCAAGTAACATACCGATGAACAAAGGGAACAGCGTACGGGATTAACTGAATCCTTGACATAGAGGTTCAACCGATAAAGATCTTCGTAGAATATGTAGGAACCAATATGGGCATCCAGGTCCCGCTATTGGTTATTGATACGTCTCCAACTTATCTACTTTTCCAAACTCTTTTGCCCTTGTTTTGGACTCTAATTTTCATGATTTGAATGGAACTAACCCGGACTGACGCTGTTTTCAGCAGAATTGCCTTGGTGTTATTTTTGTGCAGAAATAAAAGTTCTCGGATTGACCTAAAAATTTACGGAGAATATTTTTGGAATTAATAAAAAATATTGGCGAAAGAATCAACCGGAGAGGGGCCACCACCTGGCCACAAGCCAGGGGGCGCCCCCCTAGGGCGCGCCCCCTATCTTGTGGGGCCCCTGGAGCTCCTCCGACCTCGTTTCCACTTCTATATATTCCTATTCGGGGAGAAAAAATAAGAGAGAAGAGTTCATCGTGTTTTATGATACAGAGCCGCCACCACCTCCTGTTCTTCCTCATGAGGGCAGATCTGGAGTCTGATTTGGGCTCCGGAGAGGGGAAATCGACGCCGTCGCCATCACCAACCATCCTTCATCACCAATTTCATGATGCTCTCCGCCGTTCGTGAGTAATTCCATCGTAGGCTTGCTGGATTGTGATGGGTTGGATGAGATTTACCATGTAATCGAGTTAGTTTTGTTAGGGTTTGATCCCTAGCATCCACTATGTTCTGAGATTGATGTTGCTATGACTTTGCTATGCTTAATGCTTGTCACTAGGGCCCGAGTGCCATGATTTCAGATCTGAACCTAATATGTTTTCATGAATATATATGTGTTCTTGATCCTACCTTGCAAGTTGTAGACACCTATTATGAGTTATGATCCGCATCCCCCAGGGTGACAATAACTGGGATTCTTTCCGGTGATTACCGTAGTTTGAGGAGTTCATGTATTCACTAAGTGCTAATGCTTTGGTCCGGTTCTCTATTAAAAGGAGGCCTTAATATCCCTTAGTTTCCATTAGGACCCCGCTGCCACGGGAGGGTAGGACAAAAGATGTCATGCAAGTTCTTTTCCATAAGCACGTATGACTATATATGGAATACATGCCTACATTACATTGATGAATTGGAGCTAGTTCTGTGTCACCCTATGTTATAACCGTTACATGATGAAGGCCATCCGACATAATTATCCATCACTGATCCATTGCCTATGAGCTTTTCACATATTGATCTTTGCTAAGTTACTTTTTCGTTGCTACTGTTACAATCGCTACAACACTGCTACTGTCACCTTGCCATTGTTACCGTTATTTCCATACTGCTTTGCTACTGAATACTTTGCTGCAGATATTAAGTCTTTCAGGTGTGGTTGAATTGACAACTTAGCTGCTAATACTCAAGAATATTCTTTGGCTCCCCTTGTGTCAAATCAATAAATTTGGGTTGAATACTCTACCCTCGAAAACTGTTGCGATCCCCTATACTTGTGGGTTATCAAGACCTTTTTCTGGCGCCGTTGCCAGGGAGCATAGCTCTATTCTCTGAGTCACTTGGAATTTATATCTGTTGATCACTATGAAGAATTTGAAAGATGCTAAAACTAAGATCTACCCCTCAACTACGAGGACAGGTAAGGAACTGTCATCTAGCTCTACGGTTGATTCACCTTCTGTTATGAGTAAATTTGTGACACCACCACCTGCTATTGATTCTGATACATCGCAAGTAATTGATGATGCTACTTCTGCTATGCACGATGCTTATGATGATACTTTGCTTGATACTACTGTGCCACTGGGTGAATTTCTTGATGAACAAATTGCTAGAGTCAATGCTGCAACTAATGATATTTCTGAAACTGATGAAATTATTGAAACTGAACACTATGAGACACTTGCTAGACCTAGCTCTCCTAGATATGAATTTCCTGATATACCTAAGGGTTATGTTATGGAAGGAGAGGTAGCGGGGACTTTCTTGCTTGTAAGGATAGAGATGATCTTAAGAAATTACTATGCAAGTGGAATAAAAATCTTTGAATGCTAGAATGCAATATGATCCTAAGTTTGCCACTTTACCTATCTTTGTTACCGATAAGGATTATGAATTCTCTGTCGATCCTGAGTTAATTACTTTGGTTGAATCTGATCCTTTCCATGGTTATGAATCTGAAACTGTTGTGGCACATCTTACTAAATTGAATGATATAGCCACCCTATTCACTCATGAGGAAAAAATTCGTTATTACTATATTCTTAAGTTGTTTCCTTTCTCATTTAAGGGTGATGCTAAGATATGGTTAATTCTCTTGCTCCTGGTTGTGTGCGTAGTCCCCAGGATATGATATATTACTTCTGTGAAAAATATTTTCCTGCCCATAAGAAACAAGCTGCCTTGCAAGAAATATTTAACTTTGTGCAAATTGAAGAAGAGAGTCTCCCACAAGCTTGGGGGAGGCTTATCCAATTACTTAATGCTTTGCCTGATCACCCTCTCAAGAAAAACAAAATACTTGATATCTTTTATAATGGACTAGCCGATGCTTCTAGGGGCCACCTAGATAGTTGTGTTGGTTGTGTTTTCAGGGAACGAACTGTTGAACAAGCTGAACTACTATTGAATAATATATTGAGCAATGATAATGATTGGACAATTCCCGAACCACCTCCAAAGCCAATTTCGAAGAAAAGAGGTATTCTATTTCTCAGTCCTGAAGATATGCAAGAGGCAAAGAAATCTATGAAAGAAAAAGGTATTAAAGCTGAAGATGTTAAGAATCTACCACCTATTGAAGAAATACATGGTCTTGATAACCCAACACAGGTAGTAGAGGTAAATTCCCTCCGTAGATTTGATGAAGGTGATATTCCTTATAATAAGTCTGCTAGCCAATGCTTGGATGAGTTTGATAACTTTATTGTTAAGTAAGAAAATTTCAATGCTTATGTTAGTAGACAACTGAAACATAATGCTTACATGCTTGATCGCTTAAGTGATTATATGAGTAGAACTATTAATGATCTTAAGCTTATTAGTAAACATGCTTCCATGGTGACTACTCAAGTAGAACAAGTACTTAAGGCATAGAATGATTTGCTTAATGAGATGATTAGTATGAACAATGATCATTCTGTTAGAGTTGTGACTAGAGGTGGTAGAATGACTCAGGAACCTTTGTATCCTGAGGGACATCCTAAGAGAATTGAGCAAGATTCTCAGAGAGTTAATACTGATGCACCTAGTCATTCTAGCAATAAGAGGAAAAAGAATGATGGTAGGACTTTGCATGCTACTAGTGAACCTGTTATTGATACTCCTGAAAACCCAAATGATATTTTTATTTCTGATGCTGAGACACAATCTGGTAATAAACATGAGCCTAGTGATAATATTAATGAAGATGTTCATGTTGATGCTCAACCTGGTAATGATAATGATGTGGAGATTGAACCTGTTGTTGATCTTGATAACCCACAACTTAAGAACAAAAGATATGACAAAAGAGACTTTGTTGCTAGGAAGCATGGTAGAGAAAGAGAACCATGGATTCAGAGACCCATGCCCTTTCCTCCTAAACCATCCAAGAAGAAGGATGATGAGGATTTTGAGCGCTTTGTTGAAATGCTTAGACCTGCCTTTTTGCGTATGCGCTTGACTGATATTCTGAAAATGTCTCCTTATGCTAAGTATATGAAAGATATTGTGACAAATAAATGAAAGATACCGGAAGCTGAGATTTCCACCATGCTTGCTAATTATACTTTTAAAGGTGGAATACGAAAGAAACTAGGAGATCCCGGAGTACCTACTATACCATGCTCTATTAAAGCAAATTATGTTAAAACTGCTTTATGTGACCTTGGAGCTGGTGTTAGTGTTATGCCTTTCTCTTTGTATCGTAGACTTGATTTGAATAAGTTGACACCTACTGAAATCTCTTTGCAAATGGCTGATAAATCAACTGCTTTACCCATTGGTATTTGCGAGGATGTGCCTGTCGTAGTTGCAAACGTTACTATCTTAACGGACTTTGTTATTCTTGATATTCCCGAGGACGACAGTATGTCGATCATCCTTGGTAGACCCTTTTTAAATACTGCAGGGGCTGTTATTGATTGCAACAAGGGCAATGTCACTTTTCATGTTAATGGTAATGAGCATACGGTACATTTTCCGAAGAAACAACCTCAAGTTCATAGTATCAACTCCATTGAAAAAATTTCAACGATAATTATTGGAGACTTTGAATTCCCTCTCCCTACTATCAAAAAGAAATATGATATTCTTATTGTTGAGAACATGCCTATCCCCATTGAGGTAACCTAGTGTTATTCGAAAATTCTGCGGTTCTGTGTCATTCGAAAAAAGTTTGTCAATAAGACTTGATCAACCTTATTGATGGATTCTTTTTGATGAGCATGAGATGGATGAATTTAGAAAGCACAACTTTCCGCACCCAACTTTTATTCTCTGTTCTTTAGTTTCAATTTAGTAGAAATGCTATTATTTCTCTGTTTTCTGGTTTATCTGTGCAATAGAAAAATGACCTGAAAATAAAAGTTCTCAGAATTCCCTGAAAATTTAGAATGATTTTTTCTGGAATATTTAAGAATTTTTGGCACTGAGAACACATCAGGGGGCTACACCAATGGGCCACAAGCCTACAGGGCGTGCCCCCCTGGCTTGTGGGTCCCACGTGGGGCCCCCTCACTTATTCCAGCACCCATCCACTTCGTCTTCTTCAGAAAAAATCCCACCATTGCTCAAACCCGTGTTCTAGCTCATCTTGCTGCTATTTTCGATCCCCTTGCTCAAAGCTCCATTTGCAAAACTGTTTTAGGGAATTGTTCTTCGGTATGTGACTCCTCCAATGGTCCAATTAGTTTTTGTTATAGTGCTTTATATATTGCAAATTTTTGTTGCTGTGGTGACCTTGTTCTTGAGCTTGCATGTCAAATTTATATGGTCCCAAGTAGTTTTGATGCATGATATAGCCTCTAGGCACTTGTGGGAGTAGTTGCTATAAGTTTTGTTGAGTTTTGTTCATTTTTATTTGGAGTCACTAAAAATTTCAGAATTATTTTTTAGAGAAAGGAATGATGAGGAGATTGTTAAGAGGCTCTTTGATAACCCACAAGTATAGGGGATCAGTTGTAGCCTCTTTCGATAAGTAAGAGTGTCGAACCCAACGAGGAGCTAAAGGTAGAACAAATATTCCCTCAAGTTCTATCGACCACCGATACAACTCTACACACGCTTAACGTTCGCTTTACCTAGAACAAGTATGAAACTAGAAGTACTTTGTAGGTGTTATGGGATAGGTTTGCAAGATAAAAAAGAGCATGTAAATAAAAACTAGGGGATGCTTAGATAAAGTAACAACTAAGTTAGTTTAACGAGTGTGGAAAAGTGGTGGTAGGAGTTGCGGAATTGTCCCTAGGCAATCGATAACTAGACCGGTAATCATTATTGCAATTTTATATGAGGGAGAGGCATAAGCTAACATACTTTCTCTACTTGGATCATATGCACTTATGATTGGAACTCTAGAAAGCATCCGCAACTACTAAAGATCATTAAGGTAAAACCCAACCATAGCATTATAAGGTATCAAGTCCTCTTTACTCCCATATGCAACAACCCACCTACTCGGGTTTATGCTTCTGTCACTCAAGCAACCCACCATAGGCAAATCATGAACACATTGCAACACCCTACAGCGGGGATCCCTCACGCTTGCGTGACACGGAGAGCACCATAGGACAGCACCAATAATAAAACATGCAACTCAAACCAATCATGATCATCAATCAACCCATAGGACAACAAATATCTACTCAGACATCATAGGATGGCAACACATCATTGGATAATAATATGAAGCATAAAGCACCATGTTCAAGTAGAGGGTGCAGCGGGTTGTGGGAGAGTGGACCGCTGTAGATAGATGGGGGAAGGTGGTGGAGGTGTTGGTGAAGATGACGGAGTTGTTGGACTAGATCGCCGTCACGATGATGGACCCGACGGCGTTCGGTGCCACCGGGAGGGAGTGGGAGAGAGCCCCCCTCCTCCTTCTTCTTCCTTGGCCTCCCCCCTAGATGGGAGGAGGGTTTCCCCTCTGGTCCTTGGCTTCCATGGCGGCGGAGGGGCGAGAGCCCCTCCGAGATTGGATCTCTCTCTCTGTTTCCTTCTGTTTCTGCGTTCCCAGATTCTGGCCTTTCACCGTTTCTTATATTCCCGGAGATCCGTAACTCCGATTGGGCTGAAATTTTAACACAATTTTTATCTAGATATTAGGTTTCTTGCGGCGAAAGAAGGGAACCAACCGCATTACGGGGTGTCCAAAAGCCAGCCTGGCACGCCCAGGGGGGTAGGGTGCGCCCCCTGGCTTGTGGCCCCCTCGGGCACCGCCTTCTATTGATTCCACTTCCCAAAATTCACATATATTCCAAAAAAAATCTCCGTAAGTTTTTATCCCGTTTGGACTTCGTTTGATATGGATTTTCTGCGAAACAAAAAACATGCAACAAACAGGAACTGGCACTGGGCACTGGATCAATATGTTAGTCCCAAAAATAGTATAAAAAGTTGCCAAAAGTATATGAAAGTTGTAGAATATTGCCATGAAACAATCAAAAATTATAGATACGATGGAGACGTATCAGCATCCCCAAGCTTAATTCCTGCTCGTCCTCGAGTAGGTAAATGATAAAAAAGATAATTTTTGATGTGGAATGCTACCTAGCATAATCTTGATCATATAATCTAATCATGGCATGAATATTAAGACACGAGTGATACAAAGCAATAGTCTATATTGACATAAAAACAGTAATACTTCGAGCACACCAACAAGGCAACTGTGTCCTCTCGAAATAACATGGCCTTAGAAAGTTATCCCTACAAAATCATATGGTCTGGCTATGCTCCATCTTCCCCACACAAAGTATCTAAATCATGCACAACCCCGATGACAAGTAAAGCAATTGTTTCACACTTTTTATGTTCTCAAACCTTTTCAACTCTCACGCAATACATGAGTGTGAGCCATGGATATAGCACTATAGGTGGAATAGAATATGGTGGAGGTGATGAGGAAAAAGGAGAATATAGTCTCACATCAACTAGGCGTATCAACGGGCTATGGAGATGCCCATCAATAGATATCAATGTGAGTGAGTAGGGATTGCCATGCAATGGGTGCACTAGAGCTATAAGTGTATGAAAGCTCAAAAAGAAAACTAAGTGGTCGTGCAAATGATGAAAATTCCACTAGCTATATGAAAGTGACAAAATAGGAGACTCTCTATCATGAAGATCATGGTGCTACTTTGAAGCACAAGTGTGGAAAAAGATAGTAGCATTGTCCCTTCTCTCTTTCTCTCATTTTTTTTTCTTTTTTTTTGGTGGGCATCTTTGGCCTCTTTTTTTTATTTGGGCTTCGCTGGCCTCTTTATTTTTTGTAAAGTCCGGAGACTCATCCCAACTTGTGAGGGATTCATAGCTTCCATCATCCTTTTCTCACATGGGACAAATGCTCTAATAATGGAAATCATCACACTTTTATTTACTTACAACTCGATACCTAGAATAAAATATGACTCTATATGCAATATGAAAGTGGTGATGCATGTCATGAAAAACGGAACGGTGGAAGTTGCATGGCAATATATCTCGGAATGGCTATGGAAATGACATAATAGGTAGGTATGGTGGCTGTTTTTGAGGAAAATATATGGTGGCTGTTTTGAGGAAGGTGGGTTTGATGCACCGGCAAAAGTTGCGCGGTACTATAGAGGCTAGCAAAGGTGGAAGGGTGAGAGTGCGTATAATCCATGGACTCAACATTAGTCATAAAGAACTCACATACTTATTGCAAAAGTCTATTAGTTATCAAACAAAGCATTAGACGCATGCTCCTAGGGGAGAGGCTGGTAGGAGTTAACCATCGCGCGCTCCCGACCCTCACACAAAGGTTGACAATCATTAAACAAATCATGCTCCGACTTCGTTACATAATGGTTCACCATACGTGCATGCTACGGGAATCACAAACTTCAACACATGTATTTCTCCAATTCACAACTACTCACTATCATGACTCTCATATTACCATCTTCATATCTCAAAACTATATGCAAGGAATCAAACATATCATATTCAGTGATCTACAAGTTTTATGTAGGATATTATGACTAACCATGTGAATGACCAACTCCTGTTAACTCTCTAAATAGATATAAGTGAAGCATGAGAGTTTAATTCTTTCTACAAAAGATATGCCCACGCTCTAACAAATATAAGTGAAGCAAAAGAGCATTCTACAAATGGCGGTTTTCTATGTGTAGAGAAACAGGCAATCCAAACTTCAAATGATATAAGTGAAGCACATGAAGCATTCTACAAAGCCATACTCAAAAGATATAAGTGAGGTGCAAAGAGCCTTCTATAAATCAACCAAGGACTTTCTCATACCAGCATGGTGCATTATTAAAAGAAAAAGAAAAAGCACACGACGCTCCAAGATTTACGCATATCATGTGACGAATAAAAATATAGCTCCAAGTAAAATTACCGATGGTTGTTAGAAGAAAGAGGGGATGCCTTCCGGGGCATCCCCAAGCTTAGTTTCTTGGGAGTCCTTGAATATTACCTTGGGGTGCCTCGGGCATCCCTAAGCTTAGTCTCTTTCCACTCCTTATTCCTTCATCCATCGTGATCTCACCCAAAACTTGAAAACTTCAATCACACAAAACTTAACAAAACCCTCGTGAGATCCGTTAGTATAATAAAGAAAATCACAACTTTAAGTACTGTTTCCAACCAATTCATATTTTGTTTTTGCATTGTAGCTACTGTAATATAACTTTTCCATGGCTTATACCACCGATAGAATCGATAGTTTCATCAAAACGAGCAAAACAATGCATCAAAAACAGAATCTGTCTTAAACTGAACAGTCTGAAGCAATCTGAACATTGACTATACTTATGTAACTCTAAAAATTCTGAAAAAATAGTAAAAAATAAACAATTTGTATAGAAGTAATGTGTAAGAATTTTAGAAACTTTTGACATTCCAGTAAAAAATGTAAATTCACGCACTACAGCCAAAGTTTCTGTTTTTGCACTGCACACACCAAACAAGCAATCTAATCATCCTAAAGGCAAATCTTGGCACATTATTTTTATAATACAATGGATTTATACAAGGGGATAATTATTTTTGTTGAAAAGTTTCTGTAATTGAGATTCGCAAAGTTTCCATGGGCATGAACAAAGTTCAAGGAGCTCCCCCACTTCAACGGTGCTCGTCCTTCTTACTTTCACTTTTCTTTTTGAAAAAGTTTTAGGTTCCCCTCTTTAATTTTTTTTGTTTTCAAACTATATAAAAGCACACAACAGAATAAAATGACTCTCTAAAACTTCCGGGTTGTCTCCCTGGCAGCGCTTTCTTTAAAGCCATTAAGCTAGGCATAAAGTGCTCAAGTAATGGATCCACCCGGATCCCAAGGTATATCAAAGCCAATTTTAATTAACAATGATTTGTAATTTAGTAGTGAGCACAAAGTAACATATATCATGCAACAACGAAGTCTAACTCTCTTCCTATGCATAGGCATGTCATGAAAGAACAATTCATGCACACAAAGTAAAGGCCAATGCATAGTATAAGCAGTTTCTTGCAATTTTATCGTATTGGAAACATAGAGAGGCGGAGATGTAGTTCCTTTCTCATAATAATTGCAAGTAGGAGCAGCAAGCACATGCATATTATATCTATCAAAATCATCATGTGTAATAGTAAAAGGCAACCCATCTATATAATCCTTAATAAGTGCAAACTTCTCCGATATAGAGTAGTTGGGAGAATTCAAAAAGATAATAGGACTATCATGTGTGGGTGCAATAGCAACAATTTCATGTTTAACATAAGGAACTATAGCAAGTTCATCTCCATAAGCATCATTCATATTGGCATCATGGACACAAGCATAGCAAGTATCAAGTTCATCAAAAAGGGATATTTCAAACGAATCCAAGGGATCATAGCAATTATCATAGCATTCATCCTTCGGTAAGAACGAAGGGAAATTAAACAATGTATGAGTTGAAGAGTTACTCTCATTAGAAGGTGGGCACGGGTAGCTAATCCGCTCTTCCTACTTTTGTTCTTCGCTCTCCTCGTCATCTTTTTCATCTAATGAGCTCACAGTGTCAGGAATTTCTTCTTCCATAGATTCCTGCAAAATATTAGTCTCTTCCAAGGCAGCAGACATTCTCTCAATAAATTCAATAATATCAGCATTGCAATCATAATTCTCATAGCAATATTTAAGTATGGAAAAAATTTCAGATTCGTAAGGAACATCATCATCATACTTTTCAAGCAAAGAAGTAATTTCATAAGCACCTTTAAAAACAACAAATTCTTCTATTCGTTCCACATCATAGTAATCATAAATACCTTTATCATAAGAAGCTAAGGTTTCATTATCATTAAATTTGCATTGAAAGGGAAGGTGTCGAGCTTCTATATTAGAGCAACAAGTAAAGTCACATCTCGAGCATGCATCCCAAGCAAACCATTCCAGTATTCCAATTTGATCCCATAAGTGTTTCCCTTTTTGAGATAAGCGATAATCCCTAAAGTATTCACGTTGATCCAACGTGTATCCCATTATCAAGTTGAATGGGGTTTTCTCAGGATTATCAAAGTAGTGCATAATATTTTTCACATAACGAGCATCGAGGGTTTTAGGAGGTTCCCCATCTCCATGAGTAGCAAGTACACCTAATTTTTTTGGTATTTCATGTTCCATATCCATAACTAAACATAGAGAACAACTTAGAACAGCAAATAAAATCTACTTAGTGACAAAGCAAACAAGCACACACGAGAATATTCACCCCACGCTATTGCTCCCCGGCAACGGCGCCAGAAAAAGGTCTTGATAACCCACAAGTATAGGGGATCAATTGTAGCCTCTTTCGATAAGTAAGAGTGTCGAACCCAACGAGGAGCTAAAGGTAGAACAAATATTCCCTCAAGTTCTATCGACCACCGATACAACTCTACACACGCTTAACGTTCGCTTTACCTAGAACAAGTATGAAACTAGAAGTACTTTGTAGGTGTTGTGGGATAGGTTTGCAAGATAAAAAAGAGCACGTAAATAAAAACTAGGGGCTGCTTAGATAAAGTAACAACTAAGTTAGTTTAACGAGTGTGGAAAAGTGGTGGTAGGAGTTGCGGAATTGTCCCTAGGCAATCGATAACTAGACCGGTAATCATTATTGCAATTTTATATGAGGGAGAGGCATAAGCTAACATACTTTCTCTACTTGGATGATATGCACTTATGATTGGAACTCTAGCAAGCATCCGCAACTACTAAAGATCATTATGGTAAAACCCAACCATAGCATTATAAGGTATCAAGTCCTCTTTACTCCCATATGCAACAACCCACCTACTCGGGTTTATGCTTCTGTCACTCAAGCAACCCACCATAGGCAAATCATGAACACATTGCAACACCCTACAGCGGGGATCCCTCATGCTTGCATGACACGAAGAGTACCATAGGACAGCACCAATAATAAAACATGCAACTCAAACCAATCATGATCATCAATCAATCCATAGGACAACAAAAATCTACTCAGACATCATAGGATGGCAACACATCATTGGATAATAATATGAAGCATAAAGCACCATGTTCAAGTAGAGGGTACAGCTGGTTTCGGGAGAGTGGACCGCTGTAGATAGATGGGGGAAGGTGATGGAGGTGTTGGTGAAGATGACGGAGTTGTTGGAGTAGATCGCCATCACGATGATGGCCACGGCGGCGTTCGGTGCCACCGGGAGAGAGGGGGAGAGAGCCCCCCTCCTCCTTCTTCTTCCTTGGCATCCCCCCTAGATGGGAGGAGGGTTTCCCCTCTGGTCCTTGGCTTCCATGGCGGCGGAGGGGCGAGAGCCCCTCCGAGATTGGATCTCTCTCTCTGTTTCCTTCTGTTTCTGCGTTCCCAGATTCTGGCCTTTCACCGTTTCTTATATTCCCGGAGATCCGTAACTCTGATTGGGCTGAAATTTTAACACGATTTTTATCCAGATATTAGCTTTCTTGCGGCGAAAGAAGGGCACCAACCGCCTTACGGGGTGGCCACAAGCCAGCCTGGCGCGCCTAGGGGGGTAGGGCGCGCCCCCTGGCTTGTAGCCCCCTCGGGCACCGCCTTCTGTTGATTCCACTTCCCAAAATTCACATATATTCCAAAAAAATCTCCATAAGTTTTTATCCCGTTTGGACTTCGTTTGATATGGATTTTCTGCGAAACAAAAAACATGCAACAAACAGGAACTGGCACTGGGCACTGGATCAATATGTTAGTCCCAAAAATAGTATAAAAAGTTGCCAAAAGTATATGAAAGTTGTAGAATATTGCCATGAAACAATCAAAAATTATAGATACGACGGAGACGTATCACTCTTCAAGCCGGGGTTTTAAAGAAAATGACAATGAGAAGCCTAGATACAATATTCCTCGCACCGCGGAGGTTCGACCATGTGAATGGCCAAGTGAGGCATTCTTGAGGGCGGCCAGAATTTATGAAGATTTCTATTATCTAGCAGAAAATGCAGGCATCACCGACTTCCTCAGCGATAAGTGTGACCAGTACCTCCTACTTACTAATACTTTCGTGCAAAATTTTCACTTTTATCCTAGGAAGAATCCTGCCATGGTAGAATTTTACTTATATGATGTGCCTCAGGAAATGTCACTTTACGATTTTTGCAATGTTTGCAAAATACCTTATGAGGGCAGCATCAGTGAACCACATCCTAGAGATATGGAGGACTTTATTGCCGCGATCACTGTAGGGGAAGAGAGAGGGGTGTCAAGGGCAAGAGCTGCTAGTGTACATTTTCCTGTTTTGTGCTATTATTCATTATTTGCGGGGAGATGTTTAGTTGGTCACGGCGAGAGTGGAAGCCTTAGTGCTCCCGACCTCGCCATTCTGCGTCATGCTTTACTTGCTGATAGAACTTTTAGTCTGGGTGCAATAGTGGCCCAACGGTTGAACATAAACCGTTCGAAGGGCCCCATATTCGGAGGTATCTATGCATCTCGTTTAGCTAAACACTTTGAGATACCTATTAGGCTTGACGAGGAAGAGGAAATGCTGCTACCTACAAGATATTTAAACTATGATAGCATGGTAGCACATGATTTTATTAGGAAAGATAATGATAAGAGGCTGCTTTACAACTTAATATTTAGCCAGGGTACTTGTCAGATTATTGCTTTGCCTGCTTCTTCTTTGTTTGATATCCGTTCAGGCAGGTACACTATTATGCCCGAGGACATTTACAGATATTGGGGCCTGTCGCAACCCCCAGCACCTGAACCTGCACCAGCCCTTGATCCGTATCAGGCTCCAGTTTTTCAGTGGGAGCCACAGGAGCTCGCCAACCAGTGGAACCCTCAGTATCCTCCGGAGTATCCAGGAGAGGGTTATTTCCAGCCATGGCCCTAGACCAACTTAGGCCAAAAGCCTAAGCTTGGGGGAGTACGTATTTCTCACCGACATTACATTCATGTTCACACACTCATTCCAGTTGTCGGTGTTCATACTTTTTCATTGTACCATCCATGGTAGTTTATTTCTTCTTTTTGCTTTCTTTTTGTGTGTTTAATTAATCTTGAGAAAATCTAAAAACCCAAAAAAAATAGTTCTAGCTTTACTTTCTAGTTTGTTTAGTTGTAGTATTAAAAGAAAACCCAAAAAGATTTCTCGTTCTTCTTTTGGTTGTTGGGAGCTTTCCCGTGTAAATAGTTTTCTTTTCTTCTTTGGGTCGTAAGGAGAAGACCACGATGACATGTTGAGTGGTTCTCATATGCATTATTGTTTATCTATCAGAGAGCCCATATTACTTTGCCTTCTCCTTTGAGTTATTGCATGCAGATTCCAGCTTAGTCCAATGCAAGTGAAAGGCAATAATGACGATATATGATGAAGTGACTGAGATGGATAAAAGCTGGTATGAACTCGACCTATTTTGTTTTTGTAAATATGATTAGCTCATCGTTCTGGATTCAGCTCGTTATGGATTGAACATGTTTGCAATGACAATTAGAGATTATAGTTACTCATGCTGTGCTTAATTAGCTAAGAGCGTATAATGGTTTGTCTTGTGTGCCAACATGCATTTTAAAATGGTTGTGATGTAGTATGATAGGATGGTATCCTCCTCTGAATGATTCAAGTGGCTTGACTTGGCACATGTTCACGCATGTAGTTGAAACAAAATTAACATAGCCTCCACGATGTTTATGTTCATGGTGATTTATATCCTACTCATGCTTGCATTCAATGTTGGTTAATCTCAAAGCATGTTTATGACTGTTGTCGCTCTCTAGTTGGTCGCTTCCCAGTCTTTTGCTAGCCTTCACTTGTACTAAGCGGGAATACTGCTTGTGCATCCATCTCCATAAACCCAAAGTTGTTCCATATGAGTCCACCATACCTACCTATATGCGGTATTTAACTGCCGTTCCAAGTAAATTTGCATGTGCCAAACTCTAAACCTTCAAATAATATTCCGTTTTGTATGCCTAAATCGCTCATGTAGTGACTGGGGGCTGTTAGTATTTTCCATGCTAAGTGGGTTATTCTCACGATATGTGTTGATTCATTATCATTCACGAGAAAGTGGCTGGTATTCGGGATGCCCAGTTCCATGTTCAAAGTATAAATCAAAATATAATAAAACAAAACTCCCCCAGGACTGTGTTTGTATGGACGGTACCCGTGGATTCGGCCCGCCGTGGAGTGTGATTGATTGGTGGAGGGGGAGTAAAAACTTTACTATTCTATTTGGGAACCGCCTATAATGTATCTAGCATGGAAGATATTGAGATCTCTTGGTTGTTATGTTGACAATGAAAGCATACCGCTCAAAATTATTATTCATCCCTGTTTTAAAAGCTCGAGCTCTGGCACCTCTACAAATCCATGCTTCCCTCTGCGAAGGGCCTATCTATTTTACTTTACTGTTGAGTCATCCTCCTCTTATAAAAAGCACTAGTTAGAGAGCACCGCCGTCATTTGTATGCTTTGTTATTAATTGATATTGAGTATGAGTGTGACTGGATCTCTTTTACCATGAATTACAATGTCTAGTCAGTCCTTGTTCTTCAGAGGTGCATTTATGTTTTGCGGTCTCGAAAAGGGCTAGCGAGATACCATTATATCATATTGTTTCATGATTGTTTCGATAAAATTGTTGTCATCCGAGACTTATTATTATTGCTCGCTAGTTGATTATGCCATTGATATGAGTAAATGTGAGACCTAAATGTTATTGTGAATGTGGTTAGTCTATAAACTTTGCTGAAAATCTGAACATCAGTTAGACATATTTACAATAGCAAGATCAAACAGAGTTTGTAAAAGTATTTCTTTATCACTTTCAGTTTATCAACTGAATTGCTTGAGGACAAGCAAAGGTTTAAGCTTGGGGGAGTTGATACGTCTCCAACGTATCTACTTTTCCAAACTCTTTTGCCCTTGTTTTGGACTCTAATTTGCATGATTTGAATGGAACTAACCCGGACTGACGCTGTTTTCAGCAGAATTGTCTTGGTGTTATTTTTGTGCAGAAATAAAAGTTCTCGGATTGACCTGAAAATTTACGGAGAATATTTTTGGAATTAACAAAAAGTACTGGCGAAAGAATCAACCGGAGAGGGGCCACCACCTGGCCACAAGCCAGGGGGGCGCCCCCCCCCCCCTAAGGCGCGCCCCCCTATCTTGTGGGGCCCCTAGAGCTCCTCCGACCTCGTTTCCAATTCTATATATTTCTATTCGGGGAGAAATAAATAAGAGAGAAGAGTTCATCGCGTTTTACGATACGGAGCCGCCGCCACCTCCTGTTCTTCCTCGGGAGGGCAGATCTAGAGTCTGATTTGGGCTTCGGAGAGGGGAAATCGATGCCGTCGCCATCACCAACCATCCTTCATCACCAATTTCATGATGCTCTACGCCGTTCGTGAGTAATTCCATCATAGGCTTGCTGGACGATGATGGGTTGGATGAGATTTACCATGTAATCGAGTTAGTTTTGTTAGGGTTTGATCCCTAGTATCCACTATGTTCTGAGATTGATGTTGCTATGACTTTGCTATGCTTAATGCTTGTCACTAGGGCCCGAGTGCCATGATTTCAGATCTGAACCTATTATGTTTTCATGAATATATATGTGTTCTTGATCCTATCTTGCAAGTTGTAGACACCTATTACGAGTTATGATCCGCATCCCCCAGGGTGACAATAACTGGGATTCTTTCCGGTGATTACCGTAGTTTGAGGAGTTCATGTATTCACTAAGTGCTAATGCTTTGGTCCGGTTCTCTATTAAAAGGAGGCATTAATATCCCTTAGTTTCCATTAGGACCCCGCTGCCATGGGAGGGTAGGACAAAAGATGTCATGCAAGTTCTTTTCCATAAGCACGATGACGATATATGGAATACATGCCTACATTACATTGATGAATTGGAGATAGTTCTGTGTCACCCTATGTTATAACCGTTGCATGATGAATGCCATCCGACATAATTATCCATCACTGATCCATTGCCTATGAGCTTTTCACATATTGATCTTTGCTAAGTTACTTTTCCATTGCTACTGTTACAATCGCTACAACACTGCTACTGTCACCTTGCCATTGTTACCGTTATTTCCATACTGCTTTGCTACTGAATACTTTGCTGCAGATATTAAGTCTTTCAGGTGTGGTTGAATTGACAACTCAGCTGCTAATACTCGAGAATATTCTTTGGCTCCCCTTGTGTCGAATCAATAAATTTGGGTTGAATACTCTACCCTCAAAAACTGTTGAGATCCCCTATTCTTGTGGGTTATCAGTTATTGACCGTAGAGGTGTCTCGGTCATGTCTACATAGTTCTCGAACCCGCAGGGTCTGCACACTTAACGTTCGGTGACGTTTTGGTATTATTGAGTTATGTATGTTGGTGACCGAAGGTTGTTCGGAGTCCCGGATGAGATCCTGGACGTCACGAGGAGCTTCGGAATGGTCCGGAGGTAAAGATTTATATATGGGAAGTCATATTTTGGCTACCGGAAAAGTTTCGAGTTTTTCCGGTATTGTACCGGGAAGCTTCTAGAAGGTTCCGGAAACTTCCGGAGGAGGTCGGAAGTCCACCAAGGGTTCCACCACGTCCCAAGGGTTTGTATGGGCTGAGGGGAGGCGCCCTGGCCTTATTGGGCCAGACGCACAAGTCCCTCAAGGCCCATGTGGCTTGGGAGAGGTGGAAAGTCCACCTGTTTATGGAAAGGGAGGGAATTGGACTAGGAGTCCAACCCCTCCCCCTTGGCTGCGCCCTAGGGCTTGGAGGGGCTGATCTCCACGCCCCTTCACCTATATATAGAGGGGAGGGGGCGCCCGAAGAGCACACACGAAGCCCTTGGCGCCCCTCTCTCTCCCTAGATCGTTTTCTCCTCCGTTCGCGGTTTCGGTAGCGCTAGGCGTAGCCCTGCCGGGATAGCACCACCCCCACCGCCACCACGCCGTCGTGTTGCCGGAGAACTCATCTACCTCTCCGCCCCCTCTTGCTGGATCAAGAAGGCGGAGATCGTCATCGAGCTGTACGTGTGCTGAACGCGGAGGTGGCGTCCGTTCGGCGCTAGATCGGAAGGACGTGATCGGATCGCGGGACGGCTAGCGATTTGGATCACGAAGACGTTCGACTACATCAACCGCGTTTCTCAATGCTTCCCGCTTAGCGATCTACAAGGGTATGTAGATCCACTCTCCCTCTTGTAGATGCTCATCACCATGGATATATCTTGCGTGTGCGTAGGAAATTTTTTGTTTCCCATGCAACGTTCCCCAACATTCTTATCCCGATCACAACAAAATACCATACCCCTATCATGAAGAACTCCAAGCGAAATTAGATTCCATCTTAGCTCCGGCAGATGCCTGACTCCCTGAAGCATCCGCTCAACTCCGTCAAACATCTTGATTTTGATGTCACCTACTCCAACAACACGATAACCTATGTCATCGCATTGTGATTGCTTGTTCCTCGATGGATCGACTGCTACCCCGGATTACTTCTAACAAGTGGTATCATTGGCTAGGTTATTTGGATGTTGTGGAACATTGATCTTTGGGAAGGAGAACATCGACAAAAAATCTGTGAGAAGCGGCTATAATACGGGGCGAAGTTTGTCGGTGAGTTATGATCCAGAGACATATATGATTGAGTTGTAATCTTCACAGGATCCGAGGACATTGGTCAGATGTGATCCGAGCTGGACTTGGATAGTGATCGAGTAGGCTAGTGAGATTTAGGTTCCATGCGAGGCCCATGTGATGAGCCCGTAACAGATGCCTATATATAGTGCAGGTGCGGCATAATGGTTTCAGTTGATCGCTTTGTCATTTGTTGTTAGGGCTTTGCATGTGTTGCACCTAGCCAGACCTCCACTCGCCGCCGGTTGTGCCATCGGACCTAGCAGTCTGCCACACGTACGGCGTTCCTCCTACACGTGCGAATACCATTAGAGGTGGTACACTTGCGCCGCTCCGATGAAGCTGTTCGTGGGATCCTATCGGCTACATGGGAGATCGACGAGGAGGAGATGAATCCGGTGACGCGCTGCCACAACTCTACTTCCATTGCACGGCACTGCGCGTCTAGTGTTAACGATTCGTGATCCATCTGCCATAGCATGTTCCTGATTGTTCTGCATGCAGGAAATTTTTATATTACAGCCGATGCACCTAGCATAGCCCAACAGTGAGTCGTACCCATGGTCACGATGCTTCGGCAAGTCTGTCATGGATGAGATTGTGGAAAGTCATGTAGCTCTAAAAAAGTGAGGGTTGTCAACCTTGACTCGATGGTCGAACTCCCGTACGTAGTCGAAGGCCATGCTCAAGCTGGAACCGGCGCCTCCTCAGCCTCATGTCCCCGATCTTGCGCGAGTTATGGGACATGATAACCCGTTCGTCGATGTGTATGGAGCACAGGGCAGTGTGCTAGTGTCAGTTGGTTTCTCTCGTTATGATGGTCGCTTCGTGGTTGTTTGAAGTGAAATGAATACATGTTGTTTTTTACTTTAATTAGATACAATCCTGGGGCCGGGCTACATCTACAAAGGAACTAAGGAAGGAGACTGACGGTCTACCGGATGATCGATAGCTTTGCCGTTGAAGAACATGTCACCGCTGCCACAACGCCGACCATGTACCTGACTTGGCACCAACCAAGAGACATACTTTCTAGAAAGAACCCAGATGAGACATGTGACATCGAGGACTTCATTTTTACAATGAAAAGCAACCTTTGAAGAAAAAAGTCATCGAAATTAGACTGAACCTGTTTCATTTGCCGAGCCCACCTTTTGTTTTCAGTCGGCAAATTCGCTTCCACACGACCAGGCATTTGGCAACAGCCACATCCGTGGCACGACGCAAGGCGTCAATGGCCCGAATTGGCACTAATGGCATAGACCTGGTTACGTGTCGAATTTGCATCAAAGACCTTTTGGTTCGATGTGGAGGCGTTGAATTGTACGGAGACCAGAGGAGAGGGGAACAAGAAAGGGCGCCGGACACCAAAACAAAAGTGACGACATACATCACCAAATTGTCACGTGTGCGAGTAAATAGCATAAAACTACTACAATTTGGGCTATTGTTCTAGAAAACTACCGACTTTTGAATTTTCCCTGATAACTACCAAGTCAGGGGTCGGCTGTTTCAAAAAACACAAATCGCGCGCGACTAGCGATTTAAACCGTTTTCTGACCAACTGGGACCACCAGTCAGGCCACGTGGACGGCAGCGCTCATGGCGCGGGCGTTAACGCTCGATACACCGACCGCACCAGTCAGAACTGGCCATTTAATACCCAGTTCGTCGTCCTCGGTCGTCGCCTGCTCCCACTCCCCTGCTCCACTCTGAGCTCGCCGCCGCCGACGGTCGCACACCTCCCTATTGCCATGCCTTCCTGGAACGACAGTGAAACAACTCAGACGATGAATGCGAGGCCGTCAGCATGGACATGGGGCTTTTGGTAGGTATTTTATTCCCCCAAGCTAGGGTTACGGACTGCTGCTCACTACTGCCATGGATCTTGGTTAGTTAGGTATATTGTTGTGTCCCTTATATGGATCTTGGTTAGGTAGGGTTAGTGTTGCTTGTGATATAGTATTTAGCTATTGGGGATTTGGGGATTTCTGTAGGGTTAGGGTTAGGGTTCTTGGGGATTTCTGTAGAGTTAGGGTTAGGGTTCTTGCTGATTTGGGGATTTTTGTAGGGTTAGGGTTAGGGTTAGGGTTGTTGCTGATATTGGGGATTTCTGTAGGGTTATGGTCCTAGTTGATTTTGGTAACTAATTATTTGTGCTAAATTGTTGATTTTGTGGGTGGTTTTGTGGATGCAGGAGGAACCTGACACCATTGTGGAGCCCCTTTTCTGTGGCCAACTAGAGCTTTCTGAACCCAAATGCATTCTGCACCACTTGAGGCCTATGAAGTGTGTGGCTTTTGAAGGCACATTAACTGGAAGGCGTTTCTATGGATGCCCAGTGTAGGTTATATTAAAGATTTAATTTATATTTTTTAGTATGTTTCGAGTATCTGAACTTAGCAACTGTTTGTTTGTAGTAACTCAACTTAGCAATATTTTCAGCAACATTTGCAGCAACTTAGCAATATTTTGAGCAATATTTTCAGCAACTTAGCAATATTTTCAGCAACATTTGCTAGTGTAATAAGTTTATAAATTTAAGTTAGTTTGTTTGCAGTAACTGAACTTAGCAATATTTACAGCAACATTTGCAGCAAAATTTTCAGCAACTTAGCAAAATTTTGAGCAATATTTTCAGCAACTTAGCAATATTTTTAGCAACATTTGCTAGTGTAATAAATTTATAAATTCATATTTTCCAACTGCAGGAAAATGGTGTGAATTGTGGGGTTTTACAGTGGGTTGACAAGCCTTGGCCTACTATTCTTCAGAGATGTTTGTCCAAGCTATGGGAAATGTTCCATGACCAGAACTGTGGAAGGGTACTTGACAAACAGAAGTATGAGAAGGAGTTGGCCAAGCTTAAGGCTGAAAATGTCAAGCTTTGCACTGAGTACAGCAAGCTTGTTGAAGATGTAGGCAAGATGTTTGATTGGCAGGATGGGAGGGTGGACCACAAGGATTACAAGAAGGTAGTGGAGGAGGAACATTTTGAGAAGAAGAAGAAGGAAAGCTAGGTTGGAGGTGCAGATGGAAAAGCTAAAACTTGCTAAGGAGCAGAGGTGCATATTGCAGTCCCAGGCTGACATTATCCAGAACACAAGGAAGGCTATGAAGGAAGTTGAAGTGGACAGAGATCTTCTTCAAAAGGAGAAGACAAAGCTTGAGCAAGTTGTTTCTGAGTTGCTTAAAGATGGCTATGGCAGCAAGGAGAAGTTAGAGCAAATCAAGGCCATCCTTGAGTCTTGAAGTGATGGTTATGGTGGTGAAGTACATCCAAGGCATGTATAAGGATGTGGCCTAACATTGTCAAGTGAAGATGTGGCCTGTATATTTTGTGGCCTAACTAGCTTATGTATGTATGAACAATATTTGCTATGTTCCTAAGTATGATGTAATGGATCTTCTATGCTATGTTCTTAAGTATTATGTAATGGATCTTCTATGCTATGTTCTTAAGTATTATGTAATGGATTTTCTATGCTGCGTTGGTCACTGTATCTACTGTTAAATGTTGTGTTTAATTGGGCTTTATTGGAGCTGTAGTTGTTACCTTAAAGTTGTATTGCTAATTTTGAATGCTATCTGAGCTGCTGCTCAAAATGCTTGTAGGTTTACTGGATCTTTATGAAAATACTAGTTATTTTCACTGAAACCACACAAAGTCATAACAAACCAAAGTAGTCCAATAAGTCTTTAAGACACACTGGGAACCAAAGCAGTCATTACAAACCAAAGCAGTTCAACTCTAGTTCAAACACCCAAATTCTAGTTACCACTTGCATACAGATATTCCTTCCACTTCCCAGTTGGTTTCCTAATTCTAGTTGATGTTGATTGCCTTGGTGCACTGAATGTTCTTGAGCCATCTCTCTGGGCAACTACAGACCTGGTGTTCTTTGCTGGGGAGATTCTTGATGACCTGGTGTTTTTTGCTGCAGAAGAAGTGTTGGTGCTTCTCTTCCTGGCTGGACCTGGTGCTGTAGTAGAAGTGTTGTCCCTGCTCCTCTTGGATGGTTCTGCTGCTGGAGTAGTAATGTTGCTCCTGCTCCTCTTGAATGGTTCTGCTGCTGGAGTGGAAGATTTCTTCCTTTTCCTTGACATAGCAGCAGGTGCAGGTGCAGAAGCAACAGGTGCAACTGGTGCTGGTTCAGGGGCAGAAGCAGCAGGTACTCTTGGAGGCCTTTGTGAATTTGTAGCCATGGAAGAACCAGCTTCTGAATAATCTGCTCTATTTTCCTACACAATAATCAAAATTGTAACTGTAATGAAATGATTGAAACAATTTCTTCTGAATTAAAAGAAATAACAAGTATGTTATAGAACCTGGTGCTGGTTCTTCCTCATCTGCAACCCAGGCTTCAGGGGGGCACCACAGTTACTAAACATGTGCCCTTGCATGTTGCAGTTGCTGCAAGTCACAGTTCCAATTCTTGAGGTGTCCTTCTTAGCTAGCACCTCAAATAGACCTTTCCTCCTAGCAGTTTGTTTTTTACCCTTCTTTTCTTTGAAAACTGGTGGAGAAATGACATCACTAGGTGTATGAGGCCAATGGTCAGGACCTGGCACTGGGAATATTATGTGCTTGTAGGTTTCACAGTACATGGGCTTTTTGAAGAAATTGCTGACAAAGTCTTCAGGATGTAGCTTCAGTTTCTGCATTGCATAAATGGCATGAGAGCAGGGCACAGCTGTCATGTCCCACCTCCTACAGTCACAGGTATGGTTGTTCAAATTAACACAGTATGTGTTTTCAGAACTGCTTGTCACTTGCCAGACACCTGGACCTGCCATGTATGCTTGACAGTACTTAGCCCACTTCTTGCCCTCTTCTAACATTTCTGAGTAGGTGGGTGTTATCTCCCATCTGCATGCCTCTGTCTTCTCTCTGATCTTCTGAAACTTGATCATCAACTTTGTTCTTATGCCCTCCAACATAGTCTTGATTGGCTTGTTCCTTACATCCAATATCATTTTATTGAAAACTTCACTAAGGTTGTTCACAACCAGGTCTGTTTTGCACACAGTGTCCATTTTATATCTGGCCCATGTATGGTCTGGTATCTGTGACAACCACTTCCAAGCTTCCAAGCTTTCCTTTTTCAAATTTGCCATGCCTAGATCATATCCATGCTTAGTGAAGGAATAGGCTGCTTGATCTAAATATTTCTTCAGTTCCTCTCCTCTAAAACCAGCAGGTTGGAAGTTGGCATAAATATATCTAAGACAAAACCTTTGTGGGGAGTCAGGGAATACATCATTGATTGCATTCAACAATCCCTGTTAAGAGATGGCTCACTCATCAATAAGTGCTAAAGTATGCTTAAAGACACATTACACTTTATGAATTGTTGGAGCGCATACCTTTTGCCTGTCAGATATAATCGTGTCTTTGCCAAACTTGTTACCAGTCCCATTAACTGTTCTGAGCTGTGTGAGAAACCAAGTCCAACTGTCTGTCTCTTCCTTGTCAACAACACCAAATGCTATTGGGAAGATGTTGTTATTCCCATCCCTGCCTGTAGCTGCCAATATCTGTTGTCCAGTGCTGAGCTTGATGAAACAACCATCAAGACCTGAAGATATGATCATATTAGTTCTAAATAACATATATGCAACTATCTTAGATCAGTGTGTATGATTCAATACCTATAAATGGCCTGCAGCCATTGAGAAAACCATCATTGCATGCATACAAGCAGTAGAACATGTAATGAAACCTGGGTGTAGGAGCTGGATTTTTTGTGTCCACCATTGTTGTCACTATGCACCTACTGCCAGGGTTAGTATTTAGCTCACACTGCAGGTAATCCCTGATTCTGTGGTACTGTAGTTTGTGATCTCCTTGCACAATTTCCACTGCTTGCTTCCTTGCCCTATATGCCAAGCTTTTAGGCACATGCACACCAAACTTTTTCTTTGCAAATGTCATAATTGTTTCAACACCAGCTCCAGGGTTGGATCTCACTATGTCCTCACAAACCTTGGCCACCCAATTGACTGTAACCTTGGTGTTCTCTCCACTAGCTCCACAAGTGTGATCCAAGTTCATCTTATTGATGCTGAAAGTTGCCTCATGAGCTATCCTAGAGGCAACTATGTAAAACTCACAACCATGCTTTCTCTCTGAGCACCAAGCAATAACCCTTGTTGGTTCATTTCTATGGTACTCAAAATTCCTAAGAGTCCTAACATGGAAATTTCTAAGTGCTTCCCTGAACTCCACAACATTTTGGAAACATAAATGCATTGAAAACTGCTCATGTGCATCAGGCAGTGATGGATCATACCATCTCCTCTCCTTCTTCTTCTTCACCCTACTCTTCCTTCCAGAAGGCAACCTTGGAACTTCTTCTTCATCAGTAAGGCCTAAATCACCTGGAAAGTAGAATTCATCAGGTTCAGGCACATAATCTGCAAACTTGATGTGTTCAGGCTCACTATGTGACTTGCTAGTTGGGCCTGGTTTTCTCACTGCCTTAACCTTCTTTGCCCCTTTCTGTAATACTGCTGAAGGTGCCACTACTTCTTCCTCAGAAAGGATTTGATCTTCCTCCCAAAACTCAGAAGGTTCTGAGTTTGCTCCACAATAGTGATCTACAGTATGTTCCTCTTCCCTCTGCTTCTGGCTTGTCCCTGTGCCAGCCTCATCTTCACCCCTAGCCCAAGCCTTGTATGATATAGTCTGCCCTGTGTGATCACCCCTGAAAAACTCAAAATCAGAAGAGGATTTGTCCATCTCATCATCATCTTCATCTTCATCTTCATCTTCATCTTCATCTTCTACTTCTACATCTTGTTCTTCTTCATCCATAACATTTTTTCCCTTGTTGAATTTGCAGCTTTGCTGTGTGTTAAGATAGGGCTCATCAGGGTTTACTGCTGGCAATGTTGAATCAGAGGCTGGATACAGTACACCTTCTTGGGAAACCCTGTAAACAACTGGCTCGCAAACATTTTCAATAGGAATCTGTTCCTCAATGAAGATGTGATCCATATTAACATCTGTTGGGCTAGGATCGGTAGCTTTTCTGACAAAGATATTGAGAAGCTTCTTATCAACAAATAGGTCAAGCATTTCCTCTACTTTCTCCTCACTATCCAGGACCTCCACCCCCTCCAAGCCCTTTCCCTCTTCCTTCACATAAGTCAGAAAAACATCCATTCCATAACCCTCCAACTCATCCAATGCTAATATGGTCAGATAATTGATATCTGAAGAAACTGAATACTTTCTCTCCATATTATCTTTTCCTTGAAAATGTAGCCTCACGTCCCAAATCTCACCATCTAAGCTGTATAAGATTAAATTGAAAAAAAAAGCAGATTTAATATAAAGCACTGAAACTCATCTGCAGCAACTGCACTTACTAAATACTTGAGATTGAATGCTATTTGAGCTGCTGCTGAAAATGCTTGTAGGTTTACCGGAGCTGCTGCTGAAAATGCTTACCTCACTCCACCAAACGATGACGCCCACTTGTGGCCGCTCACCGGATCCGCGTGAATGCACTTCGCCACTGCCCTAGCCGCACGGCATGCCAGATCCCACTGGACCTCGGGTGGTGACGGCTGCGGCGACCGCTGCGTCGGGAAACTGGAGCTGCCCAGCCATTTGTCAACCTCTTCATGCCCACCTCCATCATCGCCGGTGCCGCCTTGGCCTAGAGGCTCGCCGCCGTCGGGCTGCGCCACCGCCATCGCACCTAGGTCACAGAGCGGGAGCGGGTGTGGAGGAAGGGAGGGGAGAGTGAGGAAGACGGCGGCCCGACCAGAGTCTTTGGTCCGACCCGACCGGTGCGGTCGGTGTAACGGGCGTTAACGCCCGCGCCATGAGCGCTGCCATCCACGTGGCCTGACCGGTGGTCCCAGTTGGTCAGAAAACGGTTTAAATCGCTAGTTGCGCGCGTTTTGTGTTTTTTGAAACAGCCGATCCCTGACTTGGTAGTTATCAGCGAAAATTCAAAAGTCGGTAGTTTTCTGGAACAATAGCCCAAATTGTAGTAGTTTTATGCTATTTACTCCACATGTGCAGCACCGAAATCTAGGCAAACAATACGAAGACTAGGCCGTGACCATTGCTTTCTGTTGACACCCGATTTTGGCATGCATGAAAACACTAGTAAGATGGATTCAAATGAAGAAGTGCCCTAACGAAAAAGTTCCATAGTGCTGACATGAACATTTTTGAAGTTTGAGCCATCGCCGTCCGATCTCATCTCGAAGGCCGAAACTGTGCTCCAAGTGCTAAGATTTCATATTCAGAGGACTGTTCGGCCTACTAATCCCCCAACACAACCTCTTATGATAAAATGATCAACACGGATTGTCTTCGTCTCGTCGAAACGATTGATTTTGATATAAAAATCGTCTCAATCGGAGGTCGTATGCAACCTGTGGAGCCAAAACAAGATCAGCGACAGAAGCTGCAGAGTCATTTTGGTTCCACCGAGTTTTTTGTCTCGGTGACACCGAGTTTACTCGGTAATTCTGGGAAAAATCACTCGGAAATTCCGAGTGAGATGCATAAGATTATAGAAAGTTGGCAACGTTGACTCGGTGAGACCGAAAAAAACCACTTGGTGGCTCCGAGTTGGTCCGGAAAATTGCCAAAGTTTCCTGTCCGAGTTAGGTTAGGGTTTTTGACGTTTTGGACGGAATCTTTAGTCCTTTTATTGTACGGGAAGTCAGGCCGCCTCATATATATGTTAGAGGTGACGGACGATTGAACAACACACAATCGCAAAACACATCTACTACTTTTTCATCTACGTTTTTGTCTCTCCCTCGTTTTTGCTTCCTCGTTCTTCTTCGTTCTTCGTATTGGAGAGCTGCGAATCCCGAGGCTCTAGGGGTGAGCGAATCGACCTAGGGCAGCCCATTGCCGTCGCACTCCCTGACGGGGTCCCTCCCGGGCGTGCGGGGTTTCGGGTCTCTAAAAGCATCCGCCGACTGTCTTGCGTATCGCGCTGTCGGTCAGATCTCCTTCGACGTGAGCTGCAGTGCATCACCCCCGGCGTCGAGGGTACACGTGATGTGTTCGTGTGTCAACACACTTTTTGGCGACTCCGCTGGCGACTAAAGAGCAATCATCATCATCATCCATCATGACCGGTCTTCCCAAGCCATCCGAGGTTGACGCCGATAACATCATCAAGTTAAATCTTGAGGAATTATCGGCAAAACATCGCCAAATCTATGAGGAGTACAAGAAGGCATGTGAAGAGAAGGAGTTGGAGGTGTTCCTTGCAAACTTCAAGAAAGATCGCCAAGGCAACATCACTCCGGTTGGAGAGATCAAGTTCCCTCCTCTTCATGATGAACAGGTTAAACCCGCTGTGAGTACTACCTTTTCTCCTGAGCAATGGGCTGAAATTGAAAGTCGTATTACCGATAGCAATAATCTCATATACCAAGCTTTTTTAGAGAATACTAATGCTCAGAAAAATATACTGCAGTCGTCTAATGGTAATGTTGGTGTGCCTGCTAGCGTAGAAACTCCTAATCCAGCTTTACCCCTTTCATCGGCGCCTCCCGTGCCGTTGAGTTATTATCCTACCCAAACAAATCAAATTGTGGCTGCACCCATTAGTCCTCTTACGACTGTGCCAAGTTCGGTGGTGATGCCGAACCAAACCCTACCTATAGGTGCAAATGCGGTTAGATCACTGCCGAATTACAATTCGGCATTCATGCCACAATTCACTCCTGCAGCTGTTAACTCTACTCCTCATATGCCTCCGCCACAAGCTTCATCGTCCACTACGGATGATGGTCTAGCTAATTTTAGAGAGGAGATGGCTAAGATACTCCGAGAGAATTTCGGAGTTGAATTACCTAGGAACCGAATTTATCAAAAGCCATATCCAGAATACTTTGATGCAATTCAATGCCCTCCGGGATATAAAATTCTAGACTTTGTCAAGTTTAATGGAGAGGGCACTAAAACCACATGGGAGCATGTTAGTCAATATTTGGCACAGTTGGGTGAAGCAAGCTCGCTAAATGAATTGAAAGTGCGTTTATTTCCTTTATCTTTAACCGGTACCGCATTTTCATGGTTTGCTTCTTTACCACATGGTTCTATCCGTTTATGGTCGCAACTAGAACAGAAATTTCATGATCATTTTTATAGTGGCAACAATGAACTTAAGTTATCACATCTTACATCGGTTAGACAAAAACATGACGAATCGGTCTCCGATTACGTCAAGAGATTTAGAGATACAAAAAACTGGTGCTATAGCTTGGTCATAACCGAGAGAGATTTGGCCGATCTAGTACTTAATGGTTTGAGAACTCACATTAGAGAGAGGCTAGAGGGCTATGAGTTTTTGAGTATCAACCAAGTCCTACAAAGGGCTTTGGCTCAAGAAAGCGGAGGTAAAGATCTTAAAGAGGTGCATAGGTATAAAACTGATCGTCCCAAGTTGAATATGATTGAGTATGATAGCGAGCACACGGACGATGAGGGTGATATTTATGCTGTTGAATTTGTTTGGCCATCTAAGACCAAACCATTTACTTGCAGTGATCTAAAGCCGATTCATAAGAATCGTGATGAAGAGATGAAATTTACTTTCAACATTGCTAAGTGTGATAGGATATTTGATGCTTTATTGCAAGCCAAGATTATTAGAATATCTCATAATTTACCGCCGTTTGAAGAGCTGAAATGGCGTGCTTATTGTAAGTATCATAATTCTTTTTCTCATGCTACTAATGATTGCAATGTTTTTCGACGACAGATACAATCGGCCATTAATGATGGACGATTGAATTTTTCTGAGATGCAAGTTGATAAGCATCCCTTCCCAATGAACACCATGGATTTGGAGGGGAAAAAGATGTTAATTCGGCCCAACATAGCCGAATCCGCTAATAAAGATAATGTTGTTATTGGTAAAGCTAGGAAAAGGAAGGAGAGCGACAAGGTTTTGGGGAGACAAGTTATGCTTGACAGACAACCCAGTGGCAAGGAGATAATTAAGATCACCGTCAAGAATCCTACACTCGGGGGGCAACCACAAGTGCAAGAGAACACTCATAACAAGTTTGTTAAGCCCAAAAATCCAGAGGTTGGCAAGTGCAAGACGAATGAAGCTAAAGTACAGCGTAGGAGGATCAAGCCAACCTTTGATATGTTGCTATCCAAATATGCCAATCAGGCGACTGGTTCTAGCTCCAACCGGTCATCAAATTTGAAGCGCTCAAGGTCACCTCCTCGGTAAGAATTTCAGCATCACATAAGGCCATATGGGTCGTGGGCACCAGGACCATGGATGGCGCCACCCCCCTATGCGCCATACTACATGGGAGACTTCAATGGAGGATGGGGACAGCCCCCAATGGCCCCTTATGCTTTTCATCCGGGTTGGGCAGAACCAAGGAGGCCTGTTCATGAGAGGCTTTCTTATCCCAGACGAGGCCGTTTGAACCATGGTGTCAACCGGCCAATGCAAGATAACCAAAAAGGGGCCAGCAAGCAAATGTGGCGTGTTAAATCATCGAGTGCTAAAATTTTAGAGCCTGTCAAGTTAAAGGAAAAGAGTGCTATTGCTGGAACGATTATGATAGGCACTAAAGAATTAACAATCAAAGAGCCGATTATTGTTGATAATCTGGTTGATTCTAATAAAGATGTGGCTGCTGTCCAACAAGGTCCCATGGTTAATTAATGATCATGAAGCTAGGGAAAATATGGCCAAGCCAAGGGATCCAAAATATACTCAGCCTAAATGGTGTCCTTCCGGTCTAACCAAAGCACAAAAAAGGAGATTGCAGCGCATGAGGAGCCACGAGAAGTTGGAACAAGAAGCGGAGAAGCAAAGGGATAAATTATTCAATGAAGCACGTCCCATGATGCCCGCAAAACAAGTGTGGAAGCCTAAGCAAAAAGAAAATGTAGCAGCTTCTACATTTATCATAGCAACACCTACACCACCAACGGAGGACGATGTGGCTGCTATTACATCGTCCACTTCACCTTTTACTTCCTCTTCACTTGGAGATATTTCGAAGTTGGTGGACATGCTTGAGGATGGAGCTGATATTCTAGATTATGGGTCTACACCAGTTCATGAAGGTATGGATATTAATATGGTGTATTACTTACCTGCTGAATTTCATGCTATAGATGAAGAAGGGGAAGTGGCTCAACTGGATTTTGGCCCTAAAAATGCTATATTCGAGAAGCCAAGAGAACCGGTGACACACTTGAAGCCGTTGTTCCTTAAAGGTCATATTAATGGATCGCCCATTGCTAGAATGCTTGTTGATGGTAGTGTTGTGGTGAATCTTATGCCATATTCGGTCTTCAAAAAATTGGGGCTACGTGATGAAGAGTTAATATAGACCAATATGGTGCTTAATGGATTTGAAGGCAAAGAGAAAACTGAAGCCAAAGGGGTTATGTATGTGGAGCTTATAGTGGGGAGCAAAACTTTGGCTATCGCGTTCTTTGTCGCCGAGGTGCAAGGTAATTACAATGTGATTTTAGGCCGTGATTGGGTTCATGCAAACCAATGCGTGCCATCTACTATGCACCAGTTTTTAATTCAATGGGTCGATGATGAAGTGGAAGTCGTTCATGCGGATAATTCGGCTTGCGTTGCTTTGGCCGATGCATCGGTGGACTGGCAACATCCCAATGCTACTTGCTTGACGGGTCGTGACTTGTCGGAGTTTGATTTTCTCAGCGCCACAAAAAAATGGTTTCGTGCCCGTTTCTTTAAAGCCAATTGGTGGTAATCGGCTCCAAGGTATGATGTATTTAAATGGATCCTAACTTAGAGTGGTTGCAAAAGCGTCTTGTAAAATATCAGTCCAATGAGAACGATATGTACGGGTCTATAGAAGAGTTAGATGATATGGATAAGTTAGGACAAGGTTTTACATCGGCCGATCCATTAGAAGAGGTAGATATTGGAGATGGTTCAATTCCTAGGCCTACGTTTGTAAAAAAAAATTGAGAGCCGATTATAAAGCTAAGTTAATCGAGCTGTTAAAAGAATATGTTTGTTGCTTTGCATGGGAATATCATGAAATGCCGGGTTTAAGCCTAGAGCTCGTAGAGCCTCGGTTGCCTATAAAGGCCGGTTTTAGACCTTACAAGCAATCAGCTAGAAAGTTTAATCCAAAAACATATGACCGGATCAAGGAAGAGATCGGTCGTTTGCTTAAAGCTAATTTTATTAGACCTTGTAGGTATGCTGAGTGGATTTCTAACATTGTACCAGTGGAGAAGAAAGGCTCCGGCAAGTTGAGAGTGTGCATTGATTTCAGAGATTTGAATAGAGCTACACCCAAAGATGAGTATCCCATGCCCATAGTTGATATGCTTATTAATGATGCATCTAGACATAAGGTCATTAGCTTTCTTGATGGTAATGCGGGGTATAACCAAATTTTTATGGCCGAAGAGGACATGTCCAAAACGGCTTTTCGGTGCCCCGGTTTCCTTGGTTTATTTGAGTGGACAGTGATGACCTTTGGATTAAAGAATTCCGGCGCCATGTATCAAAGGGCTATGAATTTGATTTTTCATGATTTACTTAGCGTTATACTTGAAGTTTATATTGATGATATTGTTGTCAAATCGGATGCTTTTGAATCTCATCTAGCCGATTTGCGTTTAGCCTTTGAAAGAATGAAAAAGTATGGGCTGAAAATGAATCCTTTGAAATGTGCATTCGGCGTGTCGGCTGGCAAGTTTTTAGGTTTCATTATTCATGAAATGGGCATAGAGATTGATCCCAAAAAGATAGAAGCTATACAGAAAGTGGGGGCTTCTACATGCAAAAGAGATATGCAAAAATTCCTTGGCAAAGTCAATTATTTGAGGAGATTCATAGCCAACTTGTCAGGGAAAGTCGATGCATTCACTCACATCCTTCGGTTAAAGAACGATGCCAATTTTACTTGGGGGGCAAGACAACAAGAAGCATTTGATACAATCAAGAATTATTTGTGCACTCCTCCGGTGATGAAAGCACCCAAGCATAGGGAGCCATTTAAGCTTTACATTGCAGCAGAGGAAAGTGTTATTGGTGCTGTTTTAACTCAAGAGACCAAAGGAAAAGAGCATGTCATTACATATCTGAGCCAACATTTATTGGACGCCGAGACAAGGTATACATTTATTGAAAAATTATGCCTGTGTTTATATTATGCTTGCACAAAACTGAGACATTACCTAGTGCCGAGTGTTTGCATAGTAGCTTGTCAAACCGATGTCATTAAGTACATGTTGCATAGACCAATTCTTAGTGGTAGGATTGGTAAATGGGCTTATGCTCTAATTGAATATGATTTGGCCTATGAATCTTTGAAATCTATGAAAGGCCAAATAGTTGCTAATTTTATTGTTGAGCATCGGATTAATGACAAGCATAGTGTTGATATAAATATTGTCTCGTCAGTACCATGGAGATTATATTTTGATGGTTCAGTTTGTAGCAATGGCCAAGGTGTTGGTATTGTTTATATATCTCCTCATGGTGCTGTTTTTGAAGCCTCATGCCGCTTAGAATATTTTTGCACAAATAATCAAGCCGAATATGAAGCATTGTTATTCGGCCTGGAAATGTTGCTTGCCATAGGTGCTACACATATTGAGGCTTTTGGTGATTCGTTATTAGTAGTGCAACAAATATCCAAAGTCTTTCAATGTTTTGACGAATCACTTAATGTTTATCTTGATAAATGTCTAGACATAATTTCTACTTTAGATTATTTTAGCATTGCTCATATATCTAGACATGGCAACTGGAAAGCAAATGAGTTGGCACAACAAGCATCTGGCTATCATGTTGATCATGGCATGTTTCATATTTCTCAAAGGCCGATGTCTAGTCTTGCCAACGTTGGAGAGGCTGAACCGGATCCCACTGCTTCGGCCACTAACAAAAAATTTAATGTAGGAGAAGATTAAGACTGGAGGAAACCCATTATTGATTATTTGCGTGATCCTAGTAAAAGGGTGGACAGGACCATTCGGCGTATGGCTTTCAAATATACGATGAGAGACAATGAACTTTATCGCCGAACGGTTGATGATATTCTTTTGAAATGCTTGGACGAGGACCAAGCGAGAGTTGCTATGGGAGAGGTCCATGAAGGAATTTGTGGCACTCATCAGTCGGCCCCCAAAATGAAATGGTTATTGCGGCATGCTGGGTTTTATTGGCCGACGATGATTAATGATTGTTTCAAGTATTATAAATGATGTGAAGCTTGTCAAAAGTTTGGTGATATTCAATTGGCTCCCGCTGCTATGTTACATTCGATTATCAAGCCGTGGCCTTTTAGAGGTTGGGGATTAGACTTTATTGGAGAGATTCATCCTTCTTCTTCAAAGGGGCATCGGTTTGTGTTGGTGGCCACTGATTATTTCACTAAATGGTCTGAAGCAATACCTCTCAAAAATATGACGCATACAGAGGTAATTCAATTCATAACCGAGCACATTATTCATAGATTCGGCATTCCTCAAACATTAACTATGGATCAAGGTTCATCATTCATGTCACATCAAGTTAGAGAATTTGCCGAATCGTATAAAATAAAATTGCTCAATTCCTCTCCGTATTATGCCCAAGCCAATGGACAAGCTATAAGATATTGATCAAGCTCGTCAAGAAAAAGATTGAGGATAATCCAAGGAGATGGCATGAGTTATTGTCCGAGGCTTTGTGGGCGCATAGAATCTCAAGGCATGGTGCTACAAAGGTAACTCCATATGAGCTCGTATATGGTCAAGAGGCTGTTTTACCGGTGGAATTGAATTTGAATGCTTTGAGATTAGCCAAGCAAAATGACTTATCGGCAGTGGACTCTTATAACTTGATGATGGACAATATTGATGAGGTGGCTGATAAACGTTTGGCTGCTTTGAAGGCCATCGAGAGAGATAAGTTGAGGGTGGCAAGAGCTTACAATAAGAAGGTAAAGTTGAAGAATTTTCAAGTTGGCGATCTTGTGTGGAAGGTGATCCTACCAATTGGTTCAAAAGACAGAAAATTCGGCTAGTGGTCCCCAAGTTGGGAAGGTCCATTTAAGATTACAAGAGTTGTTCCCGGAAATTCATATTATTTGGTGGAATCCATAGAAGGGACATTGCTACCTCGAGCTCTCAATGGAAAATATTTAAAGAAGTATCATCCAAGTGTGTGGCAAGAAGCCTAGATAGGCAATGGCCGATATATAACTATCGCCCTACGCACATATAATTGGCCGATATATACTTATCGTCCAAAGCATATGCAAAATGGCCGATGGAGTGTTGACATCGTCCTTAGAACAAACCCTAAACAGGTTATTTTTCGGCGCGCAAGCTTCGCCGAAAAACAGGGGGGCATGTGTTGACACCCGATTTTGGCATGCATGAAAACACTAGTAAGATGGATTCAAATGAAGAAGTGCCCTAAAAAAAGTTCCATAGTGCTGACATGAACATTTTTGAAGTTTGGGCCATTGCCGTCCGATCTCATCTCGAAGGCCGAAACTGTGCTCCAAGTGCTAAGATTTCATATTCAGAGGACTGTTCGGCCGATTAATCCCCCAAGACGACCTCGTATGAGAAAATGTTCAACAAGGATTGTCTTCGTCTCATCGAAACGATCGATTTTGATATAAAAATCGTCTCAATCGGAGGTCGTATGCAACCTGTGAAGCCAAAACAAGATCAGCGACAGAAGCTGCAGAGTCATTTCGGTTCCACCGAGTTTTTTGTTTCGGTGACACCGAGTTTACTCGGTAATTCCGGGAAAAATCACTCGGAAATTCCGAGTGAGATGCAGAAGATTACAGAAAGTAGGCAACGTTGACTCGGTGAGACCGAAAAAAAACCACTTGGTGGCTCCGAGTTGGTCTGGAAAATTGCCAAAGTTTCCTGTCCGAGTTAGGTTAGGGTTTTTGACGTTTTGGACGGAATCTTTAGGCCTTTTCTTGTACGGGAAGTCCAGCCGCCTCATATATATGTTAAAGGTGACGGCCGATTGAACAACACACAATCGCAAAACACATCTACTACTTTTTCATCTACGTTTTTGTCTCTCCCTCGTTTTTGCTTCCTCGTTCTTCGTCGTTCTTCGTATTGGAGAGCCACGAATCCCGAGGCTCTAGGGGCGAGCGAATCGACCTAGGGCAGCCCATTGCCGCCGCACTCCCTGACGGGGTCCCTCCCGGGCGTGCGGGGTTTCGGGTCTCTAAAAGCATCCGCCGACTGTCTTGCGTATCGCGCTGTCGGTCGGATCTCCTTCGACGTGAGCTGCGGTGCATCACCCCCGGCGTCGAGGGTACACGTGACGTGTTCGTGTGTCAACACTTTCACATCTGAAATGTTGGGTCTACCACGCAAAGACGGACAACCGAGTCAAAATCATGGACCAAAGCTGAAATTGAAGACCTAAGTTGATTGAGAGAGCTTCAAAATTGCAAAGCTTAGAAAATGACGTACGAGGGGATGAAGATCGCCACCCATTCCGTTGGCTTCTCTAGGAAATAAAAATAAAGACCCCTTTTCTTTCTTTGATCAAATAAAGATCCTTTTCACTAGATCATGTGATGTTTCGTTCATAACCTTTTTTTTTTAAGGGTTTGCCAAATCTTTATTTAGAAGAATATATCGTTCATAACTTTGATCACCTCGGAGAAGCCATTCGATGGGCCTGCTTCCGACATTTGGCCCAACATCTTGCTAGCGAAACCTAAGCAGCTCGCCAGTCGCCACCACACACTCACTCAGCCACTCCACTCGCCGTCAACCCCCTTCCACCGCCGGCCATGGAGCAGCAAGTGCTCCTCGGCGTTTCCTGGGGCGATATGCTCGCCTACTTGAAGCGCAACAACGGGATGGATCCCGGCATGGTGGGCGACTGCTATAACGTGGCGCTCTCCTTCGTGTACGACTACATCCCCGACCCTCCCGTCCCCCCCACCGCCACGCTCTCGCTCTCCGGCGTCCCCGACGGCGTCGACCGCATCAGCTGCCTCCCGGACGGGCTCCTCCGCAACATCGTCTCCCGGCTCCCCGCCAAGGACGCCGCGCGCACCGCCGCCCTCGCCTCGCGCTGGCGCCCCCTCTGGCGCTCGGCGCCCCTCGCTCTTGTCGACAGCCACCTGCTCCCGGACGGCGGCGCGCGCGGTCAGCTCGTCCTCGGCGCTCCCTCTCCCCGCGCCGTCACCGCCGCGGTGTCCCGCGTCCTGGCGGCGCACACGGGTCCCTTCCGCTGCGTGACTGCGTCCACCTCACCCGCACCACCATGGACGAGCACCGGGGTGAGATGGCGCGCTGGCTCGACATCCTCGTCGCCAAGGGAGTCCAAGAACTCGTCTTTGTCAACCGGCCCATGCCGCTAGATCTGCGCCTCCCCGCCACGCTCTTCAGCCGCGCCTCCCTCACCCGCCTCTATCTCGGCATCTGGAGGCTCCCGGACACCGCCGCCGTACCGCGCGGCGCCAGTTTCCCCAACCTCCGGGAGCTCGGCCTCTGCTTCGTTGCCATGAAGGACCGTGATCTGGCCTTCATGCTGGAAAGAAGCCCCGTCCTGGAGTTCCTCCTCGTCATGGGAAGTCAGAGCGGAGTGCGCCTCCGCCTCGTCAGCCAAAGCCTGCGGTGTGTTCAGCTGAGCATGTTCTTGGACGACAAGGACGTGGTGGATGCCCCTAATCTGGAGAGACTTTTTCAGTATTACAACAACAAAAACCGCTCCACCAAGAACCGCGCTTCCAGGATCAAGATTGGCCGAGCACCTAACCTGCGAGTGCTGGGATACCTTGAGACAGGAGGGCAGGAATTTGAGATTAGCAACACCGTCGTGGTATGCAGCTCGCTAGTCACCCTAGTAATTCAATTTGCATGTGTGCCTGTGCTGTTTCAACTAACAATCATTGAGTGCATTGCAGGCTGGGAACAGGGAGAACATTGTCCCTAGTGTCCAGATTTTGGGCATAGAAGTGCAGTTCGGTGTGCGCAATGTTGTCAAGAAAGTGCCTGGCTTTCTCAGATGCTTCCCCAACCTGGAGACGCTCCATGTCCAGGTAAAATCGGTTAAGTACATACACTTGCTGCATTGGTAATTTTGCAATACTAGTGCATATGTAGTATCTAGCATGGTCTGAAGTCAGAGTTGTGAATCGAACAATGTATGCCCTGCTGCTGCTGCGTGATATGTCCTCATAGATAAGATCCCTGAACTATGTATGCACGGATCAATTTCATCTGCAGTCTCACCGCATATCTGAAGAGCCCACCGGAAAGGTCAATGCCAAGTTTTGGCAGGATGGCGGATTGGCGGTCCCATCAAATGCGTCATGGAGAGCATGAAGAAGGTGTTCTTGTACGAGTTCCGAGGGTCAAGAAGCGAGGTTACTTTCCTCAAGTTCGTCGCGGAGAGGGCTCGGGTGCTGGAGCAGATGGTGGTCGTGGTGTCCAGCAAATCTTTCTCTCCAGGGGATGATGTGAGTGCCAAGCTGAAGCCTCTGACCAATGCAAAATGGGCGAGTAAAGCTTGCAAAGTTGAGCTCTTCAAGAGCCCACCCGCTCAATGCGGAATGCTACCCTTCTGTCACCGGCTAGCAAATGATTTCTCGTTCCCGGACCCTTTTAACGTCAAAGAGTACTGTGAAGAAAGAATCCCTCTGAGCTAACTAGTATAGTAGCACCCTGAGTCTTGTACAAGACTACTGGTACCTAGCTAGACTTTGTGCTGCTGGACTTGGCAGCAGCTGAAAAACCTGCATTTCGTGCGATTTCGTCAGTCTTCACCTTATTTTTCGTTTTGTTGCAACCAATGGTCAGCAGGGCTATCTATCTATCTTTCTATCTATCTATCTATCTATTTATCTATCTATATCTATCTATCTATCTATCTATCTAGTACTAGTAGTACTTTAGTGACAATTGGCCAACTGAAATTTCATTAGTACCAGAAAGACCATTTGCTGGTTTGTCCAGCTGAAATTTCATTAATAGGTACCCCCTCAGACCCCAAATAAGTGTCGCCAACTAAAACCATGTAGTGTCAACTAAAACCATGGCATGATTTTTTTTAGTTGACACTTATACCACGGCACTGGGAATAGTTAATATGATACTACCATGCACTTTGAAGGTTGTAATATAGACTAGTGTCATGACACTAGTCTAAGTTACTCCCCACTATCATTCTTGGCTTGAATGAGTATTAATTGATTACTGCAATTATAGTTTTTAGTTTCGATTTTCACAAAACTTACACTACTTCTTTTGTAAGGTGTTAACCGATTAATTAATGTGCAATCCAGTAGATTCCATTTGATTGTTGCAGTTGATGTTTACAAAGTTCTAGTTGATTTTTTTCGTCCTGGGATTGACGACGCTGTAATCTGTGCTGTGTTTGGGCCTCCTTTTGTGGGTATTTGATGGGGCCTCTGCTACGTGTTAATGTGCATTCCTCTTAATGATCTGTAGTATTCCGCTGTGTTGTGATTGCATTGGTTTCAAATTACATCCTGTTGTGTGGTTTCTAAGAAGCGTGATTTCAGGAAAATCACAACAAGGAGAACTTTGCGTCCATATATATCTTACATTAGTGAGATTGATGGTTCTTGAGCGTAGCAGGAGGATCGATAGTGTTGTTATATCATTAACATTTTAGCAGTACCAGTTTCTCCAGGTTGCTTTGAAAGTTTGTTCCGTCAGTCTCCACCTTATTCTTCGCTTTGTTGCAGAACTGTACGAGCATGAGATAAATCCTTTTATCAGGCTCAACTGCAACTCTGTAAACATTTCCATCTGTGAGAAGTTACGCCTGTAAATTACAATGCAGCAGTAAAGCCAGTGAAGTTATGCCCGCTCGTATCGGTCTGTTTGGAAAATGCATCAGTAAAACTCCCTGACTGAGCAATTGTTCAGTTTTATCATCTGTTCATCAAATTTTCAGACTGATTTCTTTTCAAAAAAAAAAAAACAGACTGAAACGTCAAATTACATCTATTGAACTTGACAAATTGCCAACAAAAATTTAAACCAACTTATCAAATTACTCCATCATGAACCTGCCAGTGCAAAGAGAGCGTAGCAAGTCAATCAACCAATCGAAGGTCTCATATGGCGAGCAAAGTCGATGCCCACAAAGTCATGGCAAGCCAAACTGTCGTTTTGGCACTTTTGCCTACCTGATTGCTCTCATGTCAAACCCAAAATGGAAGCTAAGCATGTATGTAAACTTGTAAAGAACGAAACCCTTCTGCTGATATGCGAGCGCATCCCCCATGGCCGGCAGCACTATGCTTAGCAACATCGTGTCGTGCACTGGAGCATCACCATAGACAAATGTAGGTACTCCAGTGCGCGACAAAATGTTGATGGGCAGGCCGGTCCTGAGGTTTCAGGGGCCCGGGGCGAAACTAGGATGGGGCCCTTCGGGGCCCTTGGTATAAATGCCTAACTAGTAATCATCATATGTAGATAATTTTTATCAAAGAACAATTAAGTGCATCCAAAATCTATCAGTGTGCATATCACATAATGTATTACATATTACCTTAAATTTTTGGAAGTGTTCATGTTGCTTTTATATTACTTAAAAAGGGATCCACGCAATGCCTCTTTCTCCTCATCTACCTCATTTTTCTTTTTTCTTTTATGACTTCCGGATGGATACTTTCTACCCGTACCCGACATGACCTTGCCGAAATTGAAAGGAACAATTAGCTTTTACAATTAGCACAAGCTAATTAAAACATTTGGTTAATTACAGAAGATCTCCATATAATATCATGACAAAATCTAGGGCATTGTATTAGTATAGTACCTTCTCTCTGTAATCTAATCTGGCTATGTGTGCTCAATGATTTGATCGCCCAACCAACATTTCCCTATTGACCTGTTGATTTGGGAATAAGGATTAGAAAAAAAACATGAAGAAGAACATTAGAAGTCTAGAATAGGCCAGGGCAGACGGAAGATGGCAGATCCGCATAGGGCGCAAGCAGAATAGGAGAGACGTACCTGATGAAGACCTGCAGTCGGCGGCTCGTTCGTCAGGAGGCAGAGGCTGTAGATACGCAGAGTTAAGTTAACGAGACAGCGTGTCGGCGTCACGACGATTAGATTGGACGAACGGCGGCGCTGCGGCGGTCAGCGGAAGAACAACCGAACGAACGATCCGAAGGAAAACTGAAAAAGATACCGTCAATTCAGCGATTCCTTTCCTGTACACGTCCTGTGCCTTTTTTTTCGGTAATGATAAATCCCGAACGTCCGTGTTTTAGCATTTCGTCCCGAACTGGCAACTTAGGTGGCAAGTTTAGTTGACAGGAGGTGGCAACTTTAGTGACAAACAGGGCAAAGTTAAAAATAAAAAAATTGCCACCTCGCGTCAACTGAAGTTGCCATCAAAAACGTTCGGGACGAAATGCTAAAATCCGAACGTTCGGGACTTATTGAATCTTTTTTTTAGGAAAATACACGTCCTGTGCCTGTACGGCTGTACGTGATGGCGTGGTGCAAGCAAGGGCCAAGCCCACATCCCTATTTCTTTCCCAGGCTGAGGCGTTCGTTGAGTTTAGCTTAAAAAAAGGTTTCGCTCGAACTTGACTACTATCGTAGCCTACGTACACGTATACCTGGGAGGGGGCCCCTGGCTATTTTCAGGAACTGGAATTGAGAAGGAAAAAAAAAGGAGACGACAAGACGAAGATGGAAAATGCAAAATGGTGGCCTGGCTTTTTCCCTTCCATTGCTCGCGCAACCAAAGCGACTCTAGAGGTTTTTTGGAGCTCAGCATTTTGTCATTCGTTGTGCACCATTTTGTCATTCGTCGTGCACGCAAGGGATAGCCCCGTCACCCGGAAGTTTGGAAAAGAAAGTACCAGGTAGTAGGTAGGTGGTAGGGGGCACACTGCAAAAGGCCCTACTCGCACTTGCGCCTTCTCTTCTGTTTAATGTCCCATTCAATCTCATCCTCACATTTTTCAGTTAGTATTTTCTTAGGCCTTCGCATGGCTTCTAAAATGTAGGAATTGTAAGAACATAGGGATAAAGCGACTCTAGAGTATTAGTAAGCACTGTTTAAAAAACCGTCCGATTCAGCGATTTATCGTCCGATTTATCGCTACTCGTGGGGTGTCCGATAAGATTATGCCTTATCTTCATCGTTTATCTTTTGAGCCGATTTATCGCTCTCAAAAGCGATTTATCGTGAATCTTCTAATAAATCAGGCCTATTCCTAGCACTATGTTTGCCAAAATTATGTTTATTGTTATTCATGTGGACTTTGTTATGCAATATGTACTATTTCCCTATTTTGTTTGTCATTATACGAGGATTCGGAGGCTAGGAATCAAGGTAACACTTCTTTCCAATATATTTTTGGTGTTAAATATAGCATATTTAAGTGTTGGGAACCTGGAATTTGCAAAAAATGGTCGATTAATAGTCGACCGATACAATCGATTAATCAGCCGATTTCCGATTAATCTCTAATCCCTAGCTGACCGAGACGATAACGATAAGCGATATCCTCAACATTGTTAGTAAGTAAATACAATACTATTGTCTGACACGCCCAAGAGGCTATTAGATATCTTATAAAAGGGCTCAGTTTGCACGATCAAGTCCAACCACCGAACGACAGCATGTACAAGACATGACCAACTAATCCTATCAGTGACAACGATATTTGTTAGACTGTCGGTTTCTCTTTGATGGTCACCCCATGGGTTGTATTGAAGCTAGGTTAACTAGATTATCGTGTTTAATTTCATTCATGGCTTTCCTTATTTGAGAAATTGGCATGGGCGCTTTGTAAACATTAGATGATAGCAAACACATTTGAGGTGATTGAATGAAATAATCAAATCTTGTGTATGCATAATTAGTAAAAATCATGGCATATTTATGTTGGAGAGTGATTACTATTAACGTTGATATTTTTAGTACCCATACTAAGCATGCACAAATTATCAACTTATTACTGAACCAACTGCAACTTGTAATGCACATTTGAGCATGAAAAATCGGGTAAAGAATCATACCAACGTTTCAATTTATACCCTAGAAGTTCTACAAATTTGCTTACATAATCACACATTATAAATCACTAGTTGTACATCAGTTAGACCACATGCTTTAGAGATCTCTTCCAAGATATTTAAACATATTCAAATAAACATGGGTACACATACACACAAATATAGCATATATATACCTTATGTAGTTCACGTAGATGCTAAAAATAAGTTTAAAGAGTTGTGCACTTTTACCAGTTAATGTCTATATAAAATGTATCATAAATTCACCAAAATGCAGGTGCATTTTAAATTATATGAATTACACATTTAAAACAAACTATAATATAATTAATACTTAACAACACTATTTTGTTGTTAACTATGATAACAAATATAAATAATATACTCCTTAGAATTGCACTATGATTGGAGCGAGTTGTCATAAGTATAAAAGTTTTGTATAAATTAACTTTCAATGAAACAAAAAAAATCATTGGTTATTAAATGATAAATTACGAAAATGGAAAATGACGAAGACCATGGCACAATGCCATCTAAAACATGGCTCTGTCTGCTTGCCGATGACCATGAAAATGTACTTGATCTGCCCGTAATATGGCACGATACAGAAGACGCCCGCCTTAATTCTACGCCAGTGTAGCTCCGCACCTACAGCCAACCCGTTCCGTATCATGCGCCACATATGAATTTTTATTTTAGCTGGTGCACTTGTCTCCCACAATGCCATGTATCCTTTATGTTTCGCAACTGAGCAAGATGCTTCCGGTTGTCCTGTTCTAGCTGTGTTCAGCGACATCCTCAAGTGGTAAGCAGACTTCACAGTAAAGATGCCTTCCTAGTGAAGTTCCACGCTAGTTGATCCTCCCATCCCGGCCCCCTATGGCAATTTGCTGAATGTCCACTGCATCCGTTGGTGTAAACATGGCCTCCACCTTGTCCACATTCCAGCCGGTCCCATCATCACTTAGAAGATGAGCAACCTTGGTAACACCTTGCACATAGATCTGACCCAAAGGTTGTGGACTTTCACTGCAAGGGATCCAGGGATCGTGGTGAATATTGATGTTCTGACCATCCCCTATTCTCCATATCAGACCCTCCCTTAGCAGATCTCGGCCATGCAAAATACTTCGAAAAGTATACGACCCGGACGATGGGTAGGTGGCTGAGAGGATTGTGTCATCTTTGAAATACCGGGCTTTTAGCACTCTCGCACATAGAGAAGTAGGGGCTTGCAGAATACGCCATGCCTGTTTAGCCAAGAAAGCTTGGTTGAAAGCTTCAGGGTCCAGAAAACCCATCCCCCCATTGCGCTTGCTAGCACACATTTTCTGCCATGCGATCCAGTGAACCTTCCTTTCCCCATTCATTGCACCCCACCAGAATTTCGAAGAGATCGAAGTAAGGTTCCGGCACATCTTCTTAGAGAGGTGAAAACAACTCATGGTATAGGTCGGTGTCGCCTGCAAAACAAATTTAATTAGGACTTCTCTTGCAGCTTTAGACATCCCTTGTCCCTTCCATCCACTAACTTTTCCTTTGGAGCATTTTGTCACATGCTTGAAAGTGCCATCCTTGGATCTCCCAACCAGTGTTGGAAGACCCAGATACCGCTCACTTAGAGCTTCAGACCGAAACCCAATCACCCCCTTCACTTGCTCCTTCATTCCACTTTGGCTTCCCTTTCCAAAAATTATTGATGACTTCTGCAGGTTTACCTTTTGTCCCGATGCTCTCTCATATTTGACCAGTATCTGCTTAAGAGTCTCCATGTTGCCCCTCGATCCTTCTAGAAAAACAATGCTGTCATCTGCGAACAGAAGATGTGTTACATGGGGGCCAGTGCTCCCAAACTTCACTCCTTTAATTTGCTTGTCTTGCTGCGCCTTCTTTAGTAGGGCCGAAAATCCCTCAACGCAAAACAAGAATAGGTAAGGTGACAGGGGGTCCCCCTGCCTGAGTCCTCGGGATGGTAAGAAGCTTCTCGAGAGGCCTCCATTAATCTTAACTGAAAACCTGAGGTAACGCAGCGCATAATCATGGAGATCCACTGAGGAGCAAAACCAAACCTCTCCATCATCTGTTCCAGAAAAATCCACTCCACCCTATCGTATGCTTTCATCATATCCAATTTCACCGCACACAAGCTCTTCTTCTTCCTCTTTCTGGTGCGTATTGCATGTACACACTCATATGCTACCAGTACATGCTACATTGTTGAAGGTGATGATTGATGGGGTGGTGGTGATCGGGTGAGAACGGCGTGGGTCGGCGCAGGGGACGAGTGGAGAAAATGGTGGCGGAGAGATTTTTGGCTCCCAGACTGCCCCAATGTGGGAGGGTCCTTTGGCACCCACAGAAGGTCCCTCCACTATTGAGTGGTTAACGACATGACAAAGATGAACGATCTGGGGGCTACAATGGATTTGGCGCTGGTTGTGAGCAAAAAAGCGGTCACGGCCACCACGGAGGAGGAGATGGTGGCCACTGTGGAGGAGGAGCCAGCGGCCGTGGTGGAGGAGCTGGGGAGGATCCATTGATAAGGCTTCACTTTCCCTTTTTGCCCATCGACGAGGTTTCCCGCTGTATTGAACACCGTCCTTGGTTTTTGGATAGTTTTGCGGACCACAAACCATGTAAAACCCTAGCCGGAGAGATGAGGAGGGTCGACGGGCTATCTGTCTGATAAGCCAGTCTCACTGAAGACGGGTTAACTCGTGGTGGCCCGACCCACGAAGGAATGAGACTGCTCTATTTTCTTTTTGGACATGCCCGTTCGTGCTCGATCCGAATGGCAGCGAGCTAGGTTCAAATCAGGTTGAGCAATATCAAATTTGTAACCAAATCCATAAAGACAGTCTCTGTCCGCTCATGAAAAAAAATGGACAGAAAATTGAAATTATGCTCATGTCCGGACTCGATCTCGATGGATATCCATCAGGTATGAATATCCTCTCAATATATATGCGTAATACCTCAGGAAATAACAAGAACACATAAATAAGTACAAGTGAACAATATATCATTCTAATTCTGCGATCCTCACAAAGTGATAAAGCGCAACATTAAATATTCTCACAAAATGATGTAGCACACAACTCAAGAAGATGGTGGTTACAATGGTGAATTTTTCTTCACTTTTTGTAATAGAAAAATTATTATGGGCCCACGAAAAAAACATGTTGGGAAAATGATAGTTGTGTAGGGATCACATGATACTTCCCCACAAGTCAGAGTATCATGTCGGGTTTGAGAATATCCCGAGTGTATAGTTATGTCCGTTCCATATCCAAGACTAGTCGGGTCGGTCTTGGGACGCTGCCCGTGCGCATAAATGTATCCAAACCTAGCACGTTCAAGTCGGGTATCCATGTTCATGGATAAAATTTTCATCTTTAGATCATTTTGTGAGATCGCCTGGTTCCGAGCGCCAGGGTTATATCTAGCCTACTGCAACCGCAAGGGCTATAAGAACGCGACCAGAAGATGGATCGAAACAGCGATATCCTTTGTGATCATCAGAAAGACCTAGGTGAATGCAAGGTAGTGAGCGTGGTTCTACTTTGTTGGAGGCGGTAGAGGCAGTGTTGGGAAAGCATAGACAGCCAAAAACACCCAAAAAAGAATAGTCGGGATGGGAGAGAAAAAGATATTGAAAAGGCGAATAAAGAGGGCATGTTTTGGTTGGTCGAATATTTAGAAGTAGCGTGGCGGTGCGAAGGGCTTCGGCCCAAAAACGAGAAGGAAGAGAAGCTTGTAAAAGCAATGTGCGAAGAATGTCATTAATGGAGCGAAGAGAGCGTTCAGCTTTACCGTTTTAAGAGGATGTATAAGGACATGAAAAACGAAGAAGAATGCCTTGAAAGAGAAAGAAGTTGCGGTTTTGAGTGTTGTCAAATTCATGACCATTATCACATTGAATGAATCGAATTGGCAAGACAAAGTGCGTGAGAACATATTGTCGAAAATTGAGAAAGATTGCATGTACTTCAGATTTAGTACGAATAGGAAAAGTCCAAATATAATGAGAATAATCATCCAAGATCACAAGATAATATTTATAACCAGAAACACTAGGAACTGGAGAGGTCCATAAATCACAATGAAGTAACTCAAACGGAAAAGTGCTAATGGTAGTAGAGGTTCCAAAAGGTAATCTAACATGTTTGCCGCATTGACAGGCATTACAGAGAGAGGGATTATGAGGAACACTAGAACTAGGGATACAAAATTCTTGAAGCAAAGACGACAAAGTGGTTTTATTGGGGTGGCCTAGACGACGATGCCACAAATCAACTGATGCAAGCATGGCACGGGGGGTGGATGTAGGCGCGCCATGAAGCGGATAAAGATCGCCCGTGCTATTGTACCGAGCGAGGACCTCCCCCGTTGTCAGATCCTTCACAGACAAACCAAAAGGGTCAAAAGCCAGAATAACTTTATTGTCAATGCAAAATTGTCGAACAGAAATAAGATTTTTGATTAAGGAAGGGACAACAAGAATATTGCGTAGAAGAAAATTGGCATAAGAGGAAGAGATGTAAGAATGACCGGTGCAGGAAACAGGAATGGTGGAGCCATCGCCAATGGTGATCGTAGAAAAAGCAGGAGGGAAACAAGCTGACAGCAAATTCATATTTGAAGACATATGCGAGGATGCACCAGAATCGAAAATCCAATCCGTACCTTTAGTATTTAGGGTAAAATTGTTCATGGCATTGATGAAGGCGGCTTGGTCCCAGGCCGGCTGCTATGGAGGAGCAGAGGGGCCAGGAGCTTGCATGTGAGCGTAGGGGAGAGCTGGTAGCTGGTAGTACGCATACGGGGCCTGCATGTTGCCGTAGGAGGCCGGCATGGTGTAGTAGTGTGGCAGGAGTCCTGGCGTGCTGGGAGGTGGTGTAGTAGTGGCGGTGTAGACGTGCGCCGGCGGCCTGGGTCCGAGGAGTCCAGGAGAGCCGGTGGCTGGACGAAGACCGGGGCTCCACGTGCCCGTGTATGCAGGAGGGGCACCGTACGGCGAAGGGGCCGACCAGGGCATCGACCAAGCTTGTACAAGGCCGGTCCAAGGGTCGTGCTGAGGAGGCCACGTCGATGGAGCTGGTGGCGATGGAGCGGTCGATGACGGAGCTGGTGCAGGGCCGGCAGGACGAGGTGCAGGAGGCCGGTAGATGGGGTTCTTGCCCCTGTAGTTGGGGCTCGGGCGCCAGCCTGGGGGCGGTGGAGGAGCCGCTGCTGCCGCGGCAGGAGTTGGAGGTGCGGCAGACTGCCGCGGCAGCCCAGGCGCGTGAATTGCTGCCGCGGCAGAGGGAGCGGCAGCGTGAAACACCTGCGGCGCCCGTTGCGCCTTGCGAGCTTGGTTCTTCTCTTCTTGCTGGAGGAGGGAGCGGGCCTCCTTGAAGGTGGGGTAGGGCTTGAGCATGGGGATGAAGGACTGCTGCTTCTCGAACTGGTCACCGAGGCTGACAAGGAGGGCGTTGATGAGGGTGCGGTCCTCGACGTGATCGCCGAGTTCACGGAGTTCGTCGCCGATGGCCTTGATCCGCTGGCAGAAGACGGTGACCGGGGCATCTCCCTGGGTGGTCGTGCGTAGCTCGGTGTTGAGCGCGTTGATGCACGCGTCGGAGTTGTCCTGGAACAGCTGTTGAAGGGAGGCCCAGAGCTCGGCGGCGGTGGCGTTGTCGGAGGAGACCAGATTGAAGAGCTCCGTGGAGATGCGTGTGTAAATCCACTGGATGATGGCGAGATCATCTTTCACCCAGCGAGGATCGGCGTGCTGCGGAGGGTAGGATGGATCTATGTGGTGGCGGAGGCCGCAGCGGCCGAGGTGGATGGTGAAGAGGTGGCGCCAATGGTAGTAGTTGTGGGCGCCAAGATCTAACGAGATCGGGATGAAGGGGGAGACGTCGGCAATGGTGTCGGCTAGGGAGATCATTGGGATTTGAGGAGGGGTTGTTTGGGTAGTTGTAGAGGAGGAAGAAGAAGTAGGGGCACCGGCGGCGCGAAACTCGACCATGGAGAAGAGGGGCCGAGTCGGTCGGGACGGCGGCGCGGGTGGGCGGTGCCATGCCAGGTGCGGAAAACCTAGGCGTCTGATACCATGATAATTGGAGACAATTGGAGAATAATAGTTGTATTGATTGGGGCCTCGAAGGGCTGTTTATATAGATTACAAAACTTGGACTCCAAGACTAATAGAGATAGATTACAATTCAAAGAGGGAGGCCGAACCGGCCAAACCTAACCGACCTATACTCTAATAATATCATGCCTACTGCGAGCCTCTAGCGCTCCATCTAGTAGGCCCGTCCAATAACATGCCTATTTTAGCTTTTGGGTAGCGGTTTTGAAAAGCTTCTATGGATCGGTTTTAGAAGTTTTCATGTGTTTTTTTTATTTTTGGTTTTCATCAATTTTACAAATACACGCCAACCTCTTTTAATACAAGTGAACATTTCATATTCGTGTTGAGCACTTTTTAGATACACATTAACCATTCTAGTTTAACCGCGGAGTAGCTAAGCATGTAGGAGTACGTACGGTCAAATAAAATCAAGGGGAGTTGCGGCGATGGGGGGGTTGCAGAAGCAATAGAGTGATGCCTCCAAAAAGGTTAGACATGGTCACGGACGCCGTCATCGTTGCTTACACGGCCACAACCGAGGCATGGTCTTCACCCAAGCTCCGGACACCACCTCATCCACACATCATGCTACAACGGTGCCCACCTAGCACCGTGCCGGCCTCCGCAATGTGCGGTTTGCTGTCGGTGGGCACCACCACCGTGCCGGCCTCCACAAGGTGCGGTTTGCTGCTCCAACGATGGACGTCTAGCCATTAATACTTCAGAAGCACGCACAGAGCGTGTATGACCTGGTCACCTACATCTAGTTCGGTACTGAACAGGATGGTTCCATATGCTCAACTTCTGATACTAGTAGTACTGCTTTTCTTGTTTTGTGAAGGTTTCCCATATCTCCGTGAAATTGCAGTAATCTGTAATACTCCATCTGTCAAAAAAATATAAGAGCATTCTTTATATTTCTTTATGGAGGGGGTACTTTACAAAAGAACCATGTAAAATTTTGCGAAAATCAAAAATAAAGACCGTAATTGTGGTAATTAATTAGTACTCTTTTGGGCTGAGACCAACCTAATGGTTAGCAGATTACTTCATGTTGCTAACAACAGCCACTGCACAACATATTGAAATTGCAGCTGAAACAAACCAGAAAGACAAAAATAACGTGAAGACTATTTAATTCGATGTGTTATGCGTCCAGCCACATCCCACACAAAACTTCACATTGCAGAAACTAAGCATTCCACAGCTTGCCAGATAGGTCCGACAACACAAACTCAAGAGCTGCTAATCAACTTATAGAGATCCTTTCTGCTTTGGAGTAGTACTTGAGATCAAAAGGGTCAGCAAACCCAAAATCAGCAGCTAGTTGGTGGCTGTGAAGAGGACCAGAAACATTTTTGAGTGGGCTCCTGAAGAGCTCTAGTTTGCAGGCTTTGCTGCTCCATTTCGCATTGGCCAGAGGCTTCAGCTTGGCATTGACATTATCCCCCGAGGAGAAATACTCACTGGCTACCACAACCACCATCTGCTCCAGCACCCGACCTCTCTCCGCGATAAACTTGAGGAAAGCAAGCTCGCTTCTCGACCCCCGGAACTCGTAGAAGAACAACTTCTTCATGCTCTGCAGGACGCACTTGATGGGACCGCCCTCCTGCCAGAACTTGAGATTGACCTTGCCGGTGGACTCCTCACGTATGCGGGGGGACTGCAGATGAAATCGATCAGCCGCATACAGTAGTTCAGGGATCTTTTCTATGAGGACATATCATGCAGCAGTAGCAGGCGAGCAATCTTATAATTAATAATCTGATTCACAGTTCTGATAATGCTATATAACATGGACACTGGTATTGCAAAATTACCAGACAGGCTAAGTTCAAGGCGCTTACCTTGAACCCTCCACCGGATGCACCATGATTCTGCTAAGACGGTAAAGACGCGATACAAAACAGACTACACTTGCTAATAGGCTGTCCAGCCTGTGTGAGAAACCCTGTTTTGCCGTGTGGCTGCTATGGTAAGTGGTGCAGACATGTATTTAGAACCATTATTATGTCGGAATGCTTTTGTTAGTACCAGATAAAAATACTGCAGGTTTGCAACAACTTGTTCCCCGAATCCAATTAAGGGGGAAAGATCTTTGCGACGACGTAGCCAACACATGATAGCAGGCCAGCAGGTCAGTTCTAGATATGCGGTCAGTTCATTCTAGATAACACGGACAGTAGTATTGCAAAATTACGGATGCAGCAAATATCTTATCTATGAGGACAGTAATTATCATGCAGTATTCTAAAATAAAAGCAATTATCATGCTGCAGCAGGACAGCGGTTATATAACTGATCTGGTTCACAGTTCGGAGTTCTGACCATGCATAAACATAGCCAGCAATCTTATACTCCCTCCGTTTCTAAAATCTAAATATAAGTCTTTTTAGAGATTTCAATACAAACTACATACGGATGTATATAGACATATTTTAGAGTGTAGATTCACTCATTTTGCTCCGTATGTAGTCCCTTATTGGAATCTCTAAAAAAGACTTATATTTAGGAATAGAGGGAGTAATTAATAATCTGATTCACAGTTCTGACAATGCCATATAACATGGCCACTAGTATTGCAAAATTACCATACAGGCTAACTTACTTTCAACCCTCCACCAGATGCACTTGTTAATAGGCTACGTACACTTGTGATACAAAACAGTTCTGACAATGTCACAGTTCTAACAATGTCTTCTAAGACGGTAAAGACACGATACAAAACAGACTACGTACACTTGCTAATAGGCTATCCAGCCTGTGTGACAAACCCTGTTTTTGCTGCGTGGCTGCTATGGTAAGTGGTGCAGACGTGTATTTAGAACCATTATAGGTCGGATTGCAACAACTTGTTCCCCGAATCCAATATTTGGAGGGGGAAAGATCTTTGCGACGACGTAGCCAACTCATGATAGCAGGCCAGCAAGTCAGTTCTAGATATGATAACATAGAGACTAGTATTGCAAAATTACCGATGCAGCAAATGTATGTAGTTAACAAATTTTACCTGGACATGGAGTGTCTCCAGGTTGGGGAAACAGCGCAGAAAGCCTGGCACTTTTTTGATAGCATTGCGGAGACCGAATTGAACCTCCATGGCCAAAATCTTTACACTAGGGACAATGTTCTCCTTGCTCCCAGCCTGCAATGCAACCAAGGAAAGAGAAACTAATTCAGATCATACATTAACTGACACAGATACACTTGCAGATTGAGATCTGTACCACGACAGCCAGCTCTTGCTCTCCTGGTCGAAGGTATCCCAGCACACGCAGGTTAGGTGCACGCCCAATCTTGATTCTGAAAGAGCGGTTCGCCATGACGCGGCTACCGGCCGCTGCAACAGTTTGCCACTGGAAGAGCCTCTCCAGGCGAGGGGCTTCCACCACATCGACGTTCTCCAAGAAGGTATGGCCGAGCTGAACGCAGCGCAGGCTGTGGCTGACGAGGGCGAACGCGCACTCCGGTCTGGCTGGCCATGATGACGAGGAACTCCAGGACGGGGCTTCTTTCAAGCATGAAGGCGAGGTCACGGTCCTCCATGAGACTCCAGCAGAGGCCGAGCTCCTTGAGGTTGGGGAAGCTGACACCGCGCGGCACGGCGGCAGTGTCGGGGAGCCTCCAGACGCCGAGGTAGAGGCGGGTGAGGGAGGCGCAGCTGAAGAGCGTGGCGGGGAGGCGCAGGTCAATCGGCCAAGGGCGGTTGACAAAGACGAGTTCTTGGACCCCCTTGGCGACGAGGGTGTCCATCCAGCGGGCCATCTCCCCTCGGTGCTCGTCCATGGTGCTGCAGGTGAGGTGGACGCAGCGGAAAGGCCCCGGGTGCGCCGCGAGGGCGCTGGACACCGCGGCGGTGACGGCGCGGGGAGAGGGAGAGCCGATTATGAGAGGCCCGGACGAGCCGCCGTCCGGAAGCAGATGGCTGTCGACAAGAGAAAGGGGCGCCGAACGCCAAAGCGGACGCCAGCGCGAGGCGAAGGCGGCGGTGCGCGCGGCGTCCTTGGCGGGGAGGCGGGAGATGATGTCGCGGAGGAGCACATCCGGGAGGCGGCTGATGCGGTCGACGCCGTCGGGGACCCAGGACGCGCCGGCGAGCGAGAGGGCGGCGGTGGGGGAGACGGGCGGGCGCGGGAGGTAGCCGTACACCAAGTGGAGCGCGATGTTTGAGCCGAGGTCGAGCGTCGCAGGGTGTCGGCCGTTGAGCTCAATGCTGGCGAGCATATCGCTCCTGGAGGTGCCGAGGAGAACCTGCGGGTCGCCCATGGCCGCCGGTGGAGGGGGAGGGGGCCGACGGCGAGGGTTTGGTTTGGGGAGGATTGAGGAATGGAGGCGCCGTGGGTCGTGGTTTTTGGTGATTTGCTTTTTTTTTTTTTTTTTGAGGGGTTGATTTTTTTTTTTTGAGGGGTTGGTGATTTGCTATGGGAGAGAGGCGCTCGCTCATATGGGCCGGCCCATGAATGCGTCGCTCACGTCTGTCAAATTGGCCCTCTCTCAAGCTTACTGTGTATCCTTTTCTTGTTCTCACAGAGATGTTTCAACTACAACTACACCATGGCGGTGACCACCTGCTGCAACCATGGCAGCCGGTGCGCCTGATGGCGGTGACCGAGGTGACCATGGGGAGGTGCTGCAACCGGGGCGACGGGGTGCTACCACGGCGATGTCCATATGCTGCAACCCTGAGGCGGCTGCGGTGCGTGACGGCGATGACCGAGGTGACCGCGGGCTGCAACCACAGCTTTTCTGACGCCGATAGACGGTTGAAGCTTTTTCCATATATGGTTGAAGCTTTCTCAGTCAACTTTTGCAACTTTTCTCTGGTTGCAGTGTCTGGTTGAAGCTTTTTTTCTTAACAGTTGAAGCTTTGTTCATACATGGTTGAAGCTTTTTTATCCACGGTTGAAGCTTTTCTATAAACGATTGAAACTTCTTTCGTTTTGAGCAGCGCTGGGTTAAAGCTCTTTGTATCATATGGTTGAAACTTTTTTCATGTAAGGTTGAAGCATTTTGTGTCAACGATTGTATCTCCCCCCTGATTCGCAGCACCGGTTGAAGCTTTTTCCACCTAGGGGGTTGAAGCTTTTCCATCTAGGGGTTGAAGCTTTTGTTTCTAGCGTTTGCAACATAGGGGGTGTGCGATTGTTCAAGCTAAACGCAGGTGGCAACCAGCGGCGAGGGTGGCAATCGGCTATGAGGGCGGTGACCGGCGTCGGGGGTGGCGAAGCCCGATGGTGCTTCGAGGCCGGGCGCCTCACTCATCCATGGCGGCTAGCAGCGTAGGAGGGGGGAGGAAGAGGAAGATGTGGGCCAAGATGGTTTTATAGACAATCCAATGGTCCACGTGCGTCACATCCAAGGACTAGAACGCGACCGGCCCAAATTTGTGCCGTTGCCTAGCGATGCCCTTTTGACATGGACAAGCAGCGGATATTTGCGCATTAACAAGGATAAGCAGCCATCACTATCCAAAAATGTGGTAAGAGCATCTACAACGAACTTGGCAAATCTGACACCTCAAAGCCGCGGATGCGCCCGTGGACAGTGATCGGTCAAGCCTTAAATTTTCCTTATCACAACCAGACACCTCAATTAGCATACCTCAAATCCATACAAACCCATGCAACTACGTAAACGATGCATTATACACATCGTCCGGCTACTACATCACAACATGCCATCGGATTACCAAAATTTGGCATGTTTAACCTACATACTAGCTATGGAGAAGATAAGACCAACTCCAACGCATGACCCCAAACGAACGTCTGTTTTGTTTGCATTTCATCCGTTTGGGTAAGGCAATGGGGCGGCATCCGACCTGTTTTGTGGATGCGCTGGCCGTGCGCCCAACGCGCCGACGTATCTGATCCGCCACAGCTGGGTGTTCCCCCTATACGCATAATTTTTTGTTGGCATTGAAACATTTTTTATTTCATACATTCACCAATTCCTCGCTACGAGAGCTAGACCAAAGAAAACAAGAACCATAATTAGACATTTTAAAATATGTCCACGTGCCATAACTGCTACCACTAGTTGGACTTATATCTTCTCTATGTCTTCATTGTTTATCTGTGGATTCTTAAGCTTGACAACTTCTTTCTTTTTCGATTCTAAAGAAGTAGACGTTGCTTCCCCTTTGGTCTCTTCTTTAGTCTCATCTCTAGCTTCAATTCTAGCTACAAGTGCACGGACATCTAACAAATCCCGTGCGATCAAAAGATCAACGTATTCTTCTTCCCAATATCAAAACTTGTATCCCTCATACACACAAATTTGAGCAAATAAGCTACCAAAATTTCTCGAATCGAGAGCAAAACCGAACCAAGACAAGCACGTACCCCATCATTTCTGCACTTGAAGAACACCCATTGGGAATGCTCCGGCATCGTTGTGAAGCGGCGCACGGCCTGCCGAGGGAAGTCATCTCACTTTATGAGCGGTAATGGTGAGCCAACTAGCCTCTCGACCAGCACCGAGCCAGGACGACGGCCGGCCATGGCTTTGCCGGCGAACCGACGATGGGATAGATCTGAGTGGCTAGAGGCGGAATCAACACCTGCATGCAGCTTCGAGGCGTTGTCCGGGCTGTGTGGTCCGGTACCTAGCCAATCCATGGTAAGGCGCAGTCGCCGGTAGCCGGATGCGACAAATCCGGCCGGCAGGATGCACCAAATCCCGTCGCCCCAAATTTACCGATTGGTCGCCCGCGCCGCATCGAGGAAAGCACCAAGCCTGTGGTTGTGCTACGAGGAGGAGGAGGAGGAGGAGGGGAGGGGGTGAAGAGCAAGGTAGAGAAAATGGACGCCGGCGCTATGGGGGAGGGTGGGCGGGCGAGGGGAGGGGGAGAGAAAAGGGGGGAGCATGTGTCCCCGACGGGCGAGCCAGGGGAGGACATGGGCACGCATCTCGCCCGTCCGCCTGTGTCTGCTTCGACGCAAATGCATGGGGCGAAAGCGGACGGTAAATGGACAAATGTCCATTTTCTCCCGTGCGTTGGGCTGGGTTTTTTGTGTGTTTACCCCCAAACGGACGTGGCCGGACCATTTGGGGTCATGCGTTGGAGTTGGCCTAATCTATGGATGCCCTTGCCCTTCCTGGAGCCCTTGTCGTCCTTCTCGCGGAAGTAGCGGTCGTAGATGAGGGAGTCCGGGATTAAGGGGTCCTCGGGTGGCCGGCCTATTTCTCATGGGCCGGACTCATGGGCCACACGCTTAGATGGAGTCGATCGAAGGCCCCGCCGCCAGGGGAGAGATCTCAGGAGCTGTGGCGTGTCTGTCAAGTTGAAGATAGTAGATTAAGCTTGTTTTTTCCCTCCGGTGGGCAACCGACCATGTGTAACCCTAATGACCCCTGGTGTCTATATAAACCGGAGGGTTTTAGATTATAGGGCAGAGAAACTCATCTAGGGTTTTAGCTAGTCGATCTCGAGGTAGATCAACTCTGTAACCTTCATACCATCAATATAATCGAGCAGGACGTAGGGTTTTACCTCCATAGGAGTGCCCGAACCTGGGTAAAACACCATCTCTTTCGTCCCTTTGTTACCATCGATCCTAGTCTCACAGCTCGGGACCCCCTACCCGAGATCTGCCGGTTTTGACACTGACATTGGTGCTTTCATTAAGAGTTCTGTTGTGATCACCAAAAGAATCGATGGCTCGCCTTCTTACAAGCCGCGGGGTCTACAGCCAGGATGCCACTGTCCCTGGACGGACCCCCGTGGGCGGCGGCGCCCTGTCACGTGCCGATCCTACTGGCCAGATCGGCCAGATCAGAAGTTTCTTCCCCAGTCAAGAAATCAGATTCGGGAACCTAGAGTTCGCCGCTGATTCACGGGGAGAACTCGTTTGGATGAGACCCTACTCCCATGGAGAAGCCCGTAGAATCCGACGCCTTGACGCCGGTAGCATTGGGCGTCGCTTCCGAGGTGGCCTCTCCCCTTGGGCTGTCTAGCACGCCTAACCCCGTTGATACGCCCGGATCCGTCGCAGCCGAACATAACCCGGATTTGCCTTCGAGCGATCCTGGGGCCACGACATCACAGATCGACCCCGTGTGCTTCGGCGACGCATACTCCACCAACATCTCGTCCTTGAATGAGCTATTACATCGGATTCGAACCTTCGGCCTGGCCGACCACCAACAGACCTCGGTCTATGACCGTATCGGGCTTAAACCCAATGACAGGGAGATTCGCACTCCCTCGGTCACTCACTTAGTCGCCACCGTCGAATGCCCGGCCGGAGGCTCGTCCCCCCAACAACCAAAACTAAAAACAGTTTTTATCCCGGTCTCCGATCATCAAGATCCCTCAGATAATCCAGACTCGGTAGTTCGCTCCAAAAATAGTTCGGGATCGGTTCCCGATCTTGCGCGCAACCCGAGCCCTGCACCGGGCCCCGTTGTTTCGGACTCACATCACGGCGCGGAGCCAAATTTTTTCCGACCCACCACCCAAGCCGAGCACTCATGCATCGCAGGAGAGTCGAAGTCTTCGGACTTACGGGACATCAAACAATTACCAGGGGAGTCGGTGCACCACTTTTGGGCCAGACTCCTCCTCGTCAGGGACAGAGTACCAGGCTCTAGTGACCAGGAGATAATGGCAACTTTCAGTCGCAATTGTCATGATGAAGGGATCCCCAATGCCCTATCCCGGCAACACGTTCGCAGCTTCACCGAGTTATCAGACATGGTACAAAAGTACTGTGCCATGGAGAGCACCTGGCAAGCCGAATGGCTACTCGCGGAACCAGACTTTACCGAACACCCTTTAGGAGATCGAAAAAAGAGGCTACCCCCGAAGCTGCTAGCCGAACACGAGCCCGCCGAAAAGAGGACTATACCCTCTAGGGGGGGGGCCAGAACCATCCTTGATGGACTGTTGGACAGACCATGCCCTATACATTCTGTATTGCTGAACACAAACCCGACTCACAGCCTTAGAGCTTGCTAGGTCATCCGGCAGGTCACAAAAAGTGGAGAAGCCATTCTCCAGGACCAACCGCCGAACAAGCGCCACACAATGCCACAATAATACGAAACATTCCCCTCTAGGAACAGGAGGAAAAGAGCTCTTAAAGAACTCGAAACGGTGTACCATGTGGCGGCAGCAAGTCCATGGGCAGACACACCAATCACCTTCGGAGACACTAACCAACCAACCATCCGTCCCGGTCATACACCGGCCGCACTGGTCCTAAACCCTATCGTCGACGATTTCAGGCTACAGAAGGTGCTAATGGACGGTGGCAGTGGTTTAAACCTCATCTATGAAGACACCCTGGAAAAAATGCAGTTTGATCGATCTCGCATCGAGCATAGCAACACAACCTTCCGGGGATCATCCCTGCGAAAGAGGTGCGTTGTTCGGGGCGTGTCACCTTTGACGTAGTATTCGGCACGCCCGACAACTACCGATCTGAAGAACTTCTCTTCCATATCGTGCCCTTCCCCAGCGGCTACCATGCTCTGTTAGGGCGCGACACCTTCACAAAATTCCAGGCTATACCCCATTACGGGTACATGAAGCTCAAGATGCCAGGCTTAAGTGGGGTAATCACAATCGCCAGTGATCCAAGTATAGCCCTTCGAGCCGAAAACAAAACAGCAGCGCTCGCCCTCGAGGCACTAGCCGAGACCTTTGCTGCAGAGGAATTGACCACACTCCGGTCAACAGTGGACAAGAACGATGTGATCCTTAGTAAAAGGCCCAAACCCATGTCCTTTAAGCCTGCAAAAGAAATCGTTAAATTTCAGGTACACCCGACGGACCCTAATAAAACAGCGTCCATCGGAGCTCAGTTGGACCCCACGGTGGACGAAGTGATGCGAGCATTTTTACAAGAAAATTGGGACATCTTCGCCTGGCACCCCTCTGATATGCCAGGAATCCCATGGCGGCTGGCAGAACACAGTCTGAATATAATCCCAGGCTTTAAGCCCATCAAACAGAATCTGCGCCACTTTTCCGAGCCTAAACGACAAGCTATGGGTGAAGAATTAGCCAAATTACTAGAAGCCGGATTCATACGGGAGATCAAACACCCCGAATGGTTGGCAAATCTGGTGATGGTACCGAAGAAAGATAAATCCTGGCGGCTGTGCGTAGACTTCAAAGACCTTAACAATGTGTGCCCTAAGGACCATTTCCCCCTACCACGCATAGACCAGATTATTGACGCCACAGCCGGACATGATTCACTGTGTTTCCTTGATGCTTACTCCGGATACCATCAGATCAAAATGAAGGAATCCGATCAAGCTGCAACCGCATTCATCACCCTGATACGTCTCCATCATATCTATAATTTTTGATTGTTTCATGCCAATATTCTACAACTTTCATATACTTTTGGCAACTTTTTATTCTATTTTTGGGACTAACATATTGATCCAGTGCCCAGTGCCAGTTCCTGTTTGTTGCATGTTTTTTATTTCGCAGAATATCCATACCAAACGAAGTCCAAATGCGATAAAAACTTACGGAGATTTTTTTGGAATATATGTGTTTTTTTGGAAAAAGAATCAATGCGAGACGATGCCCGAGGGGCCCACAAGCCGTAGGGGCGTGCCCTACCCCCCTGGGCGTGCCAGGGTGGATTGTGGTCACCCCTTAAGGTGGTTGGGGCACTTCTTTCGCCGCAAGAAAGCTAATATATGGATAAAAATCGTGTTAAAATTTCAGCCCAATCGGAGTTACGGATCTCCGGGAATTTAAGAAATGGTGAAAGGCCAGAATCTGGGAAGGCAGAAACAGAAGGAAACAGAGAGAGAGATCCAATCTCGGAGGGGCTCCCACCCCTCCACCGCCATGGAGGCCAAGGACCAGAAGGGAAACCCTCCTCCCATCTATGTGGGAGGTCAAGGAAGAAGAATAAGGAGGGGGGCTCTCTCCCCCTCTCTCCCGGTGGCGCCGGAACGCCGCCGGGGCCATCATCATGACGGCGACCTACACCAACAACTTCGCCGCCGTCATCACCAACTCTCTCCCCCTCTATGCAGCAGTTCAACACCTCTTCTCCCCGCTGTAATCTCTACTTAAACATGGTGCTCAACTCTATATATTATTTCCCAATGATGTATGGCTATCCTATAATGTTTGAGTAGATCCATTTTGTCCTATGGGTTGATTGATGATCATGATTGGTTTGAGTTGCATGTTTTATTATTGGTGCTGTCCTATGGTGCTCTCCATGTCGCGCAAGCATGAGGGATCCCCGCTGTAGGGTTTGCAATATGTTCATGATTCGCTTATGGTGGGTGGCGTGAGTGACAGAAGCACAGACCCGAGTAAGTAGGTTGTTTGCGTATGGGAATAAAGAGGACTTGATACCTTATAATGTTATGGTTGGGTTTTACCTTAATGAACTTTAGTAGTTGCGGATGCTTTCTAGAGTTCCAATCATAAGTGCAGATGATCCAAGTAGAGAAAATATGTTAGCTTATGCCTCTCCCTCATATAAAATTGCAATAATGATTACCGGTCTAGTTATCGATTGCCTAGGGACAAATAACTTTCTTGTGACAAAAATCTCTCTACTAAGACTAACTTAGTTGTTTCTTCATCTAAACAGCCCCTAGATTTTATTTATGTGTTCTTTATTATCTTGCAAACCTATCCTATCACACCTACAAAGTACTTCTAGTTTCATACTTGTTCTAGGTAAAGCGAACGTTAAGCGTGCGTAGAGTTGTATCAGTGGTCGATAGAACTTGAGGGAATATTTGTTCTACCTTTAGCTCCTCGTTGGGTTCGACACTCTTACTTATCGAAAGAGGCTACAACTGATCTCCTATACTTGTGGGTTATCAAGACCTTTTTCTGGCGCCGTTGCCGGGGAGCAATAGCGTGGGGTGAATATTCTCGTGTGTGCTTGTTTGCTTTGTCACTAAGTAGATTTTATTTGCTATTTTAAGTCATTCTCTATCTTTAGCTATGGATATGGAACACGAAATACCAAAAAAATTAGGTGTACTTGCTACTCATGGAGATGGGGAACCTCCTAAAACCCTCGATGCTCGTTATGAGGAAAATATTATGCACTACTTTGATAATCCTGAGAAAACCCCATTCAACTTGATAATGGGATACACGTTGGATCAATATGAATACTTTAGGGATTATCGCTTGACTCAAAAAGGGAAACTATTATGGGATCAAATTCATATGTTGAAATGGTATACTTGGAATCTATGCTTGAGATATGATATTACTTGTTGCTCTAGGATGAAGGCTAAACACCTTCCCTTTTCATCTAAATTTAATGATAATGAAACCTTGGCTTCTTATGCTAATGGTATATATTATTACTATGATGTGGAACAAATAGAAGAGTTTGTTGCTTTTAAGGGTGCTTATGAAATTGAAGCTTTGTTTGAAAAGTATGAAGATTATGATGATGCTGTTTACCGATCTCAAAATTTGGCTATGCTTCATTATTGTTATGCCAATTATGAATATAATGCCCATATTGATTAATTTATTGAGAAAGTCTCCGCTATCCTAGAAGAGACTAATATTTTGCAGGAATCTATGGAAGAAGAAATTGATGACACTGTGAGCTCATTGGATGAAAAAGATGAGGAGGAGAGCGAAGAACAAAAGGAGGAAGAGCGGATTAGCTACTCGTGCCCACCTTCTAATGAGAGTAACTCTTCAACTCATATATTGTTTAATTTCCCTTTGTGCTTACCGAAGGATGGATTCTATGATAATTGCTATGATCCCTTGGATTCGTTTGAAATATCCCTTTTTGATGAACTTGATGCTTGCTATGCTTGTGGCCATGATGCCAATATGAATGATGCTTATGGAGATGAACTTGCTATAGTTCCTTATGTTAAATGTGAAATTGTTGCTATTGCACCCACACATGATAGTCCTATTATATTTTTGAATTCTCCCAACTATACTATATCGGAGAAGTTTGCACTTATTAAGGATTATATAGATGGGTTGCCTTTTACTATTACATATGATGATTTTGATGGATATAATATGCATGTGCTTGCTGGTCCTACTTGCAATTATTATGAGAGAGGAACTATATCTCCACCTCTCTATTTTTCTAATACGATAAAATTGCAAGAAACTGCTTATGCTATGTATTGGCCTTTACTTGATGTGCATGAATTGTTCTTTTATGACATGCCGATGCATAGGAAGAGAGTTAGACTTCGTTGTTGCATGATATATGTTACTTTGTGCTCACTACTAAATTACAAATCATTGTTAATTAAAATTGGCTTTGATATACCTTGGGATCCAGGTGGATCAATTACTTGAGCACTTTATGCCTAGCTTAATGGATTTAAAGAAAGCGCTGCCAGGGAGACAACCCGGAAGTTTTAGAGAGTCATTTATTTCTGTTGAGTGCTTTTTTATAGTTTAAAAACAAAACAAATAAAGCGGGGAACCTAAAACTTTTCAAAAAGAAAAGTCAAAGTAAGAAGGATGAGCACCGTTGAAGTGGGGGAGCTCCTTGAACTTTGTTCATGCCCATGGAAACTTTGTAAATCTTGAATTACAGAAACTTTTCAACAAAAATAATTATCCCCTTGTACAAATCCATTGTATTATAAAAATAATGTGCCAAGATTTGCCTTTAGGATGATTAGATTGCTTGTTTGGTGAGTGCAGTGCAAAACCAGAAACTTTGGCTGTAGTGCGTGAATTTACATTTTTTTACTGGAATGTTAAAAGTTGATGAAATTTTTACACAGTACTGCTATGCAAATTGTTTATTTTTTCCTAATTTTTCAGAATTTTTAGAGTTACAGACGTATGGTAGATGTTCAGATTACTATAGACTGTTCTGTTTTTGACAGATTCTGTTTTCTATGCATTGTTCTCTTATTTTGATGAATCTATGGGTAGTATCGGGGGGTATGAACCATGGTGAAGTTGGACTACAGTAGATATAATGCTAATATGAATTTGGAATGAGTTCACAACAGTACTTAAAGTGGTGATTCACTTTATTATACTAACGGATCTCACGAGGGTTTTGTTAAGTTTTGTGTGATTGAAGTTTTCAAGTTTTGGGTGAGATCACAATGGATGAAGGAATAAGGAGTGGCAAGAGCCTAAGCTTGGGGATGCCCGAGGCACCCCAAGGTAATATTCAAGGACTCCTAAGCAACTAAGCTTGGGGATGCCCCGGAAGGCATCCCCTCTTTCTTCTAACGACCATCGGTAATTTTACTTGGAGCTATATTTTTATTCATCACATGATATGTGCAAATTCTTGGAGCGTCTTTTGTTTTTATTTATTTTACTTTTTCTTTTATGCACCATGCTGGTATGAGATAGTACTTGGTTGATTTATAGAATGCTTCATGCACTTCACTTATATCTTTTGAGTACGGCTTTATAGAATGCTTCATGTGCTTCACTTATATCATTTGAAGTTTGGATTGCCTGTTTCTCTACACATAGAAAACCGCCATTTGTAGAATGCTCTTTTGCTTCACTTATATTTGTTAGAGCATGGGCATATCTTTTGTAGAAAGAATTAAACTCTCATGCTTCACTTATATGTATTTAGAGAGTTAACAGGAGTTGGTCATTCACATGGTTAGTCATAAAATCCTACATAAAACATGTAGATCACTGAATATGATATGTTTGATTCCTTGCAATAGTTTTGCGATATAAATATGGTGATATTAGAGTCATGCTAGTGAGTAATTGTGGATTGGTAGAAATACTTGTTTTAAAGTTTGTGATTCCCGTAGCATGCACGTATGGTGAACCGTTATGTGATGAAGTCGGAGCATGATTTATTTATTTATTGTCATCCTTTGTGTGAGGGTCGGGAGCGCACGATGGTTAACTCCTACCAACCTCTCCCCTAGGGGCATGCGTCTAATACTTTGTTTCGATAGCTAATAGATTTTTGCAATAAGTATGTGAGTTCTTTATGACTAATGTTAAGTCCATGGATTATACGCACTCTCACCCTTCCACCATTGCTAGCCTCTCTAGTACCGCGCAACTTTTGCCGGTGCATTAAACCCACCATATTCCCTTCCTCAAAACATCCACCATACCTTCCTATTATGGCATTTCCATAGCCATTCCGAGATATATTGCCATGCAACTTCCACCATTCCGTTTATTATGACAAGCACCATCATTTTCATATTGCTTTGCATGATCGTAAGATAGCTAGCATGATGTTTTCATGGCTTGTCTGTTTTTTGATGTCATTGCTACGCTAGATCATTGCACATCCCGGTACACCGCCGGAGGCATTCATATAGAGTCATATTTTGTTCTAGTATCGAGTTGTAATTCTTGAGTTGTAAGTAAATAAAAGTGTGATGATCATCATTATTAGAGCATTGTCCCATGTGAGGAAAGAATGGAAGCTATGAGTCCCTCACAAGTTGGGATGAGTCTCCAGACTTTACAAAAAATAAAAGAGGCCAAAGAAGCCCAAAAAAAGAGGCCAAAGAGCCCAAAAAAAACAAAAAAAATTAAAAAAAGAGAGAAGGGGCAATGCTACTATCCTTTACCACACTTGTGCTTCAAAGTAGCACCATGATCTTCATGATAGAGAGTCTCCTATATTGTCACTTTCATATACTAGTGGGAATTTTTCATTATAGAACTTGGCTTGTATATTCCAATGATGGGCTTCCTCAAATTTACCTAGGTCTTTGTGAGCAAGCGAGTTGGATGCACACCCACTTAGTTTCTTTTTGAGCTTTCATACACTTATAGCTCTAGTGCATCCGTTGCATGGCAATCCCTACTCACTCACATTGATATCTATTGATGGGCATCTCCATAGCCCGTTGATACGCCCAGTTGATGTGAGACTATCTCCTTCTTTTTGTCTTCTCCACAACCACCATATTCTATTCCACCTATAGTGCTATATCCATGGCTCACACTCATGTATTGCATGAAAGTTGAAAAAGTTTGAGAACATCAAAAGTATGAAACAATTGCTTGGCTTGTCATCAGGGTTGTGCATGATTTAATACTTTGTGTGAGGAAGATGGAGCATAGCCAGACCATATGATTTTGTAGGGATAACTTTCTTTGGCCATGTTATTTTGAGAAGACATGATTGCTTTATTAGTATGCTTGAAGTATTATTGTCTTTATGTCAAATGATAGACTATTGCTTTGAATCACTCATGTCTTAATATTCATGCCATGACTAGATTATATGAACAAGATTATGCTAGGTAGCATTCCACATCAAAAAAAAATTATCATTTACCTACTCGAGGACGAGCAGGAATTAAGCTTGGGGATGCTGATACGTCTCCGTCGTATCTATAATTTTTAATTGTTTCATGCCAATATTCTACAACTTTCATATACTTTTGGAAACTTTTTATTCTATTTTTGGGACTAACATATTGATCTAGTGCCCAGTGTCAGTTCCTGTTTGTTGCATGTTTTTTATTTTGCAGAATATCCATACCAAACGAAGTCCAAACGCGATAAAAACTCATGGAGATTTTTTTTGGAATATATGTGATTTTTGGGAAAAAGAATCAATTCGAGATGATGCCCGAAGGGCTCACAAGCCGTAGGGGCGCGCCCTACCCCCTGGGTGCGCCAGGGTGGCTTGTGGTCACCCCTTAAGGCGGTTGGGGACCTTCTTTCGCCGCAAGAAAGCTAATATCCGGATAAAAATCATGTTAAAATTTCAGCCCAATCAGAGTTACGGATCTCCGGGGATTTAAGAAACGGTGAAAGGCCAGAATCTGGGAAGACAAAAATAGAAGGAAACAGAGAGAGAGATCCAATATCGGAGGGGCTCCCACCCCTCCACCGCCATGGAGGCCAAGGACCAGAAGGGAAACCCTCCTCCCATCTAGGGGGGAGGTCAAGGAAGAAGAAGAAGAAGAAGGGGGCTCTCTCCCCCTCTCTCCCGGTGGCGCCGGAACGCCGCCGGGGCCATCGTCGTGACGGCGACCTACACCAACAACTTCGCCGCCGTCATCACCAACTCTCTCCCCCTCTATGCAGCAGTTCAACACCTCTTCTCCCCACTGTAATCTCTACTTAAACATGGTGCTCAACGCTATATATTATTTCCCAATGATGTATGTGTTGGGGACGTAGTAATAATTCAAAAAAATTCCTACGTGTCACCAAGATCAATCTAGGAGATGCTAGCAACGAGAGAGAGGGAGGGCATCTTCATACCCTTCAAGATCGCTAAGCGGAAGCGTTGCAAAGAACGCAGTTGATGGAGTCATACTCGCGGCGATTCAAATCGCGGAAGATCTGATCCAAGCGCCGAACGAACGGCGCCTCCGCGTTCAACACACATACAGCCCGGGGACGTCTCCTCCTTCTTGATCCAGCAAGGGGAGAGGAGAAGTTGAGGGAGAGCTCCGGCAGCACGATGGCGTGGTGGCGGTGGAGCTCGTGGTTCTCCGGCAGAGCTTCGCTAAGCACTACGGAGGAGGAGGAGGTGTAGGAAGGGGGAGGGCTGCGCCAGGGGCAAGGGTTGCAGCTCCCATGTGCCTCCCCACTATATATAGGGGTGGAGGGGGCTGGTTTCTTGCCCTCCAAGTCCATTGGGGCATTGGCAAAGGTGGGAGGAAATAAATCCCATCCTTTCCCTTCCCCACCGATTGTTATCCCCCCTTTTTAGGGATCTTGATCTTATCCCTTCGGGATATGATCTTATTCCTTCTAAGGGGGGATCTTCGTGCACCTTGACTAGGGGTGTGGGGCCTTGCCCCCACTACCCACGTTCATGTGGGTCCCCCCATGCAGGTGGGCCCCACTCTGGAACCTTCTAGAACCTTCCTGGTACAATACCGAAAAATTCCGAACATTTTCCGGTGGCCAAAATAGGACTTCCCATATATAAATCTTTACCTCCGGACCATTCCGGAACTCCTCATGACGTCCGGGATCTCATCTGGGACTCCGAACAACTTTCGGTAACCACATACAATTCCCATTACAACTCTAGCGTCACCGAACCTTAAGTGTGTAGACCCTACGGGTTCGGGAACCATGCAGACATGACCGAGACACCTCTCCGACCAATAACCAATAGCGGGATCTGGATACCCATATTGGCTCCCACATGTTCCACGATGATCTCATCGGATGAACCATGATGTCGGGGATTCAATTAATCCCGTATAAAATTCCCTTTGTCCATCGGTATGTTACTTGCCCGAGATTCGATCGTCGGTATCCCTATACCTTGTTCAATCTCATTACCGGCAAGTCTCTTTACTCGTTCCATAACACATGATCCTGTGACTAACTCCTTAGTCACATTGAGCTCATTATGATGATGTATTACCGAGTGGGCCCAGAGATACCTCTCCGTCACACGGAGTGACAAATCCCAGTCTCGATTCGTGCCAACCCAACAGACACTTTCGGAGATACCTGTAGTGCACCTTTATAGTCACCCAGTTACGTTGTGATGTTTGATACAGCCAAAGCATTCCTACGGTATCCGAGAGTTGCACAATCTCATGGTCTAAGGAAATGATACTTGACATTAGAAAAGCTCTAGCAGACGAACTACACGATCTTGTGCTATGCTTAGGATTGGGTCTTGTCCATCACATCATTCTCCTAATGATGTGATCCTGTTATCAATGACATCCAATGTCCATGGTCAGGAAACCATGACCATCTATTGATCAACGAGCTAGTCAACTAGAGGCTCACTAGGGACATGGTGTGGTCTATGTATTCACACATGTATTACGGTTTCCGGTTAATACAATTATAGCATGAACAATAGACAATTATCATGAACAAGGAAATATAATAATAACCATTTTATTATTGCCTCTAGGGCATATTTCCAACAGTATGGCTATCCTATGATGTTTGAGTAGATCCGTTTTGTCCTATGGGTTGATTGATGATCATGATTGGTTTGAGTTGCATGTTTTATTATTGTTGCTGTCCTATGGTGCTCTCCATGTCGCACAAGCCTGAGGGTTCCCCACTGTAGGGTTTGCAATATGTTCATGATTCGCTTATGGTGGGTGGCGTGAGTGACAGAAGGACAGACCCGAGTAAGTAGGTTGTTTGCGTATGGGAATAAAGAGGACTTGATACCTTATAATGCTATAGTTGGGTTTTACCTTAATGAACTTTAGTAGTTGCGGATGCTTGCTATAGTTCCAATCATAAGTGCATATGATCCAAGTAGAGAAAGTATGTTAGCTTATGCCTCTCCCTCATATAAAATTGCAATAATGATTACCGGTCTAGTTATCGATTGCCTAGGGACAAATAACTTTCTTGTGACAAAAAGCTCTCTACTAAGACTAACTTAGTTGTTTCTTCATCTAAACATCCCCTAGATTTTATTTACGTGTTCTTTATTATCTTGCAAACCTATCCTATCACACCTACAACGTACTTCTAGTTTCATACTTGTTCTAGGTAAAGCGAACATTAAGCGTGCGTAGAGTTGTATCGGTGGTCGATAGAACTTCAGGGAATATTTGTTCTACCTTTAGCTCCTCGTTGGGTTCGACATTCTTACTTATCGAAAGAGGCTACAACTGATCCCCTATACTTGTGGGTTATCACACCCCATACGGGCCATTATGCTTCAACACAATGCCATTTGGGATAAAGAACGCTGGAGCTACGTACCAGTGTATGATCCAGACCTGTCTCGAAAAACAGGTTGGCAAAACAGTCGAGGCATACGTGGATGATGTGGTCATTAAAACCAAACACGTCAGCCAGCTGATCGACGACCTAAGGTAAACCTTTGCCAGCTTACGCGAGTATGATATACGACTCAATCCAGAGAAATGTGTCTTCGGAGTCCCGGCCGGCAAACTGCTCGGATTCATCGTTTCCCATAGAGGAATAGAAGCGAATCCGGCTAAGATCCGTGCCCTATCAGAACTTGCAATTCGCACAGAGCTCAAGCATGTCCAAAAACTGGCGGGTTGCATGGCAGCATTAAGCCGCTTTATCTCCCGTCTCAGTGAAAAGGCTTTACCGCTCTACAGGTTGCTAAAACGGACCAACAACTTCGTATGAACCGATGAAGCAGTCGCCGCGTTAGAGGAAATTAAAACACTGCTGGCAAGCAACCCCATACTCACAGCACCAGGTGCCGGTGAACCAATGTTATTATACATATCGGCCACCAACCAAGTGGTTAGCACAGTGCTCGTCGTCGAACGAGAGGAGGAGGGTCACAAATTCTGGATACAGAAGCCGGTCTACTATGTGTCAGAAGTACTAATGCAATGCAAGTCCAGATACCCGCATTACCAGAAGATAGCCTACATAGTATTTATGGCATCACGGAAACTAAGACACTACTTCCAAGAGTGTTCGGTCACGGTGGCATCCGAAGTACCCCTGAACGATATAATCAATAACAGGGACGCCACCGGCCGCATAGCCAAATGGGCCATCGAACTCCTTCCTTTCGAAATCGCCTATAAGCCACGACGAGCTATTAAATCTCAAGTGTTGGCAGATTTCCTCGCCGAATGGACGGAGGCCGAGCTCCCCAGGGAATATAGTACATACTCTCAAAGGACGATGTACTTCGACGGATCCAAGACACTGGCCGGACTGGGGGATGGAGTTATCCTCACATCTCGCACCGGCGACAACGTCTGATATGTGCTGCAAATCATGTATGCCGATTCCAATAATGCAGCCGAGTACGAAGCACTTTTGCATGGTCTTCGGATGGCAGCCTCAATGGGTATACAACGGTTGGAGGTACGGGGAGACTCTAACTTGGCCATCTCCCAAATCAACGGCGAGTTCGATGCCAAAAATCCGAAGATGGCGGCATATAGAAACGCCGTCCTTAAAATATCCGCACGGTTTGAGGGGCTAGAATTCCATCACGTCGCTAGAGACAACAACCAGGCCGCTGATATGTTGGCCCGTATGGGGGCCAAACGTGACCCCGTCCCAAAAAACACCTTCCTTGAGCAGCTCTTCCAGCCATCGGTGGTTTGGCAGGACAACGATAAGGGCACCAGACGCATCAGCGTGGAAGAGGTTGTTCACCCTACAAACGAACCAGACGATCAAATCATCGGCGGCTCCATAATGGATGAAACGCCTTTGGCTCATTAGGTCATGGCAGTGATTGCACCATGGACCGAGCCCTTCCTCGCTTACCTTCTACTTCAAGAACTCCCCGATGACCAGACAGAGGCAAGACGCATAGTTTGGCGATCCAAGTCCTATAAAGTCCACGAGGGTGAGTTATATAAGAAAAGCACCACCGGAGTACTCCAGCGGTGCATATCGGAGGAAGAAGGAAAACAGCTTTTGGCCAAAATCCACGCAGGAATGGGTTGCCACCACGCTCCGGCAAGGGCCTTAGTAAGCAAGGCCTTTCGGGCCGGTTTCTTCTGGCCCACCGCTCGAGCGGACGCCCAGTCTCTTGTCCAATATTGCGTGGGATGCCAACTTTTTGCAAATCAAAGTCACATGCCCCCAACGGCTCTTCGGACTATTCCGATTACCTGGCCTTTTGCGGTCTGGGGGCTGGACATGGTCGGACCACTTAAAGGGGGGACCAAGAAAAATAAATATCTATTGGTCATGGTGGACAAGTTCACCAAATGGATCGAAGCAAAACATGTTAAGTCAGCCAAGTCCAGACCAGTAATCGACTTTATATTTGGCGTGGTACAACATTACGGTGTCCCGCACAGTATAATAATGGACAATGGATCCAACTTCACCGCCCAGGAAGTAAAGGACTGGTGCGCAAAAATGGGCATTAAGCTCGATTATGCATCGGTGTATCACCCGCAGACCAATGGATAGGTCGAATGGGCCATTGGCCTCATTATGAGTGGTATTAAGCCACGTTTGGTCCGATCTCTTCATGAGTCTGACTGTCATTGGGTGGAGGAGCTTGATTCCGTTCTGTGGGGCCTGCGTACCACCCCGAATTGATCAACGGGATACACACCGTTCTTCATGGTCTATGGAGCAGAAGCAGTCCTTCCTTGTGATATTATTCACGATGCACCAAGGGTGCGCATGTACGAAGAAAAGGAGGCCGAGCTAGATCGGCAGGATGACTTGGACGCCCTAGAAGGAGAGCGCGACATAGCTCGGGCTCGTTCTACTTTTTATCAACAGCAGGCATGGCGTTACCAGAGCAGGGAGGTCAGGACAAAAGCATATAATGTGGGGGAACTCGTCTTACGGCTCCCCGAGAAGCAGAAGCATAAGCTCAATCCCAAATGGGAGGGCCCCTTCATAATCGACGAAGTACTCGCAGGAGGGGCTTATCATCTTCGAAGCCCGGCAGATAACCGCCTCGAACCAAACCCATGGAATGCAGCTCGTCTTCAGCGTTTTTACGGCTAGACCGGTGTCGTCATTTTTCTTCACCCTCCTTTTTTATTTTTTCTCTTTTTCTTTTCATTTTCCCTCCCTTCCACCTTGATTTTTGGCAGGTTCGGACTTTTCTCTCCCCAAGTCTATGATCGGCTAAACCGAGCTAGTGTTTAGATTTTCAGCGTACATTGTCAAATGTTAAAACCAAATAAAACACCTGGGGGCTTCTTCCCGAAACCGATGAGTTTACCTTTTAAGCATCTATTGAAATTTATTATGCATGCATGTTTCCTTTGTCGATTGTAAAGCCATTGTATGCATCAATTTGAACTAAGATTTTGCCTCGCTCCTGTGTTTACCTTCTACGTTCCCGATTGTTCGGCTAGAGAGTAAAGGGAGCACCTCTACGATTGCTACGGCCGGGTCATCCGAATACGTACCTCAGACGGGTGAAGCCAAAAGCTAGCTATCTTTAGCAGAAAATTGGTCGGCTATGACGGAAACAGCAAATTAAATTATGGTTGTTATTACCATTGCGCGGTTTTCTCAAAATGACCATTAGTCGCATACTAGCAGTATGTGGCCTTATTATCTACGATTTATGTAGCAACCTAAAGGAAGGCATCGATAGAGGTACTATTTTCTTTGGAAGATGTTTCTTACGCTAAGCAGTAATATAACATGTCTCCCTGTGCACCTTCTGTCTGTTCATACCAAATGGCCGGATTGCCTGGTTCCTCGAAAGAATTCCCTCTTATCAAGGGATATTTTATATGGAACACTCCAAAGCTCTCAGCACGGGAGGTCGAAGTCGATGGCCGGTTAAGACAAAGTTTGCAACACAGATGGAGCAACTTTTTGATTTAAAAGTACATAGATACATAGAATCACACATCTGGCTGCTGGTCAAGATTGTCTATTAAGGCATCCAGGGTGCAATCTTCCTGCGAGAGACGAGCAGCAGGCATCACTTGGTCGTACACCAAGTAAAGCGGCACTTCTTGCCCATCAGGTCCTACTGGCCCAACCCGAGCCATATGCTCAGGGTCAAGACCGGTATAACGGGTGTTGATCATTGCCCACGCTTCTCGTGCTCCCTCCCGGCAAGCCGATGTCTTCCACAGCTCGAACCGACTCCGGGCTTCTTTGAACCGATCGGCTAATTCGGTCATCCACTCCAGAGGCTTCTCGGCTGGCCATAGCGCTTCTATCATGCCCCTCATAGCCTTCCGAGCCCGCTCATGCACGGCGGATAGTTCCTTCAGGAGGCTCCCCTGGTAGGAGCCGATCTCTTCTTCAGGCCGCCCGGTTAGGAGACCTATACATGAGAGAAGGTATGTCCATTACACCTTATGAAGGGGAGATACCTTTCGACGTTATAATCACACTTACCAAACATGCCCCTCTATAGTTTCTGGTTCTCCTCTTGGGCATGGGCCAATTGAGTCTTTAAACTCTCAATATCTTCGGCCTACTGTTTGTTTTCCACTTGGAGGCATTTCTTCTCCTCCAGGTTTCGTTGCAGCGAAAGGCAGCCGGCCACATACTGTGATTCGGCGTACCTCTGAGATTCTCGAGCTGCATCTAAATCTTTTTGCAATTGCCCTATTGATTCAGCTGCTAAAAAGTACCATCGCGTCAGCATGGGATTATACGCTAAGATCAGTAGAATAGATATGCTCACCATGCGCCTCCCGGGTAAACTTCTTCACTTGTTCAAGCTCGGCCTTCACGGTTTGCACCTATGTTCGGCTCGCTTCCAATTCATTGGCCAATTGCTCGTTTTGCTGCCTGGAGGCCTGCGTCATCCATGAAAACAATATGCGGATCCTTAATTCGATCGTCCCGACCAATTCAAGGCTCAAGGGCTACTGGGTTTACGTTTATGTCCAGATTTTTAATCACTCACCTTCAGGCTAGACGATATCAGTTTCACAGCTTCCCCGAGCCCTGCTCGGGCAGCTCCAAGGTGTGCGTCCGCCGAGCATAGAGCATTGAACTCTTGTTCGGAAAATGCCAGGTCGCACAGGATTTCTTGCCGCCGCCGGTGTTTCATCGCGCTCTCTGCTTCGGAGTTAGTGACTGATACCTCGTCCCCGGAGTTTTCAGGGGCCGGATTGACCACAGGGGCCTCCGCGGCGGGTCCGGCACGAGCAAAAGATCTTGATTCATGCGTGTTGCCGGGCGTACCGGCAATGTCTTCGACAGAAGATGGTTGTACTCGCTTCCTAAGTATTTCGACATAAGATCTTATGTAAGATCCTACCGATCATAACAACAATAGATTAAGTGACCGAACAAAGTACCTTTTGGTTGAATGAATGTTCGGCGCCGTCTCCGCGACCGGCTCACATGAAGGACTCCTGTTGGTGCCTGGCCCGGGCATTGCCACTGTAGCCGACGTTCGTCACGAGGACCGATGACGCTTGGGAGTGGGAGCCGGCATATTTGGGTCGACGGAGGACGTCTGCCTTTTACGGGAAGAATTTTTCTTCTTGCCTGCAGTGGAGGAGGGGAGTGATCCGGGGTGATCAGCTATGATAGCCACCTTGGATCGATCAAGGCTCTCCTGGTAAAAGACCTCATCTTCATACTCCAGTGATAGCTCCGGATCATCATGGAATCCTGGATCATCATCACGAGAGTAGTTCTCTAGTTGGGGGGCCAGACAGTTGATTGTCTCGGCAAAGCTCTGCCATTCCTGTTTGCGCGGATTAAAAGCGTTAGTCAAAAAGGGCGAATAAACACCCGAACTCAGGTCGCAGAGTCGAAGGGCTTACCCATTCGATGGGGTTGTAACTCGAATAGCCCTCCTTAACAAGCAACCGAACAAAGTCTTCTTTTTCTCCTTTGTACAGGTTGGCAAGTGCGGCTGCCAATGCCACCTGATTGGCAGGGCCCAGCCATCGGGAGCGAGTGGTGTCACACGTTCCGTTGTAACGCCACAAGGGATGTATCCTTTGTTGATGAGGTTGAACGCATCGGGTGATGGCCGTGGCCATCACGTCAATCATGATTAGCTTGTGATGAGCCAGTATCCTTACATGGGCGGCCAAGTGTCGAATTTCTACACTATCCTCTTGGGACAAACTCGTCGGTTACCAATTATACCTTTTCTTCGGAGGTGCGTCGGAGTATTCGGGCAAGCCCCTCCGAGCTGGATTGAATAGGGGAACGTCCTCGATGTAGAACCATTCCGAAGACCATTTTTCGGACTCCTTCTTTGGTGTCCCCGCTGGGTATCCTGTTCCCGCTATGCAACATACTTCGGCTCCTCCGACTTCCCAAATTGTCTCGCCCCGAGTTCGGGGGACGAGGCAGAAGTACTTCCTCCATAATTCAAAGTGCGCCTCACAGCCCTGGAACATTTCGCAAAGAGCGACAAAGCCCGAAATGTGCAGAATGGATCCGGGGGTAAGATGATGGAGCTGGATCCCATAGAACTCCAATAACCCCCTCAGGAAAGGATGAATGGGGAACCCTAGACCTCGTAAGAGGAAAGGCACGAAGCATACCCGCTCACCCTTGTTAGGATTGGGGAAGTTCTCCGCGAAGGCTTCGTTGTCAAGGGAAGTCAGGCCGGCGTGGGTAGCCGCCAGATCTGAGGAAGGAATATACCCTTGGGTCTCAAGGTCACGTAGCCGAAGGAGGGATACAGAACAACTTGTCCAATCCCCAGGGCGGGAGCCGTAAGGGCGCGAGGAAGAGCTGGGGACGCTCGCCATGTTTTTCTGGTGATCTCTCGCTTGAGGTGTTTCCTAAAAGAGAAGAAGAGGAAGGTGTGGCCTAGACCACAATTCCGTTTGTTTAAACGGGAGGTACCTCCTTTGTGAGAGGGACAGTCTTGTAAAAAGCCGCCGGACCGCTCCCCTCAGTACACGAGGGTCGAGGAGCGCTGGGAGTTATTACAATGGGTCCCGAGAGTTCTCGACATTTGAAGATTTATCGATGATAGAGTGGTTGCCGAACAAGAAGGGATAGAGGGACTCGCCTCGCAAGCCGAAGACTTCGACGTGCAGGACTGTCCGGATAATGTACCTCGGCATTGAAGGCTAGTCCGGGGGCTACTGAGGGAGTCCGGGATTAAGGGGTCCTCGGGTGGCCGGCCTATTTCTCATGGGACGGACTCATGGGCCACATGCTTAGATGGAGTCGATCGAAGGCCCCGCCACCAGGGGAGAGATCTCAGGAGCTGTGGCGTGTCTGTCAAGTTGAAGATAATAGATTAAGCTTGTTTTTCCCTCCGGTGGGCAACTGGCCATGTGTAACCCTAATGACCCCTGGTGTCTATATAAACCGGAGGGTTTTAGATTATAGGGCAGAGAAACTCATCTAGGGTTTTAGCTAGTCGATCTCGAGGTAGATCAACTCTGTAACCTTCATACCATCAATATAATCGAGCAGGACATAGGGTTTTACCTCCATAGGAGTGCCCGAACCTGGGTAAAACACCGTCTCTTTCGTCCCTTTGTTACCATCGATCCTAGTCTCACATTTCGGGACCCCCTACCCAAGATCCGCCGGTTTTGACACCGACATTGGTGCTTTCATTGAGAGTTCCATTGTGATCACCAAAAGAATCGATGGCTCGCCTTCTTACAAGCCGCGGGGTCTACAGCCAGGATGCCACTGTCCCTGGACAGACCCCAGCGGGCGGCGGCGCCCTGTCACGTGCCGATCCGACTGGCCAGATCGGCCAAATCGGAAGTTTCTTCCCCGGTCAAGAAATCAGATTCGGGAACCTAGAGTTCGCCGCTGATTCACGAGGAGAACTCGTTTGGATGAGACCCTCAACTCCCATGGAGAAGCCCGTAGAATCCGACGCCTTGACGCCGGTAGCATCGAGCGTCGCTTCCGAGGTGGCCTCTCCCCTTGGGCTGTCTAGCACGCCCAACCCCGTTGATATGCCCGTATCTGTCGCTGCCGAACATAACCCGGATTTGCCTTCGAGCGATCCTGGGGCCACGGCATCACAGATCAGCCCCGTGCGCTTCGGCGACGCATACTCCGCCAACATCTCGTCCTTGAACGAGCTATTACATCGGATTCGAACCTTCGGCATGGTCGACCGCCCTATTCTGCGAGGTCGCACATGTTCCTCCACTGCCCTCCTCTGCGGCCACCCGCGCTGATGCATCAGCCGCCTCCGCCTCCGCCATGTCGACAGCGAGGTGGGCCTCAGCCTCCCACATCCTCTCCTTCCCACGGTGGGCACACTGGTCCCGGTGGGACTCATACTTCGGTAGACCGGTGATGGGAAAAGCAAGATTTCAAGGCTCCCGGGAGGACTGCGATGATCCATCCCCGGAGGATCCGAGCACCCGATGCACTGACACTATGGAGTCACACCGGACAAATCCCACCGTCGGTCGAACGTTGTCCTCCCAAGAGCGGTGATGTCCAATGCGGACGGTAATTTCCTCCTCCAACTCGCATGGGGCGACACCCCAATCGATGGATCCGGACTGGTCGGAGTCAGATCCACTGTCCTCCATGCCGGAGAAGGCCGGAGATTGATACGTCTCCAATGTATCTATAATTTTTGCTTGTTCCATGCTGTTATATTATCATTCTTGGATGTTTTACAATCACTTTATAGCAACTTTATATCATTTTTTGGGACTAAACTATTGACATAGTGCCAAAGTGCCAGTTGTTATTTTTGCTTGTTTTTTTACTTCACAGAATATCAGTACCAAACAGAGTCCAATCGTGACAAAACTTTTTGGAGATTTATTCTGGACCAGAAGACACACAGTGGGCTGAAGAAGTGTCAGAGAGGTGGGCTGTGGAGGCCACAACCCACTAGGGCGTGCCAGGGGCCCCCCTGCATGCCCTGATGGGTTGTGCCCTCCACGGGGCCCCCCATCCACTGCCTCTGATGCCTATAAATACCCAAATATTCAGAAAACCCTAGGGGAGTTGACGAAAAACACATCCAGCCGCCGCAAGTTCCAGAACCTCGAGATCCAATCTAAACACCATCACGGAGGGGTTCATCTTCCTCATAGGCGCCTCTCCGATGATGCGTGAGTAGTCCACCATAGTCCTATGGGTCTGTAGGCAGTAGCTAGATGGCTTCCTCTCTCTCTTTTGATTCTCAATACAATGGTCTCTTGGAGATCTATTTGATGTAAACTTTTGCGGTGTGTTTGTTGGGATCCGATGAATTTTGAGTTCATGATCAGTTTCTATCCATGAATATTATTTGAGTCTTCTTTGATATCTTATATGCATGATTACATATAGCCTTGTATTTCTTCTTTGAATCTTTCGTTTAATTAGGCCGACTAGATCGATTTTTCTTGCCATGGGAAGAGGTGCTTTGTGATGGGTTCGATCTTGCGGTGTCCTTTCCCAGTGACAGAAGAGGCAGCAAGGCACGCATGTATCATTGCCATTAAGGATAACAAGATGGGGTTTATTCCTACATGAATAGATCTTGTCTACATCATGTCATCGTTCTTATTGCATTACTCCGTTTTTCCATGAACTTAATACACTAGATGCATGCTGGATAGCAGTCGATGTGTGGAGTAATAGTGGTAGATGCAGGCAGGAGTCGGTCTACTTATCTTGGACGTGATGCCTATATAATGATCATCGCCTTGGATATCGTCATGATTATTTGATCTTTTATCAATTGCCCAACAGTAATTTGTTCACCCACCGTGTGCTATACTCATGAGAGAATCCACTAGTGAAACCTACGGCCCCGGGTCTACTTTTCCAACATATTGCTTTTTGATCTATTTTTTTTGCATCTTTGTTTGCAGATCTATTATTCCAAAAACCAAAAAATATATTGCTGCAGTTTTTTATTTGCCCTTTTTATTTTTGTTCTTGTGAGATCTATCTCTCTTATCTATCATTACCTAATCTATCTTTTTACCGTAGAGAGATTGACAACCTCTCTTTCGCGTTGGGTTGCAAGTATTTGTTATTTGTGTGCAGGTGCTGCTTATTGGGTGGTGGTGATCCTCCTACTAGTTCGATACCTTGGTTTCATAACTGAGGGAAATACTTACCGTTGATGTGTTGCATCATCCCTTCCTCTTTGGGGAAATACCGACATAGTCCCAAGCCACGTCAGAGATCGCCGGACGGGAGCTTGGGGGCATAGTGGAGTGGCTAGGGTTTGGTCCAGGAAGGGGATGGGGATGAATATGTAGGGTAACGCAGCAGAAAACAAAAATTTCTGACCTACGCACCAGCCCAGGACCACTTTGGAGACTGCATACAAGGTTTGATCTTTTTCGTTACCGACTCGTAGCGCAGCGGAAGTAGAGTCGATGACGATCTGCGGTGCAGATCCAGGCAGCTAGGATATACAACCTCCCAACCACGAGGATGTATACCCTCATCTGCGCCTTGGACAGCCCTCCGGGAGGCGGTCGGACAGTCCCCCGAACGTTGTCGCGGACAGCCCTTCGGGAGGACCTTCGAAACTCGGACGGTCACTCGGATAGCCCTTCGGGAGGCACTCTCGAACTAAGACCGAAACTATGATCTCTCTATAGAGTTGCACACATACGGTGTCATCTATCCGGCAGGGCTTCGCCGTCCAAAACTAGTTCCTGCCAGGACCCAGACAGCCTTTCGGCTCTACGAAACTATTTCGCTGGGAGGGAGAGAGAAGGCCAGATCATGCATGGCTTGTGTCTGTTGAGAAAGAGTGAGTTTTGGGCAGCCCCCTCCACCTCTATTTATAGGAGAAGGAGGGGTGGAGGGGCTGAAATTTCCACCACATCCATCCATGTCATCTCCAAGATATTTTGGAGCAAAAGCCCAAAAAGGTGGCTTTCCAAAAAGTAACCATAAAGCTGATTTCACTATTCACGACGACATTTTTCAGCGTCCGTTCGAACCGAAAATATTTATGTGGGCTTAGAACATTTCCAGTACCCACTAAAATAATTTTCGACGCGTCCAAAACAATTTCGGATTAGTGATTTTCATCTGCGGAAAGCAAACAAAGCAGTTCCGGCAGCTCCGGAACATTTCCGGTTTTTCTTCCGAAAAATTCCCAGAAGTTTCCAGAATGATTCTGGCACCCTCCAAGAATTATCAGGCGTATGCAGAAACCAATTTGACTTAATGGTATCCCCTGAAACAACTTTTCAGTTTTACCGGAACTCATCCAGTGACCTCTCTCTTCGGAACTTTTCCGCTGTCTCCGAAACTTTTTTCGGAGACTTTCTCTCGGACTGTATTCATCAGATAGATGACCCTTAAGCATGTGACCCTATTGGTTCGGTGAAGTATAGACATGACCCGGACCCCCTTCCGATCAATGATCAACATCGGAGCCGTGGACACCCATATTGACCCCTATACCCACACGAAAGAATATTCGAATGAACCTCCAGTTGCTGTGTGCTATTCCTGTTGCTTCGCGATATGTTTACAAATACCCGAGGTGAGACATGTTGGCATCCCCGTGAATCAACAACTTGTCCACTATGCCAGTTACCTCGTTACCGGTATCGTTCTCTTTTCTCGTTATCGTGTTCCGGCATCCCTGTGATCAAATCACCCTATGTCTAGCCAGACGATGATGGATACCGTAATACCAAGAGGGCCCAGAGATATCTCTCCATCGTCGGAGGAGCAAATCCCAATCTTGAGCTATCAAGTTACTTGACACGCCTTTCCATGAACCCGTAAGCCGCCGTAATAGCCACCCATTTACGGATGACGTTTAACAAACCCCAAACTTCATGAAGCAAGCATGAAGAAACTCGATACTCTCATGGTCTAAGGAATCATGCAAACGTTAACCATCTCTGTGTTATTAACCATTAACTTGTAACGAATGTATCTCATAGCATAACATCAATTCGGGTCGATTCAACACAAATGTTCTCCTAACATTGTGCCCTCAAAGTTGCCGGCATAGCCATGCCCATGATCAGGAAAACAGAACCATCATGCAACACTTGAGCTAGTCTTAGAGGCCAGACTAGGAATACATTTTACCGTTTATTATTCCACACGTGCATATGAGTCTTCCTCCGAGCCTCGTGTTATAGCAGACTCGAGAACCATAGCAGTTATAGCATGGAACATAAACATAATTATGAACTTGGAGATAAATAATAACATTTATTATTGCCTCTAGGGCATATCTCCTACAGACTCCCACTTGCACTAGAGTCAATAATCTAGTTAATGCTAATGCACTTTACACCTATGGCACACTGGTGTAAAATATGCTTCACATGTGGTATAGCCTGATGTTCAACGGATCTGACAACTTCAGCTCCATGTGTATCTTTGCATATCCTCGCGTTTTCACGCTTTCACAAAATTCATATTTTGTGCGGACTTGGCTTTGTATATATGTGAATCACCGGTCGAACCTTGATTCCTCAGACTGAGTTATGGAGCAACTATCTAAAATAGTGTCCCATTGACCAAGGCCATCTTGGAACCATACTAAGTTCATGAACGAACTATATGATTCAACATCTTCTTTTTCGCTTCCAAAACGTCAACATACTTAGCCTTTGTTATAGAATTCGCCATAGTAACCTGTTTAGAACAATTCCAACTTACCGTGCCACCGTATTGTGTATTACACAAAACCTTAACATAAATCAAAAAAATCGCATGGAGCATTGATGAAGACTGTATCGATGTAATTACTTACAACGAGCACTTCATAATCTCTGCTTGCGAGAAAACATGTCATCAGTGCTACTTTAGTACTCAATGACATATTTCACTGTTGTCCTTTGATCAGTACTTTGATCACTTTGGTATCTATACTCGCAAAAGTTTGGGAGTATCGAACATATCTGGTTGTTTTACATATCATGGAATACATGATTAATCCAAACACAAGAGTGTGTGGAATCTCCATCATGTATTTTGCTCATCGGTGTTTTGGGACACCGAGTCTTACAAAACTCTTTCCATGTGACTTCGGCAAGAATCACTCCTTGGCGGTTTTAGTGCTAAATTGTTTTAGCATCTTGTGAATATGTATTTTTGCTTAGCCCCATTAGGCAAATCTATCTCCATAGATCATTATGCCTAATAGCAAGGCTATTTAGCCCAAGCACTTCATCGAAAACTATTTTCAAATGAAGTCCTAATTCGTGTCAAGAAATTTATTTCCAGTTAACAATGTGTCAAGCACACAAGGTTTTTAGAAATATTATTATGCTCCCACTTACTTTCTTGAAACCACAAGCATCTTCATTATCCATTGATGAAATCAAACTATTTTGATCATTTCATCAAAACGAATATTCCAACTCCATTTTGCTCTCTTCTGTCCATTGCTGGAACTCTGAAGTTTGCACACTAGCATCCTTTGGATCGACAAAATACTTTGGACTGTATCACATACAAATCCTAGTTTGTTTTCCCATTTCATAGAAATTCTTTTGTCATCCATGTTTCATATCTCATGATTGAAATATGTATTAATTGCTAGTTCAACCAGAACCGACTTTAAGCATCACTACGGTGAAACAACCTCATCGTAGTCAACTCCTTGAACTTGTTATTGCAACAAGTCAAGCTTTATGGATAAAATGTTTTATCCACATCAGTTTATAGTTTCATAAATATTCGTTAGACTCTAAGTCTTCCGAAAGGTGTATCAAGGTTTTAATCTTGAATCACTTATATGGAAACTACCTCGGATTGTATTAGCATTTAGCCAATTCCAGAGTCAGGGCCCATCAATGCTTCCTTGTGTATCGCAGGTATAGTGTTGTCTAACAACAATATCTCATATGCGCACCTGAGAGGTTTGCACGAGTTTTTCCTACGTGGTTCAGCTGCAAGTTCGACCGAAGTCCATACATCTCATGTAGAGGCTTCCGTATCAGTCGTAGTAGGAAACTCTGGAATTACTTCCAAGGTCTCTTTCCTTTGATTCGATGATGAAGATACTGTTTATCTCGTCGAGTTGCACTGTTCTCCCACTCACCTTTTTGAAAGAACAGTTTTCTTCAAAAACCATACCGTTCTTTGTGGCAAAAACCTTAGCCTCGGTATAGTGGTGGGGGAATACCCAATAACTTGGGATAACCTACAAAGTAGCACTTGTATGATTTGGAATAGGTTTGTAACCTTTTACACAAGCCCCATATTCCAAATGTTAAGAAAAGATATAACATGGTTAGGCGTACCATACCATGGCGTCATTTCAACAGACCCGATGGAGCTCTTTTCAGTGTAAAAGCCGCAGTCTCTAAAGCATCACTTTAAAAGGGATAATGGCAAATTTATTTATGTCATCTTTGATCCTACCATGTCATGAATGGTTCGATTACATCTTCACGGACTCTCCACTTGCAGTGGTGTTCCGGGAGGTGCAAGTTATGAAACCCCTTTCACAACTCATCAGACATTCGCTAAACTTGTAACTCAAATATTCCTTTCTGCAATCGAATTGTAGAAACATAATTTTCATGTTACAACAACTTCTACTTCATTTTTGAAAACCTTTCGAATGATTTCAAAAGATCCAGACTTACGTCTCATCAAGTAAATATCCATATATCTACTTGAGTCATTTCTGAAGAGAGATAAATCCACTACTTGCAACAACATTTATTGAACTACACACATCAAAATGTATGATCACCAATAAGTTTGTTGCTCGTTCCTTATGGCCTGTGAACGGTATTTCAGTCACTTCACTTTTCGGATGAAAGTTGCAAGTGTCAGATTATTAAAATCAACTGACTTCAAAATCCATCATAATGGAATTTTCCATGCGGGTTTCTCCAATGTGACCAAATGCAGTGCCACACTTGTGTGGTATTCTTTTAGTCTTATGACATTTAGCGTCAGTGTTATGGATGTATCATATTTCCATCAGTATTCATAACATACATCCCATCTTGGATGGAAGCATGGCCCTTCATGTTATTCATAATACTGAACAACAATTGTTCTTTTATGAACAACCCTTTTGCAACAAACATTGTGCACTGGGTTAGAGTGTATGAAACTCTAAAATGAATTATGAAAGTAAACACAGAGGTAATATATTAATATCATTTTTCATAACATACATCTCATTCATAATGAAAGTATGGCCCTTATGTTTATTCATAACACCGAACATCAAAAGTTCTGTTATGAACAACCTTCTTGCAAGATACCTTATGCAAAGGGCTAGAGTGTGTAAAGCTCTAAAATGAATTATGAAAGAAAACACATAGGTAATACACCGATGGAAGGTATAGTAACTTTTACTATGTTCCCAGCGTGTATCAAGACCTCATTCCTGGCTTGTCTTTCAGGCCATAGTAGTTCTTGCATCGAGTCACAACAGAATGCAATCGAGCGGGTATCTTTGTGATCAACTCATAATACCCAAAAATTAGTGATTAACATGTTTAACCATAATTCCCAAGAACTATATCTTTGACCAGCCTTCTATACATCAAAAACTTGTATGACATTCATACATGAGCTGGATATTCCAGTCTTCTTTCTTCCTGCCTTTATACTTCTAACAGTTTAACTTTTAGTATTTCTCCTACTCTCAGAAGAAGCACCCAACTTAAGAGTGGCGTTTAGCCCCGGACTTCCTAGGCGTGAAAGTTTCACTAACACCCTTCGGACACTTCCTTTCTCTTTAAGTTGTTGTTTTATTCACCTTCATTTACATGACAGGCGTTCTCCTGGATCCCTCTCTTATCATTCTAATGCATAGTAAACACCTTTACTAATAATTTGCAAAGAAATATTGCTTTGGATATTTCATATCTTTCAGCCTTTGTTTGTATCTGAAAATTAATTTTCAATTCCATGAATATCACATAACTATCCCAAAACTTTCGAAGTTCGGGTCTCATGGAAGCAAACGTATTGCACTTGACTGAAATGGAATTCTAGCTTTTGGATTGAAGGACGACAGTCACATGATCCATAGCATTAGCGGGAGAATACCGAAAGCATGCGATAGGACAAAGTCCTTCTCGGCACTCTTGAGGACAATCCTCACATTACATTATCAATCGTAAAGTTTTAACCAGATAAATAACAGCTTATTCAATTTTAATAGGGAAGGTGGAAACGCGAACCATTATTCTACAACTATTATGCAAATTACACTTAGACATTGTTCAAAATTAATTGCACTAACAATTAAAAGAATTAATTCTAAAGTGCACTCCCACTCAAATCAATATCTCTCATAACTGATTGTGAGTGATTCAAGATCCGCATTTCAATTCAACGTCATTGATGTGGACATCACTGATGACGGGAATTTTAATCGGTAGGCAAACTTGCCAATCACATATTTATGTGACTCTTGTTCATCTTTCGATGGGTGTGTTCCGAGCTCAGGACTATCCTGCCTGAACGTCAAAGACAACCAAGTGATATTGCTGCGAGGTCTGACCTCACCCGCCTCATTCCTCTCGATTCGTTCGTACCCATGTGGACATGGCGCACCCTGAAAAGATACGAATTTTAGACGGTGCTACACTTGGGTGAACACTAACTACTTTGATATTTTAAAGTGAGAGATCACCCTAATAAAAAGCGACTACCGCACAATCAAGAAGGGTGCATCATAAGGGATAAACATCTCAGGCAATTCATAATTAGCATGACATGGTATAGCCCCTTCTGACGGAAAAGTCAAACATTTCTTCGTCTTCGGCATTTGCGTCAGTGTTCACCTTCGCGAAGATTGCCACCACCTTGTTGATGCATTAGATAATATTGCTATCTCTATAGCTAATAAAATAAGTGCATTACTCAAGGTTGACATGTAGGTAATTAAAGTGAAAATCATATGGCTCCAGCCATCATGCCGAATCATGACATGCAGGTCATGTTAATTTACATCATATAGTCATCTCATATATAATCAAATTAATATGAGCATTGCTATACCACATCACATGCTCATGCAAACCCTCCTGCAAAACCAAGTTAGACGCCTCAAATAGGTTTATGCAAGAACTTGTTTTTCGTGGCTTTTAAGGTTTCGAAACAAAACGAAGCTACCAACGTCCATCATCAAGTATGATAATTCAAGTTGCTAGATTAACTTTGCGGGGTGTATGAAACACGAGATAATAAAATCTCGAGCCCCATACTGAACTTCGTCATACGCATGACCCCCGTGTAGATCATATCTGCATTGCCCTTTCATCTGTGAAATTTCATCTTTCTTTTTAACTACAACGGAATTCAATGAACTGTTAGCACTTCGTTGATCAATCAGGATCGCGGATTGCCAGAACATTGAAACTCCACCATGCTGTTATCAAGATCAGAAATATGCAAATCCCAGGGAAGCAACAAGAATAATTTTCAGTAATAGAACTCATCTACTACCTAATTATATTGTGCAACACCCATACATCTCTATGTATTCTAGATCGCAACCTGCATCTATGCATAGCATGGCTCGTTATGCTACTATAGGGTAACGCAGCAGAAAACAAAAATTTCCGACCTATGCACCAGCCCAGGACCACTTTGGAGACTGCATACAAGGTTTGATCTTTTTCGTTACCGACTCGTAGCACAGCGGAAGTAGAGTCGATGATGATCGGCGGTGTAGATCCCCGCTGCTAGGATATACAACCTCCCAACCGCGAGGATGTATACCCTCATCTGCCCCTCGGACAGCCCTCCGGGAGGCGGTCGGACAGTCCCCTGGACGGTGTCGCGGACAGCCCTTCGGGAGGACCTTCGAAACTCGGACGGTCACTCGGATAGCCCTTCGGGAGGCACTCTCGAACTAAGACCGAAACTACGATCTCTCTACAGAGTTGCACACATATGGTGTCATCTATCCCGCAGGGCTTCGCCGTCCAGAACTAGTTCCTGCCGGAACCCAGACCGCCTTTCGGCTCTACGAAACTATTTCGCTAGGAGGGAGAGAGAAGGCCAGATCATGCATGGCTTGTGTATGTTGAGAAAGAGTGAGTTTTGGGCAGCCCCCTCCACCTCTATTTATAGGAGAAGGAGGGGTGGAGGGGCTGAAATTTCAGCCACATCCATCCATGTCATCTCCAAGATATTTTGGAGCAAAAGCCCAAAAATGTGGCTTTTCAAAAAGTAACCATAAAGCTTATTTCACTATTCACGACGACATTTTTCAGTGTCCGTTCGAACCGAAAATATTTATGTGGGCTTAGAACATTTCCAGTACCCACTAAAATAATTTTTGATGCGTTCTGAAACAATTCCAGATTAGTGATTTTCATCTACGAAAAGCAAACAAAGCGGTTCCGGCAGCTCCGGAACATTTCCGGTTTTTCTTCCGAAAAATTCCCAGAAGTTTCTAGAATGATTCTGGCACCCTCCAAGAATTATCAGGCGTGTGCTGAAACCAATTTGACTTAATGGTATCCCCTGAAACAACTTTTTAGTTTTACCGGAACTCATCCGGTGACCTCTCTCTTCGGAACTTTTCCACTGTCTCCGAAACTTTTTCCGGAGACTTTCTCTCAGACTCCCTGTCTAGTATTCAACAGATAGATGACCCTTAAGCGTGTGACCCTATAGGTTCGGTGAAGTATAGACATGACCCGGAACCCCTTCCGATCAATGATCAACATCGGAGCCGTGGACACCCATATTGACCCCTATACCCACACGAAAGAATATTCGAGTGAACCTCCAGTTGCCGTGTGCTATTCCTGTTGCTTCGCGATATGTTTACAAATACCCGAGGTGAGACATGTTGGCATCCCCGTGGATCAACAACTTGTCCACTATGCCAGTTACCTCGTTACCGGTATCGTTCTCTTTTCTCGTTACCGTGTTCCAGCATCCCTGTGATCAAATCACCCTGTGTCTGGCAAGACGATGATGGATATCGTAATACCGAGAGGGCCCAGAGATATCTCTCCATCGTCGAAGGAGCAAATCCCAATCTTGAGCTATCAAGTTACTTGACACACTTTTCCATGAACCCGTAAGCCGGCGTAATAGCCACCCATTTACGGATGACGTTTAACAAACCCCAAAGTTCATGAAACAAGCATGAAGAAACTCAATACTCTCATGGTCTAAGGAATCATGCAAACATTAACCATCTCTGTGTTATTAACCATTAACTTGTGACGAATGTATCTCATAGCATAACATCAATTCGGGTCGATTCAACACAAATGTTCTCCTAACATTGTGCCCTCAAAGTTGCTGGCATAGCCATGCCCATGATCAGGAAAACAGAACCATCATGCAACACTTGAGCTAGTCTTAGAGGCCAGACTAGGAATACATTTTACCGTTTATTATTCCACACGTGCATATGAGTCTTCCTCCGAGCCTCGTGTTATAGCAGACTCGAGAACCATAGCAGTTATAGCATGGAACATAAACATAATTATGAACTTGGAGATAAATAATAACATATATTATTGCCTCTAGGGCATATCTCCTACAGAATATATGTGGGGTCGGGTGGGCCAGTGTGGGTTGGGCCTGACGTGGCGGACGCGCCTTTTCGCACTCGGGCCTCCCCATATCCACCCATATTTGGGCAGGATATGAGAGTTGTCAGTCAGCCCGGGCCTTTGAGGCCGGTTTGAGGCGTCTATCTGGGTCAGGTTTTTCTGACCGGTCACTGACCGGGTCATCCGCCCGGACGTATAAGGCATGTTTGGGGTGCCCGACGGGAGATGCTCTAAGATCTCCGGTCCTTAACAATGTGGTAGTGTCATTCTTAGCAAGAAGGGGGAAAGGCTAAGTCACTAGAATTAAAATCCAAAATTTGAAATGAGGCATAACCAATATATGTTGATGGAATGCTTGCACAAGGTCGTTGCACTCATTGCAACCAACTCTTCCCTACCTCAAAAAAGTCGGGGACAAGCCATATTGGTAGACACTTGGAGGTATGTGAGGATAAAACTAAGATGAATGGTATGGTTGCCAAGATACTAAACCATAGTACAATTGATCCAAAGTGGAACTATGACCCAGAGCGTGCACGTAGAGCACTGTAAAGTTGATTGTGCTACATGAATTACCTTCCTCTTTTGTTGAGTATCATGGCTTTGGGTCCTTTGTTAAGACTTTGAATCCATGGTTCAACGTGGTATCCATGACAACAATTAAACTGGATTGCATTAATTTGTATGAAAGACACACAAAATAAATCCAAGCATTCTTTAGCAATCTTGGTTCTGAGTATCATTAATGGGTGACATGTGGACATCCAATCAGAAACTGGCTTATTTATGCATAATCGCCCACTTTGTTGATGATTCATGGACTCTACAAAATAAAATAATCAGATTTTGCCTCTTGAAAACCCCGCACAATGCCCATAACATATTTGATATGGCACAAAAGAGCTTGAGAGATAAGAACATCAAAGAAAAAATCTTCAGCTTTACCCTCGACAATGCACCAGTTAGTAGCTCGATGGTTGGCCCCTTGAGGAATAATTTGGTAGATAGGTATCTTTTCCATTACAGTGGAAAATTTTTGCATGTTCGATGTGTTGCGCATGTACTGAATCTTGTGGTGCAAGATGGGCTCGATGCAACGGCGTCGGTTGTTGATAGAATCAGAGAATGAGTGGTGTATCAAGACTTCGCAAGGTAAAATGGAGAAATTCGATGAGATGACTATGCGGGTGGGACTTGCTTGTAAAAACCATCCTTTGGTGGATGTGCCTACAAGATGGAATTCACCGTATCTCATGCTTGAATCATCATTGTCATTCAAAGCAACATTTGAAGCCTTGAAAGAAGCTGAGAAAGATTATGAACTCGCTCCCTTCAGCTAGTGAATGGGAGATGGCCGAAGCTATTTGCCATCTTTTGGGTGCTTTCTAACTTATATTGTCAATGAAAGTGCGTATATTTGGAGATGCTTTGTATCTCCTAATGTTCTGGTCATGCTCCTTTGTTTTCAAATCTATAATCCCAAAACAAGGAAGTAAAAGCATGGCTTTTACAAAAACAAGTTCGCATTTTCTTATAGTAATAAATGCCATGTAATGATGTTTTCTTCTCCTAGAAAAATGATCTCTGAACTGACGTTCTGTTTTGTTGTAACAGGGTTCAACAATACTTGATCTCTCTGCTATCATACAACATGCTCCTGAACATCAACCGCCCCCTAAGTCTTTGCTCCACTGGTATGTGATACCCCGATTTTGTGTTTTTCCCTACTTACTCTCTCCGCTTCAAAATAAGTGTCATGGTTTTAGTTCACTAAAACCACGAAACTTATTTTGGAACGGTGTACATTTTTTGGTGTGTTGGTTAAAGGAAAAAAATAGCGCGCTATACAAAATAGCGGCGCCCCTGAAAATATGCTATTAGCGTGCTATAGCGTGCTTTATTAGCGAGACATTGTACATATATCAATTTAGCGAGACGATTTTCAATATGCTATAGCGTGCTATTAGTGGCGCTATAGCGCACTATTTTTTTCACCGGTTGGTTTAGTGATGTTGTGCTTTATTGAACTTGTCACATATGATAGTCTGCATCATGTATCTGGGTCTGGTCATTTGTGTTTTTCTTCAATTTTACTTAAACTATACTTGTGCATCTTCTTGTTTTGTAAAACCATGCATGAAATAATAGTTGCAATGGATATCACACCTAGTTCTAGTTGACAAAACGTCAAAATGGCAATCAGACATTTTTCAGAAGGTTTGTTGTCGGTAGTTTCTATTTGATTAACTAATTTTGTAGGCATACTGCATTATAAGTTTTGCAGCGCTATCAGCATCAAATAATAATCTCGGATCTTGGGTTGTGCTTTTCTTAGAGCTAAGATGTTCCTTTTTGATTTCTAGGCTGTATTGTGGATTGTGGTCCACTGTATGTATTCATCTCATTGGCTTTTGAGTCATGTAGTGTTCATGCTGGTGCCGCGAAGGTAGGTTTATGTTTGCCGACTAGTGTACTGACAATCTTATTCTAGCAGTACATAGGCAACTCGATATATTATGTTATATATGCTCTAAGATGAGTGGTGACAGAGTCTCGGTTCGCGGAGACAACGCGGCGGAAGATGTTGTCAGCACTGTGCTCGTTAAGGTGGGCAAAGACGCCGTCGGCAAGGCAGAATCTTCAGATGAGAGGCATGGCTGCTTCGCATCCACTGCTGGTGCAAGGTGCCCGCCATCGACAAGAAGATTGGGCAAACTACTTTGGGCAACGAGAAGGCCAGGGAGATGGACCAGAAGTTGCAGGTGTCCGACAAGACCAAGTCCGCATTGGCTGCTGCCGAGCAGACGGTGAGCAGCGCCGGGTCCGCTATCATGAAGAAGACCAGGGTGAAGTCACCAAGGCCGCCGATGACAAGTGACGGAAGAGAGGACGCGGGCTGAGGAACAGCAAAAGGTCTTGTGGGGGGGCATATCCGTTGATCATCTTGTGTTCCTCAACCTGTTGTATTGGTGCCTGCCCAGACCATGTCAACCTGTTGTTATTGGTGCCAAGAAGTAGAACATATATAGAATACAGAAGCCATCAAACAAACCATCCTGCCTCTCCATCAAAACAACTGTTAACATTTCCCCTTGCGTTGACCGGGAAATCTGCTAGCTAGTGACCACAAATCATTCTTCCTGAGTTGAAATTGTTTACTGTATAAATGATGGTCTTGCCTCTGGTTAACATTCTATTCTGCTAGGGTTAGAATAATTTGCAGTGGATTCGTGTCTTGTGTTCTGCACGTTGTGGCGTCTTGCTTCTTTTTTCTGCCTTTTGGAGGCTATAAGCATCTTATCCGTTCTTTTTTGCTTGACAACCAAACGAGCAGACATCAAGTTTTGTTGAGTCGCTGTGTATGTCCATCTGTCCTTCAATCGCGTAATGCGCAGACCAACACAGTATACCGACATAGTTAATGTTAACTTTTTTGTTTTGTATGTATGAATGTACCAAATTTTCTATAATCTAACTTGGAGATTATAAGCATCTTATCCCTTCTTTTTGTCTGAAAACCAAACGAGCAACATCAAGTTTTGGTTTGTTCTATAATCTAACTTGGAGATTATAAGCATCTTATCCCTTCTTTTTGTCTGAAAACCAAACCAGCAACATCAAGTTTTGGTTTGGTGAGTCACTGTATATGTCCGTCTGGTCGGTGTTCTCTCCTTCAACGCATCATGCGTAGATAGACGCAGTTATGTTATATTTGACATACACAAGCAGTTGATAAAAATGGGTATAAGCAGCCATAACAAGTACTGGCATACATACATAATAAAAGTCATACATATGTCTATCTTCAAACCAAATAAGCGTTCAGCTTCTTCTACGAGCGTCTCATATAGAAATACAAAACACCTTGGTATCAATCGGATCGCTGATGGCAAACCATCAACATAACTCCGGGTAGCAACCTTGGTCTTACATTAGTAGCGCCATTCTAAATCTTTCTCCGGCGCTAGCATCGAGGATGTCACAAGTGCTGTAACAGTTAGGATCGTATGGTTCCGTGATCGACTTCATAAAACGTTCTACTTCCTCATCGGTTGCCTCGGTTGCTCCGAAGTTCAACTTTGGTGGTTCCATGAGTCGCGCCACAACACTTGGATCATCAAGGCCCTAATGAAAACAAATGCACAAGCAGGAATTGATCAAGCAACTAACCAACACCATGTTATTATATATATACCACACAAAGATGAACATTTGTCTTACCCTCGCTTCCTCAGCTTTCCACTGTAAAAGACGTTCATTCAATTAAAAATGAATACAGCAACAGAAAAATGTCAAACGCTAGCTTAATTACCAGGAAACAAAAACATCACACTTACGTCATCCATAGTCTCCGCGAACGCTATATTAGGTCCAAGACATTCTCCATTCAACTTGCAAACCTTAGAGTGACCACCACTGTATGCATCAGCATTGGGGTGCTTCATATTACTTTCACAGCCATAGCAGTGACCTTCGTTTAAAGAAAGAGACGAGATAAGGACCTTTAAATAATGATCGCTGATTAAGTTAAGGTAAAAAGACAAATGGATATGCATGAACTTGTTTAAGATATTACAATGCAAAGCTCAAGGATATAATGGATAAAATGACACGAGGCACAAACAAACAAACAGGTCAATTCAGAGATCATGCACTAAAGACATAAACGTTTAAACTGTACTTCAGTAACACTTGATAATAAGAGTATAAAGTACCGCTATCAGAAGGATCGACCATGCAGAAAATGACCTTTAAATAAAGAGAGGAGATAATGACCTTTAAATAAAGAGAGGAGATAATGGCCTTAAATAATGATAGCTGATTAACTGAAGGTAATAAACTAGTTTGAGATATTACGCATGGATGTGCATGAACTAGTTTGAGATATTACTTCCTCCATTCTTAAATATAAGTCTTTTTAGAGATTTCACTACGGACTACATACGGAGCAAAATGAGTGAATCTACAATCTAAAGTATGTCTATATGCATCTGTATGTAGTTTTTAGTGGAATCTCTAAAAAGAACTGTATTTAGGAACGGAGGGAGTACAATGCAAAGCTCAAGGATAATGGATAAAATGCCACGAGGCACAAACAAACAGATCAGTTCAGAGATCATATACTAAAGACAAAAACGTTTAAATTGTACTCCCTCCGTCCCATATTATAAGAGTGTTTTTGACACTACACTAGTGTTAAAAACGCTATTATATTACGAGACGAAGGGAGTATTTCAGTAACACTTGATAGGAGTACAAAATACCGTTATCAAAAGGATCAACCATGCAGGTACAGTTGACCACCAAATTTAAGTCGTCTCCTGGCATACGTTCGACTTCAGCAAAGAATAGATTGTCGGCGGTCTTTGGTCCCTTGGTCCTTGTAGTGAAATTAATATGGTAGTAGCGACAGTTGCCCTCATATATTACTTCGTAGCACACAACATCTTTAAGTTCAAATGCAAGATCCTTAAATAACAAGAATGGATCCCATCAGCGACTAGTTGTTAGATTTACAAATAGGACAGCATAATACAAAGCACTCCAGGTAGCATGATAAAGAGTAAGGAGAGGAAGGAGGGACAAAGAGCAAACCTTGATAACATTGTGATCCTCGTTATACTTGTCCACCAAAGCTTTAACCAGCTGGAGCATCCAGTAACGGCTTTCATCAACCGGCTCCGATTTCACGTACATCTTCTTTGAGCCATCAGGCCAGTAAAGACAGTCCCGTATACCCCTCTCAACACTAGCCTTACCCACTTCATAGAACTCAGTTCGCTCCTTACACCTAGTTCAGATCAGAGCATCCCTTCATGGTTAATATATTTTACTTTCAAAACAGTAGAGAGTATACAGAGATTCTGACTATCCTTTCAATGGAATCATCCAGAAATAGGGTTAGGGACAAATAGTATGCATGCAGGATTGTTTAACAAGGATCAAACAGTGTCTTCTGACGTAGCTCATGACATTAATCGACGAAAACGAAACAGACCTACATACAAAATTACAAAGTGGTAGCATAGCATCTGTATTAATTTTACGCACTACTTCAGCAACTCTCTCACAAATACAAAATGTCTCCTTAACTTGAAGAGGTCCCAGAACGGGAACTTAAAAATTAAGGCAGTTCGGTGCTTCATTTTCTTTTCTGTACGCATGAAAGTACCAAATTTTCTGTAATCTAACTTGGGTTCATTCGTTCTTCTCTTGATTAATGATGCGAAGACTGTAATCACCTTTGGGGCTTAAAACGTAGAAGGAAAAAGCATTTGGAACTTGTTTGACTAATATTAAAATTGCAAGTGTGCACGCAAAGAAAAGAGTTGAGAAATTTTACATTATTGGATCCCGGCGGTCATGAAGATAGCGATCAATGGCATTGTTAACTTGCTCTAAGCTCTGAAATGGCCCACCCACATGAGGATATGTGTGGAGATATCCATGAAGATCGATCCTGGTGTAAAATGTGAGCCCCCAATCACACTGGAATCGGACCCAAATGGTGTCGCGCTGAGAGGACGAGGACGTGGCAGTGATGGACAATCCCTTCAATGTTGTACCATCGACCAAGTTCTTTGATGACGAGACATCCGGCTGCTGCCGCGTTTGTCCGGATGCAGACTCGGCCACATGCTCCTGAGACCTGAAGTGGAACAAGCAGTTTGGATGAGCAAAACCAAATTATCTTAGGTGGTGAGGTGAATGAATAATCCATGGTATCATCATGGCAAAAGGTTGATAAGAGGCCTGGAATCGGTGTGAAATATGGGCTGGATTGGTTAGTTGTTGCTAACTTTTGCGCTGCCGGCATTGGGAAAGCCAAAATTTGGTAAGTCTAGTGATTGGTTTGCCAAATATTGGCTCGAAACCAATTGGATGCAAAAATTTATTGGTGAGGAAACAGGAACTGTAGAGAAACCCTCGTTATCCCAAATCCTCCATGGATGAAGGATCGAAGCAATGAGGCCCCATTGACAAATGAAACAATTTGACTTGGACTAAACATGATGATGATATAAAATACATTAATCTCTACGAAAACTGGGAGGCCCGAACTCATCTACCGGCATGAATCCGACGCGAATATGAGAAACCGAAAGAGAAAGGAAATAAGCGGCGGCGACGGTGGTCATACTGGTGCAGCGAGCGGAAGGCGTCCGTGGAATCAGGACGCGGGGACACGGGCGGCGGGAGGTCGCGGAGACTCGTGGATCCGCTTGCTCGTTCCGTAATCGGAGTGCGGAGGCGTTGCACGGGCATCCCTGGCTCTCGCCGGGAGCGCCGCCGCCGTGCGCGGTCGGTGGGCATGGCGGAAGAAGGGGGTTAGGGTTTCTTTCCCGGGAAGGGGAGAGGAGGGGAAGCGAGATGCAAGGAGCTCGACGGTATTGGTATGGCCCGCCTGTCAGGATGCATACAGACACACAGTCCTCCAACGCAACGCTCTGGCAACGGGGCCCTGTCTATCTACCTATCAATCTCTCCCGTTTTCGTACGAGACAATAGCCAAAATGCCACTAGTCAGATCCGACTTGTCAAAATACCACTATGAAAAACTAACATGTCAATATAGCATTGCCTTTTCAGTTTTTGTTGTCAAAATAGCACTTCCGTTAGTGTTCAACCTTTTCCGTTGGTCAAACCTTTAGCACCCTGTCAATTTTTTACTTATACCAAAATTACCCCCGTAAGACCTAACCCTATCTATGCACGCTTTGTTCCTCGCCGGCCCTCCCGCACGCGGCACGCAACACCCATCCATGGCGGCATGAGGAAGCAGCCCTCACCGGCGCCTCACTTCTGCTTCCCTCTCCGTCTAACCCTCTCATCCATCCATCCCCCAGCCCTCTCCCCCGCCCGAGCTCCTCCTCCTTGGTCGCGCGGTTGGGCAGCCCGGTGCCCGTCGATCCTGCCCGGGCGCTTGGCTGGGCCGCCGCAGCTCCGGTGCCAAGCGGCCCTGCTTGGCCCTCCTCTGCCTCGCCCCGTCTCTCTACTCGCCCGGATCATCTTGACTGACTCCCCTGCAACCTCAACCTCGACCGACTATCTGCCTGGACCAACTTTCTATCACTACATGTACAACGGCAGAAGGTACATTTCCCCGTGTTTCCATGATTTTTTATCCATTGCAAGTGCAGAAGATTTAGAGTTTACTGTTTTTATGTGTTTTAGAGACGATTTAGGGTTTGATGTGTTTTATGTTGCTGAATGTTATATATTGTTTTGTTGAATAATGCAAAGTGAGATCATGTTGAGATGATGTTGTTTTCATGTCAATTTGGTCTTGAAATGTTGCAAGGGCATATAAGTTATTTTTGGATGGTGTTAGTCCCAATTAGGCACTAGTGGTAATTTGGCTAGAGACAGCTGAAAGGAGTGCTATATTGGCAAGTTGTTTTTTCATAGTGGTATTTTAACAAGTTTGGTTCTGACTAATATTATTTTGACTATTGTCTCTTTTCGTACCTACGCTCCAAGTCGATCCCCGCAGAGTCGACTATCTCTCCCGTTTCCAATCCTTCATGTAGCACTTTCCTCGACCAACACGAATTGGCAGCGATTTTTTATCCTTGCAAGTATGCGAGCATCTCTGCTCGTGTTTATATAAAAAAACAAAAGCAAGAAACAGAAATACTTTTTGGGAGCTAAAAATATACTCTTTGGTGTATTTCATTTCGTCTAGGCAAGACTCTGAACAATAATTACTCCTTTAATATTATACTAGCAAAAATGCCAGTGTGTTGCAACGGGAGAAAAAATATCACACGCTCTTAATTTATAAAAAAAATGGTCTATAAGAGCATCTACAGCCAGACCCCCTATATGCTCCTCAAACGCCCGGAACGCCCTTCCGGTCACTGACCGATCACAAAAATACGACCCAACCGGACCCCTCATATCCGTCTCAAACGCCCGGACTAACCGGCACCCCTCATATCCATCTCAAATATGGGGACGATATGAGGGCTCCCGGACGCGCCCGGACACGCCCGGTCAGTCCACCACGTAGGACGCGACCCCACTCCAGACCACCTTTTCTCTTTTCTTATTCATTATTTTCTTTCTCTCTTTTCTTCTCCACCAATCACGTGCAAGTGACCGGACATATGAGAAGAAAAATGAGAAGTGTGGCTGCGCGGACCAAATTATAGGGGCTCTAAACGGACACGCCCGGTCACTGACCGGGCGCGTCCGGGGGCGTTTAAGGGGTTAGATTTGCTAGGTCCGGCTGTAGATGCTCTAATCTGAGAATTTGTAGCTACGGCCCAAACAAAGATGGTCTTAGCCTACAAAAGCGCAGTTCAAGATTCCACAAGCATTCTATTTCAACACGGTTTTGCATGTAGATTTATGCATTTATTCATGTCATGTGTGGCATATGGTGTTGTTACGACCAGTAAAGAAAAACAACCAAAACAGACAATGACATATTAGCGCACTACGGAGACATATGTGCATCAAGGGCGGATTTCAGTTTAAGCATCACCAACTTAGGGTAACTTTTGAACACTTTTTAACATGCATATTTCTTAAATACATGAAGAGTTGTTAAAAAGATACATGGTTTTTTAATCATAAAGAGAGATTTTTTTTTGTCTGGAATTTTTTTTTGTATGGTCTTCTGTGGACGCAGGTACTTGCGCCCCCTATTTCATCACTATTTCTTGTCATACATGTCATAGGTATTGGTATCTGTTTTATCACTATGTATATCATATCAAACATGTCTTTTATTTTATTTTTTTGTCATGCATGCCTCCTTTTTACTTTTTGTCATGCATGTCATCTCTTTTTTCTTCTTGTATATAGGAGAATAGCACACCATTTCATATTTGTCGGATCCCCTCTACATTTTTCCTTTTATTTTTTTTATTGGATCCTTCTTTTATTTCTTGTCATGCATGTCCTTATTTATTGGGTGTCTCTAGCAAATTTATTTTCAATTTCGTGTCCAATCTTGATTTTGCTAAGGTGTTCACCCCCAATCCGAATCAGTACCGGTATGAAAACAAGACGGATAATGCATTATTGATTAAGATTGCACCCTAGATATTATTATTTTTAAATTGTTAACAGGTAAAATAACATCATATTCAAATTCTACATATTTTTCAATCAAATTTCATATATAACATGTTAAATTTGGAGTTACGGTTTAGAAGATATTTAAAAAAAATATTTGATATGTACTACGGGTTTAATGTTAGAAATATCAGGGGGTTTCCTATAAAAAAACATGACGGACTAAAAATACCTATTTCCTTTATTAGTAGGTATAGATTTATATGATACAAAATTACTATCATAACAAAAGTACTTTTAAATACGAATTCAATGACACAAGTTTCATGTCATATAACCTTGTATTTATGGAGTAATTTTTGGTCAAAATATGTCTAACAAAACAAAACACGCATTACCTCGTAAACTAATATAAGATCGGTTGGATCACTATAGATATAAGATCTTATTGGTTTATAGAACTTGTTAATTTATTTTTTAGAGCTACAAAGACTGGCTTTTTTTTAGGGGTACAAATACTGGTTAATTTTCTATAAAAAAATCCTGGTTAGTTTTTTTTTTAGACAAAAAAACCCTGGTTAATGGGAACGTACAGAGAAGGACAGACACCTGACCGACGAGAGCATGGGCCGGCCCATACGACACCACCACTCCTACAAGAAAACAGCGCCCTCATTCCTCAAATCATTTCTCGCTCTTCCCCCAAACCGAAACCCTCGCCGTCACCCTTCGCCGCCGGCCATGGCCGACCCCCAATTTATCATCGGCACCTCCATGGCCGAGATGTTCGCCGGCATGGAGCTACACGGCGAGGACCCTCAGACGCTGGACCTCGGCGTAAACTATCTGCTCTACTTCGTGTACGACTACCTCCCGCACCCGCCGGTCTCCCCCACCGCCACCCTCTTGCCCTCCGCCTTGCCCTTTGTCCCCGATGGCGTCGACCGCATCAGCCGCCTCCCCGATGCGGTCCTCGCCCAAATCGTCTCCCGCCTCCCCGCCAAGGACGCCGCGCGCACCGCCGCCCTCGCCTCGCGCTGGCGCCCCCTCTGGCGCTCGGTGCCCCTCTCTCTTGTCGACAGCCACCTGCTTCCAGACGGCGGCGCGGCCGGGCACTTCCCCATCAGCGCTCCCTCTCCCCGTGCCGTCACCGCCGCGGTGTCCCGCGTCCTCTAGGCGCATCCGGGGCCCTTCCGCTGCGTCCACCTCACCCGCAGCACCATGGAGGAGCACCGCGGCGAGATGACCCGCTGGCTCGACATCCTCGTTGCCAAGGGGGTCCAAGAACTCGTCTTTGTCAACCGCCCTTGGCCGTTAGACCTGCGCCTCCCCGCCACGCTCTTCAGCTGCGCCTCCCTCACCCGCCTCTACCTCGGCGTCTGGAGGCTCCCGGACATGGCCACCGTGCCGCGCGGCGCCAGCTTCCCCAACCTCAAGGAGCTCGGCCTCTGCTGCAATGTCATGGAGGACCATGATCTGGCCTTCATGCTTGAAAGAAGCCCCGTCCTCGAGTTCCTCGTCATCATGGGAAGCCAGACCGGAGTGCGCCTCCGCCTCGTCAGCCACAGCCTGCGGTGCCTTCAGCTGGGATTTACCATGTTGGAGGACATCGACGTGGTGGATGCCCCTCGCCTGGAGAGGCTCTTGCAGCGGCAAGTTGTTCCGGCTGGCCAGGTCGCCATGGACTGCTTTTGCAGGATCAAAATTGGGCGTGCACCTAACCTCCGTGTGCTGGGATACCTTCAGCCAGGAGATCAAGAGCTGGGGATTAGCAACACCGTTGTCGTGGTAGTACATTCTGCTAATTTAATTTGAATGTGTTTCGGTGTTCCATGATCTCAATTATAGATTATCTGACCATGGGCGCATTACTTACAGGCTGGGAGCAAGGAGAAGATTGTCCCTAGTGTGCAGATTTTGGCCATAGAGGTGCAGTTCGGTGTCCGCAATGCTGTCAAGAAAGTGCCAGGCTTTCTCAGATGCTTCCCCAACCTGGAGACGCTCCATGTCCATGTAAAACTGGTTAACTTAACGATATACACTTGCTGCATTGGCAATTTTGCAATACTAGTTTCTGTGTTATATCTAGCATACTCAGAACTGACTTTGTATCTTTTCTGAAAAAAAAAAAGAAATCTGATTATGTATCTAGCATGGTCAGAGCTGTGAATCAGATTAATCAAATATCTGCTGGCCTGCTCATAGATAACATAGATCTATCCTGAAGTTGTTTGGGACTAAATGCATAGTTGTTTTTGTTGCTAATAGATAAGATATACCTGAACTAATGTATGCACTGATCGATTTCGTCTGCAGTCCCGCTGCATATCTGAAGAGTCCACTGGCAAGGTCAATCTGAAGTTCTGGCAGGAGGGCAGTCCCATGAAATGTGTGATGCAGAGCCTGAAGAAGGTATTCTTCTACGAGTTCCAAGGGTCGAGAAGTGAGCTTGCTTTCCTCAAGTTCATCGCTGAGGGAGGTCGTGTGCTGGAGCAGATGGGGGTTGTGGTGGCTAGCAAATGTTTCACCTTGGGTAATGATAACGTGATCGCCAAGCTGAAGCCTCTGATGAGCGCGAAATGGAGCAACAGGGCTTGCAAAATAGGGTTCTTGAAGAGCCCGCACGCTGAATCGGGAGGTCCTGCTTACAGCCCCAAGATAGCTTCTGATTTTGGGTTTGCTGGCCCTTTTGACCTCCTCGAGTACCAGTAGAAGGCAGAAAGGATCTCTGTAAGTTAATTAGTAGCACTATGCCGGTGCCTCTGGTGCTGCAAGACTACTTTGTTACCTAGCTAGACTTGGTGTTGTCGGACCTGGCAGCATTTCTCTTGGCAAGACTACTTTGTCATGCTTTCTGGATGTGGTGTTTACATGATGAGGTTGTTTGTACCAAGAAGTGGCTGGATTGCTGGTGGAGTAACAGATCGAATTGGCTAAAATCTTTGCACCAATAATTTCTTCAAGTCTGTTCCATCTTCTCCTTATTTTCCTTTTTTACATTGCAGTCAATTTGTGTACCATTCTGTCAATTGTGTGCAGGGTCTATCTGGTACTCTAGTACTAATATATATGGTCTTTCTGGTTTGTCCAACTGCAATTTCATTTATGCTGTCAAGTTGTTGTAGGTGGCATGAAGTAACTTGGTATGCATTAGACGTTGAGGATCGAAAGATCGGTTCAGTTAGTAGGTGTGCTGGCAGGAAGTTTCTGCTTCCAGATGTTGTTTTGCCTAGCTTAAACTATTATTGCAACTGGTTCGCTGCAATTGCTTCATGGAAGAATCTGGATGATTTATATAACAACATGTGATACAACTATTTGATGCAAACGTACGCCTGAAACTAAATTCTGCGTGTGTGTTTTGATCTGAAATGCTTCAGGGTGATTGCCTCCGCGGCCCTCTGTGTAAGGTGCTTCTAAACTCGGGTTAGGTTCAGTGCCTAAGGTACCTGTTGCAGTTGCAGCAGTCGGCGGCGTCTTTGTTCCTGTTTATGCCTCCGTGCTGCATGATCCTGCTGTGTAGTGTGCACAACACACCTCCCTCGTAGGGAGTCCACAAGTGCAACTCAAAGTTGGCTGCAACACAAGTATTGGCAATTTGTGTTCATAACTTCATATGCATATCTATAACTAAAATGTGAATTAGCTCAATCAATCTTTTGAGAAGAAAAAACCATCTTTACTGAAAACCATCTTCTACTCCCTCCAACTTAACCATTTGTCCTTTTTTCTTGAGAGTACGCAAGCAAACCGTGTACCCTAGTTTTATACTCCCTCCGTCCGGAATTACTTATCGCGGAAATTGATAAAAATGGATGCATCTAGAACTAAAATACGTCTAGATACATTCATTTCCCCAACAAGTAATTCCGGATAGAGGGAGTAGAAGGTAAGAATTATAAGTTACAAGGCCAAGACACCGACCTGGCGGTTCTCTCTTGCTGACCTCTACCCAGCCCCTCCTCCCGCTCAACTCAACCACCTTGCTGACCCCTTCACCGATCACGAAATTCAAGACTCCTTTCTTGAGATGAACCCTAACGTTAGCGGAGGCCCTGACAGTTTTAACCCGTCCTTCTACCGCAAATCCAGGCACTCTGAATGCTTGGTCCTTGCCTTCTTCCACGACCTCAAAAGTCCCGGTTGAATGCTTCAGCATAGCTCACATGATCCTACTCCCAAAAAAGAACATGCCACCTCTGTCGACCCTTTCAGGCCCATCTACCTCTAGAATTGCCCCTCAAAAGCCATTACCAAGCTTCTGTCGGCTAAAATAAAACCCGTCACCCCTCATCTGGTTCATATAGATCAAACCGGCATCATCTCTGCATATCATCTCATGTTGCCACTGTCCAAAAAAATAACAGCAACTATGATCTTCAAGATCAACTTTCTTAAGGTCTTGAACTCCATCTCCTAAGATGGACTGTTTGCAATCCTATCCCACCGGGGGTTCCCTCCGGCTTGGTCTTCCTACATCAACTCTCTTCTTTCCTCCTCTGAAATGGCGATCCTACTAAACATGACCCCAGAATCTTGGAACAACTGCCGCTATGGTTTGAGCCAGGGGGGCCCTCTCTCCCTTAGCTCTTCCTCCTGATTGGCGCCCTACTTCAACATTTCATCCTTAAGGTTTTTGACCCACATCGACCACTCCCTCCCACTAGCAGTTCTGCAATATACAAGCGACATCTTAATGACTCGCGGTGACTTCGATGCTACCATCCTCAAGGGGATCCACCACAAATTTCCTATTTCCACATGTCTCCCCATCGATCTCCATAAAATTCGTGTTAGCTATTGATCAGGTATCTGAAAATAAAAATAGTCTCAATCAAGTCTGTTACCGTCCATTTGTGTCCCTTTGTGACATGTGCTCGTGGATTACCCAATCTCTGTTTGGCGCCCTCTACGCCATCTGAAGGCTTATTTGCAAAATGGTGCACACCCCTCCCAGTGAACATCATAGGGAATTAAAAAAATAACAAACTTTGTCAGTTTTCTTGTTTTACAGACTTCGTTTGCATTTTTTGGAATTAAAAAGACCAACAAACTCCATGTTTTGGGTTGGGTGTTGGCACCCTCAGGTTTGTAGTTCGATTATTTTCCCTGTATAAGGCGTAAACATATACTCGGTGACATGCGATTTCAACCCAATTTTTACACGTTTGGATGCACTTACAGTTCAAATTTGAATTATATTCACTAAATGTCTAGAAATGCACTTAATGGCTTAAATATAGCAAATGGATCCTGAAAAGCGCCAAACTTTTGGCATGGATCATGTAATGTTGTATCTTGAGTGTAGAAAAAAATTCAAGGCCAATGGTGAATCGGTGGTCGCATCGCGTTTTGACATGTTCCCTCTCGAAACCACATATCTTCCTTAGAGATGGTCCGGTTTCTACACATTGTAAATGACCATTTTTGAGAAACCTTCTCAAACTTTTACCACAAAATGTTGATGATATATAAAGAGATCATGCCAAGTTTCATGCTTTTTAGACTCCGTTTACATTGTTTGGACTTAAAAACCAATAAAATCCATATTCGGGGTCGAGTCTTGGCATCATGAGGTTTGGAATTCTTTCTCTTTTATTGGGTAGGGCTTGAAGATAGAATCAATAACACAAATATGATTTTTCAATCCTATTTTATATAAAAAAAGCATGCACCTATAGTTCAAATTTGAATTATATGCACTAAATAAATTAAAAAATTCACTTAATGCATATAAAAGTAAATAGGAAGTCAAAACGTAAAAGAAAGTAAAAAAATACAAATTAATAATCTAGAAAAGAAAAAATATAAAAGGAAATAAAATAAAATAAATAATGTACAAAAGAAATGATACTCCCTCGTAAAGAAATATAAGAGAGTTTAGATCACTATGTTGGTGATTTGAGAAATATAAGAGCGTTTAGATCACTATTTTAGCGATTTAAACGCTCCTATATTTCTTTACGAAGGGAGCACAAAAAAAGGAGAAGAAAAAGCAAATAAAAGTAAAGTGTAAGCCGAGTGTTTTTCATGTGGTTCTTGGCTTATAGAGCGTGTCATCATGGAGCCGTCAAGTGCGGTGTCGGTGACCCTTTGGCAGTGTTTTTCATGGAATAAGCCGAGCTCTATGTAATCCGAGTGTTTTTTGGGCAACCCTCAGCTTATTCCATGATAAACCGAGTGCCTTGCGGTTGTCGTGTGTTTTTATTGGTTGGTACTCGGCTTACTCTTGCATAGGACAAGTACCCGATAATTTACACTCGACTTACGCCACTACACATGACAACATGCGATTTTCCTGTAGTAAAGTGAGGAATTGGTACTCTCTTGTAAAAAAAGGAATGGGTAATCTTTATCTCTACTACTCACTGACAAGTAAAGAAAGCTACTACAATGGTCATTCATATTTTGTTTCATCATTTGTTTAATATCCTAACAATGTAGGTATGACAATTGTTATCCTTGTAGTTATACTCCAAGTATTGTGTCCTTTGCAGAAAAGAAAAATCTTAATATAAGATCATATATCTACTCTGCAAACAAAGTTATTCAATATATGTATTATTATGTACACATAATAGAATTAAGAGTTCCACACCAGCGCATGGGGTACCATCTAGTTGTTCAAATCATTCATACCTTTCTACCAAACTCCCATATCATCAAAGAACTTCTTGATATTACTCTTATGCTTGGTGGCGGAGTGACGGAAAAGGCGTGTTACGGTCTTTGTGCCACAACCAATTGGCACATCCAGTGGCGGAGCTTCGAAGAAAAGGTTGTGCGGGCCAGACTAAAGCAGAGCAAAAAATATTTAGGCGTTTGTGAATACTTGATACCTTTTGTTCGCTGAATTTTCATCCTATATGTTAACAAACAAATTACTGTGAAGATACTAATGTTTACCTTATTACGCCTTGTTTCAATGATCTTCTTACACTAAAATGCACTTAGCAAAAAATGTTATGCATTAGGTACGGACCACCCGCTGATTCACCAAGAAAAAATATGTCTTTATCTTCTATTTCCACATATGAATTGATAATGAAATGCATTATTTCCACATATTCAGGAGGTGAACATCGAGCTCTACCCAGCGTTGGCAGCAGACCAGTAGTCCTGGTTGGTAGCGCAACAGATTAGAGCGGTCAGCGGAGGCAGGGGTGAAAGGCATCTGGGCGGCACCACAATAGGATCCCGATGGCCGGGGCCAGGACTAGCAGGTGCGAAGGCTGGAGCCGGGAGGGGGAATGCCACGACAAGGTCGCGTGGAGTCGGGCGGAGCCATAGACCAAGCAGTAGGAAGCATGCATTTAGCAGCAAGGAGGTCGTTCAATCTGCAAGGGGAAGGCTACTAGGCTAGCGGGGTTGGCTGCCGACATGAGATCATCGCCTGCGTGAGATGCAGACGGCAGCAGCATTGGTCCTGGCCGTCTGCCGGCCTCAGCTCGTGCCGTCTGCCCTCGTGTCTTTGTGCCAAACCTTGGAGGCTTTAGATCGATTCATCGATCGTAACAATACCTTCGTCTCCTGGCCTAGTGGGGCTACGAAGCATATAGGTATAAAAAAATCATGGAAAACCTTGGCGGGCCATGGCCCGGTTTAGCCCCAACAAAGCTCCGCCCGTGGGCACATCTGCGTCGAAACCAAAAAATCTCCTCTTTGCTCCATAATAATTCAATGGTGAGTTTCAAAGTTAGTATTGAGTATTTCCACTGCAAAAAAATAAGAAGTTAGTATTGAGTATTTGAATTTTTGTTAAAATATTTAATTATTTTGAGAAATATTTTCGTTAGAAGATTGAAACTCTTTATTGAGTCGAAGCTGTTTCCTGGGCTTGATTCCAATTACCAACGTTTGGCCCAACAGCTAATAGCTAGCGACATCTCTGCCCACCACCACCACTCATTCTCACTCGCTCCGCCACCATTCTCTCCTCTGCTCCTCCCCCAAACCCAAACCCTCGCCGTCACCCTCCCCATCCGCGGCGGCCATGGGCGACCCACGATTTATCATCGTCACCTCCATGAGCGATATGCTCGCCGGCATGGAGCGCGACGGGCGGGACCCTGCGACACTCGAACTCGGCTCAAACTATGTGCTCTACTTCCTCTACAGCTACCTCCCAAACCCGCCCGTCTTCCCCGCCGCCCTCCGCTCGCTCTCCGGCGTGCCGTGGGTCCCCGACGGCGTCGACCGCATCAGCCGCCTCCCCGATGCGGTCCTCGCCAAAATCCTCTCCCGCCTCCCCGCCAAGGACGCCGCGCGCACCTCCGCCCTCGCCTCGCGCTGGCGCCCCATCTGGCTCTCGGTGCCCCTTTCTCTTGTCGACAGCCACCTGCTGCCGGACGGCGGCGCGGCAGGACAGTTACCCATCGGCGTTCCCTCTCCGCGCGCCGTCACCGCCGCGGTGTCACGCATCCTCGCGACGCATCCGGGGCCCTTCCGCTGCGTCCACCTCACCCGCAGCACCATGGAGGAGCACCGGGGCGAGATATCGCGGTGGCTCGACATCCTCGTCGCCAAGGGGGTCCAAGAACTCGTCTTTGTCAACCGCCCTTGGCCGATGGACCTGCGCCTCCCCGCCACGCTCTTCGGCTGCTCCTCCCTCACCCGCCTCTACATCGGCATCTGGAGGCTCCCGGACACCGCCGCCGTGCCGCGCGGCGCCGGATTCCCCAACCTCCGTGAGCTCGGCCTCTGCATGACTGTCATGAAGGACCGTGATCTGGCCTTCATGCTTGAAAGAAGCCCCGTCCTGGAGTTCCTCGTCATCATGGGGTGCCAGACCGAATTGCGGCTCCGCCTCGTTAGCCAGAGACTGCGCTGCGTTCAGCTCGGTCATGCCTTATTGGAGTACATCGACGTTCTTTTCGGAAATTGTCGCCCCTTGCAAGCTCAAGTCCTTCAAGAAGAGGAACAACATCAACAACAACGGCACTTCCAGGATCAGGATTGGCCGTGCACCCAACCTGCGTGTGCTGGGATACCTTCATCCAGGAGAGCAAGAGTTGGGGATTGGCAACACCGTCGTCGTGGTATGCAGCTTGCTTGTAATGCTAATTTAATTTGCATGTGTATACCTGCTATGTCAATATATGATCTGAATTAGTTTCTCTGTCCCTGGGTTATTTGTAGTATAACTGTCCTTGGGCTAATTTAATTGGCCGTACACCTAATCTTTGTGTGCTGTGTCTATTAGCAATGCCAATAAATATATGACAGAGTATGACTTGGTTTCTCTGTGCTTGGTGGATTGCAGGGTGGTAGCAAGGAGAACATTGTCCCTAGTGTCAAGATTTTGGCCATGGAGGTGCAGTTCGGTGACCGCAATGCTGTCAAGAAAGTGCCCGGCTTTCTCCGCTGTTTCCCCAACCTGGAGACGCTCCATGTCCATGTAAAATTGGTTAACTTAACTACTTAGAGTTGTTGCATTGGCAATTTTGCAATACTATGTTATATACTGGCATGGTCATAACTGTGAATCAGATTAATCATATGACTGTTGGCCTACTTATGGATAAGATACCTGAACTATGTATGTACCATTTCATCTGCAGTCCCCCTGCATATCAGAAGAGTCCACTGGCAAGGTCAGTCTCAAGTTCTGGCAGGAGGGCGGTCCCATCAAATGCGTGGTGCAGAGCATGAAGAAGGTGTTCTTCTATGAGTTCCAAGGGTCAAGAAGCGAGGTTGCTTTCCTCAAGTTCATCGTGGAGAGTGGTCGGGTGCTGGAGCAGGTGCTGGTTTTGGTGGCCAGGGAATGTTTCTCCTCGGGCGATGATAATGTGAGGGCCAAGCTGAAGCCTCTAACGAGCGTGAAATGTTACAACCAGGCTTGCCAAGTACAGATCTTCAAGAGCCGGCGCACTGACCCGGGAGGTCCTCTTTACAGCAACAAGATAGCTTCTGACTTTGGGTTTGCTGACCCTTTTGACCTCCTTGGGCTCTACTAGAAAGCAGAAAGAACCTCTGTAAGTTAGTTAACATCACCTTACAGCCTACTTGTTACCTAGCTAGACTTGGTCATGTCGGACCTGGCAGCGACTTAAAAACTTGCATTTCTCTTGGCAAGCTGTGGTATGCTTTCTGGATATGGTTGATTTCTATTGGCATGCTTTCTGGATGTGGTGTTACATGATGAGGTTGTTAGTGCCAAGAAGTCTTATGTGGCTGGTTGCTGGTGGGAGTAACCGATTGAATTTGATAAAATGTTTGTGCCAATAATTTTTCGTGTTACCTTGCAGTCATTTTTGTGTACCTTGCAGTCAAATGTGCACAGGGCCTCTAGTACTCTAGTACTCCCTCCGTTCCAAAAGAAGTGTCTTTGTTTTAGTTCGGAACAGAGGGAGTAGTAATATATAGTCTTTCTAGTTTGTCCAACTGCAATTTTCAGTTCTGCTGTGAAGTTGTTGTAGTTAGCATGAATTACCTCGCTATGCATATTAGCCGTTGGCGGCATGCATCTTTGCACAGGCTCGCCGTGCCGTGGTGAGTTAGGATTGCCCTGGAGGACGTTATCGCGCACCATTTGTTTGTTAGACTGTTTAGCTATGCATAGTGAAAGACGAGTTTAGTCGATTGGTTTTCTTTCGCAATACTAGGACCCATATGTTGCGGATTGGAGTAGTAGTGTGTCGGGTGCTTTGGTCCCATGGCTCCACGGTTTGGAAGCAGTTCACATGTGGACGGGGTCATGCTTTTGAGCATGGTTGTGATGGTTTCGCCGGTTTTTCACAAATTAACTGGGCAACTCTCTTCTTCTTCTTAATTAATGGATGAGGCTGGTACTGCTATGCATCCTGCTAGAATTGCTTCAAAAATTTGGGCCTATGTCCGTATGGTGGTGTAGCATTGTTCTAAGCCTGAACCTGGTCCTAGGCGTGAGTCCTCTCCTTCAACTCTTATTTGGACTCTGCCAGCTGCTGGTATGGTGGCTGTGAATGTTGATGCGGCGTTGTTTCCATCTATCTAGTGGATGGACATGGGCTGTGGCTAGGAACAATTTTGGTTAGTGCATGTTTGCTTGCAATGAGAAGCTTCAATGTTTTTCTGAACCTGAGTTGGCTGAGGCGCTTGCCATTCGGCGTGCTCTCGAGGTTTGTTGATCTGAAGGCTTTATGACAATTGTTTTGGCATCTGATTGCCTCTCCATGGAGAACAATATCAAGTCTTCGGTTCAAGATCGATCAAGAGTGGGTGTTGTTGTCTCGGACATCAAGTCTCTTGCGTCTGGGTTTACTCGATGTTCTTTCTTACATGTCAGGTGTGGTATGAATGTAGTGGCACACAAACTAGCTCGTAGTTGTGAGCATGATGTTAACATTTTTTTTCACCGTTGTGTGTTTCCGTTCAGTAATCAATGAAGTATTGTTATTCTGAAAAATAATGGATGACGCAAAGCTTTTACCCCCGTTTCAAAAAAGAAGAAGATGAGTTCAGTTGTGCTGGCAGAGAGGATGAGAGGAGGCAGGAGGTGCTGCTTGCAAATGTTCTGTTTTCCGCGTCAAACTATTGTTGCAAATAGTTTGATGTAATAGCCTCATGAAAGAATCAAAATGGCTTAGACAAGAGCGCGCGATATGTCTCTTTGCTGTGAATGTGCTTCAAAATTGGGGCTTCGTTCTACATTTGTGTTTTGATCTGAAATGCTTCAGCATGATCACCTCCTGAAGGCGATCCTCAGGCTGTCCACCCTGTAACATTACAAGAGAGATGCTACGATGAGCAATCGCACAAGCACGAGCAACAAACCAGAATTTGTTAACCAGGTTCAGCAACATGACTATACCCCACGGGCATGATTATGGGCGCACCTCCTCATGTATGAAATCACATGATACAATCGACGTAAATCCTCCAAGGCCACCAAACAACACACCGACCACCCTTGTCATGGCCGGTCCGGCCATCCCTGGCACATGCATCCAAATTGTCCCCTCTCATGATCTCTGTCTTAGGGCATCTCTACCCGATCCCCTAAATAGTTATAGAGGAGTAAAATTTCGGTTTTACTCCACTAACCGGCACTTAGTCGATCTCCTAAACCGGTTAGAGGAGTAAAAAAATTTACTCCTCCACCGAAATTTTGGCCCGCGGCACCTAAATTCACTCATCCCTGCCAGGCCAAGTAAACTCCTCGCTTCCCTCTTCCCCCGCCGGCGCGGCGCCACCCTACTCGCTATCGTCGCTCGCATGCATCGCTACACCGGTCGAAACGGGTAGCCAAGACCCTTCGCCACCCTGCTGACCACCGCCAACAGCTTGTCGCCGCCGCAAAACACCCCCGCGCCGCCGCCCACACGGATAACCACTCCACCGACCGGAACGGGTAACCAAGACCCTTCCGCCACCTCACCGGCCACCGCCGCCAGCTTGTCGTCGCTACAATCCACCCCCGTGCTACTGCCCACAGCGATGACCACTGCATCGGCCGGAATGGGTAGCCAAGACCCTTGTCGCGCACTGAAGAAAAGGTTGGGGCCCAAAAATGTTGTTCGGGCGACCACGCCGGTAATTACCGTCAATAGCATGGTCTTCAGGGTGCCCACTGCGTCTCTCGTGATGGTGGACTGCCCTCCCACTGCTCCCGACATTTGCAAGCCATCTAGGAAGTTGGCGGCTGCCGTGTCTGCCCTCTCCGAGGAGGTGAAGAAGAATAAGAAGAGGAAGAAAGCCACTCCGGCACCTCGTGCGGCGTCCCCAGCCACCCCTACGGCCACTCCTCCGCCGCAGCCGGCAACAAGGGTCGCGGCCGCCAAGTGCTCGATGAAATGCCACACGGTAAAGTTTTTGGATTTTCCCAATTTGGCTTATGCAATGTGTGGTGATTGTTGGCAAACAATGGATGATGGAGTTTGTTGTTGTTGTCGTAGTGCGGAGATGAACACGACCGAATTCTTGGCTTCTTTGGAGATGTCACATACGATTGGGATTGAAGATCTCAATTATGATTTGGTGTTCGATCATCAAGTGACCGAAGAGGAGGCTGAGACCGAGGAGGTGACGAAACATGAAGAAGTTAAGGAGATGGCCGAAGAGAAAGAGGTGGATGATCCCATGAAGACCAAGACTCAATCAAGCACGAAGCAACCAATGGTACGGACTCACAACTATAACCAAGATGAAGATGTTGCGTTGTGTTGTATTTTTATGGACATCTTCATGGATGCAACGGTTGAAACGGACAAATCAAAGGACCGTTTTTGGGGATCCGAGGTGAAAACCCGAGAGCTCATGCACACACGTCTGTCGTGTGTGCGTGCGTGAGCTTGCGTGACGCTTGGAGGGAGAGAAATATGGGGCGCCGGTGTAGGAGTGTGCAACGGCTCAACCGAGAACATGTTCGCATGCCGCTTTGTCGGCAAGAGCAGTGGCTTTGCATAGGGGGGCTGGCCAGAGCGGGACAAAATCACTGTTCTGACCCTTTTGGAATCTTGGTCATAAAGTGAACTCGACATGGAAATATTTCACGATTTGACCCTTTTGGCAACGCCAGAGACCGTGGCGTTTCTGATCCACATAGAAACGACGAGATAGGTTGCGTTGCTGCTCCACATGAAAACGCCGAGGTAGCTCGCGTTGCAGCCCATATAGAAACGTCAGGGTTTTTGGCGTTTTTACCCAGGCTAGAAACGCCATGATGGTTGGCGTTGCTGCCCTTGATCAGGCTTTTGCTCATGGCTTCAAATGCTCATGGCTTTTTTACAGCGAGGGTACAGGCTAGCTGGAGTAGTGGCACTACCTAGTCATACTCATAGCCCTAGACTGGCTACTACGTATAGTACGCAGGTGGAGATAAGGATGCAGACATAGTCTGTGCATCAGCTGGAGCCTGAAAATGTATAGACCGGGCAAAAGATCTCCTCACCTCATCAAAACCTCTCTCTCAGTTTTTTCTACTGTGTGTGGGAGAGAGGTGGCCTTGGGTTCCGTTGTTTTTACTCTACATGTTTTTACTGTTTGCTGCTACTGGCAGGGGAGAGAGAGAGACCAAACCAAACCAATGCGACCGGGTTCCCACGATACTTTGCTGCTGCTGGGTTACTTGCGCATGTCCATCAATTAAGACTTGGTCAACGCCAACCCTCATGGCATTTCTAGCCTGGGTAGAAACACCAAACACCCTGGCGTTTCTATATGGGCTGCAACGCGAGCTACCTCGGCGTTTTCATGTGGAGCAGCAACGCAAGATATCTCGGCGTTTCCATGTGGAGCAGAAACGCCACGGTCTCTGGCGTTGCCAAAAGGGTCAGATCGTGAAATACTTCCATGTCGAGTTCACTTTGTGACAAAGATTGTCAAAAGGGTCAGAACAGTGATTTTGTCCGCCAGAGCGCCGGTTTTGGCTCTTGAGCATGCCGACAATGACATTGGGAGCAAGACAGAGAAAACAAGAAAGAAAGAGGGTGCTAGGAAAACATCCAGGTGGTCAGAGCATCTACATCCAGACTTAGCAAATATGACCCACTAAACGTCCGCGGACGCGCCCGGTCAGTGACCGGGCATGTTCCCTGTTTGTCCGTCCGTGCAACCACACTCTTCATTTTCTTCCACATATGTCCGGTCACTTGCACGTGATTGGTCGAGAAGAAAAGAGAGAAAGAAAAGAATGAATAAAGAAAAAGAAAGGTGGTCCGGGGTGGGGTCGCGTCCTACGTGACGGACTGACCGGGCGCGCCCGGACGTGTCCGTGAGCCCTCATATCCTCCCTATATTTGAGATGGATATGAGGGTTCGCGGACAGTCCGGACGTATAGGGATGATAGGAGGGGTCCGGTTTGGTCATTTTTTTCATTCTTTCTCCTGTATGGTCACTGACCGGGGCGCGTCCACGGACGTATGAAAGGTCGTTTGAGGCGTCCGGTTGTAGATGCTCTCAGGGGGTCCACTGGGAGCGAGAGTGAGTTATGGCGGGGTGAGTTGAGCACATGGACAGTGCCATCGGAAGCCATTTCCTAGACAAATGGGGCATGAGGAATATGTGCTGAAAACTTGCACTCTGTAAACCTAGAAAAAAGCACAGTTTACTTCATAGAGGAGATAGGAGGTCCAAGAATTTCTTCATTATTTTGAAACATTTTTATTGGATAAACTTGTTTCTTAAATTTGACCAGAAGGTATTTGATTTATCAATACTTTGAACATGACCATGTAGTGAAACTTTGTTGGAGTGTTCAAAGTGGTTAAATAAGGCTTGGATAGTATTTGGGAGGAATTTTAGAAGAAAGTAAATATTTTTCTCTATACAAATGACATTTGTGGCCTTCTCAATAATAATTTAAGCAAAATATTTAAATACCTTTACAAATAATGTGTTTGAATAGAATAGTGGTCATATATATAATAACCTCATTAATACAGTAAATTTTAATGATTTTTTGTTTTTATAAAAAAATACGTTTAGTTCGAACCTCATATTTAGGGCATTGAAAAACGAAAAGGATTCATTTACCTTTTGGCAAAAATAAATGTAATAAAAAATAGTATTAGACTCTATCCACAAGTCGTGATTGTTGGAAAAGAGTTTTGCCAAATAATTGGAAGACGCTAGCTATATGAATTTCTATGAATTATATTCCACCGAAGCACACAAAATAATAATTAAAAACACGATAAAAATCAAACAAGGAAATAATAATACATTTTTTGATGGGCCATATAAATGGCCTCTGGTAGCTTAAGTGAAATCATGCAAATCACATGATGCGACAGTTACCATCTTCGTGCTGCAACCAATTGGCATGAACGGGCCGAAGCCAAAAAAAATCTCCTCTTTGCTCCAGAATATTTTCAATTTTGTGTTTCAAAGTTTGTATCAAGTATTTCCACTGGAAAAAAAGTTAGTACTGAGTATTTGAACTTTTTTCAGAAAATTCAAATTCTTTATTGAGCCGAAGCTGTTTCCTGGGCCTGATTCTAACGTTTGGCCCAACACCTAGCTAGCGACATGCCCACCACTCCGTCAGTCACAGCGCCACCATTCTCCTCTGCTCCTCCCCAACCCGAAACCCTCGCCTTCACCCTCCTCCGTCCTCCCCATCCACCGGCGGCCATGGGCGAACCACAATTTATCGTCGGCACCTCCATGAGCGATATGCTTGCCGGCATGGAGCGCGATGGCCGGGACCCTGCGATGCTCAATCTCGGCTCAAACTATCTGCTCTACTTCGTGTACCCGTACCCGCCCGTCTCCCCCACCGCCACCCGCTCGCTCTCCAGCCTGCCGTGTGTCCCGGACGGCGTCGACCGCATCAGCCGCCTCCCCGATGCGGTCCTCGCCGAAATCCTCTCCCGCCTCCCCGCCAAGGACGCCGCGCGCACCTCCGCCCTCGCCTCGCGCTGGCGCCCGCTTTGGCGCCTGGCGCCCCTCTCTCTTGTTGATAGCCACCTTCTGCCGGACGGCGGCGCGGCCGGGCAGCTCCCCATCGGTGTTCCCTCCCCCCGTGCCGTCACCGCCGCGGTGTCCCGCATCCTCGCGGCGCATCCGGGGCCCTTCCGCTGCGTCCACCTCACCCGCAGCACCATGGACCAACACCGAGGCGAGATATCGCGGTGGCTCGACATCCTCGTCGCCAAGGGGGTCCAAGAGCTCGTCTTCGTCAACCGCCCTTGGCCGATGGACCTGCGCCTCCCCGCCACGTTCTTCAGCTGCGCCTCCCTCACCCGCCTCTACCTCGGCCTCTGGAGGCTCCCGGACGTCGGCGCCGTGCCGCGCCGCGTCAGCTTCCCCAACCTCCGGGAGCTCGGCCTCTGCTGCAGTGTCATGGAGGACCGTGATCTAGCCTTCATGCTTGAAAGAAGCCCCGTCCTGGAGTTCCTCGCCATCATGGGGAGCCAGACCGGAGTGCACGTCCGCCTCGTCAGCCACAGCCTGCGCTGCGTCCAGCTCGGCCATACCTACTTGGAGGACATCGACGTGGTGGACGCCCCTTGCCTGGAGAGGCTCTTTCAGTGGGAAGCTGCTCCCACGGGCGAGATCGCTGCCCCCAATCAGCGCTCCATTATCCGCTCTTGCAGGATCAAGATTGGCCATTCACCCAAGCTGCGTGTGGTGGGATACCTTCAACCAGGAGGGCAAGAGTTGGGGATTAGCAACATGGTCATGGTGGTATGCAGCTATATACTGTATGTCAAACTGATCATTTGCATGTCAATGGATAATCCCAGTTAGTTTATCTGTTTGAGTTTCCTTTTGTGTGAATTGCAGGCTGGGAGCAAGGAGAAGATTGTCCCTAGCGTCCAGATTTTGGCCATAGAGGTGCAGTTTGGTGTGCGCAATGCTGTCAAGAAAGTGCCTGGCTTTCTCAGATCCTTCCCCAACCTGGAGACGCTCCATGTCCAGGTAAAGTCGGTGATTTTGCAATTAATATGGTGGATGTGTTATATGTGGCATGGTCTGTCTGAACTTTGAATCAGATTAATTATACGACTGCAGTAACTGATAAGATCCCTGAACGATGTAGTAGTTGCCGATCGATTTCATTTGCAGTCCTCCAAAATATGTGAAGAGTCTACGGGCAAGGTGAATCTCAAGTTCTGGCAGGAGGGCGGTCCCATTCCCATGAAATGCGTAGCGCAGAGCTTGAAGGTGTTCTTGTACGAGTTCCAAGGGTCGAAAAGCGAGGTTGCTTTCCTCAAGTTCATCGCGGAGAGAGGGCGGGTGCTGGAGAAGATGGTGGTTGTGGTGGCCGGTGAATGTTTCAATCCGGTGGGTAACGTGAATGCCATGCTGAAGCCTCTGATGAGCGCAAAATGGAGCAGCAAAGCCTGCAAGCTAGAGCTCATCAGGAGCCCAAACGACGAGGTGGGATGCCCGTTTTACTGCCACGAACTAGCTTGCGATTTTGGGTTTGCTGACCCCTTTGACCTCAAGTACTACTACAAAAGGCAGAGAGGATCTCTGTAAGTTGATTAGTAACTCTTGTACAAGACAGCTAATTTTGTGTTGTTGGACCTGGCAGCAGCTAGAAATCCTATATATTTGGTGAGCTGTGGAATGCTTGTTTGTGCCAAGTAAAATTGTACTATGTGGGTTGCTATGTTGTGGTGCTCTAGCGCGCAACTTCACCATGTTTTGCAGTTGTTGTTGTTAGCATGAATTGTTTTGCTATACCATGTTTGGAGTTCTTCAGCTTTGGTAGACCGGCAGAGCCCTAGCAGTGCACAGGTGACCGACGAGCTCGAGCGCTTTAGACCAAGATGAGCAGTTCATCTGACTCTGCATGCAGGTGAAGATGAGCAGTTCATATATGCAGGTGAAGATGAGCCGATCCTGTAGTTGTTGATCTTGTTATCCCAGGCAGCTCCCGTGCTGACTGAAGAAGTACACTTGTGGAGAGATTCAGTTAGTTATCCAACCAACGGTCGGCGCTCGCTCGGCTTGGCTCGGCTCAACGGCCAGGATGGACCCTTGCTGTTTCGCCTTGTTCACTGTTAGCTAGCCGTTATTACCGTTTATTATAGCTGACAGTCATCATCATGTTTGCACCTGCTTCGATTACAGTAACTAACTGTTTATAGCTAACAGTCATTCCGATCACTCGGCTGCGGTGTCGGCATCAATCCACCGACACCAAGTGATCTACGGACTCTACTGTGAGAAAAGAGTTTGAAGCCCTGAGAGTGTTGTTGTTGTCAATTGGCTTGCCCTATTGTTGTTTGTTCTTAGTTGGCTGTGTTGTCTGAAGCCCTTGATCAATCACAACACTCAGCCAGAACAGCAGGCCCTGAACACAGCCCTTGATCAATCCAACCCAGGGGAAATAAATCGGTTGAAACTTTGTAAGATCCTGAGCTGGCCGTGACCAACAGCCCCACCGCGCGCCTCCAAGTCGTCATGGCACTTGTATGAATTGTCTAAATCAGCTTGCAATCAACATGAATTCTGTTGAAAATGTTTTATGAAGTTCATTGAAAACAAGGTTACATGTTTCTGGAACCTATCCAAACATGGTTCAGCTTATTTCTAAGACTTGTAAAAAACGACTGAAGTTTGGATAAACATGTTTGAAATCCTAGATATTAATTTGTGTGTACTCGTTAGAACTGATGTGAATGTATATTTCTGAAAACAGTTCTGCAAATCAGTATGAATTCTGTCAAAATATTTCTGAAGTTCGTTGAAAGAAGGATTAGATGTTTCTGGAACCAATCGAAACATGGTTAAACTTACTTGTGAGACTTTCAAAAAATGACTGAAATTTGTATAACGCATGCTAGAAATCGCTAGATATTTTGGGTGTATTCGTGCATGGGAATTTGTGTGAACGTGTTTCTCTTACTCAAAACAACGAGATTTCATTGAAATGTTTGCCGTCAAATCATTGAAACCTTATATGATTAATCTCTGAAGAAGAGTATGAAGTTCAAACCAAACATTATAACCATCCGCTAATCTTCATGAACTCTATGTGAACAAAGTATTGGAATAGAATTGAAATAAGATCTCCACGACAAGGATGGAAGGAATGCATAGCAATAATAGTAAGCACAAGGTCATGATCTGGATATCAGACGCAAGCTGGACAGATTCAGCTGGCCTGCGAAAATACTGAACCAGAACAAACTAAATTCAACTCATGGATATCTAACTCCTCATTAAATCGAAGCTAAATCGGATCGATAGGCTGTAAAGGAGTACATTTGATTGATTGTGTGCCGTTTCAATTGCAGTGCACTTGCTACCTTCATTTTTCCAGTTTGGTATGTGCTACTTTAACAGTACTGTTCTGTAATCCATGTGTTCCACAAAGTGTGCTCAGGACATCAGAGCAAAATGACAATATCTATTTTTCGAAACAACCAATGACCTGCTCACGTGACCTAAAATGACGAAGCCCCTCTCACCCCTCTGTAACTAGAGAGGTTGGCAAACCAGAGTTGTTTTGGTGCTCAACAGGCGAAGATATGATCCTTGTTTTGCGAAGATTTCACACATCTCTGTGCAACTGCAGTAATCAGTAGTACTCCCTCCGTTCAAATGAACTAAAACAACGACACTTATTATGGAACCAAGGGAGTAATACTTAACAAAAGGAAACATGTAAAAGTCTGAAAATCAAAACTAAAGAACATAAGTGCGGTAATTAATTAATACTCATTCAAGCCGAGAGTGAGATAATGCATAACAGATTGATTCATGGTAACAACAAATGGACGACATACTAATGAAACTGCAGTTGGACAAACCAGAAAAACCATACTAGCTAGCCCTGCTGATTGACTTGCAAGGTACTAATATTATTTATCTAATTCGATCTGTTACTTCTTCCACAAGCATCTAGCCACATAAGTCTTGACTTGGCACAAACAACCTCATCATGCAGAAAGCTTACCAGGAGAAATGCAGGTGTTTCTAGCTCCTGTCTGTCATTCCCGACAACACAAAGTATAGCTAGTTACCAGTAGTCTTGCACCACAAGAGGCACGGCACGCTGCTACTAATTAACTTACGGAGATCGTTTCGGATTTGTAGTAGTACTTGAGGTCAAAGGAATCAGCAAACCCAAAGTCGGAAGCATGTCGGTGGCTGCAAATTGGGCCTGCCACATCAGTGAGTGGGCTCTTGAAGAGCTCTAGTTTGCAACCTTTGCTGTTCCATTTTGCGCTGGTCAGAGGCTTCAGCTTGGCATTCACATCATCACCTCCCAGAGAGAAGCATTCCTTGGCCACCACCACCACCATCTGCTCCAGCACCCGACCTCTCTCCGCGATGAACTTGAGGAAAGTAACTTCGCTTCTTGACCCTCGGAACTCGTAGAAGAACACCTTCTTCAAGCTTTGCAGGATGCATTTGATGGGACCGCCTTCCTGCCAGAACTTGAGATTGACTTTGCCAGTGGACTTTTCAGATATGCGTGGGGACTGCAAATCAAATAGATCAGCAGGCCATATTAGTGCATACATAGTTCAGGGATTTATCTATGAGGAGTTCAGGACATATCATGCAGCAGCAGACCATCAATCATATAATTAATCTGACTCACAGTTCTCACCTTGCTAGATGAATAATCAGTTCTGACCATGATACTTGTATTTCAAAATTGCCAATGCAGCAAGTATAGTGAAGTTAACCAATTTTACCTGGACATGGAGGGTCTCCAGGTTAGGAAAGCATCTGAGAAAACCAGGCACATTCTTGATAGAATTGCGAACACCGAATTGCACCTCTATGGCCAAAATCTGGACACTAGGCACAATGCTCTCCTTGGCCCCAGCCTGCAACGCACCCAAGGACAGATAAACTATTTGGGATCATAGATTGGCATTGTTATCAACTGACATGGCACAGATGCAAATTAATTTAGGAGGTACCACGATGACGGTGTTGCTAATCCCCAATTCTTGATCTCCTGGCCAAAGGTATCCCAGCACACGCAGGTTAGGCGCACGCCCAATCTTGATCTTGGAAGAGCAGTTCTTGATGCTGGGGGCATTGAGCTCGCTCTGGCGAAAATTATCCGACTGGAAGAGCCTCTCCAGGCGAGGTGCATCCACCACGTCGATGTCCTCCAAGTAGGTATATCCCAGCTGAAGGCACCGCACGCTTTGGCTGACGAGGCGCAGCCGCACTCCGGTCTGGCTTCCCATGATGACGAGCAACTCCAGGGCGGGGCTTCTTTCAAGCATGAATGCCAGATCTCGGTCCTCCATGACAGTCATACAAAGCCCGAGCTCCAGGAGGTTGGGGAATCTGGCGCCGCGCGGCACGGCGGCGGTGTCCGGGAGCCTCCAGACGCCGAGGTAGAGGCGGGTGAGGGAGGAGCAGCTGAAGAGCGTGGCCGGGAGGCGCAGGTCTAGCGGCCAAGGGCGGTTGACAAAGACGAGTTCTTGGACCCCCTTGGCGACGAGGACGTCGAGCCAGCGCGCCATCTCGCCCCGGTGCTCCTCCATGGTGGTGCGGGTGAGGTGGACGCAGCGGAAGGGACCGGGGTGCGCCGCGAGGACGCGGGACACCGCGTCGGTGACGGCGCGGGGAGAGGGAGCGCCGATGGTGAACTGCCCGGCCGCGCCGCCGTCCGGAAGCAGGTGGCTGTCGACGAGAGCGAGGGGCGCCGAGCGCCAGAGTGGGCGCCAGCGCGAGGAGAGGGCGGCGGTGCGCGCGGCGTCCTTGGCGGGGAGGCGGGAGATGATGTCGCGGAGGAGCACATCGGGGAGGCGGCTGATGCGGTCGACGCCGTCGTGGAGGCACACGGCGGTGGGAAGCGAGAGGGTGCTGGTGGGGGAGACGGGCGGGTCCGGGAGGTAGTCGTACACGAAATAGAGCACCAGGTTTACGCCGGCGTCGAGCGTCGCAGGGTCCCGGCCCTCGCGCTCCATCTTGGAGAGCAACTCGCTCCTGGGGCTGCCGACGAGGAATTGCGGGCCGCCGGTGGAGTGGGGTGGGGTGGGGTGACGGCGGCGAGGGTTTTGGTCTTGCGGAGTGAGTGGCGAGGAATGAATGATTGAGGAATGGAGGCGAGGGTTTCGGCTTCGGCATATCGCTACTCGCTAGCGAGAAATATTGGGCCGAATGTCTGAATCAGGCCTCTGCTGGGCCCATGAAACAACTTCTCTTCAATTCGAATATCCGAATCAGTTTTGTGACGGCGATTGCTATATTCCAAGTACACCATGAGCTCCATTTACATTGTGTGGTTCTTTCTTTCTGGCTATTTTTTTTTTTGCAATGTGAACTCTTTTTTTAACTTCATTTTTTCATATCAAATTACATGTTAGTAAACCAATGCAGAGCGACGTATGCACGAGCATTTTATGGATAGTGGCTTCAAGAGCATATGGATGAAAACAAAACCTTATATGGTCAAATCATATCGGGTTCAGCTGATTAATTCCCATACCACATCCTATTTCATATTTATTTTCGGTTTCGAAAGCGGGACGAATGCGGATTCAAATACCAGATTATGGTTGATTCGGACATGGTATGGTAACAACATATATATATTCAGGTCGGAAACGGTCATATATCACATGCATATACAAAAAATGGTTTAAAATAAAATATAAATAAACAACGAACACGTATTTATACATATACATTTTAAGAACGCATAGAACACTATAAATTACTGAAATAAGCCTAATAATTCGCCAACAAGCATATGTTTTGTCTCATAAGTAAAGATAACATTCACGTATTGCTATTTTGAACAGTAAAATTGTACCTAATCCCCGCACCTAATTTAGGACCGTTCGCTTTTTTAGATTGGCTGTTTTGGGCCGTTGGATGCACGTGGATCTCTGTTTCTCATGAAAACATGACACAACCTAGGCCTGATGTCTTGAGAGCAGCTGTTCTTTCTTTTTTTCTTTCAGCTATTCATGTATCTTTTTTTGGACTACTATGGTGAACTAGTTAAATGCCCGTGCGTTGCCACGGGCCATCAAATGAATCTATGGCGAGCCCCTGGCTACAGCTCTTTGGTCATTGCAATGTCGCTTTGATATGTTGTCACCCTTGCTCCGAATCTGCCATGTTTTCTCCAAGTCCAAGAAACTACCATTGCTATTCCTTGCCACGCTCCAAATTTGCACGAGTTTTCTCCAAGTATATCAAATTGCCAAAGTCATTCCAATGTGACTACTTCAGATGGCCTGCAACCTCCCATGACAATATTTGAGTAATGCAACAGATACCCAATTATGTTTTTTGCAATGTTATACATCAGAAATCCCAAAGGAGCCTATTTTTTTTCCTAAACATTGCATGAGAGCTCATAGTTTCATTTGTACGAACACTCCTACATCGGGATTAAAATCATATGCATAAAAGAACAACCTAACACACACATTATTATCCTAACAAAATAATTTATTGCTCTATCACTAAGTCTCTAACATAGCCAAAGAATGCTCTAGTTACACTAAGGACACCTACACAGTAGAGCTTTCACCTTGGCCTTCCCTTCTTCCTAGCACTTAATCCATTCTTGGATGTCAGTGTGTTTGTGCCACTAAGGGTTGGTTTTCGATTATGCACATAAAATGGTTATAAGAAGAAAGCTTTGTAAAATATTATATGTAATGCAGTTTACAAGGATCAGTCATCATAAAGCATGAAAAACATGAGGTTGTTTGATGTATAAAGCAGGCCCCATTAGACCTAACAGAAGGACATCAGTGCAGAGTCTAAAATGATCACCTCTGGTTCATCCGGTGCACCTCCATTGCAGTCCGAAGTTAACCAATTCACCTATTTTTGTTAAGTTGTAGAAACGATAGCATGCTAATAAGATAATCTCGAGGAAATTACTGCAACACAACAGAGGTCCATATGGCGAGAATTATCCACTTTGATCACTTCATTTCCATTTGGATAACTTGTCGATGAACAAGACTGCAGAAGGACTGAGCTTTGGCATTGTCGGATAACATGGGCTCTGAGTATAGCATTGTTGCGGCGGCCGCTGCCGCCAAGATCATCGTGTCCACTGCCGTGGTCATTGGCACTGATTCTAACGCCACCTCCTCCTGGTACAAAATAGCAGAAAGGGCAATGCAAGACACAAACAATGTTATGTAGTTTGAATAATAACATGCGGCAAGCAGCAGAAGTCAGAATAAGAACAATGGGGATGTAGTGCTGGCCGGGAGCCTTAGTTGTGTGCAAAAAGAATCTGACCGCACAAGTCAACATGATAGTTCATAACTGCATATCAGCAGCGCATCATTTAGTAGAAGTGTGTGTGTGTGTGTGTGTGTGTTCTAGTTCTGACGGTAAAATACCTTTTACCCAGTAGAGTGCACTTTTCATTTGCAGCAAGATTTTAGAGTAGAATTGCACAGTAATTAAATGAAAAAAGAGGAATTAGTGAACATAGATGGATAACGTACCTGGGAGCCGAGGATGACTGCTTTTTTCTTCAACATAAAAAGAATGTTTATTTTGTCAACACAAGATTTCTTAATCTATAGGTGAACATACTTAAATACATAATTTCATACTCCCACATAATATGTACTCCCTCCGTCCCGAAATAAGTGACTCAACTTTGTACTAACTCTAGTACAAAGGGAGTAGCTTTTATGAAATAGTATTAATTTGTAGATTAATCAATGCAAAATAAAAATAATCATTTTGACTATCCTGTAAACCAACATGTCAACACAATTACTGCCGAGACCTCCCAAACAGTTTTGAACTTAAAAAATGTACTCGTATACACCACAACGATCTGAGTACTCCAGATCGTGACTGTAAAGCCATAGCAAAGAGAGTCAGGAATGCATGATGGTGAGTTTATAACAACATATGACGGTTTAAGAAACATGATTGAAGCATGATGTGTCATGATCTAGCCAATATTCACCTTCTTAAATTTGTATATTGAAGCCAATGTGAACATATGGAGATTAAACGTGTTTTGTCTTTAGGCAGTATGAACATCTTAAATTCTGGAGTCGGCAATGTATTAACCGCATCGAGTCTTACAGAAACCAAATATCAATCGATGACAACAATTGATCATCGCAACTCACAAGTCTGAAATACATAAACCCTCATCAATTGGGGCGTGGATCTAGGAAAGAAAAGGCTTATTTACGTAGAATAATCTCATTAAGGATGGGATGTGCATGGATGAAAGTGGGAGTCAAACCTTGATGGTGAGGAAGATGGCCATCTGGGGTATGAGGTTGAAGGTGTTGTGGATGTTGTTGGCACCGAACTCCAATTGATGTCCCTCTTTGGTTTCTCCATACTGCATGTCTTCCTCACTGTCATTGGATTATTTAGAAAGAATTGCTTACCCAGAGGCCGACCAGCATGCAAACACCTTCCGCACTCCGATGCTTCTCCCCCCACATTAGCCTTATTCCGTGCACTCCACCGTTGCCAGCATAAAATAGTAGCTCGAACTATTTCCTTCGCATCCCTACACTAATACGAACATCATTCTGCATATAGTTCATCAAGCCTCATATGCTTCCAATAGAGTTTAGTCCCCTTGCACCTCAAAAAAGTGTGGCTCCCATTCTTGTCTGGACCAAAACACACGGTACACAACATATTAATATCCATGCCCCCCTGTAAATTTTCAAATATTCATGACTCAGCGACATTAAATCATCCAATGGATAACCAAATACAAAGGTTATCATCTCACATACATGCCTCTACAACTTAGTACATACCTCGTGACTTTGGCTTGTCAGATGACAGGGTTAACTTTACTCCCCGTCTACAAGCCTTGTTAAACATCCAGTAATTCCCCATACATGCAGATTAATACATATTCCAAAAGACAAAAGAATAATCAAAAGTCCTGCAGAATTACCGAAATTTCCTCGAGAAAGGCTTGCTGCAGAATTACCAATTTTTTTATACAAATCAAAAGTAACATCACAACATGTTTTTAAACACAATGGTATTAGCGGAAAAAAATGTAGCTAACAACAGGAACTACATTCTGACTAATACAGGTTGAAACACGAGTTATATACAAAATCCACAGAAAAAAATGTAGCTAACAGCAGGAACTACATTCTGACTAATACAGGTTGAAACACGAGTTATATACAAATCAAAATTAGCATCACAAGATGTTCTTAAACAAAAATATAGGATATATTCTAACTGGAAATTACCTCCTCATTACTTCTTGTGCAAACTTGAAAGCTTCATGTCTTATCTTGACGCGAGTTAACTTTATCAAAGTTTGCTGCTGCAGATGGAAGTATTATTAGGGGTTTGTACCGAGAATCTGTATGCCATAATTCGAGTCAGGTTAAGAAGTCAAACTCTCATGAAGGAAATATAAGGGAAAATAACTTTCTATACATAGGTGTGGCCAAACCGCATTGTAAAAAAATGCACAACCAGACCCTAGACTGGCTTTTGTTTATGGATGAACCTTCTTTACGATGTATTTTTGAAAAATCACCGGGGGGGGGGGGGGGGGGGGGGGGGGGGAGCTCCCCACCTGAATATATTTCTCAAGTACGTAACCCAATGTTAGTCAGATTACAAGGTGAATTAGATAAGCACGTGTAAACGTGATAAGAAATAGGATCGCCATGAGTAGGCTGCCTGTTTATGCTCTGGCTTCTTCATCCTGTGTGTCCAGAGCATGAGATCATCAATGATTCGCTTGAGGGTGTATATGCTGTGATGGTTTTCCTGCCTGAAGGTCATAGCATTTCTGGAGTCCCAGATCTTCCATAGAATAATGAGGAGAATTGAGTTCCAGATCAGCATGTCTACATGGGAAGGTAGACAGCAGCCTCAAAGATCGTCGAGGTTATCCGTAGGTGATAAGCCAAGGCGTTGCCATATTCGCTGCGCGAGCGGGCAATGAATGAAGATGTGCTGGCTGGTTTCACCATCGAACCCACATCGCGGGCAGAGTGAGTCCGAGACTATATGCTTGCGGAGGAGGTTGCTTTTGGAGTTGAGTCGGCCGCGGAACAGGAGCCATGCAAAGATCTTCACACGGTTGGGAACGCAAGAAGATCATATGGACACGGCATGCGTGTCGTTGTCATCGTTAGACATGGTTAGCTCATAAGCGGCCTTCGTGGAGAAGTGTAGGCCACCGTTTAGGTAGCGCTCATCCGGTCCTGTCGATACCTGGAAATCCTGCAGGAGTGACAACAAGGAGTACAACTCGATAGCAGCATTAGATGTTAGGCGGTTCCGAAGGATTGATTCTAAACCATGGTTCAAAACCGTAGCCACACGAGCGAGTGGTGTAGTGGTATGTGAGTAGAGGCAGGGGAATAGAGTAGCAAGTGACTTCTGATGTAGCCAAATATCTAGCCAAAAATATGTGTTAGTGCCACAATTTGTTAGGACAAAAGAGAGGGCGTGGAGTGCTGGTAGCTGTTTGTTTATAGTTTGCCCTAGGAAGGAGTGGCTGTTTTGTGGAGCTATGAAAACATTTGAGTGTTGCAAGGCGAGCCAGTCTAACCAAGGTGCCTGAGCTGGTAGGAGTGCTTTTACAGCAAATTTCATTAGTAGGCAATTGTTCTGCTCATGAAGGTTTTTTAAGCCCAAACCATCAAACTTTTTAGGTTTGCATACATTTTTCCAGGCAACTAAGCATTGTGCGCCAGTACATGTTTCCTCTGCGGCACAGAAGAACGCTCGTCGGATGGAGTCTATGGTCTTAAGAACACTTTTGGGGATGAGGAAGACCGACATAAAATAGACTAAGATGGAGTCGAGAACAACCGATAACAGGATTAGCCTGTCCCCTTTGGAGAGGATTTTGGCGCGCCAGCCCGTCAAGAATTTTCTGCATATCGTTCGATAATGGGTAGGAAGGCGTTGGTAGGTAGGCGGGTGGGTGCTAAGGGTAGGCCTAGGTAGATCTGAGGAAATGTTGTGGTTGGGCATTAAAGTGTGGTGGCGATGGAGTCTGCCATGTCGGGTTGGACGTGCAAAGAAACGAACGTGGTTTTCGCGAAATTTATAGTGAGGCCGGTTGCCATGGCGAAGTTGTGGAGAATGCTTTTTAGTTGAAGGGCTGCATCATTGGATGCCTTGGCAATGATGAGAGTGTCGTCAGCATATTGTAGGACGGTTGGCGGTAGATGTGAGAACAGCGGGTGACTGAGGTGAAGGAGGTCACAGTCTTGTTGGATCATTTGTTGTAGTAGATCAGCAACGATGATGAAGAGGTAAGGAGATACGGGATCTCCCTGCCTGAGGCCGTTCTTGCAATTAATCCAATTTCCGGGGATCCCGTTCAGCATGACGGCAGTTTTTCCGGTCGAGAGCAGGTCGTGAACCCATGCTATAAATTTTGGCGGGAAACCACGGCAGCGAAGAATAGCTGAGAGTGAGTCCCAGGATAGTGAGTCAAAGGCTTTGCTGAAGTCGAGCTTAATGACCATGGTTGGAGCTTTTCTATTGTGGCAGGCTCCAACAAGGTCTGCAGCATAGACAAAGTTTTCCGCGATGCAACGTCCTGAGATGAAGCCAGTTTGGTTTCCGTGAACGAGCAAAGGAATTAGCGGTTTTAGTCTGTTTGTAAGAACCTTTGCGACGACTTTGATCGGACAGTTTTGAAGGGAGGTCGGGCGGTAGGCGTCAGGTGTGTTTGCATGATCTTTTTTGGGCAGTAGAATTAGGTGTGCTCTGTTTAGGCATTCAGTTTGAGATGCGAGGTTTTGGAACTCATTCATGAATGAGTTGATGTGGTTTTTGACGAGGTTCCAAAATTTCCGATAGAACTGTGGCCCGAAGCCGTCTGGTCCAGGGCTGGCTAGAGGGTTCATTTGGAAGAATGCGTCTTTAATTTCTTAGTTTGTAAAGGGAGAGTCAAGGGCGAGAAGTTGAGATAGCGCTTGGGGGTAGTATTGTTGTGGTTGGAATGACCAGCTGGTGTTTGGCGAGGAGCCGATGATTGATGTGAAGTGGTCTTTTAGAATGTCCGCCTTTTGGGCGTGAGAGTGGAACTCCGTCCCATCAACTAGGAGTGATGTGATAGTGTTTTTTCGAAGCCGTTGAGAGGCTGCGGCGTGGAAATATTGCGTGTTTTCCTCACCTTCGATTGCCGCGCGGACTTTTCCACGCTGTTTCCAGAAAATCATTTTTTCAGCCACAGCCGAGTGCAGGGCGTGTGAGACAACAATTCTTAACCTTTGTTCGGCTTTGGAGAGTGGTCGAGCCTCTTCTTTACGATGTAATCCAGTTGTTTCAGTCTTGGAACTCTCAGAACCAGCAGCAAGATCAATTAAGTTCTGACAAAAATATAAGGATTAAAATAACAAGAGCATGTAGAAACCATAAGTTTTATCAAATTCGTGGATGCTAGATAAATATGGGCAATCAGTAAGGTGCAAGAAATTGTATGAAATTATAAGCATACTCAAGGAGAGGAATTACCAATTGGCACAATATGACTTCTTTCTCTTCAGGGTTTACCAGGGTCTGCGGGTGTATAACACTGTAAGTTTAATCATCCTACCTGAGCTGAGCTGAAACAATATTAACTGACTACATCAAATAACTTCCCAGTGGAAGAAACAACGGAGTTTAAGATTCAGTGAAATACTACATGGAACAACTAACATAATTTTGCAGACTCAGTAAGCACCAACTATTTGGCTTATCTTGCCTCACAGATTCCTTTCTATTTTGATATACCAAGTATAATGAAACCTTCATGCACCCCAAATATGTATGACCAAGACACTCTCCTCTCAGCTTTATGATGGACCCAACAAATAAAATGAACCGATCATGATTTTTGTTGTTGAGATAAGGCAAATGAAGATGGGACACACGCTGCTTACTGAATCTGATGAGATATAATAAGAGCATACCTAGAGCATTCTTTCTTATCTTGTGCACCACACCCAATTTGAAAGTCTGATCTCTCACCCCTAAATTGTATTCCAGAGTAGTCACATCGCAAACAATAATATTACACAGAAAAATTGTGTTCCCTCTCGTCTTCTCCTTATTCATCCATAACATGGATCAGCTATTGCCCATCTTATTTGAACAGGTAGTTAAATCCATAAAATAAGCATGGAAAAACAGGACCCAAAATGAAGCACGAAAGAAATTAGTAGAAAAGGGAGAGAGAGAGAGACACAGAGAGAGAGAGAGAGAGAGAGAGACAGAGAGAGAGAGGAATGCCTACCCCCTCAATGGAGCTACTCAGCGGTCAATCATTGATGACAACGAGCACTTTGCCGCTGACCATATGGCCTTCTATAATTGTGCTTGCAGCAAGCCTCGAGTCGTTAGTGTCCACCGCTTCTCTGGTCGGTGGCGGTGTGTAGCGAGTTATTGCCTAGCGGCGGCAACAACACCAAGGGGATGGCTTGACGCCGATGTGGGTTGGGGACGGCTAGCGGCGGAGCTCGTCGGGACTGGCCACGGAGGGCGCACGCGACAGCAGCCATGGCCGAGCCCATCGCGGCTCAGGCCGGCGCGAGCTGTGCGCAGCAGGGGCACAGGGAGGAGGAGGGAGCACGGCGGGGTCGACTGCGGCCTGCCGGAGGCGGCTTGCCGACCGGCAACTGGGCGTGGGAGGTTAGGGCGACGACTGCAGCGAGCACTGGCCGTCATGGGGGAGTAGATCGACTCGACGTGGTGGTGGGCGAAGAAGGCGGAGACAAGATTTGCGGCGCATGTATGGACTTGGCAGCGGTGCCCTACCCACAATGGAAGTAATATAGGTAGTAACATAGATGCCACCTAAGCAAAAAATACGATGTACTCCCTCTGTCCCATAATATAAGAGCATTTTTTACACTACACTAGTGTTAAAAACGCTCTTATATTATGAGACGGAGGGAGTAGCAACTAATTAATGAGAAGAGAGAGAAATTCACTATGAGTAACATAACGCATATCAAGGCAAGATGAGTCTATAAGCTAATAAATGAAAGGCTCAATGTTACTATCCCTATACTACTATCCAATGTGAAGGTAATAACTTAGACTAGTAACATATGCATGTTACTACTCTATGTTACTCCCCATTGTGGCTAGTCTAAACCTAGCTTCCGCCGCTCGTCATCCAGCCGTGCAAGGCGTGGCCGCATGGGGCGCAGGAGGGGACAACGGGGGTGATCTTTCTGTTATTGAGATTGCGGGGTGGGGAATCGGCATGTCCTCTTTTTTTTTTCCGTTTTAACGAACGGATGCGGGAACGATGGGATGCGGGTTGGCGTTTTGTTCGATCGATCAGCCTGGGACGAACAACGAGCCTGGGATGAACGACGAAGTACGAATTGATACTTTAGGAGTAGAGATTAGGAAAAAAAATGTTGACTATTTGATTGTGATTGTGCTTTCATCGTATAGATAATGATAGAAAATAAATGTCGTAATGTGTGGGATTAAATATTTGTTATTGTTGACTATTTGATTTATTTTGGCAGGTTATTAAGAAAAAAATTTGTCTATATTTTAGGAAGGTGATCTCACATATATGAGTGGTTTTTAAATTCTCAATTACCTTATATGATTTAATTGAATGTGCACCAGCCAAAGCAAACACACAAAAATGGAAGAAGGGTCATACGAATTGATTTTGTTTTTAGTGGGAGGGAAAAACCGAGTGGGGGTGGTGGTGGGAGGTGAGACAAAAATAAACCAGTGGGACGGAGTGATGAGAGATGAGACGAAAAAAAAACAGTCGATGGTGGGAGAAGAGACGGAAAAAAAACCGGTGAACGCCGGCTACCAACTCCCCCTTTAGGAGTAGAGATTGGGTCAGACAGCCGATCTGAGGAAGTTGTCGGTCTGGTCTGCACAACACAGGAAAAATAACGAGCATGCACTCCAGAAGGACTGCACAGTCCGAATGTCCGCATTGCCGGAAGATGGCACAGTTGCTGATTCGTGAGACGAGTAAATACATATGTCTGAGAGCACATACGTAGATGGTTCATATCTACAGATGCCCGAATGGGGCCTTCCAGCATTAAAGGCAGATGCTTCATAGCTACATCATCATTTCCTGCCCTGATCTGGACCGCCACTTGGTAATCATCTAACTAAGTTTCTGGTTTTGAATAACCGCTGAATTTACTGATTCATGTTGCCAACCTGAAGTTTGCTGGTATCACTTTCAAACGAATGTAACAACTAAAACACATCATTCCCGAGGAACCGGATCCACTCGCGAAATCGCTGTCTTGATGATCCATGTATGCTCAGCCTTTATCTACCAAGTTCCAGGCCAAGAGCGAACGCGCGTTGAACCGAAGATCACGATACCCTTTATTCACATCGTTCGGACCACATGGGTTGTAGCTGCTGGCGTGGAGGACTAGGTCTCCCATCATCCTTACGTCGGTATCCGTCGTTGTAACGCCAGTACGAGTACATGAGGTTCCACAGAGGGCTTACTCGGGCGTCATAACAATCATCATGCTACCATGGGGGCATTACCCGACCGTGATGACGATTGATGACCCACAAGTATAGGGGATCAATTGTAGTCCTTTCGATAAGTAAGAGTGTCGAACCCAACGAGGAGCAAAAGGAAATGACAAGCGGTTTTCAGCAAGGTAATTTCTACAAGCACTGAAATTGTAGGTAACAGATAGTTTGATAGCAAGATAATTGGTAGCAAGCAAGTAACGGTAACGGTAAACAAGGTGCAGCAAGGTAGCCCAATCCTTTTGAGGCAAAGGACAGGCCAGAACAATCACTAGTAATAGGCAAAGTGTTCTTGAGGGTACACGGGAATTTCGTCTAGTCACTTTTATCATGTTGCATTCGTGTTCGCTACTTTGATAATTTGATATGTGGGTGGACCGGTGCTTGGGTGCTGTTCTTACTTGAACAACCTCCCACTTATGATTAACCCCCTCGCAAGCATCCGCAACTACGAGAAAAGTATTAAGATAAAATCTAACCATAGCATTAAACGTTTGGATCCAAATCAGCCCCTTACGAAGTAGCACATAAACTAGGGTTTAAGCTTCTGTCACTCTAGTAACCCATCATCTAATAACTACTCCACAATGCATCCCCTTAGGCCCATGAATGGTGAAGTGTCATGTAGTCGACGTTCACATGACACCACTAAGGAAATCACAACATACATATCATCAAAATATCGAACACATATCAAATTCACATGATTACTTGCAACATGACTTCTCCCGTGAACTCAAGAAAAAAGGTAACTACTCACAAATGATAAACATTCTCAAGATCAGAGAGGTATTGAATAGCATAATGGATCTGAACATATAATCTTCCACCAAATAAACCATATAGTAATCAACTACGCAAGGTACTCAACACTACTAGTCACCCACAGGTACCAATCTGAGGTTTCGGTACAAAGATTGAACACAAGAGATGAACTAGGGTTTGAGAGGAGATGCTGCTGTTGAAGATGTTGATGAAGATTGGCCTCCCAAAGACGAGAGGGGTGTTGGTGATGACGATAGCTTCGATTTCCCCCTCCGGGAGGGAAGTTCCCCCGGCGGAATCGCTCCGCCGGAGGGCAACAGTGCTCCTGCCCAAGTTCCGCCTCGAGGCGGCGGCGCTTCATCCCGAAAGTCCTCCTCTGATTTTTTTCTAGGTCAAATGTGACTATATACCAGAAGATGGGCACCAGAGGTGGGGCGAGGTGGCCATAATCCATCAGGGCGTGCCCAGGGGGGCCTGGCGCGCCCTGGTGGGTTGTGCCCACCTGGCAGGCCCCCTCCGGTAGTTTTCTGCTCTAGTATTTTTTATTAAATGCAAAAATAATCTCCGTGAAATTTCAGCTTCATTGGAGTTGTGCAGAATAGGTATCTCTGATGTGCTTTTCTTAGGTCCAGAATTCCAGCTGCCGGTATTCTCCCTCTTTGTGTAAACCTTGCATATTATGAGAGAAAAGGCATTAGAATCACTCCCCAAAGCATTATTATTCAACAAAACAAAGTAAATAACAGTAGGAAATCATGATGCAAAATGGACGTATCAACTCCTCCAAGCTTAGACCTCGCTTGTCCTGAAGCGAAAGCCGATATTGAAAAGCATGTCCACATGGTTTGAGAGAGAGGTGTGGATAAAAACAAAATACAGACATAGTAGCATCATGCTTATTATCATAACAGCAACAAACTCTATCATAAAAACTTATTTCAATGCATCTTTATCATATAACTTCTCATGAGCAAGTAACAATTCATCACAACATAGAAGTATAAAGCTTAAACCTTATTGGGAACCAACAAACTATGTTCTCAGTCAACTTTGCAACTACAATTCATCATATTTTCAGGAAGGGTCTCATATCGGAGCCTTTTGGCAAGTCCACATACTCAACCATCATTTAGTCTTCTATGATTGCTAACACTCACGACATACCCATGAACAAAAAGTTTTAACTAGACACATAAGAAGATAGGGGCTTATAGTTTCGCCTCCCAACGTATTCACCTCAAGGGTGATGTCAACAATAATAACTCATGCCACCCATATCCAACTAGATATATGTGCCTAGATCTTTCCTCACCACATGATGCTTGCAAAAGAGAAAAACTAAAAAGGAATGGGGAAGAATACTTTGACTCTTTGCATAAAAAGTAAATACATGAAAGTAAAAGATAGGCCCTTCGCAGAGGGAAGCAGAGGTTGTCATGCGCTTATTGGTTTGTATGCCCAATCCCTTAATGTAAAAGAACGTCACACTATATTGCCCCCTATGATAGCAACCTTTATTATGCAGTCCGTCGCTTTTATTACTTTGCCATCATAAGTTCGTATAGCGCTCAATTTCTCTTACACTAATTGATCAAAACACTTTTAGAAGCAATTTTTATTGCCTTATTGCACCGATGACAACTTACTTGAAGGATCTTTCTTAATCCATAGGTAGGTATGGTGGAAACTCAAAGAAAGAATTTGGGTTTGGGTTTTTGGATGCACAAGTAGTATCTCTACTTAGTGCGGAATTTTGGCTAGCAAAGATATTGAGAAAGCACCACATGTTAAAGGATCTATGACAATATAACTTCTATGTGGATATGAATAAACATAAATCATTACGTTGTCTTCTGATGTCTACTACGCAACCTTCTTCTTGTAGACTCGTGTTGGGCCTCCAAGCACAGAGTTTTGTAGGACAGTAGCAAATTTCCCTCAAGTGGATGACCTAAGGTTTATCAATCCGTGGGAGGCGTAGGATGAAGATGGTCTCTCTCAAACAACCCTGCAACCAAATAACAAAGAGTCTCTTGTGTCCCCAACACACCCAATACAATGGTAAATTGTATAAGTGCACTAGTTCGGCGAAGAGATGGTGATACAAGTGTAATATGGATGGTAGATATAGGTGTTTGTAATCTGAAAATATAAAAACAGCAAGGTAGCAAGTAACAAAAGTGAGCAAAAACGGTATTGCAATGCTTGGAAACAAGGCCTAGGGTTCATACTTTCACTAGTGCAAGTTCTCTCAACAATACTGACATAGTTGAATCATATGTAAACCCCTCACGTGCGACAAAGAGTTCACTCCAAAGTCACAAATAGCGGAGAACAAACGAAGAAATTATTGTAGGGTACGAAACCACCTCAAAGTTATCTTTTCCGATCAATCTTATGAGCTATCCCTATAAGTGTCACGAACAGCCCTAGAGTTCGTACTAAAATAACACCTTAAGATACACATCAACCAAAACCCTAATGTCACCTAGATACTCCAATGTCACCACGAGTACCCATGGGCTTGATTAGACGATATGCATCACACAATTTCAGATTCATCATGTTCAATCCAACACAAAGAACTTCAAAGAGTGCCCCAAAATTTCTACCGGAGAGTCAAGACGAAAACATGTGCCAACCCCTATGCATAGATTCCCAAGGTCACGGAACCCGCAAGTTGATCACCAAAACATACATCAAGTGGATCAATAGAACATCCCATTGTCACCACGGATATCCCATCGCAAGACATACATCAAGTGTTCTCAAATCCTTTAAAGACTCAATCCGATAAGAAAACTTCAAAGGGAAAACTCAATTCATCACAAGAAGATAGAGAGGGGAAAACTCCATATGATTCATCTATATTAATAAAGCTCGCGGTACATCAAGATCGTGTCATCTCAAGAACACGAGAGAGAGAGATCAAACACATAGCTATTGGTACATACCCTCAGCCCCGAGGGTGAACTACTCCCTCCTCGTCATGGAGACCGCCGGGATGATGAAGATGGCCTCCGGTGATGGTTTCCCCCTCCGGCAGGGTGCCGGAACGGGCTCCCGATTGGTTTTTCGTGGCTACAGAGGCTTGCGGCGGCGGAACTCCCAATCTAGGTTTCTTTCTGGGGGTTTTGATATTTATAGGAATTTTTGGCGTCGGTCTCACGTCAAGGGGGGTGCCCGAGGGGCCCACAAGCCAGGGGGCGCGCCCTAGGGGGGGGGGCGCCCCCTAGGCTTGTGGCTGCCTCAGGACTCCTCTCCGGTATCTTCTTGCTCCAGTATTTTTTATATTTTCCAAAAATATTCTCCGTAAATTTTTATTCCGTTTGGACTCCGTTTGATATTCCTTTTATGCGAAGCTCAAAAACAAGGAAAAAACAGAAACTGGCACTGGGCTCTAGGTTAATAGGTTAGTCCCAAAAATAATATAAAATAGCATATTAATGCATATAAAACATCCAAAACAGATAATATAATAGCATGGAACAATAAAAAATTATAGATACGTTGGAGACGTATCATCTTCCTTGTCCAACGTCAACAATTTTGACATATAATATTTGATGGGGGCTCACAATCATAAAAGATGTCCAAGATAGTGTATTTGCATGTGAATCTTCTCTTCCCTTATTAATTCTTTCATGAATTGCATCATTGACTAATGCTATGTTTGTCAATCTCCAATAAATTTTACTACTTATACTTTTCATTATGTGATGTCATCACTCACCATAAGATTAGCATATGATTCTTTTCATTTATGTTTCTTTCCTTTTATTTTGGTTGCAACAAGAAAGTAGAGAGACAAAAACTCAAACTAAACTTTATTATATAGCTCTCACACGATTACATAGATAGACAGGCCACGAAACTAACACATGAAAATAGATCATGCTAAACTTTTATTCAACTAAAGCAAAGGGAAACTAAAGATCGAACTAAAATAGGTAAAGGTGAATAAAAGTGGTGGTGATACAATACCGGGGCACCTCCCCCAAGCTTGGCTCAAGCCAAGGGGAGTGCCCATACCCGTGTGCTCAAGTCTCCTTTGATGGTGGTGATGAAGAAGGTGGTGGGGATGAAGCCTTCTTCTTCAACTTATATTTAAGCATAAAATTTTCCTCCCTTAGATCGTCGTTCTCCAACTCGAGCTTTAATATCTTTTTGCATAGTGCAGCCTTGCTCTCCTGCAGAAAACGAGATGGAATAAATTGGACCTCAGGTTTGTATCTTTTAGGGAGGCTTGACTTCTTGAATTCCACATGCATGTCTCCCGGCTGAGGTAGAGGGACATCCTCTTCCTCAGAGTTGGCGTCCGGACAAGCATCCACTATCTCCTCCAAATCTGTATATTCTTCTTCTTCAGGGGGTAAATTTCTCTAAAGATCTTTGGGTCTGCAACATAGTGATCCCCCTCCGAACCTTGAGATGACATATTTTCAGATCTGCCAGGAAAACAGCAAGAAACAAGAACACAGGATTTTTCTGCGATGCAGTCGTCAAAACAGTCGGGGGTATATATAGAGAATTTTTATTCTTGGAAAACAAGCATATGGAAAGAAAACGGAGTCGGGAAGGCATCCGAGGTGGGCACAACCCACCAGGCCGCGCCCAGGGGTGCCTGGCACGCCCTGGTGTATCGTGCTCACCTTGATCACCTTCCGGTTTATTTCTTTATTTCCAAAATTTTAAAATATTCCAAAACTGACAAAAAATATTTTTGCGGATTTTTCGGAGTCCGTTTACTTACCGTATCACGTACCTCCTATTTTTAAGAATTCTGGAGTGTTCCGGAAGGTTTCTTTTATGTGTTTCTCCGGTGTCATGGTTTGGATAACATTGCTTTCAACGTTAATAGGCGTACTTGAGATATAATGCTTAATTCTTTGTCCATTAACCACCTTCGGGTTAGTACCTTCGGCGTTATTAATCTTGATAGCTCCAGAACGATAAACCTCTTCGATAATATAAGGTCCTTCCCATTTGGAGAGAAGCTTTCCTGCAAAAAATCTTAAACGAGAGTTGAACAAAAGAACATAGTCTCCTATTTTGAATTCCCGCTTTTGGATTCTTTTGTCATGCCATATTTTTACTTTTTCTTTGAATAGCCTAGCATTTTCATATGCTTGGGTTCTCCATTCATCTAGTGAGCTAATGTCAAATAGCCTCTTCTCACCGGCAAGTTTGAAATCATAGTTAAGTTCTTTAATTGCCCAAAATGCTTTGTGTTCTAATTCTAGAGGCAAATGACAAGCTTTCCCATATACCATTTTGTATGGAGACATACCCATAGGATTTTTATAAGCTGTTCTATAGGCCCAAAGTGCATCACCTAATTTCTTAGACCAAATCTTATGAGACCTATTGACAGTTTTTTGTAATATTAATTTTATTTCTCTATTGCTAAGTTCAACTTGACCACTAGATTGATGATGATAGGGTGATGCAATTCTATGGTTAACATCATATTTAGCAAGCATCTTACGGAAAGCACCATGGATAAAATGTGAACCATCATCAGTCATTAAATATCTAGAGACTACAAACCTCGGGAAGAAAACCTCTTTAAGCATTTTAATGGAGGTGTGGTGATCAGCACTACTAGTTGGAATAGCTTCTACCCACTTAGTGACATAATCAACAGCAACCAAAATATGAGTGTACCCGTTGGAGGAAGGAAAAGGCCCCATGTAATCGAATCCCCATACGTCAAATGGTTCAACAACAAGTGAATAATTCATAGGCATTTCCTGACGCTTACCGATATTACCAATTCTTTGACATTCATCACAAGACAAGACAAACTTACGGGCATCTTTGAAGAGAGTAGGCTAATAAAAACTAGATTGCAATACCTTGTGAGCAGTTCTATCTCCCGCATGATGTCCTCCATAAGCTTCGGAACGACATTTCCGCAGGATTTGTCCCAGTTCATGCTCAGGTACAAAACGTCTAATAATACCATCTACTCCTTCTTTATAGAGATGTGGGTCATCCCAAAAGTAATGTCTTAAATCATAGAAGAATTTTTTCTTTTGTTGGTATGTGAAGCTAAGTGGTATATATTTAGCGACAATGTAGTTAGCATAATCAGCATACCAAGGTGTGTTGTGAGAAACACTTATTGCGGCTAACTGTTCGTCAGGGAAACTATCATTGATACGTCTCCAACGTATCTATAATTTTTGCTTGTTCCATGCTGTTATATTATCATTCTTGGATGTTTTACAATCATTTTATTACAACTTTATATCATTTTTTGGGACTAACCTATTGACATAGTGCCAAAGTGCCAGTTGCTGTTTTTGCTTGTTTTTTACTTCGCAGAAAATCAATACCAAACGGAGTCCAATCGCGACGAATTTTTTTGGAGATTTTTCCTGGAGCAGAAGACACCCAGTGGGCCAAACAACTGCCGGAGAGGTGGGCTATGGAGAGCACAGCCCACCAGGGCGCGCCAGGGGGGCCCCGGCGTGTCCTGATGGGTTGTGCCCTCCTCGGCCCCCTTCCGCACCGCCTCTAATGCCTATAAATTCTCAAATATTCAAAAAACCATTGGGGAGTCGACGAAACACAATTCCAGCCGCCGCAAGTTCCAGAACCTCGAGATCCAATCTAAACACCATCACGGAGGGGTTCATCTTCCTCATAGGTGCCTCTCCAATGATGCGTGAGTAGTCCACCATAGACCTACGGGTCCGTAGGCAGTAGCTAGATGGCTTCTTCTCTCTCTCTTCTGATTCTCAATACAATGGTCTCTTGGAGATCTATTTGATGTAAACTTTTGCGGTGTGTTTGTTGGGATCCGATGAATTTTGAGTTCATGATCAGTTTCTATCCATGAATATTATTTGATTCTTCTTTGATCTCTTATATGCATGATTACTTATAGCCTCGTATTTCTTCTTCGAATCTTTGGTTTAGTTAGGCCGACTAGATCAATTTTTCTTGCCATGGGAAGAGGTGCTTTGTGATGGGTTCGATCTTGCGGTGTTCTTTCCCAGTGACAGAAGGGGCAGCAAGACACGCATGTATCGTTGCTATTAAGGATAACAAGATGGGGTCTATTCCTACATGAATAGATCTTGTCTACATCATGTCATCGTTCTTATTGCATTACTCCGTTTTTCCATGAACTTAATACACTAGATGCATGCTGGATAGCGGTCGATGTGTGGAGTAATAGAGGTAGATGCAGGCAGGAGTCGGTCTATCTATCTTGGACGTGATGCCTATATAATGATCATTGCCTTGGATATCGTCATGACTATTCGATTTTCTATCAATTGCCCAACAGTAATTTGTTCACCCACCGTGCGCTATACTCATGAGAGAAGCCACTAGTGAACCCTACAGCCCCCGGGTCTACTTTTCCATCATATTGCTTTCCGATCTACGTTTTTTGCAATCTTTGTTTTCAGATCTACAAAACCAAAAACCCAAAAACATATTGCTGCATATTTACTCTTTTTATTTGTGTTCTTTAGAGATCTATCTCTCCTATCTATCACTACCTAATCTATCTTATTACCGTAGAGAGATTGACAACCTCTCTTTCGCGTCGGGTTGCAAGTATTTGTTGTTTGTGTGCAGGTGCTGCTTATTGGGTGGTGGTGATCCTCCTACTGGTTTCATAACCTTGGTTTCATAACTGAGGGAAATACTTACCGTCGCTGTGCTGCATCATCCCTTCCTCTTTGGGGAAATACCGACGCAGTCCAAGCACGTCAAAGGAATTTCTGGCGCCGTTGCCGGGGAGGAAGCGGTCTCTTCTACGTGCCTATCGTAGGCGCCGAGGGGACTCCATCATCATCTGCCAGGTTCCTAATCACAAATGTCATCTCCTTGCAATTACATTATTTGCCATTTGCCTCTCGTTTTCCTCTCCCCCACTTCACCAATTTGCCGTTTTCTTCGCCCCCTTTTTCGTTTGCCCTTTTTCTTGCCGGATCTCTTCCTTGCTTGCAATCTTGTTTGCGTAGTCACGATGACTCAAGAGAATACCA